>OY757189.1:85501031-87901031 GCA_963583895.1 Melanophora roralis
ATATTTTGAGTGTAACCGCAATAAAATATATGTAATCTAGGGACAGGTATGTATGTTCAATAACTAAAAAAGACTAATGAATAAAAATAAATAATAATCTAAAAATAATAAAAATAAATAATAATCTAAAAATAATAAAAATAATAATAATAATAATAATAATAATAATAATAATAATAATAATAATAATAATAATAATAATAATAATAATAATTAAAATAATAATAATAATAATAATAATAAAAATAATAATAAAAATAATTATAATAATAATAATAATTATATATATTTAATCTATAAAAATAACACATTTTTAAAACTGGTTTCCTTTCAACTAACAAACTTATCTCTAATCAATTTTCTTTTTTTTTTTTAATTTTAATTATAAAATAATAACGTAAATTTATGAACTCTTTATTCCATTTTTTGAAAAAAACCTTCTATTTCGTAATATCCAGCCCCTAAATGCTTTGACTTTTGACGAAGAACTAATTTATGCCGATTTGGAGAGTCAACACTATGGGCCCATAGACTACAAGGCAGCTTCTATATATGCACAGGTCAAAAAGGATAAACAGGGTGCTCTTAAGGAAGTCAAAAAATAATTTCTTAATTCGTAAAAAAATAAATTTTATTCAACCTCATAACACTTAAATATAAATGAATAGGTTTTAATTGCATTTTTATTAAACACAATAAATACATAAAAAATAATTGTTTTCTATAAAATTAAAAGATAACAAATTGCTTTATTTAAAAATTAAAAAATATATATAAATCCTTAATGCACATTTATTCTTTTTAATTACCTATTATTTTATTATAAAATTATAATTAAGTCAAAATATATTTGTAAATCTTATCATTCATTTGTATTGAATTGCTGTAATTTTTACTTTTATATTATTTTTGTAATTTATTGTTAAAACGGTAAGCAAGGTTGTTTTATTTTATTTAATAATTATTTATTTTCCCTTAATTAATATTGATTTATATTGTTTTTGTTTTCCTAAATATATAGAGTTAAAAAGATTCTGAAATTTGGTTTTTTCGAAAAGATAAAGTTTATTTAATAAAAATCAATTTATAATGATTAAAAATATATCTTTGTTATAAAGTATGTTTGTTTAAGTTAATAATAGTTATAAATAAAATAAATTTAGTTTTAATCATTGCAAAAAATAAGTGTTTTTTATTTACAAATACTTGAGGGGAAAAAGTTATAATTTTTTAAAAGATGTGTGTGTATCGACAGATTTATAATTCGAATTGGGTAAGTATTTGTTTTAAAATAATGTTTGTTTGGTTTTAAAGAAAAAGTTTAAAATATGATAATAATATTGACTGTGTTTATAGAAAGCTAAACGTAAACACATAATATCCAGCCCTGTCCTGTTTTAGACTAAGGATCACAGCAAGGCGTATACTTAATGTAGATTAAATAAAAAAAAAAAGCCGAGCACAAAAATAGTTGGATTTTCAACCCAGGTAGCAAAATTAGCCAACATTTGTGGGACAGATAAGAAAAATAGGTCGTTGTTGCAGAATTCTGATTTTTTTTTTAATTTTTGATTGCTGTTTTATTTTCAAATAAGTCAACTTATCTTGCCTCATATTAAAGATTGAACAAAGGTCTCTTGTTTGCTAGCTTATCGCTTTAGCTACTGCACCACTGCGCCATCTATCTTAGGCAATGCTTATTCTTTTTTTATTGTAGTAAGTGTATTTTAACAAAAAGATACAAAGAAAAAAGTCCCTTTGAATATCGATTACTTATTATAGAAAGACGGAACTGGAATTTTTTACTTAACAAAGAAAACAAATCTCTCATAAAATTTGTAGAATTCTCTTATACAAAAACCTGTTTATCCGTCTGTCTGTTCAAATCAAGTTTCTGCGGCAAAATAAAGTCAAACTAGTATTAGACAAGAACATATCATGTCGCTTATTCTTTTCCACCTAGTTAACGATAACTTTGTATACCCGGCTCTGAACAGAAGTTATATCGTTATACGCGGTAAAAAACTGTATCAAAAAATTCCCGATATTAGGCATGACAAGCACACATTGCCATGTTATACTGTATGGTTGCTAAAATGCAAAAGGCTAACCACACACCTGTGCAGATAACAAAGTCATTGAACGTTATGCCCCCTTAGCCCCTTTTGACCAATGTGGTAACTAGAGCGGATAGCACTTTCAAAGATAATCTGTGTTTGTTTAAGCCTTATTACTTATGTTACAGTTGCAACAAAAACTGCTTCCTTAAATGAAATTCAAACAACTAATAACAACTAAGTCTTATTAAAAACGAAAAAATCCAACTGACCCAAAGAGAAAACTTTTAAGTTTCAAAACTAGACCAAGGCATGCCTGTGTATTAAAAAATTGATTAAAAAATTTACGGGTTTTATGTAGTGAAAACTGTATAACTTTTAAAGCTTAACCATATCTGTAGATTAAAGGTTATAATAAAAATGTAAAAAATATTTTATTCCTGACTAAAAATGTTGAAAACCTTCAAGTCTCTAACAAATTGTAAAAAAAAATTAAAGTTTAAAGCTATAAAACCCTACGTTAAATGCTCAGATACTTTTTTTAATTACAGATGGGCATAAAAAGTAAGAACATTTATTTTGTATATAATTCTGTCCTCTCCCTTCCCATATGAGAATCTATAATTTCACGTTATAATTACAATTTGCTGTAGGAGAAGGTAATAGTCCCCTTCCCACATTTTAGAAGCATATGCTAGTTTTGTTATCTGCTAACTTTTATGCGGGTATCTGTTGGTCAACATCTGTTGCTTAAATAGTTTTTGTTTCTTTTTTTTACTTTCATTATGTAAGACCCATGATGATCATTGTTGGTGTTGTAGTTAATCGTCCTGGTCATTTAATTCTACTTAACTGTTGTAAATACATATTGGTTGCTCCTTTCTTGGAAGAATTTCATGTGTGAGTAAGATTTCAATGTTCAAAGAAATTACTTGAATCAGTTTACAGTTAAAGTTTGGTGATAAATTTTGTTGTTATTGCTGCTGTTGTTTTTGTTTGTGTTACACTCGTTATATACACCCTGGCTACTTAATGACTTTACTTGTGTTTAAAACTAGCTTACACACGTTTTTATACCCTTCACATAAGTGATAAGGGTGTATATAAGTTTCTTAGTCCGTTTGTAATTTCTTTAATATAAATCTGCGACCCCTTAAAGTATGTATTTTCTAGGGATAGGGAAGCCGAATTAGCTATGCCTGTCTATCCATCTATCCGTTTGTTTGTCTGCTCGTTTCTCCGTGTTATGGTTCAAATAATTTTCTTGAAGCCCCTCAAAGTCTATCCTTAAGTGGTATCAATGTTATAAAAATAAAAAATAACTGACCAAGGTATAAGCCAAAAACCCGGCTAGTCTGCTGCTACCCGGAAGAAATATTAGACCGACTACCGTTCAGTTTTCCCCAAAAATATTTTTGTGGCACACACTTCCTGCTTCCGCTTCCTGAAAGGTTTGCCATACAAAATTAATTTTCTGTCAAATCGCTTTCACAGCTTCCAGGTCAAATTTAAGACCGGCCCCAAAAAGTTTTTTTTCCAAAATATTTTTGTGAAACATACTTACCCCCATCTCCAGCTTCTAACAGGACTGTCATAGAAAATTTAAAAAAATAGGGTAAAAACCCATACATCTTCCCCGGAGTCACTCATGGAGAAATAAAATGTATCACAGACCCGCATTATTTTGTCCTCCCAAACATACTTACCCCCTATCTTCATTACCTAAGGGGGTTGCCATACAAAATTTACAAAAATGATGAAGAAACGTTCATAAGGTCCACAAAGTCGGCTTAGGACAATTAAGGTGTACGACCGACACCCATTAGTTTCCCTTTAAAATTTTTTTTTTAGAGCATACTTTTCCCACTCTACTAAGGGGCCTAAAATACAAATATTTGAAAATTCTAATTAATCCCTTCTACAGATTCCAGGGTGCCCGTTGATATGTCATATGTAGGACTTAACCCAACTAATTTTTTCTTGCAACTATTTTCCTACAACATACTTACTCCCTTAAGAGGCTGACATACAAAATTTGAAAAAATTGAGGTTAAACCACTTCACGTTGTGAAGGGCATATAAGATTCGGCCCAACCCACTATAGCGCTCTTACTTTGTTTTTCCTAAAAATTAAAAAATCAAAGCAATGTTAGTGTCGTTGTTTTAATTAGTGACTTTTCTTTTGGATAGAAAATCGTGTTAGTGGCTTAGTAAGTTTAAGAAAATAAGGTGCCTTAATACTAGTTAATTTGTAAAGTAGACGTTTAAGAGGAAAAACAATTAATATAAAGTAATTTATAACGAAAGTTAAACGATAGTCTCTTAGGAAGAACTGGAAAATTATTAAAATAAAATTTAAAAGAATTTAAGTTATATAAAAACATTCCGAATATTTAAAGAAAATACTTTTTATTTGCTTAATTTTACTGCATTTGATGACGGTGATAAATTTTCTTGATTTATATCGAGTTTTTCCAAATTTGTTATTATAAATGTGACCTCTTCCAATGAGTTTAAAATCACCTAAGGGTACCGTAAAGCCCTATTTCAACTCTATTTCTTAATTTTCTAATGACCTTCTATATCAAATTTCGACCTCTATCTATGCTTTTGCAGACGGCAGCACCATACTCATTTGACTAAAGGCCTAGCATTTGGAAGATTCAAACTATGAGGCAAAGTATGAATGAAACACTTAACCACGACTTAAGGCTTATCTTTGATAACAATGTTGTTCAATGTTGTCCTCTGACCCATAAACGAACATGAGACCATGCTACATAGTCTGCGTTAATGGATGGTATAAATGTTGAAGAGACAGAAACTTTTAATGATGTCAATAGTTTAAGCCTTAACTAAAAATCTTTGTATTTCAATTCGATGTTATTAAAGTAAAATTATTAACAATACGCAAAGAGTATTAAATTATCTGGGTATTCTTAAAGAAGCTTTAAGGCCGAATGAAATCAAAAGTGAAGATATTGCCAGCATTTGCTCGCCAGAATATATAAATTCAAATTAAGGTTGACTAAAGCTTACGAAGAATTTTTCTAAGAAGTTCTTAAAACACTCACGGTGACATTAGGCTTAAAAAATTTTAAATGTCACAGAATTGATAAACTTTTTAACTTGTGGCATATATTTAGCGTGAGTGACCAATTAAAAAAAAATTAAAAGGAAAATTTCAAAGCGTAAGTCAAAGAAAACCAAATAAATTTCCCGGTTAGCTGGAATTAATTTTTGCAAAAAAAAACAAACTGCTTAAACAATTTTAAATTCAACAGAAAAATATAAAATTTTTAACGTCAGTTTAACCTTAAGAAGTAGGAATTTTTTGAAAATGCGTTTTGTTTTAAATTTCCATAAATAGCAATTTAGTTTAAAAATTACGCTCCAACTCTAATCTTCATATTACGTTTAATTTTTTTTTTTTGCTCATGATGTGTTCAGCCATCATTAGTGTGGAAAATTCTATGTGTCAAAATCATTTGCACAATTCATTCATCATTTCATTGTTTGTTGATTTTCTTTTGTATTATTACACCAAGTGCCACTTGTACAGAAGAACAACAATAAATTTTTTGTAGGCATAAGAAGAAATAAAGGATTGCCTTTCAAAGACTTCTTAGAAGCTCTCTGGCTGTAGAGGAGGCCGTTTTGTGCTTTTTTCCGGTATTCGGTGATATTTGGATAAGACACTTTGGTACCAACAGACAGGATAGCCTGTCGGATGGGGACAACGTTGCCGTAACTATTATATCATCCTCTACCAGGGAAAGCAATTGGTTGAGGGTAGGGATCACTATGGAGCGACTATTGCCGTCCATATACATGCGTTTTCTACTTCTATTAAAAATTTTCTTATTTCAGCCAGCTTCATCTAATTTAAAGTCTTTTTCTCTTTCATAGCTATCACAAAGAGACCGAAGAAATGGACTCAAGTAGGCTGTCCCTCATTTCAGCAGCCGGCTTGATTAGATGCGTGCTGTAGAGAGGAAAAAAGAAGAATATGCCGCTGTTTTAGAGAAATTAAATAAAGTGAAGGGCTTACAAAACGTTAACTATTTTATACAAAAATAATTAATAGTTTTACTAAACCAAAATAATTTTAATAAATTAAAGAATTAAATTTTTAAATGGTAAAATTTTTACAAAAATCCAATAAAATTTGCTAAAGATTCCCCAAAAGGAATCCTTTATCCTTATTTCGCTTATTTTCCTTTACCCCTGTTTCATTTGAATTATAAACAATATGGGATGCTCTACCTGCCACAATAGCACAAAAAAATTTTTGAAATAAAATATTGATGATGAATGATTAAGTGTTTATAAAATTTATTGTTTTTTGTTTTCCCATAAAGTTACAAAGAAATTTGTAAGAACTTTTTGATGTGTTGCAACTAATGATTTTCCAACAACTGTCAATGACACATGCTTTACTGTTAAAAACTAAATCGAATAATCCAATAAATTTTACACCCTTTAAGTTTTGATTGAAAAGATTTTATGTATTTAAATTTAAAAACCAAACTGTTGTTATTTCCGTTTTAAAAAATTATTTCCGATTGGTAAGTAAAATTTTCACAGTAAATATTTAAAAAAATTTTCATATTTCAGCCTAATTTCCATTCACAAACACTAACCTACATAAAACCATGACTTAAAACAACAACATTTTTCAATATTCATTCACAAATATGAAAAAAAATGTAAATTTTTAGTTCCTGTTTGATTTTCAGACATGTATTTATTTTAACATTGTACATACGATTTTTATAAACTGCAAATTGCAAAATCTTTCACCCCATCCCCCAAAAAGGTTAATTAAACATTCAAAAATTTTCTAGCATTAAATTTCGACCACAACTATTTCCGCCATCATTTAAAATTAAAATTTTATTGTCTCATACATATTTTTAAAAATTTGTTTCTATTAATTTAAAATGATTTATATTAAGCTTTAATTTTGTTTAATATCTTAACTACTTCATATACATAAATATAAATTTTTATATATAAGATAAACTAAAATTGCACATGAGGCCTTTTAAGTCAAAAATATAATTAGATTGGCAAAGTGATTTTAAATTTATTAGAGATTTGAGGATATTGCTAATATATTCTCGAATCTATCAACAATTTCAGATAAAAAAGTAGTCCTTAACAACAATACATACTAAGTGACAAAAAATTTCAGTTTGTTTAACACACAGAAATTTGAGGCCATATACCTCAGGTGGTAACGAAAAAGTGGATTTTAAACAAGTTTAAAGTTATTTAATTTTTTTAAATTCTTTGTTAATAAATCTTTATTTACATGAACTTATATTAAGTGTCACATTAGCCTGATTTCCTGTATTACCACTCGTTTTACCTGATCGTTTACCAGATGTGGCCCACTAGGAAGTCTATATTGCTAAGGAAGCTTGTCCGCATGACCAAATTTATGTAAACTTCTCCCCCTCTATTCCTTTCTAAGAGCTCAAAACAAGCCTATCACTAACTTAAGTGTGTGTCCTAAGGGAGTTGAAGCATTAGAGGTAACCTCCATTTAATCTTACCTTACCTCATTTAAACAAAATTAACAAAAAAAAAAAACAGTTTAGTAGACTATGCAATTTTTCTGGCACGAAAGCAAACATAATACATATTAATAGAGACATTACGGTAAAAATCCTCAAAAGGGATCCTCATGGTATCGATAACCTCAATACTTAGTTAACTCCAGTGAAGTCTTGAAGCCCATTAGTTTTGGAGTTGAGAAGAGCAACAAATTTTACAAATTTGACAAACTATATTATAGCCACCAAATCAGCCTGAATTTTTAAATAGGATGGGCATGATATCAGAGACAGAAAACCCAAGATCGGAAATTGTAAAAAGAACTACTTAAAATAAAACATAATAAGGCTCAGCGATGTTGGACGCTATGTAGAAAGACAATAGTACCGGAATGCCATCTTAATGAAAAGGTGTCACCCAATCTACGCAGGACCGTGGTTAGGCCAATACCAACCTACATCAATAGACAAAATATATAACACAACGGTCCTGCAGAAAGTGTAATCTACATGTTGTTTTGGGGCAAGTGGGGCAATAAGGGCTACTTAGGCAATGGCTTTGGAAACAATTTTGAATACATATTCTACTCAAACCAAGGCGAAACGCCTGCAGTCAACACTTGTTTAGATTGATGGAGTTATAAGTCTAACGAATCTTGGACAAATACTTGAGGGTTCTACCGACATGGAGAACTTTTCTAATCGTTTACTTCTTGTAAAGATAAAGGCACCCTGAATCGCGCTAAAACAGGTTTGGCAGTCCTGGTTGGAAGAGATTTTTGGAAAGATGCTCTAAAGGAGGTGATATATTACGGAAGGCTCTAGGCCTGGGGGCATCGGGAAAATAATTTGTTGAGCCCGGAGCCTTTTGTTTAAACAAAATCAGAGTGCTGTAAAACAAGAAAATAGTTTGATGAATGAAGAGAAACCTCTAGACAGCCCAAATAAGGTCAAGACTGGGGATATCTTTTGGACGGGGAGGATTAATTTCTAATGATTAACCAGTTGTATCTCACTTGGTAGGTGTGGAATCGGTAGTATTTAGGAAATTCGTCCGCATTAACGATTTTTTGTTAACATATACCTTGATGCTTTTTTACTTTACCAGCAGCACACACCGAGCCAACTACTGGCTTGACCGTCTTTTTCCTTCAACATTACAGATACTTTATACCAACTGTGAATATGTTCACAATTGTAGGAGAAATATTTTTGGCAATAACTTTCTTCAAAATCTGTAGTTGCCTACCTTCATCTTCTTACTAGACAGTTTGTTTGCTTTGCATTTATCAATATATTTTTTGCCTTAAAGTACGTGAAAGTGTGTATATGAAAGTGCACCATTAACTGCGTAAGTCATGCATTGTGTGTTAATATTATGAAATGGATGTGATAACTACGCAATGAAATTTTCATAGACATTCTTCGCTTATTTTGCCATTTCTGTTACAGTTTTTAATTTTGGTTGTGATGATTGTTGTCATTTTGTTGGCCCGTTACGTTTAAACCTCAATACCTTAACTCATAAACATTTACTTATTCTAGCTTACTTCCAAAAATCTTTGCAATATTTTTAATTTTTGTTACCCCAGTTGCTTTTGTTATTATGAAACATATTGACTCTAATAACTGCAGCTTTTAGCTCCAGGTCTTACGCATACACTGACACCCATCATTGTATTTCACAACCATAAAAATTGACATGGAATTTTCTGCAAAATGCAAACAGAACATTACAAAAGCAGATTTCGGTCAGATTATGTAAAAAATGTTATGCAACGGTTTTAGTGGAACAGATTTGCAAACACTAATGTAATATGTTTACATCGATTGTAAACTTACTTAAGCACACATTCACTCATAATCAATTATGACTTATAATGTGTGTCTTTCCGATTTCATGGTAACCATTTCATAAGTTTCGCATTTTGCAGTTAGTAAAGCAGGGTACAGTTTGACTATCTTTAGAAAGTGTGATGTTTATTCATCAATTTTTTTTAACGCAACTACTGTTCCCGTTCAGTTGCTGCCGGTAATGACAATCTGTGGTAAGATAGGTAACAGATGATATATAGATATTAGGTCCATTCCACGTAACACGATCCAGATTGAGAAAAAAATTTATTTTTTAAAATCGGCAATTTAACGTTAAAACAAAAACCAAAATTGTTTAAATACAAATTAATGGGTTCATTTTTCATCTTTATTTATTTATTTTTTAAGAATTTAAGATGATCACATACTAGCTAATAGGCTCTTTTTTACGTTTTCATTAAAAAGTCACAACCGTCACATTTTTTGAAAGATTTTTTCAAGAAATAGCTTCTTGTTGGACTAATGAATCAAATATGAATAACAAGACTTCAAACTACCATAAGAATTAAAAAATTTAACCCATTCTCAAGAGTACACAACTTGAACTTAAAGTCCATGTTCTACTGGAACTGATTTGCAGCAGGTTTTTTCTTATCCGAAAAATATTGTCCCCTAATTAAGGTCCTCATCTTCAAGGTATCCCTGTCAAATTTTAAGGCAAATGTGAGTGTACTTGTTGTAATATATAGGGATATATTCATTCAGATTTTGTCCTAAAAAATTAGTTCTTATGGGCTGTAGCTAATATTTCGGTCAAAAGAAAACAGATTTCGCTGGTTATAAATAGTGATTTTTGCAGGGGCTTTTTTTTCTCCGGGAACTTAGTTTTAAGAGACATACAGATGGACAAGTTTTTATTGGTTTTCTATAAGGATCCAGAATATAAATACAAGTAAATGTTGCAGAAATTACAAATGGAATGACAAACTGATCTATAACCTTATCAATATGTAAAGGGTATTATAAGCATTCACTTTCATTTCGATTCCCTTACTTTTCCTTTGCTTTTCGCTTAAAGAAATAAAAATTTTTTTTATTTTGGAAAAAGGACATTTTTTCTAAATCAGTGATTTTCATTTTCAATTTATCAAAAACAAATTATGCGGAATCTTTTATTATATAAACAAAATTAGTCTACATTTAACAGAAAAATAAAATAAAGCTTTTTTAGCTCCTCCATTGAAAATCATTTATTTTTGTTTATTTTTTATACGTCAAGTAGAAAAGTGTCAATTATCTGTATCAACAACAAAAAAAAAACAAAAAAAAAATATATTTTTAGCAATTGTTTCTTGGTCACATTGTCAATATGTCACATGTCAATTCCAATATGACCTTTCTTTAAATATTAACATTTTAACCATTTTGTTTTCTGCGCTGTTTTTTTTTATTTTTTTGGTTTTTAATTTAAGATAAAAGATTTTCTCCATTTTTCCTTTTCATTTGATACATAATTGATAGATTGTTGCCTTAATATTGCTTAAGGCTTACGTTTTGTGTGATACGAAAAAAACAAACGCATAATCAATAATAAGTTACAGCTGTATAATGGAAGAAAATGAATATTTTTAATTTTATTATTTAAAAATTTTTTAAGCAAAAAATTTAGAGACAATTTTGATTTTAATAGATTTAAAAAAAGTTTTTCCATTATAAAATGTTTTCGATCTCTATAAGCAAAATATATTTATTTCTTAACGATAAACACAAAAATAAAAAGCTTTACATGTTGCCATAAGCGTATGCTTAATATTGAATTACTCAACTTCATGTCACTCATACGCTCCATAAAACTAACACAATTTTCTAAACTATGCCAATAGCCCTTGTTACATCTAGAAAAAAAATTACATTTATTTAATTTGTTTTAATTGACACGTAATAAAATTTTTATTTGACAAAAAGACAATCTCCATTAATTCTTGTTTTATTTTATGCTTTTACCTTATAAAACATGTTGCTTGATGCTCAGGTAAAACATGTCCTCAAACCATAAAAAAGACAACAAAAAAAAACAAGACGCAATAAACGCTTTATATGCTTAGCTAAACATGGTAAGTAGAAGAACTATATATGTATGTGTATCCCGTGTGACCTAACTATGTTTGTTTATTAAGAGCAGATACAAGACTATTGCTGATGGGTAAAATAAAATATAAAGATGAAGTTAAAATAGGAAGGTGAAGAAAAAAGTTGTCTTTTAGGTAAAAGATTCAAAAATTAAATTAATATTTTTTTTTAATTTTAAATACGGCCTTGCAGGTTTGCTTTGAAACCATAAACTTAAAAATAAAAAAATTTTTATTATTAAAATTATATTTTTAGCAAGCAAATGAAAATTTTCAAGTTTTTTGTTAGCAAGGCACACATTTTATTACCAGAATTATAAAAAAAATTAAGAAGAATATATCTATATCTTGTAAGTTCTCTTTTGGCCCACATAATGTGTAACATTGATAATTCTAATTGCCTGCATTGCTTAAAATTTTGGTTTAAAAGATTTTCAAAATTCGTTACAGGCTGCAGGTAGAAATAGATGACAAGGCTGCAACATATGCACTTATTTGTGCTCTCGATTGCAGTACCAAGGCAACAAAAGATTGCAACGGCTTGGAGCAGGTTGCCGTTCATTAAGGGTGGTTAAACGTTGTTTTTGTTTGTACCAGTATACTAATTTTAAATGTTTATTTTTGTTGTTTCTCCCCTTTCTTGTTGCTGTTTCTACGAGTTGTAATTTATTAGACATGGCCGCAGATGCCTGGGTAGGAGAGGTATCATCCAGCCGTTTTAATAGTACTAATTCCATTCCACTAAAATAATTTTAAGCAGGTGAATTGTACACATGTGCTTCACGCCAGTTTTACTTTAACGCTGCCTCTTTACTTATCATCATTTAGATATCTGCAAGTATAAGAGTTCTAATATATTTTTTAGTTGTCATTATTTTGGTTGGACAATTTTGTCTATTAAATTACATTCAGATACAATGAGCGAGCTTTTTGAATACCCTTTTAAAATCCATATAAATAGTTGCACAAATTTCTCGATTATAACCTACTCGACACAACATCTTTTTACCCAAAAAGTAGCTTATTCTGTGTTTTCAATTTTTTTAATTTTAACTTTTAGGCAGGGGGCAAATTTACGGCATTTTATTCGAATCGAAATTAAAAATTTTAAAATTCTTTTTAGAATTCTTATGTTAAAAGCATTGACAACTCGATCTTTCGAGTGGAATTTTGATTCGAATCGAACGTTGTAGTTTGCCGCCAGAGCTAACAAGCGTAGTTTTATACTTGAGTCTAAACTTTTCCCTATGAAATATTATTTTGAAATTTTTTCTATATATAAGCTTATCACACAGCCTTTTTTTGCTTTATAGTTTTTCTTGATCAGGATAATAATTTTAGCATTAACATTGAGATTTTTTTCAGTATTTCAAGTTATACTTTGTTAGACGTTTCTGTTTTATGGCTCTTAAAAGAAGCTTTGCATTATCACCTCGAGTTATCAATAAATTTTAAAGTCCTAATTGTCTTTTCGGAATAATATCAAGGATTCAGTTTGGGAAGTGTTGCTTTTTCCACCAAATCTTTAGCTATAAATTTTTCATTTTGAATGGTTATTCTTTTCTTACCCTAATGTCTCGTGTTGGTTGTTGGCTTAAACTCTATTAAGTTAACATTTTTCAGATTTTCAAGTTATTTTACATATCCAAAAGAAGGAACTGAAAATCCTGCATATTTTTGAGCTGCACTTTATGAGTACCCCTGTGCCAGTTACAGTTTGCTTACATCTGACTTGCATAGGGTGGTAGTGATCTAAGAGTCATTGTTTTATGCTTAAGTAAAATGAACGTGGGACTCTTCCAACTGCAATACTAATGCACTACCATCTGGCTATTAACATACTTTACTTTTTAAATGAAAAATTTATTTAAAAATATTTGCTTGCGATAATAAACTGTTTTAAAATTTTTATTCAGAAAGAATCTTTTTTTATTACTAACCAGAAAAAACTCGGAAGTGATTAGGCGTTACAAATTTCTTACTTTTCAACAACTATTATATACCGTATGTATTACTTAGCAGTTGTTAGATAATGAGTTGTTTCTTATTTTAAATTTAGGCAGATAGTTTTTGGTTTGATTATTTCTTTACTTATTTTACCTTACTATTTTTAGGCAGTTATAACCAAAACTTTAAAGAAAAAGACATTAAATGCAACAATGTATAACTGGGGTCCCTAAAAGAAGGTTATTTTAATGCCAATTAAGTAAAGCTTATGCAAGTGCACTTTTTTTAAGTGAGTAAGTACGTATTTAAACCCTTCTCTGTAAGCGAGCATTATAAGTATTTACCTCCAATGTCATCGCCATGTTAAACTACTAGGTTAAAACCCTAATGAGTGAGAGTTTTTTTGGATTTTAACTCATTACAAGGCAATATAAATTTTTGCAGAATTACAAAAAAAAATTATTTGAAAACTAACAAAAATAAACAACCCAAAAAATATATATTTTTTCTTCTAATAATGACCTTTTGCTTATACTTCATATTTAATTAAAAGCTATTAATTATCCGTCATAGTGGCTATAATAAATTGCATAAGATTTATAATATACAATTAATATAATCATTCTGCTACAATTTGCTATCAATTTTACCTCCTTTGTTTTCAAATCTCATTAAAACTATTTTAAAAGAAGATTCTTTTTTCAAGCAAAGTTCACGAAACAACCAGCAACCACAGCAGTTCTTGCCTGTTGACTATAAAAACTATAGTCTTTTTATATCATGAAAATTTCTTATAATGAAAATTTGTTTAAAAAAAGGAAACATTTTCTGGAAACTCTTTGAAAAGAAACCCATAAATATTTTTTTGTAATTTTCACACTCGTTATCTGGCAAAAAGCATCTTAAGTGCTGACAATAATTTCAAAATAGTGGCAATACTTGGCGCAACAAAAATAAGGAAGTAAAAGTTTTGAGGGCATAAAATATTATCCAGCATACGCTTAAAGAAATTCAACATAGAATAGTGCAGTGTGATGAATAGAAATACATTTATAGACGTAAAGTTGTTAGATACATAAAATTTAAAAAAAGTTTTGAGCATGCAAGGAAACGAAAGTTTGTTTACAGATTGCTTAAATAAAATATTAACTTCGTTATGTTAAGCCCTTTGTCTAGAGAACTATTGCACAGAGCTATCTTAAAACCAAAGAAAGATAAAGCTAAAAAACAATTAAACTATTCGATATAATTAATGCTTTTACTAAGTACAAGCAAAGAAACATTTTCTAACCCTAATAAAATCGCAGCGTGGCAAATTGCTAATGTAAGCCTGGTCTGAATTTTGGACTTTCAGCAGCTCAAAGAAACTACCTGGGATAAAATGAGAAAGATTTCAGTATAATTAGTATCCAAGAGTGGCATATTTTTGTAGAAATTTCCAGAATCTACCCCAAAGCTTTTTCTTCATCAAAGTGGTGTTCACCAAAATTTCCGTGACCCCAAAGAACAAAACCTCGAATGCTTAAATAGAACCAACGTAAAAACTTTCCTTTGGACGAACGTATTCCTTGCTTTGATACTTTATCAGCCAACTTATTTTCGCAATCTTCGCATGCCAACGGATCCCAAAAATTTGCATCTCTCCTACAGCAAACAGTTATTCTATAGACTCGTTGTATACTTTAATGATTAAAAATAATGTTGGGACATTTTCAAAGTCCCATGTGTAATAGACTAATTAATAATAAAATTTTAATTTGTGTTAAAATTAGCAATGTTGGAGAAAATATAAGGTTCAGGGGTCGGCTTGGCTACCAGAATCTCTTCCAGAACTATACTGAATTTATTAAGAAGTTTATTGGACTCACAGGTTCCCAGGTGTTGGTTAAAGGTCGCGGTTCCGATATATTTATTTATCCTGATAAAAAGTTTATCAAGAGACCTTGCTTAAAAGCCACCAGTCGGTCATTTTCCTTTTTTGTTAATTAGTTTCATGATCATGTTTCCATCACCATATGTTGTTTTATTTATAACTATGCTATGCAGGAATGGAATTTTTGTGAATTATTTTGCTGCTTTCAGTCGGGGTTTTGATATTTTGCATACCCTTTGCAATAAGATAAAAAAGGTTTAAAATTTTAGATTACAGCCAGTGATAACGAAGGACTGTTGTATCGTTAGACCCCTTATTTTTGCAGCTTAAAATGCTTAAAAGTACAAAATTTGTTTAATCTAAGAAAAAAGAACACCAAAAAATCAGTATGAAAACAAAATTAAAAAAAACAAAATTCCTACAACAGTATTGAAAATTAAAAAGAAACTTTAATATTATTAAAAAATAGGCCCCATTTTTATAAGTTACTTTTCACTATCTTTCAGTAATCTGAGAAGCTTGTATAAATTTGTATCAGATGCACTGCATCCGTTCAGCCAGCCCACTGTACCAATGGGTCTTATTAAAAATTTTACAACGTGTGGGTATAAAACAACTCACAACTTTAATATAAATAACATGTTTATGAGAATTCTCTCTATATAAAATTTCTAACAAATTTCATTAAGTAGCAATTTATATGAACACATAAATACGTCCATAAACTTCCGGTAGTATAAACCATATTAATCGTATATCTATACACGTCTTATTAGTCTTAACACCTGTCTTACTAAAATTTATGAGATTGTCATAAAAATCTTTTGCATATAAATAGTTAAGTGAAAGAAAGCCAACGTTGTTTCAAATGATAAACAAACTACACAGACTTGTACGATTTTCTAATAAAAAAGAATAGTTAATGCCAGTAGCATAATATTTTTCTAGTCTAAGATGAACTGGAGATAAAATAAAAGCATAAAGCTTTGACGGTTTTAGGTGAAAATTGAGCAGTTTTTAATATTGTCATTGCCCTTGGCTTGCTCAAAAATAAAAAATTAAAATACTTTAACAATAAAAAGAATTTCCCATAAATAGAAAAGATGTTAAATAAATAAATGCAAAAAGTAAGTTAAACGCAGAATAAAAATGATTTTTTTCTTATCTGTCGTTTGAAGTTTTATAGAAAAACTTATAAGAAATTCTTTAAATAACCATTAACAACAGAAGTTAATCACCTATTGGTTAAATCAGAAGGACAGCAAGCCATTAAACTTTAAACCACTTAGTAATAACATATGATCGTGCAAGGAAAATAAGAAAATACAAAAATAACATTATGATATTTGGCAAAAAAAAAATAAGTGCAAGAATAATTTAAATCTTAACTTTGTTTGGAAAAGAAAAATTTGAAATAAGTACTTCTAAGCGATTTTTTTTTTTTTTTGTTTTCACATTTTTGTTATTGAATCTTCGCCTTTGGCGAACTAACAATAAATATTCAAATCTTAAAACTATTTAACTTTTATTAGACCAGCCCGTGCCAGACTAAAATTCAAGTTCTCATAATAAAATTAATTAATTCAGTAGTTTCATCTTAGTGCAATGGTATCCTTTCTTTTTCAGACGAGTGTACCCACTATGTTGCAAAATGTATCGAGCGAACGGATTTGGATGTATTTCCAGCTTGATTAAATACTTCTCCACATAATTAAAAATTTCTTGAACTTGCAGATCTTTGTGGATGTTGCTGTTTTTAACATACCAAGGAGCACCAGTTATGATTCTAAGGATTTTATTTTGACGACGTTGTATTTTTTCTATGTTGAAGGCGGAAGCACTGCCCCATAATTGTATACCGAAGCACCAAAGTGTTTTTAAAATCGAGTTGTAGAGAAGAAGTTTACAATCCAGTCATAGCACAGAGTTTCTACCCATTAGCCAGTGGATTTGAGCAGCTTTAAGTTTCATTTGAGTCAGCTTTGGATCTATATGAGGCTTCCATGTGAGGCGTTGATCCAGGTGAATGCTAAGATATTTCGCCTCAATTCGTTGAGGCACCGTTTGCTTGTTAATAAGAATTGGGGGGCACGTTTCCTTGCGTAACGTAAAAGTAATGTGGGTGCATTTTTGTTCATTTATTTTAATACCCCATAACTTTGCCCATTTTTCAACTTAGGATAAGTGATGTTGAAGTTGTTTTGTGGCCTCTTTAGGGTCTTTATGAATACTGAGAAAGGCGGTATCATCAGCAAATGTCAACGTATGAGTAAGATTGTTTCTGGGCCTATCTGCTGTGTAAAGCAAGTACAGAATTGGACCTAGTTTACTCCCTTGGTTGAGAAGAACTTATTTGGTTTCCCTCTTTAATTATAAATTGTTGGCCGGTTATGTATTTTTCTTTACAGGCCTTCATGCCATACTTTGTCGAACGCTTGAAAGACATCTATGAAGAGCGCGGAGCAGTATTTCTTTTCCTCAAAGGCTTTTCTTATAACCTGTACCAATCTGTGGGTTTGTTCGATGGTACTATGTTGATTTTTAAATCCTAATTAGTGATCTGGAATACAGTTGTTTTCATTCAGAATTTGAGTCAGCTTGTTTTTAAGCAATTTCTCAAACAATTCGGACATAGTTGGTAACAGACTTATAGGCCTGTAAGACTCCACCTTCGAAGCGAATTAAGACCTCAAGAAAGGCCGAAGGTCGGTGAAAAACCTAATACGTAATTCTAGGTTATTATCTAGCCTCAAACGTAACCAGCAGACCTTTATTTCATATATTTAGGACCAAAATGTTTAAAAATTACAAATAATTTTAAAAACCATTTTTGGCCACTTTGCTAAATTTCGATTTTAATTTAAGACAAAAGCCTTTACTAAATCTTAAAAATGCAAAAAGTACCAATATTGAGAGAAAAGTACTTTTAGGCCACTTAATTAAATCTCGACCTCAATCTCAGTCAAAATCCATTAATTTTGTATATTTAGTCTCCCAAAAATATTTATAAAGCAACGGTCTAGGACACTTCAGCGTATGAGTTATTTTTAATTCTTCAAAGCAATACGATATCACTCATACGCCACTACTGTTTTGTCTGTCTAACTTTTAAATTTGATAAAAACTTTGTTGTCCCTAAAGAGGTATGTTTTTTCATATAAGTTCGCTTTTTATCTACTCCAAAGTTAATTTAAATTCTTTACCAACTGGCTAACAATGTTGTTGTTGTTGTAGACTAGATTGTTCGTTTCTTTGTTAAATAGAAAGCAAAAAGGAAAAACTTCAATATAATCTGTAAAACTATGTAAATTTTCTTTTTAGAATACACCAAACCAAACAAAAAATAGTACAGGAAAGTTATATTAAATAACTAGATAAAGAAAATCAAATAAAATAAAAAACCTTAGCAAAATGCTATTTTCCATTTAGTTTAACCACAAAACAATAGAGTTGATGATATTTAAATAAACTTTTAAAAAGCAACCACCAACCAACCAACAACTCTCAAAAAAAACTTAACAAACACTTTGCAAGCTTAAAAGAAATGCTCCCAAAGGAAGTAAAAAAATTAAATTCATGCAGTTTTAGGGGAATATCAAAACAATTACTAAAGAAATTTAAATAAAAATAAATGAAAAGTAAAAAAAGAATATTCTTAAGTTGATTTAGTTTATGTTTGGCCTTTTCCTAAATATAGAAAAAGTTATTTTCCTATCTCAGTTATAACATTAGTAGTGCCATTGTTTACCCAAGGGCTAAAAACATGTCAAAACAATACAAAAACTAAAGAAACATAGGAAACAGCTGTACAAACTACTTTCCGTTGATCTAATTTTTTTTTCATTTTTTTAGAAAAATAGAGCAGCCAACATGTAAATTTTAAAAAGATAAACTAAAAAATGATTAACATAACAGCAGCGAATAAAACATAAACAAAAGTTTTGAGTTTAGCAGCAAAAAATGTCATTGAAAAGCATTATTATCAAGGACGAAACGGAAAACTATAGAATTTTCTTAACATTAAAATAATAATATAATCTTTGGCAGTGGTGTGCTAAGCGTTCTATAGGAATGTGGAGTACCGTCCCAGTAAAGCTATAGTCACTCCTGTTTACCCACTGAAAACTCCTATTTCGTAATATTTTTGAACAGACAAATTTAGAGTCCAACGCTTTTCCATCTTATGTGTCAACCTAACGCTCATACGTAGATTTTTTTTAATAAGCTGCCAGGAATACTAAAAAAAGGCGTGATGGGTCCTTAAACAAAAACTCACTGCAAGTTTAAAATAAAAAAGATTTGTTAAGATAATAGCTTAAATTCATCACGGAGGGGAACTTTAATATTTTTTCCTTTTTATTGCAGGATTCACAAGGCATACTAATAATACCTATCAGGTAAGGCCTTGGCTAAAGAAAAAATCATGTACATCTGCAGGCCAAATATGTATTGTTTTAATTTAATTAAAAAATTTCTATATTTCAAAGATATTTATAACTAATTTATATAATTTTTCTTATAATTAAGGAAACACCTTAGTTGCCTTAAACCTTTTTTAAATACATGTATCTTACCTTCTTCGTTTGAATTTGGCAACTAAAAATTTTTGCTAAGTTTTTTAGGTTGTTTTGCTCAAACTATTTAACGTAGGCATTTATTCTGTTGTCGAACCACAATTAGAAGAAATTCTAGTGTTCTTTCTGCTCAACATTGAATATTCTATTGTTTTGTTTGGCCTTTGTTTTCTCTACGGCAGTTGGTGCAGCTATTTCCTTGCACCAAAACAAAAGGCTGCTTTTTAAATTTTTTGCATATTTCTTCTCCCTTCCTTATAATTTGTTTATTTAAATATTTTATTGTTTGTTTATTAATTTAAGTGTACAGAAAAACAAAATAAATATTATAAAATTATCTTTAAACAAAAATTAATTTTTATAAAAAAATACAGAGACAGTAAAGTCCGTTTTTATTATAACAAGCAAGATAGACAAGGATAATAAAAAAGAATTTATTTTGAAATTCTTCAAACAAAAAAGTAGTTCTTACAAGTTTAAATACTATGGAGAAGATTAAACATTCTAACATAAAAGTAGTTGCGTTTTGCTAATTTAGCTACTCTGTTTTTTTTTTTTTGAGAAAATTTTTTAAATTAAAATAAAAAGTTTTAAATAGTGAAAATTTGGTAATTAAAACAAAATGAATAAATTAAACACATAAGATAACAAAATAAAAGCGAGTCGAAAAAGTCCCTTTATAAAATATTATCACATGGAAGAGGAAACTGTTTTGTATTCGCTTTATCGTTAAATTTTTCCTTTTTCTTAATTTTTTTCCAGAATTGAAAGGACGATTGCAAAAAGAGCGCCAAAAAAACATCGCATATCTTTAAAATTTTATACCTTAATAGACTAGTAATCCTATTAAGGTAAAGAAGCACTCAAAACGTTTTAAAAGAACTGCAATCGGAATACTTTTTCGGTTTGGAGGCTTATGGCGTCCACTTAGCACTTTTAAAACAAAACTTAAAAGATAGCGTTAGAAAACTCGGCAAAAACAAAAAATTTTCAATTTCACTATCATAACGATTCAAAGCATATGGCATATGATGTAAAGAATTGATTACTGTATAACTGTCCAAAGGTAATCAAAACCACAATACAAAGTCCTGATTTCTACGTAACTGACCATTTAGGGGACAAATTATGTTGTAGGAGCAGGACAGATAGTGTAAATCAATTCAAGTCTTTGAAAAAGTTGAATCGACGCCACGTCGCTAACAAACTGTTAAAAATCAGAAAGGACGTGCAACAAAGTACAAATTTGAAGTTGTATTTTAATATTTTTGATTTAAATGTGGGACTTTTGTTTAAAAATAAAAAAACCAATTGTTACTAGAAATTTTATCATGGCTCTGCACGAATTTAAATTTACATTTAGGGGTGTCTGCTTGAATGAAAAATTGTAAGCATATACCTTCATATTTTACATTACACAAGCCTGTTTTTTTTGCAGTTTTTGAAGCACTTAACTAACAGCAAACAAACATAAATATAAACACACAAGCTCTCTATATATATTATAAATTTTTTCTAACTGTTTCTATAATATTTTGTTATATAATATCTAAGTAGCTTTTAGATAAAAGTATGTATGCATATAGGTTTTTCTAAGAACTTTAAGAAATAAAAGAAAACGTTTGCTTAATATTTATTTATTTATTTTTATTTATTTTATTTATTTCTTTGAACTATTTTCTGTACAACAAGACTTAGTCTTATATTTATAGTACAGAAACGGAAGGCGTCAAACTTTAAAAAAAAAAAAAACATTTATAGTTTTATAAGCGTTTAAGCAAAACAAATAAAACAAGAAAAATTAAATAATAATTATAATAAAAATTAAAATAATAATAATTAAAATACGAAACATATATGTATATTACAATTTTGCACATAATAAATTGAAAAGTAACCTCCAAATTTAATTTTATAATTTTATTTTAAAAAAAAATTATTTAAAAAAATTAACTACAAATTGTTTGAAGCTACTAGCATTGCTATTTAATTGTTGACATAGTGGAAGATTATTCCAAAGTCTAGCGGCATGTACATAAAATTGCCATTCTGAAACTAGGGATTGATATCTAGGTATTATAATGTTCCGGTTTCGTTGCGATTGAGAAAATCGTATATTTTCAAATATGTATTTAGGAGTTTGATTATGTATTATTTTATGCATGAAAATCAAAACGCGAATTTTTAGTAGGCTGTCCAAACTGACTCCAAAAAGGTTTTTGGACACAGAGGAAATATGATCAGATCTTCTCAGTCCGTACACATACCTTGTAATATTGTTAAACAACACATTCAATTTTCTTCGACTAATAGAGTCACAGTTTGCAAATAATTCACACCCATACAATAAGGAAGGGACCAAGTATGACTTGGCAAGCAAGATTCTAATTCTGATGGGTGTAAAATATTGTGTAGGCCAGAGCGATCTTAACTTTAAATACGATAGGCCAGTCAATGAGTTTATATGATCTTCCCAGGTTAAATGGTTATTAAAGATTATATCTAGGTTTTTCGCTCTATTAACGATTTCAATTTTCTCACCATTTAAAACTATATCCCTAGAAATAAACGGAACTATTCGTTTTTTGCAAATAACCATACATTTAGATTTTTTAGGGTTTAGGCAGAGGCCATTTGCATTAGCCCATAGATAAATTTGATTAAGTTCGTCATTCAACTGTGAGATACCATTATCAATGTTTTCGGCTGCAATACCTAGAGTAAGTTGTATGTCATCTGCATAAAGATGGATGTTACACTTTGACAATACTTTTGGCAAGTCATTTGCATATATAGAGAATAAGAGCGGACCTAAAATGGAGCCCTGAGGCACTCCCCTTTTAAGCGTCAGCTCATCAGACCAAGCATTGTTTATAAGAACTGATTGCCTTCGATTTGATAGGTATGATGAAATAAGGCTAACTGATGTTGCAGAAAATCTGAAAAACTGTCTCAGTTTATTAATTAATGTGGCATGGTCGACAGTATCAAATGCCTTTGAATGGTCCAGTAGTACTAAGAAATTTATATTCCCATTCTCTAAGCCCTGCCGAAGGTGCTCACTTACTTCAACAAGCGCCGTTACGCAGCTATGGCTCTCGCGGAACCCAGATTGTTTACTAAAAAGCATGTTGTTAATATTAATATATGAAATCATTTGCTTATATAAAATTTTTTCCAGTACTTTCGAAAGAAAACACAAAATGGCTATTGGTCTATATCCACCATTTTCTTTCAAAAATGGAATAATTTTTGCATGTTTCCAATTTAAAGGAAACGTGGAAGACATAATAATATTGTTAAAAAGGTAAGTGACGTAGGGGAGAATTATTGGCACAAGTATTCTAATAAATTTGGGATGTAGATTATCAGATCCCACTGCATCTGATTTTATTAGTAAGCACCTTGACATAACATCAAATTGTGTTATACATGAAAAACGAAAAAAATTACCGTTTACATCTGTGTCTGTATTTATTGCGGGTGAGGAAAAATTGTAAAAGAACGGATTTGTTTGAATTACGGGAGCATTAGTAAATGTTTTATTAAGTACGTTTGGATCTACATCCATATCTATGTTGTTCAACTGCTTGCCAATACCTATTTTACGAATAGTATTCCATGTTTTTCGAGAATCCATTGCAGTGCTAAATCGTGTGGAATAATATTCGGTTTTAGCAAGTCTTATTTGTTTATTAACATTTTTCCTAGCAGTTGTGTATTGCAATTTCAGTTCAAAAGTTTTGTACCTTTTCCACCTGGCGTATGCTAAGTCCCTTTGACGTATAGCTTGTTTTATAATGTTCGAAAACCATGGTGTAGGTTTATGTGCTATCTTCCTGTGTTTGATTGGTACTGTTAGATTAAAAAGGTTTTGAATGCTGTGTTCTAGGAAATACGACTGCTCGTCAATAGATGGCATGAAATGGTAAACATATTTGAGCATATTTTTATAATATTAAAATGATGCAGAAATGAAATGATGATGTGCAAGAAAGCTTTTCTATGGAAATTTAAAAAATTGTTAAAGAAATATTATTTTTTTAATAAGAAAATTCATTTTGAATATTAAATTCCTTAATGCTTCATATCAAAAGAGACTACTAAGGGAATTAAAGCATTTTTAAGTATATAATTTCTAAGCTTTGAATAAAATGTAAGAAGGGATTAAGTTCAAAATAAAACTTTTCTAAAAAAACACACTAAGGAAATTTAAAATATATTTGTTTAATGTTAAGTACATGTGATACAATTAAATTCTTAATAAAACGTAACGTTTCTTCTGCAAGAACGAATTCGGTTAACTTAATTTTCAGCCTGTTTTTCTTCAAAACCAGGTCAATTGTCATGAATGGCACTTTCAATATTGACCTGTAATGAGAGTCTGGTTTATTTTTAAAGACAAACAATTTTAAATATCGTTACAACAAATAGTATAATGGTGTAAAATCACAACTTCTTGGAGGCTATTCAATTTCTTGAAATAAGCGGATCCTTAAATTTGTCTCCTTCAAAAATTGTTTTTTTTTTTTGTAGAAATAATAAATGAACCCCTTTTAACACCCGCCTTTAAATAACAACTGTAAGCAGAAACTATTTTGATTCAGGGCTTCTTACTTTTAATTGCTTAAGAACATACCAATCGTGTGAAGCATAGCCTTTTTCCAAACCAAAATTTTTAATTATTTAAGTTAAAAAAAAATGTGAGCAAAATGGTCACACCTGTAACAATGGAGGTGCCTGGCTAAAAGATGCAAAGCTTCAACAGTCCTTGCTTAAAAAAGCTAATTTTAATTTAAAATAAGTTTATTTATTTTAGATTTGGAAAAGCTATAATAAGTGGTAATCAAACTTTTGATATTGATTTTAAAATATTACAAGTAAAAAATCAACTAAGGCTGCTGGAATATTTTACGAAAAAAACATGAAATTTTAAGAAAATCTAATTTTATTTTAAAAATAGTTAAGAGAACTGTAGTGTTTAAAGCAGGATGTTTTAAAAAAACCTTGAAGAAGTTTGTTTATACTCCAAGAGAAAACGGAATGGACTGGTTTTGGTTCTTCCACCTTATATGGATGAAACTTTAATATTGCGTTGTTATAAGGACACAATGGGATCAAGAAAAATACCACATAACGGGTTCCATGTAACCTCTATATGAACTTATTTAACATTAATTGCTTGAAATCCTGATCAATCCACTTTTTATGTACGCATACGCGTATGTATATGTATATGTGTTGCCAGAATTATGTTTGCACGTATGTATAGACGGGTACTTTTTTTCTTTACTTTTTTAACACATTTTACCCAAAAACTTTCTGTACTATTCATGTTTGTGCCAGTGCCAAGCCCTGCCTCAGGATATAGAAAATATTTTTAATATTTTGAATCCAAAGAACATGTTTTAAATTTGAAATGTTAAACAACTTTGTATGAAAAATATCATGGAAGTTAAAAGTCCCCTCTTTATTGGAAAAAAAATTCGCAATAGTAAAACTAATCTGTAGCTTTATCGGTATTTTTAAATAATTGCTTATATTTTTTATGTCCTTTTCCTTACGATTATGTTAGGAATAGCTGAAATTAAAGAAAACTTTTTTCATTTGAGTTTATCAGAATGAGCCTGCAAATTGAAAAGCAGTCTGCTGGTTTGAGGTTTGTTTTTTATTTTGAATAATATGGCAATATCTATTACAAAGACCGGTTTCATTAAGTTTTTGTTCAAATAAAAAGTGTAAAAGCAATATTTCACACAAATGAACCAACCCAGTGTATTTAGTTGTGCCCTGTATTCTATGCATGTTGTGCATGAATTACTTTAACTTACCAGTTACAACTTTGAAGTACCTTTCTTTTGAAACAGTGTTGCAACAAAAACTAATGCAATTTCTTTCAACAAAAGGAAAATATTTTTTAGCAAAATACCAACAACAATTTCTAAAAAGATATTTTTCTTCTGCATTCTGTTATAATAAATTGCCACGTCTAAGAGAAAATTCTGCAAATTTGAAAATGCTACATAAAGTTGAAAAATAAAATTATTTATAAATCGAATTTCATATATTTTTAACAAGAAGAAATTTGATAAAGCCAAATACGGTCTTGCAGAAAAAAAGCTAAAACTTAAAAAAAGGGGGAAATGTAAGAGCAAAATAAATTTGATGTAGGTCACTTGTCTGTTAAGGTAAGTTATAAAAAAAACACGGCTTTTTTATATATTATTTTTTTTTATTTTTCTCTATTAAATTTTTTTTATTTTAATTTATTTATTTTATTTTATTTTATTTTTTTATTTTAATTTATTTATTTTATTTTATTTTATTTTATTTTATTTAATTTTATTTTATTTTATTTTATTTTATTTTATTTTATTTTATTTTATTTTATTTTATTTTATTTTATTTTATATTTCATATCATTATCATTTTTATTTATAATAAACACCATTAATTTCAGGTTTGCCACTTAAAATTTTAATAATTTATAAAACATAGAAGGTGCTTAACTCAGTATTCTATGTGCGATATTTACAAAAAAAAATCTTACTTGTTTCAAAGTAAAACGAAAGAAAATTATAACATTCTGTCCCGAGAATCCTTTGAAAATCTTAGACTACACATAGAAACAGTCAAAACTTTGACCCCCTATTTATCTTACGATAAACTCTTGTAAACTTCATACATGCGTTCTTCTTTACAAACCTTTTTTGTGATTGAAAAATAAACTTTTGCACCATATCATACGTACATAAGCACAAATGAAAAGTAACAACAACAGATATAAAAAATGGCAAATTTATTTAAAACCACAAAATATTTCATTGGCACTTAAATAAATGTATAAAGACAGAGTGATTCATGTTGAGCCAAACATGCTGATATGCGGTAAATACTTGCACTTTTACACGTGCAAAACGTTATTGCATGTGTAAGTTTGTTTATGTTTAAGTTACTTAAGTGCGTCTGTTGTTCGAAAAAAGAAGCAAAAACCGTTAAGCTATAGTGTGCAATTTTCAGTTTATTATTTGTGTTTTTATTTCACCAACATTGGAATTCTATTGACAATGACACCACCAACTGTGCTTAAATGTGTCTAAATGGTTAAGTACTATTCCTTGTATTGTTTAAGGTTGTAGTTTTAGTGTCAATATTTTTTACAGACGAATTACAGTGTATCAGAGTTGTAATAAAAGTAAACACACGTTCGCTTGTTTTTATATGTAATAGATTTTCTAATAAAAACTACCTGAATACTTTAAGTGAAAGTATTTTAATGCATTAACAATCACACGAATGGACGGTCATATTTACGTGAAGGAATTGGGTGGATTATAAAGGGTTGAGAAAAGTTGCTTTCTTGAGTCAGTTTTAAAAATGACGTTGATTTACTTCTAGAATAGATCTTGACAGCGCTTTTATTTTTTACAAATTTCTTAGAAAAATCAGTCTTTGTTTTTGTTAGAACAGAAAAACGTAATTTATAGGTTTTGTTGTACGCTTAGTGTGTCACAATGCATCTGATTGTTTATTTAACTTAATTCTTAAAAAAATGAATAATTTTGGCCTTAATATCATAATTTTAATAAACTTATTGAGAATTATTATAATTAAGGAAAAACATCCAAAGTTCCTTCAAAACTTCAAACAACCATTTTTCGTTATTATTTTTTTTTTTTTTAATTTTCCCCCTTTTAACTTAATTAACTGCAACAAATCTTGTAAACAGCCTTCAAGTGGGAAGATATCCTAAATAAAATTAAAAAAATTTTCAATTTAAATTTATTTTAGACAAGTTTTTATTTAAAAAAAAATTTTTTTGGTTAAATTTTGAGTTTTATAGTCTCAAAATTTTTTTAATTTTTTCTGTACAAAACCTGTGAGATTTAGTACTTCCACCATTTCTATTTCCACTGCTTGCTACTAACTCTGATTTCAAAAGATGCTACATTTTTATTTTTGTTTAATGTGTTTTAGGAAAGTGTTCTTTTTTTGCACACATAGCTTTAGATTTTTTCTTATATTCCACTTAGAATGTTATGTGCTGTATAACAATTGCAATAAAAGTTCAACATTGATTTACAACATTTCCATAAAACTTTGTAAATGTTGTTCAATAAAATCGTATTAAATAAAAGCAAGCGAAAGAAATGGCAGATGAAGTGAGGCAACTTGGAACATGCTGAGATAGGGATGGCAGCTCCACTACTGTTTCTATATAAGGGGTTTGAAATGGAACTGTATATAATATGTATCTCTGAAATAAATAAATACCAAAAAGCGACATCTTTCAAAAGGTTTAAAAAAACAAGGCTTTGAGACTTTTTTTACCTCTCGAATTGAAATAATCATTATTTTCGATTTTTTAAGTTTTTGTTTTAACATATTAAAAGGGTTAAGAAGTTGAATGTTTTTAAGGCTAAAAATGTTAATACAAGAGCAGAATTGACGTTTTTGAAAGTAAAAAGTGGAAAAACAATCTGTTGAATAAACTTTGTTTTAGGCGTAAGAGTACTTTTTTAACTGAATTTATAAAACCAAGACTATTCGCTATATATTCTTTATAGTAGTTTTGTTGGTTGAGCCTATTCTTGCAGAACAAATTTTTTTTAGAACCTTTGGCTTTTATTTGTTTTTTCAAATTGAAATTTAAACTTTCTCTAAAACATACAACAATTGAGCTTTTTACAACAACTGTAAAATGCGTGAAACTTAACAAAAAGTTAATAATTAAACAAAATTAGCATTAATTATTCAAGTTTCTTACTTAGTAATGAAAAAAAAACAAGAAACTCACTGGGAAAACAAGAAATACTGTATGGTCTTTACAGCAAGAAAGTGGGCAAAATAAATAAAGTTTTCAGCCAAAAACAACAACCAATAAAAAATTAGTGATGATAAAAATATTTGGTTTAAAAATTGCATTTTACTTGGTTAACGGATAGGAATGGTTTTTAAAATAAAATTAATTTCAATTAACATAAACCAAATAATATTAATTTCTTCAAACTAAGATATAAGAAACAAAAAAGATTTTTAGTCAAAAAAATAAATAAAGTCAATAAAAAACAAATAAGAGCCCTATATTCAGCTTTGCTTTAAATAGGGATCGGTATCATAGTCAAACCCTCTCATATTGACTACGTAGAAGTTGCAGAGGTTTTTACCCTGATTTTTTTTCAAATTTTCTACGAAATCCCTATTAGAGGGTAGAGATAAGGGGTATGATCTACAAAAAAATATTGAAGAGACCTTTTTTGGAGCACCCTGAAAGCCGTGGGGCGATTAAAAAAAAATTAAACTTAAAGCGGCAGCCCTATAAGGGGCGCATTTTTCAGTTTGCAAGTCTTTTAATAAATCCCAAGAAAAACACCTTTTTCTAGTTTATTTTATTGTTAAATGTTATGGTATGTTCTAGTCCCCCTGCTCCTCTCCAACTTTTTCCCAAAATGTATGAATTATTTGATTACTACTATTTGTAGAATATTCGAAGTCGATAGCTGTTATAGTTTCCGAGATAAAGCGTATCGAAAATTTCATACAATACAAAAATTTGTATGGGAGCTACCCCATTTTCTGCCTCCACCCAAAAAAATTTTTTTTTAAAGTGTAGGTCTTGTTGTACAATTACTTTTTGTAGAATATTTAAAGTCGATTGCTGTTGTTGTTTCCGAGATATAGCGCCTAAAATATTTCATCAAATTTGTGCAATTGTAGGAAAATTACCACTTCCCTGATCCTATTCATTATTGAGATCCCTGCTTTAAATGAGTCTGTGCCAAGTTTTGTTGCAAGAGTGACTATATTTATTGAGATATATGGGGATATATAGACGGATTTTGTCCTTAAAATAAATGGGTTACTTTGGGGTTTCGCTTATATCTCGGTTAATAGTAAACCGGTTTTGCGGATTTTAAAAAGCAATTGTCTCCAGGATATTTCTAATAGTTTGACACCAATAACTGGTCTGTATCTTTTTATTTGACTCCGGAAACTTGATTTCAACAGACGGATAGACGGACATGGCTATGTCAACTTCCCTATCTATAAGGATCCAGAATATATATACTTTATGGGGTCGCAAATGGATAATAAAGAAATTTCAAACGGAACGACAAACTGATATATACCCTTATCACTATGGGAAGGGTATAATAATCTTTGGATTGGAAAAAAGTAAAGCAGCAATCACATTTAAATTTGTTAGAATTGGTTTTAAAAAGAAACAGGCACTATACTTTAAATTAAATCATGTTAAAATTCCAAAAAAAATCGTGCCATAAAAAAACTGCTTTTTAGCACTGTGAAACTATTTAAGCAAAATGATTGTCGAAGATATGTTGGAGAACAAAATTATTCGTTTTTTTATGAAACCCCTATTTTTATACTCTTGAAATTATTTAAGACAGCAGTAGCTTATAGCGCGGTTAAATATATTTTATTATCTTGGGCAGTGGCAGAAAACATGTTTCCATCCCTTCTAGTCCTCACACATCCTATAGAACTCTAGATTGCGGTGATCCCATATGTTTATCATAGCAACCTCTTCACAGTGTTTAGTTATAATCACAATCCTGGTCCTTGGACCCAATTGCTTGCTAGATTCTACTCCACTTCACTGCATTCAACATAATCTAACGTTGAAAAAACCTTGAAACCTTATCTTAAGGCAGTGTGCTTTCAATTACTCTCTTTTTCTTTGGAAAAGTTTTACTATATGAACTCTTATTTTTAAAATACCTAGTATTTCTGCCACTTTAATAATCAGGCAGTCTATAGAAAAATTCCTGTTTACGTTTTTGAAGTTTTTAACTTTTTCCTACTCTTTTTTCTCAAAATCATTTTTGAATATGTAAGTAAGGAAAGGAGTAAAAAGAATTGGCCAGTAATTCTTAAGTTATGCACACAACAGTGATTACTATATGAACCTTATTTTGTTTCTTATAACGTTTTTATATTTAAAAATAAATAAAAAAGTTTATTCTGAATAGGCCCGACATATGTAGTACACTTTAAACCACAAAATTAGAACTTATTGTTACAAAATTAAGCGAAAATTCATTCATCAATAAAAAAAATTACTTAAGTCAAATTCGATCTTAACATGAGACTTGATTTTGTTTCTAGTTGAAATTCTTCTGTATGAAGTGGGGTCATTAGGGAACCATTTTTTAGAAAAAATATGGAGATATTTTTTCAGTGCAAAAATTGGAGCTCATGTGCAACTATATCCAGATGTTAATGAAAAGGCGCCTTCTACGAATTTTCTAGAGCGTGGATGGCAAAAATATAAAAACGTCAACTGACAACTTGTGTTCAAAAAAAACAAAGAAACAGCTTTTGGGAAAAAGTAATAAATATGGAAATTATAATCAATTAATCAAGACAAAGGAAGGATATCGCTTTATAAACTCAGAAAATTGATTTTGAGTAGAAATGTTGATTTAAAAGGGAAACTTATACTATTTTTTTAACTACTAATATACTCGTTAGACGTCACTTTCCATCGAAGTGATGTTGGTAAAAATATTGGGCTAAAATACAGAACAATTTGTCATTGTTAAAAACTAAGGCTTTTGATTTTGATTATTGGCTGAAAAGATGTTTGAAAATCAAAGCCTATAGGGCTTTTAGAATAACTCGAATAAAAATGTTGACCAGTGTAACACGAAATTTGAATGATAAGAATAAAATGTGTTGTGCCGTATGTAGGTTACAAACAATTTAAGAATTATTTTTAAAATTTATTTTTTTTTGTAGAGACCATAATTATGTTATCAAATAGTTAATTCAAATTATTTCTATATATGAAAATTCTTATCAGTAAAAGTGTCATTTTAATAAAAATTTTCGTATAACATTTTTATAACGTTATCAAAAATGTTTTAAGTTCCACTTTTATTTTATCATAATTTCAAAATTTTTTAAACACCCTCCTTAAAATGTTTATTAACAACTTGATATAAAACGACGCGATAACATGCATTAATTTGCATGAAAAATAAATTCTTCTTATCTTTTTAAAAAATATATAAAGAAGTATAATAACATGACTTTTGTTATCTTACACATAATAATTTGCCATAAAAAGGAAATAAATAATTTTTTATATTTTTAAACAAATTTCACTTTATTGTCAAATTTGTAAACAAAATATAATTTTTATTTTATTTCCTTGGTCTTCTGTCTATAAGTTATGGTGGTTTATAAATATGAAATAAAACATATTTACTTGCCACGAGTTGAAGTATTATAACAAGGACCGCAATAACATAATGACATTTACCGCATATTTGTTATAGGAAATTTTCTTGCTTGCACACATACATACACACACTCATACATTATTCAGCTGTGTGGTGACATCAAGCAATAAAGTTAATAAAAAATTTTATTTTTTTTTATTTTATTATCGATGACTGGTTGGTAACTTGTCGTTTAAAGTTATTTACAATCAATCATAAAAAGTTGCATATACATAGAGTTCCAACATATTTAATATTTTTACAGTATTGGCATATTGAGTATCACGGTTATTTGCTGCATGTAATTTGTTGCTGTTTTTTGCTTTTTACACTCATAAGACTTTGTTGCTGCTGCTTCTTACTTTTACAACAACGGAAGGCTTCTGCTATTCTTTTATAATTTTTGTTTTTTTTTTTTCTTTTGCTCCATATACTTTCTCACAAAATATTGACACATTTGAAGGCAGGATAAAGATACATGTAGTTGTGACAAAGTACCCATAAACTAATGACGACTATCGGCATTGTTAGAACAAAAAAATCCATATCTGCGTGAATATAGTTTTTAATGCAAGGTTTTTAGTTTAAAAAATTTTCTAAAGTACTATAAGGTGGAACAAAAGAAGCAAAAATTTATTTTAAAAACAATAATAAAAATTACCGTAAGCACTGGACTTTAAAAAACCCCTACAATAAGTCTGGAACGGTTAAATCAAGCGATCTTGTTTGCCATTGCCAATTGGCAAAACGAAAGATGAGGTGACCCGGGAACGCCACGTTCAGAATATCAGTTATGGCTCTCGTAGTGTGTGCCGTTGCTCCACCTTGTTGGAACCACATGTCCTCCACTCCTAACACGTTCAATTACGGCAGAAAAAACTCGGCTAACATGGCCCTGTTTAACGTATTGTCCACTGTTGCCGTTTGACTAGCGTCGTTTGACTCCTTCACCATGAACAGCCACAATTGCTCTGCGTTTTTGGGAAGTGTATCGCGTCATGCCTTGATCATTTGTACTCTTCATCAGTCTAGTTTAAAAATGTCAAAACAGATTTAATATGGGCCGCCATTTGCAAAAATAAGAGCACCTTCTAATGTACATGTTGTATATTCTGAAACTATTTTTGGTTCTACTTACAATAAACCAGAGGATCTAACTTTTAAAAATTTTTTTAAAACTGCAATGCCACTTGTTTTGAACAGAATTTATTTTTAAGGGGGAAAGAGAATCCTTACATATTTTGAACAATTTGAAATATTAAAAATAGTAGAACGTAAACGAATCAAAGTAAACCAATTTGCTAAAACTTATTTAAATTTAAGATAAGTGGAAAAAATTTTCGGCAAATATTTTTTCTGAAATAGATGGACTAAGGTTCTGCCAATTTTAATCATTTCTTTGCTTTGTACTTAAGATAAAACTTGGGATTTTGCTGTTCTAAGCCCTGCATCTAATAGATCCTCAACCGAATATGCCACAAGCAAATAAGCCATGGTCCAGGGATTGGCATACGTTACATTACAACGTTAGAGGTATGCATTTTTTTACTGAAACATTTATATTGATTTTTAAATAGTGGCTGTATGCCCTAGTACTACAATAAGGCAAAGGGCAAAAAATGTTTGCACATCAAAAATTTATGGAAAAATTTAGCAACATTCACCTTAATTTAAGACAAGAGGTCTGACAATCTGCCAATTTATACTATTCTGAACAACAGTTCCAAGTTCTAGTACGGAAGTAATCTTTCCACGCTTTACACAGATGGCTAATAATGGGCTATAGGATCTCGCATCTGAACAAAGTATCTAACGAAAAGTTCCTTATGTCATCTACTTGCAAAGACTGACCTCTTACTTGACACTGGATAACTTTAAAGCGTCTTAGTCAATATATAATAGCAAAATTTACAAAAATATTTTAAGTTTCGTTTTTATTTAGGTGGCACTTCTATCACTCATTTTGAATAAATCCAGCGTTTAACACAGAAAGGAGTTGATTAGGCCTGGTCAGTTATCTAATATTACTTTATCATAAGTCTTGTCATACAGAGACAATCAAGAAAAAAATTTTTACAGAAGAGTTTTAAAGAAGCTAAAAGCAGTTGACTTAAACAAGATCTCTGGATTATTAGAAGCACCTTTGATGCTTCTTGTACGACTTAACCCAAAAACTGTAATCGAAAATATGTAAGGAGCTTGATGTCGGTTTGATTAAGTAACCTAATGGTGTGTTAATGGTGTATTCGAAAAAACTTAGACTCCAATCTAAAGACCAATGTTACAGTTATTGAAATAGTAAAAGGGAGGAAAAAAATTTCTCTTTCTTTGCTGTCAGAACCCTAGGATTTCTAGGTGATAATATATAAGACAAGCTCAATAAGGTGTCAAATTCAGATAGAGTAAATTTTCGGTAGATCTACAAGTCACCACTTAAAAAATCACTGGTTCACAAAGGGGGCATGACACGCTAAATAAACTATTTTTTAAAAGTTGTGCTTTCTTAAGAATATCACCGTTTAGCCCTATTTCTACATTACTGGAAAAAACATAGATGACAAAACCCCCTTTTTGTCTAAGCTGACCTAAAACACTGGATTTAAATAACAGATAGCCGAAACTTTTACAAATAGGAGACTCAAGCCACCACTTAAAATGACTGGAACGTTAACATTTATATAAAAAAAGGCTCCAATTTTTCAAATCCTATTTTTATATTTGATTTTTTTTTACCAAATTGGTTAATTGAATTCGTTGGCCTTGATAGTTAAACCACCTCAATTTTTATGACTTTTTGCTAGTTTAAATATACTATGATAGGCATTTTGAAATTAAGTTTATGTGGGCTTTAGATTGTAAGAAATCTTGATATTGATCTCTCATCGAAAATCTAGTGATATGGGAAAAAAATGCTTTCTTTCAATGAAATAGTCATCAAAATATATTTGTTGTCCAGTCACAGATCTGCAGCAATCACTTGCCTTCAAAACTCCTAAAAATTTTTTTTTTTTAATTCAATAAATCTTACCGAAATTTCTTTTGAAAGAAACTGAAGTAAGTAGCGTCGTGAAATTTCAGTATTTAAGCAAATGATAAAGTTTCCGTGGTGTTAAATAATATGTGGATTCATTTTCCATCATAAAAGAATACTTCTATTTGAAGTTTATATTACATCAACGGCTCCAATCTCAAAAGAAAAAAGTGACATAGACTATGATACTTAAGGGTATATCTAACCTTTACGGGGTGCACATATCACTGATACCAACATTTTAAATTCTAAAACGGTTTATAAAAAATTCCTGAAGTTTGCTATGATATGGAAGTTTGTTACGTTTTTAAACTAACTAACTACTTAAGTCATAACAAAATATAATGAAAGCCAATTGGTTTAATTGATGGAGACCTTTATCTTTAAGTATTAATCATGTTTTTTTAAGTAAAGTATTAATACTCTTCTGGAAAAGAAACTTAAAAAAAAATTTGGTAGTTTCGAACGAAATAAATCTCCAAATATTACCTTAAATATGTGCCAAAATATAATTGCGCAAACAAATTGAAATAAAATTGTTTTAGAGAATCCGGCTTAGATTTAAACCCTTGTCTTATTAAACTAAAACAAGAAACAAACAATATAGAACATGTGCAAATAACAAGAAAATATTTATGCAAGACAGTTTAGTAAGGTTAAATAAACAAAATGTGCTAAAAATTAAAAAATGCCTGTTAGGTATGTTGTGATGAACCATTATGATAGTTCACTTAAGACAATTTGTTGTACGATCTTTCGTCCTGAACGTTTAGAATCTCTTTTTTAGGGTACAAACACTTTGCATCTGAGGGTAACAAAAAAACCTTCAACTTCCTAGACAAAGATCAGATTCGCATTAATTCTATATAAAAAATTGTCTCTTCTTTTTAATCAAAAATATGCATAAGTCAGCTTTCATTAAAGAGCTTCGTATCAGACACAGTTTTTTATGTTTAAAAAAATTTTTTCTATTTTTTTTCTGCAACAACTTTTCTTTTGTTCTATAACGATTCTTCATACGTACTAGCTGCGCTAGAATCTAAAGCATTTTGAGTTATTTCTGCCATTACTTAAACCCATACTTGAACAACATCCCTCCATACAAAGTTGTTAATGTCGTCAAGAAAATATAATAAAATTTTGCGGTAAACCGTATTGCGGTTTAATGTTAATAAAAATTCCATGCACTATACACATTCAATACAAACAAACGTATATATAAATGCTTATCAATAAATATACATAAAATGTGTTTTATTATTTTGTTTTGTAAATACCGTTTAACGGACATACATATGTACATATGTGTGCATAAAGAAGCAAACGAACAAAGAAAACATAATAAAAAAAAACTCATAGATTACCTTGTTGCAACATAGTTAGTGGCTTTTTATTGAATTTTCATTTAGACGTAACAAAGTTAAAATGTTTGATTAAAAGTGGCCAATAAGTCGAGAAAAATAAGGAAAAGGCAACTATGAAAGAGAAAATTAAAAATATTTAAAAAACTGAGCAGTGGTGATTAAAGGATTATTTAAATTGTTTTAGTTAATTATTCATCTTAAGACCTTGGTTAAAATAATAAATAAAATTTAACAATCAAATATTTTTTGCTTATCAACAAACTGGTTCCTCACTAAACTAGGAAAACATGGCTTAAAATGCTTTTTCTACATTAAAAAAAGTATTTCAAATTGCTGCACTAATTTTAAAGTGAATACTCTGTTATGCGCTAAATGCTTTTTTTTTGAAAAGAATAAGTAAAATGGATTTGTTTTTCTTTTTTCTGAAATTATTCAAAAAAAACCAATACTTAGTTAAATATGCACATAAAAGGTCTCCCGACTAGCTTAAATTGGCAGATTGGTTCTTAACCCTGTGTGGTAGCGCAAAACACATAAATACTCCTAATGCCTATATTTGCCAAAGAGTATTAAAAGAACAAAAACAATTTCTATATCATTCAAAATTCTAGCGAGGTGCGATGCTAGGAAGGGTATATTCCCACCCATTCGACTGATAGTCGACACCTTGACAGATTACTTACCCTTTTTTTTGTATTTAAAATCTGTCCCGAAAGCATCAAAATTTACACTCACATATTGTAACTACTTTTCTTAGCTGTCCTTCCCATTTAAATAAACTTACAAATGCATCTTACGAAATTAATTACAAGAGTTTATTAAGAAAATATATATAATGTAAACAAAAATGATTAAATACATAAAGACTACTATACAATAATATATAAGGAGAGCATAGTAAAAAAAATTCAAACTTTAATGAATTAAATTTAATGCTTATGAATGAAACAAGGGGGACAATTTGAAAAAGAACTGTGATAAACGAACAAAATATAATTTAAGGAAACCGAGAGAATATTAAACACAAAAAACACAAAATACATGGAATAAAATAATTACTCACGATACAGCAGCAGTTGGTGATATCTTGAATTCAGTTGATGGGCCCAGCAAGTGATGATAATTATTGTCTTATATTCTCTGTTGTTGATTAAGAGAGAATTGTGTTTCTTTTTTCCATGTTGTACAATTTTCTCTTAATGTATGCTAGTGATAAATTGTTAAAGAGTTAGTTTAAATAAGAATAAAAGAAGGTATCTAATGTACCCTGCTAGCAAAAATTATAGGAACACGTGTTTTAGATTTAATTCATTAGGCTCAAATGCACAATTTTAGGTTACAGTATTAGGTTTAAGTTTTATGATTTTCTCTTAATAAATTAAATATGTACTTCTTAGCTCTTCATTAATTAAAATTTACTTAAAAATATACATGTATGATTGCAACAAATCTAACTTTGTATTTCTTGAATTAAATTATGTATATGTATAAATTATATGCAATTTTATTAATGAAATAGGCTTTTAAAGGGTGTTTTTTTTAAAGTTGAAAAATAGGAAAAAAATGTATTACAATTTAACTACTTTTGCAGGGAACCAAATCTAACGTTGTGGTTATGTAAGTTTGGAGCTTGATTTGAATTATTTATTAGTTATTTCAAATGAGCCAAAGAGTTTAGGGATTACTTTTATGGAATTATAAAAAATTTATTTCAGTATTTTTGCATAACAATAAAAAACTCTTAAGGTAAGTTAATATTTTATACGTAAACAAAACCTGTTGTTGAAGGTAAATTTGTTGAAACCAATAGCCTGTAGGATGGGGATGAATATCAGGTAGACCTTGCTCGTAATTTGTAAGTTGAAGATGGACCAGCGTACAATTTTCTTGGTTAGGAGGATGATTAAAAGTAGAAATGTATATGTACTCTCTGCCGGATCACGTTTTTGTTTGACTTATCTGATTCAGTTATAAGTTCTTTGACTTTTCAAAATGTTCTTTATTATTATTAATTTAAAACTTTGCTTTTTTTTTATTTTTCTCCTTTTGGGAATAAAGTCTAAAATTTTTATTGCGTTTAGTCTTTTGCTTAGCACTTATTTTGCTTTAACTTTCTGTTAAGGTTACTTGCCATCACTAGGCCTAAATTACTGATCTTTTCTTCTTTATTTTTTTGAACTTTTTTCTTTGAAATCTCACAAGCTTCTGACTTTAAACAATTTAATCAAATATTGGTTTGCCAATTTTTGGCTTGTTGTTACCTTAAGTTTTCTTTTCTCTTTTTTTCTGCAGTAATAAAAAAAGACAGAAGTACATTTGAAAGTAAGTAGAGCAAGAAATTTAATAATTTATTTCCATATATGGTCATAAGTATTGATTTGAGCTGAGAGATCGTGTTTTTTCCTAAGTTTAGTAACGTTATGTACATTTGTCATAGGCCTATACATATCTACGCATGTGCGTATAGGCAATTTGCAGAGAACAAAATTATTTCCTGCATGCTATAAATTTGTACCCACATAGTCATATTTCCAAAAACTATTACACACAGATCGTCAGCGATTATTAATAAAAAAAAAATTATCACCACAAGAGAATAAATCGTAACAACTCTCACAACTGCAGCTAATCCCTTTTTATTTTCCCAAAAAAAAATGTATTAAAATTTATGAAACTAATTTTAAACAATATTAAAAAGACACAAACAAACCTACCATTAAACAAAAACAATAACTATTTGGCAGACGCAATGGCTTAAATGAAAATTGCTTAAATAATTTTACGCAAAACAATAAAAAAAGTAAAATTAACATAATTGTATTAACATTCCAAAGCGTCTTAAATGCACACAGTACCGTGCAATTTAACAGAAGTGCAGTGACTTGCATAAAAAGCTTATTTTTTAATTTTGTTTTAAAATATTAACAGTTCAAACAAAGAAAACAATTTCACATACAAAAACTTAACGTACATAAGAGATTAAAAGCTTAATACAGATACGTATACGTAATATTCAATTTACATACAATTTGATTGTATATGACGTATACGTACCGTCAAACTTTTTATATAAATATCCAGATCCGCGTTGCCAGGTTATTAAGCAAAAAGTTACGTTTTTTCATCCAAAAAGTAAAATATTTTCATAAAAAGTAACATAAAGGAAAAAAAAGTAAATCACAAAGAGCATTCATTTTTGAAAAAACAAATACTTATCAATTCTACTGAAATACATAATATTGATTTAGCTAATTTTATTTGTAAATGTTTGTTCTTACAAAGCCAACCAAATTCAAAAAAAAATAAGTAAGGGGGCTCTTTTGAAAACGTGCCTCTCTGTTGATAAGTATTCAAAAGAAGTTAAAAATGCATATATTATGTTTGAGAAAAAAGCGGCGGAATACTGGCCATCGCTGAGCAAAAAAGGGCTTCCACGGTCTTTAACCTGTAAAGCAATAATTGATTTTTTTTATATGAAAAATTTAAAAACTGACAAACACACAAAATGTGCAGGCATACAAAATAAATTTAGAAAATTATTTTGACAAGTAATTACCGAAAAAAATTTTTCGCAGTTAAGTTAAAGTGCTTACGTCGACGTTTTGTTGGTAAATAATTTTAAAATGCCAAAAATTAAGGACCAATGTCTTAAAAATTTAAATACAGTAACTGCAGTCATATTATTAGACTCATTTATGGTGAAAACAATTTTTAATAATGTTAAAAATATTAAACTTTTCTTTAACATTTCTTAGTTTATGCATTGGTAGTTTTGCATAACGAGTCTTTTTAGATTTTTGCTTATCGTGATGAAGCAAAATTTGTCTGAAGAGTAGTATCTAGATCTTGCGAAAGTACCTTGAGTAATGTTATTCTGCAAGTACGCCTCTGAAAAATTTTTGGGAGAGTTTGTATACTTTTGTAGGTTGGCTTCAGTTTCAGGCGATATATTTTTTTCAAAAAACTCCTTTTTTGTTAAAAAAAATCTGTTTCGCGTCTATAAAAAAATTTTTTTTGAACCTTGTCTGGCGGGATATAAAAATAAGCATATAACTCACACATGACACGATGCAAAATGAACTTTAACAATTTGAGTTCATTTGTCGTTGACAAAAAAATAAATTAAAAAAAATGAAAAAGATTAACCCCCCTATTGTATGACACAATAATAAAAAGCGTTTCATTCCATCTGAGAGATGGATGAAGTTAGTCAAGTGTTGCTAAAAAGACTTTTAATAGAGAAAAGCATAGTGTATATGAAAAGTAAACTTTGTCCTAACTTACAAATTAAAAAAGAAGGAAAGCAGTCATGCCGTTTCCCTTTCCCTGTTATCTGTAAGTTAAATAGCTGATGTTTACAACCAAATACACTACTACCGTTCAAAGTGTACTGATGATGTTATTGCGTAGCTGCTTTCAAAAATACATTCTACTCGGCTAGTATCGGTAGAAAAATCTGCTTTTTTCAAATTAAAGTTTCTTTCAACATTAACGGAAAAATAGTAATTTCTTCTAATAAAAAGAAATTATATGAACTTAAGCCAAACTAAAAATCAAAAATTTGTATTAAAAGCAATAAGTTCAACAATAAATGAATAAATAAAAGTTAGCATAAAAAAAATATTCACCTGCTTTAAGTATTAGAGTTGTTCAACACAGATATGCTGTTTAGATAAACATGCTAAAATACTTGGAGATTACCTGCTCAATTTTGTCTTGTTAATAATTTTTTCAGCTTAACCGAGCTATTACCAGACGCTTTTCTGAGATATTTTGTGTCTTTAAAAGTAAAAAATTTTTTTTTATTTTTTATGTTTTGGGAATAAACATTGCATTAATTTTTTTATTACCAAGGAAAGATTCTGATTGGTTTTTGTATTGGCAGCAAAATGCGCTCCAGAAAAAGGCCGGCGATGGTCGGTCATTTTATTTTCTCATATTAGTAATAAATAAAGCATATTTATTTAAAAGCTAACATGTAAATTATGTAAAAGATGTTTGTCTAATATGCCCTTTAATAACTTACTTTATAATTTATAATATGGGCGTTTGTAAAAAACACTGACAAAATAGTTTTTCTCGACACCAAAACTGATAAGCAATTTATGGGGTACTGTTCAACATTCGTTTACTTATGCATTTAAAAATATACATATATTTGATGCTGCAATACAATAGAAATTTTGCATACCAAAAAATAATTACATGTTTACTCTTAAAAAATGTTGTTTACTAAAAATCAGGTTATATTTTTATAACGGTTTTAGAAAGGAAATATAATTTATATAATGAAGCAATAAAGTAATATGTACTTAACGTGCAGTCACTTAATTTTACTATCAATGTTTTTTACAATATTCTTACATATTAAAAAAAAAGTCATAAATAAAAGTCTAAAATTCAACTGCTTCATTCCTCTAAGTAATTTTCAAAATTCTAAAAATTTTAAAGACTTAAATATTTTTGCAAATCGTTTTTTTTTTATTTGTGGCATACTAACACACTCAACTAACAAAATTGCACAATATTATTAGACATTACAAATTGCATAGAATTAAACTTTCAAACATTCCAAAACACAGCTGGTTATTAACATGTGCTTACCGACAAAACGTGTGAGAATATTTTTCTGTTAATTGTTAGAGTTGGCACTTAGAACTATAAAAACAAACAGAAAACTTTAGTTTGACAAAAAACAAAAAATAAAACGAGTCATTTAAAAGGAGCATTTGATGCACACATGTTCCAAAGTGAATTCATGCATAAACAATCATACGTTTAAGCTTAAGTAGCAGAGATGAAGATTAAAAAAAAATAGCAAAATGCATTTGAAGTTTGGTTCGTCTTTATAAGAAAAACAAAAACAATATATAAGGCATAGTAAGAAAAGTGTAATGTGTGTGTGCGGACGTAAGAAAAACGAATGAATCTGACTTGCAAATACTGCTGCTAAGACAACTGTTACATATGCTGTATTCTCAAGTGCCAAACACAATTGTTTTTTTAAAACAAATAAAAAAATATACGTTTTAGTAGAAGGTATAAAAGTAAAAACATATGTATTAGGGCTGCCCAAATTTTCAAGTAAAAATTTCAACATTTTTTTAGACATCTGGGCATCCTTGTTTTTTTATAGTTCTACAAACTAATACGTATAACTTGTTTGAAGATAAAATTCCAAAAGGAAGGTAGTGCTCAAAACAATATAATATTTAGAACAAAATTAAGAAAATGAGGTTATTTTAAAAAGGTTTTATTATCCAATTAGTAGATAATTATTTTACAGTAGAAAATGGATAAGTAATATAAAAGAAACTGTTAAAAAAGGATAAGTAAATTTGAAAAACAGTTTTAGATTTTTTAAGGGTAACGGCTTCAAACTTTTAATAACAGCTGGCTTAGCCGTTTTGGTATGAATACATAAGCGTTGAGCACTATCTTTTGCATCCCGTAGGGCATTGAAAATATTATACTGCAGGAAAAGAAACTAGTTGGTGCCCAGGTGTATAAATAAACTTTTAATTCTAAGACACCCTTATATGTTTGTATGTATATAGAAAATTCAACAAAATTGTTGAAAATTATACGACCAATTATAAATTAATTGTTAAACACATTAACAAAAATAGCAAAGAAAAAAACAACAAACAACTGTCAACGTTAAGCAATGTTCCTAGAACTTGGCTTCCAAAAACTTTTAAAAGTCTGAGAAAAAATTTACAAAAAAAGCCTTAAATAGGCTAAAGGTGCCTAAATTGTATTCAAAAAAAATCTCCAATATATAAACAAATAAATAAAAAAAAAATTATATTTAATTTAATAACAACTTGAGGACATTTTGACCGATTTTTAAAATAAATAAGTTTTTATGTAGAGTGCTCGCTTGAAATATAGCGAACTAGCGAATGTCTTCTCTGGAGGTCAACTAAAAACAGATGCTTAGAATTTTATAATTTAAAAATTGAATAGTAACAGCGTTTACTAGTTTTGATGATTTTTCTGTTTCGCAGACAATCAATTTTAAAAAAGAATTATAAAATCGAATAACAATTCGTAATCCTTCTTACAAGGCCTTAAAACTTAAAGACAAAATTAAGTAAATATTGCAAAAATTTATAAAGATAAAAATTTAAAAAAAGAAGGAAAAATATTCTTGATCCTGATGGGCGCGATATTACCTAAAGGCTTGATTAACCTCAGAGAAATCTTTAACCTGTAAGATTTTTTTAACCCAGAAGGTACTGAGTCAAGCGAAAAGTTTTAAGGGAATATAGGACTTTAAGGCTATCAGAGCAGCCGTAAAAAAACTGTTTGTGACTTAATTTGAGGTATTTGAAAGACTAAATAAACATGGATGTTTAATACTTCCAGAAAAGATTTTTAGACATTTTAAAAAATCTTTTAAGCTAAGTCAAACTATGAGTGACAAAAATGAACAAGTAATTTAAAATTACCAGAAAACTTTTTTAGAAATTTCTCCAAGTCAATCGCTGTTATATAGGGTGAGGGTTCCTTATGTATAAAGTGTTAAAAAATTAAAAGTCTTGAAGTAAACAAAGTTGTCATGCGTGACATATCTTGGGCTTGAGGGTGAGCATTTTATTTTGAAAAATCCAGAGAATATTTTCCAAATCAGGAGCCCAAAAAATCAAATAGATTTTTTTTTTAAATTAATTTTTGTGCAAAGGTGGGTCAAGTTAGCTGCTGTGAGTCATTCGCTTGCAACCTTTACGACTGGTATAAAACAAAGGAGATCCTCAACCATTTTTTATCTACGGTCTATAACATTAGCATAGTTCATGCTCAAACCTATTGTGAAAACAGTAATTATTATTGCTAAAATTAAATATCATATGATAAGCTACATTAGAGAAAATTTAAAAAGAAATTCCTCTATATTAGTTGGACCAATATTCATAAAAAATCTGAAGTGGCAAATCTTGTATTTGGTTTAAATGCATTAATATATAGAGATATTATTAACTACATTAAAAATCAGTACCTTTGCCTAGTCATTAGACCAATTCCACATTGATCCATATAAAGAGTTTAAATTCGTCATATGGTGGGTGTTATATGGATAACTTGTTGGTTGTGTGTTAAAAGTGTAAAATTGTAAGCTACATAGGGGAGACCCCTTTAAAAAGGCCTCAAGTTTTGAAAGGCACACTTTAGCTGGTTGTCGCCTTTGCTCTGAGCTTTTTGAATTAAAATGTAACGAAGATGAAAGGCTCACAGAAATCTGGTGATGCGGTTGCCTAATTTTTTTTTTTAATTTAATATTCTAACATATTTTCTAAGGGGGCTTGTTACCAAGTTTAACCAAAAACACATATATTTTACATATAACATATATTTCGTATTACGTATCAAAAACATTTACTTATATACAGATATTATGTAGATGCATAGATGTCGGTTTATATTTTTATGAACATTTTTGTGTATATTGCTGCACAAATACGGTTTTCTTTTTTTTATTTTTTTTTCGTAAATTTTACCATATGAACGGCTTAAGTTCACATCATGACATAGTTTGAGTTGAGCTTGACATCTGATTTATGCGCATACTTTTGCAGTAGAAACGTGCCAAAACATTAACAGAAATAATGTGATTTTCATGAACTATAACAACCATACCAACACATTCATATGCCACACACATAATCGAAGGCACATGTAAGCTTAAGAACACACATGCACACAAAGGCATGTTCATAGAACATACATTCAATGATATTTTTCCCAACAATTTTCTTTAAAAATTGTTTAAGTTTTTTTTTTTTTTGTTTTATATCCAAAAACTTATAGTTTAAATTCAATGATATTCTGTTAAACACTTTCGTATTTTATCTTTGGTTTAGTTTTGAAACTTCTCTTTCATTTGTTTTCCTTTGTTTTTAATTGGGTTTTAAAATCTTTACTTTTGTAAGAAAAAATAAAAATTTTGTTTTTCAACGACTTTTTTATAGCCTTTTTTATGATAAAGTTTTAAAAATAATTTAGGCAGAATTTAATAAAAAAAAATTCATGTTTAACTAGGTTTTTAAAATCCTAATAAAAGGGCATTAAATGCAGAAATGGTAAAAAAAAGATTAACCACCTGCTGTTTAAAAACAGACATTATTTGATTTGACAAAAGTTAAGGTTTTTTTCCTTTGGAACTCATAAGAGCAGGTGATTTAATTTAGGTTGAAAATTATGAGTAGTTAGGTAAGGTTAGGTAGAACAGGCAGCCATTGAAAAAAAGGATACAGCTCGCTTGGGACCACTTAATTCAGTCCCTTTGTGTTACCTGGAGAGGCAGATAGATTAGGTTGAGTTAGAAGGAAAGAAGAATTTTAAAGAAGGATAAGAAAGAAAAAACAGAAAAATGAAGCAGACTTACCAGGGTCTCTGGTGGGAATCGAACCAACAACCCCCAGACTGGTAGACTCGTGCACTTACCACTGACCTAACCGGGGTAGTTAAAAAAGACCGAACATGTAAAATAATAGTTAAGTTAGCACTTAAGGCAAAATATCTGCAGGCAATGATGGAATGGCTGAATAGGGGTTTTAAATCTTGGTAAGGCTAGTTCGGATTACCAAGCGAAGTAACGAATGAAATTGCCCCCTCTTCCTAGAGGCGCATAATCCCATTGTGAGTACTGGTAAAAAGGTCGGAAAGAGAAACAGGAAAAACAAAGAAAATTGTAGGTAGAATTTTCAGGAATAAGAAAAGAAAGTAAGAATTCCGTAAGCAAGAAGACAAAGAAGTCCGTGTTCGTTAATCGCACAAAGCGCTAAAGCCACTTATGTTAACAATCACCTAACCTCTTTAATAAATCCTATGATGCGTTCCAGGAAACACAGCAAGAGAACTCACCAAGTCCATTTAAGTAGCATCCTCCAAGCCACCTTTGCTTGCGGATTTGCAGCCTAGGGCAATGGCAGTCAAGATGTTCTTTAGTCTCCATCTCCACCCCATCTCCGCATAGTCTGAAGAGATCCAAAACTTCATATTCCAATAACTCGTCACATTTTTCACATCGCAGCTCCCTTTGAGAACCCCTGGGGTTCTCAAAACCCCCTTGACTTTTTTTGAGCAGCAAGTCAGTGCCCCTCCGGTCCAGTCTGGAACACAGAAGCGTAGAGATTTTGCAATTATCCGCTGTCAGTTTATAATGAAAACTGATTGGTGGCCTTTCCGGCTCCTAACCCAGCCCAATACCTGGGCCAATCTCCCTTCCAATATATCGGCATTTCCATTCTAGGCAATGTCACTATGACCCGGCACCCAGCAGACTATAACCCAGTAGGCCATCAAGATTGCTCTTAGCGTACGTCTTCAGTCGTCCACATGTCTACAACTTACATAATGTCTATCTAGACCATTGAGCCCACCCTGAATATCACCATAGTTGTCGCGACCCCTCCTCCATTCGCGCTCTCCCCTATCAATTCCACGACCTTCGTTCTAGCAAGGATATCACAAGTTTAGCTTTTTTAAGCACCGCACATTTCAACGGTTTGAAATAGTTCCAACAAGGCTTAAATCCCAAGGTTCTGGGGAAGTGACTTTCAGAATTTGAAATCAATAATTGATTCAATTTAATTCTGATCAGTTAACTAAAAGGTCTTCTGCATATAAAATAAGGAGTCATTGAACACGCATCCTCTAAGACAAATAAGCTGGAAGCCTTGGAGGTTTTAAAAAATTTGTTAAATACGCACACTATTTGCTTAAATATAAGGCTGAAAGAGGTTACCCATCAAAAGATGTCCTTCTTTTTTGTGCAAAAGTATATTTATTACAAAACAAGGAAAGCAAGAACAAAATATAAATTTTTTTATTGCCCAAAAACTTAAAAAATATTCATTAAATTGGCAAACTCAGCCCCTTAATTAACGTAAGTACAAGCTTTTGCCTGTAACACCTCTTGCCAATTAAAAATTGTTGGTTTTGTTGGGGGAAAAATCAATGTGTTTTTATTGTATTTTTGGTACCTATTGGATGTCTGGCTAACAATAACTACCACAACCACATTTAACCAATTCTTTGTTTATTGACAAAATTTATTAAGTTGATGTTGCCAAATGCAGTGAGTTAGTCGTAATGACATACACAGTAATTCTATTCATTTTAATACTGAACAAAACTAAGCTATATTCCTGTGTGTGCTTGTGTTTGTGTGTGCGTTTGTGAACCGTTGCAATTAAATGCCATCACAGATTGTTGTTTATTTACTATTCTGTTAGACATGCATGCATATGACACAGTGTTGAAGTGTGTGTGTGCGTGCGTGCATTATTTATTTTATTTTTCTCCCTGTAATTGTAACAACTTTCATTGTATTTTTAATAGATTGCACTTGTATTTGAAAACCATTTGTCACATTTGTAAATACGTATTTTCAATATCCCTTGTATTGTTTACAGAATTTTTTTTTTCTTATTATTTTGTTATGCACAATTGTCCACATGCCATGCAACTTTTTCTAATTTCATTGGTTATGCATGGAATTAACAAAACGCGTACAGGTAATGAATACTTTATTCCCAGGCTTTAATTAAAAATGGAAAAAAACTAAAACTTAATTGCCAGAGAAATAAAAATAAGTTAATCGTGATAGTTTTTAGTGAACATTTAAAATTTAGAACCTTCTATTATCACAAAAAGCAAAGAAATATGTATTTTTTTCACCTTGCTACGATCTTGGCCAAAAATGGGCTAAGCTGATGTAGGAGATTTTATTTATTTTCTTATAGGAAATAGTTCTCTTAGCTTATATGTGATATATTAGCCAAAAGCCTTGCGTATTTTCTTTAACAACTGTTGCTTAAAATTAAAACTTGAAAGTAGCATTGTAACGTAAGTGGAATTCCCTCAAAATGCACATTTTTAAGGATATAAAGGAAGGACATGAGTTCTTGGAAATTAAAGTAAAAATTTTAGAAATTTAGGAATTACATTACCTTCTGATAATTCCCTTAATTTATGGCCACTCGATATATGAAATCACTACACTGTGCCCTTTTAGAACGTTCCAATTGTTTTTAATTACAATCACAATTAGATATTCAATACATTTAAAATATTGAGGGCGTTAATGCATGATTGACATGAATTGACAATTTAAATTAAAGGGGTGAACAACAGCTGAAACAAAAAACTAAATAAATATTCCATACGAAACTAAAGCAATGAATCAGCATGTATATGGAAATATTTATTCACGTATCTAATTTGTTATTTAAATGAAGTTTAATTGTGTTGTAGGTAAATTATGTATTCAAAGGATTTAAAAATTTAAAAAAGAAACGAATAAATAAAACAAATGTTGGTAATTTATTATTGAACATAAAATTCTGGCTTAACCCAGTAAAGTATGCAACGGTTTTAAACAAAAATTATGTTAAATTTTGTAGGAAAATTTAATTCAGTTGTATGTATTTAGCAAATAAAGTGGATTTATTAGGAGGTTAAATAGGATTTGACATAAATCTCTTTTTTTTAAACTTTCAATTTTAATACAAAATTTAGTTCCAGAATTATGCAATTGATTTATGCAATTTTTGTCAATGCATACACCTCATTGCTAATATGATAATTTGTAAAAGAAATTGGGAAACTTTTTAACCAACTTTTGAAGAAAATATATATAACTGGATTTCTTTTTAAACTCTGCTTTGCCTAGCATAAGTATCGTTTTGAATATTCCTTAATGGGCTAAAAAATTTTAAAATTTTAGTTAAGAGTTTTTTTAATCTAATTCTTAGATAAGCAATTATGTGTTTATTTTATATTGTAACAAAATTTTTGATTGTTTATAAATTGACTGGCAAATGGACTAAGAGGTGTAGTTAAATATTTAAATGAGCCACTTTATTTTTAGATGTTTTTGACCCTCTTTATCACTCAGTATTTTTCAACAAACCAATGGTATGAAAGGCTACAGCCTATTGGTTAGTAAGGATGAGTAACTTTTGACAGTTTTCTAACATTGTGGTCTCGCGTTATAGCAGCATTTTGTTTAGGTTAAGACTTCAATTTCTTACACTTACTGTATTAAGTTAAATTAAGCCCTCTTTTCTAGCCAATATTAGTAATAGTTAACTTGGTAGACCTTTGTATGCAACAACAACTTTTCAAAGGTCCCGACAGAAACTTTCTTTTTTTTCAACAAATTACAGAGAAATCTTCGAAGGACATTTTTTCATGACCAGCACTCAGAGGATGGCCTCGGTTAATGCACTGCACTGTGTTGGTATTAAGAAAATAGGTAATGGAAAGGAATATAAAAGAAGTAAGGCTTATGGGAATTTGATTTAAATTTCTAAATATTAACTTTGAAAAAAATACATCTTTAGAAAGTTTATTTTACGAACGAACTTTGCGACTAAACAACGAATTCTTCTTAAAATTCTGGCCAGTCAACCACAAAGGAGTTTGCTATTTTTAAAAGCCGAGTATCACGCAAAAAATATCGGACTACGGGACCAAGTTTTCTGATTCCTTTAAAATATTTTCCATAATATTAACGATAGAATAGTGAATGTTCGATGTTCAGCGTCACGGACGAATATCTTTGCCTGTTCCTGTACGCGGTCAAGTAGCTGCAAAGTAGTTTTTGGGGTACCGTACATACATGTTTGTTTTTTACTTTCAGAATGTTGGAAAGATCAGACGGCTTAAAAAAGCTCTAACACCATTTCAAGAAGCTATTATACATGAATACCCTATTTGGTATTAAAAAAACGTTTTCTGTCCAGGGGATATTGCACTGAAATTTCATGTCCAAAACATCAAGAGCTTTTGTCTTCCCAACATTAGAGGATAGTATACTAAAGCAAAAGATGCAGCATTGTCCACAGTGCGTTTGTGCTTTAAACGACCACCTTTGGTCTTTCGGGTATAAAAATGGGCCCTGCTCGCTTTACCGCAATCAAAAGTCATCACCAGGTCTTAGATAAACGTATTGTTCATACTTTTTCTCATATTTCCAATGTCAAGAAACCTAGCTCTCTGTAGTCTAATTAATATAAATTGCAAATGCTGCTGTCATCTGCAAAGTAATATATTAAATTATAAGTCTAATATAGAGGATTATTAAGAATAGGAGAGGAGACCAAGCTTGGCGTTACGCTTTAATTTTTTCTAAGATCACTAAAAGTGATCCGAACACAAATAGTGCGCAAAGCTTAGATAGAAGGGCGCAATTCCTGACTCCATTCAGCTTCTTAAAAACAATATGTTTGACATAGTCTCAGGTACACTTTCATGTATTTTAGCAAAAACGTACGCTTTTCTAACTGCGTGAGGGGCTAGTATATAATTACCTATTAGAAGAGGGATTTGAAATTCATCGTTTTTCCTTACTTTTTAACAAACGTCCAAAACCTGTTGCTACTGTTAAGGGGCAGCCGGTGAATTGTAGTTGAAATTGCTTTTAATTGTAAGTAAGTATTCGCAAAATTCTTTTTATACATTTATTACTCATAAACTATTGGCAAAGTATAAAACATTTTTAAATATTAACTTTTTTGCCAGAAATCATTAATTTAAATAAAGAAACTTTGTCTTTGTGCATTTGGTGTTAAGTCCTGGCAAACACCTTCCATGCTTGTTGACAATTTAGGTAGCTCAAACTACAGGGCCACCTTCAACCACTTAAACTTTGAGGTAGCAGAGGAATTCGTATATCTTAAGACCGCACTAACTAAAACAATCAAAACGAGTTTTTAAATTTAACCAAGAATTCTACTTGCCAACAGATGTAATTTGGGCTTAGCCAAAAGTTTAAGAATAAGCCCTTTTCCCGACAGACAAGGCTAACACTTCACATGGACTTATTTTACCCGTACAGTTATACGGTGCGGAGGCAATAACAATTGCTCAAGCTAGCTAAGGTGTTCTTGGAGTCTTGAAAAGAAAAATTCTTACAAAAATATACCAATCAGTCCAATCCAAGGGCTGTATGAGCTACACGCCGACCTCGATGTAGTGAAGCACGTAAAAATCCAAAGACTATGCTGGTTTGGATATGTTGTGCGAGTATATGAAGATGCTCTAGCGAAAAGGCGTTTTAATATGATCACGAGGGAAGAATCAAAATGACCAAAACTTCATTGAATTGACCAAGTCCAAGAACAACTTCTAAGCTTAACGTGAGTAATTGCAGAAGAAGTGCAGAACACCAAAGTGCTTGGAAATTCATTGTTAGTTCACCCAATAATCCACATGGATTGTTAGAAGAAGCCAATTTGGTAGGTAAGTCTCCCATGTACCACCATTTCAAATATACGTATTAATAGTATCTCAGGCCAATTTACAGACTTTTCTGAAGATTAAGTTTTGGAGTTTTATAAGTATAACAGAGCTATAAGAAATCCTTTTTAATATGACTAATACAACAAATATTTAAAAGGAACGTGGCTAACTGACACGACTGAAAGTGTAAGGACACCTTTTGAATAAAATAGTTTACTACCAGGAAGAAAATAAGATAAATACTATCGCCACATAGAATCTTTTAAAAAAATATACAACAAAATCAAAAGTCAGGCCAGAAAACAAAAAAAAAAGGAAAATAAATTGATAATGCCTTTTTTATTATGCAAGTAAACACAATATATCTTATCTGGTTATAAAGTTATTTCATATAATTTTTAAGTATTTCTAGTTACAAAACTCCCTATCAATTGTCCATTAACTTTTTTATTGTTTAAGCAGTTTTTCTTTAGCAAATATAACAAACTTTATATTTGAAAACTATACTTATGTGTTAAATCTAAACAAAATATCTATTGCATAAAAGAAACCACCAATATATTTACTGTTTTCCAACTTACATCAACTAATTTCCAGCACGTAAACAAAAAACTTGCTCATCAATGTCAAATAAATAAGTCCCCTAAAATCAGCTAAACACGTATTTGGCCATAAAACTTAAATCCATGTTAAACATTTATGAGATTATATCAAACAAAAACTTTTCTAAAACGAGCGAAGTGTTATACTTAGTTTTCTGAATAGACAAAAAATAGTTTTTTGGTAATAAATTTATTATAAACTAAATGTTTGAGTATAAAAGATTACGGTGTACAGGAAACTTGAAAATCTTTTCTAAAGCAATTTGGTCTATGACATTAGCATTTCCTTTAAGTCTTTTTTGTAAATAATTTACAGTTTTAGTTTTTAATTTAATTAAGCTGACAAGTCATGACCAACAAATAAAAAACTAAAAATATAAGCAACTACTTAAGCTTAATTGAAACAAAAAGTTAACCGCATGAGAAATGGGCAATTTAAAATTAGCTAAAATTAGAAAAAATTGTGAACATTTTTGCTAATGCAAAAGTGAAATATTTCCAATCTTAACACGCAAAAAAAATTTGTTGATGATTGATTTGATTTACCACAAGAAGTAAAGGTTGTCCTTTTCCTTCTTGCCATTTCACTTGCAATTCAAAAGTAAATTTTTTTAAATTAAAAAATAAATTTTTATGTTTCCGGAAGTTGACAGTATTAATATTAGCGGCCTAGAAAAAATATTACGTTTTAGTAGAACCCAACTGACTAATCTCTATGTGCCTTAACCCATACAGTGATAAAGCAATAAAAACCTTGAATAAAAATATTTATCAGGAAAAATGTCACTGTGGCATAAGTCATAAGTTAATGGCAACACTAAATACTATTGAACGGTATTTGTTCATATCTTTACATATCTCAACTTTCTAAAAAAAAAGTGACTTATGCCACTTTCAAAATAAACGGCTCATACATATATTTAATCTAGAAAGAATTTTCTTTATGCGCAACAACAAAATTAGTGCAGCAAACTAAAAAACTTACAAAAATAAAAATATTAATTGTGTTTAGCCACTGACATTTATAAGCTTGAAAGTTTTGAGACGCCTTTAAAGCATTTACTAGATGAAAAACATTTCATTTAATTATCTGAAAACAATTATGACGATCCAGAAAATAAATATTCAAGTGCACACATACATGCGCATATAGTTTTGTTTTTTAATTACAAAAAAAATGTCACATTTGTCAGTTAAGCTTAATGTAAATGTACAAATTAGCATAATCAAAACTAAAAGAAAATTGTGGTCAAAAGTTTTGAATATTCGGTGTTATAATTTAGGTATGGTAAGGTTAGGGACCTGATATCAATAGCGAACTTAATGATGTTTTTAATTCTATTCTTTAACACATCGTTTTGTTTTCCATAAATTTTTTTATAAAACCTTTCAGCCATAGAGCTCTGTAGTCACACAGTATAAGAAAATATACTCTGCCGTTTCTATTTTCACGTTATCTTTACATTGCCCATAAAACTCCATAGTGTAGTGTTTCTATTTGATTATTCTAGCTCCTAACAGACAGTGACAAGTAGCGGACCAAACTTTGAAGCTCAGAGTCTACTGTCTTATATTTATTAGCAATCTTATGCTTGATAAGCTCAAGCCCAGCAATATAGCTGAAATTACCTAACACTAAGTCCTATCCCTTCCTTAAGTTTTCTCATATTGCAAACTAGAGGCCTGCATCAAGTCCTATTTCAAGCTAATTCAAGACTCGGATGATTTTCTAATTCTTGTGCTGTGGTGCGATTAAATTGTTTAAGTGCTGTAATGTAGAGTATCTGACACAGTTTGTGTGATGCAATGTAGTGTAGTTAAGAATAAAGTGTGGTGTCATGCACTGTTGCTGATTCAACTTATATACTGTCATGATGTATGGTCGATAAAAAAATGACTGTGATGATGTGTGGTCAACAATAACAAAGCTGTGTGTATTACACATACATACATACACATACGTACTTACATTACATTACATACATACAAACGTTAAAAATCAACCCCCGTTTTTAAAACTATCACACCAGGAACATCCCGTCAACAGTAAAGTTTCAAGAAGTGTGATCGTGATGAATTGATGTGCCGTTGTTGTTAACTTAAGGGTACTTAAGTGTAAATATTTTTTTTATTTAAGTTAAGTTAAGCAAACAAATGAGGTGGCAAACAATACAGCGTAGCAGTTATTGTTGTGTGTGCACGCGTAAGGTATATGAAATGAATTGAACATTCAAAATGATGCCATATTTAGTGACGTCTTGAGCTGGCCCATTGCAAACCCATGTTCAAATCTTTCCAAAATAGTAGCCTTCTAGTAGCATTACAGTTATTCCCTAAGTGTCAGTTTAATGCTTAAGCAATGACGCGTAAGCTTGTTGGTGATTTCATAACTAAGTATGTCGCATTGTATCGGAAGTAAACAGAGTAGTTTTGGAGAAGACAAATATTAAATCAAAGGCTGCTTCCAATCTACACCCGACGAGGTGTATCTTTAAGGCAATAAAAGCCGCCTTTCTGCTTAACCGATTGTCACCACACTTTCTCTTTGAAAATTTTTCCACTGTGATCTATTGAACTGAAAATCACCAATATCTTCTTTGACCACATTTAATATGCACCAATCTTTCCCTCTTTGGCACAAACTGCCCCAGACCGCCACCCGTTGAAAGACCTCGTAAAGAAGGAAAACCAGACCTTGTGATATGGTTGATTGGTTGCGGTAATATATAACTTAGAAACTGTCTCACTTCTTAAATCCTTAAATGGCCATCTCTAGTTTGCCTTTATTTTATAATTTTAAGGGCTCCTTCTGGATCTAAAAACGCAACCAGCTAACATTTTCTATCATGCAGACAAAATTTTATAAGACCGGTTATATTATGGAGTGAAGTCTCAACAGATAATTAAATGTACGTAGATTAGCAAGGATTAAAGAAAAATTTTCAATTAGATATAACAAAGAGAATATGTTCCTTATATCTCTAGGCCAATGAATGCTTCATATTTGAAGCCGAGATAATTGCTTTATTCAAACGATGCTATTAACTAAAAGACTGGGATACCCACGGAAATATTAGAATTTTTTCGACAACCAGGCGGAATTTTTTTTCACTAAGTTCACATGCCACTATTTTTATCACCTTAAGCAAGCAAGAGATGTTTAGACTACGTCGGTGTACAAATTTTACTTAATCTTAGGTCAGTGCGAATGGCGACTATATCGGTATTAAACGGGCAGTAGAGCTGTATGTACTGGCGTTCCAAAAGAAGACCAAGAATTCTTTCTAGTTTTTGAAAGCAATTGCTGTAAAATAGCTTTTGATGGATCAAAACTTACTTACAATAATATAATTCACTTAATAGACACTCAAGCAACAGACTTCCTATTATGTTAAAACGCATATAAAACACATGCAGTTTATGATAATATTAAACGGCTCTAAATTAAATATTTTTCTCCTCAGCCAAGTAACAATACCACATAAAATATTTTTTTTTTGTTAAAAACATTAAAACAATGGCACTTTTAATTTACTTCTCATACCCTAAGCTCGTTTGCCCGTTTTAAAATCGTATACATATAAATTTTATTTATGTATGTTCGCTTTTTCTAAATATAATACACAATTTAATTTTATGCCAGTTTTAACTAAATGAAAAAAAAAACCTGTAAAACATTCACATAACATGAATAAATAAAACACATTATGCAATTGCTATTGTCCTTAAAATATGCAACATTTAAATAATAAAAGCACCTTAAAAGTATGCAATGAATTTTTATATAAATCACATGTATGTGTAAAAGAGTATATTAAATACTGAAACACCATTTAAAATAAACAATTCAAATGGGATAGAGGAAAAAATTAAAAATGTAGTAAAAATGCAATACAAATTTCAAATCCAAAACAACAGACAAAATCAAATCTGTACAGTCATAGCTGCACTGAAGAGACCATGTTATTCCCAATAAGAAAACCAACAGCTTTGTTACTTTATTTTTGTTTCACAGTTTCCCACAACAAATTTAAATGTTAGTTTAAAAATCTAAAAAAGTATTGCAATATTTAAATATTTATTTCAATTGTGTAACATATTAAGTTTAACATTTACTAACTTCTGTGTAGGTGGAGGAAAACTATTTTGCAAATAAAGGTAAGAAAACAATAAAAATATTTTTCTAGGGGACATTGACAAACAGGAAGGGACAAAATAAAATAAAAAAGTTTTAAAAACTAAAAGCTAAATATTTTGTGTGGGTATGTGTATATGTAAGCATGTCTGTGTGTCATGTAGATGGTTTCCATATGTAAATCGTAAGCTAAAAGTGTATTTAAGTGACCAAAAACATGACATAATAGTTGGTCGTATGCAAAATATTTTTCTTAAATAAATGTAAAAAATTATGTTATCGGAGGCATAAAGAAGAAAGTCAGTAGATAAACATCTAAGTAGAAGTATGTTACAGCAGCTTAAGAGAATCTTTATTTTGAATTAAACAGTTGTTTAAAATTCTTTATGCATATGTAATGTGCAGTGGATGTAAAAAGAAAAGTTTTATTTAAAGTAACATATTATGGAAATACTTTTCTGGAAAGCTTTTTAAAAAAAAACTTACGTTTTAATTGCACAATTTCGCAAAACTTCCTAATGTCATCAGTTCATTTGTTATGTTCTACTGTGGGCGTATATAAAACTTAATGTTCATTTACCTCCTGGTAAAGAAAAAATTACAGATAAAAACAAGAGGCAATTACCTTCAAACAAAATTCTCAAATTCTTCCTTTCCACGCTCTGGCGAGACTAGTTTCAACAGGCGACTTCTCCTCTACTGAGCCTGATACACTGACATATTTTTAGCGAGGGCGCGACCAAAGCTCGCGAGCATTAAGCGATGGTCCGTTTCAGGCTAAGGATGATGAAGGATATACTTCAATTGTTGAGCTAGTGTGTTTCCGGATCAAAACTTGTGCTGCTCTGCATATTCTCGCTGTCTTGTCATCAGGCACCCTACCCCAAAGCCGTGGAAGCTGTTGCAATATTTGCCATATATGCGTCACCAAGTCTATACTTTTTTCGTTGAAGATGTTGCAGGTTTTATAAATGTATTGGTATTAAGATGCTTGGTTCTATTGTTATTGTTAAAGTTGAAGCATTTATAAAGGTATGTTGTTAGTAAAAATCTTTACCTTTTGTTGTTGTTGTTATTACTAATTTTTAAGAGTTTTTGAATGTATTTGACTGTTAAAATTTTTCCTATTTATTTGCTAATGTGTCTGATGGGTGTGACTGTGGATCCTGGATTAGTAATACGGACGTAACAGTAGAATCTTGGTAAGTATGATGGACGTAACTGTTCAATTTGGGTAAGTCTGATGACAGTAACAGTTGTGGCTGTGTTTGGCGGTTCCCAGCCATGGAGCGTGGAATCAGTCAGTGTGCCTAGGGCCTCCTCTCTGTCAAAATGGTATATGTTGTTCATTCTAATACCCCTTTTGCATACTGGTTCCCCTAGTTTTCTTACTTTTACGCTAGGTTTCTTTGTTTGTAAAGATATTCCGTTTGCCTGTGACTTTTCGTACAAAACACAATGTCTGGAGGAACCATAGAGTCCCTACTGCCTTTTCCAAGCGTTGTCTTTAGTTTTATTTTTCCCGATTTTTTAAAACTGTTTTTGGCCCAGATGTTGACAACTCCGCGGTTGGTAATTGAAAGGCCGGAGACAGACAGCATTCTTGTTGAAGTTGGTTGCAGATCATAGTGGGCGCACTTGCATTGGCTGGGACAACACTGCCAACGATATTGATATAAAAAAGTGGGGATGATACAGAACTTGCCGATTATCACGTTATCCTGCCATCTGGTCATTTTGCTCCAAGATCCCACACAGAGTTGTGTCCTGACCACCTCTATGGCAAACGCACCTTTCGCTATCCCATCTGTGTATTACAAATTGTCTCTTTAGATCTTAAATAACAAAAAATCAGTATAAAAATATGTTTAGATTTTCCTTAAGGTCTTAACCCTTAAGTTTTCGAGGAATTATTTTGTATAATATTGGATCTGAAATAAGACTGAATGTTATTTAAGGTAGACCCCCGAGATATCGACCAATAGAATAATAAAATTTCAGACACTAGCGACTTCAGCGTAACCCAGAGTTTATCATAAACCTTTTTAATGGATAAAGCCTCTTTAGATCTTCCTCCAATTTTCTTACCCAAAAAGAGAACCAATTGCTTTCATCACTAATCTTATTTAAAGCGGTGTATCAGCTTAAATAAAAAAAATCACCTCCTATTGGCTAGAAAATATATCAATAAAAATTTTGACAGATTTCGGTGATTTAAACCGTTATGATCAGCGTCTCTTGATATGACAAAACATCGCAGAATTTACTGGAGACACATAGAAGACAAAATAATTGGCTGAGGAATACTCATAAAAGCATTCACTCACATTATAAATTACCGCTTGTATAACCAGATAGTCTATGATATAAAAACTTCATTTCGTGGAGCTTGTAAAGGCTAGTGATAACTAAAATTTTGAAAAACTGAGACCCTACAACACGATTATAAAACCAGCTTGGTGCTAAATACCATAATTTCAAAGCTTTACTTTTTCTTGAGAATGGTTTTAATATTTGCATTGCATTCTAATGGAATCAGAAAAACTAATTATGGGTTGGGGGATAGAGAAAAAAATTATTGTGTACATTTTATTGAAATTCTTCTCTTCTAAACTTTTTCAAAAAATATTCTATAAGAGCATCGTTACAACAGTAAAATACATCTTAGATTACGATAATGTTGGAACAACTCGATACGACCAGATATTTCAATGTTTGCAATGAGTTCTTTCGCCCGGTTTTGTACAGCAGTTAAGTAGCTCCAAACCCGGTTTTGCAGTACCAGCCTATATATAAGAATTTTATTTTGTTTTAAGGTTAACGAAATTGGTACAAATAATAACAAAATCATATGGTGTAAAGTAATTCCTACACAGCTTCTTAATACCCAGGCACCAGAGTTGGGCAAAATACATGCTTTGCTGTATTTGAAATACAAAATACAAAATACTTCTTCCGCTTGTATTTCAAACACAAAATACCAAATACTTTCAAGTCGAGTCTTTCAAATACAAAATGCAGTATTTTAGTATCTTTTATTTGAAATACAAAATACAAAATACATTTATAACCATTAATCATGAACACAAGATATTTAAAAGTGTAATTAGATAAGCAGCCTCTTGTTGAAGAATATATAAATCCTGCTAAAAAAAATCTTTCTACAGGTCCTGATGAACACAAACTGGTGTTAAATTTTATGAAAACAGTTCTCTGCAAGGCACATTCAACAAGGTAAACCCAAGGCGAATTCAAAAAATTCGCCCTCTGCATTCCTTTTTGTGTTTGAACGGTAGAATGTAAGAAAAATTAAAAATTTAATAAAAAATTATATTTTTATAACGTGAAAATATCAAATTGATTTTAATGAGCTGGGCTCTTAATATTACCTGGTTGAATGTGCCTTGAGCTGGGCCCTTAATATTACCTGGTTAAATGTGTCTTGGTTCTCTGCATGTGCCTTGTACGTGAAAAACAAATTAAATTAAAAGTAAAGTAATATCAAGCGAATTCAAAAATTCGCCCTCTGCATTTCTTTTGTATACCCTTCACATAGTGATATGGGTATATATCAGTTTGTCATTTCGTTTCAAATTTCTTAATTTTCCATTTTCGACCCCATAAAGTATTAATATTCTGGATCCTTATAGATAGGGAAGTTGATATAGCCGTATCCGTCTGTTGAAATCAAGTTTTCGGAGTCAAATAAAGTGATACGGACCAGTTATTGGTGTCAAACTTTTGTAAATATCCTGGAGATAATCGCTATTTAAAATTAGCAAAATCGGTTGACTATAAACAAAAAATCAAAATAACCCATATTTTGGGACAAAATCCGTGCATACATCCCTATATATCTCAGTGAATATAGTCATTCTTGCCACAAAACTTGGCACGGACACTGAAAATAGGGACCTCAAAAGGAATAAGTTTTTTTCAAATAGGATCAAGGGGAGTGCTTTTTTCTCTGCAATTGCACAAATTTTGTGAAATTTTTCATGCGCTTAATCTTAGAAATTATAACAGCTATCGACCTACACTTTGGAGAAAAAATTTTTATAAAATTTTCGATACGCTATATCTCGGAAACTATAACAGCTATCGACTTCTAGTGTTCTACAAAAAGTAATTCGATGATAAGACCTACATTTTGTGGAAAAAATTTGGAGAGGAGCAGGGGGACTAGGCGATCCCATAAAAATAACAACTTTTATTAACCTTTTAATACGAATAATGTCGAAAACTTTTATAACTCTTGATCTCAAACCTTCTTCATATATTTCTGTTATTCATACGAACGTTAAGTCAGTTGTACAGTTTTCTATAGACTTTAAAACTGGCACAAGGTATTTTTATTATAAAATTTGCAGTACAAAATAACTCTGCTACGTATATTAAAAGAGCAATGTGAAGGGTATATGAGATTCGGCAGAGGCAAATATAGCGATCTTACTTGATGTGTTTAAAAGTGTGAATGTCTAAAAAATTTTAATTTTTATACATAATTTAATTTTTTTGACATTCACATTTCCAAATATTCGCTTAGCTCTTGATATTACCTGAATGAGTGGAACCTGTAAAAGAACGTGCCTTAATAAGGCGAAGACGTGGATGAATACGAAGACAAAGTTCCCATTTTTTTTTTTAATATAAAAAAAAATTTTTTTTATATTGTAAAATTTTAAATTTTTCTAATGACAACTTTTTGTATAACAAAAAAATGTATTTTGCAAAAATGTATTTTGCCATTATAAGTATTTGAAATACAAAATACAAAATACTTCAGCGTTGGGTATTTCAAATACAAAATACATTAGAAGGTGGTATTTCAAATACAAATACAAAATACGTATTTGTATTTCAAATACGTATTTCAAATACAAGTATTTGAAATACTGCCCAACCCTGCCAGGCACTTATATACTTTTTAAACGCAAAAAAAACGGTAACTGTTCAACGGGCATTGTTTTCAATTTTCATAACAAAAGCATCAAGAATTTTTGTCAACTCAACATTTATACAACCCATTATATAGATAATGCAATATGATCCTCTATACGTTGATGCTTCAAAACACAAAATTGAAAAAGACAGCCCTTTTGAGACTATTGGAGGAGTTTAAAACTGCAATCTTTATAGAGCTAGGCCTGTAGTCAAATAACGAAGATAGGACTTGAAATCTAAGAAGGTCTCTTAGGAAAAAGAAAAGGGATACAGAACGGGAAAAAATAAAGCCCTGTTGTGCCCCTCAATTGATTTTGAACTAGTTGCAGAAGATCTTTTTATAACAACACAAATTGCGCGATCTCTAAAAAAACTTGCTATAAATCGGCACAAATTTCTGCAGAAGCTTACAATTCCAGACTCTATCGAATGTAATAGAAAAATCTAGAGCCACCACTATGAACTCACTAAAATATTCTTTTAGAAAGGCCAGTTGATTTCCGTAAAAGGTCCTCCAGTAAATTCATACTAGCGGTCACATAATAAAACGTTGGACTCTGTTGCATAAAACAAAGAATAAATTTAACGTTATAGAAACGAAGTATAACCATAAATTCCATCGCTCGTCACTAGTTAAAGGCGATATCCAAAATACATTTAACTGGCCACCATTTTCGCTTAAGGGAGGGAAAATTTTGCACTCAAATGAAAGCATCAGTTAAATGTCAGATTTCAATACTTATTTGTAGTTAAGATATAATTATAAAATTATAATAAAAAAATTCATCTTTTCTGGTACAAACAATAAATAGTTTTTAATTTATTAAATTTTTCAAATTCTGAATTTTTTTTTAAACGTTTGTGACTTAATTTTCAAATATGTAGAGCCTTAACGGCTTCCTGTTGCACGATTATTAAGGCCATTCGATTTTTCAAAAAAAGTTTTATACAGAAAAGTCAAACGTGAAATTTTATAAAATATTTTTTTAACTTTATTGAGACTTACAAGATTTACAACCAATAAGTTTTTACAAAATATCCTTAATTACACAATTGAAATAATTTTTAAATCACAATTTTAGGTGTTTTAACAATATTTTATTAAAGAATTTTTTTTCTTGTTTCAACAAACTTTTTTTAATATATTTTATTTGCTTGATGCCAGTTTTTATACACATCAATCTTTTAATTGATAGTATGGTGCAACTTTTCTCTCTTTTTTATTACTTTCAATAGATATAGTTTTCGTAAAGTTTTTTTTTTCATTGCAGGATATTGCCTTACTTAATTGGATTGCATGTTAGTTTAAACACCCCCAGCTTTGAATATCTAAATATAAATTTTGTTTTTTTAATTTTTATGTCTATATTTAATACAAAATATAAAAAATTTGCCAAAAATAAAATTGTTTGTTTAGATGTGCTAACGAATATAAAAAAAAAACTTTAACCGTACATGTGTCGAGGTTTCGTGTTCTTTGTTCCTGTTTTGGGTGATATTGTTCATAATAATGATGATGATGACGATGATGAAAAGCTTATGTTAACAAAAACTAAAATCAATTGTTATTGCAGTACAAAGTTGATGGCAACAAAAAAGTGCAAAAATGTATTACATATATTCGGTACAGTAACAAAATAAAGGATATTGCATGTAATCAGGCTCAGTTCTAAAAATTCAAAAAGTTTAACAAAAAAAGTAATAATGTAGGTAGAAAGCTGTAGGTGGTATAAAATTAAAATTTATTATAGAGTGCAAAAGATTAAATAAAAAATATGCGAAATGGAATTTTAAATTAAAATTATTTTAAATCAGGGGTTTCAAAGAACAAATAAGCTTTTAATAGTTTTTTACTTTATATATATAATTTTTTTCTTTTATTTTTTTTTTATTTATTATATTTTTTTTATTTTTTTATTTTAGTTTATTTTATTTTAATTTATTTATTTTATTATATTTTATTTTATTTTATTTTATTTTATTTTATTTTATTTTATTTTATTTTATTTTATTTTATTTTATTTTATTTTATTTTATTTTATTTTATTTTATTTTATTTTATTTTATTTTATTTTATTTTATTTCGTTTTGTTTTATTTTATTTTATTTTTTTTTTTTATTTTATTTTATTTGATTTTATTTTTTTTTTTGTTTTATTTTATTTTAATTTATTTTATTTTATTTTATTTTATTTTATTTTATTTTATTTTATTTTTTTTAATTTAATTTAATTTAATTTAATTTTATTTTATTTTATTTTATTTTATTTTATTTTATTTTATTTTATTTTATTTAATTTTATTTTATTTTATTTTATTTTATTTAATTTTATTTTATTTTATTTTATTTTATTTTATTTTATTTTATTTTATTTTATTTTATTTTATTTTATTTTATTTTATTTTATTTTATTTTATTTTATTTTATTTTATTTTATTTTATTTTATTTTATTTTATTTTATTTTATTTTATTTTATTTTATTTTATTTTATTTTATTTTATTTTATTTTATTTTATTTTATTTTATTTTATTTTATTTTATTTAATTTAATTTTATTTTATTTTATTTTATTTTATTTTATTTTATTTTATTTTTATTTTATTTTATTTTATTTTATTTTATTTTATTTTATTTTATTTTATTTTATTTTATTTTATTTTATTTTATTTTGTTTTATTTTTATTTTATTTTACTCTATTTTATTTTATTTTATTTTTTATTTTATTTTGTTTTATTTTGTTCTATTTTATTTTATTTTATTTTATTTTATTTTATTTTATTTTATTTTATTTTATTTTATTTTATTTTATTTTATTTTATTTTATTTTATTTTATTTTATTTTATTTTATTTTATTTTATTTTATTTTATTTTATTTTATTTTATTTTATTTTATTTTATTTTATTTTATTTTATTTTATTTTATTGGTTTTTATTTTATTTTATTTTATTTTTTTTATTTTTATTTATTTTATTTTATTTTATTTTATTTTATTTTATTTTATTTTATTTTATTTTATTTTCTTTTATTTTTTTCTTTTATTTTATTTTAATTTATTCTAATTTTATTTTATTTTTCTTATTTTATTTTATTTTATTTTATTTTATTTTATTTTATTTTATTTTATTTTATTTTATTTTATATTATTTGATTTTATTTTATTTTGTTTTATTTAATTTTATTTTATTTTAAATTATTTTATTTCATTTTATTTTATTTTATTTTATTTTTTTTTATTTTATTTTATTTTATTTTTTATTTTATTTTATTTTATTTTATTTTATTTTATTTTTATTTTATTTTACTCTATTTTATTTTATTTTATTTTATTTTTTTATTTTATTTTGTTTTATTTTGTTCTATTTTATTTTATTTTATTTTATTTTATTTTATTTTATTTTATTTTATTTTATTTAATTTTATTTGATTTTATTTTATTAACGTTTTGTAAATTATTAGTAACTTTTGTTAATTGTTAAATTGTTTTCCAAAAACGCGTATTCTTCTGTTTTTATTTACTTCAATGTCTGGCTCTTTCTAACGCACCTCAAACTCAACAAAGAAAACAAAAAAGTTATTTAAAACCGTTTTTTACAATTCATCTAATGTCTACGCCATGTTCATTGAAAACATCTCTTTTTTAAACTTTTACAGAAATGTTTTAACTACAAAAGCATTGGAGAAAAGACCAAAAAAAAGTCATTGCCATCAACATAACCATAAACATTGTTAGTCATCAATTTTTAAAGTAACTACTACCACGCCAGTATGATTTGCTTTTTTCAGGAAAAATAATAAAAAAAATAAAAAATTTTAAAAGGTGGAAAGATTTCATTATGGCAAATACAACACTTTGTACGCCATGAACACTTTTAACGGGACCTGCTTTGATCTCGCGGAGCTTTTAAATGTTTGTAAAAGCAAAATCAGGGTAAGATGTCTAAACATAATGCTTATTCATTGATTGGCCTGCTTTTTTCGCAACGACCTTTTACTCAACATCTGCCCAGCTACTTGCAAACATTAAAGTATTGTAGTTTTAAGCCAAATGTACATGTGTTTATAGACAACAACGTGACCATGCACTTTAGTTCAATTGATGTAGTATTTTGTTTCCCCTTTTTTTAAAAAGATAATAAAAACTTGTTAAAAAAAAAGGTATGTAACAGTCTTTTGTTTAGCAATGAATTTAATTGATGTTAGCATATGGTGCTGTTTTGTTTTCAAGTTGTATTTCCATTTAATGTAATGCCCTTTATTCGCTAAGGTTTAGGATTTTTCAAGGAGAGGGTAAATGTGATGGCTGCCGATATGTTGATGATGTTGTATTAAAATGTTTTTTTAATGTTAAACTGATAGGCAGGAGCAGAAGAAACAAACATACAATTCAATTAACTGTTAAAAGCCGGGGAAGGAGAAAACATAACAATTGTGGAGTATTTTTTAAGTGGTTTTGTGATTTAAAAAAAGAGGTTTAGAGTAGACAAGAAACAAGGTTTATTCCCTCATATTTTTTTTTTTTTTTTTGAAAAAGTGATGAAGATTAATTTTTTTTAAACGAACTCTTTAAAACAAAGGGTGCAAAGAACTTACAAAGGATAAGCTCTGCTTTAAGCAAAATATAATATTAGATATCAAAAGGGCTCTTAAAAAAGCAAAGTAAACCACATATAAAAAAATAATACTTATTTTTAAAAATTTAATTTATTATTATTTAAATTGCGAGCCGAGTAGGAGTCAATAAAGAAGGAGAAAAAACCCTATAAATTCCTGAACAGACGAAGAAAGGTGAAAGATGTTTTTAGCTTAATATGTTATCTCTTTGCGACGGGTGTGACCATTTATCTTAAATTTTTAATTACAAAGGATTGTTTGTTTCTTGACGTTAAAATAAAGCTGGATGCTAGAAGAACACGATTTTTGCTCATATTGACTTGGAGAAAATTGTAACGGGTTTTAATTTAAGCGATCTTGATTTTTAAATCGTATTATTTTAAATATGGCGGAGAAGTACCTACATACATTTTTATACCCTCCAAAAAGTGATGGGGGTACATATAAGTTTGTTATTCCGTTTTTAATTTCTTTAATATCCATCTGCGACCCTACAAAGTTCATTTATATTTTCTCAGCCAGTACGTCTGTCTGTCTTCCCGTGTCAAGGTTGAAATCAGCTTTCTGAAGCCCCCCCGACGTTGTATTGACCCATAAGTTGTATCCAGTTATAAAAAATATTTGCGAGCCAACCATTATTGTAATCCAGAAAAATCGATCGATAACTGACCGAGATTTAAGCCAAAAACAAAGACTGCCTCTGTTTAGCTTTTAAAATTTGTGCATAAAAACCTCTTAAACTGCCCCGGAGTTGCCCCTCTATGAGTGTTAATAAGACCGACTGCTCACAAACAATTTTGGGGACATACTTAAATCCTATCTCTGCCCCCTTATAGGTTTGCCATACAGATTTAATATTTTTAATCGCTCCCACAACCTCCAGGGTGCTTCTACAAAGATCACATGTTGGTTTTCATGGTAGTTTGCTCCGCGCAAACTGTCAAGTAGAGTCTAAAGGACCCCGTTTTGACAAAGATCACATGTTAGACCGACCCCAAAATATTTTTGGAGAACATGTTTACCCTGATCTTCAGCTTCTAAAAGGATTTCCATACCAAATTTGAAAAAATTAGAATAAAAACCTCTACAACTTTTCCGAAGTCGCCCTTTGAGGAATTAAATGTATCACAGACCCTCATTAGTTTTCCTCCCAAACATATTCCTAGAGCATACTTACCCCCCATCTATATCATTTAAGGGGGCTGCCATACAAAATTTACATATAAAGTAAAAACGCCCATAACTCGCTCAGAATCTGCTTTAGAGAAATAAAGTGTTTGACCATGCCCCGTTAGTTTTCACTTCTAAACATTTTCATTGAACATACCTACCCCCTATTTCAATCGCCTAAGGGGGTTCCCATACGAAGTTTGGGAAATTGTAATAAGTCCCCCCTACAGCTTTCAGGCTTCCCGTGGATACTTTAAAGTAGAACTGCCCCCAGCTAATTTTTCCTTGCATTCATTTTCCTAGAATATACTTACTCCCTATCACCACCCTCTAAGGGGGTTGCCACACAAAATATTTAAAATTGGGGTAAAATCACCGCAACTTCCCCGTAGTCTGCCTTAGATGGTCATTTTATTATTATATTTTCTGTACGAAATAACTCGGCAAGATCAAGCAGCTGAGTATATAAAAAGACCAATGTGGAGGGTATTTAAGGTTCGGCACAGCCAAATATAGCGCTCTTACTTCTTTTTAATTTTCTTGATGGCTCAAAAATGTTTAATCATATATTGTACTTGACTTTTTGTTTTCTAAATATTTAAATAAAAAATTGATTATCGGTTAGGAATAAATTTTTTAAATATTTTTCTAAGCTACTCACGGTCATATAAGGTGAGAAATTTGTAAATTAGTGAAGGAAACTTCTTTTTTTATATAGAGCTAATCAAAATCAAGGGGTCAAAAAATTAACAAACTTGCAACGCTTGACACATCGTGAGTGACTTAATTCGGAAAATTAAAAAAAAATCTTTCAAAATAAAAGTTCAACAAATATTTTTTTTTTGCAAAATATTATATTTTAAAATTAAAAAAAAAATTATTTGTGTTTCTATAGTCCTACTCTTTTAATAAACTAAATTATTTTTTAGTTTTCGTATTGTCTATTTTTATTTTATTTTTCTTACTCAATCATTATATTTTAATTTACATTTACTTTCACTCATTTCATCAAAAACTTTTTTTAAAAAACTAAGAAAATTTTAAATGATTTTTTTTTTTTGCTATCTCAAGGACTTGTTTGTATTCCTAAAAAGTTTTAATTTTTTATGCAGTGTCACAAAATTTCAAAAAAAAAATTTAAATAATCCTAATTAAAATAACAAGACAAAATTATCCACCTGCTCTTTAGCCCATCCATCTTAGTTTCAAGCTTTCAAAAAAAGCAAACATTTCGTTTTAATATAATTTTGTTTCCTGTTAAAATTTCTGTATAAATATTGTTGTTTTTCTTTTAACTCAAAAAAAAATTTATTTTAATCTACAAAAAAGAAAATGTCCTTAAGGACTTTTATTTAAAATTTTACCTTCATTAAGGTTGTCATTAAAAACATTAGTAATTATAACAAAAGTCTTCGAGCACAAACACATAAAAACACATCTACAAAGGCTTATGTCAAATGACTAAAATTTAAATGTATTAATTAATTTGTTTTGTAAGAAAATTTTAAACAAGAATAATGTCAAAGCCCATACTAATATTACTTTACCTATTCCTTTTCCTTCTTTCGTTTTATTACTTTCTTGTGTTGTTTTCAAAAGTCTGTTTATTCATTTCTAATGATTACTTTAGCTTAAGGCATTTAAAAGTATGAGACAAAAGTCTAAAGGTTCATATAATGAAAGTTCATTAAAAATCTATATGTTTGCACAATGACTTACCTAAGCACATGGCAACAAAAGTTCGCACACACACACACACAAACACTCACACCTAGCCACTTGGAAAATATTTAAATATATTGCAAAGTTAATTTTACCTAAAGAAAATTGTGTTAATGTGACGTGTCTATGTTTGCAAGCATGAATTGAAAAGTTTACACAGAAAATTAATGAACTTCCGTTTTTTTGTTATTTAAATACAAAATAAAGATAATTATCTTATACATACGCACTCATGCGTATTTACCTTTATCCTGTTGTTTTTTGTTGGGAGCTAAGTATGTTCTAAGAAGTGTTTTAAGGGGATTAACACTGGTAATGTTATTTATCAACTTGACATGTGTCTAGCACTAAAGATGCTAGTTAACAAACACTTAGTCGGTACAAATCGACTTAGTTATTTCTAGTTTTTATTTAAGCTTTAAGCAAACTGTTACCTTATGTTCCATTAAATCATAAACTACAATTTAAGGGAAATATTTATGGTTTAAATAACAAATTTAAGTAAGACCATCCACAAAATACTTTTAGAGAAAAAATATTTTTTTTGTTCAGAAACCCCCCAAACATCATTAACTACCTATTAGACTTATAAACATACTTGCCACTTTTAATGAAAAAAGAGAAAGAAACTATTAATACGTGGCCCGCCAGGTTGTAGCTATTTAACTTACAAACTTATGTATCTGACGATAAACGTAATATATGGTGTCTGTTGGCTGACTTAAATTTTAAAATTTAAATAAAACAACGCCATAATTGACACAAAGTTTTTTTAGAGCACTAAACGATAGAATGAAAGTGCGGATTTTATTTTAAAGAGTATATCATTCAGATGCCCTCAGTCGAGTTAAACATACTGTTCAAAACTCAGCCTTGTGCCATGCTCCACATGCTGCAGTAAACTTAGTTCAATTGAGCTAAATTCTTTAAGGCCGCAAGAGATTGAAGATTATCATTACAAACCCTCACTTTAGGGCAGCCCGATAATAAAATCCATTGGAGTTAGATCGGATGACATTGGTGGACATTGAATGTTCCCAAAGCGACTGATCATTTTTTGGGGGAAATTTTCGCGAAACAAATTCATCGAAACTCTGGCTGTGTGTGCAGTCACCCCATCCTGTTGAAGCTACTTGTGTGAAGAGAACGGTGGATGAGCTCTCAGGTATGAAAAAAAAAAATTCTGAAATCATGCGTCGATAATTTTCAACGTAGACATTGAGGCGACCAACTCGTTCTTCGAGACAAGTAAGGGCAATTTTACCTGCTGACGTGCCCGTTTAAGTGAGAATACGCCTAGTCGCTCCAAAAAAACAGAATTAGAACTCGAAGATGCTCTAACACCGTTTTACAAAAATTTTTGGTAAATCAAAGTCACTTCTTTTCAGTTCTTAAATGATTTAAGTTAAGGCAGGATAAAAATGATAATTTTTTAAAATTTCATAAATAATCGCTTTTAAAAGTTTTACTGACTGTTCCTTTTCAGTATTGAAAGTCGCGGATTTTTACGTTAAATTTTTTAAACTAGTTCAATGTTTTCGGGAATCCTTCAAATCAAGTCAAAAAAATAATATCGGCCAAATAGATGTCGTCGCAATTGATTATTATACGGGCTCGTTTAATGGCATTTTTTATCATTTCAGCAAGTCCTTACGAACTTTCGGCATCCTTAGCTTGCTCACGTAAGCACGGTATTTTTGAAAATCCCACAAACAAATCCTGGAATAGTTTAAACAGGCGAGAGATAAGGCGACACGGGAACGCCGCTTTCAGTTGTGGCTCGGGCAGTGTGCCGTTGCTCCGTCCAGTTAGAATCATATATCTTTCAGTCTTAATTCTAACATGGCCCTTTAATGCACACTGTCCCTCCAGCGTGAACAGCAGACCATGCAGTCACTTTAAGAAGGTATTATAAGTCTAACTGCATCACTTGTGTATCCTCGAATCCCCAGATGCTATAGGTTTGCTTGTTCACGTACCCGCCGAGGTAGAAATGAGCCTCATCGCTCATTAAGTTTTTGGTTAAAAAATCATCCACAACGGCCTCGAAATTGAGGACGGCTTGGGCTAGAAAGGCAGCAACTGACGCACGGACAGAACTTTTGGCGGGAACATGCGCAGGTTTTTAACTAAAATTCACCCTAGGGACGACCGGCTGATAGCTAATTGCGACGCATGGCATCTGGTTGATGTTTCTGGCGACAGCTCGACATCCTCGTTAACAGAGGCAATATTCTTGGCAGACCAGGTGCTCCGGGATCGACCACTATTGACAACGTCTCGTGTGGTCCCATACTCTTCAAGATTGGTGGCCAGACGGTGCAGTGCTTGCGCCGTCTGGCCACCAGCCGGGAAATCAGTGAAGGAATTCGCGTTTCGACAACACCAAAGACACTTCGCAAAAAAATAGACACGATTGTTTCGTGTTCTTTGGAAGTGTATTGCTACACGGTTTGTTGTCTTGTATTCTACATCTGTCTAGTTTAAAAGTGTCAAAACAGATCTGGCATTAAACGCCATTTTCAAAAAAAAGAGCATCCTCCAATAGGTTGATTTCCTTTGGCCTACCTTGTATAACAGCTTAACTTTCAGGGTTAAAACTTCAGCTTTTAAAATTCATGTCACTTTAGTTTACAGATTTTTGCTTTGAAGCAATTTTTTAGAAACCACAAATGTAAAAATTAATACCAAACTATTTTTCCTTGCAATTGTTTTTCAAAATTGATTAAATTTTTTTTCTTGGTTTGCCCATCAATTTAACAGGCTTCTTTAGAGATAAATTGAATAGTTAATTAATAACAACTTGTTGCCTGCAATTTTACAGAAAACCCCAACATCTAAATTAAAACGCAATTTTATAAGAAACCAAAATTTTTTTTTACTAAAGGAAAAGTTTAAAATTTTCTTAAAAAAAAGTTACTTTATTATATTTTCGTACATTTTTTAACATAATAAATTTTCGTATCCAAAAACTTGGCCATCATATAAAATTTTATTTTGGAAGTTGAAAAATTAAAGAAAAATATCAGCAAAATAAACAAAAGTTGTTTCATACAATAGACTTCATTGTTTTAGTGTTTGTTCTTTAAGCAAACACTACATCATTTCTTTTTAAGAAGTTTTCGCTTCTTTCTCATCAACTATTACATTTTGCCCAAAATTTTTGTCTTGTTTTAATAAATAGTGTTGCCAGTTTGCTTGGAAATGTTATTGAATGCTTTGAGCTTTACTAGCTTTACCCTAGTGGGGCAAGCTGTAAACATAAAAACACTGTTATCATATACATTTCTCAAAAACTGTTTCTTTAATAAAACCATGAATGTAAGCGAAGCTTCTATAAAATTTTGTATCTGAAGGACTAACACATAAGCTAGCAGGTAAATAGGAGGGCAGCTTAAAAATTCTAAAATTTTTTGCAATTTTAAAATTTTTCAAAAATTAAAATTTTTTTTTAAAAATCGACTTTTCAATAAATTTTTATAACGATAATTTTAAATGAAGAATAATCTTGAAAAAGTTTACCATCCCAACATTAGCCGAGTGGCATGAATTTTCAAAACCCGCTACAGTTTTATCGCCAGCACTCTCTGGTTGGTGCTTAAGTGCTGAGAATAAATGTATTCTGTTTCGCTCTATCCAAGAATTTTTTCTTTAACAAATTTGTCTCATATAAATAAAAAATGAATTTTTAAAATTTAAAACCAAATAATTTATATAAGTCAAGGCGAGTTCCAGACTATAATTTAAGTTCTTTAAATTAAAGTATAATATAATCCTAATTCTTCTTCAAATGAGTGTGCCCTTCATATTGTAAGGTGTTTCCAAAGGGCTAGTTTAGATGTGTTTCCAGCTTATTTCAAAACTAGTCCATGTAGTTTAGTATTTTTGCATTTAGCAAATGAAATTTGTAGATCGTTGTGAATGTTTTTAATATACCAAGAAGCATCTGTTATCATTCTTTAAATTTTGCTTCGATGGTTTAAATTTTTTTTAAGTTGGAACTGATTTTTTTAATCAAGCTGTAGAGCAGAAATTTACCATTGAGAGCTAGAATAGAGTATAGATTAGGTTAGGTTAGGTAGAACAGGCAGCCATTGAAGGAAAGGATACAGCTCACTTGGGTCCACTTAATTCGGTCCCTTTTTGTTACCTGGAGACGCAGATAGAATAGGTTGAGACGGAAGGAAAGAAGGAATTTAGAGAAGGATAGATAAGAAAGAAAGAAAGAAATGAAGAAATAAAGAACAGAAGAATAAAGCACAGACTTACCAGGGTCTCTGGTGGGAGTCGAACTCACAACCCACTGACTGGTAGACTCGTGCACTTACCACTGACCTACCGGGGCACCCTAGAATAGAGTTTACCTATTAGACAATGAATTAAACTAGTTTTAATTTTTCTCAACTTTGCGTTATAGTACAAGTCACTTTAATGTGCGGCGACGATCCTGGTTAATGTCAAGATAATTCCTTTCAAATATTGAGGCACCATATGGTTATTAATATTAATAAGAATATAGAAGCACATTTCTTTGTGTTACGTAAAAGTTTCGTGGGTGTTTTTTTATATAGTTTTACTATTGAATCCTCGTCTTTTCCGAACTAAAAATAGGTATCCAAATCTCAAAGCTAAATAATTAAAATTAGTCCACCACCAGTGCTAGGTTAAGATTTGAATTCTCAAAATATTTTATGAATTATGTGAGTTTTTGTTCGCGTATATTTATTATCTATAACTTTGCCCAATTCAAAACTTGGGTACAGTGATGCTGCAGGTGGTTTTATGCCTCTTCAGAAAATTTATAAATACTGTAAGAGCGGTTTAATTAGCAAACGTCAACTTCTGCGTAATACTATTTGCTGGCATGTCTGCTGTTAAAAGCAATAGGAAAGCTTCAAATATTTTTTGTTTGCTTATTTTTTAAAGCCTGGAATCTCTAAATTATCGACAGCCTCTATGATATCTAGTAGTTGGAAATTTTTTACAATAGGAAGTCTTGAAACAACAGTCGCTAATTTACTCTTTTAAGAAAATGTATTGGGATTGATCACGTTTTTAAGTGACTTGTTTTTTTTTTTAGTTTCTTTCCCGAATTCTATCAGATTACGTAGTGTTAAGATAACCCATCCTCTAGAATATCAAACTAATCCCCGTATAGAATAATTCATCTGAGGACACGGGTCTATACATTTCAAGTGTTCCTTAAGTGATTTTATTTTGCATCCATTTTGCAAGTTTTTGAGTTGGTTTGTTTATGTTTTTAGCACATATTCTGTTTAAAAAGATTTATGTTTCTATCGTTCTCTTCAGAATGTTTGTCTTAGATAAAAGGGGCTTTATATCGATAAACATTTGTTTTATTTAGTCTGGCGGTAAAAAGAAAAGAAGGTTTAGCTGATTTATCAGCATGTTTTTTAAAACCACCTACGAGAAACATAAATATCTTCTGGAGATTTTAGCGGTTGGTTTTCCAGCAATGGGTGTTTTATACCTTTTTAAACCATTTTTCTCTAAGATAAGAAGAAATCACCAGTTGTAATTTAGTGAGGTGCCTGAAATTTTATGGTGGAATTTAAGGTTGGTACAAGCTTAAATAATATTAAGTACCACGAAGTTTCAGCTCAATCAAATAATTTTAAATTAAGAGTTCTTTTTTTTTTAATTTTTCTAAACATTTTTTAATACACAATCTTGGTGTTTTTTTTTTTTTAAATAAATCATACAAATTTGGCAACCCTTTCCCCTTTAAGACATTGTCCAAATGGTAGCAAAATTTAATATTTAAGTTGAATCTACATATACACATATACACATACACACAGTTGCCAAAAAACTAAAAACATGTTTTATTCATCAACTTTTGTTTTATATTATATTGTGTGGCAGTTGTTGTACCAGCAAAGGAAGTCAAAATAACTCAAGATGTACAAAACAAAACAAAAAGAAAGGAAGAAAAAAAAAACTAACATTAACATTATGGAAACTTTAAATATGCCGCGTTATAATGCTAATGCATTTAAGCAACAACAGCAGCAAAAACTATTGAAGCTACACAATAGCACACACAAGCATACATATAAACAAATGCATGCATATGCATGTACATATATATATAGTGCCAAGTATAAAATAAACTTACAGATGTGACTGCTGCATTGCACATTTGCAACAATAGTAGCCAGAATATATGTTTGCATTTATGTGTAAATGTGCCATCCAAAGAACATTGAAGGCTTCTTATTTAAGGCTCTAAGGAGTGAAAAACTTTATGGACACTTTTTAATGTTGTTATTTTTATGTCTTTAAGTCAAAATTTAAATAGGGCAAAATAGCAGAAAATTCTAGAATTGTTTAAAGTATAGATGAGGCCCTCAGACAAAATGCTTTAACAAATAGCTTGTAAGCAAATGATTAACAAAGCAAAAGGTTTACAACTAAAGTTAAAACTATTACAAATTCAAATAATTAAAATTTAAATAATAAAAAATGGTATAATTTTAGCTTTAAATTGTTCGAAAAGACACCCGCATTATAATAATTTGACCTGATCTTCATACATATTTATCTGTGTTGAAGAACAAACATTGAGGTGTGTGAGCTATACCCCGACATGAATGTTAAGTCGACTAAATATTTGATGTGTCATTGACATAAATACCAAAGCAAAAAATGTGTTAAATAAAAACTATCTCGGAAAGGAAGACAATACAAAGATTCCGGTGGTTCAAAAGCTAAAGGAAGCACGCCTAATATGAACTGAAACTAAGAAAGCCAAGATTAAAAACATGCTTCACATTACTGTAGCACTAATGATCTTCACAAAGGTCAGCAGAACTAAAACAAATATATTCGTACAATTTTAATTAAATATATAAATTGTGCCTTTTATGCGCTTCTCAAAAATTCAAAGGCCTTCTGTGTTGCAGTTGCAGACAAGTGCAGATAAGTGTTTAATAACCCTACTTTTATTTTAAAGTTTGGTTTGAACCATTTACAATTGTTTCTGTTAAGCTAGTTCTACAGAGTGTCTGGTGGCAAATTTATATTTTTAATTCCGATTATTTTAAAAAGTAATAAACGGTACGGAGGGAGTGTGGCCCCGTTGGACCAGGTGTAAATTTTATTCGTTCGCGGGTGCAAGGGTTCTGCGCAACAGCTTTGGCTATGAATGTCCCACGGCCAAGGCCTAGTCTATCTTCAGGTACTCCCGAAAAACATTGAACTTGTTTAAAGTAGTTCAAGTGAAAACCCGCGACTTTCAATATGGAAAAGAGGCTTCTCACTGGGACTTTTAAGAGTGATTATTCATGAAAACTTAAAAAGGATCTAAAGTTTTATCCCTTCAAAATTTAAATCGATCAAGATTTGAAAGACCAAAAATTCTTGTAAAGCGATGTTGCGGCGTTTTCGCACTGTAAATCCCATTTTTTGGAGCGACGAGGCCACTTCAACAATCAAAACTGCCGTTAGCTGTCTCCAAAAACTTGCAGCCCTTGCTTAAAGCATCAAAAATCATTGCATTGCCCCAGCGTAACAATTTGGTGTGCTTTGGCCGCGCATGAGAGAACTGGACCATTTTTTTCGAAAACTCTCAAAACATGGCGACGAATATCAACGGTAAAATATATTTACGTATGATAACGGAATTCTTTCTACCAAACCTGCAAGTTAATCTATTGTACTCGTACACGAAGTTTCAATATGATGGAGCGACTGCACACACAGCCAGAGCTTCGATGAATTTGCTTCAGGAAAGTTTCCCCCAAAAACTTATCAGTCGCTTTGGAGGCATCCCATGGCCAAAACCACCCGGTCCAACTGCCATGGATTTTTTTAATGAAGCTATCTCAAAGAGAGGGTGTATAATGACAATCCTCAATCTCTTGTGGCGTTCAAGGAAAATGTTCATCAGGAAATCAGCTAAATTGAACCAAGTTTACTACAGCTTGTGGCGCAAAACCTGTGAGTTGAACTTTATGAAATACACCCGGATGACAAACTTTTTTCGCGGTTTCATTCTATTTTGCATTGCTCTTCATTACACTTTCTAGCATTTATCACGTTTTTTTTTAAATCTGCCACTAGGCAGGGGCATTATGGGTTTTTGCAGATATTTGTAATGCATAAATATAATAATCTTAGACCCACCTCTAGTTAAACTGATTGACTCAGATGTACATCCTGAGTTAAAGCATGAGTTGATTAAAAGCATGCCTTTCAGTCCGTCCGTTCATGTATTCTTGTAATCAAGATACAGATTGTAGGTTAACAAATTAAGCACAGATAAGGCTTCTTCCTGTAAGTATTCTATAAGAGAATTAAAGGAAATTTAAAAAAACGGGTAAGCCTTAACTGAGTTAAAGTTAAAGGTTTTAGTATCGATGAGCAGAGTCAATGTTCCCCTATTTTTGTTTAAGGAATCCTGGGACTGCTTACCAAAATTTCCCTGGTAACTGTAATATAATTTCATTGACAAATTTTTCCAATTAACTGTTGCCATTTGTGCAGGAGCACAGACAAGTTATAGACGATAGAAGATTTTCTTTGCCAAAACTCGGCTCTTGTTAAAAAAACAAAGTTGGCAGCTCCAAGATCGCTTATCGAATGTGTCCTCTGCGGGAATTTAGGGTATGGCAAAGGCCTTAAACAACAAGAAGTTATAACTGAAGATTTGAGCATATATTTGGTTCTCTTAATATTTAAATTTATTATTATTATATTCTCTGCGTTCCTTTATTAACAACTCTCGGGTTCATAAAATGTTATTGCAACCTATATCTTCCACTGTAAAAATATTTTGGAAAAGATTGAAAACCTGTATGAATTTAAGAAAATTCGAGGCTGCATAATGAAAAGCGTAACAGTCAAAAATGGTCAGGAAAATTAAATACTGTTTTGTTTTCTGCGTGGCTCGTGGTTTGACCTGGAAGCCAGCATAGTCTGATAACCTTGGTTTCCAGAACCAAAGCCTGTAGTTTTCAGTACACTTGCCTTTACTAAATTCGAATTTTGTGTCTTGGCATCAACCTGCAAAAAAGTAACCCCGTGTATATAAAAACATGATTAATAAGTTGTGGAACTCAAATTCACTTTAATACATAAACGATTGTATGAAAATGAATTATAGCTGAAGTCTGTGTAAATTTTTATGTATTTATTTTGGTTTTTAAATGATTTTTTATCGTACTCGTAACAAGTTTTAATGTCGAGTCAGTAGTTTAAATCGTTGAGATTATTTGCAGATGTGTTCACTTCAATTTAATTCATCATCAGAACCACGAAAGGCAATACACAAATACTTAAGCACATACAGTATGTCAAGAAATTGTTTTGACAATAAAATAAATAATTATTTTTTAAATTGCTTCTCAAAAAATTATTTTTACACTCACAGTATTTTATAAATTTATTATTTTGAATGGCCCCTATTAGCATATATTATAATGTAAAACTGTTTTCTAATGGAAAAATCTACTCATTAAAACCGTCTCCGCTTGAGAATATGCGATTTTTGATGATTGTACGAGGGTTGCCTTTTATGTTTTTATGAACTGATATTGGAAAATTATCATGTGACCTATCGTGAGATTGAGAGAACCTTAGGTTTTAGTGAGATCAGCATACATTTAATATTGCATGAACATTTGACTGTCAAAACAAGTTTTTCACGTTGGATCCCACACAATTTGTCAATCGCTCAAAAAAAGGCTCGTGTAGATTGGTCGAAAGAAATGCTCAGAAAATACGACCGCGGTGCTTTTAAACACGTCTATGATATCGTGACAGGTGATAGATCCAGGATTTACACTTGTGAGCTCGAAAGTAGACAGCAGTTGACTGTATAGGTGTTTCAAGATAAGTCAAATCTAACAAAAGCTGTTCGCGCACGAAGAACTTCTAAGCAAATGATCGCCAGTTTTTCCAGAAAAACTGGACATGTCGCAACTCTATCACCATAATTAAATAGAACAGTCAATTATGAGTGGTACACAACCATTTGTTTGTAAGTTGTCTTTCAAGAAATCAGGAAAACCAATCACAGAAAATGGATCACACTCCACCATAACAATGCGAGCTCTCACACATTGGCTCAAACAACCGCGTTTTTAAGCACCAAAAACATCGATTTGATGAGTCATCCGCCGTATGGTCCTGACTTAGCATCGAGTGACTTCTTTTTATTTACGTTCGTTAAAAACAAACTTAAAGGTCAACGTTTTTCGACACCTGAAGAAGCGGTTGCTGTATTCAGAATGCATGTTTTGGAGATCTCTTAATTAGAGTGGCAAAAGTGCTTCGACAATTGCTTTGAACGCATGCAAAAGTGTATAAACCTTCATGGGGAGTATTTTGAAAAACAATTAAGTGATTTTCGATGATTAATATTCGTTTTCTTTTTCTCTAATCCCGAAATATTGAATGCAACCCTCTTAATGTATTTTTATCCTTTGCTCCCCAGATTTAGGCCTGGTTTCTGCGGTGACGTATTTAAAGCTTTTTTACAAAAAACAAATATCGCCACATTTGCACAGCCCCTTGAGCTCTAAGCTATCATTTGAAAGAAATCTAATCATGAGATCACCCTTTGGGATTTGTACAAAAATTAAGCCTTAAAATATAAAACTCTTTCTAGTGACGGATGTGACTGTTTTTCTCACATTTTTGCATATAATGCAAACCGTTTAAAATTTTAGTTTGGAAAAATGCTATGGTTTTCAAGGATAGTAGGTTTTAAGCAATTAATAGTAAGCAGACGCTGAAGAAACAGAACTTCTGCTTACAATGGTCACTTAAAAATTGTGACGGGACTGATCTTACAAATGTGATTTTAAGAAAATTTTGACTTTAAAACTGGCTTGATTTGTTTGACTTTAACTGCCGCTTAAAGGGTTTTTAATCGAATTTGCTTTATTATTCCTACAAGAAACTATTTTTTTGTAACAAAAACATGTTTAAAGAATGTGACATGGGTTACGTTTTCACCAACGAGAGCCGATTATTCAGTATGTGATCATTATAAGCTCTTGCGAAATAAATAAGTACAAATCTTAAACATTTTTTTTTATATTTCGATCATTTTGGTTTTTTTAAGCAATTTCATCGATTAACGTGGGAGCTACAAGCAAAAACGAAAATTTTTATTTGAATTTGCATAATGATGACAATCATCCCTAGGCGTAGAAAATAACAAAAATATTTAAAAAAATTCAAGACCTGCCTCAACTAGGTAAACCCAATTCCATTGTAAAAACATTTTTCTGACATGCTTTTTAATGAGAATGTATTGTTTCGGTTGTTGTATTTGTTACATTAAACTTATTTTCTTAAAACTTTTTATAATAACGATAAAGAAAACAATAAAAAAATGTTCATAATAAAAAAGTTTGCAGTTTTTCACACTAAAGTTGAAAAAAACACAATGATTTTTCCTACTTGTAAAACATTTTTTTGACATACTGTATATTCATGTGTAAAACAAACACACAGCAAATGTACACATGTTGCACACATACCTATAAATAAATTTTTATATCTCACAGAGGTAAATATATACATACAATATTAAATATATTTTAAATCGTTTGTAAATACTGAATAAATGGGTATACGTGTAGATTTAAAAAAGTCACCGCTTAAAATGACATAACGTTTGTAAATACTCGTACATTTTTAAAACGTTTATCTCTGTTTCCATACTACTATAAATACATATTTACATACATACGTTATCACTAAGTAAGTGCATGTGTGTATTCCTTTCTATCAATTACATCTCCTTACCATTTTAAACTATATTCCTTGCCTGGTTTTGTTTCTTATTTTATTTGATTTAATCTTCTGTTTACTTGACTGTTGTAAATGTTATTTTAACACTTGTTATCATCTTTGTAGTTTACAACAATTTGTGTGAGTAAAGTCGTCTCAACTGTGTATGTGTGTATTTATGCGTGCTCTTTCACATATATATATGACCGTATATTTTCATTAGTGTTGTCTGTTCTCTTCAGCATTTTGTTTATATTCGTTTTAAATGTGAATTCTTTTATTCGTGCAATCAAACATATGTATGTACTTATTTTTATACATATGTATTTAAGTAATGATAAATTGTTTTTTTAATAGCATTTTAATTGTTATTGGCTTGGAATATCTGTTAAATTTTTTTTCTGTTTTTATACTCTTTAGTTTTAATAATTGATTTAATAATTTCGCAGCAAATTGCTTTAATTGAATTTTTATTTGTAAATGAGTTTGCATGTGTGAAAATTATTGAAAGGTTTTAAATTAGTTTTAAATTGTAAATTATTTTAGTACCAAAACAGTTTAAAAATAAATATTATAGCTTATGTCGGTAAAGTCTGACTTGTTCGTCTCCTGTACTATTTTTGTTTTATTTATTTAATGTAATATAATTTTTTTCTTTCTGAGCTTGGGCTTATAGGACTCGGAGTTATGAAATTTCTTCCGTTTAATTGAAGAGGCATAACCACTCTCATAGCAGTATACAAGCTCACAATATTAAAATTGCCGATAATCTTGAGGGTAACTATTAATACTTTGTATATATTTTCTAGTTGACTTTAAACAAGTAACAGCGATATATTCGGACCTGGCCAATCTTATATAGCCTTCATATTGGCATTTCAAAACCCCGATTTTTTTTTTAATTTTTATCCAGCCATTTTGTTTTTAATATATCTTTAATTTTAAAATAGGGGTCGTTGTCATATTTTAACTCTTTTCAGATGACTACGGGGAAGTTGTAGTCGTTTTTATCCTTTTTTTTTAAATTTTGTATGTCAGTCCCCTTAGGGGGGTGCGATAGGAGATAAGCATGTTCTAGAAAAATTTTTGCAAGAAAAAATTAATCGGGGTCACTCCTATATCTGACCTATCCAGGAGCATCGTGGAAGCTGTAGGGGCGGTGGTGGAATCGATACAATTTCCCAAACTGTGTGGGAGGCCGCTTAAGCTTTTTACCCTTATTTTTTCAAACTTTGTATGGCATTTCTTTTAAACGCTGGATAAAGTATTTAAGTATATTCTACAAAAATGTTTGGGAAGAAAAACTAATTGGGGCCGGTCTTACATTTGATTTTTGTAGGATCTCCTTGACAGCTGTGGGAGCGACTTAAAGAAAATAAATCAAAATAAGCTTTGTATATCAACCCTGTTCGAGGGCGAAGATAGGGTAAAAGAATGTTTCAAAAAATTATCCCGAGTAAAAATTAGAGAGAGTTGGCCTTGAATTGCACCCCTGTAGGGACAAATCCGGGGCAGTTTAAGAGGTTTTTATGTAGAGAAATAAACAGAGGTGGTCTTGGTTTTTGGCTTATATCTCAGTCAATTATCGAGTACATTTGCTGGGTTTTACTACAATTTTCTCGCAAAAATTTCTTATAGTTTGATACAAATTACGGGTTACAGACGGATAATCGGACCGCCGGACATACAAACATCATTAAATTGACTTTTCTATCTAAAAGAACCAAGAAAATACTTACTTTCAGTGATCGTAGAAATTACAAACGGAATGACAAACTTATATATACCTTCATCCCTTACGAGAAGGATATATAAATACTGTAAAGCACGTTGCCTTCTAGAGTGCTCTTGCCTGTAAGAGTAATCCTTCAAAACATATACATCAAATTTCTCTCTAGGAATTTAAGCTGTCAGTCATGCATAACTTTGCTCTAAGCGTGTATCAGACTGGCGGGTGTTTGAAAAATGATTAACAAAAAAGTGGTAGCCATATTTCACTGGGAGTCCACAAGCAGATCTCGTATCATCTTTATATGTATATTTACACAAGAAGCAGGAATTAGCTGCGTAATATTTCCTATAAACGCTACGTAATTTCTAGTCTCCCTTAGCCAAAAATAGGGAAGCAAATAGAAAATTAGCGATTTATTATTACCTTGAGGTACGCCAGCTTCAATTGCTTCTTTAATTTATTACATTTTGGCTGATCATTTTTTGCACAACATTCCCTTTAAAAACTCATAAGTAGGTTACGCGATAACAGCTCGTCTAACACTTCTGACTGCTGGCCATAGCGAAAAGTCCATCTAAGGAGACTTATCTAGGTCTCCAAAGTGCTGCTTAGGTGGTCCAATTTTATGATTTTTCGGCAAACTTTTAATATAGCTTTTTATTCCTTTAGCTTAATTTAACAAGAGCTTTAAAAATTTTTACCAAATTTCAAAACTCTACGAACCTTTTTCTAATGAGTTTTTTTCATTATCCTTTTATTGACCTTTAAATAAAGAATATTTTTCTAAATGGGGGATTTCATGTCAAGTGACCCAACTTTTAAAACCGATGTCTTTCGATTGGAAAGAAATTTGGACCAAAGTAAGTTCTTGCAGAGAGTAGCATAGACACAATTTTTTGACACGATCGGTCAAGAACTCTCTGAGCTAGAGGGGTTCAAAATTTGACGTTTTCGGCAAATAGGTGTTTTTTCTCATACATGTAGTTTGTTACTTTTTGCTTTTAACAAATTCGTCCCGAATACTTTCGATAGCTTTTTCTTCAATCTTCCAGAAAAAAATATTTTTAAAATTAAAAAAATTTTTTTTATTATTTTTTTTTTAAAAATAATTAGAAAAAATTATTTTTTTTCCAAATATGCCCATTTTTTTTTTTTTTTTTTTTGCTCAAAAGAAAGCTTAGGTCTTTTGCTTGAAGAACTTGGAGGTCGCTTAGTGGGATGCGGGTGGGATATCTATAAAAATAAATGTTTTGTAACTCAAGGCAGAGGTTTTCTAATTTTCGCGTATATTCTACTTTAATTTTTTTTCCTATTTATGTAAAATTATCTCTTAAGCAAAAAAAAAAAAATTATTTTATGCTAAGAAACAAAATAATTTAACCTTTCCGACGGTATGCATTGAAAATATTAACAAAATGTGTTCAGACATTGCCATATAAAAGTGATTTTATTCCAGAGGCCTACAATTTTGATGGTAATGCAGTGTCGAGTGTATGAGACTTTATTTGGTACTTGCATACCGTCGGAAAGGTTAAATTATTTTGTTTCTTAGCATAAAATAATTTTTTTTTTAGCTTAAGAGAAAATTTTACATAAATAGCATAAAAATCAAACAGAATATACGCAAAACTTGGAAAACCTCTGCCTTGAGTTACAAAACATTTATTTTTATAGATATCCCACCCGCATCCCACTAAGTGACCTCCAAGTTCTTCAAGCAAAAGACCTAAGCTTTCTTTTGAGCAAAAAAAAAAAAAAAAAAAAAATGGGCATATTTGGAAAAAAAATATTTTTTTCTAATTATTTTTAAAAAAAAAATAAAAAAAAAAATTTTTTTAATTTTAAAAATATTTTTTTCTGGAAGATTGAAGAAAAAGCTATCGAAAGTATTTGGGACGAATTTGTTAAAAGCAAAAGGTAACAAACTACATGTATGAGAAAAAACACCTATTTGCCGAAAACGTCAAATTTTGAACCCCTCTAGCTCAGAGAGTTCTTGACCGATCGTGTTAAAAAATTGTGTCTATGCTACTCTCTGCAAGAACTTACTTTGGTCCAAATTTCTTTCCAATCGAAAAAAAAAGTTGGGTCACTTGACATGAAATCCCCCAAATGTTTCTTTTATTACAACAACTAAGTATAAGTTACTTACATAGTTATGATAAAAACAAGTAATAAAACTTTTTAAATATTTTGACGTGTGCATATGTTTTTTGTTTTAACAATATGATAAAAAAAATCAATTAAGATATTTAAAATTAAACTAATTTGCTAATGGATGTTTTCTTACGTTTATATTATTGTTTTTGTTTAATTTAAATATGAAATCACATTATTATTTTACGTTAGTATTTGTTTAGATTTAGAAAATAAAATTGAAAAAATGATTTCTGAATGATTTTATTAATATAAGGACAGTAGTGCTCAAAAAAAGTCATGGCGTTTTTGTCTTTCTGAAAAATTTAAAATTTTTTGCACTTTTTTTAAAAATGTGCAATTTTGTGTTCTTTTAATAAAAAATATTGCATATTTTAAGGATGAAATGTTCCTTTCTAAAAAGTTGTTTATATTTTATTATAAATATAAAAACTTGCATGTAGAAGAGCCTGCTTTTTCTAATTAAATATTTCTTTTGAACATTAACTGGAAGTATTAATTTTTTCTAAAAGGGAAACTAAACAATGAACTTAAGCTAAAATAAAAAGAAACATTATTTTTTAGTTTTATTAATTTGGCAAAAAAAAACCTCTTGATTTTCAAAAAAATCTTTAATATCAGGAAGCAGATGTAATATACTTTTCTTTCTGATGCTTGCTTTGAAACGATTTTTCTTTCATTAAAAATTCAAAATAATTATTATTTACAGTCTTGGGTCAAAATTTCTCTAAGTAAATGCTTTACATTATTTAGAAATTTTATGGTTCTTCTTTAATGCTATTCTTTGAGAGGTCTTATCTTCTTATGCTAATTGGTAATGAGAATTCGTGTCGAATCATTTTGAAAAATATATTTTATATTCTCAATAATTCTTTTTTGATGTTGCAACTTTTACATGATGCAATACCTTTATTTGATTATCAAAACAACAATTAAAACCGTAATTCGTTTTCACTGTTAAATTCTAAATATTTTTTTCTTAAATAATAAAAAAAATTATTGTGAATTAATTTTTTCTTAGATTTTCTTAGATTTCATACAGTTTCTTTTAAATATCCTCAAAATATTTTTATTTTGCATCACAAATATTATGAATATCTATCTTTTTTGAATAAATAAATACAGAAATTATTCCATCAGTCAAGGATGTATTATTTCTTAATATGAGTGTGTTCGTTTGAATGCAAATACTAATACGAAATTGAATATTTTAATGTTTATTTGTTAAAAACAAATATGTACATCTGTTATCTTTGACCCTTACATGTATAATTATAAGTGCAACAATATGTAAAATTATTTTTTATAATATAACTTTTTTTATTTTTTAATTTCTTAAGACAGTGGTCTCTTAAAAATACTCCTTAATATTTTATAGATAAAAGTAAATAAATAAAAAATCGCAGTTCTAAAAATTCCAATTTAAAATTATAACAATGTAAACGTAATATGGTTTATGTGAGCATTAAAATTTTAAACCTACCATATAAATTTTAAACCTACCATATAACTATAATCATCACTGTTAACTTTTTCCAAATATATGAATTATGTTTGCATTTGCATTTTTAAAAATTTGTAATGTATTAGATATGCAAGTACATTTGTTTTTAAGGTCATATTTATACCCATATACATGCATATGTATACACATATGGGCAGTTCCATTATAAAGAATATAACCATTTTTAAATTTTAATCTTTAGATCGTGCTGTGTAAAAATTTCTTTTATTTTCAGGATAATTTAAAGTGTTTTTAATATTTTATTTCTATAAAAAGCATATTTTGCTTAAAGAAAAACCTTTCAGGAAATGTAAAACAAGAGCAAATTATTTAGTTTGTGGTCATTTTAAATTCCCCTAAAAAAAACTAAAAATAAAATATGTATATAATAATAAGGGTATATATAAGTTTGTCATTCCGTTTGTATTTTTTTTTATTTTCTATTTGCCACCCCATAAAGCATATATATTCTGGATCCTTATAAATAAGGAAGTCGATATAGCCATGTCCGTCTGTCTATCTAGGGAATTCAGGTTTACAGATTCAAACGGACCAGATATTAGCGTGAAACTATTAATAGCGCTTTTATTTATGTTTATTCTCTTTAAATGTAAATTCATAGCTTCTAAAAAAAGAAAAGCAGTTTTTTTTCAATTTTGAGACGTTTAATGTGGAACGGACCATTTGCAAATATAAAATTTTTCTTCCACATGTGTAAGTTTCTATTCACATAAAGTGGTTATTAACCCGTTATGTCCTACCGTTGCCATATGGCAACGTACAACATACTTAGAGTTGAACGAAGTTTTCTCACTATCTATAGCAGGAGACAAAAAAAAAATAACCGTTATAATAAGCAAATAGAGTATTCTTTATTATAAAAATAAAAAAGAATCAATTTTGTTTTTGGAGTTTTTCAGACAGGATGTTTTATATAAGCTAAAAAAAAGTAATTGGTTAAAGTGCTACTTTGAATTTTATGAAAAAGTAAGTACGTATATTTCTTCTGATTACTTGAGTTTTTTTAAAAAAAAACTTTCTGATTATATTAACAGCAAGTGATTTTTTAATTTTGTGCAATAATAAGGCTACTTAAATAAAGTTATATTATGCAAATTTATATATTAACACGAGCGTTGCCATATGGCAACGGTAGGCACTATATAGCATTTTATCTTGTACATAAGGTATATATAAAAAAAATTTTTTTCCGCGGTTTTTTAAATTATCTGAAAAAGAAAAGTTAGTGTTCTACTGAAACGATCCCCGAAAATCGAATTCCAAAAGACTGTCCTATTGCCAAGAAAAAGAATATAAAAAACAGGCAGAAGCGTGGCTATTGTGACTACATCATGGCAAACGAACTGCAAATAAATCTGACACAATAGTTGAAAATCTCTGTTGTTTTTATAGCATCCACAGTATTCGGCGCTACTCCTCAATCCAAAATTATGCGATACTTAAAAAAGGGAAAAAAGAAAAAAAACATTCAGCGCCTAAATGTGGTAGCAGAATACAGCAAGAATATGGGCGGAGTTAATCGGTTGGATCAAAAATGTAAACAGCTATCGTATTGGCTATCGTGGGAAGAAATGGTGGAGTACAATTATAACATGGTTGCTAGACGCAAGCGTTCAAAATGTTTGGCAACTTTACAGAGCTGAAAAAGGCAATACGAGTCAATTAGAATTTAGGCGCCATATTGCTGTATTTTGGCGAAAGTCAAAAGCAGGCCGGGCCAGCTACTCTACGGAAAAGACACTATGAGGAGGACTCAATAGAAAATACCCTACGATATTATGGTAAGGAACACTATGTAATTCCTTTATCCAATAAAGGTCGTTGCGCTGGAGAGCTGTGCAAAACAATAGGTCGTACGGCGTGTAAAAAGTGTGATATTGGCCTATGCATTAAATGCTTTGCTGATTACCATTCAAAATTTTAATAAAATGTATAAATTTATTGCTAAATTTGTTGATTTTAAATAATATAAATAAAAAAAATTAAAATAAAATTTTAAATTGAATTTTTTTTTTTTAATTACAAAAGTATCGTTAATGCCTGGCGTTGCCATATGGCAACGGTCCTTTGTGGCGTTAACAGGAACAGGATAAAAAATTTGGGTGTGGCGATGAGTTCCTGAAGTCACGTTGACTTAAAATTATTATAAGTTTTTTTTAATATATCACACGAAATATTCTCGGACATAACGGGTTAAATATATTTCGTAAAAAATATTGTTGTTCACGTAGGTATTACCAATATTGTATTTTATATGATGATATAAAAATGTGTTGCGTAGGCTTAATATAGAAAGGGCTTACCAAGATATTTTTCAAAAAAACAATTTTAAATAAATTTACTCCGGCAAACAATTTTTTTAAAAAATAAATTGCCTCCTTATTGATATTTAAACTTTTTGCCTTTTCTTATGAAAAATTGCATTAAAACTTTTCATATGCAAAAATTTACAAATTCCTCAAGGTTTTTTCCTACTCCCTGTTAAGGAAGAAAAAAAATGGAGTTTCGCTCCTTCTACTTCAAGAATCTGCTTATGTCTGTTTTTTTCTAACAAAGAATGAACAGGCCTATATTTTTTCTAAATTAAAAAAGCAGATGAAAGCACCAAAAAACATGGATAATCCTTGATTGTATTTATGTTAAATTTAGAGATTTTCATGTTGTTATATTTTCTTACATATTTGTTTATCTAAAATCTTTTAAATATATTTATGTTTCTCATAAAATTGAAAAAAGTCTAGAATTAAGCGTCTTAAAATCATATTATTTAAGCATGTATAGCTAATGGACTACTCATGCTACATAAATACCTGTAAAGGGTGTCTGAATGCAGATTTATGTTTTCAGACTTAAATAAAAACGTAAAAATTTACACAATGTTTTATTAAGAACGTTTGACGATAAAATGGATATGCGGGTTTTACTTTTTAAATGGTATGTTATCCAGATGTCTTCAGCCGAATTGAGCACACTATTCAAAGCCGAGCCTTGTGCTCTGCGCCACACGCTGCAGTAAGCTTGGCTCAATTTAGCTACTTTCTCTACAAATATTTTCCTTTAAAGCCACAAGAGATTGAGAATTGTCATTATAAGTCCCCCCTTCGAGTAAGCTTCTCAAAAATCCATGGAAGTTCGATAGGGCAATTTCGGTGGCCATGGCATTCTCTGGCTGTGTGTGCAGTCACCATGTGTGTAAAGAGCACGCTGGATAAGTTCGTAGTGTTGCCAGAAATTATTTCGTAATGATGCGTCAATAATTTTTAACATTGACACACCAAATAGTTACGCTGGGGCAATGCAAAGGCTTTTAAAGTTTCAGGTATGGGTTGTAGGTTTTGGAAACAAGAAACAGCTATTTTGCTTATTAAGTGAAAATGAGTCTTGTTGCTGCAAAATTTACCGTGCGAAAAAGCTCCAGAGTCGTTTACAAATATTTTTGCGTAAATCAAAGGCACTTTCTTTCAGTTCTTAAACGATTTGAAATCTAAAAGGATGGAAGATCAGATCCTTTCTTGCACATCCTCGTGAGGCTGCTCTTTTCCGTATTGAAAGTCTCGGATTTTCACGTAAATTACTTTTAACCATTTAAGTGATTTTGGGAGTCCTTGAAGATCGCCTGGGCCCTGGCCCTGGCCCTGGCCTTGGGGATCATTTAGAATAATATAAGCAATTTTACGTTTTTTTACCTTTATAAGGTAAAATAGGTAGCTGCTAAAGGAAAGGATACAGTTCACTTGGGTCCACTTAATTTGGTTCCTTTCTGTTGCCTGGAGAGGAGGATTGAGGAGGAAGGTATAAAAGTAAAAAAGAAACTTAGAGAAGGAGAAGGGTCTCTGGTAAGAGTTGAGCCCATAACTCCCAGACTGCTAGACGAGGGCACTTACCAGTATTTCACTCAAGAATCCCATTTTTTTCTTTAATATAGAACAAAGTAGGTTCTACTTGTTGATGCCAAATTTTATGCGGAATTCGTTACCATATATTCTGCAAACTTAGACCGGATCCTGCATCTAATGATCTTTATTACTATTATTTCTTTTTTGCCATGTTTTTTATTATTGAATCTTCGCCTTTGACAAACTAACAATAAGTAATCAAATCCTAAAACTAAGTACCTTTAAAACGTCCCCCAATCCTTCCTATATTATTCACATAAGGAAAGCAGAGGCAGAGTCCTCAGATCCTCTTTGAGGCACTTTAGATTTACTGCTAGGTTGGGTGATATTCAAGATTATTTTGGAACCCTGCATAGTCTGATAACCTTTAGTTTCTAAAGTCCTGACCTGTAATCCTTCGAACTCTTTAGATTGGAAATCAGTATCTATAGGGCAGTATGTCAGTCCACTTACATGGTCGGGTATCTCTCCCTCACTTATCCCGTTGATTGATTGTAGACCCCTAGTGTGTCTTTAGTCCCGGTTAGACCTATTTATAAATATGGTTGAAAAATTGTTTAGTTTAAAAATATTTAACTAAACTTGATGTTGCAAAAATAGCTAAACAAAATATTACAGTAATATGAGCCCTGTTGCGTAGTTTAAGGTTCAGAACTTAAACTATTATTTTCATCTGTTATTGTTGTTGCGACTTTTTTTTTAATATAACTCATGCAGTAGTTACCGCAAACAAACCAAACTTAGATATCATTTACACAAAGCAATGCATTTTGTTATCTGACATATTTTGCTCTCTAAATCTTTTTTCTGTTTTGAATTTTTGAAAAGTATTAGAAAATAATCGAGATACTTGTCCAACCAAGAAGAGTAAATAGTGGTCACTGCCCATACTTAAATGTGTTAAGTTAATTTATTGGTCATTTTTGAACACATTTGTATGTTTTTGCTTCCACTGGCAATTGTATAGAATTATATGTCTGTGAATATGTGCAAAACTGTTTGCATTTTATCACAAAACTTGATAAGTCCTCTTCATCTAATTATATTTAGACTTACGAGCAAATGCATTGTTACAAAGTTAAAAATGTTTTTGTATTTACAGCTTGTCGTCACTAAATCTAAAAAAGGATTTGCAATATTTTTAAAGTTGAAGCTTCAATAGCTTGAATAACAGAATATAGGCGTGAGTGTTGGAGTAGTTTCCTTCATTATCAGCATACGCAGGAGAAATATTGTCATGGTGCAGTAATATTCACATTAGTAATGTTAAAATATACTGTTTTTAGTGATACCAATTTAACAACTCCTATATTTTCCTATATTTTCTACACTTACAAAGCTGCCAATGATTTCAAAGATTGATTTATTGCAATGATATGAAAATTAACAAATTATGTAAACAAAACAGCAACCAACTGCATTGCAGTGATGATTACAACTAAATAGTGTTCAGTTTATTTGCAAATTTGATATTTTGTTTCCCAAAACAAAGACATAACTAAAGTCACTAGAGCATTTAACACAAATTTTTTATTAGAATTTTTTGAATAGTTTTTAATTTTGCCTTCACTTGTTATAGGCTTCTCTTATTTACAAGTAGCTGAAAATGTTATAAAAAAATTTTTTAACAAAGTAACGTGTTTCTAGTAACTCAATAAAACTATGAACAAGTTTTTTCCAAAGAGATTTATGTTATTAGAAATTTGCATTATTTACTGACTGACTGATTTACAAATTCATCATCATGCAGCCCAAACACGTAAAGCTAGAAATTTGAAATTTGCAGTGTGAATACCTCTCTCTATACCTGGATTAATGTAAAACATTAGTCAGGAGGGCGAACGCTAATCAGGCTTTTCATGTACACAACGCGAGCACTTACAAAAATCCATTACAGAGAGAGCAAAGCAAAGATAAGTAACAAGTAACATGAGAGAAGTAAGATACTAAGTAGCGGATCTACTTGGCTTTAGCCTGGCTAGGCCTAGTCCAACCCTGGTCTCTCTTTTATCTCAACTGTGAACACTGATTTTTCGGTGGTGTCACCTGGGGTAGCTGCTTTTAATATTCATCAAAGGTGGGGAACAAAAAAGGGCATCGCGTTTACCCATAAGAACAAAGCAAAATATAAGTAACAAGTAACATAAGAAAAGTAAGATAATAAGTAGCAGATCTACTTGGTTTTAGCCTGGCTAGGCCCAGACCAACCCTGGTCCCTCTTTCATCTCAACTGTGGACACTGAAATCCCCGTAGTGTCACCTGGGGTAGCTGCCTTTAATATTCATCAAAGGTTGTGAGCTAAAAAGGGCCGCGCGTTCACCCATAAGAACGAAAAAATTTGGTTGAGGCATCGGTTTAGTAGCCCCTCTTGTAAAACTGGCCTTTTATGAAAAAACCAAGAAGAAGAAGCTTGATGTCGGAAGGCTGCAGAGAGAACAAACAGCAACGTCTTTCTCTGCTTGATCGACCCAATTGCTTGAAAAATGTATTTTATATTTCTATAATATTTCAGAGCAGCGGCAAAGTGTTGCCAACTTCATTAAGAAAAACATTACATTGAAGGCTTTGTTATAGGCACATTCTTCCGCAAAGATGAAGGAGGTAATGTGGTGACTGATACAGGTAGTGTGCAGAGGATATGAAAAACCTTTTTTTACGACTGTTGGTATCCGTCAGTAACGACTGCGAAGATAGCACAGAACCAATCGCAGAAGACGGTATTGAGTGCATACCAACTAGCCAAAATGAAGTCAAAATGGTGGTTATTTGGCTTAAAAATGGCAAGGCAGTAGGAGCTGATGAACTATTTAAGGCCGGAGGCATGAGCTGAGAAGGTTCATGCAACAAATATTCCAACAAAAATAGAAACAAAATCAAAATAACGTTTAACTGGTTTAAAAAAATACAATTTTTTTTGGTACTTTTTTGAAATATACGACCCTAAGGCGCAGGAAAGTGCAATTTGGATTCTGTTTAGGTCCATTTTATAACTTCTAAACCAATTAGGTAGAAGCAACATTTAAATTGTGTTTGGCAAGTCTCGAAAGATATAAAAAAGTTCTTGCTACATTTTTGAAAAAATTGACCCTGCGGAGTAAAACAAGGTAAAAACTTAATTTCTATACACCCTGAGTCTATTTTGTAACTCCTGAACCAACTATTTTTAAGGCACTTATTGTATTTTTCTTAGATTTTGAGTATTAAGTGATTAAAAAAGGGCTGTATGTCACCATTAGGGTCGAAAGTCAACTAAGTGGTCAAAAAGTCTTATTTGTAATTTTTGTTACCTTTTCCCACTCTCGGGATTATGAGTTAACAATTAAAAAATAAAAGGTTTTTAACTAAACTTGAAATGGAAAATCAGCACAGGGAACACAAAGGACTTCTTTTACATTTTTGCACTTTATTTTGTATTTTTTGAAAATAAGAGTCCCGAAATATGAAATTAAAAGTTTTTGACTCATATTTATGTTAAAACCAAGCAAAGTTGTTTAAAAGTACCTTTTTCACATTACTGATACTTTTGAGCGTTTTTGAAACAATGCCTTTAGATATATACAGTTAAATGAAATAAATTTTTACGTGGAATGAGGTTGGACCTTAGCGAAGTGGAAAAAAAGTACCATTTTAGCATTTTTGTTTTTTTTTTCGTTGGATTATAAGTCATAAGTGCCCTGATTGAGGTCGAATTATGTGTTGCAGATAAAATTATAGGCATTTGAATTTCGAAGCAACAAAATTAGAAAATATTATGGACTATAATTTTAATGAAAATCATGCAAATTTTCCTTATTTTTGCAGTAAGTACTTTGCTTTACTTAATATTTAAAACTTTGATTACAATGTAGCGGGTTAAAAAAATAAAAAGAACAAAACTAAATCTTGATTGTTTCTATTCTAATGAATTTGTGGCAATAAAATTGTAGGTAATAACAAGAATCAATGTACCCCAGCCAGGCGGACGGACTTACATTGGCATTACTAAAGTGGATCTTAGATTCATGTTTATGTGCATTCCTGACCTCTCCACAAACGAATAAATCTCTCATAGCTTATATGATGTGACGTGCCTGTAGCTGTAGCTGATCGTTAAGGTAATAACAAGCCAAAAGTTTTCAAGTTGTTTCAAAAATGATATAAGAAAGCATCTACTTAGTTAAATACCCCTTAGCCAAGATTTTCCGTTTTAAAAAATTAATGCTGGAAAATACTCGTCCTTGCTTTAACACGGTCATACTGACCATAATTTTTAAGAGTTAAGAAGCTTTCGCTTATGTCATTTACTACTGACCACAAAAACATTATCCCTTTAATTTATACTCCTAATCCTTCAATATATAAATATCAATTTTATGCCATGTATAATCAAGCATTAGTAGCCGAAATGCTTAATTTAATTCTTGTGGCAAATTTGAACCTGATAAATGAATCAATATACACCACAATCTGTCTTTTATTTTCTTAATTTAAATCAGAAACGAAAAATGTGCAAAAACAAAAACAAACATCAATAAACCTAATGCCAAATAAAGGAAAATGCAAAGTGGAAATGGAAATAAAAAAGTAAAAAAAAAATACAATCCAGACCAACATTTTATTTAGTTCGCCAAAATGGGGAGATATTTAAAAAAAGAGATAAACAAGCAAGACAAGAAATTCACAATAAAAACCATTCGATAAACAATTGTTACTACTACATTCCCATGTAGTTAAACATACCCAAGCATATAACATGTTACGTTACCGAACAGTTACACAAAGGCATTGTATAACGTGTCATTTTATGTCGGAAGTGGATTACAACTTAATGGCCAAGGCACATGAAATAACAAGAAATAAACAAAAATTTTACGCGGGATTAAGTAAAACAAAATAACGAAGATAGGCTGAAAAGAAATTGATACTCAAATAGGACTTTGCAGTTTTCCGCTTATTCTTAATCTTAGTAAGAAACATCTTTAATAAAGGACTCACTTACTGACTGACAGATTTATTATCACAAAACTCAAACCCGTAAAATGAGAATAACTGAACTTGGACTAAAGGTACCTCTCTCGATATATAGATCTACTATAGCGGGACTCTAGGAGATCTGGGCCCAAAGGGGGTAAAACTGAGACAAATAAATAAAGTTTTAAAAAAAACTATTTTCATGTTGTAGTTTTTGCGATTTAATTTTGAAAACGTACAAATGTAATAAGATAAAGTTTTAACTACGTTTTCAATTTATTTGGATTTAAAGGAACAGGTTGTCTGGTGGCAAATTTATATTTTTAAATACGATTGCTTCAAAAAGTAATTTACGGTACGGAGGGAGGATGGCGCCGTTGAAGTTATCGACTGCGCGGCTATGTGAGTCATGATGTCGCAGTGGTCGATTGAGTCTCACGCGTTCGCTGTGGAGACATATTTTATTATAAATGATTCCTACGTAATTGCTTGGTTTAAAATTCGGCGGAACGTAATGGTGTTACGTGATGGACCAAGTGTAAATTTTATTCATTTGTGGGTTCAGAGACTCTGTGCAACTACTTTGGCTATAAGTGACAGGGCCCAGTCATTCTTCAAGGGCTGCCAAAATAACTGAAATGCCTGAAAGCAGCTTACGTAAAAAGAACAGCCTCACTGGAACTTCCAAGAGCGATTATTCATCAAATTTTAAAAAGGATTTCAAATCACCTGAGAGCTGAATGAAAGTGACTTTGATTTACGCAAAAATTTTTGTGAAATGATGTTGAAGCATTTTCGCACTGGAAATCCCTCTTTTGGGGCGACGAGTCTGCATTAACTGGTCTCCAAGAGCCCGCAACCCTCATTTAAAACATTGAAAACAATTGCATTGCCCCAGGATAACTATTTGGTGTGCCTTATCTATGCATGAGAAAACTTGAACCTTTTTTTGAACATTTTCGAGCCCAGACGACGAATGTCAATGGTGAAAATTATCGACACATGATTTCCGAATTTTTTTTTGCGAAACTTCCGAGCTTATCTATTACTTTCCTTACACACGTTGTTTTAACAGGATGGGACGACTGCACATATGTACATCCAGAGCTTTCATTAATTTGCTTCGGGGAAATTTCCCCCAAAAACTGGTCAGTCGCTTTAGGGGCGTCCCATTGGCATCGAGTTCGCCAGACCTAACTCCTATGGAATTTTTTTGTGGGAAGAGTTTATAATGACAAGCTTTCGAATTTAAATAAAAATATTCCTCGAGAAATCATTTCAATCCAATCTAATTAACTGCACTGGGTGGCGCAGAATACAAACCTTCGTTTTGACCAGGATGTTGAACTCGACGGAAGACATTTGGATAACATAAGTTTGAAAATAATAATCTGTCAATTATTACATTTTTTATTTAAGTTTGAAAATATTAATCTGTTACTGTTAGACTTTTTTGAAAACACAAAGTATATAAATAAAAAAAAATTATTTTGTGCCCAAAACAAATATATAAATATAAAAATAATAGTTATCTATTCCCTGATCGTTCTTTTTCTCATTTTTAATAGAGTCTCTGCAAAAAATTCTTCCTTCGTAGTTTTGTATATTTTTTGAGACTTCAGGCCTAAGCCAAAATTTAACTTGAGAGTTAATTAAAAAATTTTCAAATGAATGTTGTGTATAAAAACGTGCGTGCGTTAGTGAAAAAATTTATAAGGATTCGCCCTTCAAAATAGAGAATACTAAAGGCTAGTCGAGGAAGGAGTTTTTGTTTATTATTATTAAACTGAACTGAAACGAAATAATTTTACAATTGACAACCTTTTGTTTGCAGCACTGACATATTAGAGAAAGGCATAAATACTTGCAAATTCTTACTGATTTTGGATAAAATTATTTATTTGAAATTTTAAACTAAATTTTAAACAAATTTACGTAAAACGTGGCCATTGCTATGAAGTGAAAACAAGCAATGTGTTTACAGTCACCAATATGTATTAATGTCCATATTTTCTTCAATTTTTAGACATTAATATTTCTTTGAAATCACTTATATTCAGATTTGCTGAGACAATGTTCAAAGCACTTAAGAAATCAATCATTTTTTACTTAATGCTGGGATATTGTTTATTGTAGAAAATTTTTCTACTTTAATGGCGTTCCTTAACAAAACAAAAATTAAAATATTATTTCTTTTTTTTTTTTATTACTTGAGCTCTCATTGTCAATTTAAAATATAATGTGGCTTTTTAGCTAAAATTCTTGCAACATAAGTGGTTATTGTTGCGAGCACTAGGAGAGTGAAAAAGGGCAAGGACGATTAAGGAGGCTTGAAGCTTGTCACTGTTAAAATTGAGTGACAAAATAATTATGCAAATCCTTTGATTTGACAGCTGTTCGTTACATTATATTTATTGCAAAAGAAAAGTTATAAACGGGGACTCGTTCAACATACACACATACCTTTTTTGCAGTAGTAACTTGCTTGATTTGCAAGTTTAAAAGAAATGGTTTGATTTTATAAAAATCTTATAAAAAGACAAAGAAGGCGTTTGGTTTTTATTTAAAATAAATTAAATTTTTTGTCTAATTTGTTATTAGAAATGTTATTTGTCTGATTTCTTATTTAAAATTATATAATTTTAAACTCATATTAAAAGTTCTGCTGCCAATTGGTAATATCACCATATTCTAAATAATTGGTTGCTCTTTTGCATGTAAAGTAAAATGGGCTATTTTTAAACCTGTTTTATATTATTAAAACCTTGCTTCTGTAAACTTAAAGAAATTGCTTTGATTTAAAAAACCAAGTATTTATTATAGGTTAAGCCGGTGTTGAACTAAAATTAAAGATTTCAAAATTAAGGGATTTAATCCCATAACTTTAATTTAAGAGCAACTGTTACTTTCCTCTTTAAGCAAGTGCTTCCGCTATGGTCTCAGGGGAATCATTTTTATCCTTTTCGTGGGAAGAAACCATCTTAAATGTTAAATTCTGATACGCTCTACTATGTCAATCTTACTTATACAGTTTGCGTCTTATACGACACCGGTATTGGCCGTCAACACAGAGGGATCCATAGATCTTTCGAAAAATGTTTCACTCAAACGCTCCAAGCACTGACTCGTCTGATTTTGCAAGTATCCCTGCTTATGGATCATATTAAAGCACGGGTGGTACCATTCTCTTTTAGATACGTATCTTGTCTTTCGGGAGGTGGCCTTGTTGTTGAACTGCTGTGTCCAACATATTTTCTTTGTTTTGTCTCAAAACATATGTAAATTTATATGGCGTAAGTTGTAGATATCAGATTCTGCTATTTGCTAAAGTCTCTCGAGCGCCTTGGGGGTTAATACATTATAACTTGGTTTTACCTGTATTTTTTTCAGACCTGCTTTGACTGATTTTTTCTCGACTTTTTTAAAGGTACTGTTTACAATGTCTTCTTCACGACGGTGATATATAAAGCGCACCAGTTCGCTTGAAACTTTCGTCTTGGGTAACGATTTCCCAGAGGATATGAAGAAGATCGAAAGCCTGCCTTCTTCTCTGAAATTCCGTTTGATACTGAAAGGCTTATAGATATTATTATCAGTCTTTGCTCAGGATTTTTTACCAGCTAAGGTCATTCTTCAAAGTCTTATACGTTTTGCAGTAAAGCCAAGCTTTTGCATAGTTTGAAATACCTTTGATCAAATGAAGCTGTACATAGCAGGTTTGTAGGCCATAAATAGATGATATGTGACGATCTGTTTTTCTGGGGTCTTTTACAGGATTTCAAGAAGTAGATATATCCAATCGATGGTAGATTTGTCAGGTCTAACCTGGGCGAATTATTTTATTAATTCACAGAAAATGCTGGATGGTGTCTTGCACCCAATGTGAAGGAGATTTATGCCTCTGTATACTGTCTAGTTTCAGCACACAATCTGTATCAGTCACCCAGATTACCAGATTTATGTAAACAACCCATAACTTTATAATTCCTCTACTTAGATAAAATGATGCTATAGCTGTTTCAAGGCCTGTTAAGGATCTTCATGACTATTGAAAAGAACAGTATTATTAGCAAATATTGACAAGTGTGTTCGACTAATGGCTGACACTTAAGCTGTGTAAAGCAAGTACAGCATCTATCTTAGAATACTTACTTGAAGTACGCCAGCACCAACCTTGAAACGTTAATAAGTTACTAATACAACTGTGATAAATTATTCAATAAATAGTAATAAATTTAAAATAAAACATATTTTTATAAATAAATGAATGGTAAAGTAATACCTTTAAATCAAGTATCAATGGTTAAGTTGTTGTAACAATTTAATTAATGATTCTTTAAGTAAATTAATTTCCTCTTTCATATATCAATACTTAGAGATTGTTAAGTAAAATCCTCTTAAATATTTTCACTTACTTCTTACATATACTAAAGCCATATTAAATTATATCCTTAACCTATATTCTAAACAAAACCTCCCCATTTAAATAAAAACAGTCAAGTTAATGAACCAGCGGCCCTAAAAATAAATAAATTAATTAATAAACAATAAATTATTTATTCATTATTAAAGCATTTGATTTATAAACAAGCAAATTCGAGTTAACTAAGAATAAATAATTAGTTTACTTATCACTAAAGAGCACTAAATAAATACATGAAATATTTATATTTTGTTAAACAGCAAAATAACAAAATTGGGAAAAACAATACAAAACATGAAGTAAATGAAACTATATTGAGTGAAAGAACAAAGCGTTCAATGGAATATTGTAGCAAAAGTTAAAGCTCAAACAAAAAACACTAACTTGACAGGAGTGCAAATAAGATCTGTGATAAGTTTTGTTTATATTGAATGTAAAATTGTAAAAGTATTTGTTAGCAAGGACGAGCGGGAATGAAAGAGGCAGTGGTGTATGTAGATAAAAGAACTAAAATGTTAATGAATAATTAAATCAACAAATCTACTTATTAGAAAACAATTAACAGTAGAAAGCATAACTGGCATCACAAAATTAATTTAAACTTTCATAATAATATATATTTGGTATTACTTTTGTTGGAAGTGTACTTATTTTGATCTCAAATTAGATAGCAGTTGAAAGAAATATTTTTGAAAATAATCAATTAACTTCAACTTTAATACGTATGTTAATAAAAAAGCCTTTGATGTGTCCTACTTATAGTAATACATCCCAACGCCAAAAAACTAACATTTACGTTCATTGTACCTCCTTGAAAAAAGGAGAAAAACAAAATATAGAAAAACTAGTGTTTTAGGTTATATTAGGTCGGAAAAAGTTTTAAATTAAAGCACACCCTCCCTGTATTTGCAGACTTTTTTGATACAATTTGGGTGTCAGCAAGTAACCAGTAAAAAAATTTAATAAGAAAAAAGAAATTGCTGAAGACCTTTTACCAAGAAATTTATTATCTACTCATGCACAACCTTCCTCTTTAGCACCTTGTTCTCCTTAGCCAACAATTTTTATGATAAAACCAATTAAGCCTTTCAGCAAGGCACAACTTAGTTATTTGTGTAAACTCTTACAAACCCACTTCTCTCTATGGTTTTGTAATCTTGAGTTGCAACAGACAACACTTGGTTATTTTCAATTCCTATTCAATCTCACAAATCTGACATTTTGAGTTTCGCAAACCTGTTTGGTCGTCCTAACCCTTACCCAACAACAATTTTGGATTTTAAATCTATTCTCTACAAATCAATGAGCAACCTTGTGCACGCTTAACTGAGCTTATACCTAACAGAGGATATGTAAAGTAAAGCACAGATATGCAGGCCGACATGTTATAATTACCAAAAGGAACAAATACATTTGTACTTCTGTTTAGCCATTTAAGAGCCTTGGAAACCCCTGTATGTCACAAGGATTGCAGCCTGATAATGTCGATTAATTTTTAATATATTGTCTGAGCCTGAGAGGCATTCTCGCATAACCAGCAATAATCGGTCGTTTTTGGTTGGCAATTTGTTCACAATAACCTGATATTGCAGGCCCCAATTGTGGTTTATTTCACAAAAATAAAAGACTTTTTTTATGAGCTCGTTAATACTTTTTGCCACAGGAATTTCGACAATCTACATTCTACGAGCACAGCCCAGTTTCTACTCGCTGTATCTTTTAAATATTTTTCAAATACTTCTGAGGGCTCACATAAAGGAGAAAGGTACATGATAATTACGATATTACCATCTTCCCCAAATTCCTAAGTGTTCTGGAGCCTAACAAAGTATTATATCCATGAGTTCATAAGCCACTTAAATGCCGTCCCTGGCCATGACCTCGACCTTACCAAATTGTTGCTCAGTGCCTTAGAAGTAGCCCAGTTGACTATATAAATGGTCTTGCATTTTGCCTTCCGGCCATTGTCCATCCACTGCTCGTATTTTCAGATATTTTCCAACATGACTAACACTACAAAGATGGGTGCCCCGGTCGGTCAGTGGTAAGTGCACGAGTCTAACAGTCAGGGGGTTCGATTCCCACCAGAGACCCTGTTAAGTCTGCTTCATTCTTCTGCTCTTATCCTTCTCTTAATTTCGTATTTTCTTTTATCTCAGGCTATTTTATCTGACTCTCCGGTAACACAAAGGGACCGAATTAAGCGGACCCAAGTAAGCTGTCTCCTTTCCTTCAACGGCTGCCTGTTCTACCTTACCTGACACTGCAAGGATTCCTAAATCTTATTTTTAATGTGTTTTAATAAATTCGCTGAAGACATTCACTCCAGTTCCGAAAACATCTTTGGTCAGTTAGCTGACGTTTACTTTACTTCAACTCAAATATGGAGATTTTCGAAATTTGTCTTTACAGGATAGGTATTTCTGTGCCCGTTGTTAGTCTAGATCGTGTGGCAAGTAGTCAGTAGCTAATAAATCTTTTTATATTTCACAACTGTTTGATGTTTTCCATCCTATTTAATGCAAAAACGTACCTCAATTAAGGATCATGTCATGTACCCTGACTTTCCAAGAAGTTTGTGAAAAAGACCCAAAAGCTGAAGGCTCAATGTTGTATTCGACAACACAAACTTAGATATTTCTTTGAAATTTACATTACATCCTGCGGGTTTTCGCCTGGTCAAACATAAGTTTTCAATAAAAAGAACTAAAATTTAGTCCCCAGCTTTCCTCTTCCAAGTTTCTGCAGGTGTAAAGAGAAGTTCGTTTTTTTAAGCTATCCTTGATATTCATATTCCATATAACACCAAGGAGGTTTGGTTCTAGAGAGAGTTTTAGCCTCATGCTATTAAGGATTGGTCCCCAAAAATCTTTGCTCTATTGATTGTGGATACACAGTCCCAGCAATTTCTTTTCTGGTCTTCCTAGTTCTCTAGTTGGATTGGTTGAGCATAAGGGTTGTTAAGCACCACCGACATAAGATCAGTCAAGGTGGATAAAAGTTGGTCTCCAGCTGGTATAATTAAATTCTTTACTATTTATTTCTTTAAGGATAACTAGAGTGTATTCATGACAGCAGCCCTCCTAACAAAGTAATTGGTCAGATTTCTATTGGTTATATAACTTTTCAACATCATATAAACTCCGTCCAATACGCAGATACCTTAACTCCAGCTGAATATTATTCGCAATAATTTTACTTTACTGGTAAGAGTCAAGAAAGGCTGGGTAAACACCACTTCCTATAAAGTCTCCAGGATTATCTGGGGATCTTATAGCCCGGGAGCAATCTGGTCTCTTTTATCCCTGCAAAGCAGCGACTATAGATTTCTCGTAGCGACAAAAAGCATTTATTGATAGACAGTGATTCATTTTAAAAGACTATGGCAACTGATTTACAATTACTTCAGATCCTGTGGTGCACAGAAGGTTGAAAAGAGCGTGGCCCTGAAAGAAACTTATTTTAACGAAGCTCCTGGTATTTCTTGAGTAAGTGTGCAGCATCATGCAGTAAATTACATTAAATTTTTTAAACTGAGTTTTAGCGGAATATCGCTTATTCTTGCCTGGTGGCATTAAAAAACAAAATGACTTAAGTGCAGTCTTTATGAAATAACCCTTCTCTCTTTTTAAATATGACCAACATTAAGTAGAACTTCACCATGTTTCACTCTATATACTTGATTACTTGACGCAATGCTCCTTCAAGCAATATGCCTTTTTTACAACTAAGTGACTCAACTCAAATACAATTAACATTTATTGTTTTTTACTGTTACTGTTAAAGAACTGCCTTAAAATTAAGGGAGATAAAGTTTTTCTCTCTACTACAATGTACTTCAAAAAGAACTGATTTTTAAGTGAAAAAGAAATTACCATCAAAAAGTTAATTTATTTTGAAAACAATTAGAAATAGCGGTTCAAGTGTATTTCAACAGCTTTGTTTTCATTGAGCTCTTAAAATAAAAGCAGTTAAAAATATTGTAAATGTAAATTTATTTTCTATTGTATTAATATTCTTAAAAAAAGAGGATAGCAATTAAGTCAAAATGGCTTAAAATATTTTTAACAAATTCGTTTAGAAGAAAATTTAATTGAAGTTTGTAGCTTGCAACAATATACAGGGTGGCTGATGAAATCTGCTACCAAAACTCTACTTTTTGACGTTCCAAAGTGCCCCCAAAGGTTGAAGCCATTTGAAATCAATTATTTTCAAAATTTCATGAATGACTTTAATACATATCAAACCACCTCCACTTTCCGTGATACATGTGCAACTTTTTAGAAAAAAGTGTTTGTTTTGGGTAGCAGCTTTTACCAGCCACCCTAAAGAAGGAACTCAAATGGCTCTTAAAAGTCCCAGTGAGGTTGTCCTTTTCCGTATTGAAAGTCGCGGATTTTTACGTAAACTCCTTCAACCAGTTAAATGACCTTGGGAGTCCTTGAAGATCTACTGGGCACTGGCCTTGGGGCGTTAATAGCCAAAGCACTTGTGCAAAATCTCTGTACCCATGAACAAATTTAAGTTACACTCTGTCTATTACTTCTTCGGTGTCGACGACCAATTATGTAAAAATTATTACCCTTTAAAAAAATGTATCCACAGCAACTGCATGATGCTCACTCGACTACTGCAAAATTGCGACTAAAGACCTAGCAAAATTGATAATTCTAAACCCAAAACTTGCCATTCGCATCATTTATTCCTTTTTAAATAATCTTATTTAAAAAAAATAATTTTCCACCAGAACAGATAATACAGGGTATCTCAGACCAACGCCTTATATTTTTCACTACCAGCCCACTCACTATACACTTAAAGAGGTCAGAGTAATATTTAAAATTTCAATAACTATCTTTCAAAAAAAACTAACAGTCTTTTATATACATACTATAAGCGTTCATTTAAAATAAATAACTTAAGTAAAATACCCCAACCAAAATTAATACAAAAATCAAGGAAGAATAATTTTTTGCTCTAAACCATTAAAAGATGCGCTTCAATGATGCATGTGCTACCAAATTGCAGCAGAGATTCGGCTCCGCACTATTGTTTCTTAAAAATATATATCATGTTTACTTTAACAGTATGCTGGATGGAGTTCGTAAAAAAATTTAAAATGCTGTCAGCAAAAATTCAATTTTAGTTTTTTAAAACTTCGTGGGAAGCAGCAACATGTAAATGAACAAATTAAAGTGTTTGCATATTCTCTCTTAAAAGTTAGAAGAATATATAAGGTCTCTCAATTCATATGTAACTTTACAAATACTTTTATCAAAATTATTTCGTATTGCCACTTTTGGTGGCAAAAATAGATTTTTCGCAATTAGACGATAATCGCCATTAATTCTAAAAAATTGGATAGTTGCAGCCTTTTTGATAGAAAATCAGAGGCAGCAAAAGATATTTTTTTATTAAAGAAAAACGTATTTAAAAAAATGTATAAATTATTATTTGTTAATACATATAAACCCTTAAAAAAAGAATATTTTTTATAAAAATAAGAGGACCTTTTAAGATCATATCAGTAAAACAAATTTTTTGAAAATGGTTCTTATTATTCCAAATAAAATAGTTGAATAATATAAATGAATAGTTGTGTTAAATAGTTATAATTGAAAAATCTGAAAAATGTATAGAGAGATTTCCTTTTTTTTACTTGCAACTTATTTTGCTTAATATTATAAATTTTGTTTTGAAACTTACTACTGTTTTCAAAAAATTATTTGTAAGCATTTTATATTCTGAGTTTTTTTATTAAAAAATTACAAAAAAACATAAATTTTATTGTTGTTTTAAATATTTTGACAATTTTTTTTTAAAGTTTGACGATATGAAACAAAATAATCTGGCAATTATAACTGAACGTTACGTATACGCATCGTTTTTTAAGATGTATTAATATCACTCATACGTTGATGAGGGAAAATATATAAAATAGAACAAAGAAATAGAAATTATATAAAAATAATAATATAAAAACCAGAATATAAAAAACAGAAAGTGAAGTAACACCATCTTGATGGTATAAAAGTAGATTTTTTTAAAAACCAAGTGTTCTTCGAGTTATTGATATTTAAGTTTTTCTTAATACATATATTAAGATTTTTTTATTTTTTTATATTTTTATTTAATATATATATCAAGCAAATAACAGTTATTTTTGTTATAATTTATTTTTATAATAATTTCAAAATATAAAACATTTCTGCCAAAAAAAAATACAATCAGAAAGATATTATTATTTTTGACAAACATTTTTAAAATAAAAAATTCTACAATTTTAAAAAAATTTTTTGCATAATTCTTACAATCCCTGATTAAAATATGTATTTAAGAAAACACTGTTTGAATAAAGTAATTCCCTTTTTTATATAAAAGTTATTCCTTTGTAACAGGTATGACCATTTTACTCACATGTTTGCTTCGAACTAAAACAATTTGAAACTATAATTTTTAAGAAATATATGATTTCCAGGAATGTTTTATTCCTAATCAGTTGATAATAAGTAAACATTAAAAGATTACGATTTATGTTCACAATGAGCACTCTAAGACCAGGATATATAAGATCTACAATTTTTTGGGTGGTTAAACTTGTTTTTAGTCGTATTTGATTTTTTTATTTCTACGAAAAACAATTTTTTAAAGAAAAAGCCTGCTAGAAACTTTGACGGCTGTAACTTATTCATCAAGTTCTAAAAAAAAGTGCACATTTTTCAAAATGTGATCACTTTAAACTGTTGCTGAAAAAAAATATAAGTATAAAATATGAACCAGTTTCTTTCACTCATTATTTAATTTTAGACCGTAATTTTCCAATTTTAAAAAAATTACTCTTCCCTATTTAAGGTCGTTTTATATGCAGCAATTGTGAAAAACAAGCTTTTTAAAACTTAATTTTATTAAAATAAGTTTTACAAATTTGTTACCAGCTGCTTACATTTGTACAATTTAATGGCAGTTTGCTTCAATGTGCAGTTAATAAAACTAGAGGATTCATGTCACCAGAAACAGATAGATATTGAAATTCAAATGTTAGGTATAAACATTTTTAAATTTTGAATTTTAATTACGTTGACTTATTATTGATATTGCTGAAGCGTATTTCAAATTCGACATTGCCCTAAAACTTTTTTTTACTTTTGTTTTAGTTTTTCTTTTATCCCTCTTGCAGCTAAACTAGTGAAATATTTAACAAATATAACACAACAACAAATGTTGCAAAATGTTTTACTTTGTTTTTTTTTTTCTCGCCAATAGAAAGAGAAGCAAATAATAAAAAAATTTATTACGATATTAGAACATAAAATGCAAAAACAAGTACTAAATGGTGGGTACGACTATGTTTAAATATCATGTAAGAGTATTTTGATTTTTATTACGCAAAGTTTTTAAGAAATATATTGATAGAATTAGTGTTTAGTTCTTTTTTTTGTTTTACGATCGGAATAAAAATAAATGTGTAAATAAAGATTAATGTTTATATGCTAAATAGATATATATTAGCTAAAATAAACTGAAACTAGCATACAGATGAGTAGCTGATTTGTGCTTTTAGATATTTGCACATAAATTGAAGCATATGTTTAGGTGCTTTAAGTACGACACAGTAATAGATCAGCTCAGCTGTAAGATTTTTAAAATAATTTAATTTGCATAAAATAATTAAATTAAAATAGCTTTTTAAATATTTATTTCTATCTCATATTTTTTACGAATTATATTTGATATTATTTTATTTTTTTTTTAAATTATTTTATTTCATTTTTTTTATTTTATTTTATTTTATTTTATTTTATTTAATTTTATTTTATATTTTATTTTTTTTATTTTATATTATTTTTTTTAATTTATTTTATTTTATTTAATTTTGTTTTAGTTTATTTTATTTTATTTAATTTATTTTTTTTTTATTTTATTTTATTTTATATTATTTTATTTTATTTTATTTTATTTTATTTTATTTTATTTTATATTATTTTATTTTATTTTATTTTATTTTATTTTATTTTATTTAATTTTATTTAATTTAATTTAATTTTATTTTATTTTATTTTATTTTATTTTATTTTATTTTATTTTATTTTAATTGAATTTACTTTATTTTATTTTATTTTATTTTATTTTATTTTATTTTATTTTATTTTATTTTATTTTATTTTATTTTATTTTATTTTATTTTATTTTATTTTACTTTACTTTATTTTATTTTGTTTTATTTTATTTTATTTTATTTTATTTTATTTTATTTTATTTTATTTTATTTTATTTTATTTTATTTTATTTTATTTTATTTTATATTATTTTATTTTAATTCATTATTCATTATTAGTAGTAAAAAAATCTAATTATGGTATCCAACTTACCTTTAAATTTTTATAACACATTGAAATATTCTTCACATATAGACATAACATCTGTTAATATTTAGCACTAAATAACATTTTTATTTTAAATATTCAGTTTTTTATTATTACTTCATGTCCAAAAACATTAACTAAAGTAATTTTTTTGCACAACATAATTACTTTTCTTAATTCTGCTTAAGTGTTGCACACTTGAAGTCTATTACCTTCAACATCGTTTATATTTTATCTAATTAAATTTATCATGTCATAGTTTTGCTCAATTTATTTTACACAATTGAGAACTTAACAATCCGGCTTGAAACTAAACATATACATACATTTAAATATTATTTAAACACAAACAAAAAAGGAACTTTCAGAAACTGTGCGAACACTTTAGTGAGAAGGAGAGAGAGAGACAATATTTAACATAATTAATTATTAGTAATTCATATTATAGTTATACAAAACATGTATATATTAACAACAGAGCATGACATCTGACATGTATTGTTAAATCATTTTACGGTTAACTACATTAATGTCATAAGTGTTTACGTCTGTTTGTGTGAAAGTGTCTTTGCATGTTATTGTTTGAATGATATTCATGCAATTGTAAAAGTTTGTGTAAAAGAACAAGGTATTGGCATTAACTGACAGATTAATATTTTGAAAGAAATCATGTTTAAGTGACTTTCATAGGAGATACATATATATAAATTTTGAATAACTAATTCTCAGAAATAATCTTAAAAGAAATTAATAATAATTAATATATCGTAGCGTTGTAATATCTTTTAAAAGAAAATTTTACTATTTCCTTTCTTAAAATAATACATTGTAGAAATTTAAAAAAATTTTTAAATTTATAAAATTTTTTTACTTGCCGCGTAATTGTGCAAAGTATGATTATTTGAGGAGCTAAGACATTCCCAATCACAATAAGAAACATTTTCCGGCATTTAAATAAGAGATAATAGCTTAGTCACTAAAGCCCAACCATAATAAGATAACATGCATAAAAGCATTTTCTAAAAATTGGTTTTGTAATTTTAACTCTAAAAACTATGAAATAATTGACTCAAAATACAATCTGGAACCAGACTGATAAGCAGTAATGGTCTTGTGTTGCACAGAAATTTGCAGATATTGACGAATTTTCCTTAAAGTTTGCAATTCAGACCTCTCAAGTGAGCCACATCGTTTAAAAAACCACTCACAAAAATTGGGCTCTGGCCTATGCAAAAGCTAGGCATGGACACCAAAAATGCTCCATCTTAAGCACATACGTTCTTTTCCACAATTTCCATCCAAAGCAGATGTTGCTGTATTATTGCGGGACTCGTCTAGCATACATTTCTTTGGCTAGTTTAGACTTTCCCAGTTTAAGAATCTCCGATTCTTGTGATTCTTCCAAATATCTCGTTATTTCGCAGCACGTTGAGGGTAGTATTTAGCCCACATTTTTAGTTTGGCATTTGTCGCAAGAGTACTGCAGGTCAAATACCAATTCTTGTAAAGCCCTTTAATCATTTATTACCAACCAGTCCCTGATGTTCAGATATCCACAAAATGCAAAACTGCTCATATTCCCAGTAATTATTAATCATTCTGTCACTTTACAAAACCATTCTAGATTTTAACAGATATTAAAATCCATTTGACCTGCATGAGCTCTGGGCCAGAATACAAATTCAGTGATTGTCCAGACCTCCTGGCTTTCAACAAGGATACCCAATACCCTTAAGCCACTACATCACACTATAGCTATCTAGAAATATTTCAAGCAACAGAATTAATTACTAGACAAATATTTTCAGAATTTTGCATTGAAAAATATTGTCATCTTCTCAAAAGGAAACGAACATCTGTCTGCAAGAAGCAAAAACAGATCAAATTTATATTTTTGTACTGCTTGGGTCTATTTTATAACCTTAAAATTAATTAACATAAAAACATTTGCTCCACAGATTAGGAAATATATGGTTAAGTTTTTGACACTTTTTTGAAGATTTAGCCCTAAGTGGTAAAAGAAGGGTTGGAAAACAATTTTTCTTGAATCTTTATACGTACACAGAAAGAAAACACATTCGAAAATCAAGAATTGTTTTCTTGAATTCAATCAACACTTAAGGTTTCTTAAACAAAGTCCAGTCTGGACAACTTCAAAAATCCAAGCAGAAAAAAATTTTTGTTATTGTAAGTATTTTTACATTTAAATGCAAAGTGTGTCAGTGGCCTGGTGTTGAAGTTCGGAGAGTCCCAGATTCAAATCCCAGCTACGGCAAGTTATTTTAAATTTAAAAAAAAAAATAAAAAAATCTCTTTAATTTTTAAATCGTTCCTTACAAGCCAACTTTTAATACGGTTTCGCACTTTAATCAATCGTATTTAAGTTTAAAAGTGGCTTAAAGTAAAAAACTCTTACTAAATAAGCCATCCTTGGCTTTAGAAAATGGTTTAGGAAAATTCGTTTATTTGTGTGTACTTTTTTAACTTTTAGGCCAATATAGATACAAACATAAATCAAACCGCATTCAAATTATTTCAAAAAATTTATATATAGTTTTGGTACTTAAGAGAAAAACGGTCAATATAATCTTTTTAATTTTCTGCCCCTCAGAGTCCAAAACAGGATATAAATTAAGGTTTATGAAAATTTAAGAGACCATTTTACTGTTGCTCCAAAAATCATGCACTTATTAATTTTTTGTCTTCATAATACCTTTTGACATGTAGTACAGGTGTCTGAAAAACAATTAATTCAAAAAATGATAAATGGTGCGAGAAGAGGGTGGCGCCGTTAGAATTATCATTTATGCAAATTTGTCTGTCACGATGTCGTAGAAATCAAGTGGAAATCGTGCATTCGCTGTGGAGACTTTTTTAGGAGTAATAATTTTTACAAAACTGGTCGTCGCCAATATTGTTTAAAGTTCGATATTGGGCGAATACGTGATGGACCGAGTGTAAATTTAATTTGTTCGTGGATGAAGAGATTTTGCACAATTGCTTCGGCTATGAATGTTCCACAGCCAGGTCCCAGTCGTCCTTCAAGGGCTTCCGAAAACATTGAACTGGTTAATAGCAGTTTAAGTAAAAGTCCGCTTTTTAAAGGACTTGAAATTTTCTTTTAAAATAAAATACTTTAAATTTGATAAGTTTTATTTATTTCAAAGTTGTAGGCCTTAGAACTTTTTTAAATTAACTTTGGTTCTTACCTAACTAATACAGATTTTTATCTCTCGATGTTTAAAGGTATATAATTCATTTATATAATATTTATTGCCTACTTTTTGTGCTGCTCCATTAATCATGCTTTTAATTCTAAATATGACAACTACCACTTATGTATAAACACTAAATGCTTTATTTAATTTTGAGTTTGCTTCCCTGATTAAAAGCAGAGTAAGTGTTTAGACATACATATGTTCATTCGTGCTATATTTGTTAGAATATATTTTTATAAAATTCATTGTATGATGATTTATATTTCTTATTAATTTCCTTTATGACCGTAATACAATTTCCTTTTGGCGATTTGTTGTTTTGTGATGTGTGCAAGGGAACATGTGTATAGAAGCGTATATGTAAAAGTAAGTAACTTAGATATAATTTGCACAAACACACATACACAAACACATACAAATACAAAAGTATAACTAAACATATTTACAGAACGTTTGGCCATTTTGATTTTAATCCTGTTAAAAAAAACATGTAAAACTCACTCATACATTTACAAATTGTAAGTTGTTATATAAGAAGTAAGAGAAAAAAAAATAAAAATACGTTCTGTGTTAGGAAGTTCATATGTAGCTGTATTTCACAAACTCACATACATAATTACATACAAACATTTAAATGATGCCAACCACTTTAGATGATTTGATACGATTAGTTTTGTGCAACACGATACATATAGACTCATAAATTTACAATAAATTTAACATGCCACACATTGTAAAAAAAAATCGGCGAAGGAAATCTTGTTTTATTTTTTAAGTTGAAAAATGAACACTGGGCAACAGAAAAAATGTTTGCAATTAAACCAACTTATAACTAAAAAGTTTTCAGTACTGAAATCTGTTAGTGATACGACTGTTCTGGACTAGATTAAGTTTAACAATTGTCTTTGTGTTACCTGCCGCGGAAGATGGAGTAGATATATAACAAGTACGAGTCCGTTTACATTGATATGTTTGTATGCCAAGTCATCTAGTCTATCCAAGTTGTTTTTTTTTTGAAATAGAATACTTCACAAGGTTTTCGGGATTGAACGGCTGGATCAACTTCTAGGCTCATATTCAACAATGTTTTTGTTTGACTTAATATGGTTGTGAAAATTTGACATAGACACAAAAGGACAAAATATGTATACACTCTATTTGTTGACCAGTGTAAATAGTAACAAAATCGAATATTTGATTGTATTTTTAAAAACCTACACATTTAGTTTGAAAGTGTTATATAATTAACCAAAAATTAATTAAAAATCAAAATTAAAGAGAAACTGTAAGCTTTAACTTAAAAATTGTGTTTAGGGGAGCTAAAGTATAACATAAGATTATTTTGGGACATACACATATCGGTTTGCAAAGTAAAATAAAACTTTCTATAAATAAATTTATTTTCTTTAATTAAGTTTTTAAGATAAAATTAACTTTAAAATATTTGAAGTTAATTATTAAAATGTATTGTTTGTGGGATTATAGTTTCTTAAGCCCATTGATATTTAAAGCAAAATAAAACCAATTTTCTTAAAAATTATCTCCATAACAATGTCAAACAAATTTAAGTACAGGGTGTCTAATGGCAAATTTTTATTTTGATATATGATTATTTTTTAAAAAAGTAATAAACGATTGGAGGGTGGCACTATTAAAATTATCCATTGTGCGAATTTGTCAGTCATGATGTCTTTGGGGTCAAGTGAGCACCACGCGTTCACTGGGGAGACATTTTTTAAGAATAATAATTCTTAAGTTATTGTTCGTCGATAATTTTGTTCAAAGTTCGGTATTCGGCAAATACGTGATAGACAGAGTGTGAATTTAATTTGTTCAGAAATTCTGCGCCACTGCTTCGGCTATAAATTTCCCACGGCCGGGACCCAGTCGATTTTCAATAGCTCCCGAAAACTTTGAAATGGTTAAAAGCAGTTTACGTGAAAATCTGAAAGTTTTAGTGCGAAAAAAGCGGCTTTACTGGGACTTTTAAGAGCGGTTATTTATTGAAGTTAAAAAAAGGACCTGAAGGTTCATCCTTTAGAAATGCAAATGGTTCAATAACTAAAAGAAAGTGACTTTGGTTATCGCAGAATTGCTTGTGAGTCGATGTCGGAGGGGTTTCGGTTTGTATATTACATTTGCTAGAACGACGAGGATATTTTTTATTTAAACTACCACGTCAGCTAGCAAAACTCCCGTTACTAGTTTTCGCAAGCCTGCAACCTTCTATTCAAACATCAAAAATTATTGCATTGCCCCAGGGTAACAGTTTGGTGTGCCTTATCCACGCATGAGATATTTGGACCACTTTTTTTTCGAAAACTCTCAAGACCAGGCGATGAATCTTAATAGTGAAAATTATAAAGACATAATAACGGAATTCTTTTTGCCAAACCTTAGAGTCCTTCCAGTGCCCTCTTTACACACGTAGTTTAAACAAGATGGGGCGACTGCACATACAGCCAGAGCTTTGATGAACTTGCTTCTGGAAAATTTCACCCAGAATCTGATCAATTGCTTTAGAAACATCCCATAGCCACAGAGATCCCTCGATCTAACTCCCATAGATTTTGTTATCGGTTTACCTCAAGTAGAGGGTATATACTGACAACTCTTAATCTCTTTTGGTGCTTTAAAGGAAAATATTTGTTGAGAAATCAGCTCAATTAAACCAAGTTTACTGCAGTGTATGGCGCAAAATACAAGGCTCTGTTTTAAACAGTGTATTAAACTTGACTTAAACTATCTTAAAGGCAAACTCTTAAAAAAAATTTAATCGGCTTTTGTATTCTATTATTCAATACTCTTAATGACTTTTTGTATCATTTATTACGCTACTTATTTAGGTTTGAAAACATAAATCTGCCACCAGGCGCCCTGTTTTATGTAGAGCAAAAGAATATTTTAAATGCTTTTTATAAAAAAACTAAGCAACTATATATATGAAAGTGTTAAAATAGATTTATTGTAGCCTCAATTGATAACCCACCTACCTTTTCTTACCCACGGCAAGACTAACTACAACAGAGTTTTTTCTTTCAACTAAGAACACCTTTTATATGGAAAAAGAGGAGCCAGATGAGAATGGTAGAAACATTCAACTGTCCCAACTGACACCATCAACATATAAAGAAGTGTTCACAGTCTTAATTTTAAGTCTCTTGCCCTAAGGATTGAGGCCATACGGCGATAAGTCAGTCCGTCCGTAAGTCAGTTTGTCATTAACTCTGTGTTTTAGATAGTTTACCAGAATAAATGTCTTTGTAATATTGAAAATAACATTTTTATTTATCATTTCAGCATTATTTTCAATAAAACCAAATATGCCCTCAATGATTTCTGTAATATTTTATTAATATACTGATAATGCTTAATTTTGAAATTTACCGAGAAACGCAAGTAGAATTATAATAAATATTTTCTGCAACAAAAAGAAATACAGTAAAATCCCAAAAAGTAGACTTTTAACAATTTTTCTAGAAATTTTTAACATGACTAGGAATTTGTTAAAAAAAATATGTAGAAGCAATTTATGGCAAGAGCATGACAAAAATTCAAAATTTTTGAAAAAGTTCAAGGAAGTTTTCCCTTATTACTAATATTTTTTTAGAGGTTTTACTGTGATTTTATTTTTTAGACCAATTGCTTAGTAAGCTTTTTTATTGTTTCGCTTACATAAAACTCATCTTTATTGAATATGTTTTTTCAATTTCTTTGTGTCCACAACTACTTCTATGTTATAATATTCAATCAACAAAATATATCTGATTTAAGCAGCAGCCTCAAACAAAATGGACCCAAAGTATAAATAAGTATTTAGTATGCCTGACATGCAGACTTTTTGTCAAAAAAAAAAGTAATATTTTTTGCAGGCAGGTCAAACACACAAAATATTATTGACATTTGCTTTATACTTAAATGCTTTTTGGCAAATAAGCTGAATTGGATACTAATGATGTGTATTTATAAGCATTTCTTCTAATAGCTTAGGGCTGCATTAAAGCTTAAAAGGAATTACTAATATTAGGATTGAAATTTTAAAACATATCAAAACATATAGTTCTAAATACCTGCTTAGTCTTTACTTAAATTTAAAAAATTCTTTTTTATCAAAAATTTTATTTAAAGCCAAAGATCAATTTTTATTTGGAAGTTATTTAAAGATGTAACATTTCGTTAAGCTAAGTGCAGTTAATGCAATGTTTGCTTAGGTAAAGTAACTAAAGTTTTGTTAAACAAATTATTCAAAAATAGTTTCTAAAACATAGAAAAATATAAAAAAATCCATTAAGAACAAAAAACTTTAAAAAATCTAAAAACCAAAATTTTAAATTGGCTGTAATTGTTTTACAATTGACTTTTCCCTCCCTCATTTTAACTGCAGACACATCTCCTCGCGATGTTACTTGATGTAGCTGCCTTTAATATCCATTAAAGGAAGTAAGATAAAAAGCACCTCGCGTCCATTCAAAAAACGTTAAAATTTGGATAAGGCAACGGCTTAGAAGCCCACCCTAACAATAGCTCGCCTACTATGAAAAAATTAAGAAGAAGATTAAATGACGCCCTAATATTGATGCCCTCAAAATCGAATATGCACCTGGCATGTTAAAACCCTTTATAGAGACGGCGCAATGTATGCACTGGCAGATATACTTAAAAATAACAAGGCCAATATTTCCACCTTACAAGATATGCAATATAATAGGAAAGGCGCCACTGCTACGCCAAGAGCGACGAGATGTATTGTAGATTCCTTGAAACAAGACATGTGTTTGGCTGTAAGTTTGTGGTTGCTGAAACATCTTGTTTCCAGATTTGTTCCAATAGATAAAATTCGGCTTCGACAAATATAAGGACGAACAGACCATAGATATGTGTTAAAAGTGCCTAGAGGGAGCATATGACTGCTTCTTCGACAACGACGTTAAAATCGTTCTTGAAGATTTTAATGCGAAAATAAAAAAGGAAAACGTCTCTGGTTTTAAAGTCGGAATATTTAGCTCCTATCAAGAAACATCCAATAACGAAATGAGGCTAGTAGACCTTGACGCGGCAAAAAATTTCGTAGGAAGCAGCACTATATATCGAGTTCTCGATATACGTAAAGCTAAGTGGCTGTCACCAGATCAAAAGACAAGGAACGAGATTGATTATGTTGTAATAGACAAAAGGCGTTCATTCAGTGTGTTAGACGTACGTTTGAGAAGTGAACGTCGATTTGGATAACTACCTTGTTGCAGCAAACGCTTTCACTCCTCTAAATGTGGCGGGGAAACGAACAAACTGACATAGTACGAAAGCTTGTCATAAGAAAGCTGCAGAAACTACAAACAGCAACGTCTTACCCCGCTCAATTGACCAAATGGCTTAAAGGATGCACTCTTTGTCCCGAAAATGTTGCATCTTAATGCCAGAGCATTGACAACCCCATGGAGAGAACCGAAATATTCGTACGTGGATACCAAAAGCCTACCCTATGGGACCCATGGTAGGACTAGGAGTGTTGTTGTGCTGCTGAGGCAAAGAATGTGTCAGAAGCAAACCGTCTCTTGTATAGAGAGAAAACATAAAAGGCAAAACGTATGTTTGCAAAAAGAAAAGAGAAATGGGAAAGTCTGTACGTATCCAAATTTTCAGGTGCTAAAATGAGGTCCGAAAATTTTAACAAAGAATAACACATTAAACTAAAAACTTTGTTAGGCGCATTTTCCTGCAAAAAGGTACCTGGTTAATGATATAGATGGTGTGTTAAGGACAAAATATTCCTTACGCCTGTTGGTATTTGACAGTTACAACGTTAAAGATACAACAAAACCAATTTCAGAAGATGGCATAAAGTGCAAACTACCTAGCCAAGAACTCTTTTGACATCCCCAAATATTTGAAGGTATTTCAAGCTATGTCTGAGTTTGGTATCCCTACGAAACGAATACGACTTTGCAGGATGACTTTCACTGCTACACAATCCTCAGTTAAGATAGGCAGGAATATTTCTGAGCCCTTCAGTACTAAATGAGGTTTCAGACGAAACGCTGTCTCGTGTGGTTGTATGAGACGCAAATGTGAATAAAACTGGTACACTATTCACATAACAGCACATGTTACTCGCTTACACCAACCATATTGATATTATAAGGAGAACGCTGTGAACCTTTTACAAAATCCCAGAAAAAATCAGAATAAGTCAGTCTGGCAGTAAATGCTTATACAATCAAGTTGATGGTAGATATCAATGAAAAAATGTCTGAGCCTTGGGCAGGGAGTGGAAGTTGAAATTTACCACTTTGAAATAGTCAACGATATTGTCTACATTCAGACAAACCAAAATTACAATCTACAAGATACTGGCCTATCCCGTGCTTGCAAAAGCAGAGAAGGCAGTACTTGAAATTCTCGAAAAGAAAATTTTTCGGAAAATCTATGGACCAGTTTTCGTTGACGGAGCACAACAGTGACGTATAAGCAGCGAGCTCGACGAATTGTTTGCCAACGTTGACACATTTACGCGAATAAAGACGTTAAAGCTTTTAAGTATTTTTTAAGTGAACCTGGCAAAGGATCACGCAAAATGGGAAAAGTGAAACTCCGATGGAGAGACTAAGTTGAGGAATACAACTTGGTTTCAGAAATTAGAGAAGAAGCCCTGAAGGTCCTTGTGAATGGAAATTGATTCTGCATTCGACTAATTGAAGGTTTTTAGAAAAAACAATGGCTCATAGTAACACAAGGTACAAAATTTAAAAAAAGAAATTAATTTAACATGGGTTTTTTAAGCAAAATTTTTTACAAAATCTGTAGTTGAAGTCTATTTTAGATATAAAATTCTTCTTTTAATATGACCCAGAATGGTCTTCCATCAGCATTAAGTCTTCCGCTCATTTTAAATAACTTTCTCTTACGTATTTATCTACGTATGTATGTATATACGTGTATGTGTGCATATGTACATGATTTTAGTGCCCTTGTTAAAAAAGGATAATAGGCCGTTATTTGTAAGTATCAAACTGTTTATAATAAAATTATATAAAACTCATTATATAACTGTCAAAAACACAAACACTTAACAAATAAAAGGATAAATTTTATACGAGAAAAACTTTGTCTTCTTTGCTATTATTTAGTTGCGGGTGATTAGGCGCTTGTGTGTATGCTATCGAATTGAAAAAAGAAGGATAAAGAAAGTGTGAAAAAATCAATTGTTTAAATAACCAGAAAAGTATCTTATTATTTTATTGATTTCTGCAAACTTGGCAAGAAGCTTGAAATAAAATTGCAATTATTATGTAAATTTTTTTAAAATGTGTAAATTAAATTTGGAAGTTTTTTATGTTAAGGATTTAAAAAAACTAAATCTTACAATGTCAATGCTTTTCTTAATCTTTAAAATAAATAGGTTAAAATTTTAAAAATTTTTCTTAAGTTATACTTCAAGTTGGTTTAAAAAATGGAACAGATTTTTTTAAAGAAAGGACCTACATACCGTTACACAGTTTGTTTAAAGTATGGGCATATTGATTTTATATCTTTTGTGTCAATCCTTTTTTATACCCTTCCCATAGTGTTAATGGTATATATCAGTTTGTGATTCCATTTGTAATTTCTTTATTATCCATTTACAACCCAATAAAGTGTATATATTCTGGATCCTTATAGACATGGAAGTTGATATAGCCATGTCCGTCTGTCCGTCTGTTGAAATCAAGTTTCCGGAGTCAAATAAAAAGATACAGACCAGTTATTGGTATCAAACTATTAGAAATATCCTGGAGACAATCGTTTTATAAAATCAGCAAAATCGGTTTACAATTGACCGAGATATAAGCGAAAACCCAAAACAACCCATTTTTTTTTTGGACAAAACCCGTCCATACATCCCTATATATCTCAGTAAATATAGTCACTCTTGCCACAAAACTTGACACAGACTCTCCCAGAAAAGGGGTCTCAAAAATGATGAAGCATTTTTCAGATAGGATTAGGGGAAGGGGTATTTTTCCTACAACTGCACAAATTTAATTAAATTTTTTTGTGCGCTATATCTCGGAAACTATAACAGATATCAAAATCAAATGTTCTACAAAAATTAATTGGACATCAAGGGCTACGCTTTGAAGGAAACAATTTTTAGATGGGGCGTGAAGAAGGGATAGCTTCCATACAAATCAACAATTTTTATGAAATTTTCGATACGTCACTTCTGAAAAACTATCGACTTCGAATATTCTACGAAAAGTAAAAATCAAATAATTCATACATTTTGGAGATAAAATTGGAGAGGAGCAGGGAAGTCTAGAACATCCCATAACATTTTACAAGTTTTATTAACCTTTAAATATGAATAATGTCGAAAACTTTTAAAACTCTCGACCTCAAACCTTATTCATCTATTTCTATTATTCATACGAACGTTAAAATTTTGTATAGTTTTCTATGGACTTTAAAACTTGCTGGGTAAATTAAAAGACCAATGTGAAGGGTATAGAAGATTCGGCATAGCCAAATATAGCGCTCTTACTTGTTTTTTAATTAAAAGAAAACTCTTATAATTAGTTAAATTCTTAATTTGTTGCTGGTTTTCATTATTATAATTTTCATGCCAATAAAATTTTTTAATACTTGCACAAGGAAGTTATATACCAGGAGACTGCAGTATGAAGTGACTCCCTTGACGCTCTAACTTTTTTCTTCTTTTATATATAGGGTTTGACATTAAAATTTAATATTTTTAATTTAAAAAAAATAGGAGAGTAAAAAATATGACTCTACGAAATGTTCAGCAGTGAGGAAAAATTTTTCAAACAAGTTTTCTTACTTCCAATGCATCATAAATCCTGCAGTTATCTCTTGCGCATTGTTCCGGGATTTTGCCATGAGCCACTAACGAAGTATGAACAATCTGCAATTGCTTCTTTGCAAAAAAGCTACAAGAACTTTATTAAAGTTGTGTTAATTCAGATTTGCATAGGTCTGACCCTCACAGCCTATTTCCATGGACAAACAGATCCTTTCACTTGCAGTACCTTGTCCTCTAGTGCACCACAGACTCTGCTGTTATCTCTAGCCAGTCGTTCCGGTAGTTTGCCATTATCCGCTGTTTAAATATGAACAATCTTCAACTGCTTTTTTGCAGAAATTAAAAACAAAACTTTTTAACCTCACCCTAGGTAAAATTTTATTAATCTATATTTTCACGGCTCTGAACGTCACGGCCAATTTTTCTAGACAAATGGACCATTTGCTTTGCAGAAGCGTTTGCGATCTAATTCTCCTTAATATTGTTGTTTTCACAAGGCAAGTATATATTTACCCAACTTCACTGCAGTTTATCAATGCATTCCATTTATACTTGAAAAGCGAATAGAAGGTAAAATTTGCGGAGCTTAATTTGTTTTCTGCCTGACTATCAATAAAGTGGTTTACCAGAGGTTATTAATTTTATCTAGACAGGGCAATATCATTGATCTACCAGAATATGGTCATGAAAGGCTGTGAAGTCATTAAGAAGTTGGTAAGTCTACACTGTAACTCAATTTGAGAAAGCAGGGCATAATCATTAATTAATTGGAAGAAAAATTTTGACTAGGAGAACTCACTTTCGGGGGGATCCAGGTCCCTAGAAGACCGCGGATTCCACCCATCCACTATGAATGCCAAAGTATTACGCTTCAAAAGTCTGAAGCATCATCTTACTATTAATAAAGATTGGAAAGATTCGCTGTGATTCGCTTTTTTACTTAAGAGAATTCCGTTTTATTTTTTCAAAGAAAATGAGAAGAGCAGCGTTATCAATTAATGTAGAAATAAATGTTTAAATATTTGTTGTCATATTTTTAATGTCAAGCAAATACAGAATTGATCCTTAAATAACATTTTGAGGTATATCAGAATCTAAGGGTTGATGGCAATTGGTCGATTGACTTTAGTAACCAGGATCACAATTAGTATCTTGTAGAATCCTTGAAAAACATTAATAAAGAGTTCTGATTCATATATATTACCCTTAAAGCTTTTTCTTTTTCTTTTCTCAATATTTATACTTATTTAATAATACTTTGTTGTCCTTAAATGCAAATTGGTTACAAGGATTTGATGTTGTAATTTAAGTTTAGAGTCAACTTGATCTTAAACAATTTTTGAAAGAGTTTTAACACAGTTGGTATTAGAATTATAGGTTGGTAAAACTTTAACGTTAGTAATCCAGCTTAAATGCGGCAACAAAAATTATAAAATTATCCACTCTGGTCTGCAAGCTACCCTTAATGCATTTTTTCCTGGCAAAAGCGACTCAAAAGTTTTGGGCTGAAGTACACCCTCGATTACTTAAACAGAAAAAATTTTAAATTACATCTCAAAAACCCCCTATTTAAATCCACCCATTATATGTTTGCCGTGTTATCGGTTTTGGTTTTATAAGGAAGAAAAACAGTTTATGTTTAACGAAAATTTGTTGAAAAGAAATTATTTTTTTTTAAATTTTAAATATAAAACAATCATGATGAAAAATTAAATTTTGTATCTTTTCATATATATATCTTGCATAAAACAATAAAAATTTTTTTACAGGCCTTAATTTAACATAAAAATATGATAAAATTACAAAAACGATAGACACTTTGTTAACTGCAAGTTAAATTCTTTGAACGCTGCAAGCAATTTTATACATTTGACATTAAACAATTAATCATTTTGACTTTTAATCTTGTATTTTGTCTTCTATTTATTTTGTAATCTTTAAGTACTTGTTTGTCTTAATGGTCAACAATTACAACAAAATGGTTTAAGCTGACATATTATATAAAAAATAAACTTGCCAGATTGACCAAATATACTAAGAGGTATTTATATTTTAATGTTTAAAAGTATTTTGGATTTTTTTTATAAAAAAAATCGATTTTCTAAACAATACTTTAAATACAAATATCAAAAAAAAAATTATTTTTGTTAAAAAACGATTGCGCATTTTATTTTTGTATCTGGCAACTTTAAAGTTTTCATTTATTTTGTTTTGTTTTTTATCTCTAAGTCGTATCTAGCTCTTTCCATTTTGTTTGCCACTACATACATACACTTTAAAACTGCAGACCATTATGCTGACTCTTGTGACTTTTGCTCATTTTCTACTTCGACTTTAACAAAATGTTTAAACGAAAATATTTTGTTTTGTTTTTACAAAACCAAAGACATTTATAAAAGAACACTTAAGTTAGAATTAAGTTGACTTAATCGTCTTATTACATTGAATTTAAAATTTTGCTTAAGCATACGCATATACACTCAATTGCTTGAAAACATACAAACATACCTTCATACAAACACTTAAGGATACCAGAGACCGAATAAAACAATTATTTTAACAGACACTTAAGCTTTTTGATTATAAATAAATAAGTTGTTTTTAAAACGAAATAAAAACTAATTTTGTATTTAAAAAATGTGAACATTTAAAAATACTCGTATAAATATAAAAGTGGATCAAATTGAATGGGATCGAAAAACTGTCAAAAGAAACATCGTGAATTTTGTTCTATGGGTCACTCAAAAAAATCTTCCTTAATAAAACATGCCAAAAGTGCATTTTGAGCCTTATATTTTTCAAAATAGAATATTTTTAAACCAAATAAAAATGTAGACACAAATTGTTAAAAGTTTCTGAGATTTTTTGCGTCGAAAAATCAATTTTGGCCATAATTTTTAATAAAAGGTTGTTTGAGAAATTGCTTAAAAACAAGCTGACTCCGATCCTGAATGAAAACAACTGCATTCCAGATCACCAATTCGGATTTAGAAATCAACATAGTACCATTGAACAAACCCACAGATTGGTACATGTTATAAGAAAAGCCTTTGAGGAAAAGAAATACTGCTCCGCGCTCTTCATAGATGTCTCTCAAGCGCTCGGCAAAGTATGGCATGAAGGCCTGTTAAACAAATTAAAGCTTAACCTTCCATCTTATATTTTTAACTTATTAGAAAAATACATAACCGGCCGACAATTTGCAATTTAAGAGGGAAACCAAATAAGTTCTTCCCAACCAATAGGGGCTGGTGTACCTCAAAGGAGTATACTAGGTCCAATTCTGTACTTGCTTTACACAGCAGATATGCCCACAATTAATCTTACTCATACGTCGACATTAGCTGATGATACTGCCTTTTTCAGTATTCATTAAGACCCCAAAGAGGCCACAAAACAACTTCAACATCACGTATCCCAAGTTGAAAAATGGGCAAAGTTATGGGGTATTAAAATAAATGAACAAAAATGCACTCACGTTACTTTTATGTTACGCAAGGAAACGTGCCCCCCAATTCTTATTAACAACCATACGGTGCCTCAACGAATTGAGACGAAATATCTTGGCATTCACCTGGATCGCCGCCTCATAGGGAAGCCTCATATAGATTCGAAGCACACTCAAATGAAACTTAAAGCTGCTCAAATCCACAAGCTAATTAGTAGAAACTCTGTGCTACGTCTGGATTGTAAACTTCTACTCTACAACTCGATTCTAAAACCAATTTGTTGCTACGGTATACAATTATGTGGCACTGCTTCCGCCTCTTTTAAACCTTGTGGCAGTTTTAAGGCAAGTGACAATTAATAAGAACTTATCATCAGTTTTATTTGCAGGTAATTAACAAAAATGATTGACCTAAACTATAGCTCAATCATTTTCTATCCAGAATTTAGTCTAAGCATTCCTTATAAATATCTAGCAGAATTTTGATCAGTCGCTGCCGGAAAACACGTTCATTTGCAGACAAGCGTTTCCAAACGAGCTCAAAAACCGAATGAAAAAGGACTCATTGACGATTTTAGAAAACTGTTAAGTATCCTTCAAAATTGACGCCAAAAAAGACTTGGCAAAGTAGTTGCTTTTTGATTATTTTCCAAAGCTTCTTTTTATACCCTTCACATAGTGACAAGGGTATATATCAGTTTGTCATTCCGTTTGTAATTTCTTTATTATCTATTTGCGACCCCATAAAGTATATATATTCTGGATCCTTATAACCATGTCCGTCTGGCCGTCCGTCTGTCTGTCTGTCTGTCTGTGTGTCTGTCTGTCCGTCTGTTGAAATCAAGTTTCCGGAGTCAATTAAAAAGATACAGACCAGTTAATGGTGTCAAACGATTAAAAATATCCCGCTAACAATCGCTATTTAAAATCAGCAAAATCGGTTTACTATTGACCGAGATATAAGCGAAAACCCAAAACAACCCATTTTTTTTAGGACAAAATCCGTGCATATATCCCTATATATCTCCGTAAGTATAGTCACTATTGCCACAAAACTTGGAACGGATACTCTTTAAGTAGGCTTCTAAATAAATAAATAAATTTTTTCAGATAGGATCAGGGGAAGTGGTAGTTTTCCTGCAATTGCACAAATTAGGTGAAATATTTTATGCGCTGTATCTCGGAAACTATAACAGCTATCGATTTAAAATGTTTCACAAAAAGTAATTGGACAGCAAAACCTAGGCTTTGAAGTAAAAATTTGTTGGTGGGGGGTGAATATGGGGTAGCTCCCATACAAATTCATAATTTTGGTAAAAATTTCGATACGCTTTATCTCGGAAACTATAACAGATATCGAAATCAAATGTTCTACAAAAAGTAATATTCTAATAATTCATACATTTTAGAAAAAAATTGGAGAGGAGCAGGGAGACTAGAACATCCCATAAAAATTAACAACTTTTATTAACCTTTTATTATAAATAATGTCCAAAGCTTTTATAACTGTCGACCTCAAATGTTCCTCATCTATTTCTATTATCCATACGAACGTTAACATTTTGTAAAGTTTTCTATGGACTTTAAAACTCACACAAGGTATTTTTATTATATTATTTGCAGTACAAAATAACTCGGCTGGGTACATTAAAACACCAATGTGAAGGGTATATAAGATTCGGCGCAGCCGAATATAGCGCTCTTACTTGTTTTACTTAATTTTATTATATATTTTTCATTTAAATTTTATATCTCCTAAATTAAATTTTTGTAGAAAAAAAAAAATAAAAAATTTAATCAATAAAAATTATATTTTTCAAATTAAATATATGTTTCAATAATTTCGTAAACTGTCCCAAACAAAAAAATATACTAAAACGCCCTCTAGTGACAGTTGAAACAGAAAAAAATCAAAAGGATTCTTACTAATAAGTATTCTTTTTAATAAGGGAAATGTATAGGAAACCCATGGCAACTCTTTCTGCTTACTTTAAATCAGACAACAACATTTATATTTTTTCGTACTGACAACTTAAGTTAAGTATGATTTTGATTTAAATCCTTTTAAAGAAGCAAATCGTAAAGAGTACCCTTTTTTTGTCATGTTGCCATGTCTGTTTTACTTCCGGTTTTAAGGTTGACTTCCATGGCAAATGAATACTTTTGTATTTTATATTTAATTAAGTCAAATTGAAATAAAAATTTAAAGGCAACGGATTACAAGAGAACATTTAAAAAAATAGTTCAATTAGTTTGAAAGGCAATTAAGTCATTTGTTTTAATTTGAAGGACATTAAAAATATAACAAAAACCAAAAAATAAAATTGATTTTTATATTGTTTTAAGGGTTTTTTTTACTTAAATAAAATTTTTGTAACTTAAAGTTTTAATGCTTAAAATCCAAAAAATATTGGCAAGATCCAAAGAAACCAATTTTAAAAAATAGTTTTCCTTAACAATAGGTTTTTGTTTAATTCTATGTTTGTTTTATCAAACTTAAAGATTAAATATTACATTCACAATATTACTGCAAACAAAACAAATTTTTTTTAATCCATTTTAATTCAACTAAAATACCTAAACTTTCCTTTTCCAACCATCCATTTTCTATTTTCATAAATGGATTAGGTGTGAATAAAACAGATATAAATTATCGAACAAAATCCTTGACACATAAAAATTTAGAGGTTTAACGGTACATAAACTGCTGAAATAAAGAAAAACAAATATTGAAACTACAAAAACCTTAAACAACAAATATAAATTTTAAAATTTTCAGCTTAAAGCAACAAAACCAATAACAACCAACATCCTGTGATTAATTTGAAAATTTTCAATAAAATTTAGTTTTACCATGAAATTTTCAACAAAACTACAAACTTTAACGGAATAAATATTGGTTGCATGAAATAAACAAAAAAAACTTTTTCTCTCAATTTTGACTTATATTTTGTTGGCCATAATATAAATATGCCAATAACATCAAAAGCAATTAAAGCAAAAGCGGAAGTTACAGTTCATTGGGAAATGTTTTTTTTTTCATTTTGCAGCAAATTTTTCTTGCACTTTAATATTTTTACTTATTGGTGTTGGTACTCAAATTTACATATTATTAAAAAAAAAGATTAATTTTTAAGAATATGGGTCGTCTGAAAGTTACATGAGTAAGCTCTTAGCTAAAAACACATTTGCTATTGAATTACTAAATTAACTCGCTATTTGTTTTGCCATAATTTTATTAGAGAAAATAATAACAATATTTATTGTTTTTCGAAAAAGAATACATCAACTCAATCACTCAGTAATCTGTTATTGCCTTTACAAGGTCTCGGCCATTTATCTAATGTAATTTAGTATATCTATTGAACAATTCTTTTAGCTTGGAAGCCTTTTCAACCATTTTTTAAACCGTTTTGAATAACAATGATATGGTGGAGAAGAAAGATGGTAAGAGAATTCAATAAAGTACGATATATTTTATTTGACATGGTTTTCTCATGTAAAGACCCAGTTTGGCTTTGTGGCAACCAGCACGTCTATAAAAAAAAAAGAAATTTTTAGACCGTTCTTCTCTAAGTTATTTTGGATTTTTAGAAAGCTAGGAAAGTGGGGCCGAAGGTCAACTCCAAAAAAAATTATCTGGGTTACTGGATAACACTATGTGGTACTAAAGAGAAACACAAAATATCTAGGAATTATGCTAGAGAGTAAGCTGTTGTAAAGTCTCAATATGCAGCACAGAGTCATAAAAACGACTTATTCGCTCTATGCATGGACTTTGCATGGATTCTGATTCTAATTTTGAGCAGAATTTATTTCCCGGAACTGGCTATCAGGTACCCCCTTGAACTTTCTGGCCACTGCAGTATATTTTAAGCGGCGATTAAGCAGCAAAATTAGCCGTGAATCTGCCCTTGTCTTCCTTGACTGAGAACTCTCAGGTAAACATTAATAACCAAGCGACAATCAGGGCAATTTTTATGAAAATTAATTGCTCTTCAATTGTTAAGGCGTGCAAAGAATATATTTGTAGATTTTGTGCTGTGCGACAAGTGCACAATCACTGGACTTAAATACACGGGAATATTGTGATGAACAAGATGGCAGATGAACTGGCAAAAAAAGAAGCCCCTTTGCTTATTGAAAGGGCAATGAACGTTTGTGCTTTGCTTTCACATTATCTGAGGATCTTATGACCCCTATTGAAGACGATTTCAGATAAGTATTGGACAGCAGTTCATGCCAAAAAGGGCAGGAGGCCTGATGAGTGGTGATTGTAGACTCGGTAGTGTCCTGGGGAAAACGGAGACGGCTGGTCATACTCTGTGTTACAACCCAACGTTCGTGCTTCAAAGCTTTAAGGAATTTCTGGGGTTAGTAGGAAAGGGCCTCTGGCATTTGATAGGAGTGTGCTGTTCCATTACATCGAGTTAGTAAAACTTAATATTACTTGTTCTTCTCTGGTAATACTATGGACCCAGAGGATCAACTTAGGAGAGTGAAGAGTTTCAAATTTACTTAACAATTTTTATGCACCCATTTTGATAGATTTTTGATATATTTGCTTTTTAGTGCAGAGGGTTTGATTGAAATATAGCAAGCAAGCATATGTTTCGACAAAAACAAAACTCTTTACATCGTTTATAAAAAAACACTATTTGATAGTATATGAAGAAAAAACATTAGATTACTTCAACCAAGAAGCTCACCTTCATCGCGTAGGGGGTGCCTAAAACATGTGAAGCTTCTTCCGTGTTGCTGTCAAGTTTTTTCATGGACCAGAGCCCAGTTTTTCTTGTGTAGTATAAGAAATACCACTTGTGGCTCTTTTACAAGGTTAAAAATATTAAACTAATATTTCTTCTTTTTTCATTGCTGGCTTAAAGGTATTTTTTGAAGGATAAAAAGCCTTTTCCTAATGCTCTTACAGCCTATCATAGACTTACAATCTCAAAAAAGGCTTAAATGAAATTTTTTTTTTCTTTTCCATTTCAACATCAAAATTTTGTTTGCGAATTGATATTTAATATGCTGTAGAAGATGACTTTTAATTATAAATTGTGTAGACATAAAAAAAATAAAGTTGGTTTCATTAAAGTACCAAAAACCACTGCAAAGCTCTTTTCTGATAAAGTGATTTGAAACTATCTTACAGTTGTCTTCAGTTTTAGTTTTTACTAACTATTTTTGTTTAATTCTTCAAGTTTCTTTCTTAGCGTATCTTTACATTATTAGAGGTAAATTTCAAGTATCTAACTTAAGGCCTTTTAAATCAGACTTTAGTCGGTCAATAACGTTATTATACCCTTCACATAAGTAATAAGGGTATACATAAGTTTGTCGTCCCGTTTGCATTTTCTTTATTCTCTATTTGCTACCCCATAAAGTATACATATTCTGGATCCTTATAGATAGGGAAGCCGAATTAGCCATGTCCGTTGTCCGTCTTTCCGTGTGATGGTTAAAATCAACTTTTTGAAGCCCGATGTCGCGTAGACCCGTAGTTGGTGGTATTAAACTCTCAAAAATTTTTGCGAAAAAATCAGTAATGAAAATCAGCAAAATTGCCTGATAACTGACCGATATATAAGCTAAAAAACGAAGACGTTTTCCTCTTTTTTATTCAACTGCCATACAAGATTTGAAAAAAATATGATAAAAACCCCTACAACTTCTTTGAAGTTACTCCTAGAGGAATAAAATGCATCACAAACCTCTATTAATTTTTCCTCCCAAACGTATTCCTAGAGTACATTTAACCTCTATCTCCATCACCTAAAGGGTTACAAAAAAATGTTAAAACGCCCATAACATCTACTTAGTGGGCCTTAGAGAAATAAAGTAAACGACCGAGCCCCACCAGTTTTTACTCGCAAACATATTCCTATAACATACTTGCCCCCTATCTCCACGCCTTAAGAGGGATGCCATACAAAATTTTAAAAAAAATTGGATAAAAACCGCTGCAACTTCCCCAGAGTCGCCCCTAAAGGAATAAAATGTATCACAGACACCCATTAGTTTTTCCTGGCATTCCGTTTCAAATTTTTTTGTAACATTAGAAAATTTTTTTGCCATGTGGTTTTTAATAAAATATAATAAAATATAATAAAATATTGTAAAAGATTAATTTTGGATTTGTTAATCATGTGGTTTCACATGTAGATATACCATGTTTGGTGCTTTTTACTGTATATTATAATGAGTGTAAAAATAAATTTGTTAATTGTAATGCGACTATTTTTATTTCAATAGAATTTGTAAATTTTTAATTTTGTCTTGTGCCAAAACAAAACGCTGTCAATGCCTGTTAAAATTTTTAAGGTTGTTAAACAAACAAAAATCAGTTTTCCAAATAATTTTTGGGAAAATGCAAGGTGTTTGTTAATACATTTGGATGTGTGTAAATATTCACTTTTGTATGTACATATGTAGGTATGTGTGCTACTAGTCCTGTAGTTATAATGAATGTTAAAAATTTATAAAAGGATTCAATTTTCTCTTTAAATATTTAAAATTAAACCTTTTACATAAAATTTTTAATCGAAACTGCCAAAATGTCTTTCACTACAAAACTAGATTTGTTTGTTATATTCGTTAAAACTTCTGGGACGCGATTATTTGATTGTTTGTGTGTGTGTATGCGTGTTTGTGTTGTAGTTTCGCTAATAACATTTTGCTCGTTTAGTTCTGATTCATTTCCATTTACGAATTGAAAAACGTAATTTGATTTTTGCACATTGATTCACTTATAATGTTGTTTCTGTTAAATTTAGTGTAGATTTATATATGGGTAATTCTATTGTGGTGGAATTGACCATTTTACTCATATATTTTCTCAGAACTTCAACAATTCAAATTTTTGGTTTAAAAAATGCTATCATTTCCCAGGCTAGTATGTTTTTAAGCAACTAATAGTAAGAAGGCCTTGCAAAAACAATATTTGTGCTTACAATGGCCACTTGAAGACTGTGACTGGTGTGACCTTAAAAATTGAAATTTAAAGTGAATTTCGTTTTACAATCGAGCTGAGTAAGATATTCTTAAGAACGGGTACTACCGTACAGGTAATTTGAAGAGTTTGTATTCAAATTTGATTCACTACTTTTGCTTAAGGAAACAATTTTAAAATTGTGACGGGTGTGACATTTTGTGACGATTACATCAAAACGAAAAAAGAAAGTTCCGACTATTTCGTATTCAATAATTTTAGGTTTTTTTATTTAAGAAAAAAATTAATTTTTCCCAACTTGGGCCTTTTTACCTGGAATTTACCATATGTTGTTTTTGTTGTTGTTGTTATTGCTGATGTTAATGCTGCCGTTTTGTTTAGCTTTATTGAAGGTATCGATCATGCGATTTTTGCTGATAGCAATTGATGTCTGGTATTAGGCATTTGAATGTGTATGTACGTCCTGCATATATTATTGTTATATATTAGTATAAGGATGTGAGTGTGTGTCTGTATTTAGATTTAATAAGCTTATATGTACTTTATGTTTTCAATTAAAAGCCAAGCAGGAAAGTTGTTTTAAAAATTATTTTTGGTATTTTTACTGTACTAATTTTAAAAAATTCTATTTTCTATTCTAAAAATGTTTCGTATAAATAAAATTAATTCTTTTGAAAATCTTCTTCTTCAATTTTTTAAATAAATTTTAAATTTCAAAACTAAATTATTTATGACAGCCTTTTTCCACGACTCTCGTTTTTAATATAATTAACATTTGTACTCGTATTAGCACTTTTAATTATTTCACTTGTTTTTTTTTCTTGCAGTTTGTTATTCAATATGTTTATTTAATGCCAAATAAAATTAACAATTTGCACACAAACATGATTGGCTTTTAAAATTTAAAAATTTTTTTTCATGGTTTCTATAAAATGTTAAACATTTGTACATAAAATTTGTTTTGAGTAAATCTCGCTTCATATCGTTAATGTCAAAAGTTTAATTAAATAAATGTTTTTAAAATACCATTTACAAGTTGTATTAAAAATGTTTAGTAAAAATTCGAAAAAAAAATTTGTTTTAACAAGAAAAGTATTTTTGCATTTTAGGATTATATCTATAATGTTGTCGTTATTTCTTTACTGATACTAATTTACTAATTCCTTTACCAATACTAATACAATAACGAGTGAAGAAAATTTAAAGAGCATATGTAGAACTTAAGTTTATGCAAATTTTTTTTGAATTTCATAAGGGTTACCAGTTTCTGAATTTGTTATTATTTTTATTACAAATTATCCATCAAACGGCTACTCTGTGAGTGAAATTTACTAAAATAAAGTTCTAAATGTAAAAACGTACTAACAGAAAAAAAGTGTAAAAATTATAATTTTTTACACAATCCTGGATCCATTTTATATTTTTAAAATATACAATAATGTACACAAAAATATGAAGAAAGTATTTTTAGTTTATCTTAATTTCATGTTTAATGAATTCGGGGTTAAAGACAATCTAAAAAGCTACCAGAAATATAAAGAAATACTTTTTGTCTACTGCGTTGATTTTTAGCCTTATACGGAGTCAACACAACCTTTTTTGCATATTTTAAAATCTTTTATGTTAAATATGACAAAAATACCAAAAAAAATTTAAAGAAGAAAATTGTGTACCCTTTGCTTACTTTCAAACTCAAGCTGGGTCAATAATATAATAATTTTATAACTAGTCATTCAGAAAGTTACCAATAATGAGAAGAAAATCCTTTTTTGGCCACTTAATAGACTTTAGTTTTCAATCTTGGTCAGTAGTTAATTATTTATATTTTAAGTCTCATTATTCAAAAACAAACAATTAAAATAAAAAAACTATCTATAATGTGAAAATATATTTTTGCATGCTCAGTTGACTTTTGGCCTTTTTAGGTACCCACAGTCTTTGTTTTTCAATTTGTATACACAAACAGTGCAAGAAAGTACCAACATCAAATTGTTACCCTGTTTTCAACGCCCCAGGGGCCACAAATTTTAAAAAAGGACCAAGAAATATTTACATTTTTTATATACCTCTCGAAATCAATTTTTATTATATTTTTTTATTTGCTTTTAAGTTACCAAAAGTACCTAAAATATACCAAAATATATTTTATACTCTCTTCTCTGCCTCCTAGCATCAAAAAGAAATCCAAGCATTATATTTCTAAGCCTGTCGATCATAATTTAGTTTTTTTTTTCTATCTGTTTTGGTTTTAAAATTACAAAAAGTGCCTAAAACATTCTTACACTCTTTACCCTTTAATGTACAAAATTTCAAAAGAAAAACATCAAATTGCATACCATAGTTCTCTAAAATATGAAATTAATATTTAATTTCCTCTTTTTTAAATTTTTACCCTAGAGGATAAAATCTGGATTCAAAAACGGGTAAAAATTAATGATTGGTATTTCTAAAGCAATTAAGAAAGAAACAAAAATTCAATTTGCGTTTGACAAGCTTCAAAACAATATTTTATTGCTTAAAATATTGAACCTTAAGGAACAGGACTAGATAAAAGCCATATTTTTCTACTGCTTAGGCTTATTTTGTAACTTCTAAACCATTAATGTAGAAACATATTAAAAATTGCGTTTGACAGGCTTCTTAAAAAGGAATATGTTTGTGGAACTTTTTTGAAAACATGGACAAAAAGGAGAAAAATACATAACCTTGACAGCTAATCAGGTGACTCGAACACACACATTACAATCGAATAGAAGGGCCACTAGCCAACGTAAAAAAAATTTTATTTTTCTTCAAGCAACTCGACATTTGCCAAGATTGTCAATTTCAGAGCCACGCAGGTTTGAGCAACAGCCGGTTCTGTTTCTAATTGAATTGTAACGTGTGTGGAATGCATTAGTAATATGTTTAAGTAAAATATCTGTGGATGCATAAGTTCTAAAACAAAAGCTTGAAGTAATTTCGTTTCATCAATTAAGTCATTACCATGCGAAATCTGTGTGTCAATTGGTTAGCATACTTGTCCTGTTACAGGTACAAAAGATAGTTTAGACAAATTATTATTGGTCGTGATCGGTTAAAAATGCATCACATCAAGTAACTGGCTAAAAGGTGTCAAAGAAGTTATGGGAAAAAATAAAAATACTGGTCTCTATACATAAACATACATCTGTTTATATATACACACACGCACACACGCGAAAATACAAACAATGTAGATTCAACAGGATCTCAAACAACTTGTTAAAAATTTGCTTACATAGAAATGGCCTGTAACCCGTTCTGAGGTATTAGTTTTTAACCAATTGCCCTCTTCAATGACAACGCAATGTAAAAGTGGCAGGTTCTCTTCACAGCAAGAACTAGAACCAGTGCCCACCCTACCCTAAGGAACCGTTTACGTCAGTAGTCTTGGGCTAGTCCACTTCCCCGTAGGGTATCTTGTTTATTATTATAGAATCATAATTTATATAATACAATATCATACAAAACATAATTTTTCACTTATTTATCTTTGTTTAGCTATGTGTTTACTTTCCTCTTGTTTTGTTAATTTAAGGCCGAATAAATCACTTTTTGTAAAATATTTCAATGAAATAGTTTGTGGGCGTTTATTTACTTAAATTTATGGTTGCATATTAACACTTTAAAAACTTAAGAATTTTCAAGGTAAATAAATTTTAAATTATTCATTCATTTCAAGTTAAACCAAATTTTTAAAATTAAGTTTTATTGTTTATTAAAAAAAATGGGTGCCCCGGTTGGTCAGTGGTAAGTGCACGAGTCTACCAGTCTGCGGGATGTGGGTTCGATTTCCACCAGAGGCCCTGGTAAGTCTGCTTCATTCTTATATTCTTTCTTTCTTATCCTTCTCTTTATTTCTTCTTTTCTCATCTCAACCTATTCTATTTGCCTCTCCAGGTAACACAAGGGGACCGAGTTAAACGGACCCAAGTGAGCTGCATCCTTTCCTTCAATGGCTGCCTGTTCTACCTAACCTAACGTTACCTTTATAAAAAATATACAAAATATATTTAAAACTTTTTGTAATAGATAATTCATCTTTTTACAATAAATAAGAGCCAGGTTTTTGGTAAAAACGTTAATAACATGTCTATAAAAAAAGTTATTAGTATTAACTTAATAAAGCAAATTGCCTTATCTTAATGGGTTAAATGTATTTTCCACCTTTAAAAGAACAATAGTAAAATATGATTTGTTTTTCACTCAAACATCAGTTGCAAGTTTGTTTGTATAAATATTGTTAAAATCAATGTCAAACATGTTAATTTCCTACTGTTAACAAAAAAAAACTAATAATCATTTGCAGTTTAAAACATTTCAAATCAAAAGGAAATTAAATTTTGTCTCTTATGATAAAGAACAATAATGATATTATTTTGAAAAACACCTTTATTGATATATTGGCAATTAAATTTACAGCTCTTAGTTTGTCCTTAAACAAATAAAAATTTTCAAGGTCTTCAAAAAAACTTTATATATTTAAGAAATAAAAAATTTAATTTGCAATATATTATTGACATTTAAAGAATTTTTTTTGCTTCTAGTATTTGTTATTTAAAAAAACTATTCCAAAAAAATAAATTCAAAATTGTCGTTAGGTACAGGCGCCACTATTTTAAATTTAAGCATAAGCTTTAACAAAAGCAGAAGCAATCTTTTTTGCTAGCTTTGGGTTGCATTAGCGCGCCAGTGTCTGACAAGAGTTTGTGTCTGGTACCCCAGCAATCAGTAAGCAGCTCCAATGCTTGATCGGATACTGATTACATTGTGCAACAAGCAAAATCACATATGGTGACCACTTAAGGGAAATATTGGAAATTCTTTAGATAAGTTTTTTTTTTATTTATTCTAAAAATCGAGTTTTTTTTAATTTGGTTTAACATAACTGGAGAGATAATTATCTTAATTCTTGTAAGAATCATCAAAAAACAAGCAATTAAAAAATTTTGTTCACATTTTTTTATTTGTTTATGGTTTCAGTAATATTTGACCCACATATAAAACAAACTCAAGTTTTTGGGCAAAAATCGCAAAATTTTTTATTAAATTTATTAAAAAATTATCGGTCTCACGATGGCCACAATTAAAACTATATCATTTTTTTTAAACCAATGGAATATGTTTCCTGATTTAAACAAAAATTTAAGGTGTTGACTTTCACAATAAATTTTATCATAATATTAGATCAAAAAGTATATTTTGGTAACAAAAAGTGTCTTCAAGTTTATATCACTAGCAAATTATAAAGTTTTCCTATATACTTAAAAGTTTTTATTTTTTAAAGCAAAGCTTTGAAACCTACAGGGTGGCTAGTGGCAAATTTTTAAATAAGATTACACGAGTGAGTATTGCGCATTCGCTGTAGAGACATAAGAGTAATGTTTTTTACGTAATTGCTCGTCGCAATTTTTGTTTAAAGTTCGGTTTGGCGAACAAGTAATGGACAGAATGTAGTCGATCTTTAAGGAACTGGTTGAAAGCAGTTTATGTGAAAATTCGCAACTTTCAACATGGAAAAGAGCAGTCTCATTGGTATTTCTAAAGTATCTGAAGTTCCATATATTTAAAATTCAAATCGTTTTAAAACTGAAAGAAAGTGACTTCGATTTAGGCAAAAAATTTCTGTTGGAGTGTTTCCGTACTTTAAATCCAATTTTTTGGAGCGACAGGGCTCATTTTCGCTTTAACGGTTTTAATAAGCAAAATTTTTATAAAACAAAAATCTTGTGATTTTAGAACTTAAATTTATTTAACCACTTTACTTACTTTTCTTCAATTTAATTAATTTATTTTTTTTAATTAATATTGTTTGTGTTTGTGGTGAACGGTTTTTAGAATAATTTTCAAATTTGAGGAATTTTCAAAAAAAAATTTTAAGTAACGTCCTCAATAAGAATTTTTTTCTGTGGCACCGTGTTTTTGTTAGTTAAGGCAAATAAAGTTTCAAAATTTAAAACTATAAAAAAATATTTTTCGTAAAACACTTATACTTTTAAATTAAACCAAATAAACTAATAACAAAATATAAATAATTTTTTTTACAATACATAAACAAATAAACTTTAAAATTGGGCACAAATAGTTGAACACAAATTAAGTATAAAAGTTACAAAACAATAATATTAATTTAATCAATTATTTTTTTGCCAACATTTTTTACGGTCAAGCATTATTTTATATGAATTTGATACAGCTTAGTAAAAATTTTCTTGTTCAATATAAAAATGTCCAATTAAATACAATTTTTTTATCTGAGTTTATTTAAATTTAAATTTTGATTTTCCCAAAAATTTTCCCTAAATTTTTGCTAAGTGATGAAAAAAAGTCTAATAGTGTTAGATGATTCCCTTTTAAATAAAAAAATGCTTTCAATATTGTAAGTAGGCACTAAGTATTGACTGTATGCACAAATTTTCATATAACACTGTGCGTATACGTTACGTAAATGTACATACATCAATTAAATATTAATTATACGTACAGGTGTATATAATAATTTCTTTTAAAATAAAATAATTATTACAAATTTTTGTTTTTAGTTTGGCTTAAGTTCATATAAATTCTTTTTATTAGAAGAAATTATTATTTTCCGTTAATGTTGAAATAAACTTTCAATTTGAAAAAAGCTGATTTTTCTACCAATACAAGCCGAGTAGAATGCATTTTTGAAAGCAGCTACGCAATTTCATCATCAGTACTCTTTGAACGGTAGTAGTGTATTTGGTTGTAAACATCACCTTTTTAACTTACACGTTACAGTGAAAGGGATACGGCATGACTGTTTTCTTTCGCTTTCTACTCGGCTAGTATCGGTAGAAAAATCTGCTTTTTTAAAATTAAAGTTTATTTCAACATTAACGGAAAATAATAATTTCTTCTAATAAAAAAAATAAATATGAACTTAAGCCAAACTAAAAATCAAAAATTTGTATTAAAAACAATTAGTTCAACAATAATTAAAAATTAGCATATAAAATAATTATTTTTTAAAATGAGCAGTAGTAATACATATTAAAAATAATCATAAATACTAAGCCAGACTAAGTAAATATCTCATTAACTTTAATAAGTTTTATATAAGGCAAATTAATTGCATAATACAATAACAATTGAAGAGTAAAATAAAATAAAATTAAATTAATATTTTATTTGTAAATGTTTAACAATATGAATTAAAATATGCAAAATACTAAAACACAATATTCAAACATATTTTAAAAGTAAAGCTTACAAATTATAATATAAATATATAAATTAAATACAATTGTAAAATTGCAAAATAATAAGAGTATTAACAAGAAACATGATTAAATTAATGGAACAGTTTTGAACATAAAAGTAGCAGCAAAAAATTTCAAATTTTTTTAAGGCTTCTATTTTATTTAATAGCCTTAAAGACGTTAAAAAAACAATACATATATGTATTATCAATTTAATATAAAAAAATTAACATGTATTTTTAACTTATTATTAAATTATTTTTTAGATAAAATTTTTATACCGCCTATACATTTTAAGTCCATGGTGGTTTTATATTTACTATTTGTAAGGTACAGTTCTATGGTATTTTATTTTAAAGATTTTAAATTATTTAACTTAATTTCATTTATGAAGTTAATCTCAATAAAATAAATTTAGAAGAAAAATTTACAAGGCACATGCAGTTGATTATTTGTATGTATTGTATTATCAATTTCAATACAAATATTAAGTATAATACATTTCAATTTATTTAATGAATTACTGTTTAGAAACATATGATTTATATGGGAAAGTGTGCTTTACAAAATATCTAAATAAGATTAGTATTACAAAAATACTACCAAGTAAAAGAAAATATGCTTTTGCTTATAAAGATAGAAGGGTTTTTTCTTGATTGCCATACTACCGCTTGTCTTTTTTATACTTCTAGGGCTTAAAAATTATTCAAGTTTATACCAGAGCTTGAAAATTTCTTAAGTTATAAGAACAACTCAAACGAAAACAGATGCCTGGACATCATTAGATTTTATCCCTATAACAAAGTTGGCAAAGATGATTATTCATCTTAAGCATTTTGAAGGCAAAAAAAAATTTTTTTCTAGCCTTAGTCGATAAGATCAATTCGAACTTGACATTATACTTATTACCTAAAATTTAAAATTAAATTTATTTTTTGGTTTAAATACCATGAGTTTTTATATGGTTACCATCACCATTTGTCATTGTCGAACTTCTTAATATAACACCAAACGATTTAGCAATGGATAAAAGGATTCTTCGGTGTTCTATAGACTTGAAGAATCTTAGTTTATCTTAAATGTCTTAAATTTTTTTCTCTTTTTTTAATAAATGGACACAAAATAGATTTACAATGTTTCAACCTAAGTGCAGATGAAGAATATAACTGTATCTTTATGTTCCAACTCACACAATTTTATGTGTTTTTTTTTGACCAAAAAAACTAAGGTTTTAAGATCGCTTAAATGGTTACTTTATAACTTTGATTAGTTACTAATTAGTCTCTTTTCAAATATCCAACAACCGATTTTTTGTATGTTTCTCTACTTTAAAATCTAAGTCATATTAGTATGAAAATTATATTCCGAAAATTCATTGCATTATTTTTTGTTTAGTTATACAAAGAGGCTTGAAATAATGATTAAATTTTTTATCCATCTTTTTAGTAAATTAAAAAACTCAAACAATAAGTTATGTTTAAAAAAAATGGGCGAAGCTAACAAGAAGCAAAACAGAAAATGCGAAAAATTAGAGTTCTAATACCTGAATAAAACTTTCTCTTTCCAGTGACAGACAATATTACCAATTCTTATTCTTCTTTGCTGCCACACATTTTAAAAAAATTCTAAGTACTGCGTTCGCATTTGCTTATCTTAGTTTTAATGATGCAAAGTCAAGTATTGACTTCAATCTTGGTCCCCAGAGCCAAGTTCGTAAGCAATTTTGTGTCTGCTGAGCTCTAAGTATTATGCCATAGATTTTCTAAATTCTCTGATGTTGATCTGCTGAAGATTTGTTATATAAAGCTCCCTTTTCAAACCCTTTAAGAATAATGATCACAATTTTATGTCGACATTTTCAATGCCAACTTTGCCAAAGTGCTTTGAAACCCATTTTGGTCAGAAAGTGATGGGATTCACAAGTCAAATAAGCTCCATATGGGGATCAAATGGTAAACTCACTGTAAACTGGAATATATTTTCATTAAAATGATCAGTAATTTTGGAATACATTACAATCATTAAAAATATTAAAATCTAAGGGACAGGTTGACTTCCTATCAAACGATATAAATCATGGCTCATGTACCAATGGCTACCTTAAATTCAACAGCCCTGACATGGACTGTCAGTTTTTAACAAACCATTTTTTAAGGGATTATTAGCCGTGGCAAACTTTGAAACTGACTTCTGTGACCATTTTACATTCGATCTAAACTGACTACAAATTGTGTTTTTCTATCTACAAATATAGATCAAAAGCATCCTTTAAAATTACAGTACCAGAGGAGTCTTTTGAATGTATTATTTGTCCTTATTTCTGGCCTGTAAGCACTTTAACGCGTGAGTTTATTTTCAGTGAAAGGCAGAGAAACGCTGTAATTCTACCAGTACCTGTACATCTACCAACATCGAATTTAATTGCTCAAAAAAACTGAGTATCTCTGTGGAAAATATTTTTATAGTTTATCAAAACTTTCGTGGCATAAATTCCAAATTATCTGTTTTTATAATCAAAGTTTTGCTTACACTTATAGTGTTATTATTTTTACTAAAACCTTCTTGTGGAGAATGTTTTAAATACTGAAATTTTCAGTGACGCCTACCATATTAATAGAGGTGATCGTGGTCCTAATATTAAAGGAGGCGGGGGTTCTTATTGCATTTTCTTCTGATCCTTATTGCAGATTCTTTTTTCTTCTGAGGCTTTAAATATTAAACTTTTGACGAATATAGATTTGTAATTAAATTTAACAAAAAAAATATTATATAACTTTATCATATATTTCTCCAAATTTGTCTGAAATCGTTTATCAAAAACATGCCAAAACTCTGCAAAATATTTCCAGCACTGCTAACCAGAAGATTATATAATTTATCCTGGTGACTTTTTTATGCCCCTGTTGTCTTGGTGATGATGGGTATTTCATTCCTGCTTTGATAAGAAAAAATTCGTGTTATATGGAATTTGTCAATAGACTCTTAGACCTTAATCTTTATCAACTAAATGGTATTCACAATGCTAATCTTGGATCCAATGATAATGGAGATATCACCGCTAACCATTTTGATTCTTTTTCTGTGCCCGAGGACTGCCACCATCCAGCAATCGAAATCAACATACCCGTTTCATCTGATCCCGTCCTTTTAAACCCTTGTTCTAAAAACAAAACTTTTTGCTTTAAAAAAAAACAAACTAACAAATGTTAATTAATCTCTTAACTAACAAGAACTGAGGGGATGTCTTAAATACTAAAGCTAATTGTGATATACAAGCAGAGTTATGGCCTTTCTTTATTAGGGAAACAATATATGAAAATAATTATATTTTGCAGAACTGACTAATTACTTGATTTTCCCGATCAAAAATTATTCAAAATATAAACTAAAAATTATTTGATTTTTGATTTTTCTGAACCACACAAAAACATTCGTTTTTGATAGAAATACTTCCCCCAAAAATGTTTGCTTTTGACTTTATTATAGTTTTGCTTTTGCAGTTGTTTAAAGGTAGGTTTAGCAAAAAGATTTATTTGTTAAAGGGTCTTAAGCTTGTTCACTTGTTCGAATATAAATGTAAATATATGTATAAGTACGTGCTTGTAGGTAGTTTTACACTTATTCAAATCTGCATATGTATATGTATGTTATTATATATCAAGTGGTTATTTGCATTATTGTTTTGTTTATTTAATACCACTTTACAAAAACACATATGAACGAATACATAGATAATTGTTAATATATAACAGTAGATGTTTACAAATATTTTAATGAATGTTTGTTTATGCATAAATAGGGCTGAACACTAGTGTTTTATATTTTTTTATTTAAGCGTATTATTATTAATATTATTGTAGGCATTTAATTGCATTTTGTTTTCAATGCAAATATATTATGTTGTTGTTGAATTTCTGTTTAATATTTATATTGATTTGTTTTGTTCTGCCATTTAATTATGGATATATACTTTGATTTTACTCTATTTGGTAAATTCATGGTTAATTTTGTTGTTGCTGTTGGTATAATTACAAAATGTTGTGGATGTAAGGTTTATTAACAGCTTCACACATATACATATATGTATATATTTCCTTTAAACTAGAAATGCACAATTTTGCTAAAGTAGTTGTAGTAAAAAAATTGGCTTCTTAGTTTTTGTCCATTTAAAAAGTTTAAAAAATTTGTTACGCCCTTAAAATAAGAAGAAAAAACCCCCAATCCTTTGGGTTTTTAAACTTATCATTGAATCAATTTTGCAATATCCCTTTAAGTTAATAATTGCCCTGAAATTAACATGTAAATATGTTAAACTTGAGTTTCCAGTTAACTAAAACCCGAGTATTCTTCAAGGCGCTAATTGCGGCAACTGCAAAATGAATTGAAGGGGATTTTAAATTTTACTATTTACACATTAAAAAATACTGAAAGCTTTAACAGATGATGTGATGTATCGAGGTTATTTACATCAAACTTAGCTCAGGGTTGCCCTTGGTTAATTAAAGGTCCGGGGAAAAAGTTTTAAAAAAAGTGTTGCTATAGGGATTGTTCTTGCAGCTGAAAAAAACTCAAGGGAGGCTGTTCTTTCAAAAGAATCCGAGAGCCGAGTTTTCTTCACCGATTAAAGTGTTGTCCCACAAGAAGAAATATGGATAATCACAGAATGTTTTTCCTGGCTCGAAAAAACTACAGGTTAAGCGATCGCTTACATCTGTATAGAAAACCGAGGGTTATTTGGAGAAAATATGCTGGAAATCGCCACACCAAGGGCACTGCGGCAATGCAAGATTAATAATGATTATAAGAATATGAAAAAATACACATTAATGAGATAAAAAAAGTTTCATAATTAAGACGTAGTTTATATTAAGAGGCCTAAGCCTTTACTGTAACACAAATTAAGTTAAAGGAGAGGCTGCCTATAAAGGCCTGTCAAAAGGCAAAACACTTTGCAGAATGACTAGAAACTTCTAAGGTTAATTAAATAAGAAAAATACTAGGAAAATTCAAAACAGGTTTAATATGAATAAAGCAAGTTGACGAGAGAGCTTACAAGTCACGGCATGCAGAGAACAGTAATTGCTGGACATGCGGAAATGATATCGAATCAATTTAAAATTTGTTGTGTCATCTCCCAGATGTTATAGCAAATAGGGCTACAAATGAGGTCAAATACATAAAATTATGTGAGAACTTGCCCGCATTAGTGATTTTCTATAAACTTTTATTAGTCTCTATTCTATAGGATCGAAAATTTTTGAGCACTTTTAAACCTTTTTTCATCAGAAGACAAACGAACGCACAGTCCAAATATAAAGTTTGTACTTTGATGAGTCAGTCAGACAATAACATAGCTACGTTATGCATATAATTATCCAAAAAGGATATTCCATAAAACAGATATATTTCACACAATTTAAAAGCACTTAACTTTGTAGTACATATACATTTATCTATATATTTAGGTATGTATGTAAACTAACACACAAATGACACAATTAAAGGTATTAATCATGCGTCTATGAGAATATTTTATTTAATATCATTCCTTTGGTTGTGGCAAGTAAATGAACTAAAACTCATATCTCATTAACAATTCCTATCTGGCAGCCATAAAAACAATTTAGTTAACAAATCCATTTTGTTCACAGACTCCAAGTTGCATTAGCACTAAATATATGTAAATGTCTACATGAAGAGGTAGTTGAATGAATATGAACAAATGTTTCTTAATTACATCGAAATTATGTGGCTGTTTGATGATTAATTATATTACAAGAACCACTTTATAAATTTTTAAAGATAAATTAAGGAAATGTTAAACTTTAATGATAATTAAAGATTAAGGTTAAAATTATATCAAATGACAAAATAGACCACAAAAGACAGATATTTAAAATAATTAAATAATAAACGGTCCTGTATTCAAAGGAACCTTATATCTATAAAAGGTTTAAAAAATTTAATCTTTTGTATACAAAATCTACTTTTAACCCTTTAATTAATTACAAATATGATAATGAACAAGAGATATAAAGTCTCTAGAAGTTGGGTTTAAAATATTTTATTTAATGTTTTTAATATATAAATATTTTATTTTTTTTTATAACTCTATAATATTATATATTTTTTTTATTTTATTGTATTTTATTGTATTTTATTTTATTGTATTTTATTTTATTTTATTTTATTTTATTTTATTTTATTTTATTTTATTTTATTTTATTTTATTTTATTTTATTTTATTTTATTTTATTTTATTTTATTTTATTTTATTTAATTTATTTAATTTAATTTAATTTAATTTAATTTAATTTAATTTTATTTTATTTTATTTTATTTTATTTAATTTTATTTTATTTTATTTTATTTTGTTTTATTTTATTTTATTTAATTTTTCTTTATTTATTTATTTTCTTTTTTGGAGAACACTATGTATGCCTATGTGCTTACTGTTAATTGTGTTGTATTTAAAATAGCAGCCAATATTAATATTTAGTCTCCCCTTTAGCGTATGATTCTTGTGTAATTCTTATTAAAATAAAGCCCTCGCATTACTCATACGTTTAGATGGCTTTAAACAAAACTACAAAAACAAATACTTAATTACTTAAATCTTATTTAAATGCAAAAACAACAAGAAATACAAATAATTGTAGTAATTGTATGTTTGTGAGTACCTTTATGTAAAAAAGGTATAGACGTACATAAGTATGTTTATTTACATCCCATACTCTCAGATGGTAGAAATTTCCTCTTCGTCTTTGACACAAAGCAAGAGGGAAAAATAAAACTTTCATCAACAACATCATTTTATTTGCAAAATTTAAGGTAAAAAATTTTTTTAAAAGGCAGCTAAACGACCAAAACTAACAACATAAAATACAAGCTGCCTTTTGGTTTTTTTCTGTTTTTGTTGGCTTTTTTGTTTTTGTATTACACAAGCCATCACTACAACGTATTCAGTATTTAATTACTTTTTTTATATAAAAGAAATCAACAGTTTTTATCAAAATGTAAATAGCTAAGCCCTATTAACATGTATACAAAAAAGAAGGAGTTTATCAAAGTGGCTGAAAACGTTTTTTCTTAAGATAAGGTTTATAAAGTGCATTATAAGAAATTTAAGGTATTCAATATACACTACATCTCAAAATAAAATATTAAATTTGAGCACCTCAAACTTCAAGAAAATTCGGAGTATTTGCCTTATTCAAAACCTCATACAATCCAAAGCAGCAAAATGCAACGTAAGACACTTGATGCTTAAATGGATACAGTGAAGTTGTTTGATAGTTTTACTCAAGTTAACGTCAAAACAAACTCTTATCTGCTATTATAATGCATTAGTTGGGAATCTAAGGCGAATACACGATTAAAGTTGTTGTTTCATGTATGGCTGTATGGAAGGAAGAAAGAGATCGGGCTTTTTTTTTTAATCTCGATAGTGAAAAAACTTCTGTTTGCAAGATAGCAACACTTCCCCAGATCCTAAGATGTGTCAAATCAGTAAATATGTGTTCTTATTCAGAGCCAGCACGTATCCTTATTTTCTAAGCATCCGTAAGGAAATTAAAATATCGATAGGACTGGGATTTAATCGACAAAGATTTTAAATTTATGTTAACAATATATCTAAGTAGGGACTTTGCGGACTCCAGGACAAAACAACAAGCAATGGGCATGCCGAGCTCGAAGCTTTTCGTTGCAAAGAAGGCCGAGTTAAACAAGTAAGCATAAGTTTCCCAAATGAGGAAAAAACTTATAAATTTCTACGCAAACCTGAATTTAACAATGAAATATTTTGTACTTCCGGGCATTGTCTTAGAAAGGATATTCTCCCCCCCCCCCCACCGTCCAAAAAACAAATTTAAAAAAAAATCTACAAACAATTTTTTTGCTTAGTCAGTTTAAGTTTCTGCCGACCTAGAAAAAATTTGTAGCTACGCCAATGCTTCCGGGTCGGTAAAATCTAGAATAATACTTGAATTGGATGGGAATTTCAAAAAACGTAAAAACCACATGCCAGGTAAGAATCATTATACCACATTTTGTGTCACTGGCCAGATTTTGCACCTGACCTGTTTGCGTCCAATATTATACTAAATGTTGATCAGTTAGAAGGTGCCAGTTACTGGCTTAAGTATATATTCTGCAAAGCTTAAGATATTTTTTATTAGTGTTTTTTTTTAGCTCAGCCTTATTTCCTTGAAAAGTACAGCTTAATACCGATTTTTGCTGAGAGCTAAAACATGGAGTTCTCAAAAGATGTGAAACTCCGTTTCTCTCTTTCTGCTGTTTTCACAACTGCAAAAAAGGCCATTAGAAAGGAATTCAAGTCAAGTTAAGCATTAACCCCATTGAGACATTCAGAAATGAAACACAGCTGTATTAGAGTAAAGAAAGAGATCAATAGTTTCATGTTATGCTTTTAATGTTTTTTTTTTAGTTTATATAGAAACTTTAAAATTTATAAAAAAAAGGGAAATTTTGTCTAGTCCACTCAAATAAATTTTTTTATAATTTTTATTTTAGCAAGCCTAAGAGATTTTAATAATGTTTATTTTATGAACTTCTTTTAAAAGATACAATGCAATAAAATCAAATAGGTTAAATTTTAAAATTTTTTGAAGACAAAATCAGTGTTAAATAGTTCAAAAACAATAATTTATTTATAGGCAATCAAGTTAGTTAAATTTAAGCCAGAAAAATTTTTGAACGCATTTTCTAATAAAATGCCTTAAAGCTGTTTCCGGTTTCAACTCCATCCTGTTTGATTTTCCCAAATCTTTAGCACTTACTGTTGATATAAATAATATTTAAAGCTTTGTCCATATTTTTTCCACTATGAAGTTGTTTCTGCATTAAGAAATATAATTTGATTACTTTATCTCTGGAGACGAATTTAAAGCACACGCCATAATGGCACCAACACACATCAAGTAACAGTTAAATATACATTTACACTCAAACAAACGGTCATTCATACTTTTCTACAAGATAAGACTTCAAATAGAAATGAACGCAGAAACACATCCAAACACACTTACATCACACATAAGAATACTTTTTTTTTAAAGAAGACACAAACAACGAAAACAACAAACAAACATAAGAGCATTACACTAAATGCCTTTGAGCATCGTAAATAACACACCAGTGTACATAAATTTATGGAAAATTATGAATGCACTCTGCAACTGAGTTTTGGTCAAGTAAGAACAACATCAAGGGAAACATACACATACATAAGCACAAGAAGTATATACAAATGTATATGTGGAATTTTTAACAAGATAAAGGAGTGGGTAGTCATCGTCTATATGTTTGTACCCTGTATTGTTTATATAGGCTTAAGAGAGTCAGGAATTATTTAATATTAGTTCTTGATGGCATTTTCAATATACACAAGTATCCACTTGACCAATAATCGCTCGACTAACTGAACATTCTTCAGTAGTTTAATTGCTAGAACGAGGAAAATTACAAATTTCGATTAAAGAGTAAATCAAGCAAAATACGCTGATTAATCGACTACTCGAATAAAAATATTTTAATTTAAAATCTCGTTATTTTTACTAAATGTTTCTCCTTTTGCTGCCTCTCGTTAAGAATAGTAACAAAATGGGGTATTTGGTAATCCAGTTTTTGGGGGAAATGTTGCCGAAGCAAATTTATGCAGTCGCAAAATCCTATTAAAACAACATATGTTATAAGCACAACAGGTGAGCTCACAGATTTGTCAAAAAGAATTTCGTTATCATACATCGATAATTTTTACCGTTGACGTTTGTCGCCCGGCCTTAAGAATTTTCGAAAAAAATGGTTCATTTATCTCATGCGTGGATAAATTACAGCAAACAGCTACCGTACAAAATGAAATTAATTTTGATGGTAAAATCGAGACCACTTATGGCAGGTTTGCCTGTTGATTTGACCGTTTAATTAAAATTGAGCCTCGTCGCTCAAAAAAAATGGCACCTACCGTGTGAAAACGCTCCAACATGGTTTTACAAAAATTTTTGCGTGAACCAAAGTTACTTCCTTTACTTTATCAGGCTAACTGGTTTAATTTTATTGTAATAAGATTTTTATTGAAGAACTATTTTTACACTATCCTAGTGAAATACTACAACTCCTCATCAGCACTGTTGGTATGGTACTGAGCATTTGTAGTAAATATCTTCTATTTAATCCAAGTTTTATTTAAAATTTGAGTACGAAATTTTTAGTTGGGTTTTACATAAGTATACTCTCATAAGCAATTGTTAATTCTTGCATTAGAATGAAATTTACGACCTGCCATTTTTCATATCATGGCAACTCCCTTTATTTTTAATAATTATTCATCTCGCCACTTTATTTTCTTATTGTCCTTTCATTTCCTGAAAGACTTGGATATTAAAAAGATGAAACTTCAGATCCTTTTTTAATTTTTCATGAATATTCCCTTTTAGAGGTCCCAGTGAGGCTGTTTTTTTCCGTATTGAAAGTTGCAGATTTTCACATAAACTGCTATCAACCAATTCAATGTTTTCGGGTGTCCTGGAAGATCGACTGGGCCCCGGCCATTGAACACTCATAGCTGAAGCAGTTGTTCAGAGTCCCTGCACCTAAAAATGAATTAAATTTTCACTCGGTTCAACGCGTTTTTGCTGAATACCGAATTTTAAATGAAATTGTCGACGAGAAATTACGTAAAAATCATTACTCTTATAAAACCACTCCGACATCGTACTGACAAACGGTCATTCCAAAAGTATCACCCTCTTTCCGCCCCGCTTGTTACTTTTCGAAATAATCGTATTTAAATATTAAAATTCCCCACCAGACACCCTGTATGTTTGCTTATACAATAGATTTTTCAAAGACCAGTAACTTTTTACAGATTTATTTATGAAGCAAACATGTCCAATAGAGTAACAGCCAATTTCGGTTTATTATTATTGACCCTTTTAAAAATATTATTCCTTAATCTTTAAATAATCTTCATTATTTAGAGTTAATGAAGGGCTTAATTAAATTTTGTATTTGAAGTTTACACCCAAGTCTTCTTTTAAGATTGCCTGGTTAATCTTCATAAGCGAGGTTTTAAACATTAACAGAAACATAGTTCTAAATGCGAAAGAGTTCTGTTATCATAAAAAGTAAAATTTGCATGTTTTTCTTTCCATATGCTTAATCAAATATCCACCGGTTTCTACTTTTATTATTTTCGACTTTCAGCAACTTAAAATGTGCAAAACAAAACACCAGATATATAAAAAAAAAGTTTTTGACCCCTAAATTAACTTTTATACCTTTTTGAGACCTTTCAAATGCAACATGATTTTTTTTTATTTTCTTTGGTTAAAAAGCTATTTAATTGACGCAATGAGTATTGAAATATAGTGTCCACCCTGTCTTACCCTTAGTGCCATTTAAAAAAAATCATATTCATGCTTTTCGAAACCTGTTCAACGTAGTTTGAATTTTTATTTCTTTCTTTATTGGTTTGAAAGTTAAAAAAGGTCCCCGAGCAGATATAGATTTTACCCTGTATTGTCTCCGTGGGTTCAATACTTTTATTATATTCATTATATTTTTCTAAGCCTGTAAAACGAATTTTTGAATTTTGGTTTTTACCTTTATTGATTCAAAAGTTATCAAATGTACCTGAGCAGTATATAAATAAAGATCTCATGCTGTCTTGTCCCTTAAGGTTCTTAAAAGTTACAAAAAGTGTCTAAGAAGTACCAGTTTGCAAATATTTTCCCTTTGTAATCCTTATGTTCCAAGTTCTAAAAATAAAAAGAAATGCATTTTTAGTTTTTTAAAACAGCTTGAATCGTGTTCCTATCCTAATTGATTTAGAAATTACAAAATAGATTTTTAAATTTTTACCCTTTTTTTCCCAAAGTCTCATAGAGATCTAAACATAAGCCCCCTTAACTTCATTTAAGTTTTATGATTTTTAATTTTTTTTCTATCGTGTATATTTTAACATATATTTACCTCCCGGTTAATAAACTTACGTTGTACAAATGTTATAAAATAAAATCTTAAAAAGTTCACATTTCTAAGCAATGTAGCCAATAAGTTTGGAAGATTGTAGGGATCTCGCAAATAATTGAATTACTCAAGTTACTTGAGTCAATCGAGTTCTAAAAAATCTTTCATCGATTATTCGAACAAACTCAAATTTCCTCAACCGGTAAATTATTTGCATGAGCAAAATCAAATGCTCCTTAACTACAGCGCGCGGAGATATTTAAAGTTTATTGTTTTTTAACCTCAATTTACTGACAGGGCATAAATATATGACTCTGTACTCAGTCTTGCAGTCTCTTTTATAATTCACATTAAATACTTATTGCTTGGCCATTCACATACATCACACGCTTACAAGCATAAAAGTAAATGCTTTCACATATTCGCCTTAAAGGAAAATTTCAAACATACAGAACTAGACCACAATTACGACATCTTTAAACACTGTAGAGTTTTCAATTACAGAAATAAGTAGATTAATGTAAATGATTTTTTTTATGTTTTTATTTCGATTTGTTTTATACTTGTTGGTAGGCATATATGGATATTAAATTATTTAGGGGGCAAAAAGGGGAATAATATGGGTCTTTTTTAATGATGTTTTTATAAGACGTTAAAAATGATAAGTTTGATTAAGTCCAAAGTTTGGTCTGTCCCAAAAAAAATTTTCGTCTTTCCCTTTAGTCTTTGGGATTATTATACAAGAGAAATGCGTATCCGCTATATTCATATCACAAACTCGGTGTAATGAACTTAAGAAAAACCCAAACAATTTTGTAGACATCCAACTGGCTCATTATAACAACTGTCGATAGTTACAGCGGATCCTGGAATTGTTAACCCATAAGCAATTCAGAAGACTGCTGCTTAACATCACTTTATCTTCTAGTAAACCACAACCCCACAGTCGTTTCTGAATAAACTTTTTGCGCATCTTGGCATATATTGTTGCTTTCTAGTGACCTTTTACTATCACAACAAAGATCTTATAGTAACTATTTTGCAAAAAATTGGACATTTTGTTTCTGTTGGGTCGCAGAATTACAACATCATTTTCGAGGTAAGAGCCTCCATACCATTTCCTTTTTTGGAATAAAAGTAGAGCACCAACGTTTATTGCCTTTTCAATAGTAGATTGCGCTACTGACATTAGCGTAGATTGTCGTAACAACTGTCTGACTTCCAAAGAAATAATTTTTAAGAAAGTGTTTTTTGAAGGAGGATGTAAAAATATTTGTCTCTAGTTTTGCATCCAGAATCGAAATCTAGAAGTTAATGCAGCCATTAAGAATTTCTGATATCTAATGAAAGTTTTTCTCTATGTTGAACTCTTTCGTAAAGAGATTATTGGTTCTGTGGAGGTTTAAGGCTGGCTGTTAAGACTTCTTACTTATGTCGAAAGCTAGACACTAGTTAGTCTCACACACTTCTTGAAAGCTTAAAAGTTTCCAAACAGAGATTCTGGCGATCCTGACAATTTCTGTGAACCTCGCTTTTTCAATTGCCCTGGTCCGAAAATAATCCACTGAAAAAATATTCACCGTTAAAAAGAAGTGCAGAACTACTAAATTCTGAGCCACAAGGATATTAAAAGGAATGATATGGCTGATATACTTCCAAGTAAAAAGGTTTATTTGTGAATCGAAAAGGGTAATAGATGTTCATGCTTCACTCCAGTTTTATAAAAGCAGGATATAAGTAGACATTGCTGTTGGAAATAGTGCCATGGTAGTGTAGGTAAGTACTACTCTATGCAGAGTATTTAAGATAATGTAAGGATCATATGACGCCAGCAGAAAAGAATTTTTACTATCTTTAGACTCCTAGTGTGTATTGTATTTGGCCATTGCTGGACAGCAATTCACGCCAAAAGAACATGGCGACTACCGATGATGTCAGGCTGATGCATAATCAGAATGTTGAACAAAATTTTTGTTACTATTGGGCGTTGAAACGGAAACTTACAAGAATTTTATCTGTTCAAAAATTATAAGGGTGGCTGAAGAAAGCTGCTACCAAAAATAAAATAACTTTTTGATAATATGTCGCACATGTGTCACCGATAGTGGATGCCATTTTAATTAAAATATTTTCAAAATTTCATGAATTACTTTAATACGTATGCGGTGATTAAAATCGCCTCCTCCCTCGGAGACATGTTTGCAACTTTTATCAAAAAATAATTTTTTTTTGGTATAACACTTCTGGCGTTTGCTAAATATTTATCGCATTCGAAGAAAAATTGTGATAAAAATGCATCACCCAGACCCTCAAATATTGTTTAACTGTTGAAGAATATTCTGGCATTTAAAATATCGCTCAACATTTTTGAAAAGGGTTTAAAGGCCTTCTGTGTGCCTTGCCCAGGGTTGGAGCACATAAAATAATTTTAATTTCTATTTAAATAGTAAAACGCACTTCTCGAATATTGTACTAGTAAAAAGTTTAAAAGGTTGAAAAAGGGGTTTTGTTTTTTTCTCTGTGGCCACAATATCAAATTTTTCCTAAAACAGTTAAATTTTTAAAATAAGATAGAAAAATTATTTTAACATTATTTTAATTCCCAAATTAAGTATAAAAAATATTAACATAAAAAGAAAACTTTAACTTTTCTTAACATAATAAAAACATTCTTTAGGCATTTCATGTATATTTTTCTTTACCCATTTCTTAAAGTTTTTGCACAGTGGATGAAAATTGCTTCGTTTAACAAACTAACTTACGTATTAAGTTTTCTCTTTTTTGTAGACAATTTTGTTTAGTTTAGTTTTAAGATATTTCATTTTTATAAAAGAAAACAAATTTAGAAGCTACAAGTTCTTGACATAAAAGAAAAATTTATAATATCTTATTTGATATTTTCTCCTTTACTTGGTTTCGTGGCGTCAAAGAGAATAAGCGTATTAAAAAAGGGTAAAAATAAAAAATTGTATATGTGTATGAATAAAAATTTCAAGTTGCTTAAGCCGATTTGTGAAAATTTTTAAAAAGTTTAAGATGAAAAAATATGTTTTTTTTCGTATTTTGTTAACTGAATATATTAATACATATGAAGCATTTTATACGAACTACTCCGCAAAGAGATCTGTATGTATGTGAGATCAACAATGCGTATACGTAATATGCCTTTAACTGATATGCAAAAACAGTCGTATGAGCACTACGTGCCTTTCCCGAAAAAAATTATATGGTTTTGGACAAATGTGGATTATTAATTTAATTTAGTTCTGAAATTTCAAAAATTTTTGATTTCTTTTTATAAAATAAAGTCTTATAAAATTATTTCTTTATGTTTTCGCTTAACATAAAAAAGAAAATTAAAGTAAGACTTACGGGTTTTAGTATTTTGCTCACTTTTTAATTAGTAAAATGGTTGTTCCAAGTTTTTTGTGCTTCACAAGATTAAAGAAAATTTATATATTATATTAATTCAACAGTTTTTTTTCTGTAATAAACAATGAAATGCTTCATATATCAACAGATATTTTTACAATTTTAAGTCAAAAAAAAACTTGTAGAAAATAAAAAAGAAAAAAATCAAGGTTGGCAACTGTCACCGTTACCGATACCGTTTAAATACCGTTTACATTTGGTTACCGGTATTGATACCGATACCGAAATAATTTGTTTCGCAAAATACCTGTATCAAAATACCGTTTCCTTTGATACCGGTAACAAAATACCGTTTCCTTTGATACCGGTATTACGATTATATGCTTTGGCAATAAAAATCCAAAAACGCTTGGTTTACATAAACAATTGAACAATTTAACTTTCTGAAGTTAAAAACAATTTTTTCATACAATTTACTTGAGGAAATAAAAAAGAAGGAGAAAATTCTTTTTGAGAATGAAGCCTTTCTAGGTGCGCTGTTTTTGAATCCACGTTGAAATATTTTTCTTAAGGGTACCTTAGTTGAACGGGCAATTGATCATGTTGTAAGAGTAAGTGTCAGAATGAACACCATATCTCAAAACTTTAACATAGCTTCTGATAATGATGCAAACTGCAGCTCGAGTACATAATCCGACTGTGTAAAAGTAGTTCTAAAAAGTTTGAAAAAAAAATCCTATTTAAACCCAAACAATGGCAAATTACGTGAGTTGCTAAATGCTTTTAGAAATAAAAAACTTGTACAAAGGCACATATGTAAATGTTCTTAATTGGTGGAAGGAACAAAGTAAAACTAAGCCAGAATTATATGCTAAAACAAAAGTTGTGTTAACTGTACCAGGTACACAAGTTAGTGTAGAAAAATTATTTTCGGGGGTAAAATATATATTGAACCCTACCGCAATAGGTTAGATGAGGGTAGTTTAGATGCAGTCATTGTGATTCGATCCAACGCGGAGCTGTTTTAATCAACCATATATTGTGTTCCTTATTATTTCCATATGCATCTAAAAAAGTGAATGTTTTTTAAATATCCCAAACAGTAAACTTAAATGTATTTTTTAAAGCTAAAAATTATTAATTAAAGCTGTTTTCCTAAACGCAGTATGCTTTGCATCACAAAATTTTAAGTTCTTCCTGAAAGCAAAGATGGGGTTTTTGATAATATCATCTACTTCCAAATGAGTGTTTACAGCTATATTAATGTCTCGGAAGCAAAACGCATTGTCAAAATTTTAAGGAGTGTATAAGGGAAGATGTTGAAACTTCGTGATACAAAGAATACTGCGTTTAGGAAAACACCCTAAAATTTAATTTAAAATTTTTTTAAAAAAATTGACTTTGATTTAGAAGCTGAAAAAACTGTTTTTAATACAACATTTTTTAAACATTTTACCTTAAAAAATAACAAAGTATTTACCAGGGAACACTAGTACAGGTAGTATCAAGGTGAATTCAAAAATTCGCCCTCTGCATTTCCTATTTGTGTTTGAAAAGCAAATGTCAAAAAACTTAAAACTTAATACAAAATTAATTAATTTGTTATTCACTTTCTAAAATACTTATTGTCAGCTAGGCTCTTGATATAACCTGTATAAGTGTACCCTGGTATTTACATATTTTAATGAAAACTGATTTTTTATTAATTTTTAAAATATTTTTTTATTTTACAAATGCTTAAAATTCTATTTTATATTCCTGTCAGTTTTTAAAAATGTTTAAAACAATGTACCTACTTCTACGAGTCAGCAATTTCTAATTTTTTTTAGCCTAATAAAAACGAGAACATATAAATAAAAACTCAACTAGGTTTTTAAATTGAATATAGATTAAGTAAGTATCTATACCGATACTGATATAATCAAAATACCGATACCGAAATTACAAAATTTTCAATACCGTTACCGATATCGATACCGTTATTCGTTTCGGTTGCCAACCTTGGAAAAAACGCATATTATTACCTCTGGCTATAAGTTTTGACATGTCAGAAGCTTTAAAAATTATATATTCTTTTTTCTTACCTTTATTACGCAAACATTTCTGCTGCTCGTGAGCTACTTAAGACTTGTCCGATTACCAACGAAGGTTTCGAAATGGCCTGGCAAAACCTGGTGAACCGATACGAGAATAAACGGATATTTGTAAACGCTCAACTGAAACTTCTTTTTAATATTTCTCCAATTGGCAAAGAAACCGGCAGTAAAATACGGCGAATTCAACGCACAATCAATGATTGTGTGACCAATCTCTCCCTTCTTAACATTGATACAGAAAACTGGGATATTATATTCATATATATTTGCTCAACTTGCTTGCCGGAGGTCACCCTCAGTATGTGGGAACAATCTCTGCCGAGTAGCACAGAGTTGCCTATATGGAAGAAAATGGATGCATTTTTGATATCGAGGTTTCAAACACTAGAGTCATTGGCTGATATTCGCACTACTTTCGCGAATCCCAATAGTACAGGTAACAATAAAGCCCCTACTATAAGAGCACAAAATACCCCTGATCAAAGAAAAATTAAAAGTTACCGTACAAGTGTTTCCAATGATAAGACTAGCAAATGCTCTCTTTGTAATGAAAGTCACCCTCTTCGACTTTGCCCTGTATTCCTGGAAATGCCGGTTGACGAACGTTTTGTCCTCGTCAAGAAGCAAAAACGATGCACAAACTGCCTTGGAACCTCTCACGAGTTCAAGAAGTGCAAAAGCCAATATGTTTGTTATGTATGTAAACAAAAGCATCATTCCTTGCTCCATCGCGTAGGGAATGGACAAAACCAGATACAGGGGAACCCAACGGTAAACAGTCGAAACTCGACTTCAACATCACACGCAAACTCAAATGGCACTCGTGGCCTTAGCCACCCTCCCCCATTACCTATTTTAGACACTAGCCCCTCTACGTCAGCAGCAGCTCAGATACGTCAATCATATTCAATTCAATTACAGTCCACAACGAAGTCTTCGGTTTTGCTCGGTACCGCCCTCGTAGATGTTTACTCTGGCGAAGTTAAATATACTGTTCGAGCTTTAATTGACTCCGCTTCTGAAGCTACCTTTATTTCCAAAAAGCTCCAACAAAAGCTTTCTCTGAGGACCCAAACCTCACAAGTTCAAGTCCATGGTTTGAACGAAGCTTTAACAGCTACTTCGACTCAGCTTTGCCACATTCAAATAGGTTCGCCAATCGACACTTCTTTCGAAATCTACACAGAGGCCTTAGTCGTCAAAAGGCTTACTGGTCAACTTCCCTATTATCCCCTGTCTGCACTGAAAGATGGAGAATTTGCAGACTTAAAAATGACTGACACATATCACCATAGGTGTTCGGAGATTGATCTTTTGCTTGGTGGTGATGTTTATCCCAAAATTATAAGAAATGGTTTATGTTGGGAAAATAGTCAGGCGTTAGTTGCACAACAAACTGTGTTTGGGTGGATAGTTACTGGTAAGGTCGGCACAAATGAGTGTTAAGCTTCAATCTTCTCCTTTTATAATGAAAATGCGTTTAAATTCTGTTTATTTGGTAAAAATCAACCTTTTTGGGCAACGTGAGAACTTACACTAAATTACTTGTTACAAGGTTTTCTCTGTAAAGGTTTAGTTTAAAGTTCTAAAAACAAAAGAGTTCATTATGTACACTTCAGGTGATTTAAGAGCGGGCAGTACTTAGTAATAAACAATTATTTCAAACTTAAACACTAAGCCTTTTAAGGCTTTTTGTGGTTAAATTGTTCTTATCAAAACCAACATTTCTTACATTTCAAAGATAAGTGTAACTAGAGCTAAAACCTGCGTTCGTTGTACCACAAATGGTTGGGAATTATTTAATAATAGTTAAGAAAATTAAATAACTCCCAGTAAAACAAGTCTATACAAAAGTTGAATAGCAGCGATTTAAAAAGAAATTAAATTATTTTTAATGAAATAAGTCCCAACAGAAATGAATTAACTCCCAACTACAACAAAATAAGTCCCAGCCAAAATCAACTAACGCCTAATGGTGTAAAACTAAATATCTCTCAAAAAACACATAATAACTCCCACTTAAAATAAAATAACTCTCAATGAAATAAAATGAAATAACTCCGAAGCTAAATGAAATAACTCCCAACTTTTTTATAAAACGATACAACTTTCAAAAACATTTTATTTTGAGTTATTTTATTTGATTAAAAATTTGATGACTTTTATATTTTGCTATTCTAAGGGCGAGTCCTTTGTATTTTTCCCAATTTTTAATCAAACATATTTAAGTCTCGATGGATTTATTTTTCTTGTAATAAAAAATTTAAAAAAATATAACTTTTAAAATATATGAAGTTGTCTTTTCCACTACTATTTTAACGCATTTTATTTTCATTATTCTAATTGAATTCTTTATTTTCAAAAAATATTGGATTTATAGTTCAATTGTAATTAAAATTTACCTTTAACTGTTTTCCAAAGATTTGATTTTTAGAGCTTTTCCCTCTTATCTACACATTTAGACATTTTGCTTCTAAAAATCCTAACGCAATAGATATTCCAAACCTTATACAAAACGAAATTTATTACCAGCAATAAGAATTATTATATACGTTTTTATATCTGCAAATATGGTGGATACATGCAAGTGCATGTTTATGTGATGAACGTAAAAAACTGAACAAGAATTCACAACATTGAAATACATTTAATAAGTACCACGTTTTTATGGTGCAATCAAATACGTTTTATTATCTGTTGCAATCAAATGGAAAATAATATCTTTTATTACCAAATGTAAAAAAAAGGAGGATAAGGCGCAAGTCGAATAAGGCAAGATAGAAAACGAATTTAAAAGGCAGTATTCAAAGCAAAATTATATTTGAACTTAATTTAGTGATGAGCAAACAATTTTGTGGCAAACAGACAATTTGGGCGAAGGAAAACACCAAATCAAGGTCCAATTACACTTATTTTTTTTTTAAATTTTCAAGCCTTAGGAGCAAAAATTCTGCATATAGTAGAGTACATTAAATTGAGAATTTGGCTTGTACCAATACATCCACACAGAAGTTCCTAAGCAAACACTTACAAATATTTCCACTTAAGAAAAGCTGGCTTATGTTAAGAATATGACCAAAAAAGATTCCAACAAAAAAATATGCAAAAAACCCAAAATAAAGGCATCCAAAATAAAAGAAATCTGAAATACAAAGCAATTTCTAAAAAAATTATTTTATATTAAAATAACGAAAAAATATATTTTTGACTATATTCACACATGAACACTTACTTATACACGTATATGTACGCTGTATTTGATCTTTACATACCAACATCAATGAAATTTTTTTAAATTTTTATTTTGCAAACAGCTCAAGCTACTTAACATTTATTACAGCAAATTGCACATACATCAAAAACCAATCACTTTTAATATAAATTTTTTTCTTAGAAAAAACGATGGGTTGATTGTGCAATGTAAAGATTACTTAAAGAATGCTCAAATGCTATGCACACATGTTTGAATTTCAAGCCTTTATATTTCTGTAACGAGAGAAAGCATATTTTAAAAGGAAGTCTAGACCTTTGAGAAACAAAGCATATGATGGACATCTCAAAGAAAATAAAATGCTAAACAAATTTTTTATAAAACTGCGGACATTGCTAAATATGCTCAAGACAATTTGAAGGATATAAAAAAAGGAAAAATTTATTTAAACAGAAATATATTTTGGGGATTTTTTAACTGACAAATATTTTATATCTGAGCACTATGAACTAAACAAATGATAATTTGATGCATCAAAATATTTGACATGAGTTTAAGAGTTTAAAAAAATCAGTCAAATCAGAATTTTATAAAAATACGTTTTGAAAACCTAATTAAGTCCACCGTGATGAACAATCTGTAAGAAAGGCAAGTGGGAGCTCACCAATGTTGCTCGCTTTCTAGAGCGGCTATGTGCTAAAAAAGGACTTCTAATCTAAAGGCAATAAACTGACTATACACAAGCGTAGTTAAACCTTAGTCTCTCCCATCTTAGTGACACCAGGAATAATAGGACTCTTCATTAGAACTCTACAAAAAAGTACTTCGTACCATTGCCGCGGAATAAACGATTTACTTCATAGCACTTTAATGAAAACAATAGGGACGATTTTTAATAGCCATCATATTAAACCTCGCAGAAGGTGGGAAAGTGTACTACGGGGAATGGATAGGAGGGTTAGAAGTCCAACCATTAGAAGAATTAAGGTTTATTAAATGGTTAGATGGGGCCAAAAATGTGGCCATGCTGAAGCTTATTGTAAGCTTTCTTATATTTGTGTTGTGTTTGGCGTGCCAAAGGGTGATCCTGCAATGAAAAAATTTATCAATTGTGGTAGAAACCGCACTATAGAGATTGTCCTGTCGAGTGCTAATTTCAGCCGTAAGAAGTTGCTGCTCCTCCCCAGCCGTTAAATATACCAACAACACATATACCTCAATTAAGGCAGTCTACGGCAAGTCCAGTTTTCATACGCAGTCAAGTCTAAGGAGACCAATGTATGTCAATTAAACCAGCCAACAACACATCAAAGTTGCCAAATAAATGGAAAAAAAGGCGTAATATTAGCCACCTTGATTTTGCGTAAGACCCCATGTTGTGCCTAGAACTTTTTTAGAATGTATAGAGCGCAAAGGTTGTCATTTTGAGTTTTTGTGTTCCAAAAGCTTTTTGATCTTAACTTTTTTTCTAAAGGTTTGGTTTAAATTTTTCACTTCCAACGCAGCACCTTCTGCCTTTAATACAGGGTGTCTGATGAAAATTTATATCTTAAAATATGATTATTTCATAGAGTAATAAATGGTAGGGGCGGGGGGAAGGAAATACCAATTATGCAAGTTTGTCAATTACGATGTTGCAGTGGTCGAGTGAGCATGTGCGTTCGCTGTGAAGACATTTTATATTTTATTTTATTCTGTTTGAAGTTCGGTATTCAGTGAATATCTGATGGACCGAATGTAAGTTTGATTTGTTCGTGGGTGGAGAGATTCCGCGCAACTGCTTCGGTTTTAAATGTCCCACGGCCCAATCGATTTTCAAGGACTTCCAAGAGCATTGAACTGGTTGAAAACAGCTTACGTGATACAAAAAATAATAGCCTAATTCTGACTCCCAAGAGCAACAATTCATGAAATTTTTAAAAAAGTTTTGAAGTACCTTCTTTTACAAATTTAAGTCGTTCAAGAACTGAAAGAAATAACTTTAATTTACTCAAACATTTTTGTTAAACAATTTTTGAACGTTTTCGAAAAGTAAATCCTATTTGTTGAAGCAACAAGGCTCATTTTTACGTTAACAAGCAAAGCTGCCGTTACTGGTCTCCAGTAACTTGCAAACCTCGATTGAAATATCAAAAACCATTGCATTTCCTTAAAGTATTTATTTGGTGTGCCCTCTCCACGTATGATATATTTGAACCTTTTTTTAAGTTTTCGAGGCCAGAAGACGAGTGTCAACCGTGAAAATATCGACGCATGATTATGGAATTCTTTTTGCCAGACTTACGAGCTCATCCATCAAACTCTTAACACAAGTGGTTTCAACAGTATAAAGCAACTGCACACACACCCAGAGCTGCGATAAATTTTTTTTGGCTACCGAGGTCGCCCGATCTAAGTTCCATAGATTTTTTATGGAATTACCTTAAAAAGAAGGCTTACAATTACAATCTTTTATCTGTTGTGACTTTAAAGAAAAATACTCATCGAGAAATCTGCTCAATTGAAACAAATTTGCCGCAGCATATGGCACAGAACAGTGTGTTCAACTCGATGGAAGACACTTGGATGGCATACTCTTTAAAACAAAGATTCCGCATTTCCATTTCAGTGATCAATTTTCTTAATAAAACTGTGTGTCAATTATTACATTTTTTACTTAAGTTTGAATATATAAATCTTTCACCAGACACATTGTATTTTGGTACTTTTTAATTATTTGGCCATCATAGGCCTTACCTTTTAAAAGAGTAAGGTACTTAATATCACCCTCTGGTTTCAAAACGAAATTTATCAATCCACCAAAAACAATTTAGATATATTTTGTGAGGAAAAGAATTATTGTTGTGAAAAACTCTACATTTAAAAAAAAATCTTGCTCATAATCCAAACTAAAATCTCTCCAAAAATATGCACTTATTGTATTATCATCAAATATATTTAATGCCACTACTTTGAGTAATAACCAAGTTTTTTAAGTACATATAAGTTCAATTAACTTTAAAAAAAAATATTCCAATAAATATTAGCGAAAAAACTAAAATAAAATTAATTAATTTTGCTCTCAACAAAAAACTTTATGAGCTTTTGTTTGAAATAACTTAATTCAAAAAAAATTTTAAACATCTTGTTCAAATCTTACTCTTCTTCTCAATTTTTTTTTTAATAACTACTTAACAACTATAGCAACTTACACACATGCACAAGCGCATAGGCTTAATACATATATGTATTTATTATTACTCTAACATAGAGCGTTGCATACTTTCAGGATGAAGGAAGATTTTCTACTAAAATCATTTGCTTAACTGTAAATACTCATATAAAACAAATAAAATTCCAGCAAAGAAAATTTAATAAATAGAATTTTCAACAAATGCAATGTTAAGATTTACTCAACTATAAAAAGAGAAAAAGGAATATTTTTATAAATAAATTTATAATAAAAGTAGCAAAAACTTCTAGTATTTAAGCATAAATCAAAATATGGGCATGACGATTTACTTAAAACCAAAATAGATTTGAAAAAGTATTTATTCTTTGGATTAATATTTTTCTAAAAAGAATAAAAATTAAGGAAACTTATCAGCTTTAAATGTATTTTTCTTTTCCACTTTTTATACAATTTTTACTTCTTTTATTTTTTCTTTAAAGAACATATGGTAGTTCCTCAAGGAAACACAAAAGACTCAAATGTATCTATATCTACAAACACATATGTAAGTACGCAAATATGAGAATTTTAAAAAACTTTTTAATACTTATTACATAAAATATTATCAGGCAGACAAATATGTTTTAGTCAACTTTGCTTTAGTTTAACTAAAGAGGGTAGAATTTAATTTGCACTGATGAACAACTACTTTATACAATTATTCCATTATTTCAATAACTATTTTTGTTCTTCTTTCTTTTCCTTTTTTTCTTTTGGTTTTTTTTCAAGTTGTTATGGTAATTAAAGTTCAATGTTAAGTCTTAAGTGAAATAAAGTTTTATGAAGAGTATTAGACTAAAAAGAATTTAACAAAAATAGTTATTAAAAAAGATTTATTTCTTTTTACTGCTTTGGAAAAAGGAATTTAAACACAAAAAGAAAAAATATTTGTTTTTATTTTCATAAGTCTTTAAGTTAAAGAACATGCCTGACAAATTTTTGGTTGTTAATAAATAAAAAAATTCTAAAAACTATAATAAAACTTAAGATATGGTTAAAGGGCTATTTTTAAGAACCTTTAAAATGTTCTTAAGAATGATTACACACATTTCTAAAAACTTAATTCTGCACATTTAAGGCGTATAAAGAAAAAGATTTTAGAAAAGTTTTATAATTTTTTTTAATAAAACGTATAATGTCACCTGCATTAAATGCTCAAAAACAATGAACATGTGCAACATATGTCTTGAAAAATAAAATGATTTATTGCACAAGCAAACCAATAACAAAAAAATTGAGTTTTGCAAAAAGCAAAAGAAAATAATATTGTGGTGAAACTTTGTTTTCTTACCTGCAGTTGTGTGCAGAAGTAAAAAAAGAAAACCCACGTATGTGGCTAAAACTCAATTTCTTTTTATTTGTTTTAGGGTTTGCGGCATCTTTGTCGCCAAAACTTCTTAGCAAATGGGTGATATACACCCAACCAATAACTGAAACCTCAATTTATAATAAAAAAAAGTATTTGCGGATTTTTTATTGTTTCTTAGAATGCAGAGTTTCCCAAATACAGATATAAATCATACAAAACTAATAAATATAAATGAGTAAATTTACTTGCTAAAAAATTTTGCAGCTTAAGGACTTATGAGATTTTAGTACCTCTGTTAGATCTAAGCCAAAGGAAATAGTTCAAATTCCGTTCAAAAGGTCCTGAAAGCTAATTAGTTTTCTTTAATAGTAAAAATTATATTTAAGTACTTTTAAGGTCTTAAGACAAATTAGTTTTTTTCTTTAAATTATTTTGTTTTCTTTAAATTTATTATACTCTTTGCATAAATGCTAAAGGGTATATATAAGTTTATCCTTTCTTGATCCTTAAAGATAGGGAAGTCTACTTACCGATGTCCGTATGTCCATCTGCTCGCCTGTCCGTCGGCCCGTCTATTTGTGTTATGGTTGAAGTCAACTTTTTGAAGCTTCCCGATGTCGCATAGACCCGTAGGTAGTAATAAACTATCAAAAATATCGTCGAACAAATCGCTACTGAAAACTCAGGAAATTCGCCCGATATCAAACTGAGATATAGGCGTACATGGATGCAACATTAGACCGACTCCCATTAGTTTTTTTCACAAAAATTTTTGTAAAATATACTTACACTCTATTTCTGTCCCCTGTTGCCATAATTAAAATTTTTTTTTTGAATTGCTTCCACAGCTCCCAGAGTTTTCCTACAAAGGTCAAATATAATACAGACCCAAATTAATTTTTTTTCCTTAACATTTTTGTAAAACATATTTACCACCTATCTACAGCCGCTAATAGGGTGTCCGTACAAATTTAAAAAAAAATATAGTAGAAAACTCCATAACCTTTCCAAGTCAGCCTTAGAAGAATAAAATCTTTCACAGACTCCTATTAATTTTTCCTCCCAAACATATTCTTGGAATATTCTTACCCCTTATCACCATCACCCAAAGGGGTTTCCATACAACATTTAAAAAAATGATATTGAAAGGCCCATAACTTCCCTTAAATAGGCCTTAAAAAAATAAAAGAATATACTTATCTCCCTTCTCTCTCGCCTTAGGTGGGTCCTAAAAAAAGTATGGGAAATTGTTATAAACCCCTTCCCTACAGCCTCCAGGTTGCCCGTGGATAGTCAAGTGTGGGACTGACCCTAAGTCATTTTTCTTTACAAACATTTTCCTTAAACATACTTACCCCCTTTTTCCACCTCCTTAGGGGGCTGCCGTACAAAATTTGAAAAAATTAGGGAAAAACCCCTACACTTTTCAAAGGATATCTAAGATTCGGCACAGCAGAACACAGCGCTCTTATTTGATTTTTTTTCTGCAAGAAACTTTATTTGAAAAATCAGATTTTTCTTCCATTTCCAGATGAGTAGAATTCAGTTTTGAAACCGGCTAATTATTTCCACCAACAGCTCTCCTTTAATGGCAGCAGTGTTTTGAGCGGTAAACGTCTTCTTTTAACTATAAAGGTAAACGTAGTTTTTTCTTTTTTAAACCAGGACGAGGTTTAAATTTTCCAAATACACAATGCCTTATGTATTAAAGTCACTTTGGCAACAAGAGCTTATAGTCAAGTTTGACCCATAGTTATTACTCCTTGAGATTTATTTTTCGGGTTTGTTTCAGCATTATTTATTTTTTTTTTTTTGGATCAAAACCAGCAAATATCAGTGTGTTTGGCTTATTAATGTATTCACAACTTCAACCCTATAAAAATTTCTAATAAATTTGGCCTGCAAATCACAAATGTGTAACTGTTGATATATACCGGAAGATGTTCAAAAAAGCAATTCTCCAATTTTCAAAACAATTCGCCACTGTAAATTACTAAACATTATAACTTTTGGCCAGTTATATAAAAGGGCTTTGTTTTATTGTTTGCTATAACTAAATATATTCTTAAAAATTTCTTACTAACAATTTGGCTCCACACTTAAAATATCTCTGCTTTTTTAAGTGGCAATTTTCAAAACGATATTTTCTTCTTTTGCCATTATTTTTAAGTTTTTAAAGTTTCTCATTGTAGGCGGATAATATTTAATGTTTTCTAATGGAAAAACTTTGTCAAAGAAAGGAAAGAGTTTATATATGGTTTAAGGGAGGAGTGAAAAGAAAAACTAACAAATTCAAAGAGTTAAGCACAAAATGATTATTTTTTTTTTGTTTTCAACAAATTTTTTAACACATGCACTTCGACATTTATAAACCGACTTAAGCATGAACTGAAAATATAAACCCAAAAACATTTATATATTTTTCTGTTTTCTTTGGAAACTACTTGAATTTACTTTTTTTATTTTCTTCAAATGGTTTTAAAATAGAATTTTTAAGTTGTTTGATAAAGTTTCTTTTTAAAAAAATTTTTCTCAAGTTGTTTTTTGCTTAAGCTAATGAATGTTTTTGCTTTTGTTTTTGCTGCACTAATTTCAGTTTAAACGACATTGTTAATGAAATGATTTTTAAGCAAATAGAACGTAAGTATCATGAATATGAAATGCTTCTAGTTTTTGCAAAAATTGGCCAGAAATTGTAAATGAGAAAATGTATTTAGTTTCGGTATGAGAGAGAAAATTTTTAATACTTTAAAAATTAAATTTTAGCTAATATTTAGAAATTTAATTCAAAAAAATATTATTCAAACAAACAATATAAACATTTTTTATTCCGAAACTATTGAAAAAAATTTCATAATAAAACCAATTTTATTATAAAATCAATTTCAGAATACTTTTGGTTTTAAGCTTTAGTTTTCAAACATTATCCATTAAATAACTAAGCCAACCTTAAAACTCCTGGTAGTCCTAAAATGCTTAAGTAAAGACTTGAATATCTACTGTCTTTTATCAAAAATCTTTTTCAATTGCTGTCAACCGATTTCTGCTCTTTAACCATTTTCGTTTTCTTAAGTTTTGTTTCCCTTTTGTTTTTAAAAGTCGAATGAAAGAACATTTTTTTAAGAAAAAAACAAAATGAAATCAGTAGGTTTATACTTTGTTCAAGTATTTTAAGTGCTTTTTAGTTTTTCTTTTAACTCTTTAACATTTTTCTTCTTCCTGTCAAAATGCCTTTAAATGCCAATATTGACAACATTCTCTTTGATAAAAAAATTGATTAATTTATATGTTGTGTGTATACTCGGTTTCCAGCTTTATACCCTTCACATAGTGATAATATACCCTTATCAGTTGGTCATTCCATTTGTAATTGCTACAATGTTTACTTCAGACCCCATAAAGTGTATATGTTCTGGATCCTTAAAGATAAGAAAGTCAATAGAACCATGTCAATGCGTCCATCTGTGCGTCTGTTGAAATCAAGTTTCCCGAATCAAATAAAGTCGCACAGAAAATATTTTAATGTCAAAAAATCAGAAATATTTTTGAAACAATCACTATCAAATATCGGTTCACTAGTGGTCGAAGTGTAAGCGAAAACCCAACAAAACCCATTTTTTAGGACAAAACTCGTGCATATTGGCCTTTTGCCACAAAACTTGGTGCAAATACTTTGAAGATAGAGACCTAATTTAGGGAAAAAAAATTTTCAGATAGCATTAAGGAAAGTTGTGTTTCCCCTACAATTGCACAAATTTTGTGAAATATTGAATGTTCTCAGCTTGAGAAGCTATAATAGCTATCGACTTCAAATGTTCTACAAAATAGTTGGACAATAAGTGGAAGAAAAATTTTCTGGGTTCGGAGGTCCCATACAAATTAACAATTTTTATGAAATTTTCGATACGCTTTGTCTCGGAATCTATAAAAGCTACCAGAATTAATTGGACAAAAAAGACCTCATTTTGGGAGAAAAATAATTTAGATAGGATCGGGGGAGGGTTACCTCTCACCTAAACGATCAATTCTTGTAAAATGTTTAATACGCTATATCTGGGAAACTATAACACCAATCGGCTTCGAATAATAAATCCTCTATTTTGGAAATAAAAAAGTTGGATATGAGCAGGCGTTTTTTAAAACGAATAATTTTAAATCTGTTAAGACTCTTGGCCTCAAACCTTCTACATGGTGTCTCTATTGTACATATAACCGCCAAAAAATTTCTTTGGCTTTCTATTTTGAAAACCTGAAGCAAAATATTTGCAATGAAATATTTTCAGTACGAACTAACTTAACTAGATCAGATGGCTGGGCATGTAAAAAGACCAATGTGGAGGGTATAGAAGGCAATCAGTAGTCTCTCTAAAGCCATAAGGCCGCCCTGACTACCAACGTAGATTGTCACGTCCCCTCTCCCACCCTTATCTCGCCCTATCGATTCCGCCCCCTTTATCACCGCTAGCATTTTAGCCTGGAAAAACTGCACTCATCCGGGAGTCTGTAGGACATTCATGTTCATTATTTAGACACCACCCCAGTGCCTACTTCCACCTTCGATCCATCAGTAAAAACTGCACACTCCTCACACTTCTTTTCTGATCCCTTTTGGACCTTCCTAGCTGGACACACTACTTGAAGCAGGATCCCAAAGTCAAGTTTTGCTTACATATAATACGTCACACCTGAACGATGCAGCAATTGACTATCGCCGACATTTCCTAGAATGTCGGCGTGTCCAACCCAACCTGCCCCACGCATACCTGACTCACTAAGTATAAACAAGCTCCAAGCCGCCATTCCAGCAACAAAATCCTTAATAGGAAGAAGATGTAAATCTTGTCCAGCGCTGCCTGTGGTATGCTATTTCTTGCCCCTTTAATGCCTAGAACCACACATCTCTGGACCTTTGTCAAGAACTTCCTTATGTCGCCCCTCTCTAGGGCCTTCCACCATACAAGGCTACCGTACATAAGAATTGGTCTTACAACGGGTGTGTAAGCCCAGTTTACCATAGCTAGTTGTAACCTTCAGTTTCTACCCATGGTATTCCTTCAGGCATAAAAGCATAGAGAGCCTTCCTAACCCTCTCCTCTCCATTTGCCCTCCAAGACAACTTGCCATCCAGGACAATACCCAGCTGCTTGCCTCTATCCGCTAGTTTTATCTGAACCCCGTTAAGCTCTGGCAGCCACTTTGTACTTTCTGGTAAAAAAAACCATCTCCGTCTTCCCTGGGCTTGCCCCAAGTCCCTTGTCCCTGGCCCAAACAGATAAATCGGATGATGCACTGTGCCTTATCTTGCTTGTAGTGGAGAAGAATTTTTCCCTCACTAAAACTACGATGTCGTCTGCCACTACTTCGACTCAATATTCCGTTGACTACCAAAATTCACAGTAGTGGCGAGAATACCCCTCCCTGTATTGTTTACCTAACCCCGCCTCTTTTCAAATGTTCACTTCCCCACTTATAGTTAACTATCCGGCTTCCAAGCGCAGAATGGATCTATTATATAAGGATGCCCTGAACTCCTACTTTCCTCAGTGTGTTGCAATAGCCTCTATCGAAACCTTGTTAAAGGCTCCTCAAAGCCCAAGAACGCGCCTAGTGTGTACTCTTTCCTTTGCCAGGCACGCTCTATGAATCCCACCACATCATAAAGCGCACTCTTAGAAAATTTACCCCTCACGTAAGCATGCTGAGTGTTACTAATGTTGTGCGCACCAATCGTGTTCCTAAGATAAAGATCGATCAGCCATTCCAACGTCTTCAGTAAGAAAGACGAAAGCCTGCTCGGTCTAAAATACCCTGGCATCGGTTGGCTGGCCTTTCCAACCACCTCAAGCATATATAGCCAAGTGTGATGCTGGTAACAAATACACTAGTTAAAAGTTGCAGTCCCTGCATCAAGAGATTCTGTAGCATACACGGGTAAATACCGTCCTTTGATTTTCAATCTTTACTGAGATACTCAAAACCTATTTTCCGTATTAACCTAGCGTGACAAGAACTATAAGACTTTTCTGACTAAGGTTTTTGTTGCCATTCCCAACACTTAGTATTTTATATGTACCGCAAGTAGAATTAAATTCAAACATTGGTATATACTTTGATTCGAGTTTCCCGCAGTTTTCTTTAGCTGATCCGTATGTTTGGCTGTGCAAATACCCATGTTTCAACTCTATGCAAAGCCTCAAGATGGCAGCTTTTATGCTTTTATATCGAAAAATTCAATTAAAATATTTATGTTTTTCAAAGTCTACTGTAAATATTAAGATTCCAAGTAATAAGCATTAGTAAGCTAAACACATTTACATAAGTAAATAAATGATTATCTTTTTAATGCACCCATAAATTGGATTTCAAATGGAAATTATTTTCATAATAAATAAAAAAGAAAAGTCTCCTAAAGCGCATATGTTTTATATATTTGCAATCGTAAATCTGCACATGCACATAGATTTACATAAGACCATTAAAGAACATCATACTTTAGTTCCATATCCGCAAAATAATAACTTTTAAAAGGTATTTGGTAGCTATAAAATTAAATTTATTTAGGTTTTATGATCTAAAAGGAATAAGTTAAGAAAAGAAAAAATAAAAATTAAATTAAAATTCAAATCAGACTTCATGAGCATGAACAGGCAGGTATTTAAATAAATAAGCATTTTGGCCGCAATAAAGTATTATTTTAGATGTCTAATGCCATTTTAACGGCACGTTTAAGGATTTTGCAGTAAAAAAACAAAAACAAATAATTGTTTTCAATTAATTCAAATGCGATGTCCATTTGAAGTTGATGTAATAAGCAGTTATTTAACTGTTTTACTACTTCAAGATATTATAGGATGTTACTCTTTTTAATTTTTAAAATTTTTCTTTGCAGAGAATGGGAAAAGTATTTTAAGGGTTTTAGAGCATGAAAAAATATAATAAAGGCAGTAAAGTATTTGTACTAGAATGCAGATAAAAAATCAAAAATCCTTAATTCGTAAATGGCAAATAAAAACAAAAATCTTTTAGGCAAATTGTTTTCTATTCTTTTTTACTTCCAGATTATTAAAGTACTTACTTCCTCATCATGATCAAGAGATTACAAGCAGGTTGCGTAAGACAGATAAAGAAAAACCAGATTATTCGCAAATTTAACACAACTGCTTTCATTTGGAAAGAGAACACAGTGCCTAGGCAGACGTTTTTAGATAAACCTCTTCTTGCATTTAATTTTTATGTATATTTGAATAGCTTAGGGATCTATAAAAGCATGTATTTTAATACAGGGTGTCTGGTGGCAAATTAAGGTTTAAACACGATTATCAATTGTGCAGATTTGTCCATCACGATGTCGCAGCGGTAGAGTAAGCATTGCGCGTTCGCTGCGGAAACATTTTATTGGAGTAATAAATCTTACGTAATTGTTCGTCAATAATTTTGTTCAAAGTACGGAATAAAACGAGTGTAAATTTAATTCGTTGGGGGGTCCACGCAACTGCTTTGGCTATGAATGTCCACACGCCAGGGTCCAGTCAATCTTCAAGGACTCCCGAAAACATTGAACTGATTAAAAGCAGTTTACGTGGAAATTACCAACTTTCAATAAGGAAACACGGAGCCTCACTGGGATTTCCAAGAGTGATTATTAATTAAATTTTAAAAAAGGATCTTAAGTTCCATCCTTAAAAAATGCAAATCGTTCAGGAACTAAAAGAAAGTGGATTTGATTTACGCAAAAAATTTTTTTGAAACGATGCTGGAGCGTTTTCGCATTGAAGATCCCATTTTTTGGAGTGACGAAGCTCATTTTCACCTAAACGACCACGTCAACATGCAAAGCTTCCATTATTGGGCTCCATGACCCCGCAACTCTCGATTTAAACATGAAAAATCATTGCATTTCTCCAGGGTAACTGTTTGGTATGCCTTATCCGGACATGAGGTAATTAGAGCATTTTTGTTTGCAAATTCCCGAGGCCAGGCGACGAATGTCAAGAGCTAAAATTACCGAAGAATTATTATGAAAATCTTTTTGCCAAACCTGCGAGCTCATCCATAGTACTCTTTACAGACGTGGCTTTAACAGGATGGGGCAACTACACACACAGCCAGAGCTTCGATTCACTTGCTTCGGGAAAATATCTCCAAAAAATGATTAGTTGCTTTCGGGATATCCCATGGTCACCGAGGTCACCCAATCTCCAATGGATTTTTTATAGGGTTTTCTCAAAGAGAGGGTTCATAATGGCAATCCCTTATTTTTTGAGGTTTAAAAGAAAAATATTCGTCAAGAAATCAGCTCAATTTAACCAAGTTTACTGTAGCGTGTGGCGAAGAACAAAAGGCTCCGTTTTAAAAAGTGTGTTTAAATCAACGGAAGACATCTGGATTATATACTCTTTAAAAAATTAAAATCCGAATTTTTATTCTATCACTTAATTGTCTTGATAAAATTTTGTGTCAATTATTACGTGTTTTTTTTAAGTTTGAATATATAAATCTGCCACCAGACACCCTGTATAAGTTTTCACGAATTTGTTATCTACATTACTTAAGGTTTTTATTAACGTAGTTTTAGGGTTTTTCAATTGGAAAACATTTTGTAAAAACATAATTATATTTAACATTCGTATTCATCAATTTGCATTAGATGCGAATAAATATATATAATTTCAGCTACATAAACATAAATGATCTTACAAGAGTTCCAGTTATATCCTTTAAGCAGTAAAAAATAGCATGAGGTGTTCTATGTTTAAGTCTGCCCTGTTATAAGATACTTTTTCTTATCATTTACAAAAGTTTCTTTTTTTCTACCTGCCCTCATTGCTATGCATATGTCCTGTCACAAACTATAACATAGTCGCATGTACTCCAAGAATAAATGAAAATCTCATAACTGCAAAAGTTATGAAATAAATAAATGGAAAATAAAATTAAATATTAAAATCTAAATATAAAGACCTTAAATCCCATTTCTTTTAAAACCCCTAAACTATCTGCTAAATGTGCAACCAACCAATAGTAGATAATAAAAGCCAGCAATAAACAAAACAACACACAAGTTGCTTTTATATCAAGGGCATGTATGTGGTCCTTAAAATATTTTTATTAACCACACACATGTTAGAAAACAGCTAAAAATCTATGAAAGAAAAGCAAAGCAGCGAAACAGGGCACAGAATAGTCAACGGTGTAACCCTAAAATTAATTATAAAGAACAAACATTTTCAAACAAAACCGACTAACCGTTGTGAATGAACAATTGAAAAAGCAATTTAAATATGACCATTAAACAGCATAAAAAGGTGCAAAGTGTAGAAATGTGCTGTGATTTTTCCACTATATGGAATTTCAATTATGCATATAAATGCACACGCACACATATAAACATAGGTCTATGTGTATAGCACAACCAACACAGCCACCACTTTATGTTGTCTATTCCATAACGATGAGTTCTATTGATATTTACGTACTTTCATCCAAAAACAATTTTAAATATGTAATTGTATGCAGCAAAACTATTGTTTTCTTTTACACATGTTGTTACTCTGGTTGAACACCAACATTTTCTGTGGAAACAGAAAAACCACAACTAGACATGCACCACTTTGGTATTTTTTATTGTCATGAAAAGTGCATTATTGTTTTTGTAATGGGTAAGAGTTCCAAATAATTAACATTTCTCATTTGACTTAAAAAAAATTAATTTCTAATTAATGAGATTTTTGTAGGAAATAATAAATTTTTCTTCCCAAAAAATTTGCAAGAGATGATTAGTGTGGCTAGTTGACAGTAGAAACTGCTGTATAAAAAATTTTGTAAAGATTTAGTAAGAAGGTTTAACACCAAGAAACGGGGCTTATTCAAAAATGAAAATTTCCTTTAAAGCCTAAAACGTTTTTGCCGGCACGCTACAAAACCGCTTTAAAAGTTTTTAAAAAAAAGTTTCTTTTTTCCGAAATAACTCTTTAATCCTAAACTGCACCCAGTAGACTACGAATTATTTGAAATATGTAGATTATGTTGCAAGATTTAGCTGAAATTTTTATTGCGTTACTTGCACTTTGAAAACTTGATATATACAGAAATTTTTAAAAAATATATTTTGGCGGTAAAAAAATTTCGTACACAGGGTGCCTGCTGGCAAGGTATACTACTTTGTTTGCTTACAATTTTTGACTAAATGAAAGAGAATGAATCTTATATTGATAAATTTTTTACTTAATGTCGGCAATCATATATTAAATACAATATGAGATAAATATCCATCTCTGTTAGCCTCACAAATGCCACCCATTTAAGCATATTTTTTTTACATTCTCACGCATTTTACGCGGTATTTCATTAATTTCTAGTTTGTTTGCATAAGCCCTGCTTTTTAGATATCCCCACACAAAAAGAAGTCCAGAGCAGTCAAATCCGGCATTCGTGAAGACCATCCAACATCATCATTTCTTAATATAACTTGTTGTGGAGAGAGGTCTCAAAGTAATTTTATTTTAATCCTGTCTGTTTGCAAGGATTTATCCTGACCAAAATGCATTTGGACTGTCACTTTAAATAGACGCAAAGGTGACTGATGAATAAATTGAGGGGTTTTCGTTGCCCAGAACTGACTATTCTGTTAACTCACAACTCGATTTCAAATAATAATATGCATCGTCACTCATTATAATTTTTCTACAAAAACCGGAGTTGTCATGGGGGAGCTGTAACACCCTATTGGCAAATGCAAGGCAGCGTAAATGGTCTTTTGGAAGAATGCAGATCGTTTTGCGTTTGTAGTGCGTCTAGGTGGCACGAAGTTTCTTAAAAAAATTGCACGTAACTTTTTCATCGTCACAGTAATTGATGATTGATTTTGATAAAATATTTTAACAAATTAAACACATTGATTAACCAAATATTTTTCCATAACAAATTTGCCACGTCCCTACTTCACGTCTGCCAAACACGCACTAAGTATACTAGTACCATAAATTACGAATAGCCTAATTAAAATCTTCCCTTTTTTATTTTTACTTATGATTTAATTTGCATTTAAAGCTTACTTACTATTACTCTTACTCCGGTCTTGAATAAAAACAACTGCATTCCAAATAAAATTGGCTTAGAAGTCAACATAGAACAATCAAAAAAACTCACAGACTGGTGCTGGGTTTAAGAAAAACTTTTGAGGAAAAGAAGTACTGCTCAGAGATTTTTTAGATATCTCTTAAGCTTTCGATAAAGTATGGCACGAAGGCATTTTAAACAAACTAAAGCTAAACCTTCCAGATAATATTTTTAACCTTTATGATCATTCCAACCAATAGGGGCTGGTGTACCTTAAGGGAGTATACTAGGTCCAATTCTGTACTTGCTTTACACGGCAAATATGCCAACCAACAGTTTTACGCACACGTCTATATTTGCTAATGATACGGCTTTTCTCTGTATTAATAAAGACCCTAAAAATTATTCGAGACAACTGCAACAACACTTAACACAAGTAGAGAAATGGCCGAAGTTATAGGGAATAAAAATTAATGAGCAAAAATGTACCCACGTAACGTTTACTTTAAGCAAAGAAACTTGCTCCCCAATCCGTATGAACAACCATATAGTGCCCCAAAGATTTGAAACGAAATATTTTGGCATTCACCTAGATCGTCGCCTCACATGGAAGCCTCAAATTGATTCAAAGCTGACTCAAATGAAACTTAAAGTTGCTCAAATCTACTGGCTAATCGGCAGAAACTCTGTGCTTCGTCTTGATTTTAAACTTCTGCTCTACAATTCGATTTTGAAACCAATTTGGTTCTACGGTATACAATTATGGGGCACTGCTCCGGCATCCAACATAGAAAAAATTCAACGCCGTCAAAACAAAATCCTTAGAATAATAACTGGTGCTCCTTGGTATGTTAAAAACCGCAACATCCACAAGAATCTACAATTTCCCCTAGTTAAATGCAAAATCCAGAACTATGTGGACAAGTATTTAAATTAGCTGGAAACTCAAATCCGTTTGCCCAAAACATCCTGCAACATAGTAAACATACCCGTTTGAAAAGGAGGGATACTATTGCGCTCATATGAAGCTTATTAATTAATATGAGAACTTAAATTTTAGTCTGGCACTGGCTGGACTTATATTAGCTACAAAGTTTTATGATTTTAATACTTATTGTTAGTTCGCCAAAGGCGAAGATTCAACAATAAAAAAATATGAAAACAAAAATCTTACTTAGTATTTTTAAGTCACTATGTGTCTCTTTATATAGTTAAAACCAAAATGTTCCTTTTACCTTTGCTCGATACGTATTTGGCATATTATAAAAGCATTCTTTTTATTTATTTTATGCAATTTAAAAGATGATTTTTAATAGTAAAAACTCTCCCTAAAAACCTAAAAGCAACTATAAATGATACAGTCGGTTAAACCAATAAATACTATCCCTTACAGCAAAATGTGTTTTTTTCTTACTAACCAACACTTGTAACTTATGGGGATTCATAATACTCTATTAGCTGATTGTTAAGAAACTTGGTAAAAATATTAAATACTACTTATATGAAAATATTTCCAACTAAAGTACTTTTGGTGCCTATGATAATTTTGAGCGAAAAAAATATTAGCATAAAAGCATAATGCCATTTAAAACGTTTTTATGTGGTGATTCCATAAAAAAAATAAACAACGAGTAGCCTTGTCTAGCCATAAGTATTTAAGATTATTGTTTGTATAATTAAAAGATTTTTATAATTTTTTTGAATGTATAAATGCATATAATATTTGCATATAAGCACCCACAAGTAAAAATATAAATGTTTTTTTTTCTCTGCATTCATAGATGCAAGTTTTTGTCTCGTAAACTGTGCAAGTAGGCAAACCCTTGTACATATGTGTCTGTGTTTGCGCCAACAGATGAGTGATTGCATTTGTTTGTTTTGTATTTTAATAAATATTTGCAGCAGCAAGTGTTTGTGTTTGTGGTTGGTAGAATTGTTATTATTATTTAAATAACGTAATTATCCAGTATTATGTCAAAATGAAATTATTTGTTCGTTTGCAAAGGGTTCCGTCTGCATGTATGTATTATTGGATTATGCATACTAACACAAATATATAAACTTATAATTTAAATAAAAAATTTGCATAAATGGTTTAAGATAAACCATCTTAAATGTTAAAAGAACTAAATATTTTGATTTAAATTAAAATAAGTACAAAAATGTATTCTTTTATTTCAAGACAAAGCAACTTAAACAGCTTGTTTATGGTCGATCCTGCTCCTTATGGGTTTTTTTTATTTGGATTTAATTGCAGACATGCGGACGATATATTAAAAGAGACTTTTTGCAAAAAAATAAATACAGTGTAAGACTTTATAATTTTAACTTATAATTTTAAACTTAAAAAATTTTTTAGTTCTACGTACCATGCGTATGAGTTATAAATAATTTAAGTAAATAATTTAAATTGCTCATACGCGCAACAATTATGAATACTATTTTGATTTAAATATAAATTCTTTTTATTTCGATTAACAAATATTCGGTGCGAAATACTTATCGTTTATCTTTATTGATTCTTAAACTAAGGAACCGCCAAAAAACAGAGTTTTTTAGAATTCATTTGATGCTTTTAAATGTTGGAAGAATTTTTGTCGTTAAAAATTCGAGAATCTGATTTAGTACAACCAGAAATATAACTTATCGCTTAAAATGTTATAATTTTTTTTTATTAAGCACTTAACACAGAATAAGACTAGCTACAATAGGCACTTGCGTAAGTGATAAAAGAATGAGATGTGGCCCACTTCGGTATTATTATTATTAAGTCTATTTTTGATAGCTCTTGAAGAAAGAAAGACAAAATAAACATTGAGTAGGCCAGAAAAAAAATTTCGATTACTAAAGGTAGAGGTTTACTAAAATACCAGCCACAATTTCCTAAAAAAGAAGGATGGAATAGATAGGCCAATGTAAGCCTCGTTCATAGGCTGTCCAGTCTGTCAGCGTCAAAGTTTCGAATCCGAACAGGCCCAGTTCCAGAGAGAGGTGCCGAATTCTTTTTAGATGATCCACATCCTAACAGCTTCTACGGAAGTCATTGAAAGGCAGTCTTAGTAAATGGCAAATTGACATTGGTTGGTACTCTTGGCCATGATATCTCTCAATTTCTATTTGTTCAAATCAAGATCTATCCACAGCCAGGTCATTCAAATGATAAAATACGAAGGAAAGGCACTTGCAATTCTGCCAGGTTATCAATCCACTTTTAGTTTACAGAAACAGAGCTGAAACCCAAAAATGTGGTTAATCACTTCGTCCTCAATTTTAGCATTATCTTTATTGAATGTATCAGGAATAAAGATGCGTTAATTGGTTATTGTATTTGCTTTCATACGCAGTGATGTTTAAAAATATCGGCATCCAGCTGAAAAATGTCTTGTGATAATGGACCTTATGGTGGCTTAGCTATCGGGAAAGGCCCTGATTTCCTGCCGAATATTTTTCAGTATCGTAGGGAATTTTCTGCTTTGGCAATCGCTAACAGTTTAACCTGTTGTGCACTGCAATTATCAGAAGGCTGAACTTCTCTTTGCGCAATGAAACTGGCTCTAACAACACCAGTTTCCCCTATTGGTATGTACCTTAAGATATACAGTTCCTGACGAAGGGATTTATTCCAATAGTCCAAACGACAATTACTTTACCACATACTATGTGTCTTTATCTGCTTAAAGCATGTAGTTTTATCTTGTTTTTTTGTGCCAGTTTCTTTACCAGGAGGTTTTCTAAGCGCCAGTTGAGTTATGTCAAAAGGTACCTTGTCAAAGTGTATTTTATTGACCCTATTTTTAGAATTGCCATGATTCTCATAGTTTCCTTTACACATACGTTGACAAATAGTGGTAGAGTCTAAAATCTTCCACTGCACTTTAGCGCTATTTAAGAAAATCAGCTCTTTACCCGTTTTACAGAGCAAGCACCTCATTTAGTGTTAGGGGATTAAAAAAGTAATTTCGTATCTCTTTTTGAACAACACCAGTTCTGTTTTGGAAGGGTTGAAAGACAGCGCATTTCTTGCTTACCTCTTATTAAGTATCTTTAATGTCAGGTCTGTCTTATCAGATAACATATCTGCAACGTCTTCTGGAAGCAAGTTGAAAGTCATGTTCTACAGTAATGATGACAGAACTCCTCCCTGAAGGGCTCCTCTAGTGCCTGACTTCATAACATTAATTCGTTTAATCGTTCCTTTTTTCTTATTAAGCTGGGTAAAATAATTGCAGCCAGAGAAATATCAACCCCCAACTCAGGTTAGCCGAGGTTGATGGACGATTGAAGTTTGATATATTTTATGAACAATTAATTAAGAAAAATTTTAAAACATAAAAAACTAAAATTTTTTTTTAAATACTTGGAAGATTTTTTGCTCTACTGTTTATATAAGTTTATAAATAATTTTACAATAATTTTTTTTTAAATTCTTAATTTTTTTAAAAAGAGCAATACATTTTTGCACCCTGCTGCAATATTATCTTTTTCAAAAGTCACTGTAAATTTTTAAACACGTAAACAAGTCAATTAACATGCGTGCTTATGCAACAGTTTCGTTTTTCCAAGTACGTGTATGTGTGTGAGGGGCTTTCCATTTACTAAACTTTCGATTTGTTCATATGTTTATGTAAATTCATGTTTAACTATTGTTTAAAAATTGCTATTATTTTCTTTTTTTTTTTTCTTTTACAACAACTATTCAATCTCACCCCTGCAATTAGTTTCTGTTTTATTGCTCTCGTTGTTGCTGCTCTTCTTGTTGGTCGGTAGAACTCGTTTGACTTTTTGGTTACTTATGTATATCACCAACCCCCCTTTTGACCCCTTGAGGCGAACAAAAACTAATTTTGCATGTTTTACTTAATTGTTCTTAAAATTTTTGTGTTTCCTAAAACCCAACAACAGGAACATTAACAACAACAAAACATCTATTTTAGGTGTTAACTTTGTATCAGAGATAAAGTGTAAAAAAGTAATAGAAACTATTGCACAATTGCGTTGGTAAGTTAGTTCAGTTCCTTTTATTTTAGTGGTAATAAATAATGAATTTAGAAAGCAATGTTGGTGCAAAACTTTGATAAATAAATTATTAAGAGTAGAATTTTAAATTAATTTTCTGCAATGACTTAGTTAATTAAATGAAACATGGGCAAATGGGATCCTTAGTGTTTTTAAATGTTATTAAGTTTCCGGTTATATGCAGATTTCTAACTGCATAAAATTAAAAAAAAAAACTTTTTATTATTAAATTATTTGAAATCATGTGAAAAAAATTGTCAGATAATATTTGGTTATGGCTTTAGATATTTATATTTATTTAATTTTTTTTAAATATTTTTTCTCCCAAAAATATTAAAAAAATTATTAAGTACCTTCGTACCATAAAAAATTTTCCCGCATGTCTTTATATATTTTTAACAAAATCCCATTTTTCAAGTGATAAATAATTTTTCAATTCATACATAATTGCTCTGTAGCTCTGGCTGCGAAACAAAAAAATGGTCTCTTCTTTTTATACGATAAATATTTACATTTAAATATTAATTTTTTTTCAATCTGTCTGTTGTATGTTGGATGGTATGTTGTTGTTGTTGCACTCATGAATAATACAAAAGTGAATGTCCTTTATGAAATACTAATTAAGTTTAAACAACATACAAATAAATAAGAACCAACACATACGACCATAAATATCTACTGAAGGTTTTTTTTTTGAATGCACACCAATGTGTGTAAACGTACAGGTAAGTGAAGATTTTTTTTATTTGTGAGTGGCACCCCTTCAGTTTTTTTTTTTTTAAGTGTTTATTTACAAGAGAATTTTGTGGAGCCTGTGAATACACCCAAAAAATTAAAAAAAAGTTTTTGGGTATATAATTAAAATTTTCAATTTGATTTTAAATTAAAAAATAAATAAAAGCCAGAAAAATTTTTTTTTCTTTTAAAAAAATAATTTAAAATCAACAAAAAAAATTCTAAACGATTTTTTTTTTAAATTTGGTTTTTGTTTTCACTTTTGTTACTTGTTAATGTCCTTTAAATTTCTCAAAGTGTATTTAATTTATATTTGCTTGCCTTAAAGCTTTTGCAACAACAAATAAATTACTTAATATTAATTGCCGGTAGATGAATGTAATTAAAAAGAAATGCTTTGCAGACATACAAAAATGTTAAGAGATTAAAAACGAAAGACTTAAGGTTTAAGTCTGTGCTAAGAGGGCAGTTTATAAAGAGCCCGCTATGAAAGCAAAAAATTTTAAATAAAAGAGCAGCTTAAGAAATTATTTAAATATTGCATGCTTTAATTGTAACAAAAAAATTAATGGAAATTTTATTGAAAAATTTAAAGTAAAATTTATTGAATGTGTTTTTTGTTCAACATTATTCTTTATCTTTTCGTTTGATTTACAAATATTTATCTCTTTCAAATTTTGAATTTAAATTGTTTGACATGTGTGACTTTAGTCATTTTTTTCATCTATCATTGCATGAATTAATGTTGTTTGCAAAGTTTTCTGTTCTTTTCTTTTTATATTTTTGTAAGTATAAGAACTTGCAACGTTTAGTTGTTATGTCGTTATATGAATGCCCTGTAAATATTGTTTATAGGCAATTCAATTGTGACGGGTGTGATTATTTTACTCACATGTTTGTTTGTAGCTCCAGCAATTTAAAATTTTTGTTTAAGAAAAGGCTATGATTCCAAAGAATGTTATGTTTTTAAGCGAATAATACAAGGTGGGCCAAAAGAAGTCACCCAATGTTGTTTAGATCTCATTTTTTTTTAAATTAAAAATTTAATTCGGTTTTTTGATTATGTTTACCTAAACCTTAAGAATTTTACTTCTTATATCGAAAAGATGATAACCCTAAAAAAAGGCCTGAACCGATAGATCGGGCGATCTTTTTGGCCAATGGTAATCGCCAAAACGAGAGATGTGGAAACCTAGGAACGGCACCCTCAGAATATAGGTTGTAGCTTGCGCAGTGTGTGCCATTGCTCCGTCCTGCTAAGAAAACACGTCTTTTAGTCCAAATTCTTTCAATCTCAGCAGTAAAAACTCAGCTAACAAGGCCCGCTACGTCTACTGTTGTCGTTTGGCCCACGGCGTCCTAAAAAAGTGTGCACGACGATTCTTCCAGCGTGAACAGCGCAACCTGCAGTCTCTTTGAGCCAGTTAAACGACTCTTCGTGCATCACTCGTTTATTTTCGGTGCCCCAAAAGCAATATTTTTAATTGTTCACGTACCCGCTGAGGTGAAATTGAGCCTCACTGTCCACTTCGGCCTCGAGATTTAGGACGGATTTGGAATATGTTACACATATTTGGCGATCGACAGGCAGAACCTGATTCACAGAGATATGCCCAACTTTTTGACTAAAATTAGCATGAGGTACGACCGGCTAATGGCTTATTGCAAGCACGGCGCCTGGTCGATGTTTCTGGCGACAGCTCGACATCCTCGCCAACAGCGTCGATATTCTCGACAAAACGGACGCTCCGGGGCCAGACACTTTTGACAACGTCTCTCGTGGTCCAATATTCTCAAAATTGGTAACCACGCGGTGCATTGTTTGCGCAGTCGGTGCCGGATGACCAGGGAATCGGTGAGGGAATCCGCAATACCCCAACACTACAGACGAATTGTTATGCAAAACTCTTCTCTTACGTTTGGAGTCATAAGAGGTAACCTCAGAAGACTAGGAGTATGCATTTACTTTAAATAAAAAATCTTTCCTTTCGATATTTAAAACTTTCTTATCTGCAGGGTATTTCTTTTAAAATCAAATGCTCATTCACACCTATTTGCCTCAATAATGATATGAAATGTAAACTCCTTTGTAAACCTTATTATGGGTGTTAGGATCATGATTATAATAATGGCGACGACAATGTAACAGATAATGATGATGTCAATATTGATACATTGTGATTTTATTTGTAATAGTTTTAAGGCAATCAAAACGTTTGGTTTAAGAAGATAAAAAAAGGACTTTTAATTCAATGAAAATGAAAACATCTTAGAAAGAAGTTGAAAACAACCCCTTGATTTTTCCTGTAAAACGTTAACCCTTTTAGATTAAAAATTCAAATAAATTTTTAAGAATTAAAAGCTTGACGAAGTTGTTTTTTTCTAAATGAAGAATAATTAAAAAACTTTAGTACTAAACACGTTGTCAATTTTTTTATTAAAATTAGCAAAGTTGTGTGCATTTAAAGGCAGCTACCAAGAAAATACTTTTGCCCAGATCCCTATAGCTCATTCAAAAGTTCACCTAAACCACTTTTAAAACTCTTCCTTTTCAAGAAAACACATCCAAAAATTTCTGCCTGCAAAATCATAAAAATCATGTGTGAATGTATGTACTTAAATGCCAGTAAAATGTTGTACAGCATTACAGTAGCAGTTATTGGGTGGAACAGAGACATTAAAAATAAAATGAAAGAATTTTCAAAAGTGCCTTGAATTTCAAAAATATTGATAAATCGTGTGGAAATAATGTTTATGCATTTTGTCATAGTTAACACTTTTGGGTAATTTTTATATTCTTTATTTAGGAGCGATTTAAACAAAACTTTTTAAATGTAAGGATGGTAAATCATAGTATTCAGATTTAACTGAATGTTACTTTTTTTTATATACCAGCACTCAGGGGATGGCCCCTATACATGCATTGCATTGTGTTGGTGTCAGGAAAATAGGTTATGGGAAGGAGGATAAAGGGAGTAGTGTTTGTGGACATTTGATTTAAATCTCTCAAAATTTACTGTGACAGTAAAGACATCACTAGGAAGTTTATTTCACATACGAACTGTGCGACCGAAGAAGGAGTTTTCCCTGTAATGAGTGGTGCGATTCACTGGCCAGTCAACTACGTATGGGTGCGCACTTCTAGAAAAACGTGTATCACGCAAAAATTTCCGGGTCTCGGGAACAAGTTCCCTGATTTCCTCAGAGCACATTCCATTATAGTATCGGTAAAACAGCGAAACACACCCCACATCACGATGGTGTCCGAGTGAATCAAGACGACTAGATACAACAACGTCACCGATGAGTATCTTCGCTCGTTCCTGTACGCGGTCAAGTAGCCCCAAAATAGACTTCGGTGCACCAGTCCATACATAAGAGCTGTATTCCATTTTCGGTCGGAAATAGGTGATATAAATATTAAGAAGATCAGATGGTGTAAAGTAATTCCTTCACCGTTTGAGGAAACCAAGACACTTTGATGCTTCCTTCGACACAAGAAAAATGTGTTCCATCCAGCGGACATTGCACTGCATTTTCATGCCCAGAATATCAAGAGTCTCTGTCTTTTCAATACTTATACCATCTAATAATATAGACAAGGAAAAGATTTAGAAGTTAAATTAAAACGTTGCAATTTTTGTTAAGTGTTTTCAATGTTTCAATATAATATTGCAGCATTCAAGACTATTTTGTTTAGCTAAATGCTTGTAAAGAACTTTATCCCCAAAGGTTTAAAAATCAAAGACAAAATTGATTAAGAAGCTCTGACGGATAGTCTTTTATAGCATGAAAGCTTAATTAGGCAAATCTTAATCTTTATTAGGGCTTGATGTTTTAAATAATACTGATATCAGATTTGATCAGGTTCCAAGCTGCAACCTACTGTGGTCAGCAATTGGCAGAATCCCCCTCTTGAAAAATGCAAAATATTTGGATATATTACTCAACTACAAATAAGCAGCAAAGGCAATAGGATGCGTACCGCTGTAGCTTATCTTAGCTTTAACAAAAAAATTTCTTAAATTTAAGGCTACAACAAGAAGGAAATAAGACTTACGAGTATTTTAGTATCAGGCGTCAAAAGCGCGATAGGGCTCATGACATTAGGATTGTTATGAACGCATTCGCTTCACCTTAATTGGGATGTAAATTCGGTGCTATTGTTGATTAGTGCTCTTAGTGAATTTTCGAGAACCGATGGGAGCCATTGCAACTGCTAGCAGTCAGCCGGTTGGGTGGGTTCTTGTTCTCTGGAAATTCTTACAACAATAGGTTTCGTTCAGCATAAATATTATTATAGACTCCCGAAGAAAAAACTAGACGTTGATCGAAAAGAAACAGATGTAAAAAGACCCATATTATGATCAACGGAGGTCGGAATGATATTAACCATACTAAGCAATGATGATCTATCCTAGATGTCGTTGGATAGATATGCGTCTCTTTACCCTCCCTTCCATAGATTTTAGTGACGCGAAAAGTAGCTACCAAAATCCCTAATCCTCCTACCACTTTCAATTACACATCACATTCCGTAAGATAATTTGCAAATTTATTTATCCATATTAATTCACACTTTATTCAACAGTATTTATTTCACGAAATATTATAAAAAAAAACAAAATATCTGCAAATTCTAAAATAATACTTTTGCTTAAAACAATATGTGAAATTTATATCTCAATATAATTCCCTTATGGTATATAACTATTTAATTAAAATTCACTAGTACGAAAATTATAATAATCTTACAACAAAGTATATATATATAGGTATATATATGCATAGAATGTTTCTTACACCGACAATAGGGTGCAAAACCAAAATTGTAATAAAAGAGAATGTTGACAAAATATAAGTGTTATAAATTATTGAGCAACATGTTTAATTAACCCATGGTGATAAACATTCATGTAAACTTAGCTTGAATATTATTATTTGTAAAACTTTCTTGTTTAAGATAAAGAGTGCACAATAAAAAAATTTTTAATAAACACTGTTTATATCACTCACCGATACAATAATGTTGAGAGCAGCTGTTGATGAGGCCTCTTCAATTGCTGGTTCTTAACGGGTACATGTATGTATGTCAACAATCGTATGTGATGTAAAATAAATTCATTAGGGTATCATGCAAAAAATATTTTCACAATTCTTAGCTAGATTTAATAAACAAAATTTAATTACTAGGTATACGATAACTACAGAAACATAAATTTCCTAATGCTATTAATGATAAACTGACTGTGATGGTGGTGCCATATTAGTTTATACTTTATATGTCTTACTTTATTACTATTTACTTAATGTTTAAAAAGATTGTGTTTGTTGTTGGGTTATTTCATTTTATTTCTTACAGGAGGTGCAAGATATCTGTATGTAGGTTTAGCATTAAGAAATTTAAGTTTTATTTTTGGTTTTAACTGTTGAATAGATACATATAGGTTTTTAAGAAAGTTAAATACATATTTTTATAAATTTTTTATATTTACTGCGAATTTATTTTAGACACTAGGACACACAAAAACACTATAAACATAAATCTTCATCCAGAAATGTGGAGGTAGCTGCTAGATCATGGATTTGTTGCAATTGTAGTTATATGTAGCTTTTTGGACTAATTGTTTTTGCATAGCACTTTCAATTTTAACCAAGTTTTGCTGATTTCACCGATCTAATGGTTTTCTTTTTCTTTTTCCCTTGAGTACTGGTTAGTTGTAGTTTACTTTCATTTATTTTTATTAATCTTTTATCGTCTAGTAAAAAAATATATATACTCGATCAAAACCATGTGGCTGAGCAACATTACTTGGGATATTGTTTAACAATCGAAAAGATATCAATAGGTTGATTGGTAGCCAAACAAGTAGACTAATGAAGAACAGAAAAAAATCGCACAGTGGTGGCTCAAATAATGAGTCCACCACGATTTTTTTTTTGCAAAAATTAATTTTTAGAACTCCTATTGAGAAAAAAAATAAAGAAATAAATGATATTCATATATATATTTTTACTTCCAGAAAAAAAATTTTACCTCTTTAGGTTAGATAATTTATTTATTTCTGGCAAAATGCTGCTATCATTGTTATGCATCGAGAAATAATTTTGCATTTTAAATCACAAAAAATCGGTTATGGTTTATTTCGTCTGGTTTGACGGAATCCTACCAACCAATAATATCCATTTACTAATGGCACACCCTAAAGTTTATGAATTTATCTTTAACCACAACATAATTAACAAAAAAAATCATTTTTACCTGGTTCGGCGCGTTCACTTCCTTTTTATAATGAATTATTTTTTTAAAATTTTTCAATTATATCTTCACAAGTTTTGAGGAGCTATTACCGTGTTAACTGGTTGGAAGATCGATGAAAAAGAATTATGGCAACCGGAACCTGATTGTAACATACCTCGCTTTGCTTATTACAAATACAAAAGTTATTGCTCAAACGTTTGAACACTTCCAAACTTAATGTTGTTTGTCAAAAGTTGACAACATTGGTAGAAACTGGCAACACTTATAGCGTGACGGTAGATATTAATACTAAACATAGCTGGACGTTATATTATTTAAAAAAAATTAGTTTATTTTTACAAAAAAATGAATAAGTTTAACCTTTTTCTACCAATAGATTTCAAGTAAGATTTATTTATTTATTTATTTTTTTCCTCTGTAATAACCATTTCGTATAAACTCTGCTAGTAATAACAATTAGTCAGCAACATCATTTTATTTCACAGATTGTGCGCTGTTAACTAATGATAACATTGGGCAAAAGCTGTTAAATCACATCAACATAAAATATTTTAAGACTCAAGACTGGAAATGTTAAGTTAGGTTTTGTGTGTATTAGTATCTATGAATAATACCCGAAATTTTAAATGCAAAAAGTATTAAACAATTTTTACTAATACTTAACAATCTTATAATTTAAAATACATCTACATATATGATCTTGGATATCATATTTCAAAATTATAATAATTTAGAAATTATAATACTAATATTAAAAAAAATAAAAGGTCAGTTTATTAGGTTAAATTAAGTTGTCTTAATTTATACACAACAGATATTGTTAAAAATTAACTTTATGAAAATGTACATAACAGGATACTAGAGATAAAGGTTTAACGGTCATATGAGAATTTAAAGCGCGTTTTCTTGAATTCAATACCAAACATTTTATTAAACAGGCTCTAATAAGCAGTTTCAGTTTCTTATCCTTTTCAGAAGTGACAAGTGTTAGAGGAATTTTTTGGACTTCAAGATCTACGAAGATAGTTTTAAGGCAAGCTATTGCCCAGGATCCGATGTTTAAACGATAGATCTTAAAATGAGTCCCTCATATTGTTTGTTTGATACGAGCAATATATTGCAGGCAAAAATATTTATTTTTTATGATGTATTCTTGCTATTTTGTAACAGAAATTTTAGCCTTGTACCAGGTGGCATTTTTGTAACCCAGTTTGCACATTACTACGTCCACTCAAGTCAGCCAATGCAAAGAAGACTTATCTAGGCTATCAGACATTACTTTAACTTAAATTTTTGAGCATTGGGACTAATTTTGTAATGAATTGGCAAACAAGACACCTGCACTGTACATTTGCAATGCAAAATCAGTTGCAAATGCCCCTTTGAAACTATCAATGATATAATTTAAATGAGATAATTTGGATACTTTGTTTAAGTGACAGAAAAAAGTGGCATTATTAGACATATGAGTTGTGGGGAATAGGAGTATTCTGGACCTTGTGCATAACGAGGTTAGGGAGACTCAAATCCCGATGGAACAAATGAAATGGGTGGGGGTGGTCGAGAGGCTATGGATGGTGACATCGGTATTTTTACTGATGGCTATTTTAAAGACGGAAGGGCAGGAGCCGGGGTCCACTCAATTGAGTTGAGTCTCTTCTGCTTCTTGAGTCTGGGAGAGTACGTGTCCGTATATCAGGCAGAGATGCTTGGATTGCTGCACGCGTTGGACCACTTGCTGAAAGACCAGGTGCGCGGGAGGAAAAGTCTTATCGCAGTTGGTTATCAACTGTATGTGATTAGATGCATGCAGCGTAGGAATGTGAACTCGAAATTGTTGCTTGAATGTATTCTGAAGCTCAATAGGTGTGCCCCTGAGAATGACGTGACAGTAACGTGGATTAGGGGCATATAGGCATAAATGGGAATGAGGCGGCAGAGGAACTTGCGAAAAGGGGAGCTGCTGGCGCATTCTGTGGACCGGAACCTAGAATTTCTCTTGGGGATGGGATGGTGCGTGCAAAGGTCTTGCAATGGGTGGAATATATGAACTTGACGGGCTGGATGGAGACAATCGCATGTATACAGGCACACATGGTGCTCAGAGAGCCCCTTGGCAGGAATGCAGTTAACGTACTCGGATACAATCGGAGGACTTCAAGCTGGATAACTTTTCTGGTCACAGGGCATGGCAACTTTAAATATCACCTGAACAAGATTAAAATTGTGGAGAATGATATTTGCAGAATGTGTCTTGAGACTGCTGAGACAGCGAAGCATGTAGTATGCGAATGTCCAGCAATGGCTAGCAATAGACTTATTACCACCGGCAGGCACACGTTGTATGTGGGTGCTATGGGGGAAATTAGTCTTCAGCAGATGCTGGTGATCACAAAAGACTCTGTGGTGAGGATTGTAAACAATTATCAGTCTACAAAGTGAAGTCACGAAAGTCAAAAGCAAGCGACAGGAACGGTACGGTGCTCAGCGAGGCGGGATACCTTTTTGTTAGCCTTGAAATCTCTTGGGAACGAAGGGGGTCGAAAAGGGACCCATTTTTGGAAGAGGTCTGCTTTGGTATCCCCCCTAAATTTATAAATATATATATATATGCTCTTCGGAATGATAATGCCATCTCTTGTTAGCCGCCATAGGATTTAGTTTTTAAATTAGATTTGGCCTCCTTCTAACAATCATTGTCATAGCTGTCGAAATATAAAAAGAGAAACTAAAGAAACGTTTCGGTCATAGGTTGAAATTAGTTTCCCAAATAATAATCCGGATATAGGCCAAAGAAGACAATTCAACTAGGAACTGGTATAATCTAGTCAAAACAGAGCCTTTTTACACTCTCTTTGAGGGTTTGCAGCAAGGAAAACCAAATTAAGGATTCATCCACACATTTAGCACCAGCTCGACATTTTTTCAAAGCCAGATTAAGAAGCTGAATAACACCAGATCACATTGGATAATTACAATAAACGAAAAATAAAATTTTTAACGAATTTTTGAAGTCTAATGACTTTTAATTTTTAAGCCCTTGTTTGGTAAAATGCTTCGCTTAAAAAAAAGGAATGTTTTCATTTAAAAACGATAACTTGCTGCTCTCTCTCATTCGTAATAAGAATACGAATTTACAATTTCTTTCATATAAATATATGAGAGTGATTAAGGAGTTTTATGGATAATTGTGTTTGAATTATCAGTAATTAATGAGTAAAAAAATGTCACCTCAAAATTCAATCGGTTGTTTACCTGCACATCAAGAATTATAAAAATAAAAAACGTCATAAACAAAGAAAAAACAAATATAAACCAAATAATTTTTTTTTTTAAAAACCCCTAAAACATGTATGTTAGAATGGTTTTAATTTTTTAGTGTCACATTTTAGTCTGATTTCCTATGAAAACCATAATATTTCATGTTATTTAAATTTAATATTTTTTAAGTTTCGTATTATTGGAAAACATATTTTTTTTAATTCATTTCATACACTTACAGAGATATAAACGTTGCAACGTTTATTTGTATTTACAAGCTCTAGGAAATTTGTGTATTCGTGTGTTTATGGAAGTGTAAAAATCAGGTCGTAATTCTTAACTTTGTTTTACTCTTTAGTAGTTTTCTTCGTTTTAGTTGACTTAACTGCTTGCTTGGCTGCCGTAACAATTATGTTTTTCTAGATGAAACCTCAATGTCATCAATTAGTTACTCTTTAATAATATTTTAACAAATTACTTTCCATTTGCAGCAGTTTTCTCGTGTAGCTTATGACCTGGCAATTATGAGAACAGTGGTTATACACAAATTGTTTTCTGCTATATAGAGAGTGTTTTAGAAAGGGTCTACAAAGTTAAGTAACAAAAATATGTTTGTTTTTAAAAATACTTTACATATTTTTAAAAAATCTTTAAAAATCTTTAAGTATCCTGGATATGTTCGACCTTTATAATTTAGAAAATACGCATCCAGATTTTTTCGAGCTGAAGGCCAATAAAACTAATAATAATTATTACTGACCTTAAGCTAAAAAAACAGACTGTGTAATCTTTACAAATAATTACTTCTTTTTAAGCGAGATTCTTATTTTTATAAGTTTAAACCTATTAATTAATTTTGTCTTCTAAAACTTGGCGATGTTTTTTGCTTCTGATCTCAAAGAGTTCTTCCTATTTTTTAATAAATTCTCTGCAAAAGAGAGACTTAAAACTAGTGCCTAAAATACCAATATGATACGTTTCAATTCGCCGCAACATATGAAGGTTCATTTAACACCATATGTATATATATAACAATTTCAAAAATTGTACATATAAAAATATGGTAGCCTTCTAATACCATCTGATAGATGGTTAAGGCTACGCTACGCTCTTACTTAGTGTTAAAAAACTTAGATAGAGATGGCGTTAGTAATAGGAAATGGAAAAAAGAAAAAGCTTTGGTTTAGTTGGTTTAAGTGGAAAAAACTTCGTGCCGACTCACATCGCCACATGGATCAGTGGGTTAAATGGCTGATGTTTTACAACCAAATTAATAACTAACAACCGAACAAAGAGTACTGATGATGAAAATCGTAGCTGTTTTTCGAAAATGCATTCTACTCGGCTAGTATCGGTAAAAATCTTGTTTTTTTTTCAATAAAATTTTCCTTTCTTAACTAACGCTAATAAAGTAGTAAAAAGTAAAAATATTAATTTCTTCATTTGAAAATAAATGAGAATTTAGTACAGTATACCTATACCTAAGACATGCTCTGACTATAGACCAATTGCAATACTTCCATATCTGTCTAAAGCTTTCGAAAGAATTATGCACAAGCAAATAACTCGTTTTCTAGATGACAATAAAATGCTTTCTGACCAACAATCAGGTTTTAAGAAGAATCACAGTTGTATAACGGCCCTAATTGATGTTGCTGAGGAAATCAGGAAGGAAGTTGACCGTGGTAAAACTGCCTTTTTAGTACTACTGGATCATTCCAAGGCTTTTGATACAGTAGATCACAGTATCCTGTGCTATAAGTTAAGTCATTTCTTTGGTTTTTCTTCGAGTGCTACAAAGTTGCTGTTTACGTATTTACGTAATAGATATCAGTATGTAGATACTCATACTTACAAATCAGGAGCGCTTCCTTTGATGAGAGGGGTTCCACAAGGTTCGATAGTGGGTCCACTCTTGTTTTCTATGTACGCAAATGATCTTCCCAACATTTTAACTGACTGTAAAATAAGAATGTATGCAGATGATGTCCAACTTTATACAAGTTGTGAAAATTCTATGACTGATCATTGTATTGCTTCCTTGAATATGCAACTCCATCGAATTCACACTTGGGCATCCGCTAACGGACTTGGAATAAATCCTAAGAAATCTAAGTGTATTATTATACATAAACGATCTGCTCGACCTAATACTATACCTCGTATATTTATTAATAATCAGTCTATTGATATAGTTAATTCTGCTAAAAATTTAGGAGTCTTCTTTAATAAAACCCTGACCTGGTCAGACCACATTAAATATGCTTGCGGGCGCACCTTTTCTATGCTGAGGAGTTTTTGGCAAACTCAATATTGTACACCTTTAAAAATTAGAATACTTCTTGCAAAAACTTACCTTATTCCTATTCTATTATATGGATGCGAGCTGTTCGCTAAATGTGACATGGCAAGTAAAAGAAAATTAAATGTTACTTTTAACAGTATAATCCGGTATGTGTACGGTTTGAATAAACGATCTAGATTATCAATTTTCTCATCACAGTTATATGGAATCTCTCTCGACAACCTGCTTAATATGAAAGTATTGGTTTTTATGCACAATATAGTTCATACTAAACAGCCTGATCATCTCTACAGTAAACTATCATTCGCAAATAACTGCAGAGGAAAGAGATTGAAATCTTTTGTGCATAAAAGCTTAATATCACAGTGGCATTTCTATATATTCGCAATACCTCTCTGGAATTCTATTCCTTTTTCCTTTCAAACATTGAGTAACGCACGAAAGTTTAAAGAAAATATTCTAAAATTATACTCAATGATATAGCTTGATTTTTATTAATTTTTATTAATTTTTTCTTTTTTGTATTTTATTATAAGTATATGTATTTCCACTTTATGTTTTATATATGTATAATGATTTGTAAAATTTTAAAATGATTTGTAAATTATTCAATTAATCAGTTCCACACTGCAATATAAGACACATGGTCTTGTGTGTGGTACAGTACAAATAAATAATAAATAAATTGAACTTGAGCCTGATAAGGAAAATAAAAATTGTCCTACCAACCAATTAAAGTTATTACGTCTTGCGTGTTACGCTTAAGCGTCAATTGATTAAAAAGAACAAAAATTTTGCATGTTTATGATGCTTCTCCAAACTGTTGACTTCAATAGGAAGTGCATACTACCTAAAGGCAGCGAATCCTAAAATGCTGCACCTTAAGGCACTACCAGCATTTAGGTATTTTCAAACTGTTGTCTTTAAAAAAAATCCTACATATATTCTAGTCCGGCAGAATAAGAAGTATCGTACTTTGGAAACTACATAAAAAATTCCTGTTCTGACAGAAATTTTTAGAAAACAGCTTTAAATTGGGCAGGGGTTCAGAAAATTTTCAGACTACATTACGAGAATGGCTTTTGGCTGGAACATTAATAGTAAGGTTTGTATTTGTAGGTCTGCCCAAACCTATAGAATAAATAAATTAGTAATAAATCAGATCACTGACAAATGAAATAGATAATCGGAATAATTTCGATGCAGCACTGTATCCTTTATAAGAACGACAGGAAATAACCTTTAATTAAAATTTGCCCAATAGAAATTTTTTTGATATTTTTGCTATGCAGAGGTTTTATATAAAGGTGGATACAAGGACCGTTAGTAAGTCATGGTTCGACAGCATTTTATATTCCCAGAGAAAAAACTGTTGACCATATTTTACGTCATCCTCCAGTGCTTAGGAACTGTAAAACAAAGAGTGTACGATACTCCTTTTTAAAATCTTAAAGGAAATATTTTGGGTGATAAGACGAAACTGCTGCAAAGACCCCATATTATCGTTGCTTCTTGTCACGTAATATTAAGAATCCAAATTTTTATGTCTTTCGGGCCAGGCGGTGCAATGATACCCAATTTTTTGGTGATTTGAAAGGGGCAAACATATGGTATTTGGTCATTTGTTTAGGGCAACATACTTCTATAATGCTTAGAAAAATTTTTGGCCTGTGCTTTGTTATTAAAAGAAATAATTTACTATTCAATACATTTTTTAATCTAAAATACTGGATTAGTGTTTCTGGATTTTCAACGAATTTTAATTTGAAATTTAAGGTCTTAAAAGGGCAGTAAAAAACCGTTAGCTTAAGGATTATTCTTTTATAAATCAAATGTATATTTTAAGATACGTTGTTCTTAAAATCACGTACGCTACCAGATATCACTTGCGGTAAAACACCAACAAAAAATGAAAGGATAAAGTGACTTGAGTTAAAAATCTAACCATCGACACCATTTGGAGACACTTGACAAATTTTTAGGAACTAAAAGTTGTGTTATCAAAACGGGGTCATTTAGACTCTACTTGACAGTTTGCGTGGAGCGAACTATCACGGAAACCAAAAAGTAAAGACATTATCATGTGGTTGGCTCTATTGTATGGAAAAGAACGGGATTGAATAACTCTTTTGAAACCCTTGAGACCTTGATCTGCTTTTGTCTCCCAGATACCAACACTATTATACAAGTGGAGGTCCAAGCAATCACAGAAGATTTTACAATGCTTAAAGACTCCGCAGGACATAAACATATATACGAATAGCCAAGATAAGATAAGTATAAATATGTTTTAAAGAACGAAATCTGGGGTACTGTTGTAAAGCAAGGATATAGTTAATGATTTTTCAAAATATTTCCAAGTATGCGTTATGAAGGTTCCTAGATTTTGAGGGTAGTTTGAAATAAACGGGGAAACAATATGACATTTAAGGCGAGGAAACACCAGATATTTGAACTAAATAAGCCCAAACGTTTTTCTGAGGTAAATGAGGGGAAGAAAACTGCCTACAGGACGCTAAAGTAAGAAAGACAGTACAGTTTGCGAAATTGTTTTAGCCCTTTGAGAAGTTCTAGATGATCCTGAGAATTAAACAAGTAGCTGAAATTGCTGACAGTTAACTCAAAACTATAAGCACACTATCATCGGAACAGGGCTGCCAAGAACAGCGAGAGCAGAGTATGAAGGGTAAGAGTCGGATCGATAAAGTATTTCCTGTGTTACTTGCCAACTTTTGTATTAACCAAGGCTAAAATGTTTTGTGATTGATTTCACATCCGTTGGATTTGTGTGTGCTCTGAACTAGGACATACAGTTCGTGGTTGCCCCTACCACCGCTTGTATGGCAGCGCTGGGGTCAGGGAGGCGAAATTAAATCTCGCTCTTCTGGTTTTCAACAAGAATGCTTAACCCCATTTCCCCCCTTCCCTAGGACCCTCCGTAAAACAAGACATACCTTCGAGCATTTGCCACGAAGTTCCGTCCAACCAGGGCTGCCGATCTGGTATAAGCGCAGTGCAGATAGCCTTTACATTCACAAGAGGAATACACAATGACAACTCCACTGTGTCCATATAGCTCTCCAGTGTCTCTAAACTGCATTGATGGCTAGATTTAAAGCTCCTTTTAATGAATTCCCTCGTCGCTCGAAAGCCTTTTGCTACAACTGCCGCATTGTAGCATACTCGAGTTTCAATAAGCTAAATACTCAAACTTGCCATCAGAGCCTTTTTCGGATTTGTCCTAACTGCCCCGCTTATCCCAGAACAATATGTACGTTTAGTAGGATTGCAATTATTTTTATGTTCACTTATCATCGAAAGGTAGGAATTTATCGACCTAATTATTCTTTCGTATAGTCAATGTGTCATTTTTGGGTTGAGGCTCCATTTTAAGCCTAAAGTGTTTCTACATAACGCCCAACATCGACAAGCCTTCGCTGTCCTTCCTCCTAGTGGTACTTTCAATTAAGTTTTAAGTCCAAGACTACTCCCAGTTACTTGACTCTCTCAGATATCATGATTGTCCTACCCAAGAACAAGGCTCATAATAAAATACGATTTAAGTTTTCCTGCTGAAAAGATTATCAGTCTTGTTCGGACTCATATTCAGTGCTCAAATATGGCTAAATTTTTTTATGGCACAAGATTGTTTTTCCCCAAACCACTGTCCTTAAACGTAAATAATTTCATATACAAACATACATACATTTCAACATTTCTTACGTTTCGTTTAACAATAATTTGCGGTTGAATGCAATTCAACTTGCATATTCCCTTATTTTTTTCTCATCATCATTTATGTTTTCAATGCCGCTTGTTCATCTTTTTTTCGCCAGCTCTCTTTTTTCGTTTTTTATTTATAGTTTTTCCAAAAACCACAAAGTGGTGACTTAACACGGTTTTCACTCACACTCCATGATCTTACCTTGATTTGACATCCATTGCCTTGTTGTTGGTTGGCTGGTGTAATAACTTCTACACATACATTAACATGTCCTTATATGTACTTATGTGGGCGTGCATACCTGTTATGCGGTATATAATTACTGTGGCAGGCTTTACATTGTGGTTGCAAGGTTAACTTGCGGTTTTGTCCTTATACGAAATATAACAGAAGAATGATGGTGGGTTAAGCAACCCAAGCTTATCTTTGTCTTTTTAATTAATTTCTTTTTTTGCACTTGTTTCCGCTTTCTTCACTTTAATTGTTTAAATCCTGCTAGGAACTGGCACGTTAGTGAATGCAACATATGTAATTAAAGTATGTAAAGTATGACTGACAAAGTCCACACACACACACTTATAAATTAGCGCTCGAAGAAAGACAGCCACCATATGAATAGACAGATATTTAAGCAAAATAACATTTCTACAAAGTATTTTTAAATAAAACGCAACAAAGTTAATTACAAAATAAATTGTTTTGTATGGTTGTAAATATTACATTCTACAAGAAAGGAGGAAGGGTGTTGTGGGAAATATATGCAACAACACTTTTGCAATTAAGGTGTTAGAGGACAAAACACTTTGACATGAACCTTCTTGAATTTGAAAAAGGTGTTTAACTGTAATGACATATCAAAGGTATTTTGGCATTTTAATTAGAATTTACGCCACAAAAATTTTGTTTTACTCTGAAGGCCATTAATACACATTTGCTTGAATGTGGAAAAATTGTTTTGGCTGAAATCATGTCTGTGTTAGGAGTCCTTTATTTGGATGCAGTGATTGATTGTAGTTTTTAATAACTTAAGCTTAACAAAAACGATCGATAAATCAAAGAATCTTGCTTTTCTAATTTTGTTTTGATTAAACCTTTAAATTCGAAATTGAAATAATCGGTGGAAGTTTTTACAATTTCACGTTATTTTTCCTTTTAACAAAATTCAGGACATTTTTTTAAAAAAGCTAAATTTTTTTGAAATTAGATTCTTAGTTATTTACGCTTTGATTTAAAAGACATTGAAAACTAAAATTTAAGTTTTTAAAAATATTTCTTTAAGCGACGACTTAACTGCCATTTGAGCAAAGGGCCTCTAAAAGATTTTCTTGCTCGCAAATCTAGTAGGTAGGTAGGGCTTATCGACTGCAGCGTATGTCCAGATTTTAAGATTTTTTGCTGTCTTTTAAATCCTTGTCTCGGTATTGAGCATTCACGACAGCTAAATGTTCAGACTGGTATTATCTAGTGCCAGCATAAACTAATCCTCGCCCTTCTAAAAAGGGGAATCATGACTTAGTGACTCGGCCCTTTAAGCTACTGTGATACTACCGACGAATATCTATTATGGAAAAAAGTTGACATGGATGCTGAACATAATAAATATTCTATGAGAACGCAATGATGACTGTTGGGAAACTAAAGCCATATGACCAAGAATAAGCTCAGAAGACACCAAAATGGCCATAGACTTGAGAATTAGCCGTAGACTTGTAGAGGAAATTTTAATTTTTATTTCTATGTCTTCGACTACCTATTTGCTTTTTACTATTCTTGCCACTTCTTCTATGCTTTACTTGGTATCTTAAGTTTCTTGTTATTGATAGAGGATGCAACTTATCATTACATTTCGCAACCTACTTGGCCCTTAAAGGGCAATTTTTTATACTTTTTTACCATAAAATACCTGAAAAATACAGGGTGTCTGCCGGCAAGGTATACTTCATTGTTTTTGGTAAACATTAGTCTTGATAGTTCATATTTGGCAGTCAAAAAGTAGAGATGTAGCAAACTTTTTGTAGAAAAATATTTGGTAAAACAATGTGCCTTAATCGTTAAAACATTTTATCAAAATCAATCATTGATTACTGTGACGATGAGAAATTAAGGTTAAATTTTTGGAAAAAACAATGGCTAACAAGACGCACTATTTATCGTGTAGGGAATGATTTCAAAAAAAGAGAGACTGTAGCTTATATGCTCTAGCATGGACCACAACATTACTGCTGCTCAAGAAAATGTTCAAAACAATCCATCAACCTCAATTCTACGCTGTGCTCAGGAGCTTTGGCTTCAAAGAACAACTTTGGGCACAATTTAGCACAACGACTTGCATTTTTTTTTTCTATTTTAGATTCAGTTGACAAAGGAGCTTCATCCAGAAGACCATTTACGCTACCCGTATGCCAATAGGATGTTACAGCTCACCCAGGACAATCCCGATTTTCATTAAAAATCAAAATGAATTGATATGTGAATAAACAGAGTAGTTGGTTCTGGGCAATGGAAACTCCTCAAATTATTCATCATTCACCTTTGCATCAATTTAAAGTGACATTCAGGTGTGCAAATTGGGAAGAAAACGTAATGGAAAGCAACACCGTGATATGATTGAGAATTTTTTAATGCCACAACTGCATGCATTGGGCCTTGTTAACATGTGGCATCAGCAAAACGGTGCCACATCGCATACAGCCAGGATTACAATGGGATTTCTGCGAGACCTCTATATACAACAAGTAATTGAAAGAAATGGGGATGTGTATTGGCTTCCACCGTCGCTTGATTTGACTGTTCGGGACTTTTTTTGTCAAAATATCTGAAAAGCAACGTAAATACCAGTCTTCCTAAATATTATTGGCTAACTTAAAAATCCTTATTTAAGAACTTTTCACACAGCCCTTGTCATCTGGTAATTTTTGTCTTTATATCAATGGGTAAAGTTCTTAACATACAACAAATTACCAGGCAATTCTTTTTAATTTTCATTTACTTTAATTTCCTTATTAGAGTAAATTCACAGAGTCAAACATGCACACATACACATAGACAAGTACTTAAACAAAATTGTATTACAAACTAGCGACAAATTAAAATAAAGACAAATACGGCGATAAAAACTAACGCACATTTTCCCATTTTTTTTTTTCATTTTACATCAAATAAAAGTTTTCTAAGGGAAAACATCATTTTCCACTATTTGAAGGCAAAAGTCTTTGTATGTGCATATATGCATGTAAGTGTTTAACATTCATTCAGTAAAATTTCATTTCAACTATAAATGTGTTAATGAAAATTTAAAATTTTTATGAATGTTTACACTTACCATCCTATTCAGAGAAAGGCTTTTATAATGTTTAATTTTTTCCCCATTTATTTTTATACTCTAATTTGGCACACCCTAAAACTTTGCTGCTGCCACTTTAGAAACTTTGAATAGATTTTTAAAATTTCTTTTTGTGCAAAGTTTTTCATTTTTATGGCAAAAAGTATCACAAAAAGTGTAGAGAAAATAAAACAGAAAAATAAAAGAAATTTACAAATTTGTTAAAATTTTTGAGGAAGTTCTTTCGTTGGTGTTTAAATGTCGGCAATAGTTTTGCAAAAAATTAAAAAGCTAACAAAATTATTTGACTGTAATTAATTGTAACTTTTATATAAGAGTTGGGTTCAAAGGGGATTCCCTGCAAAAATTTTGCACACAGCTTACCTTGTAATGGCTTTCAGCATTCATTATTTTGTTAGCCTTATCCTCGTCCTATATTTATTGTTGTTCTTTGATTATGGAAGAGAACTTCATGACTGCCAAAACAATAAATTTAATAACTAAAACAAAAACAAGTAAAAGCGCTATATTTGGCTGTGCCGAATCTTATATACCCTTCACATTGGCCTTTCAAAACCCCGAACTTTATTATTTTTATCTAATTTTTTTATTTATAAAATATTCATAATTTTTAAATAGGGGAAGCTGTAGGGATTTTTGCCCAATTTTTTCAAATTTCGTTTGGCAACCCCTTTTGGGGCTGAAGATAGGGGTACGTATGTTCTTGATAAATGTTTGCAAGGAAAAATGAGTTGGGGTCAGTTTTAAATTTTTTTTATCCACAGGCAACCTGGTAGCAGTAGGGGAGGGAATTTATTATAATTTCTTTAACTTTTTTTAGGAGACCCCTTTAGGCCATCGAGATAGGGGATAAGTACATGTGTTCGAGGAATATGTTTAGGAGGAAAAACTAATGGGGGTCGTTCGCACACTTTGTTTTCCTAAGGCTGACTTAAAGAAAGTTATAAGAGTTCTTACATCATTTCTGTAAATTTTGTATGGCAACCCCCATAGGTGATGGTGATTGGAAGAAAGTATGTTCTAGAAATATATTTGGGAGGGCAAATTAAGGGGGTCGGCCCTACACTTTATTTCTCTACGTGCGAATCTGGGTAAGCTGTTGTGGTTTTTACATAATTTTTGTAAATTTTGTATAGTAACCCTCCTAGGCGGGGAAGATGGCAAGTAAGTGGGTTCTAAGAGTATGTTTGGAAGGGAAAACTAATGGGAGTCTGTGATACATTTGTGGGTCTCAGACCATTATTTCTGGGCGTTACAAGCATGAACAAACGCATAATACCTCTACCACGTTAGTGGTGTGGGTATAAATAATGCTTCAAAATAATGAACGTAGGAAGTCATTACAAGGTAAGCTGTAAGTGAAGCTTTTGCTGGGTTGGTACATTATTTTTTATTAAATTAATAAGGCTTCCTACTTTTGTGTCAAAAGAAACGTGCTTCTGCACGGATGGCTTAAGGTTGATAAACAATTTAATTTGAACTTTTTACAAAAACCTGTGAGCTTGAGATTTACTTTCGCCTTCCAGATCACCCCTAAAAAATAAATTCTTTGCAAATACAGAATTCTTTGATGAAGAAAAAAGAAGGATTTTCTGTTTATAGAGGTACAAACGTTCACAAACGTTAAAACTATCAGTTAAACTATTTTTGTACAGTAAAAAAAATTGAAAACTAAATATTAAAAATCCTTACACCTTTGAAAAAGCACGGGGAGAGTGGTCTAAATTACTCTCACAGCATTGTGGGAAAAAATCCTACTTTTGGGTGCCTTGAACAAGTATAAAACGAATGAAGATTCTAAAAGTATGAAAACAATAACTCAACAAAAGGACACTAAAATCTATATATAAGCCATAAAGTGTTGTTTTAATTTTTTGTTGTTTAGCCTCTCCATTTTTCCTATTACAAGTCTTTTGTGATCCACCAAAAACCTTGATATAGATAAGCATTTGAGAAAATGCAAATAAAGACAATCCAGTCCCTTGTTGTTTTAAAAACCATGATTTAAAATTTTTTTTAATTTTTTTTTGCAAAATTTCATGTACCTTTTGTCCCAAGTCGTACCTACCTCAAGCGGATTTTTTTATTTTTTTATTAAAAAAGTACGAAGCAACTAAATTTTAGTACCATTGGGACGATGTTTCCTTTATCGATTAAGGATGTATGCTTCCACTGATATATTAGTAAATATCATTAACGCAATATCAATATCTTTATCTGATTTCTTTTTTTTTTTTTCATTCATTTGATGCCAATGACCTCAAGCTCATCAAAACCTTGCATTTGCACAAGGTAATAATAAATAATCGTTACGAATGCTTTTTGGTAAATAATTTAATAAATTCTTGTTTATTACTAAAAACTGACTTTAACGCAAATATTTCTTTACTGAATTTTACTAAGAAAATATTTTCGCCCATGAATATAAAAAATATTTTGATAATTTATTTTATAAAAAATCATTTATTTTGTTTTGTCCTTAGCGTGTTTCGATGCCAGCTAAGTGACGTACCTTCACTAGTAAAAGTCACAGCTTTGAAAAAAATGGATATTATTATTCGAATAAAAATGTATCCGAGTTAATTTCAATTAAAACGCACACAAAGAGTTTTTGTTTTTTTTAAGTTTCTTAATATTTTCCAATGTAGTAGTCGATTTACAAGAAACCCATATTTTTTTTAAAGCTTGATAAGGAAAAGCAGTTTTTATGTCTTGAACGTCACAAAGCATAAAAATGCATAAAAAGTCACTTATATTGGAAGGATAGTTGAAATAACAGATTCCTTTGCTTTAGCTCGTAACTACCTCCTGGAAATTCCACCTTTTTTCATTCTTTTCGCATTTTCCTAAAAAAGCCAATTTACTAAGCAAAATCAAAAGATCTAAATTATTTACTTCGTAACGTTTTTTCGAGCTTTTAAATTTCCCTTAACCTTCTTGACCTTTCAGCCAACGGTTATTTTGTTGTTTTACTCTAAAGTATGTGGAATAGAATTACAAAACTATTTTATGATATGATGGTGTCACACATCTTAAAAGTGACGTTCAAGACAATAAACACTTTCTTTAAAGAAGTACTTTTTTTGTAAGTGTAATAAGAATAAAATAAATAACCTTTAACTTTTAAAACAATTACTTTAAAATTAATATATTAAATTTAGGTTTTTACTCCTCGAAAAATTAGCAAAACGTTCAAGCCCTTTCTACACATACTAATCATTATATGTTAAAGCCAAACTTAAAACCTTTTCCTTTAATATTTTTTTTAATTCTTTAAGTTTCATTCAATTTTTTTAAGAAAACTCTTCCGAAGTCTAATGCCTTTCAGTTCAATCTGATGATTATATTAGTAAATATCAAAAAATTTTAAAAAGAGTGGCTTTTACGACAATGTGCGGGGACTAAAATCTTTAAAAAATCTTAGCCTGTATTCACAATGTCTTACAAATAAAAACATTCCAAAATAACAAAATTTTAAAAATAATTACAATTTTTTAAATAGAGTTATAATATGTTTCTAATTTACTATGTTTCCAAATTTTTAATATTGTTTAACAAAAAATGTTGCTGAAAACAAGTGTATGAGAAAGTAGAGAATAAAATTTTTTCAAATAATTTTGAAAAAATGTTATTTATATCTCTGGGCAATATTTTTCTTGTGATATATTCTTCAATGACTCCCCTTCAATTTTTGTTTTTGTTATTTATGTTTAACGGAAAAATAACACTTTGTTTGCAATTCGCCATACTTTCTGAAGCAATTTTTATTCATCATAACTAACTAATTTTTCCAATAAAAACCATAAATAAAATCGTAATTTTAATCGCATTTGTGACAGAACTAAGCCGTTTATATTGAAATAGGTATAAGCACTTTTTTGAAAGTCGAGATATTTAAAGACATAAAAAAATACCGTTCATTAGTATTTAGTGTTGCCAATAACTCGATTTTTTTTAAAGTGACTTTCAAAATAAACGGCTCAACTATGTAATTATTTAAATAATGCAGTTTTATTCATTTTCACTTAACGCGTTTATGTTATTCTATTTATTTGTTTCTAATTATTTTCTACGAGGTTTGCTTAAAGAGTAATATAGTCAATGGCTTGTCTTTGAATGCAGTTGTAGACCTTCTCTGGTGAACCTTTAACCCAGACAATAAGAGAAACTTTTAATGTTTTTGTATACATTTTAAATTGCAAACCTTTGCCTAATGTTCGCCAGGATTCCAAAGGTATAATATATATTAAGCAATAATTCCTCACTCAACCCTCGTACCTTAGTTCAAACACAATATTAAACGAATCAAAAATAATTGTTTGTTTATGTCTGCACCACAGAATATTGACCAAAAATATAAATTAAACTAATTTACTTTTTAAATGTCTGCATGAAAATAACCATTCATACACATGTATGTATGAGTATGAGTTACGGTATTTATTCACTCTCCCTGATTTGTACTGAAATGCCATACTTATCAACAAACACAAACAGTTATACATATGAAAAACAAATATAATGAAAATTAAACTAATAACAAAAAAACTATTGAATTAATTTGTTGGATGTGTGCACAAATGTATGAACTTGAATATGTATGTATGCATGTGTGCATATATATGGAATGTATGTTAACTTATGTTCGTAAATATATTTGATGATATAAACTCAAGCAAAAATAAAAAAATTTCAAGCAAAAAAAATTGTATGTTCAAAATTTAAATTTTAAAATATTTTTACCTTTTGATGTTGTTGTTGCAAGTTTTTAAATATGGAGAAGGGAAAACAATTTTACTATTAATATAAATTACAATTAGTATAAATTCGTTTATTTCTTATTGAAATTTTTGAATTTTTTACTTTTGAAAATGTTATGGGAAATTTGTATTTAAGAAAAATCTTTCAACATATCCTTGATATTTAGGAACTCATAAATGCATTTACAAATATTTATACCTTTATTTATCATCTAATTGAGCAAAAGGCTACTTCTTCATTAATAAGGACATTTAAATAAATTCACTACCAAGTTCTTGACTTTGCCAATATTGCTAAAATTACATTCCAGGCTGACTGATATTTCGGTAACTTTTTGCAATATGGATATATGCCCGGTATTTCTAAGGAGTTCGTTTTTAATTTCTCGTAGCATATGGGATGTACCATTGTAATAAAAGTAACAACTTTACTATACTATTTTCTATTTTTAAGCATTTCAATTTTGAGACTTAAATAGTGGATACAAGGAAAAACAAAACTTAAACACTGAAAACTTACCCTTTTTACTGAAAATGTTCAATAAAACACCATCGTTGGTGCGACTTTACAAATTGTAATTTTAGGAAATTTTGACTTAGGAGAGTATTGCAAAAGCTTTTGTAGAAACGCGCAAATTTATTTTGAATCAGAGACTGGTTTACTTAGAATAAAATTTGTTCATGATTAAATCAGGATACGAAACCCCATTCAGTTTTGCTTTTTTGTTCAAACGCATCACCTGACATAGACCAATTCATGACTTAAAATCATTTCATTCGAGCTGTTGTTGTTGAAGTTTTGATTTTATTCACCGTTCAAAAAAATCAACATCAATTCAATCATATCAACAGCAATGAGCGAAACTGAACAAAAAATCCCAGCAATTAAAAGATGTTGCACTTAATGAGAATAACAGACAAAGAAATGGCACCATGCTCATGGTCAAACGTTAGGTGAAGTAGTTGTTTCTCTTTAACTCTGCCAGCCGTGTATAGCGAAGGCTTGCCATAGTTTTTGTCATATTTCTTGCTTGGCACTAAAGGTTTTAAAAACAGTGCTTAGACAGAAATTTTTGGAAACCGCTAGCACCTGCATCCGTAAAAAACGCCCAGTGCTGGAAACTTATGAAAGACCCTGAAACAATATACTTTAAGTGGTCAAAATAGTCAACACTGGTCAGTTCTTTTTGGTTTATTTTAAACAAAGTGAAAAAATTTAGTTTAATTTTCTGTAAGCTTGTTATATCATTAGACTTAAAAACTTTTTATAAGCACTGATTGCCAATGTTGTCACAAAGGATCAGTTTTCTTGAATAAATACCTTTTGCAAACCTTTTACAATAGTTTTCACAATAAATTCATAAATTTAAAGCTTGTATTAACAAACTTTCCCGAAGGTTTGATTTGTTTGTGAAATAAACAGGAAGTTTTCGCGTTGATTACTTTAAAAATTTTAACGTAAAAAGTCACCATAAAATACGTAGAAACTTTAAAAGAGAATTAAAAATAATATAATGAAAACAATTCATTATGTAAGTCTGGAAATAGTTAATAAACATTTTATAACTTCCTTTTCCTGAACTTGCAGTTTTTAATTCAAAATAAGGTATCCTTAACCGTATTTAAATGTTTTTCTACCGAAACAAAATATTTTTCACTAAAGAGCAATTTTTCAGAAAATGATTTAGATGGTCAATTCCAAAAATGGTCGGTATATAAATAAAATGTCACACCCTTCACATTTTTGAAAAATCTTTTCCTAAAGCAAAAGCAATTTTTCGTAGAAATAATTATTCAAATACAATAAAGAATACTTTAAGCAACCGTAAAAATTAAAAAAAATTAAACCCGTTCTCAAAAATATTTTACACAACTCGATCTCAAAGTCAAAATTCTCTAAAATTTTAATTTGTAAGGTCACACCCATCACAGGCTTCCAGTGATCATTGCAACTAGAAATAAAGATCTAACAGTGTATACTTACTATAAGTTGCTTAAAAACATACCATCCTTGCAAATCATGGCTTTTTTTTAAACAAAAATTTTTTGTTGTTTGACTTTTAAGCAAAAATATGAGCAAACTGGTCACACCCATCCCAATGAAATTGCCCAGATGCGACATATTCTCAAAAACGCAAAACATTACCACTAAGCTATTTCTTTATTACTTAAAATGAAAAATATGCTTAAACATGCTATTATATTCAAAATAAGCAAAAATGTGCCCCAAAAAATAAAAATCTAAATTTTGCAAAAGTTTTGAAACGAATGAATAACAACATAAAAAATGTTATTTTGAATAGTTTTGGTTACCCTGGTTATAAACATAAAGCTGAATTATGGTTGCTTTCTTTTATTATATTTAATGCTTAAAGGCAAGCATTTAAAAAAATGCCATTTTAACTGTTTCTACTTTAACCTATTTCTGCACAATTTTTTTTTATATTTTTTTTTCTTTTCATATTGCCTTTTCAAACCATTAATGTCAGTTCTGAAATAATTAAAATATTCTTATACGCCTCTTAAATTATATTCTACAATGCCCTGCAGTTTCCAATATGCCGATTAGGCTATACAGGACTTAACTTAAGAATTAAAAAATAAAAAAATTAAGAAAAATGCTTTTAAAAATACAAGTTTATCCTGAAATAAAAAGTTTTTGGACAAATTTTGATCGACCTTATATTTAAATAGCAATAAAACCTCCTTTAAACTAAAAACATAAAATAACAGAAAGGCGTTTACTGACTACAATTTAGATAACCTTGGTTTAGCAAAAATTTATCTTTACACTGCCTATCATAGAGAGCACTCTATGCTTAAAAGAATCAGGAAAAAATAAATAAATTTTATTAAAATAAAACCTGCTCTCCTGCAAACTACTGCTTACTTGTACGTGCGTGCTTGTATCATTATATGTGTTTGACTGTGTTTATGGAACGATTTGTAGCCAATTAATTCCACTCTGTTGCATGTATTTGCCAGTTTGCTTTTAATTGTGCAAAATGTATATATTGCCTTGTAAGCAAATGTGCAACAATTCATAAAAATAAATATTACCAACTCGTTTGTAAAAAATCATTTCTACATACAGCAATCTCATCTAACATACCCACACAAAAACTTCTGCGTTTTAGATTAAAATATTGCTGGGCCAACCACCCCTTTAAATATGCACATATTAACATATAGATATTTCCCAAATGAATTTAAGCCCGCGTTTGTATGTCCACATGTGCAAACAAAACTATTCAATAAATGAATGAACGTTATAAATATTTTAAACTACACCTTTGTTAGTTAAACATAAATTAAAATTTATTGCAAAGTTGAAAAAAATAGATCTAATATAAGAGAGGTTGTATACCAAGAAACGGCTCAAGTTTATTTAAATTTAGTAAATTCCAGGCAAATTTTGGTCCCTTCCTCATCTCGTAGTATCACCTAGGGAAGCTGCCCTTAATACCTTTTGAAGGTAGCTGGCTAAAATGTTCCGCGCGTTCGCTCAAAAGAAGAAGATGACAATTATTAAGGGATTGCGTTAGAAACCTATCCTTTTAAAAACACTTCTAGCATAAAAAACCAGGAAATATATTAAAAACATTCCTGATGTTAACGAACCTGAAAACATTTTAAGGATTGTGATTTTCAAACTTGCATCTAAACTTTCCGATCTCGGTATGAAGAAGGTGTCTTATAGGCACTGACAGATGTACTTGAGAAGTACAAGGCCGCTTTTACCGCAAGAAGATTTATGAAATGAAAAAAAGGTATAACAGCTACGAAAAGGTAACGCTCTGTATTACAGCTGCCATAAAAAAACTATGAGTGGGCTTCGAATTGGCTGTTAGCTTGAAACTCAAACTTTGTGTTTTCAGATTAAATTCTCTGTAAAAGATACTAGCCACAATATGTAAGAGAACCAAATTCTTTAACATCAGTTTTATCTGTACCAATGACCCGAGCGAAAACGAAGACAAACAGGACAAAGAGATATTTGACGAGCGCCTATAGAGATTATATGACCGCTGACCATTGCATTTGGTCCAGCTGCCAAGAAATTTAGCCTCCACGGTAAAAGATGAAATGAAGTGGGTCGAATTTGCCACGGAAAACAGAATTGAAGTGAACAGATCTCCACATCTTTGTGTGCATATAGCGGCTGTAACTAGGATAAATAAGGACAAACCACATTGATCATGTTGTAATAGATGATCAGAAGAGCGAACATAGAATGGGGGCCTCACGTTGTGGCAGAAATATTTCGGATCTGTCTAAATAAAGCAACAAACGTTTTATTTGACACAGCACGTGAACTTGGCCCTGCTGATCCAATTGTTTGAAAAAAGCACTTCTTTCCGCAATAATATTGCAGAAAAACGGCAAGGCATTACAGACTCAACGAAAGAAGCCACAATATCCGTATTGGGGCTCCGGAAAATTTCCGTAGGGCACTCATGGTGCAATCAAAAGTGTAACTATGCAACTGAAACGTAGCAGCCATATGTCTTACAAAGGGATGATATTGGGAGAAAAGAAGATGGAAAAGACGTCTTCTCCACAAAAAAAAAGAGAAAGTAAAAGGCGAGGGTATGCGCGTATTGAAATGTTAAGATGACAAATGATGTTCGAAAATTCTTCCAAAAAATTAAGCCCCAAACTAAAGGCTTTTGTTAGGCATATATACCTACAAAGATAGAGAAGATTAGGTGTATGTGAAGATTCTGTATCAGTCACAGATAGTGTGACAAAAGGATGGATATGGAAAGATTGTTTTCACAACTCTTGTTATCCTATAGAAGCAGCAAAAAAGATATTACAGAACCATTTCTAGAAGACGGAGTTGAAGATATGCCGCTTAGTTAAATTTGTTCAACACAGCAGTTACAAGGCAATAACAAGGCAGCAAAAGCCTGAACTGTTAAAACAGAATGCGACCTTCGGGTTAAGCATCAGCTAGTTTATACAATCTGATAAGAAGAATGCATACTCGACAAATGAATCATGTCCTGTACGCAAAAAGGGAAACAGAATAGTCTATGCCAACTACAGAGGAGCAAGTTTCCTAAAAATTGGTTATATTTACTGCCAGATACTACCCTGAATACTATATAAGAGATTTAAATCTTAAATCGGTAAGATAGTTATGACATATCAATAAGGGTTTAAAGCCTGGCAAACCCACCATCAACCAGATACTCATATCATACCGAAGCCTCGAAAAGGCTCAAGGGAAACGAACAAAACCCAAACTTCCTTTCTGAGCTTGGTTAATAGCTTCTCCGATTTTAAAGACTGGCCTTTACTGACGCACAATTTTTCAGTACCAAATAAAGTTTCAGACAGGAAGAGAGCCTTTTCTGGGATCTTTTAAATATCATATTGATAAAAGGTATACGAGAAACAAATGTAAATAGATTTGGCACACTTTACACAAGACAATATGACTGTAAATAAGTAGAAAGATACTAAAAATAAATTTTCCAATTTTCATTAAATTTTCTAAAGCTATTGTAGGAGAATATTTGTTATAGATGGGGTTCATGGTCCCCACCCCAAAAAAACTCTTAAATTTTAAAATTTTTATTTATAAGATAATGTACATGGAAACCCAACAATATGGACAGAAAAATGCAAGGATTTTATCAAAACAATTTAGAAAGTGACCTTATATCCTTCGGTATAATGAAAAGTGAATGTTTGCCTTTTATAATTGGGATGCTAATGACATCTGCACAAACCTATATTATCTCCATTGTGTATGTGTGAAAGTATTAGTTTATACATGAAAATAAATAAATTAAAAATTAAATTCAAACAAATTTTAAAACTAATTTTAAAAACGTATTTTATTTTGTTTGTCTCAAATCTTGTTTCACAAGGTAATTATTTTTTTGGATTTGTAAATTTTAACAACAAGTGTCTACTTTACCCACTGTTTCTATACAAACTACAACCTAACGTGACTATCAACTTTTTTAAGGTTCTTCTATCCCTCTGTTTAGGTTAATAAATTATTTAAATTGTAAAGGACTCTCTTTTATATAACCTTTCCTACCCTTCTTTACGACAAAAAAAAATCTTACAATTGAATCATAATTTATAAACAACATAAAACAATGAACAAAGGAAATATTCATATAAATTATAAAACAGTTTATGATCACAGAAATAAAAGATCCACTTTTGCACAAAAGTACCTGTAAATAATGGTGAAAATTTTAAAATAAAAACAGAAGTCTTTGCATAATAGAATTGTTTTTTCTTTAAATGACTGTAAATTGTCTTATACTAACAACTCCATTTAGAAACACATAAATAAAATTTATTAAGAGACTAAGCACAATATCTTCATATATTATTTTGTATTTTCAGTTATATTTCAAAACCATTTGGTTTTTTTTTTTTTGTTTACTGGTATCCATGATTATTTATAATAGAGAAATTCCATATGACAACTTTACTATAGAAAGATAGAACAAGTAGTAAAAGAATCAAAAGGGTTACAAAACCTTAGAGTGTCAAAACAGATTTGGCATTTGCCATCATTTGCAGAAATTAGAGCATCTTCCAATAGGGTGATTTTTTTTTTTGACGCACCTTGTACATATCGAAGCAAATAAAGGGGCACTTTTCACTTATCCTTTTTACTTAAACATTTTAGGTACTTTAATACCTGTTTAATCACTATTATCATTTATGTAAAAACTGGATACTTAATATATATTTTTTTATTTAATATTTTTTTTTTTTTTTAAATTGATGTTCTTTTATATCTTTATTATGTGCCTAACAGTACGTATACGTAATATTTAATTCTAAATATGACGTATACGGTGTACCCTTCCCTACGATAAAGCAAAATTAAACATTTTTCAGCAAAAAAAATTGTAATATAACTTTCATTGCACCCTATTTAATTAATTTATTTGCCAAAATTCGTATGTATTTCTATGTCTCTCAAGTATTTCATTGAATATAACTAAATGGCACTTCATGCACCTGTTAAGTGTACGTGATTTTGTCAGTTGTTAAACCAAAAACAACAAGAGAAATAAAAAAAATATAAGAAAATATATACAAATCAATTTAAAACAAAGAAAATCACAAACAACCTGAAACAAGAGCAAATTTATTTATTATTTTATATTTGCATATGAAAGGATATTGATTTGTTGCTTGTTTTGGACTTTTTTCTTATTTTATTTTTTAGTTGTATGACTGTTTTCTTTTTTTGTAAATAAATAAATTGTTTATTTTGTTTAGTTGCTAGTGTGTTTTGTTTTCTATTTTCCATTGATGTTTCGACATTTGTTGGTGTATCTCAAGTGCTTAAGCACCAGCTGTTTTTGATTTTGTGCATATTTGTATATTTAGTTTAAATGTTTAAACAATTTTTTTTTTAATATTTTTCAAATTCCAGCCACATTATTTGAACATTATAACAGAAAACAGGCAATTATTTATTGATACTATTTGAATATTTAGTTTCATTTTATCAAGTTGCGAGGGTTGCTGAAAGTGGTTCCATAAATAAATCGAGTTTGTTAAATTTATTCTTACCTAAACTCTCTTAGTGATTTTCGAGCGATTTTTGAACCCTTTTGGAACCGAACAAAAATCACTGAAAATTAAATTAAAAATTTTTAATTTAAAACAAATAAAAAGATTAAAAAAAAAAAGATTTTTTAAGTCAAAGGGATGTTTCCATTTGGTACAGTGGGTAAAATGACCATTTCTGATTAATAATTGGTACGTTTTTTTATTTAATAAAGGGAAAGAAAAATATTAGTATAAAAAGGAAATAAGAGAAGTGTTTGAAAATTTAAAAAGAAAGGGAAAATAAAAAATGATTAATTGTCAAAGAACAAAATGTATTGGGTAACGCTCATAAGCCATTTTAGGTCTTTAGTGTACCAAAGCGTCCCATTGACATCCCAGTTTAATTAAGACCATAAGCTAAACAAAATCTTTTCGTCAAAAAAGAGGGCAAACGACGAGCACTGAGATTGATCTGAGGCTGCAATGACTCGTGTAAGCACCCTTGAGCATGGGAAAGAAAATGTTGGTACTTTCAGCTGAAATATCGTTTGATCCTTCGAAAAAATTTGTACAGTTGGGTAAAAATCGAGACAGTTACCATATAAGCATTGGATTTAGATGCCTTTTCTGTGAGTTTATCTGCAGTCTCATTTTCAGATATCCCAGAGTGCGCTATACCCTTGATACCTGAGAGCAGTTCTGCAATTGCCTTAAGGGCAGCATCACTGTCCACATAAATGGACCCTTGGGCCGCTGTTTTTTTGAGATAAGTGCCTCCGAAAACATTAAAAAACTATTAAAATTAACAAAAATAAAATCGTTTTTAATAATATATCGCACAACATTTGGCTTTTTTCTTTCGAAGCCATTTGCCTTCTTTTAGAGAAATTCTTAGACTTAAATTTTTAGATTCTTTTTTTTATTTTGTTTCTAGTTTCTTTTTAAAACAATTAAAGTTTAAGGGTTTCTCCCTTGTTTGCTTTTTTTTTTTGTCTGGTCTTCCATTTTAATCTATTAAATAACAATTTTCAAAGTTGTTAAACGGAAACACAAATCTTTTGATGTGTATTTTATGTAGAAATAGTTTTTATTATTAAATACTGATTAATTCAAAATACTAAATGAAAAAAATATCTGTTTTAAGTGCTTTAAGAAAACAGCTAACATTTGTGAATTTAAAGAAATAAATTATTGCTTTAAAACTCAAAATAAAATGTTCTCAAACGTGCCCTCATTATATACAAGAAAACGAAAATTTTTTGGAATTTCTCAATATTTTTTATTTTTGTTTTAAGGCTCTTAGAAAATAATGAGATGAGTCTAATTTTCTAAGTTCTCATGACTTACAGATTTTTGTTTTTACATTTAATTTTATAAATCTTAATACTTCTATAGTCAATATGAGCTTATGAGCTTTTGTCTTGTGTTGCAATACAAATAATTTAGGTTTTTTCTGCTAAAAGGAAGTTAAGCAACACAATCTTTAAAATCTATAGACAAAAATTTAACATTTCGTCCACAATATATGTGCTAAGACATTGTCATGAGACTAACATGCTTAACAACACCAGAACACATTTATAAAACCAAAACCCAATATATTTTAAAGCCCCTGCATACATGCACAAATAAACTCACATGCAGACACATGGACCAGAAATCACACACATACGACTTTCTGTTTAATCTCACATTGAACTCCTTAACACTTTGTATTTTATAAACAATCCACCTACACACACTTTCACACTTACTTTAACTTTTGCAGACTTTATTTGTTGCTGCTTTTAAGTTTGTTTTGTTCTAAAATATTTTTTTTTACTTACGGTTTCTGATGTTTATTAGAAATTTTCGTTTGTTGCCCAAAATTTAATTATAAAAAAATTTCTAAGTAGTTGTTGTTCTAATACGTCTAGAAGTATATATTTTACATTTTTTCAGACAATCGCAATACCCAAAAGTAAGCATGTTAATAACTAATAAAGTCGTTTAAACGATTTTGCCACGTCCATTTATGCACTCTACTACGTGTCCATGAATTTCTCTTAATGAAGGTTAAGCCTGCATTTTTTTTTAATAAATTAAAAAAATTAAAAAATTTGAAACAAATAATATTATTATCGTTGAAACGAATTGAAAATATTAAAAATTGGTGAATCGTTTTACAAGGCTGTCACACAAATGTCCTTGTGGAAAAAGCTTTGCTAAACACATCTGTTTCAAATATTACTTTTCTTTAACATAGCTCTGAATATTTTAAAGGTGATTATTTAGCACCAAGCTTTTTGTAACGTGCTTAAGACCAATGCGCTTGTTGCTCATTTGTTTTTGGTTTTAATACATACAGGATGTCTACTCAGCACTTAATATTAGCAAAACCCTACACCTTTTCTATTTCTACTAAAGCATATCTAAATATATGGAAAATCGATTTTATTATACCCTTCACATAGTGATAAGGGTATTTATCAGTTTGTCATTCCGTTTGTTATTTCTTTATTATCCATTTGCGACCCCATAAAGTATATATATTCTGGATCCTTATAGATAAGGAAGTTGAAATAGACATGTCCGTCTGTCCGTCTGTCCATCTGTCTGTCTGTATGTCTGTCTGTCCGTCTGTCCGTCTGAAATCAAGTTTCCGGAGTCAAATAAAAAGATACAGACCAGTTAATGGTGTCAAGCGATTACAAATATCCCGCTAACAATCGCTATTTAAAATCAGCAAAATCGGTTCACTATTGACCGAGATATAAGCGAAAACCCAGAGTAACCCATTTTTTTTAGGACAAAATCCGTGCATATATCCCCATATATCTCAGTAAGTATAGTTACTCTTGCCACAAAACTTGGCACGGATACTCCTAAAGAAAGGACCTAAATAATGGAAAATTTTTTTTCAGATAGAATCAGGGGAAGTGGTAGTTTTCCTACAATTGCACAAATTTGGTGAAATATTTAATGCGCTATATCTCGAAAACTATTACAGCTATCGACTTAACATTATCTACAAAAAGTAATTGTACGCTAAGGGCTACACTTTAAAGAAAAAATTTTTTGAATGGGGGCAAAAAAAGGGGTAGCTCCCATACAAATTAACGATTTTTATGAAATATTCGATACGCTATATCTCGGAAACTATAACAGATATCGAAATCAAATGTTTTACGAAAAGTAATTGGGCCAAGGGCTACGCTGCAAAGAAAAATTTTTTTGGGTGGGGGCAAAAAAAGGGGTAGCTCCCATACAAATTAATGATTTGTATGAAATTTTCGATACGCTATATTTTTGAAACTATAACAGATATCGAAATGAAATGTTCTACATAAAGTAATTGGGCAATAAGAGCTACGCTTTAAAGGAAAAATTTTTTGGGTGGGGGCAAAAAAACGGGCAGCTCACATACAAATTAAAGATTTTTATGCATTATTCGATACGCTATATCTCGGAAACTATAACAGAAATCGAAATCAAATGTTCTACAAAAAGTAATTGGGCAATAAGGGCTACGCTTTAAAGGAAAATTTTTTTGGTGGGGGTGAATATGGGGTAGCTCCCATACAAGTTCACAATTTTTGTAAAATTTTCGATACGCTATATCTCGGAAACTGTAACAGATATCGAAATAAAATGTTCTACAAAAAGTAATTGGACAGCAAAAGCTACGCTTTGAAGTAAAAATTTTTTTGGTGGGGGGTGAATATAGGGCAGCTCCCATACAAATTCACAATTTTTATGAAATTTTCGATAAGCTATATCTCGGAAACTGTAACAGATATCGAAATCAAATGTTCTACAAAAAGTAATAATCTAATAATTCATACGTTTTGGAAAAAAAAAGTTGAAGACGAGCAGAGGGACTAGAACATCCCTTAAAAATAAACAACTTTTATTAACCTTTTATTATAAATAATGTCAAAAACTTTTATTACTGTCGACCTCAAACGTTCCTCATCTATTTCTATTATCCATACGAACGTTAACATTTTGTAAAGTTTTCTATGGACTTTAAAACTCACACAAGGTATTTTTATTATATTATTTGGAGTACAAAATAACTCGGCTGGGTATATTAAAAGACCAATGTGAAGGGTATATAAGATTCGGCACAGTCGAATATAGCGCTCTTACTTGTTTGTTGTTTGTTTTAGGCGCATAACCCATAATCGTTTAGGCGGTAAGTATGTTCTAGGAATATGTTTGGAAGGGAAAACTAATGGAGGTCTGTAATACATTTTACTCTAAGGGTGACCATGGGGAAGTTGTAAAGGATTTTTACCTTTTTTTTATATGGCAGCTCTGTTTAAAGCTGTAGAGAGAAGTTAAGTACGTTCTACAAAAATGTTAGAGGGGAAATCAATTCCGATTAGCTGTCAAGTATTTCTGATAGCATGATTCTACCTACGGGTCTATGCAACATAGAGGGGCTTCAAAAAATTGATTTCAATAAAACATGGACAGACTGGCAAATGGGCAGATGGACATTACTAAATCGACTTCCCTATCTACAAGGTGGTCAAAAAAATCCCCCTGTTGAAAGATTTTCTTATTCTTGCAAATGGCGGCAAATGTAGATCTAAAAATAAGTGAACAAGCCATGAAACGATACACTCCCAAAGAACGCGGAATAACCGTGTCTATTTTTTTGCGTTACAACTCGTCTGTGTTTGCATAGCACGAATTCCGTAGCCAATTACCCGGTCACCCGGCACCGACTGCGCAAACACTGCGCCGTTTGTCCACCAACTTGAAGAGTACGTAACTCCCGTTCTGCCGAGAACATCGTCGCTGTTGGCGGGGATGCCGAGTTGTCACCAGAAACAACGACCAGACGCCGTGCCTCGCAATTTGCCATCAGCCGGTCATCCTTAAGGTAAAGTTTAATTAAAGACTTGCGCATGTTCCCGCACAAATTTTAGTTCGTTTATCGGTTGCTGCCTGTCGACCGCCAAACGCGTGTAACCTACGCCCAAAAGGAAGATTTTTCCACCAAAATTGTAACGATCGATGCGGCTTATTTTCACTTCAGCGGGTACGTGAACACGCAAAACTGTCAATTTTGAGGAACCAAAAATACACGTATAATGCAGGAGGAGCCATTACATCTGCTTAAAATGACTGCATGATGCACTGTTCACGCTAGAGGAGACATCGGGCCATTTTTTTCGAGGACGCCACTGGTCATTCAACATCATTGAACGGTGTGCGCTATAGGGCCATGTTAGCCGAGTGTTTTCTGCCGCAATTGAACGAATTAAAATTGAAGGGCATGTGATTTCAACAAGACAGAGCAACGGTATACACTGCGCGAGCTACAACCGATTTTTTTGAAGGCGGTGTTCCTTGGTCACCTCATATCTGGTCTTGGTGATTTACATTGGCCCGCAAAATTGTCCGATTGCCCGATTTGACAGCCTTTGACTTTTTTAAGCTCCTGTTTTTATGCAAAAAAGCCCAAGAACCTGCAAGTCCTCAAAGACAACATTCGACACAAGTGCGAGTATCTGTTGCCCGCAGTTCTCGCTGAAGTGATGAAAAAAGGCATAAGACAAACCCGAACAGCAACCAATTGTGGCGGCGCCCAATTGGCGGAAGTTGTCTTTTCGACTTGACCAATAAAATTCCAAAATTTCAAGTAAACATAATCAGAATACAGAATTAAGTTTTTCATTTAAAAAAAAATGAGAGCCAAACAACATTGGATGACTTCTTTTAGGCCATCTTGTATAAAGACTGAAAAAATATATACTTTATAGGGTAGCAGACGGATATTAAATGGGATGACAAGTTTATATATACACTTATGCGAAGGGTATAAAAAATTTTGTAATGCTTTATTACTAAATTCAAGTTTTTATCTTTTTTCTTGTTATAAAAGAATTAAATTTAATAAATTCTTCTTCAAGCTAAACTTTAATTTCGAAACTTCTGCTAAAAAGTATTTTAAAATTTTTAATTCCACCAAAAAAAAAATCTTTTGCATTTTTACGGTGAATAAATAATATTTTTAAATAAATCAAGTTCTTTTTCAAATCCGTTTATATAAGCATCCAGAAGGGCATTTGTGTGTGTAAAATGTTTTCTCTTCTTAGCTACTTTAGCTCTATACAAACAAATAAAAACACTAACACAAACAAAGGAATAGCAAAAAGAACTATTTGAAGTAGAGCAAGGGGGTCACTTATTCATACATATACACACACAAAAAACACAAACGAAGGTTTATATTTTTACAGCATGTTTAATAGGATTTACACTATTTTATTCAACCGTTTTTTTTTTATTTTTAGCATTTTTTTTTTATACTTTTCAGTTATGACCATATAGTAGTGAGTGTACGTACTTACCACTACAACGTAAAAAATATTCTGAGATTTTTTTTTATTATAACATAGAGGTTAAATATTTACCACCACTTTATTACCTTTTTTTATTTTTTAGGTATTTTCGTTGGTTATTTTAACTTCTTTTTTTTCTGCAAAATAAATGAAAAATTTTCGCAAAATATTTATGGCACCAAGTACTACTACTACGGCTGCTGCCACTATTACTTATACTTTAGCAACAACAAAAACGAAAATACATTCAAGCAATATTCTCTTACATACATTGTTGTAGTATTTTATTGCATGCAGTGCTTAAGCTGGTGTTGGTAATAAGTAAATGTAATTAATTTGGGTGTACTTTTTATGGATGCGTATGATTCTATATGGTCATTTTATGGTATTGTCATCACGTTTAGAAACGATTAAAATGTGTAAAGATTATTATACTAAAATACGAGAGAATAATAAAATAAAACAATAATATAGTTAACGCTAACAAAATTCAATTACTTAAAATTTTTAAAAAAAGTAGTAGCATGGAGGTTTTGAACTTGTTACTTACATGGGTGGATTATAAAAAATAATTGGGAAAATTGATAAAAAAAATTAATTGTTTAACAAGCGTTATTAAAGTTTTAAATTTGTTACTCACTTGATAAGGTTCATGTGATTTTGAATTTTCGTTTTGCTTTCAAACTCTAAGAAAACCAATATTTGTAGCTAAAATATAGAAATCTTTTTTATGCAGATAGCTTAAAAAATAAATCAGAGAAATTTAATGCCATAAGTGTGAGGAAATCGAAATTTACAGGAGTTGAAACGATGCCAAACAGTCCTACCAATGTCTAAGACATCATAATGAGGGTTATTGTATGGGCATCTCTTCCTGTGAATACCTACAAAGCATTTAGGTGACTAATAAGAATAGCGTTTTAAAATCTGTAAGAAATAGTTTTCCAAATTGCTAGATAGTCCTCCTTAATAATTAATGACTTTTTGGATGTGTTTCCAGCTGGAAATCCGCTCGCTCAAAACATTTTGCAACATAGTGGACACACTCGTCTGAAAAGAAGGGATGCTATTGCACTTAGATGAAACTATTTAAATTAATTATTTTTATTATGAGAATTTTAATTTTGGTCTCGTACTGAGTGGACTAATATCAATTACATAGTTTTAAGATTTGAATACTTATTGTAAGTTCGCATTTACGAAGATTCAATAATAAAAATATGAAAAAAAAAAAATAATAATTGATGACGGTGTAGACTACCGACCTCCGGGCAAAGAAGGGGAAAAACATCAAAATCCCGGATGAAGTAGCTTACCGGCGTAGCTGTTTAAGGCCGGAGGTTATAAGTTGGTGAAAAGCATGCATAAGCTTGTCTTCGAGATTTGGCAGAAATACGTTTTTCCGATGAATAAAACTTCAGTGCACTATGCTCGGTTCATAAAAAAAGGAAATCAGTTTTTCTGTGCTAATTAGAGGGGAATTTGTTTCCTGTCACGTGCGTACAAGATATTGTCCCATAAACTGTGTGAAGAATTAAAAACTAAAGTTGACGAAATAATTGAATTTACCAATCCAGCTAAAGACATGAGAGACAGATTGACAGTTAGATTATGTTAGATAAGGATTTTGAGGCTAAAAGGGGGAGATCTTAAATAATCCTCAGCTCTTGCAGGACATAGTCTTAAGCCATTGGTTTTGATTGGCTTGTTGTGGCCTTCTGGCAATTAGGAAAAAGTTGGGGCAGAGAATTTTACACCAATTTGGTGAAACGGATGAATATCCTTAATATTTTGTTTGCATACCTCTTAACTGAGCCACATCTTGTTACATATAAAATGTCGACCAATAGGCAGCTACAATAAAAAAATTTTTATCAATTCACCGTCCTTTCTTTTGGGCCGCCAATTGCTATTCCCAGCAACGCCCTTTAGATGGAAGTTGGCTTGTAGGTTTAAAAAAACATGACTTTTCTCAATTTAAGCTTCCCCAGTCTCAGAATTTTGGTAGTCTTATCTTCCCGGTTCATAGACATTAAAAAGGAGGTGAGAGATTAATTAAGGAATATACAGTTTTAACTGGTTAATCGGAGTTGAATACAGGCACTGGAGCTATTATTTTTGTACTTTATATGAGAGTTTGGGTGTCACACAGACTTCTAAGCAAACTTAGCGCTTTTTAGGTGGAGACTCCAACAGTTATAAGAGCTGTGGAGCTTTTAGGTGAGAATGTTTGAGGGGAGCAGGACAGGACAATTTCTGTAGACCGTAAAACTGCGATCAAAACGTAAAAGAAGCGTAATGACAAATTTGCACTTGTGGACGATTGTAAATGTGATCTTAGGATGATCATGACAACACGCATAGTTAGGCTCTGTTGAGTGAGAAATTTCATGCTAACATGAGCAGAGGAAATCTGAGGTGGATGTATAGTTGGAAGTCTCAAAGGTCAATTCAATGTCAGATATATGACCAAAAAACGGAATAAGATTTCTTTAGACTTCTGAGGGAAAAAACGATACTGTGAAGCTCTTTGTCTATTATTGCTCTTACTGAAGGTCCGCTAACCAAAGAAATTTGAGAAGATTTTTTTTGATAGCCTTCGTAACATTGAACCTACATGAAGTAGCAAATTTTCTTCATCACTACCTCAGACAACCTTTTTCTCTAGAAGAGCCTTAAAGATGCCCTTCGATACTATATTTTTACTGCAATGTTTTGCAATTCTTCTTATCTTGCCCTGGACTTAAAGTTTAAAAGTTTTTATGTAAATTGTACTGTAGTTCGCACTTAAGTTTCTTATTATTTTGTAAAACCCTGAATTAGTTGGTTTTTTCAAGTCCAAGGCTACCTCAAGCCAGGCTGTTAACACGCTTACCGGAGCACCAGTTATTTACTGTACAAAAAGAAAAAAAAATCTTCGTATACCGGCGAAAATGAAACATTACTGAAATGAGATTTAGAAATAAATTTTAATTTTTTTATGCTGAAAGTAGGGGTAGCTATTTTGTTTTATTTCGTTGTATCTTCGGCACTTACTTTCAGATTTTTAAGTGCGATATATCAATGTTTTTGCCTTAATAAGACCAATATTTACATCATAGTCATCAGCCTCTAGCATCCCTATTTAAAATTTTACCTTCCAAATTTCAGTTTGTACAACCTCAAAATACTAAATTAATATCAGAAAATTTATGCTTCCAAAAAGCTTTTAAACTTTTGTAAAAGAAGTGTTTTAAAATCTCTTTTAGAGCACGTTAAAAAAAATGTTTTTGGCCTAATGTAGGGGATCCTTTTTTTTAATTTTGGTTATATCTTTGGCATTCAGAGCCGGATCTTAAAGAATAATAGTTCTGTGACTTTGTCTCACCAACACCAACATTTTGCGCTAAAATAAGTGGATCCAAACTTGGCCCTTAAAGTTTTACACACCTTATCTTAAATTATGCAACAAAAATTAAAAATTTTAGGTTATTTAAATCAGCAGGGTTGAACTTTGATTTTAACTCAATTAGCAAAGCAATTTACTACTAATTGCTTAATTTTTTATTTAAAATCTTGTATGGTAAATTGAGCTTCATAAATTGCGTAAATCTGCTAACTACGCAATTAAGGTCTGTGTGTAAACATGGTATTATAAATTTTTAGTCAATGCCAACCTTAAGGCTACCATTATAAAACTCCACCATTTTTCATTAATTTACTTCTTGTTCCGTCACAAATTAAATTTCGCTAAAACTACTAACAATAAATAAAACTTTGCATAATTCATAATAACAGGAAAATTAAGTTTTAAAACAATCGCTGCAATTAAACTTGTTATTCTGGTAAAACCTAAAACCACCGTGTAATTCATGGGCTGCATCTTTGCTCCTGTTGGGATTAAAACAAAAAGGTATATAATCTTTTCTATTCAGCTCAAAATATAATTTACCAAATGGGCTTAAACTTAAAACTTCAAAACAAACTTAAGAAGTGCCACCACAAAATCTCTAGTTTCATAAACTATTTGTTTTTGCACTAATTGAATTGAATATGTTTGTTTGTCAGAGGGTGTTGAAGGCGTGGAAGGATACAACTGAAATATGTGACAATAAAAAGAAAGACAAGAGGAGGGAAAGTTTTCATTTAACAAAGGTTGGTAAATTATTACAATGAAGAACTATTTTTTGGTTGACAGTAAAAAGCTTTTGCAATGAGCGAAGCAGCTGTTTTTAATAAATTCTTAAAGGCTTTTTAGTAAAGGGTGTTCAAAAAATATAAATATAATGTAGTGCCTACATGAAATAAGTTTTTTATTTCAAAATAATGTTTGAAAACTAAATTCCAATTAGTATTTTTATCCAAAAATCGTGACTACTTACATTTTATCATAAATTTTGCATTACCCTGTAAATAAAGATAAGAGAAAGTTCTTTAAGCCAAGCCTGTGTAATAGGAGTATTCACAACACACCTTGGCAATACTCTTAGGAGGTGGAGAAAGGGGGTAAGTGCGTTCTAGAATAAGTTTGCAAGCAAAAACCAGTTGGGTTAGTTATACCCCTTAGGCAATGGAGATAGGGAGTAAGTGTGTTTTAGAAGCATTTTTGTGAGGGAAAACCAATGGGGGTCTGTGATATATTTTATTAATCTAAGGACGACTCCGGAAAAGTTGTAGGGGTTTTTACCCAAATTTTTTCAAATTTTGTATGGCAAGCATGATAGGGGCTAGATAAAGGGTAAGTATTTTCCTCAAAAATATTTAGGAGGCAAAATTAATTGGGGTCTTACATTTGACCCTTGAAGGAGCACGCTCTAAGCTGTAGGACTGATTTAATAAATTTTAAAAACAATTTAAATTTGTGTGGAAACCCTTTTAAGGGGCGTAGATAGGAAAAAAGTATGTTTCACCAAAATGTTCACGAGGAAGAATAAATGGAAGTTAATCCTAAAGAGTACCCATGTAGGGGCAACTCTTAGGCTTTTATGGTTTAAATTTAGGGTTTTTATGTACAAACTTAAGAGAAATGAACAGAGATAGTCGTGGTTGTTGGCGTTTATCTTTGTCAATAATTGGGCGATTTTGCTAAATTTTATTAGCAATTTTAACGCAACTATTTTTAATAGTTTATTGATATCACCTACTGGTCTATGCGACATCGGAGGGCTTCAAAAAGTTGATTTCAACCATAACACAGACAGACTAGCAGACGAACAGACGGACATCGCTAGAAGGGGAATATATACGGAATAACAACCTTATATATACCCTTATCACTTATGTGAAGGGTATAAAAAGAATAACTTACATGATTTTCTATAGAAGCAGGTCTCAGAATCTCTAAATTTCTATTTGTAAATAAATACAGTTTTTAATGTTCTTTTTTTCTTTCTTAGCCTCAAGCTGACTTAAAAATAATCCCTTAGTTTATATTTCTAGACATACAATCTCTGAAAAAAGAGTACCCAAAATGTTAAAAAAGTACTTTTTGCCCACTTAGATGATTTTTGAACTCTATATGGATCAAAAGCCCATAAATTTATATTTGTAGACTTACCACCTTAAAAAAAACAATTACCCAAATTGTAATTCTCAATTCGGCTGACTAGCCTTGAAAATAGGCAAAAATTAATTTTTGTTCACTAGGTTGGTATGGGTTAACAGTCCCTAGACAAGTACTTTTTGTCTATCTTCAACTATCTCTCTATTACTGTTAAAATCATTAATATTACTATTAATCAAGTATTTCGAGACTTCTAATTTTCAAAATTTCAAACAGTACCAAATATATTCAAAAAGTACTTATGTCCGGTTTGTTGGCTTCGATCTTAATTTGAGTCAATATTCCTTAATTTCTTATTTCTAGAATCATAATCTCAAAAAGTATAAAAAACTACTAAAAATTTTAGAAAATTAATTTTTGGCCACTTATTTGACTACCCTTCTAGACTTGCAGTCTTCAAAACTTCAAAAACGTGCCAATTAAGTGAAAATTTTATTTTTACCCACTTAGTAGACTTATGACCTCATTTTGTCGCGTGACCTTGAAAAATTCAAAGAAATACCATAAAAGTTTAAAAAAAGTACTTTTTGTCAATTTTGTTGACTTAAGGCCTCTATATAAATCAGTAGCTCTCAATTTTGCATTTCCAAACTTCTCACCTTCAAAAAATTAAAATAGTACCATATGTATGAAAAAAGTACTTTTTGTTCCTTTAGTTGCCTTTCAACCTTAATTTAGGTCAATATGCACTAATTGTGCAAAAAGTACTTTTTGTTTCCTTCTTTGGCCTCTATATGGGTCAGCAGCCCTTAGCTTTGTATATCTAGACTCATAATATAAAACAAACTTATATATACCCTTATCACTTATGTGAAGGGCACACAAATTCAAAACAGTAAAAAAAATGTTAAAAAAATTATTTTATGTTCACTCAGTGGATTGTCGACCTCTATATGAGTCGATAGTTCATAAGTTTAACATTTGTAGACTCATAATCGTAAAAAATTAAAAAAAGTACCCAAAAAGGTTAAAGGAGTACTTTTTGTTCACTTCTGACCGCTGTATGGGTCAACGGTCTTTAATTTTGTATTTCTACACTCCTTATTTAAAGAAAATCAAAATTTGAGCAAAATTCTTTTACCCACTTTGTTGTCTTTCGACCTCATTTGGGCCAATAATCCTTTATTTTGTACTTTTATACCCATAACCTTAAAAAATAAAATAAAATAAAGAATTATTTGTCCATTTCGTTGAGTTTTTTCCCAAACTTGGTAAATAGTCCTTAATTTCATATATGTAGAACTATTATCTCGAAAAATTCAAAAAAGTGCCAAAAATGTGAAAAAAATACTTTTTGTATTCTAGACTTTCAATCTCTTAAAAGTAAGAGAGTACTAAAATTGCTAAAAATGTATTATTTGCCCACAAGGTAGCCAAAGATGGTAAAAGATTCTTTTTGCTTGCCTATACCGTTTTATACCTCATTTAGGTTGTGTTGTCGTGAAACACAATTTAAATAATTTTTCTTTTCACTTTTGACTCAGATATAACAAATAGTACCTTAAAAATACCAAAATTTAATTCTTAAATTTTTTTGTGCCCTTAAAATGCAAAATTACAAGAAACAAATATTCTAATTTTTGGATACCAGTCGATGCAGTTTGAATTGTTTTCTTCCCCTACTTCCGTAACAAAAGGTACCAAAATAGAATTTTCACCTTTTGTTATCCCTTAGGCCCTAGTGGTAAGTGCGCGAGTCTACCAGTCTGAGAGCTTTGGGCTCGATTCCACCAGAGACCCTGGCAAGCCTGCTTCATCCCTATTTTATTTTTTATGATTCTTTAAATTTAATTTTTTCTTCTATCTACATCCTTTCTATTTGCCTCTCCAGGTAAAACAAGGGGACCGATTTTAGCAGGCCTAAGAGAGCTGTATCCTTTCCTTTAAAAGCTTCCGGTTCTACCTAACCTATCTCTTAGGCACAGAAATTTCAAAAATGTATTTGAGTTATGTTTCAATCTTAATTGGTTTAAAAAAAAATTTACTAAAAGGGATCATTTCAAGAGGTATTTGTAGTAAACATTTTAAGTCTCTAGTTAACTCTCTTAGGCTGATAAATCAGTAATTGGCACTAAAAAATGTCAGTCTATGAAAATTAAGGATTTGGTTTACCTTTATATTAACTTAATAACAAACGCTCGCAAAAAATAAAGCATACAAAAGTAGTTCAATGAATTTAATTTGCGCAAATGCTTGCTTTTTATATTTTACCTTCGATTTGGCATATCCTTTTGGGTAATTTATATAATTTCTGCTTTTTTTCATTAAAAACGGAAATAAAATACCAACTAAAGATTGATTATTTCACTAATTAAATTTAAGGAATAATGTATTATTTCCTCCTGCTATATATTAATTACAAGCAGTTAGTATTAAAGTTTTTTTTTGTTATTACTTGATTTAACTTCCAGAAAATGCAATAAAGTTTAACGAATTTAAATGGAAAAAAATTAAGGAAATAATGGCCATTAATAACTGCAAATAACAAAACACACCTTTTTTTAAAGAATTTTTTTATTAGAAAAGTCGTAATGTAAGCGTTTATGACTAGTTTTGCAATAATCACCACCAAAGTAAATTAAAAAAACTAATGCATTCCTATAACTTTAGCAGTTATTGACTTAAGTTGGGTGATTTGTTAAAGTTTTTATGCAACTCGTCAATAAAAACTATAATAATGACTTGTATTATTAGTGCTTTGGTTTTTACTACTAATAATAGTTGTTAGAATTACAGACAAGTTTTTAAAAACACATGTGGGAGTTCAATATAAGTAATAAAAAAATAAAAACAAATTCCAGAGCTTAGAAAAAAAAGCTTATGCATACATACCAACATATATCTAAAATGAGAAGTAAGACTGCAATAATGCATATTTCATTTAGCCTTAACACTTAACCCCAACACCTGCCTATCTGCCACTCATATAACCACTCTCCTTTCATCATATTATTAATGTTTTGAAAAGTTTATGTGATTCTTTGGCAGTAAAAACATATCCAGGTCGTTAAAAAAAACAAACAAAAAAAATAAAAACACATAAATTTCATAATTTAAAAATATTCACAATTTAATTATCCTCATGGGGCAACTGAGAGATAAAAACTTACACTTAACCAAGTGTAGAAAGCAATCCCTCTGTTTTGCTTTGCCCCATACTCACTCTCTATAATTATATTCCTGGGGAAAATAGTGCAGAGAAAACGTATTAAATTTTTTTAATGTTTTTGTTATTTTTGTTGTAATTTGTAAAGTAAGCAAAACTTTAAGGTGTGGCAAAAGTTTATAGTTTACTATTAAAATTAAAGTTTTATAGGAAGTTGTATATATTTCCTAAAGGAATAAAAAACAAGCAAGAGCGCTATATTCGGTTGTGCCGAATGTTATATACCCTTCACATTGGCCTTTGGAAATCTCAAACTTTTTTTATTTTTATCCCTTTTTTTACTTATGAAATATTTTTTATTTTTAAATAGGGGTCGGTGTCATTTTCAAACACTCCACGGGAGACTACGGGGAAGTTGTAGGGGTTTTTATCCTGATTTTTTTTTTACATAATTTTTATAAATTTTGTATGGCAACCTTCTTAGGGCGTATGTTGTAGGAATATATTTGGGAAAAGAAACTAATGGGGGTCGGTCGTACACTTCATTGCTCTAAGAACAATTTGAAGAAGTTGTGAGCATTTTTACATAATTTTTGTAAATTTTTTAGGACGTGGAGATAGAGGTAAAGTATACTCTAGAAATACGTTGTGGAGGAAAAACTAATGGGGGACTGTGATAAACTTTTTGCCTCTAGGGGCGACTCCAGGGAAGTTGTAGCGGTTTTATCTTATTTTTTTTAAATTTTGTATGGCAACCATGTAAGGGGCTGGAGATAGAGGGTAAGTATATTCCACAAAAATGTTTGGATGGATAAAATAATTCGGGTCAGTCTTACATTCTCTCTTTGTAGAAGAACCTTGGAAGCCGTAGGAGCGATTTTAAAAATGTTTAAATTAATCTTTGAATGGCAACCCTGTTATATGTATGAATACTAATAAAATTTTTGTTTTAGATGTGGTTCAATAATATCAATATGACTGATTTCGTTTTTTCTTTTTTTGTTGTTTTTTATTATTACATATATAAGTATGTTCTTTGTTGTTGTTGTAGACTAAAAAACGAGGTAGTCTAGGTTTTATCTTATATCTCGGTCATTTATCGGGCGATTTTGCTAAAATTCAATACCGATTTTTTTGCGACTACCTCTGATAGTTTGATACCACAAACGGGTCTATGCGATATCGGGGGCTTCAACCATATCAGACAGACGGACAGACAGACAGACGGACATCGCTAAACCGGCTTCCCTATCTTTAAGGATCCAGAATATATATATTATGGGGTCCCAAATGGATAATAAAGAAATTACAAACGGAACGACAAACTTATAAGTATATATTCCTATCATTTATGTATGTGAAGGGTATAATAGTCCCAAAAAGAAAAGGGAAAGTAGGATCTTTGTAGTCAATTGTAAAGTTTTAAAGAGATTTTTTTACTTACTTTTTTACTTACTTATTTTGGCTTTAAAACCAGTTATTGATCTTAAATACTTTCTAAGAACTTTTTTTGTATTCTTCAGACCAAGGATATGTAAGTCTTCATCAATTTGGTCCTTTTACCAAGGTCTTGGTATCTTTTGCTTTCGCTTTTCATGGTAATTTTCAATGTCATCTAACACCTCTTATGCCCATTCGACCAACGTTACCCAGCCAGCGCAAATGCTATATTTTTATGTACTTGATTTCGTTCTTTTTGGGACAAAGATCAAGAAACTCAGAGTTCATTCGCTGATTATACTTCCCGTAAGCACAGGTTGGGCCAAAGATTTTGCGAAGGATTTTTTTTCTCTCTAAAACAGCAACGCTTCTTCTGCTTTTGAAAGTACCCATGTTTCAGTCTAATTAAGAAGCATAAGTAGATTAAGCGTGTTGTAGAATGCTATTTAAGTTCTTTAAGAAATAGCTCTTTGCTTAAACTATCTGTTTGGCATAAAGAAGTATCTCTTTGCCAGCACGATCCTTGGCTTTTTTTTCTTGCTGCCACCAATATTTCTCTTGAAGGCGAAGCCGAGGTACATAATTTATTCTTCTGTAAGAAGTGCTGCATAATCTTCTACTCCCTTGTATTTTTACAGGTTTTAAAAAAATTCTGTAAGAGACAGTCCCATTTTTCTGTCATAGATGCCAAATCGACTGTGACCTGTATCAGCTGTAACAGTGCATCTCAGCACTTAGCCGTAAGTGGAAGCAATAGTTTTGGACTGGTTGCTTGGTCAGTCAGCAGCTATTCAAGAAGAGTATTTTCCAGGTCTAAGGCTGTAGAAAGTCAGAGTAATAAAACTTTACAATGTGGCCTTAAGTCAATTGGCACTTATCTTGGCTTTTAATTTTTTTTTTTATATTAATAACACTGGGATTAAAAAACATGTCTGTATTTACTTTAGCGTTATTTGGCTTCAAATTTTTTAAGGATTTTAGCAAATTTGTTGTTATTGCTTTGGGATACAACTGTCACTGTCCTAATGACTAATAATATTCAAAATTTTAAACATACGTTTTACATGTGAATTTTGGGAATGGGATAGTTCGTTTAAAGGTCTTGCAAGGGGTAAAATCTATGAAATTAAAAAGGAAGATGGAAACAACCGCATGTAGACAAGCACACATGGTGCTCAGAGAGCTCCTTGGCAGGAATGCATTTAAGGTATTTGGATACAATCCGAGGACCCTAAGCTGGATAACTGCTCTGGTCATAGGGCCTGGCAACTTTAAATATCACCTGCACAAGAATAAAATTGTGGAGGATGATGTTTGCAGAATGTGTCTTGAGACTGCTGAGATAGCGGTGCATGTAGTATGCGAATGTCCAGCAATGACTAGCAATAGACTTATTACCACCGGCAGGCACACGTTGGATGTGGGTGCTATGAGGGAAATTAGTCTCAAGCAAATGCTGGCGATCACGAAGGACTCTGTGATGAGGATTATAGACAATTATCAGTCTACAATGTGAAGTCACGAAAGTCAAAAGCAAACGACAGGGACGGCCCGGGACTCAGTTAGGCTGGGATACTATTTTGGCAGCCTTTAAATCTCTGTAAGACGAAGGGGGTCTGCTTCGGTATCCCCCCTACATTTATATATGTATACATGTGATGTTTAGTCTAACCATGTCCAATCTCGCATATAAAACAAACCATGTATTACCATCTAAGGCACCTCCATGCGCAGCCTACAACTTGGGCGATTATCATCAGATGATATTTAAAGTTACTTCTTTGGCCCACAATTGCAGCTAACATGCGCAAAGTGCACCGTTAATGTTAAAGTTGATCTTCTTTTCATTTGGTGCCATATAAACCTGCTTTAACGATATTGTCTTTGCCTGCTTAGTCGCTATTATGTCCTCGAAAGGTTTTTGAAAAGCCTTTTTTTCTTAAAAATATTTAAAAGTAAATTATAAGGAAACAGCGGAAAACCAGCAATCGTGTGTCTTTTCCTGAATGTTCCTTACTTCTTAGCAAAGAAAATTTGACTTTATCTTAATAAATTAAAAATTAGTTGGAAGTTATAAAATAAAGTTTAACCGCTTTTTACTTTTATAATTTCAAAAACAATCTTATTTAAGATAAATTTTCATATGTTTTTCTTATCTGGAAAAAAAGTTAAAAACTTTGCTTTTAGGAAATTATTTTATATTTTTTTATTATCTTAGAACTCCACAAATACATCAAAATCATCCGTAAATTATGTCACAACAATTTTTCATCATTACTTTCTTGTCTTTTGGCTTCCATACAACAATCGTTCATAAAAATTAACATTTTAGCAATAATTTTCTTTATTTAATGTTTGTTAAGGTATTTAAAAAATACATACATCTCACATTAATATTTATGAATGTATGTTTGCCATTGGCGTTATTGCTACAAATTAAAACATGAACCAACACTTTGTTATTTTAATGTCAGCAGATTCATATCCATGAATAATGTCTCTGCTATTTATGACTAATAGCACGAGTATGAAACAAACAAACGTACAAACATAAAAAGTTTTCTATAATCAAGTATAATTTTTTTTATTGTCATTTATTTATTTTTTTAATGGTTGAAACATAAAGATTCCACTTTTATGACATTGAAGAATTTAGATAAGCAAAGAGTTTTTGTATTTTTTCAAAGGATACATTAGAGAATGTTTGTGAAGAAAGCACGAAATAAACTGAATGGCATCTACAGATAAACAATTAAGTGAAAATGTTATAAGAATGTCACCTAGTTTCCCCAATACCTTTAAGAAGATAAAAAGAATGAAAAATAAAAAAAGTTTTGATTTGTCGGAGACTTAAGCAGAAAGTTCCATATAAAAAATTATTCTCGTATAAAAAAAAACTTTTTTACAGCTTTTGTTTTTATAAAATTTTAATTACCATGTTGTTGGTGGTTGATAAATGAGTCATGCTATGTTGGCCCTTAAGATTTTTCTTCTGTCATTTCAAATCATACTTTTGCAAATTAAAACATACCAAATGAAAATGTATGATTCCGTTCTGAAATGGGGCCTAACGTTATTTCATTTGGACAACCGACATATTGGCCAACTGATCACAATAAAATTCCAGATGTTATCGATTTTGGCGTAACAAAAGGTATATCCCCGGAAAAATTTGTCAGCACCCCCTGCTCGGAAAACCATCCTTACAGAATGGCATCTCTTAAGAAACACCTCGAAGGTCTAGCCTCGTGTCCTCAGACGAATTGTTCACTATGGCAATCAGCAAAATATCTAAAAAGACCCATTAATGTGAAACTACTACTACGTTATCTGAGAGGATACTGGGCAAGAAATGATAAAGAAAAATGTGATTTGCTCGCAAGTCATTAAACAAATGTCTTCAGTCCAAATACATGCGCTGACGTGAGTAAATTACCGCCTGTTGTTGCTAAATGTCCTATGAAAATACGTTTCCAACTGATAGATGTCGTAGAGGCTATCAATAATCTAAATGCTAGAAAAGCTCCTGTCTATGATAAAATTAGCAACAAAATGCTTTTAGGGCTACCTTGCACAGCAAAAAGAATAATTCTTTTAATTTCTGCCGCCATATTACGGCTCGAACATTTCCCGCCAGTATGGAAAGTTGCTTTGGTAAAGCTGATTCCTAAGCCAGAAATAGCTCCTTCGAAGGTGGAATCTTGCAGGCCTATAAGTCTCTTACCAACTCTGTCCAAATTGTTTGACAAATTGCTTAAAAACAAGCTGAATCCAAACCTACATGACAACAACTGCATTCCACATCACCAATTTGGATTTAGAAATCAACATAGTACCACCGAACACACCCGCAGATTGGTACAGGTTATAAGAAAAGCCTTTGAGGAAAAGAAATACTGCTTCGCGCTCTTTATAGATGTGTCTCAAGCCTTTGACAATGTTTGACATGAATCCCTGCTAAACAAGTTAAAGCTGAACTTACCAGTGAATATCTTTAACCTTTTAAAAAAGTACATAACTGGCCGACAATTTATGATAAAAGAAGGAAACTGCTAAAGCTGTCCTAAGCAAACAGTGGCGGGGGTACCTCAACGGAGTATATTAGGTCCAATTCTCTATTTGCTTTTCACAGCAGATATACCCACAAACAATCTTATTCATACGTCGACATTTGCTGATGATACTGCCTTTCTCAGTAATTATAGGGACCCTAAAAAGGCCTCAAAATAGCTTTAACATTACGTATCCAAAAGCACAGAAAAGGCCAAAGTAATGGAGTATTAAAATAAATGAACAAAAATGCACCCACGTTACTTTTACTTTACGCAAAGAAACGTGCCCCTCCAATTCTTATTAACAACCAAACGGCGTGTCAACGAATTAGGACGAAATATCTTGGCATTCCCCTGGTTTTAAGATTTGAATACTTATTGTTAGATTCAAAAATAAAAAATATGAAAAAAATAAAAAAATTAAATAATGTAATTTAGTCGGGCATCAAATAATGCCAGAATACCTGTAGTGCGATTCAGTAACTTATTTTAAAGATATTCGCATCGTTATAATAAGTTAACAATAAATATAACGATTTTGCGATTCAGTAAAGTTTTTGACGATATCCACTTTCGTTAAAGTCAGCTGTTATTGTTAAGTAAACAGCAAAACTTTTTAGCAATTTTTACAATCGTTATACTTAATAATTTAACGGCAATAATTTTTGTGTTGTTAGTTGTATCGACAAAAGGTTATTTTGTATATTTTATATTATTTTTACTATAATTATGATTTTCGCTTTGTTAAAATTTATTTTACAACCAATAAAATACAAACAAAAACCAACTTGTCCACTATCGTTAAAAACTTCTTAGTGAATCACTTAACCGTAGCAGCAAACAATAATTTCGGTCAATAAATATGACGATCGTCGAATCGTTAAAAGTTACTGAATCGCAGTACTGGTCAGGTATATTATCATATCATCAGGATTCTAGCCAAGGAAATTGCGATCTTTAGTTTAAACTTATTTATACTGATTACAAAACAAGCCCAAAAAATCAATGCTTTAAAATATAAATTTTCGGTTATAAAGAGCAACTGATGATAACCATGTTTTTTTTGGTAGTGTAGTTTAGTGTTTAGTAAATTTTAAATGTTATCTTCAAAGCTGAGAAAAAAAGCACAGAGCTGTACGCATTATTGTGGTAATGTACTGACCTTGATCTCGAGTTAATCTTGGGCTGTCCCTTATATCAACTTTCTTTAAATTTAAATTGTTAATTTATTTTTTGGTAACAATTTAGCAAACATTTCTACATTTGATTTTTCTAGTATTTTCAGTTATAAAATTAAGAGCGCTATATTCGTCTGTGCCGAATCTTATATACCCTAAACATTGGTCTTTAAATATACCCAGACGATTTATTTAAAAAAAAAATACCTTGTGCGGGCTTCAAAGTGCATAGAAAAAATAACAAAATTTTAACGTTCGTATGAATAATAGAAATAGATGAAGAAGATTTGAGGTCGAGAGTTTTAAAAGTTTTCGACATTATTAATATTAAAAGGTTAATAAAAGTTATTAAATATTATGGGATGTTCTAGTCCCCCTGCTCCTCTCCAACTTTTTCTCCAAAATGTATGAATTATTTGATTATTACTTGTAGAATATTCGAAGTCGGTAGCTGTAATAGTTTTCCAGAAGTAAAGTATCGAAAATTTCATAAAATTTTTTTGATCTGTATGGGAGCTACCCCTTCTTCAACCCCCATCCAAAAATTGTTTTCTTTATAGCGTAGCCCTTGATGTTCAATTACTTTCTGTAGAACACTTGGTTTCGATAGCTGTTATAGTTTCCGAGAAATAGCGTATCGAAAATTTAATAAAAATTGTTTATTTGCATGGGAGCTACCCCTTTTTTTACCCCCACTCAAAAAACTTTTTCTTTAAAGCGTAGGCCTTGTTGTCCAATTTCTTTTTGTGGAGCATTTGGTGTCGATATCTGTTATAGTTTCCGAGATATAGCGTATCGAATATTTCATACAAACCGTTAATTTGTATGGGAGCTACCCCTTTTTTTGCCCCCACCCAAAAAATTTTTTCTTTAAAACGTGGGTCTTGTTGTACAATTACTTTTTGTATAACATTTTAAGTCGATAGCTGTTATAGTTTCCGAGATATAGCGCATAAAATATATCATCAAATTTGTGCAATTGTAGAAAAAATACCACTTCCCCTTGATCCTATCTGAAAAAAAAACTTTTCCATTATTGAAATCCCTACTCTAAGGGAGACTGTGCCAAGCTTTGTGGCAAGAGTGACTATATTTACGGAGATATATAGGGATATATGGACGGATTTTTTCCTAAAAAAAATGGGTTGTTTTGGGTTTTCGCTTATATCTCTGGCAATAGTAAACCGATTTTGCTGATTTTAAAAATCGATTGTCTCCAGGATATTTCTAATAGTTTGACATCAATAACTGGTCTGTATCTTTTTATTTGACTCCTCAAACTTAATTTCAACAGACGGACAGACGGACATGGCTATATTAACTTCCCTATCTATAAGGATCCATAATATATATACTTTATGGGGTCACAAATGGATAATAAAGAAATTACAAACGGAATGACAAACTGATATATACCCTTATCACTTATGTGAAAATATAAAAATCAGGCTAATACAGCTTCAATAATAATCGGAAATGAAGCTGACCTAAATACATATTACAAAGTGTTATAAACCCAAAAAAAAAACTTTGTGGCATCTCTTAATCTTAACATTCAAAAATACCATTAAGATTTATTATCTAAATGCCTCGTTACTATTTATCATTACGACAAGCATATTTACTTCCGCCTAAAATTATTTTTTATGGAAACTCTTAATTTTAATATTGCGATAAAAACATAAAAAACATAAATAAAATACGTTTTAATCTGATAAATAAATTTCCAAATAAATCAAAATCTTGAAAAGGACAAAACATTAAAACATTTTAATTTTGTTATCCAAGTTAATATTAGAATCTACAATCAAATCATACACATCATTGAATGTCTTTTAAAAAATATTTCTTTATTAGTTTCTTACTGCTCCAACGCCCTCTGCACCACCACTACTTCATTTTATAAGCCACCATTTGACATTCAAGTCACATTCGCTTATAGATTCCAATTGATGTTAAACTACAAAATCTTTTATTTTTTATGGCTATTCAAATTTTTATGTTCATTTTGGAAATTATATATTTAAATGCCAAAAAAAACCATATTGTTTTATGTGTGCTGGTGTATCATAGAACCAATTTATATTTATGCCATTAAAACCAGCGAACCAACTTGTTTGGGGAAAGAAGAATTAATACAGCATTTTAAGGAAATACAAATAGTTATGGATTTTTCCTGGTAGCTGCTATTAAAAATATTGACAGAAACCATAAACATTTTTAATATCTAAAAAGGGGTTTCCATTCAAAAATATCTGGCAACAGGTTTGAGGAAATTTTTAGTCTTACAGCCTTTTTGTTAGTTCTGACTTTAATTTGGAACTTTTTTAAATAAGTTTCTTAAACAGGGGTTTCTCCATGTAATAGTAAGCAAAATTAAAAGCCCACAGTAGAAATTTTATTCACAATTTTTTACCTAAAATTTGAAAATACTATACCTAAGTTAAATTCCTTAATAAACAAATAAAAAACCCCTAAAAAAATTTGTTATACAACTCATTCACTCTTTACATCATCACTCTCTGTACCCGCTCTTTTCATTTTAGTATTTTTATATTTCTGTCCCAACATTTATATGGTCACTGTCAAATGAAATGCTACATTTGTTGTTTAGAATTAAATTTTATTTTATGGATAAATTTTAAGGATAAAACCTCATTACCATCTAAATTTAGGAGTATTTAATATTTTTATTATCATGTTAACGATCATGTTTAGATTTAAGTTGCTTTAAACCAACTGGAAACAATATGACAATATGTATTGGCAAAATCAACCACTGTTAACATGAAAAAAAGCCGGCTGCTGTAATAATATTTTTATAATCCTTGTAAAATCAAATAAAAGGAAAAAAATATTTTTTGAATTAAAAAAATCGACACATTGTTCGTGTTTGGTTAAGTGTAAGTTTGTATCTGTGTTTATTTAATTTAAGAAGGAAAACAACTCAAACACAAAAAAGTCTTAACAATCATGTATATATGTGTGTGTGTCTGTTTGTGTTCCATAACACACGTTAATTTAACACCAAAACAACAATAGCAGTAGAAAAACTTACAACAAAGTTTAAGATAATATTTCTATTTGCCAAAAACAAATAGACCATGGTCAATGTATTAACCTAAGCCCAAGCACTATGGGTTGATGAATTTGCAGGCTTAAAGAAATATAAAAAATTTATCACAAATTTTCTCTTAAAAACAGCCGTAAAAACAAAACAAACAAGGAATCATATGGTTATTATATGAGAAATAATTTGTATGTAAGCGCACAAGATTGACGTTTTAAGTAAAATTGGAGTTCTGGTGAAACGACCCGATTACGCAAAATGCATGTTAGCAACCCAGTTATGCCCAGCATGAAATGTAGAAAGGATGTTGAGTAAACAGAGAGCAGGAGCCGTCTTGAGCGGATTGCTGGGCACTCATTTTTAGGCTGGGTGACTGTTTTCACCCCGCCGGATCTGTGTTTGATACGAGCTAGAATAAAGATTGCGATATTGTGTCCCAAAAGAGAGCTGAATTGGTCATTAACTCTTTTGAACCGTATAAATCATATGGGCTGGACGGGATCTTTCAAGTACTGCTTTGACAGCCCAAGCCCCAAATTTTTCCTCGGTTGGCTTAAGTCTTCAGATAATGCCTAACACAGAGTTACATGCCTGTATCCTGGAGGGCTTCTAGAGTTGTATTTCTGCCCAAGTCAGTTGAAAGCCATCACTCATGCCCAAAAGATTGTAGACCCATTGGGGTCTCGTCATTCGGCTTGCAGACTTTGGGAAGGATTTTCGATTTTAACATCCAGAATAAAAATGCTTACAAAGGGGAAACCTCTTGAAACGGCACTTTATTTAGTTGTCTCGCTGATTCAGTAAAGCTTTCATTACGGGAAACATGCAATAAGGGATTATCCTAAAATTGCATTATTTTACTCATTGAAAGTTTGGTGCGAACGAAAACGGGCCAACCAACTGCCCAGGATTATAAACGCGGAATATGGAAATGTGAAAATAGTAAGAGTGGCTTTGACAGAACTACACTCTTGCCCTTTCTTTAAGCAATTATTGTCCACGGAACTAAAGATCCGAGCTACTGAAGTAACCCTGTACGAGGGTGATATAGAAGTTATTGTCACTGGAGGCCAAACTGGCTTTGATAGGCCAAGGAGCTTGAAAAATACGGCTGGGTGGAAGCTTCAAAGCTGATTTGATTCTTTTTACCAGGAAGACTTGCATCGGCCCAATAACCACACAGAGATTGAATAGCACCAGTCTGGCACTGAAGGGGCTGCCGAGGCAGTGATACTGGGCAGCCAGTTGGTATGGCCGCTCAACGTGGAATTAAGAGTCAAAAATCTGCCAATGCACTCAATGCATGCAGGTAAATGGTATGCAAAACATGAGGTCTGACGCCAAATCTTACGCAATAGATTTACTGGAGTGGTGAGGCCGTTATTACAATATGGAAAACTCATGTGGTAAACTGCACTGGAAAAGCAATTCAATCGCAAGCGCCTGGAGAGCAAACAGATAACTTACTCGAGATCCATAAAGTTTTGGCACGATTATTAGGAGTTTAGACTTTAGCATTGTCCACATGATCCAAAAACTAAGCTTCATTGGGAAGCTGGGCCTATACCACAGGACCTGTAGCTTCTTTACAGACGGTAGTAAGATGAGAGAGGCTTCTGGAGCCAAAGTTTTTTTGCCGGGAACTAAAAGCAGGGATTTCTTTATACTTCTTGGTTTTTTCAGTCTATTTCAAATGGCCACCGATTTTGTCTTGTTTTCTCACGCCGAGAATTCTCAAGTAAATATAATAATTAATAATCAGCCCCAATTTGGCCAATTTCCGAGAACCTCACTTGCTGTTCGATATTTCAGGCATGCAAAGAATCCATTGGTAGTTTGTGTGCTGTGAGACAAGTGCACATCTACTGGGTTCAAAAGCAAAGAATATTGAGGAGAACAAGATGGCAGACTAACTGACAAAGCAAAGATTGAATTTAATTATAGAAAGAGCAAAATAAATTTTCGTACTCTACTTCAGTTCTACAATAAAAGAATATCAAATAAGGTAAGGGTTAGAGCTATGAAAATCTTCGCGACTACCACTTCGCTTAAAGTCATCAGGATACTAAAACCCGGCGACGCCGTTTAACGCGAATGACAAACTTTAGATTCCAAATGCCGATCATCATAGATTATTTTTAAGCAGCGATTAAGCAAAAAAAAGTAGGATGCCTGTAGATTCTGTGATGTATCAGGCGATAAGGAGACTATTGAGGTTGAGCATACTCTGTGTCAGTGTCTAGTGCTCGCGGGCTCCAGAAAACACTGTGAAGAGCCTTATTCACTACAAAACTCTTGGGGGAATGTGTGGGACTTACAAGACAAGACTTTTGGCATTGGCCAAGAGAGTGTGGAGCACTCGAGCTAGCGAAACTGGTTATTAGTTATTCTTGTGTAGTAACAGTAGGGACTCAAAAGGGTTTCTGCGGGGTCTTTGGGATGAGCCAGTTCAACCTAACCTAACCTAGCCTAGCCTAACGTAACCTAATGGCTCCAAAGTAACAAAATTGATATTCAGAATACAATATATAACTTTGGCCCATTTTTCATTTAAAAATATCGAAAAAGTTAGACAAATAGGTCCATTATTCTTGAAGTAATACAATCCTTTTTAAATTTTATTTCCATCATGTATAGCTTAAAAACTAGACACTTAAGGATATTTTCCTTATTGGTCCGGAGATCAGTTCTGCCTTAAGGTCTTAGTTTTCCGAAAATCCATTTCAGTGGATATAAACATCAGAAGATGTAGCCGAAATTGAAATTTCAAGTCCCTTGTTATACGCTCTTACGCTGTTTGATGATGAGTCAGTCAGTCAGTTAATTAGTCAGTCGTTCAGTAATACTGTATCTTAATATATATAAAATTTGATAGACATAAGCTGACGTTTAAAAATGTATATATTGAATATAATTATCGAGTTTTTTATTAACATTTTTTTAAAATGCGTCTCAAACTCTCTTGTTTTTTCCAGTATCAGGTGCGACTGCCTTCAAAACAAAATGATCAGTTTTCAACTAATTAAAAGGGTCTCGACTTTATTGCAGAGATTTTATATTTTCTTGCTAACAAACAAAAGATACTTTAAATTATGGATTTCAAATTGTTTTAACTTTTTTCAAAAATATTTTCAATTTTATCTCCCGTTTAGTTGCACTTGACCCATGGTTTTTTCTAAATATGTAGAGGTATATTTAGAAGCAAACCATAAAAACCTATAAAATATTTTACAGGAAAAACTTTTTATTTTGTTTATTTGTTTCATTTTTCAATTTTTTTTTCTGTTCCATTTGTGGTATTGTGTGAATACAATGAGTTAAGCCAAAATAACAGAAAATCAATTTGGAAAATTGCAGTAAAAATAATGTCAGAAACAGGACATACAATGCAAACAACATGCACATACTCATATAGTCACACACATACTTATGTATGTAAAAAAAAAATATGTGAACTAAAAATGTAACACATATACTTAAACAAGTTAAAAATGTGTCTACACATACTTACGCACACAAACATGTACATTTAATAGTGAACAAAACCTGAAACAGAAAAACAAGGAAGTAATAGTCAGTTCAGTCCTTCCATATTATACCCTACACCACATTTGTAGAAGGGCTTAATAAAAAAAACAATAATAATTTAACTCAGTGGCCAAAAGAAATCACCCTATTGGAAAATGCTCTTATTTCTGCAAATGGCGGCAAATGTCAAATCTGTTTTGACATTGGTAAGCTAGACAGATGTGTTATACAAGTGAACAAGCCATGGGGCGAAACACTCCTCAAGAACTCGGAATAATCCTATCTGTACTTTTGCGTAACAATTTGTCTGTGGTGTTGACGCAGCGCGAATTCCATCGCCGATTCCCCGATTGTCCGGCACCGACTGCGCAAACAGTGCGCCTTTAAGATAATGGGAATCCACTAGACGTTTTCGGAGAAGACCGATCCCCGATCACCCGTTCTGCTGAGAATTTTGGTCAAAGATCTGCGCATATTCTCGTACAAAGTCTTGTCCGTGTATCAACTTTTACCTGTAAAACGCCAAACGCGTGTAACCTACGCCCAAGCCACCCGCAATCTCGTGCGTCCGCTCAAAGTGACTGCATGGTGCGCTATTCACGCTGGAGGAGTCATCGGGACATTTTTTTTGAGGACGCCGCTGGTCAAACGACAACAATGGATGGTGCGTGCTATAGGGCCATGTTAATTGAGTTTTTTCTGCTCTAAGTTCTCTCCAAAGTGAAGGAAGATGGCATAGGTTGTCCGTTAAGTGACTGCCCAAGAATCTGTGCCTCTTCACGGCCAGTGCTGGGCACTGGCAAAGAAGATAGAAAACTGATTCCTTCTGTTTCCTATTTCCACAGCTACGACAGTGGTTATTAAAGGGCAGTCGGAGTCGTTCCGCATGCTTTCCTAGCATCCAGGACCTGTTAGCACCGCCAGCATACTCGAAATGCTTTCCTGGTTTAGGTTGATAAGTTGCGCTGAACACTTAATATTAAAGAAGGGACACATCTGCCTTGCTATCCCACATATGTCCAGATTCCGCCACCTATTATCAGATATGTCAAGAAAGATTTCAAATATCCTGTTCCTAATAATCCCCAAAGGAGCTGCGACTGAATCCGTATTGGAGATGTGTAAAGCAGCTTCGATTCTAGCTGGCCTGTCTGCCCGTGCATTACCGTAGTAGCCCTACGCGCAGGGATGCAAATCAGTGTAATGTCAGGCAGTTACTTCAGCCTAGACTTGAGTAATAAAAGTGCCGTCGGATTTTTGACAAAAATAGCAATATTTTCACTAATATTTCCATCCCGTATCAACTTACAAACCTCTCAAACGCAAATCATTCCGCCTGAAATACACTGCATTCATCCTGTAGGCCCTGACTCCCGTTTCCTGGGAGAATACACCAGATCTTTGCTGTCAGTCCAGCTAAGAACCGCCTGTAAAGTTTCTGGCGTCATAACTATCCCCAAGGTTACCCCTTTCTCACTTGCCTTTGGCGGGGATTATAACTTTGAAAAGACCATCAAAATCTATATGAGGAGTAACATAGTCAGATAGTTGATTCACAAGTGAGGCCAGTTTGGACAGTAAGATTTCTTTACCAAAAAACGAACCGATTACCATTTCGTCCACTGTACTTGTTTGTGGTACAAAGCTAAACTTATGTGCCAAATGTAATGAAGGTAGAGTAATATTTTAATCAGTCATAGCCCAAAGTAATTGTATTGGGAGGACAACACAAACAATTAATATTCTGCTAGTTCCAAAAAGCTTATCTGTGCCAAATTTCATCAAAATGCATTCAAAATTGCGGCCTGTGTTTTGTTTACAAGAATACATGGACACCCAACTGGATGAAAGGACGGACAAACCTGCTTAAGTAGACTCATGAAGTGATTCTGAGTCGATCAGTATACTTGAGAGTTGGTTTAAGATCAATTCTTTTGGGTGTTACAAACATCTGCACAAACACATAATGCCCCTACCACGTATATGACTTGAGTATAAATAACCCAAAACAACAATAATTAAGAGAACAAAAACAACAGTAATAAAGAGAAAAATAAAAACAAAAACAACAACATTAAAACTTGTTCTTGTGCGCATAAAACAAGAAGTACAATTAATATGTATGAGGTTTTGTTGCTGTGGGTTGAATTATTTCTTTTAAATCTTGCCTTTAGTCAAAAAGTAAAATTATTTCTTAGTGGTGCTGATAACATTAAAAAAATTTTAATGTAATTTGGGGATAAATATCCAGAGTGCAGCAGCCACAGTCATGTGTGATGTTTATTTTATTTATTTTGGTTATGCTCATAATGTTAAGAAATAAATTGTCTTGGTATTAATTAGCCAGTAGTTTTTAATTTTTCGTTTTTTAATTTTTTTACAGTTTCTTCTCCTGTCAAGACGACTTTAAATCGCACACAGTAGAATGCAAAATATATAAAAAATACAAAAAGTAAAGCACACATATCTTCTGTTCTTCTTCAAATATCTCAGATCTTTCGATGTAATAAAAACGTGGTTCCAAACTAAGTTTGTTTTGGGTCTGGTGAACTTATAATACTCACTTGGCTCTTAAAGACAATTTGAACGCCTTTGAAAATACACTTCCTTTCTACTTATTTAACACAAAAATGTCACTGCCTGCTACTGGTGACATGTACATATGTACAAATATGTTTACTTGTAGTGTAAATGGCTAAAGGATAACATCATGTTAGTAATTCTTTATATTTTGCAACTACAAATAAATACAATTTTCCCTTTAACTAATAATACGCCAAAAGACAATTACAATTAGAAGTAAGATAGATATCAAGAATATGTTTATATATTGATATGTATGAAAGGGTAGAGAAAATATTTATCTTTTTAAGAAAAAAAAAATGATAAATTAAGTTCATACATTATAACCGCAAATTTGTCACAGGATATCCTTAAAAAAAACCCAAAAAAAAAGAAACATAAGAAAAAACTATAACAAGAAGCAAACCAACTCATACATAAAAACCTAATTTTTCTTTTTATTAAAAGAAGAAAAACCAACAACAAAAATCCTAGAAAATTTGATAAAATTGAATTCTGTAAGCAGCACCACATGACGTATGAGTAATAGAAATACTTAGACAGCCAATTTAACAAGATATAAAAAAAAGAAAGATATAGTCAAACTAAACAGTTTGTTGGCTATTTCAAGCTTAAAGTCTTTAGAGAAAATTCGATTACTTATTTTAAAAAACATAACTTTAGGTAGATGACTTAAACAATTTTGATACAAAATATTTTCATATAATTTTTAAGTTCTTAATATTTTCTTTTAAATCTGTTTGTTTAACCTAAAATGAATTTTGTTATGTTGTGCACAATGAATTTTATAATATTTAACCTTCACTTCTTTCTCATAATCTTATTTATTCACTGCCAAAAATTGTGTTTATTCAACCCTATTTTAGTCCTTTGAATGAAAAATAATTTTACATCCAATATAATTTAATGACCGGATTTTCAACTTGTTTTGCTGACCGATAAATTTTGTTCGCCTTACTTTTTAACCCAATTAGAAAGGATTAAACATCCTGTACAAAAAAAAGGGGAAATTCTATTTGTAGTAATTATACGTTTAATAAATTGGGCTACAAACAAAAGCAAAAAGGAAGTTCCGTTTTTCAATTTAGAACTTTTTTCCAAAAACAGATATATATTTTAAATGTTTGTAAATAATATTTGGCTGCAGACTCACACTTGCCAGAGCCAAATAAATGCACCTTTGCGCAGCAAAAATGCTGGTTTATTTATAACAACAACATAGACAGAAATTTAGTTACAACAAATAACAGCAAAAAATTTTAAAACAACTACAAATACAATTTCAAAAAATCTGTAACAAATGGCTACAAACTAAACCTTATATTTTGGTTTTGTAATACTAAACTATGGAATTGAATAACAAAATTTAGCTAAAAAATTAATAAAACTTTATTAAAAAAAGATTAAAATAAATATTTTGTCTTTCTAGGTTCTAATAAACGCTAATAAAATGGTTCATCAAGGTCATCACGAACGATTAAACCCCAAATATGACCAAAAATTTAAAAAAGTATTTAAGTTATTCTCAAGATCTGTGACCGTATTGTTTAATATAAATCGTATCTTTTCATATTTTTATACCTACTCTACGTGATAATATTCAAAAAGTAGATTCTTTCTTTTATTTTACTGGTCAACCCAAAAACAATTTTGGAGCGAATTAGACGATCAAAATCCGTCCATTCGCAGTGTCAATTTATATTTCTTGTGAACAGGTTGTATTGAAAGCCATTGAACTAAATTTATTGAAAAAATAATTGTATTGTTATAAACAAAAATGGTCCTACACAATACCTTATGCAAATGGACATTACAACCAAACCATGACTTTATTTAGGCCCCACCCATGAAAGCCACTTCAATCCCCATATAATTGTTTGGTTGCTTTTCGGTATCGGAAATATCATTCCTCATGAACCAATCCAACTAAGGCTTTTCCGAAATAAGAACGTTATAATAAAACGACCTTTTAAAATATTTTAGATAGAATTCTACAATAGACCCTGAACTAACTGATGGAGGCTCATTCTCATGATTATGGAAAGCAAACCAGAGATTTTAAAACAAGTCCTGCTTTAAGTTTATGGTTAGGGTAAAGGACATATGAGTAGCAAAAGATTTGGTTCTTGATCCTATTTCTAAGGACAAGATTGCCAAGATCTTAATCTTTGCTAGACAGTTCGATGGGGAGGTCATCGAGCGTACCACTTGAACTTATGAATCTTGGGAGCTCCTCAGTCTCCTCAGACTTAGGTTTATATGCCAATGAATCAAAGCATATAAATGGTGACACTAGTGCTGCAATAAATGGACCCGGTTCTCGAAATGCCTTAGCAATGTATAAATGTCCGTCGATATTTCAGGGTGAGATCTACGTTATATAAGTATGTGCCTACGAATGTTTTAGAAGAAATTTATAGGGGACTCAAATGTACATTCTTTCGAACATCCAGGCAGCCTTAAGGACCCTTAATGCTTATAATATTAGATTTGCTTTGCTGGAGGAATGCGGGGACACTTTAAGTAGGCTCGGTTTACTCAATGACGTTTCTCTGGCATGAGCTCCGGGCTATGAGGGACATGTGGGCAAATAACATGGCAACCGTCTTTTCAACTGCGGGAAAACTGCTCTCTTGTTGACACGGAGCCCTTTTTCGGTATATATCGAGGCTGTTCTCGTAGAAAGTTGGCTGCTCTAAAGAACGCTGAATTAACTGCCCACTAAAGTTGGGCCCAAGGACAGCGACAGGCTAAGAGATTCTTTGCTCTATCCAAAAGCAAATCTAGGAGGCTTCTGTCTTTTGAATAGAAAGATGTAAGTGTCCTCATCAGTTTTCTAACCAGTCACTGTAGTCTAAGATACCATATAAACAACAACGGCAGGACCGACACAATGACTTGTTTTTTTTTTTTGCTGTATAAAGGATAGACTTCAAAACATATTTATCATGATGGCATTTTGGGCGGAGCTACCCGATTTTCATTCAATTGAGGAAAATTCTGCTAGCCGTTGTTATGGTGCCTGTCATGCAGAAATGGTCGCCCCGCATTAGTCCTGTGTCCTCTTAATAACACCAGATTGATGTTAGGATAAATTGACATGCATTTCAGGGATGCCCGGTATTCGCTGACTAGTTGTTATGTTATTAATAGTAATAGACCTGATGGCAGCCTGGCGGAAAAAGGTCCCGGTACTCCTGCTGCATACTTTGTACCACAGCCAGCTAGCTGCTTTGCTAGTCGCCGACAGTTCAAGCTGCAGTACCCTGCATTTCCAGATATGATCTCATCTGCCTTTCCCACTCAAAACGAAGGAAGTTTTTTTTCGGAGAACGGTTCCTGACGACAGTAGTTAACTAGATCGGGGAAAAAATCGACATTTCAGATAATACATGCGTGAGTTTTGCGCCAGGTTTTTTGCCAGGAGATCCACTAGGAGCCAACTGAGTAAGATCAAAAGTGAACTAGTTTAAGTTTTTTGAATAAAGCCTGTAATCAGGATCACCAGGTTGCACATCGTCGTCTCAATACGTATAAAATTCATGGTAAGCTCCACAGCCTTCCATTAGGCAATAGTTCCATAGAAGAAAATTGTCCCTATCATTGTCCTATAGAGCCAACTAATGTTTCAAACACTTAGGCTCAAGGTATTGCCAATTGCACGTTTGCGCACATACATCGCAGTCTGAACCTTCGCCACTTTTGTACTCACATTTCTTTTTCACGACATCTTACTGTCCAGAATGACTCCCAGATGTTTCGAGTTATCACAAAAATAGTCAGCACCCCTCCTGCGTTCAGTGTCAGAGGCTCAAAAGAAAAAATCTTGTACATGTTCAGGAAGAACACAAGCTCTGTTTTAGAAGGGGTGAAAGATAGCCCGTTTTTTTTGTTCCACTTGCTAAGTGTCTTAAAAGCCAACTCAGTTCCTTCAAAAATCATATCCATATGAACGCTAGATATCGCAAGTTATAGATCATCCGAATAGGCGATAGTTCTTAATTACATTGGGGCATATTCATAGTCACATTTTTAAGTTGAAACTAGTTAAGTTGCTACTTAAGTGGAATTCAATTTTGGTTCTTGTTTTTATGTGACTTCTGTTATATCTGCTTACAAAACTACATTTCAGTCGCTTTAAAAGTAAAACGTATATAATCTACATTTGCTCTTTTTCAGTTGTCGGATCTCAAACCGGTGTTAACATAATTGAGGAAGATGGATAGCCCCCGTCACCGAGAAGAACGCCTCTATGTTGGTGTTATGTTTCTTCTAAACTAGTTTTCAAGCGACACATACTCCAAATTCTGGCATCATGGACTGAGCCTCGATTTCTTGCAACAATATCCAAAATTTTTCAGTCAGCATCGCAAACTATCTATACATACAACAACTTACTAATAGTTTTTATTTCTTTGAAATATTTGAAGCCTTTTTACGTACCTGAACGTTTAAGGAATAGTATCCCTTTCTATTCCTAAAGTGCCCTGCCATCGTATAACCAACATTTCGCGTCGGGCATTTGATGCAAACATGGGTGCAGCCAATTGCACCAATTACACATGGGAAGTGTGCTATATAAAACTTTGTTTTTAATGTACTTGGAAAATTCACGAAATTCGGCAAGTGCAAGGCAATTCTTTTTGTTATATGTATGTTTTATGATTCTGCTTATTGTTGGCTGTGACAATCCATGAAGATCGCCTATAAAATGGTTTAATATAAATTATAATAAAAAATTTATTTTTGTTTAGTATTACTTACCGACGTCGCTTTGATGCACATTTCGACCTAAAAATCGCAACGTGCAAAGTACTTGAATACTCAAGGAAACAGGTAGCCCTCTGTTGCTTATTGGTGCGTCCAAGTCAAGCATATCAATGATGAACTGTGCTGTATACTTATCAAACCTGTATCGTACGTAAAATTCATCATCATCCATTTCAAATGGATCTGCTCGAACTTTGTAGGTCTTCATCCTTCTAATTATTTCAAAATCCTCGAAAATTTTAAAATCCCGCTGAATTTGATCCATAGTTTTTCCTTTTTATAATTTTTTTATTATTTTTCACATTTAAAAAATGACAAAAGTTTCAACTTAATTTCGGGTTTTGCTGAAACTAATTTTTTAGTTGTAACTAAGCAGATAACTCAGAACTTAACCGACTATGAATGGCTTTAGATACAACTTAGAATAGTTTAAAATTAAGTTGAAACTATATTTGACTATGAATATGCGCCATTGTGTTCATATTTCTGAGCAACAAGTTGAGAGTCATTTTCCACATTAATGGGTATAGAACTCCTCCCTAAAGAGTTCCTGTATTGGCTGGTTTCGTAACATCAGCTCATGATATCGCAGACCTTTTTATTCTACGTTCCAGTAGGTTGGAAATTTATACCACCAGAGAAGTTTAATCCCCCATGTCAAATAAGACCCAAATGGCAGATTATGGAATAACGTTGTTAAATGATCCCTGACCCTGTATTCAGAAAAGACATCAGTGTATAGTTCCTAAGTTCAGCTAACCAGCTAATAAGTGAAGAGCTGTTTCCACTGATCTTACCTTGGTATAGTCATGTTAGAAATCTGAAAGAAGAGCGGTGTAGATTGTCGCCCTCAGTTGGACGTGAATCAATTTCTCCAATGTTCAAAGCAGAGAAGATGTAGGATTAGTTTGCCCGTAGTTCTTTGCCTTCATGTGTGATTTTTTTACCTCCCTTGGAGATAAAAACAACATTAGATTCCGTCCACTATGTGGAGAGGTATGACCAAAAGAGACAAACCTCGAAGGCTCTGAGAAGGCTTGGGAAGACTATCTCAATGTTACGCTGCAGGTCCATTGGAATAAGTCCATCTAGTCCTGGTGACTTAAATGATTTTAAGCTATTGATTGTTCAGTGCACGGGTGTAATTTGTTGTATTGTAGCGTATAATACAATCGGTTTTATTACAATGATGTTACCAACCTTATAGTGAATTAATTGTTAGAACGACCACAAAATGTCATTAGGGAAACAATATAAAAAATACAAACAAAACCCATGCAACCTTCAAATAAATATTTGCTGGTTTATAAAAAGCAAAAACAACAACCAAAAAACTAACAAAATATCGTGGTTTTTCCAACAGCCTCAAACTAACTATTTCTCTTTACATCTTACCAATACTCGTATATTGAAAACAACAAATAACTAAAATATAAATAAATGTTTACTTGTTTAAGGTTAGAATCATAAGGCAAAAAAATGCCAAACGTACATACATAAAAGCTGACGGAAATAAATACATAATGACAAAATATGGCATCCGTTCAGGTGAACTCTGCCAACAATAATAAACAAATACATAAATGCATTTGCAAATGTTTTTAAATAAAATAAAACTTTTATAAAGTGAATACGAAATTAAAAAAAAACACAAAAAACGCTTAATTAAATATAAAAACTAGAAACAAAACAAGTAAAATGGAAAAAATGGAAAACGTTTTTTTCTAAACTTAATGGAAAGAAAGCAGAATTACTTTTTTTTATATAATTTTTCATGCCTGTTGTAATAAACAAACTTGAGTTTTGCTAACTTGGTTAATACTATTATAAATATTATAAAGCAAATTGCAAAAAGAGCAACAACAATAACAAAAACCTCTTTTCTATATGTATTCAAGTTGTATTTCAGGATCTGTGAAGTACATAGTAAACGTGTATAAATACTTGAATATGTGAAAAAAACTGGTTTTAGCTCAACAGACGAAGTAAAAAAGAATTTTGGAAAACAAATATTCATATTAAAACAATAAGTTTTTATTAAAAAAAGTCAGAAAAAACTAAATATATATATATATATTTACAAATCAGGGCAACTCCTGGGCAGTTGTAAAGGTTTTTTTGTAAAAATTTTAGAAAAATAAACAGAGGTATTCTGGCAGGTATTTTTGGCTTATATCTCGTTCAGTTATCGGGCAATTTTTCGCAAATTTTTTCGACAATTTAATATTACTAACGGGTCTATGCGACATCGAAGGGCTTAGAAAATTGATTTCAACCACAGCACAGACAGACGGACATCGCTAAATCCACTTCCCTATCGATAAGGACCACGAAAATAAATACATTATGGGGTCGCAGATGGATATTAAAAAAATTACAAAGGGAATGACAAACTTATAAATATGTATATACCTTTATCACTTATGTAAAGTGTATAACAAATAAAAGCTCTTTATTAAGCTTTTCCGAATCTTATATTCCATTTAAAACGTTTTTATGCAATAACCGTGTAATTACGATAAAAATAGGGGAAAATAGTGAGGTTTGGTCATACACTTTATTTCTCTAAGGCCGACTCTGGGGAAGTTATGGGCGTTTTTACATCATTTTTGTAAATTTTGTATGGCAACCCCCTTAGGTAAGAAGAGAACAAAGGGGGTCTGTGATACATTTCATTCCTTTAAGGGCGACTCCGGGATAGTTGTAGGGGTTTTTACCTTATTTTTTTTTTAATTTTGTATGGCAACCCAGTTAGAGGCTGAAAATAGGGGGTATGTTCCACAAAATCGTTTAAGAGGAAAAATTAATTGGGGTCGGTCTCACATTTTATCTTTACCACCCTGGAAGCTGTGGGAGCGATTTAAAAATATTTAAAGAAATTAAACTTTGGATGTCAACCCTGTTAGGGGGCGGAAATAGGGTGTAAGTATGGCACAAAAAATGTTCGCGAGGAAAAATTAATTGAAGTCGGTCTTATACTGCATCCGTTTAGGGGCAACTCCGGGGTAATTGTAGAGGTTTTTATTTACAAATTTTTGAGAAATAAACAGAGATAGTCGTGATTGCTGGCTTATATCACTGCCAGTTATCAGGTGATTTTTATGAATTTCAACATAAAGATTTTTGCAAGTACATTTAATGTTTTAATTACACAAACATTTGCGATAGGTATCAAGGGGCCTTAGAAACTTTATTTCAACAGATTAATGGACAGACGGGCATCGCTAATTCATCTTTCCTATCTATGAGGATCAAGAAAACATGTATCTTATGGGGTTGTAAATGGATATTTAAGAAATTTCAAATGAAATGGCAAACTTATTTGTGTCCTAACCACTAACCTGTTATAATTTTTGTTTAAAAATTCAAAATTTTTAAAATCTTATATAAATTACAACGTTTTCTTTATTAAGAACATATCGCACCCCTAGTTCAAAAGTGACTCAGTACAAAATTTCAATTTTTCACGCTTATATGCTTGAAACTAGGGGTGCGCTCTGTTTTTTACGATATTTTGATATTTTATGTTTTTGTTATCTTTTAAATACCCTTATATTGCTACTTTTTCCAAACGCTTTTAATCCTTTTTAACATATTTTTAAATAATTTATATGTTTTTATATATTCCACATTTATACCCCGATTCTATCCAAATTTAGCATAAACATATGTATATTTTTCAAGTGTAAATTTACATACCAGACTTTATTACGATTGGGCAATTCTTTTAGATGCTAAAACGTTTTTTAAAGAAAAGGATATATAGAAGGACTTTGATTTGTTGGTTCAATTTAAATGAAAATTTATGCACATTTTGCTTGTTGTATATTATCACACCCATTTTTTGTAATTCTGTGAGCACTATTGAAAAAAAAATAAATTTTTATTTTTCAAAACACATAAGATGAAGGCGTGTTCTTGGGCCGACCTTTTCAAAAATTGATATTTTTCTTAATTGAGTTATCAAACTAAAGTAAACTACAAGCCCAATAGGCCACTTAAAAAAATTTTTGCAAAAATATTTTATAACAAACTGCCACATTACTCGCAACACCCTGTGTTAAATACTGGATGACGTTATAGTTGTTGTAGTATGTCTTATAAAACAATTTTTTTTGTTTAATGTTTAGCTTTTAAATTTTATTTCTCCGTTCTCTTACTGACATCGCTGTTGTTGTTATTGCAGCTATTGAAGTTTAAGCCTTAAAAGTACTTACATTTTTTTAATTTAAACTTCAGCAATTTAACATTTAATTGAGCGCTAAAGTGTTAAGATTTAAAGCAGGGAAAAATTTTAATATAAAATAAGTATAAAATTTCTGAAAAAAATAAAAATAAAATATTAAATGATATTGTTGGTGTTTTCTTGCCTCTTTAAGATGGGGAGTCTAGATTTGTATATAAAATTGAGAGCTATTGACCCACAAAAATGACAGAAATGAACTTAGTGGACAATGAGTACCTTTTTTAAACTTTTACTACTTTCTTGAGGTTATAAATCTAAAAATTTTAAAACTGAGGACTTTTAACCCATATGAAGTTAGGAAGCCATATAAGCGGAGGAAACTACTTTCTCTATATTTTTAGGACTTGTTTGCACATTTTAGGACCTTGAGTCCAGAAATATGAAATTTAGGGTTATTAAACCGCCATTGAGGTCAAAGTCAACCTAGTGCACAAAAAGTTTTATTTTAGTTTTTGGTTCTTTTTATCATTTTTCTGGATATGTAGAAATAAGGACTATTGGTTTATATACAGATCAAAAGTCAACTAAATGGACAATAAGATCTGTTTTACATTCTTAATACTTTTTTGTCTTTTTTAAGAAGTCTAGAAATATAAAATAAAAAACTATTGACCCATCGACTATTGGCAATAAGTACTTTTTTATTCTTGGCACTTTTTAAAGACAATATTCTAAAAAAATAATTTATTAATATTGACTCATACACAGTCAACTAAGAAGGCAAAAAATATTCTTTTGTATTTTTACTAACTTTTGGATATTTTGAGATTATGAGTCTTTATATACGAAATTGAGACTTTAACTTTCAAGATGGTCAAAAAGTACTTTTTTCCTATTGTTTGCGATTTTAGTCCTATTTTTTGTATGTATTTTATTTTATTTTATTTTATTTTATATTATTTTATTTTATTTTATTTTATTTTATTTTATTTTATTTTATTTTATATAATTTTTTTTTTATTTTATTTCATTTTATTTTATTTTATTTTATTTTATTTTATTTTATTTTATTTTATTTTATATTATTTTTTTTTTATTTTATTTTATTTTATTTTATTTTATTTTATTTTATTTTATTTTATTTTATTTTACTTTATTTTATTTTATTTTATTTTATTTTATTTTATTTTATTTTATTTTACTTTATTTTATTTTATTTTATTTTATTTTATTTTATTTTATTTTATTTTATTTTATTTTATTTTATTTTATTTTATTTTATTTTATTTTATTTTATTTTATTTTATTTTATTTTATTTTATTTTATTTTATTTTATTTTATTTTGTTTTACTTTATTTTATTTTATTTTATTTTATTTTATTTTATTTTATTTTATTTTATTTTATTTTATTTTATTTTATTTTATTTTATTTTATTTTATTTTATTTTATTTTATTTCATTTTATTTTATTTTATTTTATTTTTATTTTATTTTATTTTATTTTATTTTATTTTATTTTATTTTATTTTATTTTATTTTATTTTATTTTATTTTATTTTATTTTAATATTTTATTTAATTAAATTATTTGTTTTTTATTATAATATTGATTGGAAAAATGCAAGAAAAGAGAAAACACATCTACAAACATACACTAATTTTCTTTATGTAAGTTAAAGGGATACAATTTTGTTGATGTTCTTTTGTGACATTACATTGTCAGTTAGCTCTTTGTTTTCAAAATTCTGCTATCATTTGTGTTGACATTTTTGCAATTTCAAAGGTATTTTCATATTGATCCCAAGGCTTCTGTTTCAATTTTATTATTGGCGTATTGTCTTTCATCAAAATGACATGGTTGGCATGTGTTGTAAGTAGTAAGTTAAACAATTATGTTAATTGTCTAGAAAAACAACCAAAAAAATTCTTGATTAAAAAAAGTATTTGATTAAGAGAAAAACATAAAAAAGGCTAACTTTAACTGAAGCACTATAGTAAAAACATGTCCTAAATGTTCTAATCTATTTTAAGTAGTTGAAAATCAAACTTTATATTTAAACAAATAATGACATGCTGCTTAGAAAATAATTTTTGATTCAAAATGATGTTACTGGTTTCAATGCATTTGTATCAATCGTTTCAAAAATCCAATTAAAAATTTTATTTTTTTCCACTTTGTATTTGAAAACTCAATGCAATTATTGAAAATAAACATAAAATGATTAACAAACACAAAACTTGGACACGTAACACAAGTTATTACATATCATTAAATAATTACAAAATTTATGTAGAGCCTATTGGCGTACATACTTTAGCCGGAAACTATAAACAGAGTTGCCAGCTCACAAAAAATCAAAATATAAAAAACCGATCATTGTAAACTAAATGAAATAGTCTTATTTAAATATAAAAAAATTTAAGTCAAGTTGTAACTAAACTATTTTACAAATTTGGCAATCGATTTAGTGGCCGTAAGAAAAAGTTAATAAATTTTTATTCAAAGAGAACTTACACAGTAACAGAAACATCATCATTGCCATTGGTTACTGTCAGCGTAAAAGTTTTAGCAGATTTATGTGTAAACATTTGTAGTTTTACTATGATTTACAGTCGTATAATAAGAACTCGGCATTTGAAATTGAATGGTCATGTGCAAACAAAAAGTCAATAGAAAAATTTTTCTAATTTAAATGATTTTTACCAACACAAGCGTAATTATGAACACAACTGCACTCATCTGCGGCAAAAAATTATAATGAATTTACATGAACTTAAACTTTAGCAAACAGCCAATATTTTGCAGGTGAAAATGCAAAATTTTATTCTAATTTGACTACTGCAGCCATTACTATTGTTTTTGTATTTGTTGTTGTTGTAGTTGGCTATTATTTAAAGTTTCTATTGAAAGAACAAGAAATAAGAAAAAGCAGCCAGAATAAAAGTGTAAAGACAATAACAGCAGCGCCATGCAAATGAAAATGACAGGCGACATCTGTTTAGCTGTCGATATTGTCTTAGTATTGAACAATACAAAATTACGCTGCATTGACTAACATAATTAAAATTGTTCGTAAAACTTTTTAGTTTAACTTTAAACGACAATCAGCAATTTTTGCGAGTAACAAAAATTTAAATAAGAGTAAGCAAGTTGGAAGGGTGGAATTCACTTGTCGGAAGTTTTAAAGTTTTTGTTAAGGAAAAGAAATAGTTTTTCAATAAAAAATATGAATTTTTTGGTCGGTTACATCCGACTAAATAATACCGTATGCCGCAATTGGTTTTATTTAATGTAAGTATTGGTTGGTTAAATTGCATTTGGTAGCTTGCTTTGCTCTTAAGCTGTTCAGTAGGATGTAGAATGACCACATTATTATGCCACTTGATTGAACAAATGTCTGAACTTAGACTGAACTTAGATCCAACCTATAGTCAACCAAAGGACCAGTGATGCATACTAGGGGTGGCTTATCATTCCACTCAGTGGAAGTGCATTGTTCATTGCGCTTTCCTGGAAAAAATAAAAGGAAATAAGGAACAAGAAAAAAGAAAAGACTAAAATTATTTAAGTGATATAAGAAAGCTTAAAAAAATAAAAAAGGAATATAAAACAGAAGATGTAAATGATAAAAATTGCTAAAGACTGGTCGTTCGCTATATAGGGCCCTTAACGTTTCCTAATATTTCATAAATGTCTCCAATAAAATTGAAAAGTGGTTCACAGAGTAATCGCCAAAGTCTAGGCGGCATCTTCTGGCAAGCTCCTGGCATTGGCAGAGAAAGTATTTTATCGTCCCGACTTCCATTGAACTGGTATAGTTAAAGAAAAATCAAGGCAGTTACGCCACATGCACCTTCTTTAGATATTCGATGGGCTAATTCATCTATAGACATATTTCCGGATAACCCATAATTCCCCGGAACCCAGCAGATTTTAATATCATGTATTTATTTATTATCAGTTCAAAAGATAGCGCTAAGAAACTTTAAGTTCCTTGTTAATCGAATATAAAATTGTTTATATGTAGTTTTCCTGCTTTTTCATAAAAATAATTTTTTAAAATTAAATTTTATTCTTTTAAAAACGCAAACTAACAAAGTTGTTTTCATTGTATTTACATTATAATTTCATTATTTTAAGTACCACCATAGTGAGTAAATTTACTTTGTTCTTATTAACTTTTTTTTTTTGGTTTCTGACTGTTTTGTATTCAAAATATATTTCATTTAAACATAAAACATTAAAAACAAAAAGATGAAAAAACCGCCCAAACTCCAGCCGACAGGGGACTTGTGCCAAAAAAAAAGTAAATGAAACTAAACTTTACAATATTTCAAACAAATCTGAACAAACAATCATACTAACAACTAGTGCACAAACAAAGAAGGCCCTTTTTTTTCCTAAAGCTGGAGCATGGTGGTGCAATTGGGCTAAATAGTAGAAAAAATGCATTCTATGCCTGTGGTTCTAACCATTAGGTTTAACCGAAAAAATTTGTTTAAGGCAAATAAATTTTTTTTAAAGTCTGTTAATCAAACTATATGATAAAATGTAGCATAAATGCAATTTTAAAAATTACTTGTATTTTGGAAGAAAATGTACGTACAATTTCTTTATGAATTTGTTTTTTATGGAAAGTTTTTAATATCTTTAACTTAAAAAAAATTTTGAAACTCTTTAAAACAACTTTTTAAAACTTTTTGATTTAGAAAAAGATTTTTTCAAACCCATTTAAAAATTATAAAATCTACCTCTTTACGGCGCATTTTGTTTGTTGGAAGAGTGTTGCCAAATGACAAAAATTATATAAAGATTGCTTTTAGTGGGAAGGGTCTTACACAACGTATTTAGGATATTTTACAAGTCCTTATTCCAGAAATCACATTTAACCGAATAATTGTGTTTAAAAAAGCGATTGAGATAAAATAATTTACTGTGGGTCATAATAAGGCCCAGTCATGACCTGCATACCCTTTTTGCACATGATGCTTTTACTTAATATAAAGCAAAGTACGTATATATGTTTTTAATTTATTCGGATATTAACGGCCATAACTTTATTACTTCCCAGCAAAAGATAATCTAAATTCTGTAAGCAGTACATACTTTTTCCAGTATACTAATACGCTTCGCAGCAAGCACTTATCTATTCCCTTAATAAATGCAACAGTGTATGGCAGTATTTGTAAGACTTTAACTCTTTTACACACTCGCTTACTGAAGTGCATACTAAAAGGCACTACTATAAAGCAGTGAGTAAAAAAAACATCAGGTTTTCGTCAAATAACGAACAAAGTAACACAGCAAAGCATTTATTTCGATGACGCAATAAATTTAAACAAATAAAGTATTACCAAAATTACATGAATTAACTGCATTTTCATAGCGCCGAATAAGCGTTTAACACGCATAAGTGAGACATCGCGTACAAATATCATGTCATACGTAAGCAGGTTTGTAAGCTTTGCAACCTTGATATTCCCTTACAAACCTACCTACGGCGAAGCAGCAGTTTGTGCTGGGTTGTTTTTAACATATCAATTGAATAAAAAATATTTATGACTACCAATGTAAAAAAAGTGTTTTTTGCCCACTTTGTTGACTTTTGATCTCAATCTGGGTCTTTGTCATAAGTCATAAGTCACAAACCCAAAAACTGAAAATGGTCCTAAAAATTTAAAAAAGCACTTTTAGTCTACTTTGCTGACTTTCAAGATCTGTTTGTCTCTTTTTCAAATTACAAAAAATTAAAAAAAAAAGTTAAAAAAGAACTAAATATCGAGAAAAAGCAGTTTTTGTTAACTTTGCTGGCTTCCGATTTAAATGGTATTCCAAAGCCCCTTCTTTCATGGTTCAATACTCAAAATCTCAAAAAAGGCAAGCTAAAAAGTACCACAATAGAGTATTTACCCTTTTTCGAACCTTAAGTGAAAAAAATATTTAAAAAAATAACAAAAACATATTATAGTTTTTAAGATCATTCGTAAACAATTTTGATTATATTTCTTTTTTTATTGATTCACAAACAGTTCCTACAAATTACCAAAATTTTAAAAATATATCAATTTTTTCAAAGGGCTGTCTATCAAAAAAAATATGTAATTTTCCTTTTTTTATTATGTAATATATACCCTCTTTGAACTCTAAGTGAACAAAACTTCAAAAAAGTACTTAAAATGTGTTCATATATTTTTAAGGCCTGTTAAAAGCAACTCCAATATTTTTCCTCTGCTTACTGATTCAAATGTTAGAAATAGGCATAAAAACACCAAAATATAATTTTTAGCGCTTTGGGTAAAATGCTTCAAAAAAATTTAGTTTTGTTTTTCAGGGGCTGTTAAACGTAATTTGAATTTTATTCCTTTTTCATGCTTAGAAGTTACAAAACGAAACCTAGTAGTTCCAAAACACATTTTTTCCCTGTCTTGTTGTTAATGGTCTGAAATTTTAAAAAAGTACAAAAACATTTTTATATTTTATCTGTTATTTATTGTTTTTAGAGGCTTAAGAAATAAGGGTAAACAATAAAGCGTTTTGTATCAAAAATATCGATGTTTGTATCATCAAATTATCAATTGAAGGAAATTTTTTAACTTTTTCACTTCGAAGAATTCACTCAAATCCCATTTATTGCTCGCTTAATGTTAATGGGAATTTCGTTTCATAATTTTATTGTATTAAAAACGTTTTTTGCGATTTGACAGGGTTTATTTTGGCACAGTAGACAAATGCCGCCCACGATCTAAACAATTTAAGTACCATGAGCTGGAGACACTATTATGTGAGTGTCGGATTTTTTAGTACCACACGGTGTATGAAAAACCTTAAAAGAGCATCAGTTAGAAAATGGTGAATGCAAAATCTTTCTTTACAAGCCTTGAAGGGCAGGGTTTGCATCATTTAACTGTCAGCTTAAAGATCGATTAATGTTTTAAAAAAATAAAAAATTAGAAGAAATTATTATTTTCCGTTTTAATGTTGAAAGAAACTTTCAATTTGAAAAAAAGCAGATTTTTCTACCGCTACTAGCCGAGTAGAATGCATTTTCGAAAGCAGCTACGCAATTTCATCATCAGTACTCTTTGAACGGTAGTAGTGTATTTGGTTGTAAACATCACCTATTTAACTTACATGTAACAGAGAAAAGTATACGGTATCAGTGTTTTTTTCTTCTATTTTTATTTTGTAAGTTAGGACGAAGTTTTATTTTTCATATAAACTATGCTTTTTTCCATTAAAAGTCTCTTTGGCAACACTTGACTAACGGACAAGCATTTATCCATCTCTCAGATGGAACGAAACGCTTTTTATTATTGTATATATCCTAACTTACAAAATAAAAATAGAAGAAAAAAACACTGATACCGTATACTTTTCTCTGTTATATGTAAGTTAAATAGGTGATGTTTACAACCAAATACACTACTACCGTTCAAAGAGTACTGATGATGAAATTGCGTAGCTGCTTTTGAAAATGCATTCTACTCGGCTAGTAGCGGTAGAAAAATCTGCTTTTTTTCAAATTGAAAGTTTCTTTCAACATTAAAACGGAAAATAATAATTTCTTCTAATAAAAAGAAATTATATGAACTAAAGCCAAACTAAAAATCAAAAATTTGTATTAAAAACAATTAGTTCAACAATAAATAAAAATTAAAAAATAAAAAATATAATAAAAAATATATTCAAATATACTTTTATAAAATATGTTACTTAATTGTTGGATTTGCTTTCACATATTTTTTTAAAATTTATTATACACATCCCTAAATCTTAAAAGCAATTTAAAGGTTTTGCCACTAAAAGTTTGGGAATCACTTTCCTACATTACATTTTGTATAATAGTGAAATTTTTTTATGATTTTGCAGAAAACCATAATGAAAAAAGCGTAAAATTTTAATATTTTTAATACTGTATTAGAAAAAATTGTATACTTTCCAAATAACCGCCATGTTTAATTTATAGAACAGCATTTAGAAACTGTTTTAACAAAAAAACTTTCTCTTTAAATTAAAGTTGCAATATTTTGTTTTGTGATTGTGTATGTGTGTGAGTGTGTGTGTGTTTGTTTATATGGTAATGTCTATGTTTATATAAGCATGATGTGTCCCGAAAGTGGTGTGACACATCGTTTCAGAATTTATCGTTTGTCAAAAGAAAACTCAACATAGGCATTTAGTCAACTTTGGCTTTAGATTGTCTAGGGACTTAAAATAAAATAAAAGTATTTAAACAGATATTTAAGAATAAATATAGAAAATATTTATTGCATGTTTTAATATTAACATACATCTGGTATTCACTTAAAGTTGTCAGATGACCTGGAACGGCCTGAAACGGCCTAGATTGGCCAGTTTTTCAGCCTTGCCCAGCTACCTGCCAAAATACAATTTATCCAGTTAAAAAAGTATTTCTTTAATTTAAAAAAAAAAAAAATTATCAAATTTCTTTTTATAAAGAGAGCCTAAATAATGAATTTAAGACAGAATAAAAGCAAAAATTTTACTTAAAACAATTAGTTTAACAAAAAATAAAAATAAGCATAATTTATATTTAAAAATAATTTATATATTTTACAGAAAAAAATTTATATCCAATAGAAAGAAAAAATAAGTTGTTTACTTATACCATTAAGCTTGTGAATGTATAATCAGTTGCATTGCTCCCTAACCCTGATAAGTATTTTTACTTTGTACATCACTGACAATATACATATAACCAAACAAATTCCTTTTAAAAGTATTTGAACTTGCTATTATTGTAAAAGTAGCTTATTTATCTTGCATTTAGAAAATTTAATTTTTCAGTAAGTGTTAATTAAAAGGATTTACTTAAAAAAAACTGATCACACAGAAATTGTTAAGAAAATTTTAATATGTTTATCCATGGAAGAAAAAAACATAAGAAGGAACTGTAAAAAAAATTATGTAAAAATTTTCAATAAAAAAATTATGTACAAAGAAGCATCGAAAAGTCAAAATACACCAGATTGTTGGTATTAAATGCTTTTTAAGTTATTGACTTTGAATTTTTTTTCTCAAAAAATAAAATTTAGTTTTCAAATTTAATTTTTTCGACAAGAAATAATAATTTTTATTTATTTATATGTAAATTTTTTTATATTATTATATATATATATATATATATTTGTATTAAAGGATTTTATTTATTTATATGTAAATTTTTTTAATTTTTTTTTTTATTTGTATTAAAAAGATTTAGTTAAACAAAAATAAAAATTGGCATATAAACTCACGCATGGCACTGTGCAAAATGATCTTTAATTTCAGTTCATTTGTCGTTGATTTACCCTCCATTGTCTAATATACAATTATAAAATAAAACTAACCCCTACCGTTCAAAGAGTACTGATGACGAAATTGCGCAGCTGCTCGGCAATTATAGGTAGAAAAAACCGGTTTTTTTCAAATAAAAGTTTCTTTCAATATTACCGGAAAAATATTAATTTCTTCTAATAAAAAGAAACTATATGATGAACTTAAGCCAAAATTAAAAGCAAAATAATTTTTTTCCAGAATTAATTGTTGTTATAGTCTTCAAATAGTGATAAGGGTATATATCAGTTTTCCCTTCCGTTTGTTATTTCTTTATTATCCATTTGCGACCCCATAAAGTATATATATTTTAGATCCTTATAGATAGAGAAGTTGATATAGCCATGTTCGCCTTTCCGTCTGTCCGTCTATCCGTTTGTCTGTTAAAATCAAGTTTCCAGAGTCAAATAAAGGGATACGGACCAGTTATTGGTTTCAAACTATTAGAAATATTTAGGAGACAATTGCTATTTAAAATCAGGTTCCCTATTGACCGAAATATAAGCGAAACCTCAAAACAACCCATTTTTCTTATAACAAAATCTCAATAAATATAGTCATTCTTGCCACAAAACTTGGCACTGATACTCTGCAAATAGGGACCTAAATAAAGGAAAAAATTTTTTCTGATAGGATCAGGGGAAGCGGTATTTTTTCTTTAATTGCACAAATTTTGTGATATATTTCATGCACTAAATCTTAGAAACTATAACTGCTATCGACTTCGAATATTCTAAAAGAAGTAATTGGACAATGAGGCCTACACTTTGGAAAAAAATTTTTTGGGTAGGGGCAGGGCAAGGGGTAGCTCCCATACAAATTAACAATTTTTATGAAATTTACGATACGCTATATCTCGGAAACTAAAACAGCTATCGACTTCAAATGTTTACCAAAAGTAATTGGACAATAAGGTCTACACTTTAGAGAGATTTTTTTATGAAATATTCAATAGCTATATCCTGGAAACTATAAAAGCTATTGACTTCAAATGTTCTTCAAAACCTGATTGCACAATAAAACCTTCATTTTGGAAAAAAAAATTTTTGGGCAGGGGCAGGGCAAGGGGTAGCTTCCATACAAATTAATAATTTTTATGAAATTATCGATACGCTTTATCCCGAAAACTATTACAGCTATCGACTTTGAAAGTTCAAAAAAATAATTTGGATAGAATCAGGGGAGGGGAACCCCCCATATAAATGAACAATTTTTATAAAATTGTTGATACTCTATATCTGGGTAACTATAACCACTATCGACTTCGAATGTCCTTCTTAAAGTATTGATCAAATAATTCATACATTTTGGAAAAAAATAGTGGAAGAGGTGCAGGGGGACTAAAACCTCTCATACAAATTAACAACTTTAATTAAACTTTTAATACGAATAATGTCAAAGACTTTTAAAACTCTCAACCTCAAACCTTTTATATGGTATTTTTATTATACATTGTATTGTAAGGTTTTCTATTTCAAAAACTAGGATTGCTATCAACTTCAAATCCGGCACTTTTTATTTTTATTATAATATTTGCAGTACAAAATAACTCTGATAGAAAAGATGTCTAGGTATATTAAAATACCAATGTAAAGGGTATATAAGATTCGACACAGCCGAATATAGCGCTCTTACTTGTATTTTTAAATAATATAAAAATCAAAAAATAACACTTGATGTTTATACTGGGTGGCCCAGAAAGACCGAAGTGGTGTGAATTCCTTATAACTTTTTTATTATAATTTTTTTCTTCTTTTCTTTTCAGTATTTTGTAAAGAAGACTTGGATAATTTATAATGGAGCAATACACAATTGAACAACGTGCCCAAATTGTTGAAATTTACTTTTCAAATCAACGGTCCATTGTGTTGACTCAGCGTGCATACCGTCGTCAATTTAATGTGCGGGTTGCACCCTCTCAGTCAACAATAAACCGTCTGGTTGCAAATTTTCGAGAACAAGGAGCAGTAAGGAACCTTCCTGGTCCCGGCAGACACCGAACTGTCCACACGGCTGACAATATTCAAGTGGTACAGGAGAGTATTCGGGAGGATCCAGAAACATCAACCAGGAGACGTTCGTCACAACTGGGCCTCTCAAGAACTTCGCTGCAGCGAATTTTGCACACCATAGGATTGTTTCCATACAAAATTCAACTTGTTCAAGAATTGAAACCAACAGATTACCAGCAACGACTTGACTATGCAATTTATTTCCAGCAAAAAGCACAAGAGAATCCAAATTTTATTCATAACTTAATAATGAGTGACGAAGCCCATTTTCAATTAAATGGGTTCGTTAACAAGCAAAACTGTAGGATATGGGCTACGGAAAACCCGAGAGTACTTCATCAACGACAATTGCACCCAGTTAAGTGTACCGTTTGGTGCGGTGTTTCTTCAGAAAGGATCATTGGCCCATATTTTTTTGAAAATGAACAAGGTGTCGCCATTTCCGTCAATGGTGATCGATATCGGGCCATGTTGCAAAATTTTGTAAGGCCAGCCGTGGAAAACCATCCGCAAATATGGTTCCAACAGGATGGAGCCACAGCGCACACTGCGAGGGCCACAATGACTCTTTTACGCGACATCTTTGGTGAAAGAATAATTTCTCGTAACAGCAATTTTAATTGGCCTCCGCGTTCCCCGGATTTAACCGCTCCAGACTGTTTTCTTTGGGGCTATTTAAAAGGAAAAGTTTATGTTAATAAGCCTAGGAGTATTGAGGAGTTAAAAACCAATATTCGAGAAGAAATTAACAACATACCACCGGAAGTTTTGCGAAAGGTCATGGAAAATGTGTTGGAAAGAGCACATTTGTGCGAAGCAGAATATGGCCACCACTTGCGGGATATCATTTTTAATAACTAATCCAAAAATATTCCCCATAAATTTAATGTATTTAAAAAAAAAAAAATTAAAAAAATATCTCTTAAATAAAAAGTTATAAGCAATTCACACCACTTCGGTCTTTCTGGGCCACCCTGTAAATGTTTTTATAAAAAATTATTTCTTCCAAAAACTAAAAAAAAAATCCAAAGATTATAAAAATCAAAAAATTATTATAATTTATTGAGAAAAATTAAAAATCAAAAATATATAATAATTTTACGTATGAGTTATATTGAACTATGTATTCATTAAATGAATATTAATCATACGTATCAATGTATAATAAACAAACTTCTTATTATAGCTGTAAGTTTTAGATTTTTTACTTAAATTATTAAAAAATATTTTTTCTTTAATAGTAGTTATCTTTTTAATTATAATCACAACTAATTTATTTAATTAAATTAAAATTATTAAATTAAATTAATATTTTATTTTGAAAAAATTTCATAATAATTAACATTTGTTTATTAAAAATAAAATGCTTAATATTTTACTTTATTTTATTCTGTCTAGAATAAATATATTTAACTTCAAAAAATTCAAATAACAATTTATTATAAATTACATGTTTTATTCAGAATATATTTTAAATTAATTTTTATATATTCTTAGTTATGTGAAAACAAATAGTTTTTCAGAGAAAATACATTTTATTCAACCATTAAATGAGTCCGAGTGAAGAGCCGATAAGAAGTGTTACCAGTTTTTTAATCTTTAGACACAAAACTTTATTACAAAAAATTTTAAAAATTTTTAATCTCTATTTTGCAAAACATATTTTCGTATTTTTCTTCAAAATATTTATTTTCTTCAATACTTTTCTGTAACAAGTATTTTTAAAAATTTCAACTTACAAAATATATTAGCCCATTTTTTACATTTTTTTTAACTAATAATTCCACAAATTAATTTTATGTCTTTTTAAATCTTTTGTAAAAAAAATATTCACATAATAAAATATTTTGCAAAAAAAATAAAAACAAAAAAAAAGTAAGTGAAAACCTTCGTTGCACTTTAAATTAACTGACATGTGAAAATATAACTTGTGTTTATTTATGCAAAAGCATCAACACAAATATTACGTGCTCTGTAATTTCTTCTAATTAAACTTTCTTTTTTAGTTGTTGTTGGTGTTATTGTTTTTGTTGTTATTGTTGGTGTTCTTTCTTATAATTAATATCATAAAAACGTGAAAATGTTTACGTTATAAATCCTAGAAGATGATGTAATGATGTTGCTGCAGTGGCATGCATGTTCATGTTTTTGTATGAAAAGCAAACATAAATATGAAAGCAGCTCGAAATGATTTTTTAAAGAAAACTTAAGCTAAGAATACAAACTTAAGCACAAATGTTTTTATGAGTCTTATCCTCCACTTACTTTAGTTAATAAGCTAATCAAAAAAATTATACATTTTGTCAACTTAAAAATATAAGTTGGAAATTAAAAAACAAAATATTACTGTAACTGTTCTATTTGACTTTTTACTTGCAATAACGCTTTGCCAGCAGTTGAAATTAATATTTTGGAGTTTTTGAAAATTTATACGTATGATGAAAAAAGTATAAAAAGTCATATTATTTAAAAATAAGAGAGATGAATCCAAAAATTGCAACTGTCTTAAGTTCATACCAAAATTATGAAATGCCACAAATTACAAGAATAATAATTACAAATATGGGTAATTCCACGAAAAAGGTAACGAAACGCTAGATTGCATATATTTTTTTCAGGAAAAAGAATATACTTTTCTTGAATAACTTGCAAACTGGAAGTGCATATATATGTTATCCTTGTTACTTTAAAGTATATATTCTCCTTAGAAATTATTAATTGAATACCTATTTTATGATTAAATTTATTTTGTGAAATCCTTTTACCGACAACAAATTTTCACAATTAAATAATAAATTACTTAAACAAGACAGACAAATGGTGAATTTTTATTTTTCTGTTTATTTCCTAATGTCACGTTCCTTTCCATAAAGCACCATTTCTTATCAATACGAAATAATTCTTGTTAGTAATTGGCTAAAAAATGTTAGTATAAACAAAATGTTATGATTGTATAACTAAAATAAAAATTATTTTTTAAAATGACCTTATTTCCCTTGAAAAAGTGTGTCGCGTTCTCTATTTTAATTAAATTTTTTATGTAATTTTTTGGTTGAATTCAATTTATTTTATTGAGTTCTTCTACTGACAACAATTAAATAATAATTTACTTAAACTTAGTAGATAAATGGTTAATTTATATCTTTTTGTTGTTCGTTTCCTAATGTCACGTTCCTTTCCATAAAGCTCCGTTTCTTATCAATATGGAATAATCGTTGAAAGTAAATGGCTGAAAATTTTAATACAAACAAAAAATTTTGTTTCTATAACTACAACAAAAACCATTTTTTAAAATTACCAAATAAGATCCCTTACAAAAAAGTGTCGCGTTCTCTATTTTAATTAAATTTTTTTACGTAATTTTTCTGATGAATTCAATTTATTTTATTCAGTTCTTCTACTGGCAACAATTAAATAATAATTTACTCAAACATGATAGATAAATGATTTATTTCTATTTTTTTTTTGTTCGTTTCCTAATGTCACGTTCCTTGCCATAAAGTTCCGTTTCTTATAAGTATGAAATAATCATCGTTGAATGTAAGTAGCAAAAAATTTTAATACAGACAAAGAATTTTGTTTCTATAACTAAAACAAAAACTATTTAATAAAGTGACCAAATAAGATCCCTTACAAAAAAGTGTCGCGTTCTCTATTTTAATTAAATTGTTATGTAATTTTTCGGTTAAATTAAATTGCAAAACAATTCAAGTAGCTATTTTACACCTTTTCGTAAAGAAAATGCTTCAAATGGTTGTTTTAAGCATCAAAAATTTCATTATCTATCATACGATAAACATTTGAATTAACAAGCAGCTAAAACAGAGAAAGCAATATTTGATATTATCACTAGCTTTGTTTTTGAATTTGGTAAATCTTTAAAAAATACTTTTATATATGAATTAAAAAATAAAAATTGATTAATACGTATTGAAAAAATCAATTTGTAGGTAAAATGAATTTTAATGAAATTTTAATCCAAACAAAATGGAAAATTTTATCGGGTTACAAATATGACGTGCCTGAACATACACTTAGCTAAAAAAAATTAATAATAATAATAATAATAATAATAATAATAATAATAACAATAATAATAATAATAATAATAATAATTATAATAATAATAATAAAAATAATAATAATAATAAAAATAAAAATAAGAAATAAGAAAGCCATTCAAGGCTTTTTAAAATTGAAAAAAAGTTATTTAAAAAATTGTATTCCAGTTCGCGAATTTTAGTATTTTTCTAGAATTTACTTCAATATGTTGTAGCGTTCACATTCTAATAATAATTGCTCATATGGTACAACAAAAATTTTTTCTTAATATTAATGTTTTGCCTTTTTATATTGCTAATGAATTTTTTTTAGATTTATAAAAAAGAAAAAAATTTTTCAGATTTCTTTATATATATTTTGTTTACTTCAAAGGTATACGATTGTCGCGTTCTCCATCCTGGAATGTCCTATATACATATATATGAAAGCATGCACATATGGATGTATGTATGTTTGAATAGATGTATGTAACAATCATTCTTAATTTCTACTTTTTTTCATCAAACAAAAATTTCTTAAAAAATAATAGAATAAATTACAATTTATTTTCTATTTTTTTTTTTCTTCTTCTTACCCTCATATGATGCAACCATGAAGTAAACAAATAGTAATTGCTTATTTCCGCATGACAGCACCAAATAAGACACGCAGGCTGTGTGAGCGATGGCACAAGCATGACAAGTGAAATAGTTTGAGGCAAACACTAAAAGAAGTTAGTAACCCTTTAAAAATAGTCGTACTACACACTTGAGAGTTTGTTAACGGCTCAAAGAACATAGCAAAAAATATTTTAACTACCAGCAGTTCTAGTCCTGCAGCTTGAAGCTGTTAATAGGATTAATGAACATTATAAAACAGCTTTTAAATTTTTAAAAACTTAAAAATTCTGTTATTTAAGGGGCTTTATTTCGCAATTTTGTAAAGTTTAACCGCAATTTGTGTTTTATGTGTAAAGTTACCAAAATTGCTTATTGCAAGTTGCAATCAAAAACAGTTTTTAGCCTCAACACAAAAATACTTTTTGGTTTGTTGCTTTAAAGAATTATGGCTGTTGCTGCAGTTTCTATTATAAGCATTTTTTAACTTCACTTTAGCTCTTCTTCTTTCAAAAATACATACAAAATGAATTTTTTTGGTCCACCAAAAAGAAAAAGTGAAAAAAATCTAACAAAAAACAACAACAATCACTTACACTCTGGTCATACTCACATAAATTTGCACATATTTTTCTTGATGTGTACACATGAATATTTTAAAGTACAAGATGAAGCAGAGCTTCTCAACTATGCTTTCAGGTCTTCATAGGCATTGTGGAATTTTTGTTAATATCAAAAATTATAATCCTGCTAGGAGCTAAACAAAGTAATACTCCAAATTAAACCAAGATAATTTCAGTATCTGAAACTTAAACCTGTAGTATACAAATGTAAAAAGCCACATGTGAATGTAGCGCTGATATAATTTTGACGTTATAATAAAACCACACTGGCTTTATGATGACGAATAAAAAATTGCGTCAATGCTACATGTATGTAACTCACGACTTAACGGGTTTGAGACTTGTCTGCTCTTTCTAAGACACTGGGAAGATTGATAGATCTTCATTTGAGGGGTCCTATTAATGTTCACACTATTGGTGGGTCTGCACAGGCTTACTTCAAAGTTTGACCTGTTGAGAGTTCACTTTATGATGTGGGTGATAGGGAATATACAGTAGCGGGGCTCCTTTATATATAAGGAACCATGAAAAATGTGAAAGCAATATATGAGGCAAAGAGTGAAATAGGTAACCTAGATGCCCAAAAGCAGGGACGAGGAAAACACCACAAGGTAAAGTTCTTTCACTCCTATTGTGCCTTCTGATGGTCAACGGCATATTGAAAGATACTTTCATATGCAGACGATATTGTCATTTTGTCTAACGGTCGGAGTGTTAATGCAGTCGGCGGAGCATCAGAAAACATATAAGTCGCAAATTCTAACAAGATGAAACTAATCCTTCTCCCCAAAAATTAAAGGGTTGAGACTTTTAAAATCCCAACACTCAATGGGATAGAGTTGAACTGGCATGTGAGGCTAAGTAGATCCTGGATAATAAGCTGTCATGGAGGGTCTTAATGCTCACTATGTATGAAAAAATTCCATAGGAAAAAGGTGGTACTTGCAACAAAATATTGTTAGCTGGACTTACACAATGGTTGTAAGACCTATTATGAAGTATGGCTGTACCGATGATGTGGGGCGATAGAAAGAAGCTGCTACAGGAGGCTTCTACTAAAGTCCAAAGGTGTGCTTCACCTGGCATCACTGGTGATTGGGAAGAGAAGTACGCCTCAAACGACCCTATACATCATTCTCCACACAGTATTTTTGCGTACTGGGTAATAGGGATAGCAGCAAAAAATTTGTCAGTCTAGGCGAGTCAGGGTTGGAAAAATTCCGAAATGCCCGCCATACTAGGATATTATCGAAAACTAGTCTTGAGAATCTAATATGTCGAATAAGTATAGAAACCCAACTTTAGTTCAGTTTTCAGTTGCCAAAACTGTATTACAAATGGCAAGTGAAGGCTAAAAGTGTCCAATTTTAGTTAACAAATGCTTAACACTGCGGCAACTGAGTAATTTAATTTGCCGTCGGGCAACGAAACTGAAGTAGGATCGCTGAAGTCAACTATGTGAAGGAACCATCAGTTTTTACTAACAGATCTAAGATAGATGTAGGCACCGAAGCCGGGGTCTTAAACAAGAGACTATCTGATGAGTGTAGTATATTCCAGGTGGAGATACTGGCCATTTTAAAGGCAATGGATTTTATAGTGAAACATTTTCCAAGGGATAGTGGGGTCACGATTTATGTCCGCAGTTAGGTGGCTATTAGGTCCCTACAGGCACATTGCGTCAGGTCTGACTGCAAAAGGACTTTAGGAATGCTCTTGGTGGGATAATAAATACCTTCAACGTTATACTTTTTTAGATTTCGAAATACTGCGATATAGTTTGCAATGAAGCTGCGACGAGCTCGCTCGTAGTGGCTCGGCCATATATGAGGAGGCAGCTGCTAAACCACTTATGTGTAATTTTTATGGGAAAATTATAACATGGATGCTTGAAAGTGTGGGAAAAAAAGTGGTTGCAAAGTGGCTGGGGCTGTGTGGCCGGTCCTGAGCTCAGCAGGCACTAGGCTGCTCATGGATTTAGGAAAATTGGGCTAGGGCAATGACTGAGCTGTGAGATTGTAACTCTCCAGATTATTGTAGAATCTGTGAGGTGGAGGAGGAATCAGAGACGATAGAGCCCGTTGTCTGTCATTACAGATACAGAGATTACAGATCCTTTGAGTCAAGTTGTTGGGCAAAGATTCCACAAAGAACAAAGCGATGTTTTGCAGTGCAAGCTGAAAAACTTCATTGGATTCACCATAATAAACAGGTGGCTAGAAGATAAGCAATTGAGAGAAAATGTTTGCATTAGGGCTTGAATTGTTTCCTGTTTTTCAATTTTTTTCCTTCTTGTTGGTTTTAACACAAGATGGTCATCGAGCGTGTGTCCTGTTGAAAGTTTCTTCTCTCTCCTTCAACCCAACCTCTGAAGTAAAAGACTTCAGATTTCTTATGCCCAAAGTTTTGTTGCCTTATACGCCAGCTGATTAGCTTATTTATTTCAAATTGCTCCATAATTTTCAAAAATTTATATTCCGAGTAGACTGGTTAATCTTCTTTGCTTTTTAATGCTGTCCAAGACTTGGTTCTTTTGGGCATAATTGAACTTGTCAACGTTTTGCTATTCATACCCTGCTGATCTCTGCTTGCAGGACTCTGTTGTCGTGCGGGAACTTATCTTGGCCCCTAGGTCTTCGAAAAAAAGGTCCCTTTAACCAGAACTGTCGATCCGATATCAGTCTAGTACAGTTTACCTTGACTCCTACTCAAGATATATGGTCCCATAATTCCACTGTAGTCGTATATCTGCTAAGTGTTTTTAGAATTTATTTGGTGAGAATATTTGAAGAACCAAATTTTTTTATCCCGTTCCTATCAATATGCCTTTAATATTTTGACCCTTATCTCTTCAAAAGAAGCTACAAAAATGCCACCTTCTGGGGTTCCACATTGAACCTAATCAAAATATATAAAAACGTACTTCATCTACTCTAATAAAACTCCCTTCTCACTCAATTCCTGTCAACTATTTGTGAAACACTGCCTGTTTCGCAGCACATAACTATGCAAAAGTGCCCTTTAGCATTTGTTTTTTAGCTTTTTCGTGTTAAAATATTAAAAAAATTAAAACAAAATTTCACACAAGTTAAAAAATATGTTTCAAAAACAAAAATATTTTATTTTAAATTGTTAGGAAATGTTTACACAAATATTATTTAGTTATTTCATGTAGAGACGAGCGCAATACACAAAACAATAACATTACTGACTATACACGCACACACACACTCACATACAACTGATAACAAATAGTGTTTCCTTTGCGTTTTGTTTGTTTTGACGGTTTTTTTTAATAATTTTTATACTTTTGGCAAAATTACTTTGTTAAAAGAACTAAAAGAAATGTCGTACTTTGTCAATGTCATTCTCACAAAACAATGCTGGGAAATGTGGTTTGTTTATATATAAAATAACTTTTATTATAAGTTTTTTTTTTTGCTGTAGCAAAAATATATGATTTTACGGTTTATAAACTTGATAAAAAATTATTGTGATATTAAGTTCTAGAATTCAAAAAAAAACTTACAAATATTTCTTTTACAAACTGCCTATTATGTGTAAATTTTGGTTAATTTTGGAAAAATTAAATACTCGATATTTTACAAAATTAAACGTGACCACTGTTTTTTAATTAATTGAAGAGGGTAAAAAATAAAAAACGTTAAAAATATTAGTTCATATTTTAGAAACTATCATTTGTTAACAAACAGTTTCATGGTTTATTAATACATTGTAGTAAAAACGGTTAAATCGTTAATTTGAAATCATTTGTAAAACCAAATATTATTTAAAATCACAATTATTAAATACGCTGTTGTTCAAAGGAAATTGTTACAAAAACAAAATACACATTAAACGTTCAGACCATAGCTCTATCGTCTTCGAAAAACAGCACATAATTTCATATACCTCTATGGAAAATACTTTAAGCATGGCAAAAAATTTAAATATAAAAAAAATTGTCTTTAAAACTAAACACCCTGTGTTAAATGCAATTTTAGTTGCTGCACAAACCTCAAAACAATCAAATGGTTGGCAATTCTATGGGTTCTGGGAAATGTCGGAAGAACGAATGTGTGATTTTTTTTTATGAAATATTTTAAACAAAATAAACAAATTCAAAAGTCAAATTTGTTTTTGCGTAGTTTAATATATAAAAAACACAACACGCTATTATGTGTATTTTATGATTTGGTTAGTTACTTCACAAACCTCAAACTTATGAATAAGCTGGCAGTTCATTTAGTTATATTTAGCTTCGCTTTCAAATTACCAACATAATTCGAAGTGTTTAATGTCCCAGCGAAATTTTTGTCGCATACATTTTTGATTCGAGACCAATGACAATTTTTGTACTCGATTTCTATTAACATTTACAGCGATGGCCTAGATCAAGACGTATCGATGCAAGGTGATTGCAAGAAAAAGATAAAGAGAGTTTGACACTAAAACTAAAAGAATTTTTCAACGATGCGTCAAACTTCATATAAAAAAAAGAAAATATTAAGAGAGTCAAAATGTCGGTCCGCTATTGCGCCACCTTGTATCGATATGCCTTGGCCTGGCGGACTGCTGGGGTATGTTCACACATGAGCTCAAATCCTCTTTTTCGCTCTCCTAACTACTAACATAATTCAAAATGTTTACATTAAAAATTCATAATTGAATTCGGCAATTGCTTGTTTGTCCGCTGTGTAGGAAATATGTTTACACATATATATCCAAACAAACACACCCCTGCAGTCTTTTTTGCACCACTTTTTTAGGTTTTTTTTTGTTTATGTAATTTTTTGTTTAATTTTATTTAATTTTTGACATTTGTGCAGGAAAGCTATCGATTAGATTTAGAGATGACATTTTTTGATCATATATTATTGGTAATCCAAAGTCAATAAGCTGTAAAACTCATTATTATTTTCACAATTTTTTTTGATTCTGTAAGAGTTTAATATATGTATGCAGATAGGCAGATTCTATATATGTATAAAGAAATTTGAAACCAAAGTCCTCGCCATAGTTCCTATAGGGAAAAAACGAAAAAACAAATATTTTCTTATGGGGCATTTAAAATAAGAAAGCAAATGCTTCTTTTTATACACAGAACTAAAAAAAAACTCAAGAAGAATCGAATTTTATGAAAACTATTATAAATTTTTTAATTACAATCAATTTGTTGGCAATGACAGAAACCAAACTGTTAAACAAAAGTAACCCCACAGAAAGTGATAAAAAAACCCATAACTCATAGTTTATACTATATGTTCTCTGACTGTTTTTTATTTGATTATAGCATCCTTTTATACAGCATATAAGTTATATTCTCTGCTAGGAAAATTATTTAATTTTAGTAAATAATTCTTAGAATTTATTCGATATACAAAGTGGCTTTCACTCTGGGTGATATATTTTATATGATGTAAACAACAAAACAACATACTTAAAAAAAGTAAATTTACCTTATTTAACATAAAAACCCAACTTATCTAGTGTTTTATGGCCAAAAGTGAAAACTGCTAATTATTTTATTGAAAATTTTACTTGCGGAAAAAATTTTATTGAAAAATTATTTTTAGGAAAATTTTAGAAGGTGGCAGCACTTAAAGACTTTTGACAACAAATTCAATAGTGCTAGTTTTTCCATCTCTGTTATATAAAAAAAAAGTTTAATGCAGTTTCTTCTCTATTGTGTGTATTTTTTCGTTCGAAGTTTTAATCAAAAATTATTGTAAAATAATTTTTTAATTGTTATTTACTATGTACAAAAACTTGCAATGATTTAAATATTTTACCTAAATAATTGATTTCAAGTAAATTACAGCAAAGTGAAACGAAAATAAATTAACAAGAACAAATTTTACTACACAGTCGGTCGGTAATAAAACCAAAGGTGAAATTTTTGTGAACTTTCAATAATAATGGAGGCCGTCCCACGTCTTCATATGCTGTCTTTTCCCAATAAGACTAGCCCGGAAGGTACTTCTTTTGCTGGTTTAAAGAAGGTAGTTATGGTTTAAAAATATTTTGTAGACAAAGGCAATTTAATTAACGAAAAAAAATACTTTAAAAAAGAGGGAGGGGTGCCTGTCACTCTATGAAAAAAACTGACTCATCTTTTTGTTTAAATTTATACCAATTGTGTTTTTTTTTTTATAACTCTATAATACAATTAAATATTCGTTGCTAATTTGCTTTTTTTTAAATACAACAGTATATTGCAGAATTTTATCAAGAGAATCCAGACAATTACTCCAAAGAGCTTTTTGCTTTAGAAACTTTACGCAATCAGGCCTTAAATACTCCCAAGGATAACTGTGCTCTACTTAAGCGCTACTTTTGCCAGTTGGAGTCTTTGTTAAATCGTTTTCCCAAATTAAGGGACAAAAAAGTTATATTTCAGTTTACCTGGAACGATTTGTATAACAATAAGGTGCAGGAATATAATGACATAGGCTATGAACAGGCTGCTGTTTTATACAATGTGGCGGCATCTCACACAAAGTCTGGGGCAGCAGTTGATCGCACCGATGTCGACGGTATGAAACTGGCTTGCACTCATTTCCAGTGTGCCGCCTGGGCATTTGGCGAAATACGTGAACGCTATATAAATATGGATGAATTTGGTGATTGTTTTACTACCGAATTGCTGGTGTTTATGCAACAAGTTTCCTTTGCCCAGGCTCAGGAGTGTATTTTAGAAAAATCTTTAATTGACAATCGTAAACCAAACATTGTGGCAAAAGTGACGGCCCAAATAGTTGTGTACTATGGTGCTGCCTTGGCTGCTTTACTAACAGGTGGAGATGATGGACCTGTGGCACATGTAGTGGATTCATCTGTATATAAGCAATGGAAGAAATATGTGCGCTTTAAGATTTCCTATTTAAGTTGTATTTTATATTTGTACCAAGGTCAGCATGCGGAAGAGCAAAGAAAAATGGGGGAGCGAGTAACATTGTATGAGGTAAGTAAAAAACCAACATTATTTGAAACACCTGTTTCGAAAGAATAATAAAGTTTGTTACATATTGAAGGTTTTTATTGTTTGTTTTGCTTTGGTTATAGTCAAAGGTATTTTCATACATATGTTTATACATAAAACGTAGCTAAAAATGTCAAGAAACCCCATCAAAATATTTTTTATCTATGAGCTCTGATAACTTAAACAAAGAAAATTCGTTTGCTTAGTTCAAAATTTGAAAAAGGTGTGAATTTGGTATTTTTTTTTAAGTATCAGCTGATGACCAGCTGCTTCAGGTATGTATAAAAGGTGTAGTACTTTTTTCCTTTATGCTTTTTTTTCAAAAACGTATTATTAAGGTTTGAGAAAACTATTATTCCTTTTTGAAAACAAGTTTAAAAAATTTTTCTACAAATTAAATTATTTGTTTTGTTACGGCCGCTTAGGGGTCTAGCACTATATACCTGAAAAATTCTTTTGTTTTCCTAAAACTAAAACTAGTGCCAGCAGGGGCACAACTTACGACGACGTGAAATTTATTTTATTTAGTTATTTATTTATAAAGTATCGATAACATGTCTACATCAACAATAGCCCAAATTAATTCGGATTTGGGATCGGGTTGGCGATGGCGAACTTAAATGACGACCATGACATCGACAACACCTTTGTTGTAATGGAAGATAATTTTATTGATTTTTAGGAAAAGAGTTACTAAAAGCTACTTTAAAAAAATTCCTTAAGAACTGTGTAAACAAAAAACTTTAAAATTTTTTTAGGCCGCTTGGGAAAAACTCGAAGAAGCCCGCAAGGAATCGAAGGGCCTCCCAAACATAAAAGAAATCAATGAATCGCTGATATTTACCGCTGATGTTGTAGAGGGAAAACGAAAAAATGCTAAAAATGAGAATGAATTCATTTATCATGAATCCGTGCCCGAGCTATCTACCATTAGTGCTGTCCAGGGAGCAAATTTAGTAAATGGCATAGGATTTTCTGTCACCGATCCTGAGGTGGCTGGTGAGGATATATTTGCGCGCCTGGTACCCATGAAAGCTCACGAAGCCAGCTCTATGTACAGTGAAGAAAAAGCTAAACTTTTAAGAAAATATGGAGGCAAAATTGAAGAAAAAGATGGCGAACTGGCAAGTTTTATGAGCTCTCTAACGCTTGATAACTTAAACATCAACGAAGAAAAAGCTAATAAAATACCCCAAGGCATAGTTGATAGATGTGCCGCTTTAAATGCTAATAAAACAGCTATACCCGAACTGGTACAATCCATGTCACGTTTATCTGATATTTGCACAGACGTTGAGACTAATCTTAAAGAGATTTCAATGATTTTACAACAAGAGGAAAAAGAAGAAAAGGATTTTCAACAATTGACTGGAGTTCAACGAACGCCCAACGCCCATATAACCGAACTAACCAGGGAATTTCAAAAATATTCAGAAGCCCACAGTCGTGCTGGCGAGTCTAATGACACTTTGCGAAAAGCCATGGAATTGCATATAAATAATTTAAAAATTTTGTCTAAACCTTTACAAGAAATACAACAATCGGTGCCAAAACTTAGCTCTGAGCTTAATACAGCCGAAGTTTTTAAAGATGTCAAGCTAATTGTTAACAAGGTTAATGAAATGAAAGCTCAACGTTCACAATTTCATGCCGATTTACGCATAGCTGTTAACGATGACGATATAACTGCAAAAATTATAGCCCATGATTGTGAAGAAGGCTTGCAAGTATTATTCGATCGTGAATTGGCTAAACATGAACGTTTAACACAATTGATCGATCAAAATCTTTTGGCTCAAGAGAATATTTTAAAGGCTCTTACTGAGTCTTATGCCAAGGCAGCACCAGTGCTAAAAACTTTGGCCGACGTCAAAAGTAAGCGAGAAAATTTCTTTGCCTCTTTGGCCGCTTCCTATGATGTCTATGAGGATTTGTTGGCCAAATCAGCTAAAGGCTTAGAATTCTACAATAAATTATCAAGTAAGTTAATATAGAAAATCCAGCTTTTTTGTAAAGATCTTTAATCTTGCTAAAGAAAATTGTTTTAAAGGTTTTAAAAAGTTTATCCTTAAAAAGGTCTGAAATCTTAAAAAATAATAAAATTTACATTTTCCAAATATATTTTAAACCTTATTCCTTGAGTTTTTTATATCAATAATTGAACAATTACTTTTCTTCCAGCCAATGTTCAAAAACTTTTATCACGCTGCAAATCAGCTCGTGATGTTCAGTCGGAAGAACGCCAGCAACGTTTAAAAAATGTTTCCCAAAAATCCTATTCTTCAACCGTTCCCCCAACCCAGCTCTCCACAGATCCCTATCAGCCTAACAGTACTTCTGGAACCCCCAAGCTAAGAGACTATATGAATGCTAAGAAAGCTGCTAAAGAAAAAAATATTGCTGCAATGACACCCACTTCAAATAATGCTTTTAATATTGGTTCTGTAAATCCTCAACAATACATACCGCCAGTTAGACCCAACCCCTTGGGTTCCGAAAATCCCACGCAGGCCGTTTGTTCAGGTGCGGGCAATTCAACATATCCGCCTACCAGTGGTACTTTGCCACCGACAGTGGGACCTAATGAGCCGCCACCACCTTACACACAATATTATGATGTTACTGGAGCTAGTTACACTAATCCTATGTTATTGCAGTATCAGCAAAATATAGCGCCGCCAGCTTATAAACCGCAGGCATCTCCAAACTCGCAATTTACAACTTTAAATGCCAACATGGCAAATTTAAACTTGCAGCAGCAACAACAACAACTTTTGGGAGCTGCAAATCAAATGCCGGGCATGGCAGCTTCTAACAACTATAATCAAACATCTTATAATTCTTTGGCAGCCCAATCACAAAATCCTTTGGTCTATCAAAGCAATAATCAAAAATATTTGGCAAATCAACCAAACTATACGGTTAACCAGCAAGCGCAGATGAACCAAAATTCTATTAATAGCAGTAATATAGCAATATCCTTAGCGTCGACTATCCCAAATGCAGCCACTAATTCATTATATACCCCACAGCCCTATTTTTATGGTAACAGTATTAATGCAGGTAATAATTTCAATACAAACTATTCACAAAGTTATCCAATTCCGCCTGCAAATGTACCAACGAATCAACCTCTATATGTGGCCACAAATCAACAAGGCTTACCCTCCTCCACCACTCTTTTGAAATCGGCAACAGTTAGTGTAGCACCGACTATGCAGGCTCCCTTTGTTGTTAACAACATGCCAGTTGCTCAGATGCCTTCAACGCAAACTGCAGCAGGTGTTCAAAATCCCTTACAAGTTGTTGGTCATACTGCTGCTCCTTATCTGGCTAATGGGTCTACATCTTTAGATCAAGCAGCTTTAAAAGCAAATGTTATTAGTACCAGTACAACTTCTGCCACATTTTCTCCTTCAACATACTCGACCATGCATCCCGGTTATAGTGTTAATCCTCAAACGGGAAATTTCAATTATAACAGTGGATATCAGCAGACTAATCCAGCAAATCAACAGTTTTATGGTCAATATACCACTGGAGCAGCGGCCACAAATACACAAGTTGGTACCACAGACTCGCAAAATGCTGGTAAAATGAATGTGGCAACGGGATTTGATGTAAGTAGAAACTGTGCTAACGTTCATTTTTACACTTTTCTTATATTGAAAGCAGAAATGTGAATACTCCATACTATGTAACAACATTAAATAACAACTGAAATTATTTTCAAAATGTTTTAATAAAAAATTAGGTTTAATTATTATTTTTTAATTCTTTTAGTCACCCATTGTTTCCCACACCAAACAGACGACAGTAGCTCCAGTTAATCCAGACAAAAAACCAAATAACAATATGAATTATTATAATGCTCCTTATGGTTACCAAACTACTGACACCACACCTGCAGTAGGAGCCACACAAAACAATCAATCTGGCACGGCACGACCTGCTACACCCCAACAGCCTTCTCAGTACCAACAACAGCAGCAGACAAATATTTATATGCAAAGTGGTACTGGAACCACCGCAAATACACAAACAACCAAAAGCGTTAATACTTATGCGACCAGTAGCCAACAGTCACCAATGACACCAGTAAAACAACAAAATAGTTCAGCGCCAAAGCAAGCCGAAGCAAAGCCAAATGTTTCCAGTACTGCTACTGTTGCTGCTAAGCCAGTAATTGATAATAAGAAATCTTCAAATATAGATCTGCTAAGTGATATAGATTTTTCGGGCGTTGAAGCGGTACCACCACCCATGCTACCCCAGCCGGTGTTGAAACCAGAATTGGCAAACATTCCGCCAGCCAGTCAAGTGGCGGCTGTAAATGCACCCAAGCAAATCGAACAAAAAGAAAAACCCCAACAAGAAGTAGAAAAAATCAAACAAGTTGAGGTAAGGCTTTAAAAAATTTTTCTTATTGCAAATTTTTTTATCTATAAAGTTCTCGTTTAGGATTATGTAAATGCTACAGCAGATACGCAAGTTTCAACTTTAAGCGGTTCGGCACTAGCAGCACCTTTAGCACAACTAACATCACCTGTAGATTCGCTTGCCAACCGCAAATCCAGCTTTGATAATTTATCCAATTGCTCCGATCTCTCTTCGTTGGATAATTTTGATTGGGATTCGGTTTCTATGCGCAGCGATAAAGCCACCAATATGGATCAAAAACATTCCGGTTCTACATTCCAACTAAAGCCCATAGATCCCTTTAGTGATGATAAAATCCTTAAATACTTTCACAAGGAGGTGGAACGTTTTGAAAAATTCATCGAATCCATAAATGTTAAAATGCTTAATGGTCATACACCTCTTACGGCCAAATGGAAGGAATTACAAGACCTTTTGGCAAAAGATGGCGCCACACGAACAACGACTATAGCAAAATTATTTCCCGAAAAAAATCGATCTTTAGATTGTTTGCCATACGATCATGCCAGAGTTAAATTGGACAAAGAAACGGATGATTATATAAATGCTGCTTTTGTTAAGGTAGAAAAAAACCTTAAGGTTTTTACTTGAAGATATAAAAATATATATTAAATATTTGTTGTAATTTTTACAGAACTTGGGTACTGGCTGTCCAAATTTTATAATATCACAGACACCACAACAGAATACGATTAACGATTTTTGGTCCATGATTTGGTCACAGAAGGCACGTACAATACTGTCACTGCATCCGCCAAATGAGGTAATTGCTATATAAAGGTTTCGGTAACTTTTTTGTAGAATGTTTTCAACCTTGTTTGCTTTTTAAAGCAAAAGTAAATTTCAAAAAATGTTTAAGTTTTTTAGAAGTTATCGATAAAATCTCATTTGCGATAAAGTTATTTATCTATTTATAGGATTTGTTGTTGGTTTTGTCTATATGCATTTCATTTGTTTTTACACCAAGTCATCAGTAGACTTCAACAAAATTTTTAAAAAACCTCATTAATATCTTCTGTCTTTATATAATAACTTTAATAAACTTATTGAGAATTACTATAAACATACCAAAATGTTTAAGAGTTTTTGTAAGAACCCAACAAACCATTTTTGCTATGAGCTGTTTTGATTTTCTTTTTTCCTTTTACATTTGAATAACCATTGGTTATCACTAAATGTATTATAGGGGCTACTGAAAACAAATTTTTTTTTAATTACAACAACTTCCAAAGGTTATTAAGGGTTGGATCACAATTTTCTTGCTTACGTTCACTTTGTTTTTAGATGCTTGATCCCTTCTGGCCCCAGACTGTTGACAAAGAATCAAATTTTGACGATTTCACCGTGAGATGCATAAAGGTCGTTCCACTTTCGCACTGCATAGAGTATCAGTTGAAATTGTCCATGTTGGGAGCTGACGCCATTATCGAATTGTCACTTTTACAAATCAAAACATGGACCAAAAGGTATTAAAACAAAAATGGTCTCTAACAGCAACAGTCTATTCCCCTTAACTCATTTAATAAAACAACTCTCTTTTCTAGCACTCCTCCATTAGTAGTGGGTATAGCGCGCAACGCTTTGCAGGCACATCAGCAACGCTGCCTTGACTTAAATACACCATCTTCACCATTGGTTTTAAATTGTTTAACGGGTTCAGAGAGATCCGAAATAGTGGCAGTTGGCATAAGTGTTATTTCAGCTACACAAAACAAACGGCCAGTTTTAATAAGTAAGTTTTGTATAATTTCTTTTTCTAATTGAAATATTGAAGGCTCGGAGTAGTTGAAAAGATATTAAAAAGGAAAGGCAAATGTTTTATATACAAAATTAAAGTTTATTCAAGGTCTAATGTTAAAAATATTTTTTTTTAAGATGTCGTAGATGTTTGGCTACGCATTTGCAGTCAACGCCAAAAAGCCCTGCGTGATGTGGAAACTTTGGAGCAATCTCTACATATTGTCTTACACCATGCTCATGATGTTCTAAACAAAAGTAAGTGAATTCGGTTTTTTTCTTTTTGTTTTATCGAAATTAAATTAAAACATTTTAACAGGAGGCATTGTGACATCTTATCAAATGAAAATAGCACCCCAAGTAACCGCCCAAGAAAAAGAAGCCACTAAAGATCCTCTCAATGAATTGGATGCTTTATGGAAATTAAAATGATAATATCATTTCTAAACAGAATATACATTATACATATATTTTATACAATACGAACTTTAGTATTTCACATTATGTAGAGGACTGAAAAATATAAAAAATAATCACCTTAAAAGTTTTCAATTTTTTTCAATTGTTATTTCAGAATCATTTTTAAAAAAGTTTCCTAACATTTATGTGCATATTATTTATAAATAAGTTTTAAATTCAATTATATAAAAAAATAACGAGGTATTTCAAATAAAAAATCTAAAAAAATTATTTTGGTTTGAAATCTATTTAAATTTTGTGCATTGAACAAAATAGCCACATAATAAAATTTAATATATTGGCAAATCCTGAATGTTAAAAGCAATAGCTTGTCATTCTTTAATTTTTCTTATATATTTAGTAATTAAAAGCAACAAGCAACGCATTCATTGTAAAAAATTATTTTTTAACTTATTATCTGTTAACTTTTCTAATTGAAAATTTCTATTTTCAAAACTAGATAGTAATCACTAACTGTTTACTTTAATTTATATCTATACAAAAAACATTATTATTTGATACCCACATATTATTGAACCATCACATATAACCGATTACATAAATAACAAACTTATAATGTTAAAAATAAACAAACTTATAATGTTAAAAATTAAAGTTTTGAAAAATTCAGGTGTAAAATGAAATAAAAAGAAAAAAGTTTAAAAACCTTCGCCCCTATTGCAAATGTCTGCAGCACACTTACGGCATTGTCGTTTCCAATATTGACAGTTATTGATTACTATTGTTAACAAACTTGTAATTATAAAGGCGAGCTTATGCCGAAATTAACGAGAATTGGCTTTCACCCTTATTGCAAAAGTCGTCGCTGTCGTTAATTTTTAACTGCAGTAGAGGTATATGTGTGATTCCAGGAAAAAGTAATGTAACACCAGAATAGTCTTGTTTGCTAGGGAAATACATCAAATTTATATTAATATGTATACAAGCTATTAAAGAAAGCCTCTTCTTTTTATTTAAACTGTAATATCAAAAAAAACAAGCTTTCCCTGAAAAAAAAAAATGAAATCCGGCGTTGCGCTACTATTTCCCAATAACCCATATGTTAATGTCGACAGAAATTTTTGTGTTCAAGCTTGTGTTCAGAGTGGAGTAAACGTTTTTTATATACTGAGTTTGACGTTTGTCTAGACATGAATTTGTCACGTCAAGACATACAATAAATGAGCAGGGGCACAAACTAAAAATTTTTGTTGAGAAATGCTGCTGTAAACAACAATAAAAAAATTCATGATATTTATTGTTATTAAGAATACATTTTATGGTTATTTATTTGAAATTTTCTATGTCTTATAACTATGTCTATTTATTTGGCTTTAAGTTCGTTATTAAAAATGTGATAGCTAAGAATGGAAATTTCATTAAAAATTAAGTAATTCCGATGCTAGACGAGTGTAATGCATTTTCGAAATCAGCTACGATTTATCGTCAGCACACTTTCTATTCGGTACTACTGTAAGTTGAATGTTGATTTATTCTATTTAAACAAACTTTAATTAGAATTTGAGTACTGGAATTATATTCATGTTTTATATTGCTTAGATCGAACTAAATCCACATACAACCCTATGTTCTCTTATTCTCATTCTATTCGCATTTATCACTTAATAAAAATAAATTAAAATAATAGAAGTTGTTACATGACCTGTTCCGGGTTTGGACCGAGCTACTTTCCCCGACTAGCTCTCGTCATCTCATGGTGTAGGGTAGAAGTACATCCCATAGTTTAACCCCAGGCAGTTACAATAAAAAACAAAACTAAAACAAACGCACATATCACCTCTGAACAAGGTGCTTAGATGTTAAACCACCAGTCGCCCTTTCCCTTCCTTGGTCATCATATCATCCTCACTAAGCAAATTTCCTGATGACCCCCTTGTTCCGCATCACACCGTTTTACTTACCCGACCACCCACTTAATCAAATTATCCATGCATATTTTAAAAAAAATCAGTTCAACTCATCGGTATGTATATTGTTAAATTTACTTATTTACTAACTCTTTACCTTATCTATATATGTACTTCTTATACTCTATCTATACCTAACAAACATATTTTACAAAATTTAACAAAAATATACACAACTTCTCAACACTTTAAAATACAACAATATAAAACTTTTGAGACTATTTCCTCTTCCCTTTTTTTCTAACCTCACTTCCGGTTATTGACAATTTTAAACGCCGCCTAAAAGAGCTCTCTTAAAACCGACTTGTTTGCAGCTTTCTTTCTAATGCATGCAATAACTACATCCACAAAAAAAAGGTACACTGAAATAACCCCAATCACAATTACTTAACGCTTATAAAAAAAACAAAATTAAACGTAATAAAAAAATTAATAACCTAAGCAGTAAAAATATTAAAATAAATATGTAATTAAATGAAAAAAAAAATTAAAGTATATAAAATATAAAACAATTTATCACATACAATTAAAATGATTCACCTTCACTCTGCAACAAGACACAAATCCATACGTGTGTATACCAAAAAAATAAAATGCGCGCCCTTTGACTTAAAATGGCAGTCGCAATTAAATGGTGGCTACTTCTGGCTCTAAAGCCTGTCTTCCCTCTTTTATTTGAACAAGTAAAGACTTCTCACAGGCCAATAAGATTTTAAAACTATTATTACCTGGCCTACTGCAAATTTTCTTCTTATGCTTTTAACCAATGGCTGGAATGGTCTGGATGATTCTCTCCCACTGATCTCTCTGACACGCCAGACCAGCCTTGTTCTAGCCAGAGACCAGTGCAGTATTTAGAATCTTCTAATGATTTATCTTCTTCCACTCGAACAAAATCTCTTCGGCAGGACTTCCTTTACTACAAACAGGACTCTCACTAAACCTTTAATTTTAAATTACTTAATAAATATTTTACCTTAACAGATTTTTTTCCTTTTTGCCTTTTATTTGTATCTAAATAACACGATATTTCACTTTTACAAATTCTGTTCAAACTATTTCCTTTTATTAAACTATTTTCATCCACTATAGCCACTGCGAGCGATCTTTCTCAATATAATTAACAAAAATTTTCTCCAAAATGGCTGTAGTGCTATGCCTTTTATACCCCCATTTTCACTCAACGAAACTTCTAGAATATATAGCTAAATCTTTCTAACTATTTATTTGTCCTCTTTTAGTGCTGTTATTATAACTATCTTACTCTAAATTTCCTTAATATGAATCTAAACATTAGATGTTGATATTTAAATTTAACGTTTACACTAACAACTATTTTAAACTTTCATTGATTGATTTTACTATCAATTTACCCACCGTATTATCTACATTTCAGAAATCATGTCCGGCAACTCTTTTTTTTCTTTATCTTGATCTGTCAAACTAGTGCATACACAAAATTTATAATACTTTTCGCCCACGCTTCATGGTAAGTAGTTACTATAATTAAAACAATTTATAAATTCCATTTTATTCATATATAATTTTTTCATTTCTTTTTCAGGAAACATTCCATCGAATTAGGTTGGTAAGTATGCTCCCCATCCATTTTACTTTACTATTATTCTCTTTACAGGTACCCTGGTAGAAATTTTTTTGATGGTTGTGGCTCAACTCCTCCACAGAAGACAAAACACTCCCTGTGTCTTATTATCACGGCCTGACACACCGTTGCCTCAATGTGTGGCATTAAATAACATGGGGCTCGCCCAAACAATATACTGCTGGCTCGGCCATTGTTCTGTTTGCCCTGCCGCAGTCAGTCAAGTGCCTGGTGTCCAGATTTACCCCGCAACAAAACTCCGGGCTTTTCAAATCTATGCGGACAAGACCGGTGTGCGTGGGTTACTAAAATCAACGTGGGGAACTCCCACACCCTGATGTCTCATAGCCGGGCTCAAATTGACATTCCCCCATGGCATGTGTTACTAATATATGTATATGCACCTAAAGATGTGTATGTGTGTGCGCTCTTACCCAATTGGCAAAATCGTCGCAGACACTAATCGAGTTTTCTTTTCTTTTGCAAACATATCTCTAAAGCGTTAGACATGAGATTTCTCATGCTTTTGCACAACCTAAAGTCAACAAACTCAGAATCCTTAGCCCTATAGAAGGATCTCCATACAAGCTACTTCGTAGATACCATCGTGTTCTTGCCATATACCGTACGTCATGGTCAAGTGGGCGTACATGTACCTGAACATTTAAACAGCTACGATTGCCCTGTAATTCCGACCACAGTCTTAGGTTGGGTCGCTATTCCGCTAGGGTGCTTAACTTACGGGAAGTATCCTACTTTCACCTGACTTATTTAAGAGTCTTACTTTGTGTAAACTTTTCTATTTTCAGGTACTATAACTATTGACTTAACTACATATATGTTTACAGGGTTATCACAGATCATCACTACTATTGCACGGGTTCTATTTATCAGGTAAGTTGATATTATTGTATGTTTACGCAACCATAAAGCATTAAAATAAAACATCAGGTACTGTGTCACAAATATAAGGACGAAAACACACAAAACTGCAACATGTCTAAAAAAAAATAATATACAAGCGTGTATTTGTTTTCTTGACCCTAATATTGCACAAAATTTCATCACAGCCTTTTCATTTCGAGATTTTAAGCAATATCCTTGCATCTCACACTTTTATGTCCTTGGCATGATAGATCCCTATAGGTTTTCCGTTCATGGACTCTATCTCATACATGTTATTACCCACTGGCCTTAGGATACGACATTTTAGGAATTTCTTGCAGAACTTCGCGCTAATGTTATTCCTAAAGTCACTAAGGACTGTATTCCGCCTGTACACCTCTTGTCCTGGTACAAATTTTACAGTTCGTGTCCTTTTATTGTATCTTTCAGCGGATTTTTCGTATGCCTTGTGTAAATTTTCTTTAATCTTTTCCCTTAGTCGCTCAAGTTTTTCATTTCTATTTAAGCTCGTTATTTCATGGTCAGAGCAAGACAATAATTTTCTGGCAAGTTTATAGTCCGAACCGCATGTGAACATATGAAATCCAAAAAGCGCGAAAAACGGTGTAACCCCCGTCGCTGAATGGACTGATGTTCTTAATGCACACTCAATTTCGCCTAAATAGAGGTCCCAGTCTCTGTGGTCTTCGTCGAGATATGCCCTAATAGCCGCCAGTACCGACTGATTAACCCTTTCTGATGCGTTGGCTTGCGGAGAGTACACAGCGGTCCTAACATGTTTTATTTTATATGCTTCGATCATATCCTGAAAAGCTTTTGCGACAAATTGTACCCCGTTATCACTGTGGATAATTTCGGGAACGCCAAATTTTAAAAATACTTCGTTCACCAGAAACTTAATAACATTTGCTGTAGTTGCCTCCTTCATTGCCTTTAAAAACGTAAATTTGGTAAAATGGTCAACTACAATGAATATGTAACAGTTTCCTGATTTTGACCTTGGGTATTTACCTAGAAAATCGATGTACACCTTTTGAAAAGGTCTGTCTGTTACTACCTCTGTACCTATATTCGGCATAAGGTTTTGATTCGCGGGCTTACTTTCCTTACACACCCTACAGTCGGCAACATATTTTCTAATCTGGCTTGTCATTTTTGGCCAGTAAAAGTATCTTTTTATTCTCTCTAAGGTTTTTGCTACTCCACCATGAGCTACGGTGCTTGGCATATGGGCCCTTTCAATTATTGCTGGTGTAATGTTTTCTGGCACACATAATTTCCATTTCAATTCTTCTTCGACTTGATCAAATCCAATTCTTTTAAATATCTTACCATCTATGACTTTGAGATCTGGTAAATTTTCAGCATTTTTATGGATTTCAGCAATCAAGCTACGGTAACCCTCGCTTTCGAACTCCGTTGTTTCAAACTCTAACAATTCCTCTTGCGTCAATTGAGCTAGGTTTATTTCCTGTGGCGCTCTCGACAACATGTCAGCCACTACATTGTCTGTACCCTTTCGGTGTTCAATTTCAAAATCATAGGCTTGAAGTTCTAAAGACCATCTCGCCAGTCTTCCGCTTAGGTCTTTCAGAGTCATTAACCACTTAAGGCTCGCGTGGTCGGTGATAACCGTAAATGGCATCATTTCGATGTATGGCCTAAACTTACGAATTGCTAGGATTGCTGCTAGGCATTCTTTCTCTGTAACACTATAGTTTTTTTGACAAGAATTAAATTTTTGAGAATAAAATGCTACGGGATGTTCCTCTTTCTTTTCATTTAATTGAAATAAAACCGCGCCTATGCCGTAGTCTGATGCATCGCACTGAACGAAAAATCTTTTCGAAAAATCTGCGTGTTTAAGTCCCGGGGCCGATGTTAGTGCCCTTTTCAAATTTTCAAATGCTACTACTGCTTCTGTTGTCATACTAAATTTCTTGGATTTCTTCAGCGTATTTGTTAGTGGGGCTGATATGGTGGCAAAATCTTTAATAAATCGCCTATACCAACCGGCGGTACCTATAAAACTTCTGACCTCTCTTGCTGTTTTGGGTATCTTTATATTTTTAATTGCTTGAACTTTATCGGGATCAGTTTTCAACATCCCACTTCCGATAATGAAGCCAAGATATTTGAGCTCCTGAAAACAAAATTTTGATTTTCTTAGACCTATTGTGAGGTTTGCTTTTCTGAGGCACTCTGCTACTTCCGATAATAATATTAGATGTTCCTCAAATGAACTTGAAATAACTAAGAGATCGTCCAGGTAGGTGAACACATTTTCCTTTAATCTCTGTGGTATTACCCTATCCATCAATCTACATAATCGCTGAGCAGCGTTGCAAAGACCGAATGGCATGACTTTAAATTGATATAAGGGGCGACCAGCTACTGTAAACGCTGTGTACTCCTTGCTTTTCTCATCAAGTTTAATCTGCCAAAAAGCGTACTTGAGATCAACACTACTGATGAAATGTGTTTCATCTATCCTGCTGATTATGCCGTTTATATTTTGTAGGGGATACGCATCCTTAATAGTAAGCTTATTTAATTTTCTTGCATCTAGACACAGGCGATTTTTACCGGGCTTTCTAACTATCGTAGTTCTATTGCACCAAGGGCTTTCACTTACCTCGATAACATTTAACCTTAACATATTATCGATTTCCTGATATGTTATCTCTTGCACCGCTGGGGATATTGGATAGTAACGGTCCTTTACTGGCACAGCACCCTCTATCAATTTTATTGTGTGCTCTTCCAAAGACGTAAGTCCCAGTCCCTTTTCTTCAAAGGTATCGAAATTCTTGATAACCTCGTCCAATTCTTTTTGTTGTTTTGGTGTTAGCTCATGTGGTTTTAGTTTGTAGTCCCCGGCAAGATTTTCGAAATCGGCTTTAGTTTTTTCTAGGTCTAGCTCATCTACCTTTACTATTTCAGGGATCAAGTTAAATTTTCTCCAGAAATCTATTCCGAGGTATAAGGCTTGTTCAAGATCAGGGCAGAGGTATAAAAACATTTCATGTTCTTGCTCCTGATACTTTAAGGACAGTTTAACTTTACCAATTATCCGATGGGCGTTACCGCCTGCTGTTCTTACCTCGGTCCATAATGGGTCAATCTTCAGGTTAAAACTTTCCACAAACTCTCTACATCCGATTCCTAACACACTCACCGAAGCTCCTGAATCGAGTAAACCTCTAATCTGACACTTATTGACTTCTACATTTAAAAATATTCTAGGATCTTCAGGATTCTGTTTTATTTTACGAATTGATTCTATTAAGTGACGCCTAAGTTTTCGGCGCTCTTGAAATTTCTGTCGGAGCTTTAAAATACGCTTGGAAATAGTTTTATGATAAGTTTTGTCTTCAAAAATTCGCTTTTTAACATTTTCATAGTTTTCCTTTCTAATTTCGAGTGGTAAGTAATGTCTTATTTGTGGCATATACTGTTTGTTGGCTGTTAATAAGTTTTCTGCTATAGTTGTGGTACTTGTATTTAATTCCTGTTTGTGATTGCAGGGTTCTCCTTTTGACGCGGTTCCCCTGATATTACCGCGCCAAACTTCTGGTTTTTCTGTTGGCATGATAGGCATTTTGGTGTTGTTACGTTGGGCCTTCCACATTTGTAGCAGAAGAGTGATCTTTGTTCTACGGGGCAATCCATGAAGACGTGTCCCACTACTTTACAATTCCAGCAGACTATTAATTGGGGTCTGTGCTGTTGTTGTTGCTGTTGCACATTTAATGCCTCAAGTTCCAACTCAGGTGGCGGAGTATCTTCATATTTGCTATCATCAGGCTCTACATATATTTCGTTTACCTGACGAGCTGTTCGTTGTAATGGCACGTTATTTCTGACTTCTCTTCTGGGAAAATTTCTCTCTGCCTCATTACATTCTATTCTTAGTTGCTCTACTGATGACACTGACATGGGATACACTATTCTGGCGACATGCTGTATGATATTTCGCTTAAGGATCTTAATCATATCGTATTCCGGTATTGGCTGGGTCAATTTTGACCTAAGCTTGTTCATAGCGTGGAAATACGTATCTATCGTCTCGGTGTGTTGTTGTCGGCGTTCAACTAAATCTCTCATTATTTCGAAATGAGATCGCGGCGTTTGATACTGTGATAAAAGGGCTAATCTAAGTACTGGCCATTCAGGCATTCCGTGGGTTTCTATAAAAGTCCAGTACCAATCTTTTACGGCATCCGAAACTAATAAATGAAAATCTCTGACGACTTCCTTTTCTGGTATATTATAGTGCGCCCTTAGATGTTCAAGGCGAAAAACAAACTCATCTATACTAATGGACTTATTATCAAAATTAATGCCTAATTTGTCTATCCTTATCTGTCTGAAATCAAAAGGCTCATTTACATTCTTACTCCCCGTTCTGTTATCCTGTCGGGTAGGGCCATTTTGGGTAAAACTAGTAATTTGGAAATTATTATAGTTAGGGGTGGGAGGAAAACAAGGAAATGAAGGTACAGTTTCGTTTACATTGACTCTAGGGTTTAAACTGTTATCTCTATTTGCAGTTCCATTCCGAAAGGCTGGCACGCTTCTAGGTTGATTTGCTGACGGGGTACCTGCATTTATATTCGGCGTCGCGATTTCGGTAAGGCTCTGTACCGCTGTAGTCAAATCTTTGAGAGTTTTTCTTATATCCACAACTTCTTCCTGAACCATTTTTCGCATCCTCTCCTCTACCGTATTTTGTTCCCTTTCTACTCCATTAGCTACTAATTCAGTTAAAACTTGTTCAACTTCTTCCCCAGAATTAACAACTATATGTGCCGAGGCATGATTTTCCGTGTTTGCAATAGGGTTATTAGTATTACCACTACCACTTGGGGTCTCTGACATAATTGTATCCGAAATGTCTACTATTTGAGGTATAATATTAATATTTTGGCTGGCGTTTGCCATCTTAGGAGGTTTTTCTATAGTTCTTCTCTGTTTTGGTTCTGTATGTATAGTCGACCTATTGATATCGAATTCTGGATTTCTGTTTCTTTTTCTTAGTTGCTGAACTCTTAAATTCTCCTTGTTTCTAGACTGATTTACCGTTTTATTCATCCCTATAACAGTTTAGACCATTAAAGCGCTTTTACTTAATCAATATTCAAAATAACAAGACCAAAAAGAAAACTAAAATTGCAATCTATTCTTTTATCACCCGTGTTAACTGCTAAATAAAAAAAAAACTATACAAAAAAAATTAAAACAAAAAAAAAAATCTAAAAGGTGTATATGTAAAAAAAAAACTATAAATATTAAAATAAGAGAATATATAACAAAAACTAAATTAAAATAAAACAATTAAATAAAATATATATATAAAATTCTAGCTACAAAAGTAAATATCAAAAAAATAAATATGTATATGATACTAAAAAAAATATATATATATAAAAAAAAATTGTACTAGAAAAATGAATAATATATATATATATATATGGTATAAAATAATAAAAATAAAAATTTAAAAAAAAATGATTGATTGTGTTTACCAAACTTAATGTTCCTTTGCGTTCAGAATATATATGCATGGGTGGTCTGGTAAGCGGTTGTGCGGTTAGACAAAATGTTTTGACTCTCTACTGTAAGAGTTGTCCGTTGTGATACATGCTAATCAAATTTTATTTCAAAATTTAATAATTACGAACTGTGCATTAACAAATTTCTTTGAATTATTAAGAGACCGTTTAAAAGTGTTCTGGTACTACAGACCTCAGTACTTAAGTAACGAGCGGCTATCAAACACACTTTATGGTCCACAGCTTATAACTATCATCAGTGTTACCAAAAAAAAACTCAATTATCGGTGTGAACCATTAAGGTTATCTGTATATAAACTCTTTGATTTTCACACTGCTAATTGTTTGAAATTTAATAACTCATAAATGTAACATCTCAATTCTCCGTACTACTTGCTTCCGACCAAAAGTCGTGAAAGGTTACTGATTATGATGTGTTACATTTTTTTGGGCTATTGTGTAGTTATAATAGTCAAACGTGTTTAGTTGTAGCCACACATACGTATTTTATTAGATAATAATAAAAAAAATTATCTTCTCCTTTAGTTTGGGCGCCATTTATGTTACATGACCTGTTCCGGGTTTGGACCGAGCTACTTTCCCCGACTAGCTCTCGTCATCTCATGGTGTAGGGTAGAAGTACATCCCATAGTTTAACCCCAGGCAGTTACAATAAAAAACAAAACTAAAACAAACGCACATATCACCTCTGAACAAGGTGCTTAGATGTTAAACCACCAGTCGCCCTTTCCCTTCCTTGGTCATCATATCATCCTCACTAAGCAAATTTCCTGATGACCCCCTTGTTCCGCATCACACCGTTTTACTTACCCGACCACCCACTTAATCAAATTATCCATGCATATTTAAAAAAAAATCAGTTCAACTCATCGGTATGTATATTGTTAAATTTACTTATTTACTAACTCTTTACCTTATCTATATATGTACTTCTTATACTCTATCTATACCTAACAAACATATTTTACAAAATTTAACAAAAATATACACAACTTCTCAACACTTTAAAATACAACAATATAAAACTTTTGAGACTATTTCCTCTTCCCTTTTTTTCTAACCTCACTTCCGGTTATTGACAATTTTAAACGCCGCCTAAAAGAGCTCTCTTAAAACCGACTTGTTTGCAGCTTTCTTTCTAATGCATGCAATAACTACATCCACAAAAAAAAGGTACACTGAAATAACCCCAATCACAATAACTTAACGCTTATAAAAAAAACAAAATTAAACGTAATAAAAAAATTAATAACCTAAGCAGTAAAAATATTAAAATAAATATGTAATTAAATGAAAAAAAAAATTAAAGTATATAAAATATAAAACAATTTATCACATACAATTAAAATGATTCACCTTCACTCTGCAACAAGACACAAATCCATACGTGTGTATACCAAAAAAATAAAATGCGCGCCCTTTGACTTAAAATGGCAGTCGCAATTAAATGGTGGCTACTTCTGGCTCTAAAGCCTGTCTTCCCTCTTTTATTTGAACAAGTAAAGACTTCTCACAGGCCAATAAGATTTTAAAACTATTATTACCTGGCCTACTGCAAATTTTCTTCTTATGCTTTTAACCAATGGCTGGAATGGTCTGGATGATTCTCTCCCACTGATCTCTCTGACACTCCAGACCAGCCTTGTTCTAGCCAGAGACCAGTGCAGTATTTAGAATCTTCTAATGATTTATCTTCTTCCACTCGAACAAAATCTCTTCGGCAGGACTTCCTTTACTACAAACAGGACTCTCACCAAACCTTTAATTTTAAATTACTTAATAAATATTTTACCTTAACAGATTTTTTTCCTTTTTGCCTTTTATTTGTATCTAAATAACACGATATTTCACTTTTACAAATTCTGTTCAAACTATTTCCTTTTATTAAACTATTTTCATCCACTATAGCCACTGCGAGCGATCTTTCTCAATATAATTAACAAAAATTTTCTCCAAAATGGCTGTAGTGCTATGCCTTTTATACCCCCATTTTCACTCAACGAAACTTCTAGAATATATAGCTAAATCTTTCTAACTATTTATTTGTCCTCTTTTAGTGCTGTTATTATAACTATCTTACTCTAAATTTCCTTAATATGAATCTAAACATTAGATGTTGATATTTAAATTTAACGTTTACACTAACAACTATTTTAAACTTTCATTGATTGATTTTACTATCAATTTACCCACCGTATTATCTACATTTCAGAAATCATGTCCGGCAACTCTTTTTTTTCTTTATCTTGATCTGTCAAACTAGTGCATACACAAAATTTATAATACTTTTCGCCCACGCTTCATGGTAAGTAGTTACTATAATTAAAACAATTTATAAATTCCATTTTATTCATATATAATTTTTTCATTTCTTTTTCAGGAAACATTCCATCGAATTAGGTTGGTAAGTATGCTCCCCATCCATTTTACTTTACTATTATTCTCTTTACAGGTACCCTGGTAGAAATTTTTTTGATGGTTGTGGCTCAACTCCTCCACAGAAGACAAAACACTCCCTGTGTCTTATTATCACGGCCTGACACACCGTTGCCTCAATGTGTGGCATTAAATAACATGGGGCTCGCCCAAACAATATACTGCTGGCTCGGCCATTGTTCTGTTTGCCCTGCCGCAGTCAGTCAAGTGCCTGGTGTCCAGATTTACCCCGCAACAAAGTAACTAGTGATAAATGCGAATAGAATGAGATTTAAAATCGATTCGGTTCACAAAACAGTCTGGATTATTTCTTTCTATTTATTTTACTTATAAAATATGTTTTTAGCCTCGAAGGTGGAAAATGTATCATTTATTTTGTAGTCCAGCTGAGGGGTTACAGCGTTACTCGATTTGAAAGAAAACATTTTTGAATTCCTCAAAAACTCACATAAATTTTTATTCAATCAAGCAACCACAAAGAATTTATTGCATTTTTTTAATTTTGCGACAAAAATAAATAAGTAAGAAACAGGGCAGCCAAAAACATGTTCTTAAAAAAGGGGTAATGCGTATAAAATATGCGGGAAAAAGTCAAAACTATGCTTTAATTAATTAAATATATATGCTTTAAAAATAAGAATGATAGGAACTTAAATCAATGGATCCAAAAACGCAGCACATAAAATTAAGTTGCGTTCGCAAAATAACGAATTAACATTGCCAAAAAAAATTTAGTACAAAATAAAGAAAGGGGAAACCAAAATCAGGTTAAATAATGTTAAATTAAATGGTCTTAAAATTAGTCAGGTATCGATCGATTATTTGTCAGGGCAAAACAAACCAGAATGGGGTTTGCTTTAAAATAATTTGATAAAATATAAAAGCTAACATAAGGTGACAATTAATTTTTTAGTTTTTTTTTTAATTTAACATAAAAAATGCTTTTAAAACAATAAAAATTATGCTCTTAAAAGAAAAATATGCCATAATATGCAAAATATGCCTTAACAAATTTATGCCAAAATTTTGCGAAAGCTCTAAACGGGTGATAATTAATAATTAAATAAAAAAACTGACAAAATGTAAAATCGAATACTCCAAAGATTTCTTGTTATTTTTTTTTTTTTTTCAAATTAAATATAAAAAATTAAAAAAATGTTTTAAAAACGAATTTTACAAAAAGTATTCTCTTAAAGGAAAAATATGCCATAATATGCAGTTATATACAAAATATGCAAAAATGTGCCCTAACAAATTGATTCCAAAATTTTGCAAAAGTTCTGAAACGGATGAAGAATAACAACATAAGATTGTTGCGACGCCTAGAAAAAAAATATGATTTTGTATATTTTTGGTTGCCCTGGGAAGAAGCATTCATTAGCAACGAGTGATGAAATTGATGGCATTATGCAGCACTAATATAGCCCAAATTTTGGTTATTCTTTTGAAATTGCTGATATATTTACAAAAAAGATTCTATGTCTCTAAAAAAAGCACCGTTTAAAAAACATCATATTGCCAGCATTTAAATTTCTAATGGGAACTTATTAACTTACCAATTAGCAAACACATTTATTTTAATGATAACGTTTAAAACTAACGGTGACTATGTACATTGGCTAGAGGTCGTGCAATAAGCAAACTTTAAGAAAGAACTATTATCTTTATTGTTAGCTTTAATTTGTAATAAAAAAAACGTTTTTTTTCTTTTTCGTGTTAAACTGCCATTTATTTTAATTACATTCATATGTACTATGGTGAAGGGGTTCCAAAATTCGTCTTAGACGTTTTTCTGCTTAAAAGTTATAATTATCTTACAATTAAGAAAAATATTAATTAGCACACCAATGTTATATGTTGTTTATTATAAATATTTAACTCATTGTCGATATTTTGTTAACGTTTTACACAAAAAAAGCAGTCTAATTGCAAAATGGTAATTTTTTCGTTTTTTTTCTTCTTTTCACTTTTAAAAAATTATCATGTATTTTTTTGCATTAAATTTACTTTTTAAAATTATAATTTAGTAGTTTTTACATTGTTTAATGTTTTAATTTTTTGCAATTAAATTGAAATTTTTTGCATTTTATTCAATTTTTACAAAATATCCCCTTATTCATTTAACAAATTTTATTAGTTTATTTAATAATTTTTTATTCATTTTTTTTTTTTAATATTTTAAAACCAATTTTTTCGAACTTTGTTTTTAATACTTGAGCTCAAGCTCGATTAAACCAAAAAAAATTTTAAAATATTACTATGACAATGGGTGTAAATTTTTATTTTACAGTTAAATTTTTTATTTTTTTTTTAATTCAAAATTAACATTTTATTTATTTCTTGTGTATTTAATACTAAAATTAATTTATATAACAAATCACAGTACACAATAATATTGTAGTTAATAATATAATCTATAAACATTTTTGCAATAAACAAGCCTTTCTTTGTTTCTTATTTGGTACAAAAAGAGCATTTCAAATACAACTTTAGGCTTGGGCATATAAAAAATATTAATTTTATTTTGTATTCAAAAAATTCATTTAGACCTTATTTCGAGAACTAATTTTTACAGTTTAATAGTAGATTTTTATATAACAATAAAAATAAAAAATGTTGCATAACAAAAAAGTTGGTAAAAACAATAATTACAAAAGAACCCTGCCATCTTTTTTAAGATAAAAATATACATATATTTTTAAATGAGTAAAAAAAATAATTAATAAGAAAAACTTTAGAGGAAAATACAAACATTAACAAAGTATGTTTTAAAAAACAAAAATACTACTACACTTAACCTAAAAAACTATTTTCGATTTTGGCAAACGTTTTACCAATTTGAAAAATTTTTAAATTAATTTAAACTTAAGATTTTGTTAAATTATTAATTTTAGATTGTTTTAGCAACATCTTAAATATTTAAAAAATTGACTTTTAACTAATTTTTCATTTAATATTATTAAAAAAAAAAATAAAAAAATATTAAATGATTTTTAACAATTTAGTAAATTTAAGTCCTAAATAAAAAGTCAACATCTTTAGTGGCCGCTTCTTGGCCTTGTGTTTAAACATAAACCAAGCTGATTTCTATTAAAATATTAATTAATATAATTATTTAACTAATATAATTAGTTAATTATTTAATTACGGTTTTTGTTGTTTACAAAAATATGGCACCGTTGCATAACAGCAAGGTATATTTGGAAATTTCTTCATAAAAAGCAAAACCAACTATGGAAAAGCAAAAAACATAGTTTTTTGTTCTGAGAATATAAACAAACTGTTACAATCCTTTGATTTTTATATAAGACCTAATTTTTATTTAAACGCACAATATTTGTGGCCGTTTATGTTGCTATTAAGTTTAAATTGACAAAATTAATTTGAAATGAAATGAAACATTAATTAAAGTTTTCCTTTCTAATTATTCTTAATAATTGACTTTCATGTTCAAAAATTTATAGAAAAATAATAAGAATAAAAAAAGAATAATCTTTTAAAAACTTATCAATGTCGTTTGAGTTTTGGAGTTTCTAATATTATTGAAAATTCGAACTTAAAATTTAAATCTTTTAAAAAACAATAAAAAAAAATAAAAAAGTTTTGTTGTGTAGATTTGATTAAAATCAAAAAAAATTTAAATTTATTTAAAGAGATTTCGAAAATAGGAATTTCAATTAAACATTTAATGTTTTTTATTGCAAATACAACTATTGCTTTTAAATGGTTCGTTTTTAATTAAAAATTTTTGATATTAAAGAAGTTTAAAAATTTTCGAAAATTCGAAAATATATTCGAATTGAAAAAAAATTTTTTAAATATTACTAGTTTTGTTGTGCAATATAATGAAACATTTTCAATCTAATAATATTTGGTAACTTCGAATACGTAAACTTTTACTTAAAACCCAAACAATCTTAAAAAAACTTAAGATTTTTAATAGGCCTTTTAAAAAAATATTTTTTGATAAGATTTTTGAGTTATTAGAGTTTTTTTTATATCAAACGAGTTTCTCGGCAATTTTTGAAATCAATGAAATGGAACTAAAGCAGAAAATTTGCAATAATTAGAGTGAGAACTAAAGCAGCAAATTTGCAATAATTCGAGTAAGAGTGTAAAAAATAAAAAAATATATAAAAATTTATTAAAATTCAATAGCAACCGAAATTTTTTGATTCTACGAAATTTCTACGCTTTTTTACAGAATTTCTATTAATAAAAAAATTTCAATTGCTTTCAAATGACTTATTTTGCTCTTTATTTTTTTTTCAAAAAAAATCTATAAAAAGTTATTCTATATTCGAATTTTCGCTCTTCCTTAAAAATAACAACCAACGAAAATAAAATTTTTTTAATAAAATGGCAAATCAAATAAGCGTAAGTATAAATATTAATGGCATCATTTTTTCATTTCTCTTTCGTTATTTTTATAATTTATACATGAAATATAAACAATTTGTGGACAACAGGTTAGCCACAAATTAATATGAAGTTTTTTTTTTCTTTGGAGTATTTTAGCCAGTAATAAAAATACATTTATATACACAAACAAAAACATTTAGAAAATTCTTAAAAAAATACACAAATCCATACAAACGTATACCTAATGCATGTTTCTAAATTTTTGGTGTATAAAAAGAATGTGGACATAGCTTTACATACGTAAATATGTAAAAGTTTTTTTTTAATGTGCAAGCAGTGCGCATAATTATTCTTTCTTTATCAAGGAATTCTATCATGTTTTATTATCCACTTGCAAATCAATTTCACTTAATAATGCCCAATTTTCACTATCACCATGCACATGTAAACGTATTTCTTTAAGAGCACCAATTTTTGAATCTATGGAACCTTCTGCCACACCCATCGTATCAAAACTGCCTATAATTAGATAGCCATCTGTGGTTGAATTATAAAAACTCCATACCGGCGAACTTTCACTTAAAGTATCGGCAGGTAAAACTTCAACCGTTGTGTTATAAAAACGATCTGAAGGATGTTCAGAATTGCCACTGCGAAACAAATAATGTTTGAGTACAGTGGGCTTATCGAACATAAACTGCACAAAATCACCCGGTTGTGGTAGTAGGCCCCAAAAGTATGTTTCTCCCTTATAGGCTCTCTTTAGTTGATAACTCTTATAAGCCGCAATATTCGATTTAACTTGAGCTGGTGGATTATTGGGATGAGCATAGAAGGCTGGCACTTTAGAGCCAAATTGTTTATCTTTAAGCTTTTGTACTTTACCCTTAAGAGATGAGCTAGTACCAATGTGTTGGAACAGAGATGGGCGATAGTGCAGCCAATATTTGGCCCGCTCTTGATTGCAATGCTTTTGATCTTGATCGGTGCGGCAGACCTTAGATTCAATAAAATAATTTAACAGCCAGTCGACCGGTTTTTCATTGTAGAACATTTGGAAAAATGTTATAAGATATGGTAGTTCAGCGGATTTAAACATTTTGCCAATAAAACCCAACTGGCAAAAGTCTAAAAGAAACCACGGGGACTGATCGGGTTTAGTTAAAGCACTCTTGGTAATGGCGAATTTTTTCATAGTCGTTATAAAATGACGCTTGGCCAGTATGTCATCCTCTAGTTGGACATAAAATGTGCCTGAAAAGAGAAGAGGGAAAACATATAAAAGAAGTTGAGGTAATAAAAAAACATACTTTTTTATAAATAAATTAAAATTAAAACAAATATTTAAGATAACGGCATGAGTTAAGCTCTGACCTTGTAGTTCTAAGTTTAAAGAAATTTCAACGGAAAACTTTATTTAAGTGACTAATGCAATGTCACAGCTTTACTGTGCCGTGTTACGATTTTTCAAAGCATTGAAAGGTAAAGGAGTACCATTAAAACTCAAAGTACAATACAACTATTTAAACGGAAGGGTTGTTTAGACAGTAACAAATTAACGTAGTTCAGCAACATCATAAAGGACCTGACTATGCCGACGACATCGTCCAATTTGCCTCCAGAATAGAGCACATGCAAGATAAAATTTACGATCTTGTCTCAACAGCCGCCAAAGTTGGCCTGTACGTATTTATATATAAACTTGTGTGAACTTGTGTTATTTGGGCAGCACCATAGCACCTGACTAGCCCTGCTTTGGCAGGTGGTGAAAACTAAACAATTAAGGCCATACGTATCTTTTATAGCTTTAAAACGTTTTGAAATTAAACGGATTCTCTTAGATGGCCAAAGTGCACGTATAGAATGCATGTACGGTTTAGAGACACCAAAAACATAAGACGAAAGCCTCAAACTTTTTTTAAAAGATGCTTGCGAAACATTCTTTAATAACCACTAACAAGAGGACATTAATACCCAAACACGACGTCGAACATGGCTTAATTGCACTGGAAATTGACGTTGCAAACGGTCAAAAACTTTAAGAAGTGTTTTTAGGAGAGAGATTCTAGCAGCCAAATAAGCTGCCAATTTTGCCTTGTCCTCTCAAACTGAGAATTCTCAGATGAACATATTTATTGATTGTCAAGCGGCGATCACCTACTCTTTAGTTGCTCAGGCGTGCAAGGACCCCATTAATAGACTGTGCGCCGAAACACGGGTATGGAAGGAAGTGAGATGGTACGAGCTGGCAAAGCAAAAGAGCTCATTTGCCTATGGAAAGAGCAAAAACAAAAGGCGATAGTACAAGGTGGGCCTAAAACAGTCATCCAATGTTGTTTGGCTTTTATTATTTTTTTTTTAAATAAAAAACTTCGATTCTAATTTCTGATTATGTTTATTTGAACCTTAAGTATTTTATTGGCCTTTATAATTTATTTCTATACGGGTTCGTTTTATGGAAATTTTCATCACTTCGGCGAGAACTTCGGGCGACAGATTTTTGCACACGTATTGAATATTATCCTTGAGGGCTTCCAGGGTCTCGGGCTTGTTCAAGTAAACACGGTACTTCAAAAACCCCCCCACAAAAACGTCTGGAACTGTTAAATTGAACGATCTTGTGGCCAATTGTAAAACGCTAAAACGAGAGATGAGGCGACCTGGGAATGCCGCCTTCAGAATATCAGTTGTGGCTCGCGCAGTGTGTGTCGTTGCTCCGTCCTGTTGGAACCACATGTCCTCCGGTCCTAACTCGTTCAATTTCGGCAGAAAAAAGTCGTTTAAAATGGCCCTATAGCACGCACTGTCCACTGTTGTCGTTTGACCAGCGGCGTTTTCAAAAAAAAAATGGCCCGATGACTCCTCCAGCGTGAACACCGCACCATGCAGTCCCTTTAGGCGGGTGTAATGGTTCCTCGTGCTTTAATCGTGGATTTTCGGTGTTCTAGAAGCGATAGTTTTGCTTGTTCACGTAACCGCTGAGGTGGAAATGAGCCTCATCGCTTATTATTCATCCAATAGGATGAAGATTTCAAACAATTTCAAGGGCATAAAAAAGAGTGGCGAGAAAAATATAAAAAAAGCTGCAAAAATTTTCTGGAATTTAAAATGCAACGAATTAGGAAAAGAGGATGACTGGCAACCCTACACGCTGCTAGTTACCACATTATAACACTAATCAATATTTATTAATGTCTTCACTTTTGTTGTACAGCACTATACTTAGAGACAAAACAATATTCCTAGAATAGCAGTTATATCTTCTTTTTGTCAAATATTTGTTAAGTGTAAACTAAGCTTTAGTTATTTTACAAAATTTGAATAAAAAAACCTTTTACTTACCCTTTGATTGGGCATAGGCCATAAGATAAGCAAAATCTAAATTCTGTTTACTTCTCCATTTAACACGCTCCAACGAATCATTTAAAGTTATACGCAACTTATCAAAATTTGGATAGTACGAAGGCGCCGGTGCTATAATCTCTATTAGACCATTTTCGATGTAGTACTCAAATGTGGTTTCCACTTTCTTTGCTATTAGCTGAACAGTGTCCAAATCTGTTTCGCCAATAAAAACAATAATTAATGTTTCATTCTGCTCTTCTTCGTTCATGTTCTCGATGAGATTGTGTAGAGTGCTTAGAAGATATGATTGCTTTTCTCTAACAACTGTGGGTATGCCCAAGACAATGCTGACATCAGAGCGACCGTGGGATCTTAAAAGGGCGGGCTTTAATGAATTGGGATCGTCTAAGAGATGTGGCAAGAAGTGATAGGCCGTGGGCAGCCGTACATTGGATGAAGCGGTCAAATGTGTTTGTTGTGACGAATGCATTTGTGAGGCATTGCGTAAAATTTGTCTGGCCTCTGATGATAGGCCATCCAATAGGGATGTAGTTGAAGAGCTGTATGTAAAGGTTGTATTGTTCTTATCGGCTGGCATTGAGGTCACTGAACCCACCAATGCTGTTGCAGAAACATTTTGTAATTGTGCAAGATATTGTGAAAGCAAGGCCACATCTTCCTGGCGTGTACGGTACATTGACTCCAAGTATTGAAGACGCATATGACATTCACCCAAACGTTGTGATAACGATTGTTCGGTGGATAATTCTGGACCCATTATCATTAGGACAATTATACATGGCAGCAGTATAATGGCTAAGGTTAATAAAAGACAGCTACGTTGGCGCATTTTAAACATTTTTAAGCGATTTTTTGTTTTTGTTTGCAATTTATGAGTTAAATTCAATTATCTTTGTTCTTTTGCAATTGTCATGAAAAGAATGCACATGTCGTTGGTAGAAATAATAAAACAATTCCTTTGGGTTTAATTTTTTTTTTCTTTTTTTGTTTAGATAAACTTAATTGTATTTGTAGAGTTATATTCGAATAGATAGAGCTTTTATTATTTGTTTCTTCTTACAAAATTTGTGAATGATTTCGATGGTCTTTAGTTTTAATTGGGTCTCAATGAATGTTTCCCAAGTTACATTGCGTGGTGTGAAGAGTTTATATATGCCTGAGTGAACTTAATGTAGACAATAATAAATTTCCAAAAAAAATATATTCAATCTCGATGTTTTAAATTATTGTTGTAAAAGAATTAGAGCATTTATAGTTTTCTTCCTTTATTTTTTTTTTTTGTAGACCTTAGGTTGTTTATGTAAAACAATTTATTAGTAAACAATTAGTTTCCATTTCTTAATTAAAATTTTATTGTAGTATTTTTTTTATATTTTTATTATTTAAATAATCATAAGATTTCACAATTGAGTGCGGCATAACATTCAATACAAAAAAGCATTGCAGTTTACTTTTCTATTTTAAAAATATAGACTTTTAAAGATTCTGTAGAGTTTCAAGTTTTTATAGTTTCTGAAATATTTTATTGATGGATTTAAAAATGGTTGTAGTTTTTTCTTTTAACGTTTATAAGTAGTTTTCCTTTTTGTCTATTTTATTTTCCTTTTTCCTAAACTTATTCTTGTAATTCAGCAACTTTAAACCATTTAGTGTTTGTATTTAAAAATAAAATACAATTTTCCTTTTTTTAGTTTTGTTTAAGCAATTAACATCTAAAACCAGTTAATTTATATTACAGAAAGAAAATTCCTTGTATACAATTCCATAAATGTAAAGTAGTTTGTAAAATTTTCATTATTATTATTTTTTTCAGATTTAATTAATGATGTTTTTTAGTTGAAACGGCCAGAGAATATCTGTAAAAAAATGAAATAAAAATTTTTTTTAATTTTAATATATATAAAAAATAACATTTGAAAATCAAGTATTCATTTGAGGTTATCTATATCTGTTTATGGGTAAATCCACGTAAAACGGTTTTTTTGAAAAGCTGCAAAATTTTTAATGATCAGGGCTATCAAAAACATGATCTTAAAAAGGGGTTTTATTGCATAAAATATGTTAACAATATGCTTTAGCAAATTAAAAATATATGCTTTAAAAATTAAAATAATTGGAACTTAGACTAAAGAATCCGAAAATACAGCATTTAACATTAGGTTGCGTTATCGAAATAACGATTAAAGGTTCAATTATATGTGACTTACCATAACGCCATAACCAAAACCATAAGCCATAAAAACCAAAACTCAATTGGTTTCTAAAATTATGGTTATGACGTAATGGTAAGTCACCTATAATTCGGGTTGTTAACCGTCCTCTTTTTTCCAAATTTTATACACTCAAATATTTTTCACGATGTTGCAGTGGTCAAGTTACCATCGCACGTTCGTTGTGAAGACATTTTTAAGGAGTAATGATTCTTACGTAATTGCTCGTCGACAATTTTGTTTAAATTTCGATGTTCGGCGAATGCGTGAGTGTATATTAAATTCGTTCTTGGGTGCAGAGATTCCGCGCATCTGCTTCGATCGATGTTCGGCGAATGCGTGAGTGTATATTAAATTCGTTCTTGGGTGCAGAGATTCCGCGCATCTGCTTCGACTACAAATTTCCCACGGCCAGGACCCAGTCGATCTTCAAGGACTCCAGAAAACATTGAACTGGTTGAACGCAGTTTACCTGAAAATCCGCGACTTTCAATACGGAAGGGAAGCAGCCTCACTGAGACTTCCAAGAGCAATTATTCATGAAATTTTAAAAAAGGATCTGTAGTTCCATCCTTTTAAAATTCAAATCGTTTAAAAGCTGAAAGCTTTGATTTACGGGAAAATTTTTGTGAAAAGATGTTGGAGCGTTTTCGTACTTTTGGAGCGACGAGGCTCATTTTCATTTAAACGGCCACGTCAATAAGCAAAACTGCCGTTACTGTTCTCTAAAAAACCGCAACTCTCGATTGAAACATAAAAAATCATTACATTGCGCCAGGGTAACTATTTGAAATGCCTTATCCGCGCACGTGGTAATTGGAGCTTTTTTTCGAAAATTTTCGAGGCCAGTTGATGAATGTCAACGGCTAAAATTATCGACGCATGATTATGGAATTCTTTTTGACAAACCTGCGAGCTCATCTATCGTAGGGCGGGTGGGGCGATGCACACACAGCCAGAACTTCGATGAATTTGTTTCGGGAAAATTTAAAAAAATAATCTGCCACCAGACACCCTGTACAAACATACGTTGTCGCACTGTTTATCCTAAAGCAATGCTCATTACTTTTAAGTATAAGAAGACTTTTAGTTTAATGAACTAAACATTAACTAAACATTAATAAACATTAACAATCGATTGTAATTATTGATTTAAAGTTTAAAAAAATAATCTGCCACCAGACACCCTGTACAAACATATGTTATCGCACTGTTTATCCTAAAGCAATGTTCATTACTTTTAAGTTTTAGAAGACTTTTAGTTTAATGAACTTAACATTAACTAAACATAAATAAACATTCACAATGTAATCGATTAATTTAATATTCATTTATATTTATTATATTTATTTTAATACAAAACAAATGTAAATGAATCTGCCCTAGTAACAATTAATTTTCTAATTTTTATTCAAGCTTTTTACACATCTTACCTTTAACTTTATTAAAAAAAATATATTTTTTTTTTGATTTTTCGACAACCAAATAAATTTGTTTGTTTATTAATATTTATTTAACAATAGTTATTTAATATTATACAAAGCTAATTTATCTGTTATCTTAAGTCACTTGCGTTTAAAAATAATTACATAAAAAATTGCAAAACGAAATCAATTATTTAACTTAAGTTGTTATAATTTTTAAATGCGTTTGTTAAATCTTTTCTCACACAACCGGCTTAGAGCAGGGTCTTTGTATTACTAAGTTCTAGTTGTATAAAAAGTTAATGTGACATGACTGGTGAGACTTTGTTATTTGTTTTTGTATACAAACTATAACACTAGAATCCGTGTTGCCATTTTGGTGCTTTTCGGGTATTTTTTGGTGCTTTTTTGCTACCGAAATTTTATTAAATGCTGGTTTTTTTAAAAGCGGGTAAAGTGCTTTTGACGATTTTTCAGTTCTTTTTAGTGCTTTTCAGTATTAAAAAAATTTTTTTGGACTTTTTTATTGTTATTTATGGGCAAAAATTATTTTTTTAACTTTTATTGGAAATATAAATATTGAATGGAGTCTAAGAAACAATATTGCTAAAGATAGTTTGGCGTTAAAACTAAATATGTATCAGCTGTTGAAAAAAAAGGATGACCAAAATTTTTTGAAGGGTCCACTGATTTCCCGAAACTTTAAACGCCCATAAAGGAAAACGGTTATCAATCTTGCCAAACTTAGGGGTTTTCCACCTTTTTTTAGTGGAATCAAACCTTAACTATTCTGTCTATGCTTTTTTCACTTTTGAACAGTGTTATTTTATCCTTCTGTTTGTTTTATTTCAAAAAAAAAAGCAACCGGTCTCAATATAAAAATCAAGCATTAATTTTTTTTTTTTCGTTGTTTAACATTATTAATAACCCCGAAGACAATGTGACCAGTCCATACAAGTGTGTATGGACAAGTACATAAAGGAGTAGAACTACTCTTAAAGTAACCCAATTGTATGTAAAAACCTTGATCCATATAACATTATAATGTTCTTGTTTCACAATGACATGGTCCATGACAGCATTATATAGGACCATATAGCAACTAGTCCATTTCAACTAAAATGGACCATGTGGATCAATATTTTTTGGAGAAAAGAATATTTAGGTCAGTCCTTTTTTACCCACAATTTTTTTCTAATTTTTACCCTTTCTTACCCTATTTGTATGTGCTTACAGTGCATTTGATGATGCAAGAGTTGGCATCACTGACTAGAATAACGTAGCCTATAGTACGATGTAAAAGTATGTATGTATATGCACGAATTCACACTTAAGTAGTTTAATAAATAAGTTTATTTTTTGGTATGAGTGTATAGTAAGGTGTGAGTGTGTTTGTTTGTTTTGTTAAACAATTACTATTATTAAGTTTAATTAAACTTATAAAGCTTGTTTTCTTTTAACGATTATATTGATTTGTTGTTGGTTTTCTTACAACATGCATGCCCATCCTCCACTCAGCGAAAAAACAGTTGCAAATTATTATTGTTTTGATTAGAATAGGGGAAATGGTAGCACTCTCGCAATTGCATATATTTTATAAAGTTATATTACGTGTACATACATATCTCGGAAACTTTAAGAGTAATAGACTTTAAAACATTCTACAAAAAAATTTAACTACAACTTCAAAATTTAAAAAAAAATTTTTGGAAAACGGATCAATTTTTAAAAATTTTTAATGCAATATATCTCGGAAATCATTAAAGCTATCGATTTCCAAACTGCTACAAAATAGTTCTAGTACTTATGTGTAGTATAAAAAGTTTATTTAGAAAGGAGCAAGATGAATGAAAGTTCCTTTAAACAAACTAAATTTATAAAGTTTTTGTTATGGTTCTGAATCATCGAGTGTGGGATATAATGGATATCGGTAAAAATTCAATCACGTACTAAAATAGACACGATAGCGGGGAACCAACTGATACTTTAAGTTCCGAAGTGTGCTTTTCGCCAGAAGAGTTAAAAAGAGAACGACAAAAGGCAAAAGAAAATTGTAGATATAACGACAAAAAGAAAAAAAGCAAAAATGCCGGCAGCAAAATGTCAGCCACCCAACCCTTTTGATGAATCCTATGATGTTCTCCAGCAGACAGGTAAAGATCTAAGCTAAACCATCTAAGATTCGCCCTCCCAGCCACACCTGTTTGCAAAACTGCATCATAGGGCAGTGGCAGGCAAGGTGCTGCGCAGTCTCCATCTTCTCATTATCCCCGCAAAACCTGCAGAAATCCAGAGAGTTCCTGTTCCATTTACACACATTTACACATCTCAGTGCCCTGTGCGAATACCCATTTTATATCTCAGAGCCCTACTACTCTCTTTGAGCAGACGGTCAGTGTCCCTCTTGTCAATTCTGGTTCACAAAAGCCAACCAGCCATGTCCCTCCAGATTTGGCTCACTTTGCCCACTACCCCAATTTATAATAGAAACACATTGATGGACTTACCCTCTTCGCCAATTCATCAGCAGTCTCATTACCATCAAAGCCACAATTACCCGGCACTTATTAGAGCCTAACCCTACGTGTTGCCAAAATCGTCCTGAGGAGACACCTCTACAGTCGTCCACAGGTCTAGACATGACTTAATCCCCTCTAGAGCCTTGAGCGCGGCTTGAAAATCGACGTTGATTGCCACTTCCCCTCCTCCCACCACGACCTTTCTCATCAACTCCGCGGCGGAGTAGACCAACTCCGACCCTTCCCAAAATGAAGGTGTGTTCAATCGATCCTGCATTTAGCAGCGTACCTGATTCACTAAGCTTAAGAATGCTCTTTGCCGCCATTCCAGCCACGAAAATCTCGCTGGAAAAGATGCAGAATGATATCCAGAGCTGCCTGTGGTGTACTACTCCTGGCCCCAGTACAACACATCTCTAGAATTTTGACTAAAGATTCCTTATGTTGTCCCTCTCTAAGGCTCTTCACCAAACGAAACTTCCGTACATAAGAATTGGTTTTACACGCTTACCAAGAAGTTTCGACAGGCATATTAGGCGTTTAGAGCCTTCCAAAACCTCTCCCCCCAAGATAACTTTCTCCATTCACGACAATACTTAGACACCTGTCCCTCTCCGCCAGTCTCAGCTCAACCCCGTCAAACACGGGCATCTCAAAGTCTCACACCCTATCGGCACGTTACAAAAGGCTCCCTCGATTATTGGTACTTTAGGTCACGTGCATATATTTACATGTTCATGAATCTTTCCGGGAAAAAGGGAGCAACAAGAATGGTGGACTAGGGAAATAAGGTTTAATAGGTCTAAAGTTAGAAAATTTCATTCCGATATCTGCATCGGTACGAGAATTATTAATTTGGACCACCTTAAAGGTTGAAAAATCATAGGGATAGGGGCCAATACAAACCAAAGTATTTAAAACGGTTTAGTCTAACGTTTTTTTCCTAGAGCCGTTGAAAAAGCTGAAAGAACTTCATGCTGTTAAAGCTCAATTTATTTAATTTACTATCTTTTTAATCCTATTACCAGGAATAGATAAAGCATCCAACAACACGCGTAAAAGATATAAAATTGTTTAAGAAAACGGGTGTTCTGTTTAAAGAGTGAATTAATAATTTAAGGGAAGATAGAAGAGGGAAATTTTCTAATAGGGGACGAGCGATATTTTAATTTAAACAGAAAGAGGTTTCGTTCCACCCTGTATTTTTTTATTTTATTTTTAAAATAAATCTCATGTTTTATTGTATATGTTTACAAATAAAGTATATATCTTTAATGACTGTTAAGAAACCGATAACCATATCTGAATGAATACATTTGCTGCATAATGTTAGCTTTAAGAGATAAGAATCAAAGTTCGATGAACCGCCAACGTACATACGTACCCCTTTTACTTATTTATTTTTTAAAGGAGGTTTGATATTTAATTATCATAGAAAATATCTATAGCAAATTAAACATTTGTTTTTACTCAAAACAAGTAATTGTATTCTTGAAACAATGTATATTTGGGTTTAAATATTTACCCATAAAATGTTTTAACTTTTGTTTTTGTCAAAATTTATAAACCCTTTACATACATACATACATACATACATACATACATACATATATACTTATAAGCATAAGTCTATTACTATTTTTTATAGAAAATAAGGGAAATTCCCTTAAAGTGTCTTACAAGTTGTGAAGTTTATAGATAGAATCGTAAGCCAGATGTATCGTAACATACATAACGTTACCCTAATATAGAAAGGTCCTAGCTTGTATTTCTAAGTCGAATTTTTTTGCCTAATTTTGATATATAAACAGATCATTTATCAATACAAGTTAAGGCCTATCTGATTAATGCTCTAAGCACAACTGAGACGAACGACGAATTTCGCACTACATGACCAATTTGTCTGTTTGAATTCGTTGCGTAAATTCGTCAACTGAAGCACATTTATAACGAATATAACAGCTGTGATAGAGTGGCCATATTTCTTAAAAAGAATCACCAATTGAAAAAAGGTCAAACTAATTCTTAAAGTTCAAAGTAACATTATTTAATAACAAAATTAAAAAAATTAAAAAAAACTAGTCACTTTGGGCCAACTTATTCATGGTTCGTCGGTGTAAGAATTAGAAATAAACCTATTGCAGAGTTCATTACGTATTTTAGTCGACGCACTGTTTGTGCGCATTTTCATGTACACAAATGTGTTTTATTTTCTAAGACGAACATTTCCAACGCAAAATTGTTTAGTTCAGATATGTACATATGTATCTTGTTTGAGACAATGAGTTTTAGTTAAAAAAAAAAGTATTTAACACACAAATATTTTGTAGCGAAATACAGGGTGTCCGTCTGGATCTTATATTAATAAATGTTTTAATAATTGTCAGCAATTATGTATGAAACACAGTATCAGATAAATGTTCGCCACTGTTAGCCTCACAAATGCGAGCCCTTTCGAGCACATTGTTCATTACATTCCCAAACATTTCACGCGATATTTTATTAATTTCATCCAGAATAATTTGTTTTAGTTGCTCCAGCGCTTCTGGTTTGTTTGCATAAACCTTGCTTTCCAGAGCAGTCAAATCAAGCGACCGTGGAGGCCAATCATCATCAACATTTCTTGAAATAACTTGTTGTGGAAAGAGGTCTCGCTGTAATTACATTGTAATCCTGGCTGTATGCGATGTGGAACCGTTTTGTTGATACCACATGTTAACCAAGCCCAAAGCATGCAGTTGTGGCATTAAAACGTTTTCAATCATATCACAATATAGCTCCCCATTTAGTAACCGTTACGCTGTTTTCAGTTTCAGAAAAGTAAGGTCCAATGATTCCTCCTGACCAAATTGCACACCAGGCTGTCACTTTTAATGGATCCAAAGGTGACTGATAAATAATTTGAGTGGTTTCCATTGCCCAGAACCGACTATTCTGCTTATTCACATATCCATTCAAATTATTGAAAAATTGGGGTTGTCATGTTTTAACGATTAAAACACGTTGGTTTACTAAATATCTTTCCACAATAAGTTTGCTAATGTTCATCAAAATGGCGGCAAAACAAAATAGTATACCTTGTCGGCGGACACCCTGTACTTAATTAAAACTTTTTGCGCCAATAAAATTGACTGTTTGAGCAAGCGTAGAAAAGCAAATAGCAAAACATGTGTTTAAAGTTTTACAGGTGTTTCTAACTTAAGTGCGTCAATAAGAAATTCGTTGTATGTAGTTTTTTTGTATAAAATAGAATTCTAATAGCAATTGGATTTTATAGAAATTCGAATAAGAGCATAAAGAAACCGCCACATGGATACAAAGCAAAAGGCAATAATTGCTGACAATAAACGTATGTATGTATAGGTATGTAGGGGTGGGCCGTCTATCGATTTATATATGAACCAGCGATTATTTCGAATCTGCCAATACTTGTCATTCTATTCGGTTACAAAATTCTGTATATTATCTCTGTTGAACAAAAGGAACGAAATGAATCGATTTATGCTTGAGCAACGTTGGGATTTATATTTTATTTTTAACCGAAACAATTCTTTAATGCTTTGTCCTGTGAGTTTTTTTATATGGAATTATGGGCTTAGTAGGGAGCCTTTAACAATGTTTCGATAGAGGCTATTGGAAACGCATTAGGGCATCCTTATGGGGTGGATCTATTCTGCGCTTCGTAGCAGAATATTCAACTCTGAGTAGGGAAATGAACATCTGAAAAGAGATGCGGTTTGGGGAACACCACAGGGTGGGGTATTTTCGCCACTACTGTGGATTTTGGTAATCAATGTGATATTGAGGCGGTTTAACACAAAGAGAATAAAAGCAGTGGCTTATGCATACATGACGGAAAAATTATTGTCCCCTACGAGCGAGGTAATGGAGGGTGCATTATCTGATTTGTCTGCTTGAGCCAGGGACAAGGAACTGGGAGTAAGCCCAGAGAAGACGGAGGTAGTTCTTTTTAATAAAAGGTACAAGGTGGCGGATTTTGAACTGCCAGAGCTTGACAGCTAAAACTAGCGGATAGAGCCAGGTATCTGGGTATTGTACTGAATGGCAAATTAACTTGTAGGGCAAACGCAGAGGAGAGGGTCAGGAAGGCTCTCCATGCCTTATATGCCTGTAGGAACACCATAGGTAGGAACTGAGGGTTGCAACCGGCTCTGGTGAACTGGATTTACACATTTGTTGTAAGACCAGTTTTTACGTACGGTAGCCTTGTATGGGGAAGGGCCCTAGAGAGGGGCTACATAAGGAAGCTCTTGACGAGGTCCAGAGATGTGTTGTACTAGGCATTGCAGGGGCCAGGAATAGTACACCACAGGCAGCGCTGGATATTATTCTACATCTTTTTTCATCGAGAATTTTGTTGCTGGAATGGCGACAAGGAGCTTGTTTAGATTTAGTAAGTCAGGTATGCGTGGGGTAGGTTCGGATGGACATGCCGGTATTTTAGGAAGGTTTGGGGATGGTCGACTTCTGCGGCAGTCAGGTGTGACGGACTACATGGTAGCACAAATTGATTTTGGGATCCTGTCCCAAGTAGTGTTTCCGGATTGGGAGGCATGGAAGAGATCAGAGAAGCTGTATAAGGGGTTTGCAGTCTTTCAAAGTGCCACCACGTTTTTTTTAATGTTTAAATTTAAATTACTTAATAAACGGTACAACATTAAATAATTGATAGTTAATTATCGGATTGAAAAATCTTTTCGAAGTCCTTTTCGATTTGAATTAATTTGCATAATAATGACCCTGTAAAACAAATTTCCTTTTTTTTTAAATACTTAGAAATACAATATTCAAGGTCAAATAACTTTATAATATCGCGTTACTACTTGTTTGCAGAATGATTGCCGTCTTTTTATATCTAAAACCATTCCATCGGGATTATGTATGAAAAAAATAATAAAATAGTAACGAAAACAACTTAATAAATTGCCAGATATTTCAACTCTATAATCCTTGCCAAAAAATAAAACTTTAAAAAACACCCTTTAATCAAGGTTTTATATTTTTATGCATATTCGCTGCCGTATTTTTATAGGTATAAAGTGGTTGTAGTTTACGTCTTCATTTGTTGGCTGTCAATTTCAACCAGCAACTTTGAAATATTATTGTGTCAATTAAATTTAGCTAAAAAAACAAACATAAATACAATTAAATTTATGTAGAATTGCAAAAGAACTTAATTTGAACAATTAAAGTCATAAGTTAGAGGATTTTTTTTGCTATTTAGTTGTTGTTGTCTGTAGAAGGCAAATGTTATTAAGTACAATATATTTCAAACATAAATAGATTTATTCAAGCAATTAGCATTTGTAAAATAAATGATTTTTTAACCTACTTTAGATCATGTACTAAATTCAAGTGATAAAAAGTTTCACAAATTAAAAATTTTTCTAAGAGTTACCTAAAAAATGAAAGTTATTTTAATTTTTAGAGTAAATAATAAGCGTAAAACTTTCGAATGCTCTCCTTGCTTTTTTGGTGAAGTTATTTAGACATTAAGTAAAGATTAAAAATAAAAAGTCCCAAAATTCCGTACATAAACTGTTTCGCAAAACTAAAAAAAAATTGGAAATGAAGAAAAATCAAGTCTAGTTTGAAGATAAGGCCCTTCAATGGTGTTGGAGATACCATAGACAGACAAATGACACAGACTGAAACTCATTAACTACTGCTTTACGCAGTCAATACAAGACATACATACATACTTTAGTGACTTCGATATTGTAGATGGCATTCGTAGACAAAAACAGAGACAAAAGGAAAGTTTTGATGAAGACGAAGACACAATTTTGGTTTTGTCTGATAAATTCAAGAATCCGATGACAGATAGGGACTCGTGCAAGAAACTATTTAGAAATCTGAAGACTGTAGTACGTTATGAACTTTTACACTTAAAAATTTTTAGTGTGTCCCAACTACGGCGAGAGGTTAGGAAACACAACAAGTTTATTTATTAGGGTGTCCCGGTAGATCAGTGATGAGTGCACGAGTCTACCAGTCTGGGGTCTTGAGTTCGATTCCCACCAGAGTCCCTGGTAAGTCTGCTTCATCCTACTTTTTTTCTTAACCTCTTCTAAATTTCTTCTTTCCTTTTATATCGACCCTCTCTATCTCCCTTTCCAGGGACCACAAATGGACCGAATTAAACGGACCCAAGTGAACTGTATCCTTTCCCTTAACGGCTGCTTGTTTTACATAACCTAACCTAACCTAATCTCTTTTAATTCAAACGATCTTTCTTTGAAAACCACATTCTCATAAACCTTGAGGTAGTCATACTGGCTACTAGAGAGGTATGACGTATCTTCCAATCGTCGCCCTATAATAAAGCCGAGGGGTCTTTCCAGCATCTGTTAAAGTTTTCGAAATATATAATTAGTGTTTTCATGGGATTTACACCCCACGCGTTCCTATCCTACAATATTGTTTATTATTTATTGATTTTTTTGTTTTGAAAGCTCATAATAGTATGTAATCGATTTGGACCTGTGTGTCTAAATACGTATTCTCAGATACACCTACGTATGAATGTATTTATCGATTTTAAAGGAAAACTACATTATATACATAAGTATGTACTTCGAAATTAACTGTAAATTAAAACTTTTGTCAATTGAATTATGTATATCTTAATACTATTTAAATTACCTTCTTTCAATAGCTTTCAATCCATATCCTAACCACCTCCAAAAATATTGTATGGTTAGGTATTAAAGCCTAAAAACCCCATATTTTTTCACAATGTTTGTGTTATTAAAATTCGATTAACACATATTTTATCAGATTTACTCTACAAATAAATTATTACAATCGTTTAATTATGAATGTACTTATATGGTTACAAACATATAAAAACAAGGAACTTATTTTACACTTAAAATATAGGTACACTAATAAAAATTAATTTAAATTTACGTTTTTGTAATGTTTTTTAAAAAATTTACTTTTTCCAATTTATTTTTTTTACTTTATATTTTATATAATTTTCTTTTCATTTTTTACAATTTTGTTGTAACGTTTTTACCAAATCGTATCTATTTTTTTCTATAAAAATAACATTGTTAACTAATTAATTTTGTTTTTCTTTATTATTACAAAATAATTTTATGCAAATTTGTGTATAAATTTTTCGTCTGTATTATGTACTAATTTTTTGTTTTCTCTTATTTGCTACTTCTTCTTAACACAACATTCTGTCGGCGGGTGTAATAAACAAAAGAATTTTATACGATTTTTCGTGCTACTGCGTTGCTCAAAAAAGTACCCAAAAATATGTAAGGAATCAATATGAAAATTTATTTATTTGAAATGGATGTACATATTTATTGTTTTATATATATGAAACAAATTTTGTATCCAAACTTTGATAAAAAAATTAAATAAGTTTAAACATATATCTAGTAGGGACATAAATACTGTTACTAATATGTTGGGATATAAAACAAAAACTAATGAATGGTTTTGGAACAAATTTTGTTTATACATTTATTGATATGTATTGTATACAAACATCTTAGTTTTATTCAAAATCTTCGCCTTTGGCCTTTACACACGCCTTAAGTCGCATTGGCCAGTCATCAATAGCTGCACGCACCTTATTCATCGGAAAATTGGCTACAGCACGAACCAGAGCTTTCTTTAGAGATTCAATGTTATAGTATCTTCTGTGGCAGACCATATCCTCTAAAACCGTCCACAATTTGTAATCCAAATGATTCAAATCAGGGCTGCCAGATGGCCAATCTTCAGAACATATAAAAGCTGGCAAATTGTTTCGAAGCCAGTGCCTCGTTTCTGTATGGTATGTGAGAAGTTCTTTAGTCGAGAAATTTATAGTCGCCCTGTCAAGGACAGAATGAATCAAAGAAAAACTATTATAAATTTTTAATGTTAACTTGCAATATATTAAAATTATATGACTCGCCCTGTTAATAAGTGGAACACTTCTATAATCTTAAAAAATTTCTCGATGCGAAAACTTCTCGCAAGTTACAGAAACGAGGCACAGGTCTGTGTTGTTTTAGCCTTATGAGCTGGTGCAGAATCTTGTTGGAACAAAACTGGTATTGGAACAGGGATTTGTTAAGCGGTTTCACAACTGTTTCCAAAATGGTTTCTTGGTAAATTTTTGCCGATGTTTTGACCCCTTGTTCACAGAAATGCAAGTCAGTCACCCCATCGTAAGAGACACGCCACCAAACCATGACTGCAGCTGGATGATGACCCTTTTCGACCCGTGGAATGAGTTCTGATGCTTCTTTAGATGACCGGGCATAAACCCTATCATTTTGTTTGTTAAACTTTTCCTGTACGGTAAAAATTTTTTCATTCGTAAACAAGATTTTTTTGTAGAAGTTATCAGCGTACTTCGCCAAAAGGAGTTTGGATTTTTCTATCCTATTTTTTTTAAAGCTGCAGTCAACAAATGTCCTGTACGCCGTTTGAAAGCTCCAAGACCCAATTTTTTTTTAACAATACGACTCATGGACTTTTGTGTGATTTTCATTTCACGGGCCATGATTTTCTGTTTCCGAAGAGGATTTCGTTGGATTCTTGCTTTGACGGCTTTGATTGCTTGCTGTGTCCGAACGAATAAACGAATTTTGAATATTGCTGTTTTTTTATATCGGTTATGCTTAAACTTAAATTGCATGTAAAATTTAAAGATGAAGCTAGAGGAAACTGTACTTTTTCCAGAATTGACCAAGAACTGGCATAGATGATTCTGATGGTGCACGAGGATAAGACTAAACTTATGCTTGCATTGCTTGGCAGTCATCGGGACGGGAAGGTAGCATTGTAAGGACCAGCAATTGTAACATCAAGATATGAGCATTATATGTACATACATACTTATGTATATCTTGGCCCCGCCATCAATAGAAATGGTAATGTCCACATCAGAGTTAGGAAAGGGTCGTTTTTTCAAAACGATGATACTTTGGACTAAGCAGAGAGCTTTGAAACAGAGCTTCTCTCAAAGGAAATCAGAAAACGTTGTGCAATACGCTTATTTCACTCATCCTTCTATATGGCTTCAAACATGGTTACTTTCAAAAGCTAATTAAGCAGGGTGGGGACCTACGAGAGAAAAAATCTTTCGTAAAATTTATGGCTCGTTCAGTGTTATCAGGGAGTATAGTTGCCAAATGAACCGTGAGATATATGAATTATCCCGACGTGAACGTATAAAAGCGCAGCAATTGCGCTGGATGGGCAATGTCGGTCGAATAGATACAAAAAGGCATTGGATTACAACTTTTAGAGAAAGCGTAGACCAACACTGCACTAAAAGGAGCAAGTAGATGAAGACATGCAAATCCTTGATTTAACGAACTGGATAGAGAAAGCTTCAAAATGAAGTGCTTGAAAGAAGGCCAGGACGAAGCAGGTTTTTAAACCAACTTAAGTATGTAAGTAAGTATAACTGCAAAATATATTTTTTGAAATAGTCAGTAACTAACTAAATGATGTACGATGAATGGGGCGCTTACTATTGTTTTTATTATAAAAAATCTTTTTTACAAATAAAAAATTCTTGAATACAAATAGAAAATTCTAAAATACAAATGAAAAAATCTGAAAAACAAATGGGTAATCTGAAAAACAACGCTAGACTTCTAAAATTGAATTAGAAATTTCTGAAATTGAATTAGAAATACAATTATGTACAAATTTTGAAATGGAATTGGAAGTTTCTGATATACAATTAGAAATATCTAAAATAAAGTTGTAAATGATGTAGATGTTGTTAAATCAATGTTATTCATAAAAACCACAGAATTGCTATACATATATTTTGTTATACCAATAATTGGGGATGGTTTACAGTTTCTAGGGAATATTGCAAATAAAAGTGCATTTTGGGGTTTTGCCTCGAAAAAATTCTGGAAACTCTACATTCGACAACTGCGGCCAACTTTAGTCTATTATCGACAACGCAGCAGTTAAGATCCGTGAGAATAGAAGTGTGTAAATTAGCAGTTTTCTGAGGAAAAAGCGAACAATTTACAAAAATTAGTGAATTTATAACAAAATAAAGTGTAAATAATAAAAAAATTTGTGATTTTAAACCCAAAAACAACCAGCAGAAAACAATGAAATTTTTAGAAAGTTCATACAAAGCAAAATGAAGAAAAAATTACTTGTGTATGCGATGAACTAAAAAAAAAACATTTAGTATAAGTGTAGTGGTAATAAAATAAAAACGTATAGTACAGGGTACACTTAACAGGTAGCCTCAGATAAACAGCTGAGTAACGGTATTTCGTTATATTAATGTCAAATTTTGTTTATGTTTATGTATTTTCTTCCTTTTATACAAACAACAACTGTAGTATCGTAAGAAAAGCTCAAAAAGAAGAAGAAAGATTTTGTGAGTTTTTGTTATTTGTCTCTGACATTCTTATGACGGTTTTAGTTGTTTTTGTAGAACCGCTCCTACCTGTTAAGTGTACCCTGGTATAGTACATATACTCACCTCGGTGAATTTTAATTAGTGTTGCCAGGAAATGATTCTAGAAATCTGCGATACATTAAATAAAATAGGCTCAAAAATTTGTGCCAATGTGTTTGACGTGTTAAATTTTTAACTTCAATAATTACTGCAAAATTAAACGAACACTTATTAGGCTGTACATTTTATTAATAAGAAAAAAATACAAGTGTACATATTTTAAAAAATCTTTAATGATACATACTTATTTCAGCGCCATCCTTCTCCAAGTTTGTAGGGTAGTTGCTTGGCAACCTTATAGAAAGTTAACGTACGTCTTGACGAGACAAATTCATGCCTCGACAAATGTCAAAATCCAAATAAAAAAATCCGGTATTTTACACTGGGTTTTTTATATACTGAGTTTGACGTTTGTCTAGGTATGAATTTGTTTCGTCACGACGTACAATTACAACTTTAACAATGTTTTCTGTTTCCAAGGCATTAATTTAGCTATAAGCACTCATTTGAGAGCATAAAATAACGAAATCTTCTGCTTTGCTGTCAGGAAGAATTCATAAATGGCTTATTAGCTATTTTTTAAATGTAGTTTTTTAGGTAGAATAATTCTTCAATTTTTTTACAAACTCATGATTTAAAGGGCTAAAGTACTTACATACGCAGCGTTGACAACTCTTTAATGAGTGAAGGCACCGTTTAAGGCTTAAAAGAGTAAAAATCAACAAAGAAAAGAGTAAAAAGCACCAGTCATAATTTTAAAGGTTTTAAAAATATGAAGATTAAAAAGATACAAGAAGGAAAACATAAAATGCTCAGATTGAAATAAATGTATCCTTAAAAATGAAAAAAAACTTTTTTGAACTTTTAAATAAAAACAAATAACAGTTTATATAAAAAACATAAACATATGTATATGCACATGAATAGATTAAACAAAAAAAGGAATCCATTTAGACATAAATAAAAAACAAAAAATCAATTTGTACTATTCTAAAAGTAAAAAGCTCTTACAAGTCCATGTTTTCCATTTCAAATAAGTCGTTTTAATCGTAATTTGGCCACAACATAGTTTTAATAAAATATTTTTTATTTTTTTTTTTTATTTATTAGTATAAGTAGAATTTATTTCATTGTAAGCGCTTTACGGTAGTTTAAAAGAACTACCACATATAATGTGGTCAGTACTATCTATGCTAGCACTAAATAATAATTTTGTTCTTGGTTTTACAAAAAAGCACTAAAAGCACTGCAGGAAATCTCAATAAGCACCACAAATACCCCTTTTTTAAAAACGGTTGTTTTTAGAAAATACGCGGGTACGTAAAGCTAAAAAGCACCGAAAAATACCCCAAAAGCACAAAAATGGCAACGCTGTACATACGTCCAATTGTTTATTACAGCTCTTGCGTTTCTTTTTTGTTTTTCATATTCTACTAAATTCTCTAAATTCACCTCGTAATAAGAAAAAAAATTATAATTACAAGGTGGTAGCCTAACACAACGTTAGTTTGTTTGTGCGTTTATGTAGGTATATTTTTTTTTGGCAACTAGTTGTTTTTCCTCCGATTAATAATGTAAAAATATTTGCATTAATAATAATTTTAACATAAAAGTACAACATCATATGACATTTTTATATAGTAACTCTCTGGAACACCACAAAATGCCAAAGCGAAAAACAAGCAAACAAATGTAAACTGTGCAGCTTTTGACATATTACTGTGTGAACAGGGCAGTCAACAATCAGCTGATGCCTCTTGTGCTATTATTTTTTTTTACATTTACATATGACGAGAAACACACTACCTACATATTTCTCTGTTAAAAAAATTATTTGACATATTAATTTTACTATAATGTCAAAACAAATTGTTTAAAAATTGAAAAGTGCATTCAAAATATTACCAAAAATAAAAATGTAAAAGTTATTATAACTATTAGATATACAAGAACCAAATTTAATGTAATAATAAAATAATAAATAATATAAATTATATGTTAAATGCTTACAAAGCAACTTTCAAACAAAAGGTCTGTTATATTAAATTTGTGAAATTATTCATCTTTTACAGTGTATGACTTAATAAAAAGACAACCACAAAAGAAATTTCGCAACAAAAGCAAATAATAAAAGGAAGAGGAAACCTCTAGCGAATTTGAATGTTAAAAGAAAATTTGAAACTAAAACGCAGTTTTGACTTGTGCTAAAGAAACCAATTATCCTTAAAATTTGCAAAAACTTAAAAAAAATATATATAAGTTCACTAAATTTCAAAGAAAATATTGTGTTAAATAGATCCAAATAAACCTTCCTTCTCTTTTTTTGTAAAATTGTGATAATAAAAATAAAACAAATTGTGAATAAAGATAAAGAAGAAACCCTGACCGGAGAAGTTAACAACTATGGAAATTGCCTTAAGTACAGACGTACCAGGAGGTTTTAAACATGCAAAAGGTATTTATACAAAAAATATAAAATGCTTCAACAATTCTAAAAAATTAAATAATAATAAATGTTAGTTTGTTAAGGCATTTAACACTTAAATATTCTTATGTAAATACATAGATATGTATACATATATGTACATATGTATATATGTTTGTCTCAAAGTCAACTAAGAGCCGCCGGCAACTCTTGTCGAGCAATCAAGCCGCCGCCGATGTGATCGGCTTATGTTGCGAATTCGAATTTGTCGGAGAAAACTCTGTGTGAATTCGTTGAAGCGCAATAACGACGAAAAATTAAAGCAGATAACATTTTAAAATGCCAAAAACTTTGACTAAACAGCAAAAAACGAAATTTTTTCAATTTTTTTTTATTTATAATATATGATCCGTTTATTTTGAAAGGGGCATAAGTCACTTGTTTAAAAAAAATTTAGTTAATGGCAACACTTAATACTATTAAACGGTATTTTTCATATCTTTAAATATCTCGACTATAAAATAAGTGACTTATGCCACTTTTAAAATAAACGGCTTAAATATGGTTCTGTGTCATATTTTAACCAACCCTCTTAGTGTGACTACGGGAAATTTGTAAGCGTTTTTGTTCTGTTTTCAAATTTTGTATGGAAACCCCCTTAGGGGGTCGTGATAGGGGGTAAGTATGTTCTAGGAAAATGTTTGGTAGGGAAAACTAATGGGGTTCGGTTCTACACTTAATTTTTCTAAGGCCGAATTTGGAGAAGTTATTGGCGTTTTTACTTCATCTTTGTAAATTTTGTATGGCAGCCGCCTTAGGTGATGGAGATACGGAGTAAGTATGTTTTAGGAATATGTTTGGCAGGGGAACCTATTGGGGTCTGTGATACAATTTATTCCTCTAAGGCCGACTCCGGGGAAGAGGTATGGGTTTTACCCTAATTTTTTTTATATTTTGTATGGCAACCCTGTTAGGGGCTAGAGAGTATGTTCCACAAAAATGTTTGGAAGGAAAAATTCAGTGGAGTAGGTTTTACATTTGGTCTTTGTAGGAGCACCCTGAAAGCTGTGGGAGCGATTTAAAAAATTTAAAAGTAACTTAAAATTGCCTCACGGCTAAACCGATTTGCTATTGTTTAAGAATTAAAAAAAAAAACAGTTAAAGGCCTTCTTCAGTGTTTTGAACTCATACTAGCGAGTATGAGTTCAAAAGAAGATTTACTATCATAAAGACATAAAGTAAAATATTGTCGTACCTATGAAGCTAACATATATTTTTTATAAAAATCTTTTTAGCTTTAGCCTCTCAAAACGGATTAGCGCTCTTGGCATCAATTACGCTTAAAAATGCTCTAAATATACAACATAATAATAACAATAATAGTTCTTGTGAAAACAAGAATAATATTCTCAATAACAATAATTATTTGACTTTAAATAACAACCACAACGATAAAACCAAAATTTTAGAACCTAAAACAAAAACAAAGCCACAAAATGGTTTAATCTCATCCTTAACAATTCCATCATCTACAAAAGCAGCGACATTCACGACATCAACAAGAGAAATCCAAGAACAAAATAATACATTTACCTTTACTACTGTCGGCCTACAGGTTATACCAGCAACAAATACATCGACTGTTAAATCCGAAACAGGTGCGACTGAAGTGAATGAACAAAAAGACCAGCAGACGTTATCTACTTATGCATTAGCAACTGTTGCATCCTCCAAGACTAATAATAATCATTCGACATTATCAACGAACCAACAACAGACAACAAATAATAATAACAAAAGTAACACCTCTAGTGCAAAAGATCCTACTGTAGCTCTATTAGAAGCCTTATCTATAAAACCTAAGAAGAAACTTCAAAATGGTTTCACACAGAAGCAACAACAACAAAATACTGCTAATACTACAACACTCACGGCGACAACTACAACAACAACCAATTTGACTGTGGCTAATGTTGGCAATAGCAATGCAACAACGAATAATAGTGGCAACAACAATGTTAATGGCAACACTAAAAATAATTTTAGAATTCCGTCCGATATACTTGATGATTTAGCCAGTCGTTTTATTATCAATGTTCCTGACATGGAACTAAGCAATTTAATCCGTATATGCTTTCAAATTGAACTGGCCCATTGGTTCTATTTGGATTTCTTTTGCGCATCGGAAGAAGAGAAAAAATTGCAACCATGTGGTATTAAACAATTTGCTCTACAACTATTTGAGGTAAGTTTTTGCAGATACAGTGATGGTCACGAATTTAGCGCATTTATATTTAAAAAAAAAATATTTTATTTCAATTATTTTAAACTTAAGCAACACTGAAATTTTTAACAAAAATTAAGCAACGTGTGGACACAAATTCAGCGCACATTTTTGTTTTGCATATGCAATATCTTTTTAAAATTTCCTTTGTGTATTTGTCGTAATTTACCTATCAAAAAATAAAAACAGTCCAAGTTGTGTTAATAGAGCACAATATTTGTACATAACTGGGATGAATGAGGTGCGCTAAATTAGTGACCACCACTGTATGAATATTTCTTTCAGTTACATATTTATGTATACATATTTAAATACATACATATGTACTTATGTACATATATGTTTGTTAACATATTTCGTATGTCTTAAATAAGAATTCAAAATTTTATTTATTTAATTTAAGTTTTATATTTTCGAAATATTCTGTTTCAATCAAAAAGTCTTAATATGTGTGTTTAATTAAACTAAGCAAACCCCTTTTGCCTTCTTGAAAATTCACAGCACATCCCATTCCTACGCCACCATTTATCTTCAATTGATAAAATTTTGGAAGATTGGAAAAATTACAAACTATCCGTGCCCACCTATGGAGCCATTTTAATATCTGAGGATCTCAATTATTGTCTATTAGTTCAATCGTATTTTGCCAAAAGTTCATGGGGGTTTCCAAAAGGAAAAATTAATGAAAATGAAGATCCGGTACACTGTGCCACAAGAGAGGTAAAGTTTAAATGAAATATTTGTTTATTATATAATTAAAATTCAATGAAACAAAATTATGTTGTGGCTTAAAAAAAATGTTTGTTAGGTTTATGAGGAAACCGGTTACGATATCACTAAGTTAATTGTACCAAATGATTATATTGAGGCTGTTATCAACTATCAATACACACGCTTATACATTGTACGTGATGTATCGTTAGAAACGAAATTCTCACCAAGAACTCGTAATGAGATTAAATGCTGTGATTGGTTTCCCATTGATTCGCTGCCGGTCAATAAAAATGATGCCATATCAAAACCGAAATTGGGCAAAAATTCCAATTCTTTTTTCATGATCATGCCATTCGTTAAACGTCTGAAAAAGTGGGTAAACGATAAGCGCAATGGCGTCGAAACTAAACGTAAATACTCAGACGATTGCTCACCAACATCCACTTCTCCTATGACTGCAGGCAGTGCTAATGTCATTATAAAGTCCAGTAGTAAAAAACAACAAAAACGTAATAACTTGAATAATATTACTGATGATATGAATGCCTTAAATAATGCTGTTAGTTGTGGAGTTAGTGCAGCTGCAGGTGCTTCAGCATTAACACCATCTTCTTGTGCTAATAACACAAATACAAATGCTGTTAGTTTAAATCCGAGTTCAAATCGTTCTAAAAGACAACGCCATAAATCAATGGGAGATTTAGATGGTATTAAAATTAATAATCTTAATAATAATAGTAAGACAACAAACAATAACAACAGTGGTTTAACTTTACTGACGTCTTTTACAACACCAACGACCACTGCAAATAGTGGTGGTAATAATTGTAATATAAACAGCAACAAACAAAAACGTCAATCAAAAATTGTTGCTGCTGGCAGCAATACTTGCAAAAATAACAGCAACAACAACATTGATGCAAATAATGCTTGCAATAACATAAACGTTGTTAACAATGGCAACAATACAACATCAAAACGTCAATTGTTCCATAGCCAAAGTCAAACAAATAATTTACAACAAAATGATGAAAAGGTGAGTTATGAATTTTTTTATTATTAAGTTTACTCTTTTCGGCTTTTTAAAGTATAGCCAAAGATTTTTTATTAGAAGAAAATGTTTATGCCATAAATAAATGCGAGAAAATATGGGCCGGAACCTTGGGTGTAAGCAGTTCATTTTAATATGGAATATGGTTTTCTTTTATATAAAAAAGCTTAAACTTTTCGAATCTAACACAATTAAATTGGGGAAGAATGTTTTGAGTTAAAATTTAAATTGTTGCGCCTTAACTAAAACATTCCCATGTTCACTTTGAAGTGTATGAATGGGCTTAAAGTCACGTTCTCAGCCTGTTTGTCTGTCTGTTTGCCTGTCCGTCTGTCTATCTGCCTGTCTTTTCCCCCATAAAAAAAAATTGGTGTAACCAAACATTTCACTTGCTTTTTGCAGATTGTAAGTTCATTTGACCTTATACGCAAGGAAAAAACGCAAATTAAGGGTGCTCAGGTCAAAATCCAAAAGCAACAACCACAAGTCACTAACAACAATGGCCGTCAAAGAGCCAAATCTCAAAGTGATAAAATATGCATGCAACAACAGCAACTGCAGCAGCAGCAAGCAAACCCCAATAATAATGCCAGCAATAATAAACAGCAACAACGTATTAACAAATTACAATCATTAATTGTTACCAATTCAAAAATGCAGGACTTTGATATGAACAGTAGCAGCAACAAAAATCACAGCAATAATAATATAACAGAATTGAATGTTAATAACATTTCTAAGAATATGACAAAAGGAGCATATAAAACTCCAACATCATTAATGCTAAATAGCAATGATGTATTACCTTTAATATCTGTAGGAGCAGCTGCTGCCGCAACATCTGTTGTCCATAATACGAAAACAACTTCAGCAGAAGTTACTAAAAAACTTGAAGCAAATAATATGAAAAAAGTAACTAAGACTGTGGGACAACAACAACAACAAAAACCCAAACCATCATTAGTCTCAATGCATTTTCCCGAAACGTCTTTAATTAACAAAGAGACTACCCTTGCATTGTTGGCTAATCAAAGCCAAACACAAATACCACAGTTACAACGCATGGCTGCGGGTACAAATTTACGTATTTTAAAGAGATCAACATCACATCAACCAATGCAACATAATCAATATCAACAGCCACCACAAAGACAAACATCAGCTTTGCAATTCACACCCAGTTTTAATTCATGGACTAATTTTACATTTACCAAAAATTTTATAGCCAATGTTTTTTGTTAAACAACAAAGATATTGGAATTTAAAGATGGGCGGTTGCTACTGTTGCTACGCCCCTCCCAGCAATAACAACAAAAACTAAATAATGAGGATTAAAAGTAAGAATTAGATTTATAACAGCATTTGATATATACTTTTTACCACTTGCAAATACTTGTTTTGTAAGGGTTAAATTTATAAAACTATTTATGTTTATGTTTACAAATAACGATTTAAATTGTTATTTGTTACAAAATTTATTTTCTTCTTTTTTAAGTCCGGTACCTTTACTTTATTTTTCTTTTAATTTTAATTTGTAAAAAATACATATTTTGAATTCATAGTTTTCTTATTTTTTAATATCCTTCAAAAGGTACCCAACTTGCCGTACTTCTTTTCTATTTTTCTGTATATACTGTCTTCTTTAGCCTTTTACTTTTATCTACTTCCTTTTCTTGTATCTTCCTAAGGGGTTTTCAATGTATATATTTATGCCGTCTTATTTTAAATGTCTGCTTTTTAATTTTCTATGACTCTAATCTATTATTTTCCCTTTAAGTCTTAGCGAAATTTTGTTGATCATAAGTAAAAGCAAACATTTTTATTAATGAATTTTATTACTTATGTATATGTTAACGAAATTTTGCTGCTCAAAAAAATAACAAATCTTTTTTACACAAATAAACTTTTTGTATAACAGCCCCTGAAAATTTTATTCAAAATTTTTATTTCAATTATAAGTTTTAATTTAGATTTTATTTCATTATAATTTTTTCAGTTCAAGTTTTTTTTCAAATATTTGGATTCACAAATTTTTACTTTTAAATGTTGGTTTGTGATTTTTAAAGTAATTTTAAAGACATTTATCGTATAAAAAGGTAAAAACTAAAATTTTTTATCAAAAGAGAAGGTTAATATTTTTTAGGCCTGGGAGATCAAACAAAAAGAAAAACACATGTATTACGAAAAATATTCAAATTGTATTTAAAAACGACAAAGAAAGAAAAAATATATAGTTTCACAAGATAAATTAAGATGCATTTTTTCATACTTAAATTAAATTACTTTGACGTTTTTCAAATACAATTCCTACAATAATTTTAAACCTTTCTTCAGGCATCTATATATAAAAAATATGTATTTATATTCACTTCTCTTTTTTGCAAAAATATTTTATAAAATTTATTATTTTGAACATATCGTAAACTTCTTTAAAAAAAATGCTTTTTTAAAACATTTAAAAGAAGTTTATATAACTAAATAAAAAAAATAGGCAAACAAAAGCAATCAAAAAAGAAACTTGTTAAGGAGTAACAAAAATCTTTATTTTGAGGTTAGATATAAACCTCAACTTAACCACAAAAGGCAGCCAAAAATTTAAGCGTAAAAAATGCATTATATATTAAAACAACAATTAAGCTTGTGGTTTTTACTTGATTAATAAAAAAAATTATTATATTTTAACAGTTTTGATTGCTTTTGTTTTGTTGAAATTCCCTTTCCCCTCTAAAAAAAAATCAAATGGTTAAAGGATTTTTTTTATAGTCGGCCTTATTTGACTTTTTAAATGTTAAAAGTATATATAACAATATTCTAAAGAAATTTGTCAAGTAACCCTTTAATAAACATTAATAAAATAATTTAACAAATAAGGTCGAATATCGTTAATTAAAATCTTATATTTTCAAAATTTAATTTATGATTTTTCCCTTTCTTTTCTATTTTTTGTTGAATAAAAGAATATGTCTTCCTTAAAAGCAACAAATAACAAAAGTACAATGAACTTTATACAAATAAAATTATTTAACCATTTGATTTTTTAACCTTTTCAACTCGTACAAAAAAACCCCCACCCCCTTTAATAAGATCATCATTTTAAGATAAAACCTATATTTGGTTTTATATATAAAAAAACAAAACTTTGCAATTTTATGGTTTTAAAATTTGTATTTAAAGTAAAATTATTAAAGACACTCTAAAGCTTAACTTTCTATGGGTTTTTTTGTATCAAAAATATTTTTATGGTCAACAATTTACAAAAAAATAAATTTAGCCTTATTAGGCTTCATTATAAACAGTAAGAATTTTTTGATAAGGTGGCAGCTCCATACGGCAAAAACAGCAGGCATTTATTTGTGAAAGAAAGTGTTTTACAAATCTAACCAAAACATACAAGAAGAAAAAAATGTAGGCAAAATGCATACAAAAACAAAACACACAAAACAAAACGGCCACTTTGTTGTAAAAATAGCAGGCACATGCTACCATATTTATCATTTTTTTTTTCAGGGGTATAATAGAAATGATTTTAAGCTTAAAAGTTTCCATTAATATTTTTTGACGAAACGATTTTAAATACTATAAAATTGTAAAGTTTTTATACAAAAAAGCTTATTTAGCTTAAAAAAACAACAACATAAAAACAAAAAACATTAAAATATCTAATCAATCAAATAAAAATGATTGCAAGAAAATCACAGAAATTTCTTTTGGTTCAGAAACAAGAAAAACCATAAATATGTACCTTAATATTTGTAATTATTTTCTAAATTAGCATTTTCTTTTTCAAGGTTAATTGTACGTCTTGACGAGACAAACTCATGCCTAGACAAACGTCAAACTAAGTTTTTAAAAAACCCAGTATTAAAATGCCGGATTATTTTTTTTATTTGAATTTTGAAATTTGTCTAGGTATGAAATTCCCTACAAGAAATTTGTGACCGAAACTAACACTAAAACACTTTTTTTCGGTAATTTGTGACCAATATTTCTATCATTTCTTAAGATGCGAAAAAGATGCAAAATCACACGTATATGACCGTCACAGATGACCGATATTTCGGTCATTATTTTATATCATTTTCTTTAGGGCGATGTGAAAAAAATGACAGAAACTTTTGTGTACGTGTGATTTTGCATCTTCCTCGCACCTGTGGAAATGATAACACAAGAGGCAAACTTTTGAATTTTTCCTTGATATCGCCTAAATATATAAATCCATCTTGGCTTGGCTTCTCAGTAAATTTGAAAATAATCATGAATATTGAGGTCATTATACGAACAACTTTAATTTATCTTGTTTCAGTGCTAACTCGCTGTTCTTATAAAAATAAACGAATATTCATTACTATAAGTATTTATATTAAAAACAAAAGTAACAAAAGATGATTAAAAATTTGCTTCAAATATAAATTTTCCAACGTTTATAAGCTTACTTTTTTTATAAGAATAGACAGTAGTTCACTACACTCAACAAAATCTATGCAACATATGAACGAATTCGGTCGTATTCGTTATTTCACACCCCGAAATTATTGCGTCGAGTATACGAAATGTACGAAACTTTTTTTGTATATTTTACAAAATAATGTTTTATTAATTAATTTCATAAAAATAAAAAAATAACAATTTTTTATTTTTTTGTAGCATTATAAAAATATGAATTTTTTTGAAAGTTTCGTTAATATAACAAAAATAATGATCCTTAAATTGGCTCATAATTTAAACGAAACTTTTATACAATTTACGGAAAGCTTTCGTTAGTTTCGTAATACTATAAAATTTGATTACTTAATTTATTAATTATTTATTAATAATTTATTACGAAAATAAAAATTACGAAAGGTTTCCATTACTTACGTAAAGTTTTAAAATTAAAGCCTAACTTTTTGTGCAATAAATATTTACGAAAATTCCGTATCTTCTATAAAAAAAACACGAAAGTCTTTTTCGTATATTGTTTCATGGATTTTTTCAGTGTAGTTTCGAACTAAGCCATGGTGGAATTATATAGGTGACTCACTAAAGAAACTGCTCGTCAGCTGATACTCTCCTTATGTCAGAATTTCATACCTTCTCTTAATATAATTTACAATTGTCAAATTTCATAAACAAATAATTTCACCACAAAATTCTTTGAACTGCAGTCACCATTATTATTTCACCATGAACTAAGCTACATGAGTCAACATAAAAACCAGGGATTGTGATTTTAAAAAGTATACGAATTTAAAAAAATAATATTTTTTCAAAACTATTCCTCAGTTCGACATCTAGGGGAATTTTTGTAAGAAATCTTTTTTTTTTAATTGAAAACAGTATACTACATAAAAAAGTTAACATCTAAGTGTGTTTTGTAAAATAATTGAAATTTATTTAAATTGGAATAAAGTTAATTTTCCTATAAAGTTTTTGGAGAAAGAATGCCTTCCGGTTTCGTGAGAAAATTAACAGCTTATTTTCAAACCAAAAATTTTGATTATAAAATCAAACTAAAAGGCTTAAGTCGATTTTAAGATAGTAAAGCTGCTGACAACCGCCTTAAACTAAGCTGGAAAATATTTCAGCTGCGTTGCTATAAACTTTTGCAATCATTTTTGCATTAACTTATTTTTCATTACAGTTTTCTATATAAAAAGCTATTTAATCAATTATTATTGAAATAGATAAACCTTTTAACAGATTATTAAAAATTAACTTAAATGTGCCGATTAAATATGGCAACCCTACTTTAATTGCTTTTCTAAGACAGCAACCAAATTTATCTACACTGTAACTGTAAAACGTCAGTGGCTTTCTGTAAAATATTTTCAACAACATCCTAAAATGTATAATCCGCACATATGTAAGTAGGTAATCTAGTGCATTCTTATTCGCAATTAATTAAACTTGCATATTTTGTAAAAATTGTTTTGTTTATTTACTAATATTAGGGCGGTAAATTAATAATTTCAATTATTAACTACAAACACCTTTGTAAATTTGTTATAAAATTTACAAAAACAAATTTAAAAATTTTTTAACAATTTAGAAGTTATATTAAAATTCTAAAATTGGCTATATTTCTCACAAATCTTTATTTCTTTTCTCTTAAATTTGACATTTAAATTAATACTATGAGGGAATTTTCAAAAAAAGTGGTGTTTCTTTTTTTGAAAACTTTACTTTAGACAGAAAGGAATTTTTTAAAATATCAAATTTAATTTAAAAATAAAAGTAAATAAACACTCTTGTTTTTTTCTAAGGCAGAAAATGAAGACTTTAAACTAAATATAATCATTTCGTACAAAGCATACAAATCTGCCTTAACAGAAAGTTTTTTACCCTCAAATTTATAATAGATTTTTAAATGCGCACTACTCAATTTTCAATTGTATTTCCGAAATTTCTGTTTCTTTTTTTAATTTCAAAAATTTCTAATTGAATTTTAGACAAATTTTTAATCAGTTTTAGAAATTTTTAATTTGATTTCAGAATTTTCTTATTGTATTTTAGAATATGTCAATTGTGTATCAGAACTTTCCATTTAAAATACAATAGAAAAGTTATGAACAAAAGTATAAATTAAAAATTAAAATTTTAAAAAACCAATGGAGAGTTTTGAAATAAAATCAGAAAACTCTAAAATACAAATAAAAAATAGTGAAATTGAACAAGTATAAATTAAAAATTAAAATTTTAAAAAACCAATGGAGAGTTTTGAAATAAAATCAGAAAACTCTAAAATACAAATAAAAAATTGTGAAATTGAATAGAAAAATTTGTTAAAATCGAATTAAAAAAAAATTCTAAAACTAAATTAGAAAATTTCTAAAATTAAGAAAGAAAATTCTACAGTGAAATGAGAAATTTCAGAAATATTCTGAAATTCAACTAAAAATTTGTGAAACCGAATTAGCAATTTCTGAAATGCAATTTGAAAGTTCTGATGTACAATTTGAAATGATGTAGTCCTAGCAAAGCATTGAGTACTGGGTACCAAATATTTTTTTTTTTATTTAGGTACTTACTTTAAGAGTTGAATTTTTGCCGTTAGTCGAACAGTAAAATTTTTTTATTAAGCAAAGATTTCTTGCCAAAAGTCTTAACTTCTAAAAGATAAAGAAAAAATATAAAAAATTTTATTGCCAAAAAAAAAACTGGCAAAAACCATTAGGTGCCTATTATTAACAAAATTCGATCTGCGGCTGTGACCTAAAAAGCTGATTGAACGAATTTTTATTTGGTATTATGACCTACATTCGACGCCTTGAAAGTTTTACTCACTACACTACTTTGTCGAAAGCAAAAATACATTCGATAGAAAATTCGGTGCGCAACGAAAATTTCGACAGCTCATAATACGAAATTGATATTCGAAAGTCGGTATATAATAAGGGACTTAATTTTTAAATCGATTATTAGGACAAGGGTAACAAATTCAAAATTAACAACAACAAAAAAATTTTTTTAGATAAAGTACAGAATAAAATCTTATTTTTTCAAACAAATACGCGCATAAAACTTACCAAATAACAACTTCTTTGTTGCAGCACTACATACAAAACAGTTTTCGTTTTGTTGAAACAATTTTGTTTTAAGTATTAATGATTTCATTTATTATTTTACTCTTTATTATTGTTAAGTTATATGGACTATTTTAAATAAAAATAAAAAATAATAAACTTTGTTTAGGAAAATAGAATATTTAATATTGTTGTCTTAGATACAAGATATGCATGTTTCTGGATAAGCTTTGGCTTTTTTATAAAAAGTTATTTTTAAGAATCATATTTTTGGAATGTGTGACTCGTCTTAAAGTACTTTCTCTTGGCTTAAATTCAACTTTAAACATTTATTTTTAAAAACTATTTTCCTAATCAAAGTTTATAATTTTCGAAACGAAAAACTTAAACTCTTAAGCCTTGGCAAAGATACTGTTGCCAAATTTAAAGATATAAATAACTAAGACTCTTAAGTGCATTAAAAACCCAGTTAAATTATACAATAAGTAAGAAAAACGTGATAAGAAAAAGGTTTTAAATTGTAAAGATTTTTTTATAAACATTTGCTTGAACAAAAAATTATTAAATGTGTAAATATGTATTTATGTACATGCTTATGCAATTGTGAAACTTATTCCTAATTAATTTTTGTCCAAATTTTTTTAATTTCCACTTGGATTCATATTCTTGTAAAAGCTATTCTAAATTGGCCTAAATTTATTATTAACAGTCTTCCAAGTTTCTGCGTCCTCAGATAATGCTCAGAGATGCCCAAGCTAAACCAAAGTAATACAAAACCTACCAAAACTCTTTGAGCCTAGTTTTATTCTTTTTCAGTATTCGAACTCGTAAACACACCAGTTTAAATAATCTTCAACATAACCTCAATTTTTTTTGATACATTTAAGTTTAAAATTACATGTTTAAATAGTGTGTAATTCAGTTTTGCAAAAAAATAATATTTAAAAATATTCCCAGTTTTTTTTCGTTGTGATGTATAAGGTTGGAATAAATTTATAATAAATTAAACATAACCCAGCTTTTTTAAAATGTGAGGTTAGAATGAACTTGTTTTTTTTTTTAATTTGTCTAAATGTCAACACTTTAGTAAGAAATTTTTTGACATTTTTACAGCAAACTAGCAAAAATAGTAAGATTTTTTTAAGTTTTAAATAAAGGAATTGTGTTTTTGTTTTCACACAAAACTTTAAAGGATTTTTTTTTGTAAAATCAAATAAAGTGCAATTCATATTCCAATTAAATGGAAATAAAAGTTCAAAAGAAAGCCAATAATTTAATATCAAAAATATATTAAAAAAAAATATTGAAGAAATTTAAACTTTTATAAAAAAGAAGATTTAACTTTGGGGTTCTAATTAAAAAAAAATATTCTTAAACAAAGCAACTTTTTAGTCTGAAGAAGAAAAAGGGGAATTTTTTAGACGTTTGAGTTTTTCATAATGCAAATGAGCAAATTAATAAAGCAGTCAGTTTCTATTAAATATTATAGTAATTAAACGAAAAAATAAATAATTTTGTTATTATAGGTAATTTAAACACAAATTAAAGTAGAACAGAATCCGTGTAGATTTTTGATAAAATAAGAAATTTTATAAAATTTTTAGTAAATTGTTTACAAGAGGGGAGGAAAACAAAAACGGGGGGAAAAATTTATCATTAATTAAAATTGGGCAACCCAGAAATTGCCAAAAAACGAATAATGTTGCCAGAAGAATTTACAATAAGACCCAAAAGGCTTTTGATTTTTTTTTTTTATTATATTGTATAATCTCCTTCAAATATAAAATACAAACAAGCGATATTATTGCACAATATCAAATATTGCTCAATATTTTAGCAGGTATATGGACACCTAAACAGCTTGCACAATTTACAATTCTTAGGGGCATTTAGTAAATAATCGTTGTTCACCTTAAACTTTTTTTGTTTAAAATAAATTAAATAAAAAACAAATATGTATTAGAAAAGGTCTTTTTTTTACCGAAAATGAAGAAACATTAAATTACAAATAAAAAAAATAAAAGACAAAAAAACATAATCATTAACAAACTTTAAAAAAATCTTCATTGACCAAAACAAAAGTGTAAGAATAGAAACTAAGTTTTTAGTCTCCTAGAACTATGTGACTTTCTTTTTATAAACATTTTTACGGCCAAAAGACTTTTTATTACTTTTCTTAACAATAATGAAGAAGAAAAAAAACAACAATTTATAAATAAATTTAATATAAACAACGGTTTCGGAAACTAACCTTTTATCCGTTTTAATTTTTAGGCAAAAATATAAAACAAAATTACTTTAAAAGTTTTTTTTTTTTTTTGGTTCAAATAGATGAGAGAACACAGTTTACTCGAGCACTTTTGTATCTTATTATTAAATGCTTATTTATTATTAAACAGAGCAAAATGACGAAGAGAAAGCTGTTAAACAATTTAGGCCGCCGCATAACTTTTTTAAAAGCCTTGCTCGTAACTTTTAAAATTGTACTGTTTGTTGTTACGATCACAAGGACTTTTTGCAATTTAAAACCTTTTTGAAAACTTTCTTTTTTAAGAACAAATAAATATTGTACAACTTATGTTAATGGTAATTCTATTTTAACTCATAAATATTTTCCCTTTAAGTTCCTTTCTTACTATCACTGTTATTATTACAATTAATTTAAAAAAGCTACATTATAAATAATGATGTTTATGTATTTGCTTTGCATTTGTTTAGGTAAACAACAACACTATCACATATTTACTTATGTATAATTAATGCTTAATTTTAAGAAAAAAATGTTTTGTTTTAAAATTATTTTTTTTATTACAAAACAGGCCATTCATACTTAGTGATGAGATTTATAAAAAAAACGCCTTAACAACTGGTTGTTAAATAAACACAGTAATCTAAAATTACTAACATACATAAATGGAAACAAAAAACAACAATAAAATACTAAAAATACATATTACAATTTTTAAAACAATAATTTTTGGTCAGATTAATCAATTACTTTAAACTTCTGTAAAAAATAGTTTTCTCAAGAACTTGCCATCAAACAAAAAAAAAAAAAAAATAATTAAATTAAAAAAGAGCAAATAACGACAAAACAAACTGTATTATCTAAGAATTTATTTAATTTGTTTAACAAAATATAATAAAAAAACAAGAGTTTATTTTGTACTTTAAACATAAAAATGTGAGAAAAAATTAAAAAAAGAAAAATAATAAAAATGAAACACCAAAAAGAATCAGCAGAACAGAAAACAAAACGTTTTTTTTTATAAGGGTCAATGAACAGGTATTGTCTGTTTTTGTATATTTTAAGTTAATCGCCAGAAAATGCTAATACTCTGGCAAACTTCGTTTTGCAGTTCATTTGTTTTATTATCTTTGTCGTTTAAAAATTAAAAAAACGACACTTTGGCATCACGGTTGCGTTGCACGGTATGGTCATGAACCACTAGGTTGGCTCTGAATCACGATTGCGAATCTTGGCGTTCAAACAATGGTTCCTGTTTCACTATGACTATAACTTTTAACTCTCTTTTTTTACCTTTATTTAGATGTATAATTGTAAGTTTAAATTTATATGTTGAATATTTTTACTTGTTTTTTACACATTTTTTTTTACAATATTTACACGACGAATTTTTTTTTTATAAAATTACCTCCCATTAAACGTTTGTAGACAAAAATGTTAAAAAGAGCCCTTTCTTTCACACTTCATCTAGAAACAACAAAATTCATCCAAAAATTTCATCATGTAAATTTGTTAAATTTTTTTTTTTTGGCCGCTAGGTCAGATAAACCAGCGATAATTTGTTTCCAAAATTTTAAAAGATAGTAAATTTTTCACGGTTCGCAGAAAGATTTAAAATGAACCATGAGTCAGAATTGGTGTACGAATCATGAAATGAGAGAGCGAACCCAGAATTTTATTGCCCATGTGACATGTTGTAAAACAAAATGACCGGAAATTACTTATTTATTGAAGTTTTTTCAAATAATATTAAACAAAATTTTTATTAAAACAAACAAAATTAAATAAATAAATACAAAAATCTATATCAAATCCTTTAATCAGGATCTTCAGTTGAAAACTTGGTATTCAAACATATAATATTAGCATACATGCTTTTAGGCATTATTGCATTATTTAAACCTGTTAAATTTCTTTTAATATTTTCTCGTACTTCTTTATTTTCTAAAGCATGTTCCAATGCTTCTTGCCACATTTGTGACTCCATAGTTGAAGAACTTAAAGAAACATTGTCATCATCCTCATCAACTATTTCATCTTTATCCATGGAACATTCTAGTTTCTCTATAGTTTGCATTATTTCTATGCCATCTGGGTCAGGATCTGAAACTGTGGAGTAAGCAGGAGAGCTTTGTACCACATAGCCATTGTTATTCGATATATTTAAAGCTTCTGCAGCATGTTTATGCAAAGTTTTATGTTTCTTATAATTCGAGGCATCAGCATAAGATTTGGGACATAAATTACATTTATATGGTTTCTCCCCAGTATGAGTGCGTATATGTTTTGTTAATGGTGACTTTTGTTTAAAATGTTTATAACAAAAAGGACATTGATACTTATAATCCACAGGTGATTTTATTAAAGTAGCACAGGCAGTACTGGGAAGAGTTTTTTGAAGAGTTGTTTTGAGCATATTTAAAGGGGGCAAAATTTCAATATTTGTTATTAAGGGTTTGTTAGGTAATTGGGTAGAAACGCTGCTGGTATTTATTATAGAAGTCGAACTAGAAATTTGTTGGGATTTCCAATTGTGTTTAAGTAATGATTGTCTTGCAGGCTTAAAACTTTCCATAGCAGGTTTTTCTAAATTAGTAGAGCGTTGAGATTTAGTTGGAAAAGCTGGTTTACTAACAACATATTCGACATCTTTTATAGGCGTTAAAGCATTCAGTTCCTTAAATTTATTAGAGATTTCTATTACAGTTTTCTTGTTTACGCCCTCTTCTTCAGTTAAAAAGTAATTGTGGCTACTTGAATTTGATTCTTTATCCTGGATATTCGTAGAATTTATTTTTATATTATTTAATCTACTATAACTAGCGTCATCTTCTAAGTGTGCTTTTATAAAGTTGTCTTGCGAGGTCTCATTAATTTTTTGCAGTGTTGCTGAAACTGAAGATGCAAAATTTGTGTTTGATTGCGTAATGTTAGAAACATCAGACGGACAATTGTTATTTGTTAAGCTTTCTTGTTCAATTACTTCTGCATTTTTTCTGGCAATAAATGAAGTAGAATGATTTACTTGGCTGTCGGGCGTTGTGGTTTTAAAAGATTTTGGCCATTTTTTTAAATCTAAAAGTCCAGTAGTGGGAAACATTTTTAAAATGCTGTCGTCTATATGAACCGTCGCGTTCTTCGGAAGAAGATTTAAATGCGTAGTTAACACACTGGAAGCAGTGTTGTCCTCTAATTTTTCCCAAATTTCCTTAACGTTATTATTTGGAAAGTCATTTTCTATAGGCTCTGATAAATAAAATTGTTTGTTTGTAGACTTCGGAAAAGCATTAGAGTAATTTTCGCAATCTTCTGTACCAACAACGTTGGATGTTGCTTGATTTTGTTCTTTAGGCTCATTTACCACTTCTTCGTTTAAATCAATTTCAGGTTTAGGGAGACTTTGTTCCACTTTTTCATCATTTACTACAGTTTTACGCATGTTGGCTAAACCTTTGGTTTTGGTATCCTTAACATGTTTAACTTTCTGATGAATTTTTAAATTAGATAGATGTGCAGCAGCAAAGGAGCAATCCTATAAAAGAGTTTTACAGAAATAATATTCAATTTATCTCAAAAAAACTTACCTGACATTTAAAAGGCCTTTCTTTTGTGTGCGTTCTTAGGTGGATTTGCAATTCATAGCGCATAAGAAATAACTTTTTGCAAAAGGCACACTCGAAACGCTTTTTAGGAATGTGTTTCGCCATGTGGTAGCTAAGATTAAATTGGTACTAAAAATAAAATTTTACAAAAATATACAAAAAATTAATAAAAAAAAAGAAGTCTTCCGACCAAATCTCTTTACTAAAAAAATGTCTTATATTGCCCTTTTAATGACATATACCTTAAAACTGGCTTCGCAATGTTCACATTTATATGAACGACTTTCGGCGTGGGCAGATTTATAATGCCTTCTGACAGCATAATGTTCATGAAATGATTTGTCACAAAGTTTACAGTAAAACAAGTACTTTTGGGACATAGATTTTAAAACATCCTCTTCCTTGTGGTTTGTTAAATGTAATTGAAATTTCTTTTCATAACAAAACACTTTGCAACAAAATCGGCATATAATTCTTATTTTAGAAGAAACACCATCATTTTCAACCTCTACAAGTTTGGCCACATCCTGACCATTATCTAAACGTAAGAGGGCCATTTCGGGGTGATCCTCTAAAGACTTGCCATTAGATATTTCAATAACAGATGTATGGTTTTGCTTTAAAATATTATTTATTTGCTGGTTAGTCGTGCTTACTATAAAGTCGTCATATCGTTTGGGTGGACATCTCACACGTTTGGTTGATGTTTGCAGAAAAGCGTTTTCCTCATCTCCACCTGACTTTGCAATTAAATTTTTATTTTTTCTACCTTGTTTGCCTGGTAGTTTAATGCGAATTTTTATAGGCTCTTGGGCAGATTTTTCACTAGTAATAGCTTTTTCACTAGTAATAGCTTGGCTTAACGCAATGGCCGATACATTTCGTTTTGGCTTAAAATTTTCACTTTGCTGCTCCTTAATTTCTGCTACATGATCATTTTTAATTGGGACTTGTTTAGCTTCTGGTATGTGCTCCCAAAATGTAGCAACTTTTTCCACACTCTGTTGACATTCTTGACAAATCATACAAGGCTGATTTATATCCAAAGCATCCTGGAAAGAATTGGTTATATTTAAACAAACATAATACCAAATTTTACTACCTTATATCCCTTGAATTTTAATATAATCTGAGTGAACGATTTAAGACGATTATTGCTAACATTTTTTAGTTTTTCATTAAATTTTTGGCAAAGACCACATCTGTACATTTTTATCAGTATTGTTTGTAAACTATTTGTAAATAAAAACAGCTGTTTTTAAAAGATGCCAGACGTAACAAAAGAGAATACAGGACGGCTCAGAGTTTTAAAGGTAAAAAACGCCGTTGTGTTATAGTTTTACTGTAACAAAATTGCCAAGATGAATTTTTTTCCTCACCTCTCTATATTTGAAAAAAAAACTTGGTTTGTGGTACACATGTGAAAGTTCAACATAATTTAAAATCAACGAAAAAAAAATCTAGATTCCTTGAAAGATATGTCTGCATAGTCTGTAAGTATGGTTATATATACAAAATCGAAACAAAATCTGTGAGACGTTTGCTCAAACGCGTTTTATAAATTGAACGTAGACCTATATTAGCATTGACAATATTTAAACCACAATTTGCAATGCGCAACGCTATTAGAACAACTAATTTTTTCTACAACTTGTAAGACATTTTCTCATCGGAAAAATTTTTGAGATTATTGTGTTATGGTTTAACAATGTGATTTACAAAAAATTTAAACCAACCATGTAACTTCCAAAAACGTTTCTAACTAGCCAACTGTGAATTTCTCATAAAATATGCAGAAACATTGGTACTGGCTTGTATTTGTTTTATATATTTTAATAAAATGCAAAAATATATATTTATGATGAAAGAAAAAATTGGTTTTACTGATTTTGTTTTAAATACAATTATTTTTTTTGATCGATTGAAGTACACGCAGACTGGTGTTTGCATTAGATGTTAAAAATAAACCAATAATTAAAACCCCATAACCATGTTTACTACTATTCCTAATAATACATTTTATTAGCAACTCTGGCTCGCAGTTCTAAATGCCAACGTTGATAAAAGAGAATGGCGAATAACAAGAGTAAAGAAAAAGAAGAATTATTAGTGAAAAAATTATTTTACTTGTTTTAAGGAACAAAAAAAGGAGGCGGAAATTTTACATAAAAGCAGTTATTGAAGTGCAACTAAAATTTTAAAAAAATCTAAAAAAGCAATACATTGTGACCATAAAAGTTAAAACAATAAATTATATTGATTTGTTAAAAATAATAGAAACAAAATGGTAAGTGCTTGAATAGTGAAAAAATGATATACAAACTGCATCAAAAAAAAAAAAATTTTTGATTTGATGATGCAGCATAATGTGCAATGTGATTCTATTTAAAATTGATTTTGCTCTTTGCAAAAAAAAATTCAATAAATCGTATTGTTGCAAAATTTTAGAGTTTTGCGGAGAAAATTACCAATTTAATGGCAAGACCAAATCAACAACCTGGACCAACCGATGATCAGCCCTGGTATTTAAAATATGGTGTTAGATTATTAGGAATTACAGGAGCTTTCTGTGAGTATTCATTTATTATTATTAATGTATTTATAATCACAAGAGTGGTGTTATGTATTTGACATAGTTTTTTATTAAACTTTTTAGCTATTTCTTTGATATTTTGTGAAATTATTTGATCGATTTTTTATGTACCTTGATTTTTCTGTTCTTTTCTCTATCTGCGAATTCCAAAAAAACTGTCCTGCTGTCTTTTCATGATAACAGTGCTGCCAGAGCTAATATTTAGATGATTTTTTGTCGGAAGGTTTTTGTTAAATTTTTGAAGAAATTACATGTCTACATATTTTTTACAAATATGCATTTATTTTGTAAATTTAAGTTTTTTTTTTTATAAGATATTTCAAGAAAAATAGCAAAAAATACTTGGTTTAATATTCTTGACAAAAATAAAATTTAAGATTTTAAAATAAAAACATAATAGGAATATTGATTTTCTTCAAAAAAAAAAACTTTTAAGTTCTTACCTACGATCATTTTCCTTAAATATTACCCTTTCATAAAAAAGCATTATTCATACATAATCATTTCCTTATTTTGGAAAAACGTTAAGTACACATAGGTATATACATTTTTTGAAGAAAAATTAATGTAGAAACTAGGCTTTTTTGTAATTTAAGGAGGTTTTCTTAATACATATTAATATATAATATATTTTTTTTTAATAATTTATTTTAATTCAGTTAAAAAGTGTTGTTTAGAAATTTTTAATTCAAAAGAAAAATGGGTAACCTTTTTTTATATATGCATAGTAAGTGAGTGGGTGGTTTGGTTATGGTTAAGGGCTTCCATTATGTTGTATGTGTTTGTTTTTGTGACTGCTGCTGCTGCTGACAAAATTTGAGATTGTTGCTTTTTAGTTCTTCCTTTCTGACATGCTTGACATTGATATGTTGGCGAGAGGCGGCAAGTAATTGAAACTCATATAGGTACATACATATGTACCTATGCATATATGTACATGCACATATAACTTTGTATATTTACTTTGTATCCTATTTTAAACCAAAAAATGTATGTCCTTTAATGTATGTATGTTAAATGTGTGCTGCAATCTTGTTTATTTTACTTACTACTATGTGCGTAATCATGCTATGGAAATTGCAGTTTGTATTGGTTGCATTTATATGCTAATGTTTTTTTTATTATTCTTTACTTAAACTGTGTGCCTATTTTTAATTAATCTTTTAAAAAGTTTTATTTATTGTATGCTTTATATACATTTTCTTTTTATTTTCAATTCATATCAAATTTCTTCTGAATGCTTGAATGGCTTTTGTGGCTTAAGTTTGTTTATTTTCTTCCGCCTTCTTAAGCGCTATTAATTAAAAGTTTGTTGTAAGTAAAAGCTTTATTATATATGTTTGTAAGGGGGGTCAATTAAGGTAATCTACTAAATAAATAGTGGAAAAAAGTAAAAAAATATAATAATATGACAGATTTTCTCTTTTGATGTATAAGTAAACATTTTGATAAAATTTATCAAATCAGTATCAGGTTGTTTAAGATAGAAAATGGTATTTTATGACATAACACAACTTGGTCAGGCTTGAAACAACTTTATAAAAGTACTCTAAAACGTGACAACATAAATATGGAGTCATTAAAACTTAATTTTTTATTAAAAAGTTTAACATATTTTTAACTTAGAGCATAGGTCCGACAAATACCTTTACTTTATTCTTATTTATTTTGTTGGTGTGAAAACGTACAGCAGAGTAGAGCTTATATATCTGTTTTTCATTATGTAAAAACATCTGTCAGTATCATATAATCTTTTTGTTTAGATAAATATTTCACAATATTTTAGACTGTGAAATAACTATTAAACTATTTTTTAGAAGATAAGATTAACACGGTATATGTAGTTCTATTTAAGCATCTTTGTCATCTTCAGAAATATTTAACTGGGAATTAGGTTAGCATTAGTAAAAGATTTACATAAAGTTATTGCCATTAGTCTTGATAAGTTTAGACATTTTAAAAATGATATTATAGCTAAAGTGCTTTCTATTTAGTTAGCGATAGTAGTATTAGCCCCGTTTTTGTTATAATTTATAAATTAAACATTCTTCCTAATTAAACTTGTGAACTCAAAAACTTTTAAATTTGCAAGCTGGTAAGTGCAGGGCTCATATATCATTAAGTGCAGGACAGTGGTTGACCGATTGATCAACGTGACCAATTTTGCCGATTGACCATCTGTATAGTTTTGTTTGTCAGTACTTGGGATCAGTACTCTTTTCACTTACCACCCAATAGCATTAAATTTAATTAAAGTTTTTTCGAAATTGCAAATTTTTTTGCTGTTGTTAAGAGAGTTCTATTAGGAATATTACTTTAAGCAAGCGAAGTATATAGTTTTTTATCACTGCGTCGCAACGAGAGCATTCCCCGGCAGCTAAATTTGCTACGCAGGGTTAGGTTAGGTTTAGTTACAAATGGTAGTGACGAGTGCAACTCGCCAGCTCCACTCAGAGGCCTGTAGACCCATTGTGTAAATCGCTTCAGAAGAGTCGAAAAGAGAAATAGGAAAGACAAAGAATTTTTTTTAGGTAGAGCAATACAGAAAAGGGAAAATAGAGTAAGCATGCCGTTCGCAAGAAGTCAGTAGTCGTTGGCGGTAAACCACCTATCTACCCCTTTGATGAATCGTATGATGCTCCCCACAGCCAAAAACATCACCGATTCCATCTAAAAAGCGCTCTTCCAATCACTGCTGTTGGCGGACCTTCAGCTGAGGGTAGTGGCAGACAAGGTGTTCCACAGTCTCTATTTTCTCCTCATTCCCGCATAACCTGCAGAAATTCGGAGAGTTTCTGTCCCATTTACTCGTCATGTATCTCATATTGCAGTGTCTGGTAAGAGTCCCAATTATACAACTCAGAACCCCTCTGCTCTCCCTGAGCAGAAGGTCCTGTCCAGCCTAGGCCACAGAAAAATCCCGCAATCAACTCTGTTCCTTCAGGTTTGACCTACCTTGTTTATTATCTAAGTTCCTATTAGTCTATAATAGAAACCAAGTGGAGCCCTTGCCGGCTCATAACCAAGCCCAATATCCCAGGCCAATAAGGGTTGCAACAAGCAAAAAATACGTTATCCGTTATTGTTGAACAACCTATTTAAATGTATCCTATGTTTTGGGCATAGACAAAAGTAAAATTAAAGGAACATTTTGCAACATATGACTACCAATTCCTGGGCTTGGTGGTTTAATAATGATAAAAGTTTTTTTGATAACCTTACTGTACTAAAATTTTGCTTCGAAATAAAAGGGCGTTTTTTTTATTTTGGATCTGTCAAAATATATAAATAAAATAATTCAACATTTATTTAAATTTTTAGCAAAATGCTATTCCATCTTTGCTATCATAAAGCAATTTACAAATATAAATATGTATGTATGTCTGTAACATTGTATTTAAAACCTTATCATATAAAAATGCTTAAACATTCACAGAATTTATTTATGTATAAGTACAAGTGTTTTCAGTTTACTAAACAGAATCTCTTTTTTTGTAACAGGCAGATAAGAAAAATATTTTTAATAAAAAATTAATCCCTAAAACACAAAAAATGTTTTTTCTTTTCTAAAAACAGTTATAAATGGTTGATTGCTCCAATTTGTTTATTTCAACTGTTTCGTTTTTATGACGTAAACAAATAAACAAACAACTTTTCATTAACATTACACATTTGTTGTTTGTTTATTATTTTTTTTTTTATTTTAAACTGGCTTTTCAAATTAAACTGTAAAACGAAATCTTGTTTTCTAATATCTTAACACATTTCATAAACGGTTTGTATACACTTCTATACCATTGGCCAACTTTTAATTGTTTTTCTTAAAAAAAAAGCCTCTTTAATTTGATGATGATGGTGATGAAAGCTGTAACGTAAGATGATTGACTTGTTGGCTTGGGCTATTAGCAGTTTTACTGCTTAACAAAAAAACAGTGTCACGAAACTGGTTTCATAACAATGATTTTTAAAAAGTTTGTATGCGCTTCTATGACGTTGAAAAGTTTAATAAACTTTAGCCGGCATTTTTTTGTTGTTTTTTATAATATTTAACTAAAAATAATTTTAGTTAACACTGATTCATTTTAGATACTTGTGTATGTGTAGGAGTAGTTTCTAATAAAGTGTGGTTTTGTTTTTATAGAAAGAGGGATTATCATAAACGATTTTGTTTGAGTACTAAATATTGTAGGTTCATTTGAAAATAATAATATAATACAGCTGATTGTAATGAGTCATACCATTTTTTATTTATTCCTACACATACTTTCATAAATGTTTTTTCTTTATTTTTTTTAATAAACATAAACAAAAGAAAAAATAACTAAGTAACAATTAATTTCAATTTGGAGTACTTTGGCCAATTTTTAATGAACAATCAATTAAAAAAAACTATTTCTTAAAAAAAATCCCACAATATTCTTAAACTAATTTTCCAATTTTGTAACCATTTCTAAAAACCAGCCAAGAAACTCCAGGAATCTTTTAATCGTTATTATTGATTTTAAAATTAAAAAATGCAGGAGTTTTTATAAAACATTTTTACAACATAAATTTATTTAAAGTACTGGCCATCATTAGTTATGTCCATTGCAACAATGCTTTTAATTTGACATGTGCGTGTGAGACAACAACATTTCGTTTTCATCATATCGTTGAATTTTTATAAAAAAAAAAATTAGCTAAAATGCTTCTGTTGCGATCGCCTGTATATCAGGATAATTTAGTGAACAACTGCATCTTGGTTTGCATTCAACCAATTTCTGCTTTAAAAGTTTGCATTAAAAAAATGTTTGTTTTTGAGGTGGTGTGGCCGGTAAACTAGTTGTAAATGGCAGATTCAAGCACCTACAAGTATTTTGGCCAAAATTTGCAGGTAATCGCGACGATTTCGCCTTAAATACATATGTATGTTCAGTAAAGAGAACGAAATTCGGGCGGCTGTTTTTATTGGGACTGTTGTGCCCATACTTAGGTAGGTGGGTTATCATCATTACATCTAGAAAAAAATATGTCCATTGTGTTGCCCTGGAAGTAGAAAAAATTGGAAAGTCTTAAAAATATAATTTTCTAATCAAAAAGAAACTTATTTAAAACATGTTAATTTTTCTATTCTTACATTTAATTAAATATTTTTAATAAAATTTAATTTCATTACAGTTTGTATATTATTTGGGCTTTTCAATGCTCTATCCTTATTGTTACTAAATGTAAGTTGTTTAATTGGTGGCATATTACAAGTAGTCATAGGTTTCCTGGTTATGGCCTTAGAAGCGCCCTGCTGCTTCTTCTGCATAGAATATGTGGAAAAAATGGCTGATATGGCCGATTCTAAACCCATGTTTTATAGAGCAGGATTGTATTGTGTGTAAGTATATAAAATATGTGTAATTAAAAATTAAAAAAAAGATTTAAACAACTGTAAATTTTTTCTTTAGGGTTTCAATATTTCCGGTATTTTTATGCTTTGGCTTAGGCAGTTTATTTCCCTGCGCTTTAATTTTTGCAACTGGTGTCGTATATGGCATGATGTCATTGGGCAAAAAGTAAGTTTTATATTATTTATTTATTTATTCATCCAATCTTTTAAAAATAAATAAAATAAATGTTAAAAACGCAATTACGAAATCTTAAATTAATAACCTATTTTAGCAAAGACGCTAAAGGAAATTTTTTTTAACAATAATTGTGTTATTTATTCCTTGTTTTTTTTTCTATTTCTCTTTTATTATTACTTGCTTTAAATTAAAACACTTAAAACAAAAACAATAAAAAATTATATCAATAATTTTAAAATAATATCATATAATAACAAAAAAACTTACAATTTTACAACAATTCTTGAATTAAAATAAAAAAAGAGCTTCACGTGAGGATATGGCTGCTGCTGCCACATCACCTACACAAATGCAGGCCGGTGGTGAGGGACAAATGCAAATGAGCACCGATCAACATATAACATTAATGGAAGATCCTGATGTTTGGCGTCCAACATAAATTCTTTAAACGCACCTAAAACAAATTCCATATAAAACTAATAAAAAAAAAAAAACACAAAAAACAGAATCTCTCTCACTGTAAACAAACCGTTACTAACAAAACAAAAACAATAACTACACATTATAAATAGAAAAGTTATGATTAAACAAAACAAACAACAAAAATATCATCATTTAAATAACTACAAAGAAAACCTTTAAGAGTTTGTTAAAAAATTTACTTAAAAACAATTATGAAAAATATTTGTAACATAACGTTAAAAAACAAGATTTTTAAAAATTAGGCCATTTTAAAAAAACCCCACCAAATATCAAAAATTAAACAAAAAAGCATTCCACATTATAAATTAATAAAAGAAAAACGCTTCAGCATAGCAGAAAATATTTTTGGAATCCATTATAAAGCAACAGTTACTTAAAAATGCAATGAAAATTACAAAAACCAGATAAATTAAAATTTTGCTTCCATATTAAAATTTAAAACATATAAGTATGTTGTGAAATACATAGAGCAGTACCTTAAAAATAAATTTATATCAGACAACAAAGAAATTAGTTTAATAAGAGAAAAAAAGAGAAAGGGAGACAGGTAAACAAATGAAGGGATTATAATCGGGTGTGTTTACTCTTAAAACTGACCTCTGTAACTATATAGTCCGCATAAAAAGCTAGTCCCACTAAGCTTTTTTCTGCCATTCCCATCCTCATCTCTAATGGAAGCCGTGTGGAGAATTACGTCTTATGCCTATTCTGGTGTGCTTCTCATGGCACTAGTAATGCCAAAGGAAGCACATCTTTGGATCTTAGTAAGAAGCTTCCTATTAGAGACCTAAATAACTTATAAACGTACAGCATATCACTTTTTGGTAGTTGGCTATATGAGCTCAATGAAGCCCAGTCTTTTCCAAAATCAATTATATGTGTCCTACTTATTTTTCTCATTGCTGAAGTTGGCAATACTTGGGCCAGAATATTTATTATTAAAACCACAATTGATATCGTTTTTCTGAACCATAAATCCTTTCTGTCTTATTAAGGCTTTCTTGCTTTTGCTAGACTAGTGCGATTGTTTAAAAAGCTCTTTTACATACCATACATTAACCCAACCTTGGTTACCTCCTGCAAAAAGACCTTTTTACGGTAAAAAAGGAAATAAAAAAAAAAATCGTTTTAAAAGTGTTTAGGTCAGTGATGAAAAGTGATGTTTTCATTTGGTTATTAATATAAGTTTTTGAGAGTACTTTTTTCGGTCCTTTTTGTCTTTTATTCACAAAAAAAATTGTAAAGACGCCTGCGTTTTTAGTTTTTTCAACATTAAACTAGCGGCAAAATATTTTTTGTAACTAATGGTTTATTATTATTTTAAAAATTGAGGCCTCTAAATAAGTATTGCTTAAATAAATGTCTGTCTCCTAAATAGAATTTTTGAGGCTCAATTTAGTCCTATGGGCCTGTTGTTAAAACCAACATATCCTAAGTATTCCTGATAAAGTTGGGCTGAATTCCAAAACGCAGTTTGCTTTGCATTACAAATTTTCAACTTCTTCCCTTATACACTTCTTACAATTTTGACAACGTTTTTTGCTTTCAGGACATTAATATAACTGTAAGCACTCATTTGGAAGGAGAAGATATTATCAGAAACCTCATCTTTGCTTTCAGGAAAAACTTGAAATTTTGTGATGCAAAGCAAACTGCGTTTTGGAATTCAGCCTTGCTATTAAAACTATAATAATTGGTGAATACACCACTGAAATATAAGCCCAAGGCTGCGATAGCCATAATTTTTAAACAAAACTCATTCTTTATATCTCGGAAATAATAAAGGATACCGACCCAGGGATTCCACATTAAAAACAATATTTCAGGTTGGTAGTCTTATGTAATTTTTTGAGACATAGGATAATAAAGATCCGTCACTATTTATAATTCTTCAAGTATATTTGAAGTATAAAAATATTATTTTTAGAAGTTGATTGGAAAATCGCGACTTTAAAACATAAATTCTTTATTTACTAAATATTTTTCGAAACCTTTTGTTATAAAATTGCAAGGGCTGCTACTGCTTTTAAATAGGACTTACAATCTCTAGTTAAAGTTATATTTAAGAACCATGTTTAAGTATTATCGAAACCATATTAAAGTATGAAATCAGCCAGAGGAGTAACACGGCATTTTCCAGAATCCAATAGTATCAAAAATTACGATCGTATCAAATTTTTTATTACTGGTGTAGGTCCATCTTTTTTCTCTCTCTCTCTCTCTCTCTCTCTTTTTAAATCTCTCTAATTAAACTTGTATATTTAAAATGCAAACCTTATACAATACTCATTAAAAAGAAATAAATTGCTTTTTTTAAAAGCTACTTTTAAATGTAGTTATAAATTATAAATAAATAAAATTAAAAAAAAAAAATAAAATGAAAATAGTTAAACAAAATGTTACTTAAATGTAGTAAAATTAATAAAAAAGCAAAAAAAAAAATTAATTATCATATAAAAATGTTTTGCTCATTGTTAAAGTTAATTAAATAATCATCAGAACAAAATCAGTTTTACAATATATTTTTTTTTTAATTTTTTATTTTTCAATTATTTAAATTGGTTTTATACGTTTAACTTTTTTTCTTTCTTTTTGTTTGTTATTTTTTTTTTGCAATTTTTTAATACATTTTTATAAGATTTAAGGTAAGAATATGGAAGCTAAATTTTGTTTTTAAAGTTTTAAGATTAAGGTTTATAAAAAGAGTTTTAAGTTAAAACTTTTTAGCAAATTTAGAAATTTTTAAACAAACAAACATTCCCTTTTCAAATAAATTTTTTTTTAGCTTATTTAACGAATTTCTTTTGTAAATTTAAAATTTTTCGGTATTAATTTTTAAATAAAACAAAAGATTAAAAAAAAATATTTTGGTAGTTAAGAAAAATAAAAAATTAATTTAAAATTTTCTTATATCTTGAAGCTTATTTTATTTTGTTTAATTTTTGGTATATTTTTATATCTTTTCCTATTTTTTAACTTTATATATACAAAATATTTTTTATATTATTTAATTATATCAAACACTACACATTTAAAAAATCTAACATTAATTTAATTGTGGACGCCAAAATCATTTTGTTTAAAAAAAAACAGATTATTTAAGACACCACAGCATTTTTAGAACTCACAAGCAAACACATTTACACAAACTAAAACACATCAAAAACAATTACAACAAAAAGAATCTACTGCCAATTTAATAACCACAAATATTATAAAAAAATATTATCAGAAATTGTGATAAAAAATTTAAAATCAAGCCAAACTAAACCGCAACCTACATTTCGCAAAAAAAGGCATTCTTGCCACAAAAACCTGCATCGAATTTCGTGTTGTACTTTTTTCGAAAATTTAAAAGGCAAATATAATTTCAATATTTTTTTAACTTTCTTTTTGGCTAGTATTTTAATAGTTTGAATATTTCAATTGTAAATTCCCTGTAGAAATCACACCTTTTAGTTTGGAGTTTTCTCTCTCCCTTTTAGTTCTGATTTCGATATTTTTTGCTGTAGTTTTCTATCATAGTTTTATTTTACTTATCAATCTTTGTTTCTTTTAAGTTGTAAAATTCCTATTTTTATTAATTATATTTGAGTTCGTTTTAAGGGTCCTATTTAAAAACGAACTATAACTTTACAAAAGGTTTAAGAACAAAATTTTCATACAAAATCTGTTTTATAAACCTTTTTTAATGCCAAAAAAGTTCTTAATTCATTTACCTTTAAATTTGTAAATTTTTTTTATATGCTAGTGGATTTTTTTTTATTTTAGACAAATTCGCTCTTTTTCTGCATTTTGATTACGTTTAAGTTAGGTTAGGTTACGAAGGGCAGTGGCGAGTGCACCTAAACCCAGAGGCCCCTAGGTCCATTGTGATTTTCTTCAAAAGAGTCAAAAGGGGAAATAGAAAAGGCAAGAGTTTTATAGTTAGAAATAAAAAAAAGAGCAGAAGACCTTTCCTAGAATGCCCACTGATCCCAAACTAGCTCCTTACCACTATTCCAGCAACGAAATCCTCAATGGGAAGAAGATGTTAAATGATACCAGAGCTGCCTGTGGTGTACTATTCCTGGCCCCCGTAATGGCTCGTATAGCACATCTCTGAACCTTTGACAAGAGCTTCCTTATTTCACCCATCTCTAGGGCCCTCCACCATATGAGGCTTTAGATTACGTTTTCTTTATAAAAATCAAAAAAAAATCTTTAAAAAACAGGAAGGTGCTTTTAGACGGGATGCATTTTAGCATGCGAGTTTTGTATTCGTTTATAATTTTTAGTTTAACACGTTAATATGTAATTAAGTCTGACATAATCCTCCGCAGGTGGTTCCACAAGGAAACAAAGGAGTTTTCAAGATGTAAACTGTAAAACATTTATCGAAACTTTGACTTTTAACTCAAAATTAGTACATGTAAAATGTGTAGTTGGAATTCCAAAATGCTCAATTGTAACTGCAGCTTGTAAGCCTCTTTTAAAATTGGCTTATAATTTTCTTATAAAGCGTAACAAACTTTATTTACAATTTCGGTGTCTTTGATGACCCTCTATGAAATTTTCCTTGCAAAAATTTTAGTGGAATATTTTAAATCTTGGTTTTTTGAAAGGACTTTAGAAAAAAGACACAAATTGACCCATAAAGAAAATAGCTAGTGGGTTAAGACCTTTTATTAAGATGGGCCCCATAAAGTTCCATAATATAACTCTGACAATAAGAATCCTCTAAGACATTAACTTTTTCATTTAAGTAATATATTGTTACCTTAGGCTAAAAGCTTATTCCACAAACATTATCTTCTAACATGGCCTTTCAAAACGAAAGGGTCGTCGCTTATGTACTCCAATCAAAAAGTCCTAATTTGTTGAACAGTGTAATTATTTATGTATTTTTTTTTTAATTAAAAAACTAAATTAAGCCATCATTTAGGGTAGCTTTCCTTTAAATTTATTTTTGGATTTGAGTTTTATTTTTAATTTTATTTTCTGTTAGTAAAACTGTAATCATTCATTTTCATAGTTGAATTTTTTAATATTAAACGGATGCACCTTTGCACTTAGTATCCATAAATGATTTGTTTTAATTGTTTGATTTTTTTTTGGGCATTTAAATATTTTGCACTTTTTAGTTGTATTAATAAAGTTTAATATTGTAGAATAGTTAAGTAAATATTATTTATTTAAAAAAAAATATTAGAGCATGTAAAATATACATTTTGCAAAAATAAAAAAGAAATAAAAATTACTTTATTTTTTTTTCTTTAGAGCTTCGGCGGATGAAATGAGACAAGCAGCCGTCTCATCTGGCATAGCTGGGGGACAGACAACAAATGATCGTGCCGGCATTATTAATAATGCCCAACCATTTTCATTTACAGGCGTTGTGGGCACTGATAGTAATGTGTGATATACTTGAGGTAGGAGGAAATGATAAAATAGTTTTCATACACACTTTTCAAACCCAAGAATGTCATTTAAAATGATAATCACTAAAGGCATAATTTAATTTTATCAAGAGAATAAAAGTCAAATTAAAATAAATAAATTTTATTATTAGTTCTAATGTAAAAAGGGATTTAATAAAAAAAAAACTACAATTTCAAGCAGAATAGATCTCTGTGTAAAAAAGCCAATATTCTATATCTATTTGAAGGCAGAAAAAACAGGCAGACATACAAACTTAACAACAAGTACATTTATTTGTTTTCATATTTATTTTTTTTTGTGTTTTGATTTAACCCTAATTTTATATTTTTGTTAAAAAATTACTGTCTTGTAAATCAATTAGTCTACTTAAAAAATTTTTTTCTTTAAATTATTAACAAAAAAAAAAACTATTCATTCCATTATGTAAAAATATTTTTTTTGTTTTATCTTCTTGTTTCAATTTAATTTTAAACAATTTTAAATTTAAATTAAATAAATTACAAAATTATATACAAATAAAAAAAATTAAAAATTTTACCCTTGATGTCCGTAATTAATTGTTAAATTTTGAAAATTTTAATAAAAAAATTTCAAAATTTAAAAATTTATTATTGAGCAAATGAGCAAAAATATTGTATTATTAAAAGACCTGTTAATTATATTAAATTTAGTATAAATTTATTTAAAAAAATAATGTGTATTCATGTATTAAAAGTAAAAAAAAACATTATATCAACTTTACCAATAACAAATATTAAACATTAATTTAATTGCTTAAAAATTCCTAAAATCATGTTCAACTATATATTTTTTATTTTTCTTTGTAAATGTATTAGCATGTTTGTAATTAAGCTGTTTCTTTTAAAATAAAAACAAAAAAAATCAACATTAAATTTAACATTTCAAGTCATTTTTTATTAAAAACAAATTATAAAAATTAAACAAATTAAAAACGAAAAGAAAATAAGCGAAAAATCCTTAAAAAAATTGCTTTAAGTTCAAATAAATTAGTGAAAAAGTCATATTAATTCTTGTTTATTTTAAAAAATATTTATATAAATAAATTAAAAAAGAAGTAACATATTTAATTTATAATTATAATAATTATAAATATATTAAACTATATATAAACTATTAAAATGCATTAATTTTAAAAAGAGACACTATTCATATAGAAAGTTTAAGAAAATAAAATAAATATAAACACAAATTAATAGTGTAAAATTAAAAAAATAATGTTAAATAAATTGAAAAAAAATAAATAAAACCTAAAATGTATAAAACTATATCAGCTGTGTTATTTAAAACGTTTTTAAAGCGTATTTTTCTCTATATGTACATTAAAACATGTTTTTAAAAATTGCATAGTTAAATTTAAGAAAGTACATATTTGTTTTAAAACTATGTCATCAACGTTTTTTTCCAATTGGAGTTTTTTAATTAAGTCATTCACAATGGCACACAAAAAATATTTGCTCCTTAGAGTATGCTATGCAGTTTTCTTTTTAAACATTTACCCTTAAGTGCACAAGAACTAAAGTGAATTATTGTTTAAACACTTTGTTGGGTTTTAATTGTATATCCAATAATTTTCAAAAACAATTAAGACTTGAGTATAGTGCTTTATCGTTAGCTGAAATGCAAAACCACGTAACTTACAAAAAAATTTCAAATCGATATTTTAACATATTTGATATTTAATTAAAAGGCATATGAAAATAAGTTTTTTTAATTCTGCAAATAAAACTTTAAACAGAATCCCTGGAAAAAGAAAGCATTTACTATCACTGCCTTTGTAATTTAGAAAATTGTTGGCTTATGAAAAATTTTGAAAAATGTTGTTACGTGGTTTGCATTTTGGCCGATTGTAACCGTTCAGTGTTGTCGACTCTAAAAGCGTTGCGAACAAATCAGTCGGTATTAGTTGTTTATATTGTTGCAACATAACTATGTATTTCTTTTGAAAGGCGAATGTGTAAGCATGTTTGGTGTTTAGAAAATGATTTAAAAAACTAAAAAAAAAACAAAAAAAAAAAAATTATTTACCGGAGCTGTAATCAAATGTTATGCCCAAATTTCGTTTACACTTATTATTTTAATTTTATTTTTATAAAATTTACATTTTGTTATCCTAATATAGATAGGCTGCAGATCGTATTTTTTTAGTCAAAATTTTGTTTGCTAATTGTAATATATATAAGCTGAATATTTTATTTATCAAAATGAACGAAAATCTGGGCTTATGAAAAAATACGAGTTAGGGCTTTACTATATTAAGGTATCGACGGTATGAATATATAAGGGCATCACAGTTAGCCAAAAAGAAACTAGACTTAAAAAAATACCAATTAGGGCCTTTCTATATTAAGGAAACGATGTATGTATAATTTCTGGGATCGTAACATAATACTCTAGATATTATAAATTGAATGAGAAATTGTTCTTAGACACAATATTTTAGGTGGCATGTTCTTTAATAATGTAAAGTTTAATTTTTTGTCTTAATTAAGGACAGTAACCTAACGGAGACTTTATAATTGTTTTTATTTTAAAAGTAAATAAGAATTACACAGAATTTCCTGCAGTTTTTAAATACGTGTCTTAATCACATTTAGAATTTTTTAAAACATTCTTTGCTTAACCAGGGAAGAGAAACATTAAATAAAATTTGTTAAATTTTGCATATAAAAAGTTTTAATACAAAAATAAATTTCAATAAAAAACTAGTAAGAGCGCTATATTCGGCTGTGCCGCGTCTTATATACTTAACAATGTGTAGGGGTTTTTACCCTAATTTTTTACAAATTTTGTATAGTAACTTCCTTACGGGGTGAAAATAGGGGTAAGTATGCTCTAGGAAAATGTTTAAAAATGAGTTCGGGTCAGTCCCACATTTGACCTATCCACGGGCATCCTGGAAGCTATTCGAAGGGATTTATAAGAATTTCTTAAACTTTGTATGGGAGCCCCTTTAGGCGATGTAGTTAGGGGGTAAGTATATATGTTCTAGGAATATGTTTGGGAGGAAAAAATAATGGGGATCGATCGTACACTTTATTTCTCTAAGGCCGACTCTAGGGAAGTTATGGGCGTTTTAAAGTAACTTTTGTAAATTTTGTATGGCAACCCTGTTAGGGGCTGGAGATAAGGGGCAATCGTGTTCCACGAAAATGTTTGGAAGGGAAATAAATTGCGCTCGATCTTACATTTGACCTTTGCAGAAGCCACCTGGAAGCTGTGGAAGTGATTTAAAACAAACTAAACTTTGTATAGCAACCCTGTTAGGGGGCGGAGATAGGGTGTAAATATGTTTTACAAAAATGTTCGCTAGGAAATATTAATGGGAGTCGGTCTAACATTGCACGCACCCATGTAGAGGCAACTCAGGGGCAGTTGTAGAGTTTTTTATGCACAAATTTAAGCGAAACAAACAGAGGTAGTCGTGGTTGCTGGCTTATGTATATCTCTGTCAGTTATCGGGCGATTTTGCTGGGTCTGTGCGATATCGGGCGACTGCAAAAGGTTGATTTCAACCATAACAGGGATAGACGGCCAGACCGACAGACGAACATCGTTAAATCGACTTCCCTATCAATAAGGACCAAGAAAATATATACCTTATGGGGTCGCAGATGGATATTAAGGAAATTGCAAACGGAATGAAAAACTTATATATATATATACCCTTATCACTTATGTAAAGGGTATAAAAAACCAAAAATGTATGGTGAACTTGATAGATATTCGTTTGCCAGAATAAGCAAAACACGATATTTAAAAAATAAGTTGATTTACGCCTTTTCTATATTAAGCCAACGATAAGTAGCAGGTTAGTAATTATGCCCCATAATAAGCAATTATTCACTTGACTGAAAAAAGTCTGCTGTAAAAAAATGTTTAAAATTCTGCTTCCTTTTGCGGAACTTAAGGATTAAATTTCTTTACAAAAAGGAAATAAGTATCTTTTTTTGCCATTTAAAAGTTATTGTTTTACAAATTAAATTATGTTTTAGTAATTTTCTGAAATTCGAACCTTTTTTTATTAAAAAAAAATCAAAAGATAAAGTAACAACCTCTTTGGCGTAAATTCTTTTTAAAGGCAACAAACTACTTAGTACGAATTTCTTTTCCTTTAACAAGTTTTTGATCTTTTCAAAAGAAAAAGGATGCAAAAAATACAATGATTTTTTTTTAAATCTGGTTGTTTCTTTCTTTTCATTTTTAGCAAATTAAGATCAGTAGAAAAAATATGCTCATTTTGTATGATCCCCTAGCAAATGGTCAATTTGCTTTTGTACTGACCACAAAAGGCAAACGATCGATTGTATCAGATGAGCCGGAATCTTAATAAGAACAAAAAAAATAAACCGAAAAAAGAACAGACTGCAGCAGATGTGTGCTAAATGATGAAGATATCAAATTATATTTTGCTTCTTCTTTTTGTGTAAATAATTGGTTTTTTGTAACATCCTTTAAACTGATTATGCTCGATCACGTGACGTGGATAATATGTGCAGGTCCTGTGTTTGCATATAAATAAATAGTGAATGAAGGAAAAAAATACATTAAAAAGCGTTTTTATTCATAAATATGAAAGAGATTTATATATCGTTAGCTGAAATGCAAAAACCACTAAACTAACAAAAAAACACACAAATCAATCTTTTAACATATTTGATTATGTTTTATCAAAAAGCTCATGACAACAAATTTTTGTAAACTTATATACCCTTCACATTGGCCTTTTTGTATGCCCAGTCATTTGATCCAGTAAAGTTGTTTGCAAAATTAAAATATTATAATAAAATTACTTTGTGGCGGGTTTGAAGTCCACTACTATTCTAGTTTTTAAAACTTAAAACCTTATAAAATTGTTCCGCTTGAACGGCTATTATCACTCCCAGTGCTCCTATTCATACAATGTTCCTTCAAAATATAAAATTCAAAATAGAATTACCTTGTAAAAGGTTTAAAGTCGCAAACTGCAGCATTTTCAGAGATATATTGCATTTGAAATTTCGAAAAAAATTTTAATTTGTTTAAAGGATACTCCTTGCTTCCAACCAAAGTTTTTTTTTGAAATATGGATATTGTAGCCCAATTCCTTCGTACCGGATTTCAATTTTATAGCTTTCATAGTTATTGCGATATTTAATAAAAATTCTTTGTATGAAGGCTACCGCTTCCTCCACTTCAAACAAACATTTTTTTCCAAAATGTTCAAATCGTACTCTGTGACAAATTTAAAGACGAGAGCTGCAATAGTTTTCGAGATGAAGTGCTTAAAAAATTTAAAAAAAATGCGCGTTAATTGTAGGGGTTGCCCCTTTCCATGCTCCTTTGAAAACAATTTTCTTCAATTTATTTCTCCGCCTTTAGAGCGTCCGTGTCAAGTTTTGTGGCGCTAATGGCCGATTTACTGAAAAATTCAGGGATATACACACAAAAAATTATCTAAAAAAACTTTACTTAAATCAAGCCATAGCGGTGTCAAAAGTACGGTGAGTACGGTTTTTCTTGAATCAAGTACGAAATTTCTTACTCCAAGTAAAATTTTTCAAGTACGAATTTCTTACTTTTAGCCACAATTAAGCCAAAAAACGATTGATTTAAGTTCGGAACCGTACTTGATGTAAGCCAAAAAAAAGATTAATTTAAGCCATAAACGGGATTAATTCGAAAATGAAATGTCATTTTTTTGACTTATGGAGCTTTATTAAAGAAGAAGAATTTTATATTTTATTTTTATTTTATAGACACTTAAAATTTATAATTAAAAAATTTAATTTTTTGTATTTATCGAAGCTGAGATTCGAACCAGGGATTTTTATACTGCAGCACAAGCGCGTTACCTCTAGGCCACGGAGACACTTTGTTTTCAAATGTAAAATAATATATTAAAACAACAAGCTTTTTTCTGCTTGATTTGTTGAAGCAATCCGAATAGGCTTGATTTAAGAAAATGTAAGTAAGGATCGTACTTAAAAAAATTTTGGATAAATTCAAGAATAAAATTCTTGATTTTAGAAAGCGAGTTTTCTTTCTGTGTACATATGAATGGACTTTGTCATTAAAAATGGGTTATTTTAGGTTTTTTCTTATATTTTGGTCCGCAGTGAACGGATGTTGCTGATCTTAAATACCCTTCTGCCAAGGAATATGTCTAAAAGTTTGACACTAAAACGTAGTCCTTTGAATTTGAGTTATCTCCGGAAATTAAATTTCAACAGATGAACATTGCTAAATCGAATTTTCTATCTATAAGGATCCATAATAAATATATACTTTATGGAGTAGCAAATGAATATTGTGGAAATTACAAACGGCATGACGAACTGATATATTGTCCATTCCATGTAAGATGGCCGACTTTGGGGAAAAATGGTTTTCTTCTTAAAAAAAATTGATGAATTTAAATCTAAAAAAGAATGATTATGCTCGAAAAATAAAACATTTGGTTCGTATTTTATTTTTATTTTTTTTTCGCAAGAGTTTTAAATGATGACATGCTGAATAATCGCCTTAAAGTTTTTACGTTTTAATTGAAATATCACACCCGTCACATTTTCCAAAAGCGTGTTTCGCTTAAGCAAAAACAGTTTTTTTTTCTAGAAATAAAGCATTAAACGCGATTTAAAAACACTTCAAACTTCTCTAAAAAATAATAAAATTCAATGAGTTTTCAGAAACATTTTACAAAACACGATCTTAAAGGTGAAATTTTACAAAACTGAATTTTGTAAGGTCGCATCTGCCACAGTCACCAAGTGACCATTGCAAGCAGAAATTACGGTTACCTATCATTAATCGCTTAAAAACCTTTTAAAAAAATTTAAAAGAAAATTAAAATTTTGAATTGTTTGATTTATTAGAAATAAATGTAAGCGAAATGGTCACACCCGTCACAATTAATTTGTTTTTATAACCTTATCAATATATAAAGGGTATTAAAAAGTAAAAAAGCTAAATTTTTTGCTGCAACTGCGCTTGGAATTTGGAAATAATAAACATATCCTTCATTTGCTTAAAAAATACGCGTTTGAAATTTTCGATTTGCTTGCATTATCTCAGGGTACACTTATCAGGTAAGAGCGGTTCTACAAAAACAACTAAAACCGTCATAAGAATGTCAGAGACAAATAACAAAAACTCACAAAAAAGGAAGAAAATACATAAACATAAACAAAATTTGACATTAATATAACGAAATACCGTTACTCAGCTGTTTATCTGAGGCAACCTGATAAGTGTACCCTGCATTATCTAATAAGGGGTAACGGCATTTTCTTTTCAACTGTAAAAAGTAGAAACAATTTAAAGATGAAGTATAAAGCATAATAACAATTCTGTAACGTTCACTCCAAAAACACATTTTTAGATTTATGACATTGTTTAAGCAAATGAGCGAGATGTAGAAGATATCTACAATTAAAACATACATTTTGCTTATACATATTATAAAAATAAATTCTAAAACAATTCTAGTATTTAATACTTCTGCCTTCTGCTAAAAGATGACCTGCTGTTAAACACATTAATACCATAATGCAAAAACTAACCGACAAAATAACGTACTGAAATTGCAACAGTTAATTGAGTTATTTCTTGACAATCCTTAGAGCAGCAGTTGATTTTCCCTGGAACATTTTCGCATAGATTAAAAAGAAAACTTTTGAAAAATTAGGTAGTTAATGTGATACTAAAAATAAGAAAAACCAGCATGAAATTTAAATATTTTTTAAAACATGATTGACCAGGTCACTTTGTAGTTATTTACTAAAATTCTATTCTGTTTTATGTTTAAAGGTGCCGCAAATGTTTTTAATTGTTTTTAGATATTTTCAATAGTCTTTAAAAATATTTGAAAATCTTAAAAATTGTAAGCGTGCATTTGCACTTATGTACAGGATGTCTGGTAGCAAATTTATATTTTATATATGATTATTATTTAAAAAAGTAATAGACAGTGTGGAGGGAGGGTGGCGCCTTTGGAATTATCGATTGTGTGGATTTGTCAGTCACGATCGCACGTTCGCTGTAGATACATTTTTTAAGAGTAATGATTCTTACATAATTGCTCGTCGACAATTTTGTTAAAAGTTCGGTATTCGGCGAATACGTCATAGACTGAGTGTAAATTTAATTCGTTCGTGGGTGTAGAGATTTCGCTATGAATGTTCCTCGGGCAGGGCCCAGTCGATCTTCAAGGACTCCCGAAAACGCAGTTAACGTTAAAAACCCGCAACTTTCAATACGGAAAAGAGTAGCCTCACTGGAACTTCCAAGATTCATTATTCATTAAAATTTTAAAAAAGGATCTGAAGTTCCATCCTTTTAAGATTCAAATCGTTCAAAAACTGAAAGAAAGTGACTTGGATTTCAACAAAAATTTTTGCGAAATGATTTTGAAGCGTTTTCGCACTGTGAATCTAATTTTTTGGAGCGCCTAGACTGTAACTAGTTTCCAAGAACCCATAACCCTTGATTGAAACATTAAAAACCATTGTATTGCCCTAGGGTAGCTGTTTGGTTTGCCCTTTTCCCGCGTAAGATAATTGGACCATTTTTTTTTTGCAAAAAATCTGGAGGCCAGGCGACTAATGTCAACGGTGAAAATTATCAACGCATGATTACGAAATTCTTTTTGCCAAACCTTCGAGCTCATCCCTCGTACTCTTCACACGCGTGGCTTCAACAGGATAGGGCAACTGCACATACAGCCAGAGCTTCAATGTATTTGCTTTGGTAAAATTTTGCATATAAAAAATTTTAATAATATTTTTAATAAAACCCAATTTAAAAACAAAAAAATTATGATAAATTTGGCATTTCTTTGGCGGAATCAAAAAAAAAAATGCTTTTTTGAAAAAATCAACTTAAGCCCTTTTTATATTAAGCCGTCGATGTATTCCTTTAGAAAAAAAACAACTCGTTTTAAGTTAAAATATACTTTTTTGTTTCTTTGCGTTAACAATTGTGAGCTTCAGATTACTAAAATTGAAATAGAAAATCGTAAAGTTTCGATTGAACTGGGTGCTTTTGAAGAACCCACATAGACTTCTAAGGCCTTAAGTGTTACCATGTAACAATAAACGTTAACTCGCTTTAGTACTATTTCGCTGTGTTGAACTCAATGGTTGCTCTCTAGGCAACGGTTAAAGGTCTCACCTTACCAAATCCAAGTTAGTTTCTCTAGTTCTTCAAAAACATAAGGTCCTAGATAGTTGGCTCTGAAGTACACGAGCGTCGAAGAAACAAAGGATATGCTTCACAGTTTCTTTAACTCCCGGTTTAAAACATAATACGATTTGATTACGGGAATCATCAAGGGCCAGTCGTTCTGCTCCTGCAGTATAAAGAACAGTCAAACAATTAGCTGTTATCACCACCATTAAGAATCTGAAATTATTAGTTTGCAAAGTTTCTCTAAGCAATCTTAGAGATTTAACACGAAGTGGTAACTGTTTAGATCCAGATCTTGGAGGGACTAATTTTCACAGCAGGCAATATTATAGAACTGAAGTAGAGCAGGAACTTTTATTGCTCTTTCCATAAGCAACTGGACCTCTTGCTTTGCTAAACTGTCAGCTGTCTTATTTCCTCTGTCTCTGAATCCAGTTAATGTTCACCTGTGTAACTGCAATCACGTTGACAAGGCATGTTTTTCGTGCTTAGAGAATTAAAAAGGCAAGGTTTGCGATATCACCTTGATCGCTGCCAGACTTTGAATCAACATAATCACCTACAAATTTTCAGTTTTGAAGGGCAAGATCAGCAGCAATATTACTTGTTGGAATCTCGGTCTTAAAGATACCGTAATTATTAGGAAGTTCTTAGCTCTAAACCATCGATTGATGCTCCTACCTTCACCCTTTCATCTTTAACCCTTTCTTCAAAGATTTCTTTTAAAGACATTTTTTGTAATTTTTTCTTTTTCTTGATGCCTAGAAAAAAAATTCCTTTAAAGTCTTACCCCTGGTATACCCCAGAATCCGTAATATTTACGGGATAATCATCCTTCTTTTCTGACATAAATCGTTGTCTAACATTGACCTATTTTAATTTTAATCAAGTAAATTTCTTTAAATATTCCTTCGCAAAGATAGTATAAAGATCACTGACTCCGGGTTGTAAGATCACCCAATCGGTTTTAGGGCGAAATTGTAATTATTTATCCGCCCTTGAAAGCATTAACCTCCACATTAGTCTTAAGTCATATTATAAGCCTGAAGTGAGGAAATTCCGTCCCATGCCCTTTTCGTAGGCCAAGGAACTCCTTGCTTCGCCAATTCGTAAGCCAACTCACTTTTCTCAATACCTCTGTGTCCCTAAATTCAGTATATGCACACCTTTCTAACAGCATTTTTCAAATTCACTTGAGAATTTCGCAGCTATGCCAGCTGCTACAATCTCTGACTGAAGGATAGTAATCAGAAAGAAGTTTGCATGACTCTTTTAGTTCGCTGGGGTTGTTGCGGTACCCTTAAACCAACTCCTAAAGAAGTTCCCGTAATAGCCAAAAAAATTTAATTAAGGACGTTCAACCCAGGCTGATAAAGAAAATTGTAAAGTTAGGTCAGAAGAACGTTTTAAAATATTTGCTTTTTTCCAGATTTTTGAGTTTAGAGGCTCAAAAATATAAAACTTCAAATAACATATTGACTCGAATGGAAGTCCAGAATCTAGAAATTTGAAACTAGGGATTAATGATCCTTATTAAAGGAACAAATATTACCTTTTTAAAAAAGTATGGAAAGACCAAACATTCCTTAAACGCTTTCTATCCCTTTTACTCTGCCTTTCTCTATTCCGGCATTTCCTTTAGTCCTTTAATTTACCTTATAACAGCTGAAAACGTTTATGCTTCAATTATTTTAATTTTTATTACAATTGGCGAAAAAGTTTCATTTTACTTTAGTTTTTTTCATAAACTTAATTGATATTTATATTTATGAATCATCTTTTGGTTTTGGTATTTGGATATCCTTAAATATCCTGCGCCATTATCTGACGTTTCACTTTTGTTACACAATAAAAGGAATATTAATTAATCTAGCGTGAATAATTTTTTCAATACACACGGCTGTTATCGATACATTAATGAATAATAAAAGAATTAAAAAATGAAAAACAGAATTTAAAAAAGGCTGAATGAACATGGTTGTCTTGCCTGCAGCATAAAGGACGTTGGAAAAAAATTATGAAATTATGAAAAGGAAGTATTGATAAGTAAAGTATCAATGAAATTTTAAAGTACTTAAGGATGTGGGCTTATTGTTATGATTGTTGTATTTGTTGTTAAGTAAAGTATCGATTTCAAGGATATTGTAAAAAAAAAACGTTTAATATCTAAATGGTTCAACATTATTAAGCAATAATGAGTCTTTAGGTTAAGAAAAAAGTATTTGCGTAAAACTTTATTGCTTTGTTAATGAAGTAAAGTTGCTTAATTATTTTTTAAAAAATTTTAAGAAAAAAATTTTTAAAATTTTAGAACTTAATAATTACAAATTTAAATTTCTTAATTGCATTTTCAAAAAATTTTTTTCTTTAAAGAAAAACATCTGTTTAATTTCTTAACCAAAAAATATGTTGAATCTCTTAAAAATTTTTCATCTGTTACACTGTTGGAAACATTTGCCTACAAAAACAAAAATCCCTTCTATTCAGTAGTGAAAGCTACTGCTGGAAAATCCAAAAGAGAAAAACATAAGTAAACAACAGTTAAACAAATTTGTTTTGGTGTTAATATGTTAAACAGCAGGTAACTTGACAAAACAATTAAGGACTCTTCTTTTAACACACCGATACTCATGCTGTCTTTTAATAGAGATGCAAAAATAGAAAACAATTGCGACTAAACTGGACATGACCTGGTGACAATATGAAATTCTTTTATTCTAAGGTCCTTTGAAGTAGCAAACACACAGACAGCGGCAGCATCAAACAGTAGTTTGTAAAAAGATCATGAAAAGCTGCAAAAGTCTTTACCTATTTTTATTTTATGTAGGGCGTTTGCCATTATTTACTCAAATCCCTGGGAAACTAAAAATATTTTAGGCAAAATAGAAATTCTAAGAATAAATGCAACAGAGTTTCAAAAAAGATAAAAGAGAAAATCTTATTAAATTTTTAAATCAAAAAATCTAAAGTAAAATTTTTAAAAATAAGAAACAAACAACATTTTGTAACGTAAAGTACATAAACCTAAACTCTAACAGGGAATGAAAAATTAAAAAAATTTAGTACCAACAACATTTTAAAATAGTACTTTTTCAACCCAGTCGTACTAAAACTTTTGGTAAACATAACATTTTATTATTAACGACCTTATTTATAAAGAGAATATTTCAGTTCAAAGTAGAGTTTATCCAAAAGAATTCAAGTCCAAAGCCTACATACAAAGGTTATTCCAACTTTATAACAAACTTTGCTCCTTTCTATGCCCCTCACATGGTGATGAGGGTATTTATCAGTTTGCTGTTCTATCTGTAATTTTTATAATATTCATTTGCGACCCCATTGAGTACCATTTTGGATCTATATAGACAGCAAAGTCGATTTAGCCATGCTTATCTATCTGCCTGTTTGAACCAACTTCAGAGGCGAAGCCATTGTCTGCCCCTTTGAAGGCCGGTTAACAGACAAGAAAATTTGGTTTCTCCCATAGAACATGATCAACGTTTAGTTTGCAGAATGGTTTGGTAGGGATAGAGCGTCTTTGCCAATGTTGTACACTGCTAACTCGCCATTAACTAGATACGACACGATAAGGATACCTTATTCCTGCCTAAAATGCCTTGGAAGTGCTTCAACCAAAATTAGTGGGGAACGATTTTTGATTATAGATTTACCCTTAATATTCTGAGGCTAATCAGAGTCTATTTGGTGGCACGGGATTTAGAAACTCACTATGTTTTAAATTTTTTTTGCTTCGTCTTAAAAATTGTTTTTTTGAGTCTGCGTTTCGCACCCCTACGATGATACGTCGCTGGTTGTTATTTTAGATTTGAAACTAATTTATCTGGTCGCAGGCAAAGTTGCACATAAGTATGCGACTCAGTTGAGGCCAACAGAAAATTTACTTGGGTGCCATATGGTCATGGTAGAATTATTAGTGGCTTATAATCAAGCAACTTTTAAACCAAGTTTCCTTGGGAAGCTTTGTGTAACTATGAAGGAATACGGTTGGTTTGCAGGTCTTCACCCAAACCACTGGACGAATGGGCTCATGATAGAGCGGGGGAAAGGATCAAGCTGCGGTCTTTTACCGAGAACTATAGATATCAGAAAGTCCTACAAACATTGTGATGACTGCAGTGTGTTTTAGGCAGGCCACCCAAGTTGGCCACCTAAACTGCCTAGTTCCTTTCAAACTGAGAATTCTCAGACGAACATATTATTTGAGAGTCAGGCACCCATCATCAAGGCAATCTCCGCAGACCTCACCTGCTCCTCAATAGCTTAGGCGTGCAAGTTACCGATTACTGGACCCTGAGCTGTAAATATCTACTGCATTCGGGGGCATTGAAGTATTAAGATGAATAGGGTGGCTGACGAGCAGGCGAAGCAAAGGGCAAATTCACTTATGAAAACAACAATGGACGTTTGTGCTCCACTTCAGCTTTACAACGGGTGTATATAGTCACGGATGTCCTTGAAAATGCCACTTCGTGTAGAATCTCTAGGATTATGTGGGGATCTTATGGAAGACAAGGTTTCTTTTGCCTTTGCGAAGAAGCGACTAAAGACTTCTATGGGTGGAGATAACAAGTCATTGTTGGGCCGAAGTTCATGCTGAAAAAAACAGGACGACTGGCCAGCGAATATTGTAGGTTCTGTGGTGTACCGGGAATAAGGAAGACTGTCAAGTATATTCTATGTCACTGTCTGGCGCTCGTGTGCTTCAAAACAAACTGTCTGGAGTATTATTTTTTCCAAAACCTAGGAGAAATATCAGAAGTTGGTAAGACGAAGCTGCTCACATTTAATTGTATCCAATTAGTTACTGGTTGCTTTCCGGTAATACAAAGATCCAAAGGGTTGTAGTGGGCTCTTGAGCGCCAGCCAGTTTGACCTAAACTAATCTCAAGGCATGTCAGATAATTTTGATTTACTTTGCATTTTGGTAGATTTGTTTAAAACCAAGCAGATTTCTTTCACTTCTACTTTTTTCAAGACATCCATAAAGCTAAGCACACATAATTTTGTAAAAAAGGAGTCATTTTCGAACAAGTCATAGCCCTTAATGGTTTTTTGGGGAGGACATTTGTATTTTCCTAAAGAAATGTTAACATTTTTAACGGGCAGCTACGGACAGGAAAATTTCTATTAATTTTTTTACATAATGAATTTACTAACTACATTTAAGGCTTAGAGCTTACACTCTTGCAAGGGAAAAAAGATTTTACTCAATTACATAAATTTTGTTTTAAATATAAATACAAAAAGTCCTGATTTATATCCTTATAACAATTTACTATATTTAAAAAATGTACAGCTTCTGCCATATAATTTTTTTTTGCGTTTGATTTGCTTAAATCCAAAAAAACTTAATAGAAGTGTCTAATAGCTGATCTTTCACACAGTAGTGTTCCTTGAAACTCTTATGCAAACTGAAAATTTGAAGGGCATTTGAGACAAGGGACCTTATTATGAACAAATTGTATTCCCCAGGTTATTTTTGTTGCCAACCAAAAAAATCTCCAACTTAATTTTCTAGCCGCACTGTGCCTTCTGTTATACTATAACAAAATGATTTGTCGAGGACCAAGTTCGTACATGATTTTATTATACAAATAATTTTGATTCTGAGGGCTTTTCATATAAAAGTTAGTTTGATTGTGTTAAACGCCTTTATAAAATAAATAAATACTTAAGGTAATCGCCTTTCGTTTCATTACATTACAGTTAAGGACAAAAAAGTTATTGAGATTTTTTACAACAACAAAATGTATGTGTTTATTTTTGTTGCCGCCGTAGGACTACCTGATTAATTATGCCAAGATCAAGGTAGTCAACTTTACTCTTCTATATTAGCATTCAAACCCAAAAATTTTTATTTAAAAATAATTAATTTTAAAGCTCAATTTCTTCTTTTTAGATGGTTTAAGTTTCAGATAAATCCAACTAATATTTTAAAAGTTATTTTATATTGAATTTTTGTCAGAAAAATATTAGACATTTTACACTGTACACATGTACACATGTTGTATGTGTTAATGTTCAATCGGACAACGGCAAACATTGTGCTTGCAAGCGGAACAGAGCTTAAAAAGCTTTCTGTGAGCGTTTTGAAGTTGTTTAAGAAGAGCTTGTTGGAAATTAATTTCTTACATTTTTTTTAAGTTTTACAACATTTTTAATTGAATTAACGAATTTTTTTTGTATGAAGATTTTATTTTAAAATTAATTCTTTTTAAAATTGCAGGAGTAAAGTGTTTTCTGACACTGAATTTATTACAATACAAATTCGTTAAGATTTTTTAAAATAAATTTAGAAGTTTTCTTTAAACAAACTATTGAATAGAATAATATTTAATGACATTATTTGTTTAGGCTCAATGTTTTTAACAAGCAATACTAACAAGATTTATTTTATTTATTTTTTGTTAAAGAGAATCACAAACGTTTATTCTATAAACATCTGCAGTTTAGCCATTTTTTTTTGGTAAATAAAGATATAAATTTTTTCTCAAACTAATGACAACAAGGTGACAAATGCTAACAATAGTCTATGTATGTTGACACCATGTGTATTGGAAATTTAAGGAAATCCAAATTAGGGAAAATAAAAAACCGCCTTAAAAAATTAAAGAGAAAAATGTAAAAGATTATTATTACATCAATTACAACAATAAAAAAAATAACAAACAAAGACAAGACATGAATGTATACTTAATCCGGCAGACGCAGGGAAATCTTAGAACAAAAAGGATTTTTTTTCTAAAATGAACAATTTACCATGATTATGGCAAATTTTATAGAAGTTATATAGTTGATTACTTGGCTAAGATGTGGGGTAGGCCACAATTGCACTTCTCATAGACGATCAGTGGCTGTTTAGAAATTGTAACAAAACATTCTGTTATAAAAATAGATACAAAAAGAAAGATCCTTTAAAAATAAAATTCTTTGGAATCTGTTATGTTTAAAATGATTTGTCATGTTTTATCGTTGTTTTTATTGCTAACAAGGGTGGATATGCCCGAATAACAATTCAATTATAAGAAGGATTTGCAATAACAAAAGAAAGTAAATTTAAAGACGAACCAGATAAATGTCCTTTTTTCTAAATAAAAAGATCACTGTAGAGAGATTAAAATGTATAGAAGTTGCAATATCATGCTGTTGTTTGTCTTTTATTTGCTTTAGAGCCAAAAAAATCCAGATGATGTCATTTTGTATTGAATACGTTTTTTTGTTGTTGTTAGAATGGCAAGAACCTCCTGCTGTTATTGCTAATGTTTGCTGTTTACTGGATTGCTCACTTTAGTCGAAGGCAAGTTCTTTAAATTACTAACTGCTCAATTCTCTTTTTTTTTGTTTTTTTTCCTGCACACCAGTTTAATGGCTTGCCTTTGCGTAAGGAGGAGGTCCTTTTTTATTGTTACTTTTTTTTTTCAGTGAAGTCTTTAAAGGTAATCAAAGGAGGAATAAACGTGGCTTCTTAAAAGTTAACATCTAAATAATTCTGGCGCACTGCAAGCAAGTTTGTTGCTTTGCTTATCATTGAAACAACTTGTAGTTGGTGTCCTTTTTTAATTATAAAATCTAAAGCAGCTGCATTTATTTGTTAAAGTTTTTCATTTTCACTTTTATGGTGTTATTTAGGATATTTGTTAATTTCATTTAATTTTATATTCTTTGTTAAATTTATTAGGGGCTCCTGTTTTGATCACTTGATTTGCAGCAGTCAACTACTGTGTCCTTTTTGTCGCATCCTTCAAAATTGTCATGGTTTTGTCTTGTGTTTTGTGTAAGATCATTTGTCTTGCAATTTATTACAAAAATTATATATTTTTGATTTGATAATAAGCAACCATGGTAAAAGACAACAAGGTGGTCTACTAATTGCTGGACATCTTGTTAGATTTTAAAGAAGATAACCAGAAGCAGATGTAAAATGTTTTCTACTACCACTTAGAGTAGTAAATTGTTAGATTATTTACCAAGAAGTTTAAGGGCGTTTTTATCAGAAATAATTTTAAGGTTAAAACAATTTCGTTAAACAATTTTAAAAATTTGTTTTATGTTGTTTACAATATGTTTTAACTAGTTTTAAGGTTGCTTGGTAATAAACTGTGTGTTTAAATAAAACAGCAAAGATTTTCGGCAGTACGTTAGGCAAAAGTTAATTCAGTTTTGTCAAAAAAGGGTTGCTTTTATCAAAAAAAAAAAATCTTTTTTTTTTCTTTCTGTCTATGAGGTTTTAGTTTTTATTTAAGATTTTTTGTAACGTCCTAAAATAAAAGCTTTAGAGGTTTTACCTCTTTGTTAATACTCGTTACAGTGGAGTTTATAACGAAAAAAATACAATTTTTTAATACTTTCTCCCTCAGAAGCATTTTCCTTAAATTCTACATTTTAAAAATCAATCTATTTAAACAAAATCTTTAATCCAAATCACTTACTACAAAATCTATTCCTTTTTAGGTTAAATTATTACATTTATTCTCCATAAAATAACAATAATCCATTTGCGTATAAAATGATAATATGATCCTTTTTTAAAAACCAAAAAAGAAAAACTAAACAACTTTTATCAAAAAATCAAATAAAAAAAATCAATTTTAATAATTTACAACAAAACAAATTATTATTACAATGTTTGGTTAAAAATTCAACATTTTTATAAAAGGCTAATAATAACTATTACCCACATCAAATGAAGGGACATTTCATAACCGTCAATATAAATTCAATTTAAGCTAAGGCAGGCGCCAGGCTTTTCAATAAAATTCGTCTCTCTTTTTGTTCTTTGTTTCTAACTTTTATTTAAAAAGTCATAAAACATTTATGAAATTTAAGATTATTTTGTATGTTCATATGTTTCTTTACTTTTTATAAACGTAATCATAAATGTTTTCTATAAACATATTTTGTTACTTCCAGGAATTAATAGCAAATAAAGGGTTCTTTTAAACACTTTATAATGGGGCATCATTGTTAAAACAGTGTAACTCATATTAAATAATAGATAGTTATTGTGTTTAACCACATACATAGATAATGTTAAATCGATTATAGTGAAGGTAAATCAGTTAAGGTTACAAGAGAATTAATCTAAATTTTTAAAGAAATTGAAAATTTATTAAATTGTTTTGTTGTCAATTTTTAAACACAAAAATAGTGTTTTTACTACTTCTATCGCTGCCCATAAAATTACCAATCCCTTCCCTGGAGCACACTACGCTCATCAAATAGTCTATTAGGCAATCTGATGTTTTTCAAAATTTTCTAATTGAATTTCAAAATTTTCGATTTAAATTACAAACAAAACGTAGTTCATAATTTTCTAATTGTCTATCAAGGTTTTTTTATTTTTATTTTAAATCAGAAATTCTAAAATACAATATAAAAATCCTAAATACAAATAGAAAGTTCTGGGGCGAAATTGCCGCATTCGATTCGAATCGAAACTTACACGATCGGTCAAGTTGTTAGTGCTTTTAATACAGGAATTTTAAAAAAATTAAGGAATTACGATTCGAATCGAATGCGACGACTTGGCCCCTGATATCTAAAAAAAAATTTTGAAATTTAATTAGAAAATTCTGAAATTGAACTAGAAACTTTTGAAATTAAATAAAAAATTCCTGAAGTTGAATTAGCAAGTTCTGAAGTTGAGTTAGAGTTGTCTGATGTTGATTTAGAAAGTTCTGATATACAATTGTGTAGATGTGGAAAAATTATTGCATATTTTTTAAAAGATATTACAAATTCTTAAACACGACAATTTTTAAGAAGAAAGAGCGCTATATTCGACTATGCCGAATCTTATATACCCTTCACATTGGCCTTTCGAAACCCCGAAATTTTTTTTATTTTTATCCATTTTTTTATTTACGAAATATTTATAATTTTTAAATAGAGTTTGGTGTCATATTTTTACTCTCTTAGGGCGACTACAAATAATTTGTAGGGGTTTTTACCCTAACTTCTTTTTATTTTGTATGGCAACCCCTTTGAAGGTAGAGATAGGAGGTAAGTATTTCTAGAAAATTGTTTGCAAGGAAAATGAGTTGGGGTCAATCCTGCATATGACCCATCCACGAACACCCTTAAAGCTGTAGGGGGGATTTATTACAATTTCCAAACTTTGTATGGAAGCCCCTTAGGCGATAACGGTAGGGGGTAAGTATGTTCTAGGAATATGTTTGAAAGGGGAAACTAATCGGGGTCGGTCGTACACTTTATTTCTCTAATGCCGAGTCTGGGGAAGTTATGGGCGTTTTTACATAATTTTTGTTAATTTTGTATTGCAACCCCCTTAGGTGATGGTGATAGGAATATGTTTGTGAGGGAAAACTAATTGGAGTCTTTTATACATTTTATTGCTCTAAGGGCGACTCCAGGGAAGCTGTGGGAGCGATTTAAAAAAAATTTTAAATTTAACTGTGTATGTCAACCTACTTAGGGGGCGGAGATAGAGTGTAAGTATGTTCCACAAAAATGTTTGTAAAAATAAATCAATGGGTGTCAGTCTAACATTTCACCCGTGTAGGGGCGACTCTGGGGCAGTTGTACAGGTTTTTATGTACAAATTTTAGAATAATAAACTGAGGAAGTCTTGCTAGTTTTCAATAGCAATTTTTTCGCAAATATTTCTTATAGTTTAATATCACTTACGGGTTAATGTGACATCGCGGAGGGCTTCAAGCATTTTATTTCAACCATAACACTTATGGGGTCGCATGTGGAATGACAAACTAACATATACCCTTATCACTTATGTGAAGGGTATAAAAACTTTCTAACAGCTTGGAAAAAATTTTACTTATAACGAACAAATCTAGATCATAATCACATAGTTCTTAATCTAATTTTGCTTAGTGTAAATTGTCGTACGTTTGTTGTATTAAACTCATGTTAAACTGTTTGTAGTATCATATGTCACATATAAAAGTAAATTTTTTTTTATATTTTTACATATATTTTGTCCACAATTCTATTGTGCTTGCTTTCTTACCTGTTCCTTTTGTGTTGTTTCTTTTCTGTGTTGAAGACAACAAAACAACATTTTTTTTTCTAACTTTGTACAATTTTTGAAATTTATGATTATGATTCCCGCTAATTACAATTGTATGCATTTAGTGTAGGGGCCTTAAGAGTTTTTAAAAATTAAACAAAACCAGTGTCCTTCAACACATTTAGTTTAAAATTATTAGGGTTAATGGGGTGAAGCTAATTGTTTAATGAAATATTTGTTAATAAATTTTACTCTTCTATGTATATACTTAATCAACAAAAGGCAATTTGCTATTGATATGATCAGTCCCTCATTTTTTTAGTACGTTAAAACACCGATAGATCTTAATCTAAAGCAATTTTATTGATTCACACACCATTAGAACGAAACCATATTCTCAAAGTAAAGAAAAATGCTATAGATAAGGCTCTTTTAGACGGAGAAGCCAAAGAAAGTCGGTGATTAAAACCCAGGGTTATAAAATAATTTCTGTATTAGATCGTTTGTATAAGGTTTGCGCCCAGGGGAAGAGCCCAAAAAGGGATTTATTTTACCTCTCCTGTTGCTTCTAACGGACAACGGTATATTAAGAAAGCTTGACACTAAAAATTTTGGTCATGAAGACATTTATTTCAACAGTCAGGAAGTAACTGTAAACGACATTATATGCACTTTCTTTGTGGGCACCAAGAAACAGGCCAGCAAAACCTTTGCTTGGCGAATAAGTTAGCAAGTAATATTGAAATTGTAGAACTAGTTATTTTTATTTGAGCTTTCTCAAAATTCACAACCTCTGCTTACAAATGTGCTTACAAGAATCAATCAAATAACAAGCTTCCAGGCATTTCCTAAAAAGTGAAATGAAAATTTAAGGTTTCTAAAACCAAGATGTTGCAGAAGGTCTATTTCACAATTATATTTTTGCTACAAAAGTGAAGGACTTGTTGTAAATACCTTATTGTCTTGTAACCTATAAAGTAATGAGAGACTATTACTAAAATTCCAAAAAATTTACTGAGAGGTTAATCAAAAATCCTGACAAGACGGAACTAGGAAGTACGTATATAGACACCCCACACTCAATTGGAGGAGCTGAACTGGCATATGAGGCTCAAAATCTTGATAGTAAGCAGTGAAATGCACTGAAAGGGGTCTGTAAAAAAAATTAGAAGCAGCTGAGGCTTGTAATCAAGGATGGTTATTTGGTTATACACAATGTTTTTAAGACCCATTTTTAGCTATGGATGGACTGTGCACCACAAGCCGAAAGAAAGGGTCAAAGATATGTTTCACTTGACATCACTGCTGCCATGAGAATTCCAGCTAAAGTGGCACTAGAGTGATTCTTTACACAGTACCAATTTAGTACAAAATAATGGATACGAAACTAGAAGAGTCTTCCAATATTGCTCACACTAGGATATTATGAAGAATTTATATTAGGGATCCTATTAAAGACCGGGGATCAAAGACAGATGGAGAAAAAGGCTCGTATCCTAAAAAAATTTTTAATTTAACAAAGGTTATTAAAACAAAATTTTCATACAAATTCAGTATTTGAAAACTACTTTAAATTAAAATTTTTTTTTTTATTACGACCCTAAGTCTATATTTACAAAGAGGGCATTTAGTTGCCTTTAAGACTAGCTAATTATTGTAACGAGTTTCAGGCGGAGATAATGGTGATTTTGACGGCATTAAAGGGCAACATAATTAAAGTGAAATACAAGAAATAAATGATCGTGGAAGACTTGGTGTGAAAATTTACTTCTTTCACTTAGACTATGTTGGGTTCCAAGCGTTTACGATATGGCTGGTAATAAAATTTACGACGAGCTCACTTAAAGGTTCATTTATACGTAACTTAACCATACCACAGTAAACAGCTGTTTGAACCAAACTTATGGGCAACACTGTATTTGATTATAGGTGGCTTACCATTAAACCATAACCATAACCTTAGATACCAATTTAGTTTTGGTTTTTAAGGCAACGGTTGTGGTTATGGCAAGTCACATATAATTGAACCTTAAGCTGGCATTTGATGAGATAGGGGCATGGGTGCTTAACATGAGAAATCTTTAAAGGAGAAACAGATGTAATTGTGGGGTAGCTACACTATATGGTCAAAGTTGGTTTCAGCAAACACTAAATTATCCTTGAATCTAGGAAGGCTGAGCCTGAGTACTACGATTGTCTGCCTTTAGCCATAAAAAGAGTACAGAGAGCACAGTAACATCATTCCAACATAACTTATCTAACTGTTCCCTGGCATATAACTAACGTGAAACTGGTCTAAGGATTAAAAGCTCCGTCAATGTCAATGCATACAACTAAGGTAAGCAATTTACTATTTAAGGACTTCTCTATGTATTGTGTCCCCTCATGTGGAGCTATTTCCACTAATCTCATTCTGGTATCCTGCTTAGAGCCATGTAATCCACTTTTTGCTTCACGTTTTTGCTAGAATTAGACAAATAGGTTGAAAATCTTATGGGCTAGAAGGGGTAAAAGCAAAGATTAAGGCATGCAAGGAAGGGTGAGCCCGAAGTTTTGTAAAAAAGATCAGGTCCAGCTTTAGACAACAACAATCTAAACTATGCAATTTACAGCAACAACAAGAAACTGCTGCTTTTTAAAATTTGTTAATAAATTTCAGTACGTATATAAAAATATTAACATTGTAAAGAACATTCAGTGATGATTACAATTATTTAAGTACATAAACTTAAAAATTATTTTTACCTAATTCTGTTTTTAACAATTACTCGTCAAAAATATTTGATTATGAAAAATGATTTTGAAAATGCATGATAGAAATCTTTTCACAGAGTTATTAACACATTTCGTTATGTTGAGAAAAAGAAAAAAGTTTATTCAAATTATAGTTAATGTTTATGATTTTATCACTATAAACGTTTATTCTTTCATATGTTTGTTAAATACCATAAACAAAGTATATTTTACTTACTTCACAAGAAAAGGGAGAGAGAAACAGATTTTCACCCAATTTTTTAAAGGCATTTACTTAAGCTGTAAAATATAAAAAAGATATAAAAAGCAAAACAAAAAACTTTCAAAAATCTAATAAGATTATGAGGCACCTGTTGATTTACAGCTTTATAAGAGTTTCTTAATAACCACAATCAGATTATTATCTGATTTTAAGAATTTTCTTAATAAAATTATTTTGTATTTGAATTTTTCCGAACTTTTCATCTGCTATTATAAAAATTAATTTTTGTAAAAAGTTTTTAACCTAAAATGTTATTATCGCAGATGTGATGGTGCAACATCTTCTTTATTATTTTCGACTGAATCAAGCGTTAGGGGTACCTTATACCATAGCAAGGTGTATCTATACAAGGTGACCGCAATTCCGGACGGACATTTTGATTCTCTAATTTTTTTTCATATGAAGTTTGGCATATCGATACAAGGTGATTGCAAGAAAAAAATTAAGAGAGTCATTCTCTTACCCTTTGCTTTTTTTATATGGAGTTTAACAGTAAAATTGAAATTCTGCTCAATAGTCTTCTTATCCCCCTGTACACCACAAAATCCACAATCATCGCTCGCCAGTCATCCTGCTCTTTTGGCATGAGCCGCTGTTTAACAATGACCTGTTATCATTTCCACTAGGAATCTACAATTTCTCTTTCGCAAATGCAAACGAAACCTCATCACTTCATAAGATCCCCACATAATCCTAGAGACTCTACACGAAGTGGTATTTACCCAGACCTTCATGGCTCTGACCCTCACCGCAGAGTCTATACGCCTATTGTAGACCTAAAGTGGTGCACCAACGTCCGTTGCTCTTTCCATAGGAAAATGGACACCTTGCTTTGCCAGCTCGACTGCCGTCTTCTTCTATCAACACTCCTGTGTCTTTAAACCCAGTAGTTATACACCTGTCTCACAGCACACAATCTACCAATATTTTTGTTTGCACGCCTTAACAATTGAGGAGCAGATGAGCTTCGCGGAGATTGCCCTTGTCGCTGCCTGACTGTCAATAAAAATGTTTACCAGAGAATTCTCAATCCGAGGTTGCTAGAATCTCTACCTACAACTTACTGCAGCAGTGGTAAGAAGTTTGAAGAATTTTTTGATACCTAGTTTCTAGTAAAAAAATGCAGCTCAACCTCCCCTCCATCTTAGACTGTTCCCTATAGACGCTGCAGGTCCATTCTGTGGTCTAGGTGAAGGCCCGTCCACCAGTCGTACTTCTCGATAGTTACAGCTGGAATCCCAATGAAGCTCAGATTCGGGATCATGTAGTCACCTGCTACATTCTATGCTGACGATAATCCTGCCCTAAACGAGTCACAGATCTCCTTGCAAAACCCTCTGCGACGAGGTTGATTGGTTTCAGATTTATGATTACATCCAGCACCGCCGTGGGAGTGCTGATTTGAGCACCAGTTATTCTGAATTATGTCACGCTATACGCACTTTTCAGCCGCCTGCGATTGACTTGCTTTTCGAGTGTAGTCCACCATCCGAGTATTCCGTAGAGTAACATTAGCCAAGCCATTGTCACTGCAGTGTAGAACCCAAACGTAAGATTTGGCATAAGGCCCCAAGTTTTGCCTGACACTCTTTTAAGTAGATACCGAAATAGATCTAGACATGGCTATCGCCAAGAAAACCACCCTTACATCATAGTTTAAAAAAACAATTAGACCAATTTTTAAGGCTTCAATGACAATGTGAATTTGAAAGGCCACCTTTACTATAGGCAGACGCCAGTTAAATTCCAGCCGCAGTCTACCGAGCGCTAAGATATTTGGGACACTATTATTGGCGCCAATCATACACATGATGTTGTTGCTCAAATTTTTTCTTAACCACTCATGTAAATGCAGCCCCCCTTTTTAAGTAATAAATATTTAAAAACAACTCAGTTTTAAATTTAAATAAATTATGAAAAATATGACATTTTTATGGGAGTTTTCCCAAATACACTAAAAATGTTTAAAACACACGTGCTTCAACTAATAACATCATAAAACTTACACAAATTATGCATAATTATCTCTTTGCTACAACAAAAAATAAAAATATGAGAAGAAAAAAAAGGAGACACCAGCATTTTTAAAATTCTATTCAAATTGCTTTTGGTATTATTAAAAATACGAAAGGACAGACTTAAATAGAGACAAATGTAACACAGGAACACTGATATATAATTTTCTTGGAAATTCCCATAAATACAAATATACATATAAAAACATTGAAAAAGGAAATTGGTGGCGACACTAACATAAATTTTTACATTAATTGTGAGGTTGTTAAATTGAGTATTAGAATGACTCTATTCCACCTCCTTCTCCACCACCTATTCATGTTAGTTAATGTTACGTTACAATATTCAATATTCATAATCAGATCTGTTTAAAATTAAATATTCCTTGTTTTTTATGACGTTATTAATGTTAATAGAACCTTAAAGAATATAACCACCAACTTCAAATTATATGATTTAGGAATATTTAATTAATTATAAAAAGGCCGAAAGACATCGAAATATTATTGGGAAAATTTTCATGTAAATATAACATTAATGATTTTATTGAGAAACATTCACACATACATATGTACAGAAATATATATGTAAATAATGATAGAATTTCAATTTGTAAAAAATGAAAAATGGAAAGCATGAATATTGAAGCACAAAATTTGATTTTTTTCTTGAAATAACAAATGAAAGTTAAAGAAAAAATTTTTTTTGCGGTTTTTATTAGAAACTAAAATTTTACACAAATTTTTATAATATGGCAAATTATTGGTTGTTTTTCATTTAAGATCAACTATTTTTCAAAACATTTTTTTAACCAACTCTTTCTTTATAGATGTTACAAAATTTTCCCAATATTACTATTAAATCAATTACAATCCGCAGACCAAGCTAATGTTGTTTCTTACATACTGTTTTCAATTGTATTTCAGAAATTTCGAATTGTATTTCAGAAATTTTTATTCAATTTTAGAAATTACCAAATTTATTTCAGAAATTTTTATTAAATTTAAAAAAATTCTTTTTTAATTTCAGAAGTTTTTAGTTGTTTTTCACAATTATCCATTTGTATTTAGATGTTTCCATTTGTATTTCAGAGTTTTATATTTTTTTTAGAATTTTCTACTTGTATTTCAGAACTTTATAAACTGTATTTTAGAAATTTCTATTTGTACTTGAAAATTTTCTACATTATTATGTAGCAGAAGTTTCTCATTGTTTCTAGATTTTTATTTTTAAAATTATATTGCTTTTTCTTTCTAACAAAATGTTACTGAATATTACTGATTAATTAAAATTGAGAAATAAAAATGAGAAATTTCGTAAGTACAAATAGAAAATTCCGAAAATACAAATGGAAAATTCTGAAAAAAAAATTCTGAAATGGAAATAGAAAATTTTTAAATAAAAATTTTTAAAATTGAACTAGAAATTTATAAAATTAAATTACACATTTCTGAAATATAATTCGAAATTTTTGAAATTGAATTTCCTGAAGTTAAACAAGAAATTTTTAAAATTGAATTAGAGATTTCTGAAACATAATAAGAAAATTAAAAAAAAATTAATTAGAAATTTCTAATATCAAATTGGAGATTTCTGAAATCGAATGAGAAATTTTTGAAATTGAATTTCATATTTCTGAAATTAAATCAAATTTCAGAAATAAAATAAAAAACGAAAATCTAGGCTTTTATAAAAATACCAGTTAGGGCCTTTCTATAATAAGGTAACGATATATAAGTGTGTTAATTTTGACAATTTGAAAAAAAGAATAAAGCAGGTTTAAAATCTTTATAATCTTTAGCGAATCGCTCACGCTTCTGACAAAAAATTACGATAAATTAAATATCTTGAAATTCCTAAGAGGTTATTACTCCTTAGAGAGATTATACAGTGGTGGCCATATAAATAGAAATGATCAAGCAGAACGAATATATTTTTGTAAATGTATTAAAAATGTTGTTACTCATGTTTAACTAAAGGTGTGTTCGACGTAAGTCCGGGTAAAGTCCAGTAAAATTAGAGTATACGAGAGAACAACAGAACAGAGGAAGTTTTTTTTTAATTTTCATAAAATTGATTTGGATCGCATTTTATGTGTTAAAATGTATATGGCAATATTTAACTTAAAATTGATGTATCAGAGGTATACATATCCTGGGTTTTTTAAAACCTTCGGGAATTTTATACTTTTAAGGTTTTATGCTCTAAGCACAACTGGGACGAACGACAAATTTCGAATATTCGTCTTAGAAAATAAAACACATTTGTGTATATTAAAACGCACACAAACAGTGCGTCGACTGTAATTCGTCATTAGTAACGAGCTCTGCGTTACAACGGATACCAATGATTTGGCACAGAGTGGCCATTTTTCTTTTAATTTTTTTTTAATTTGTTATTAAATAATGTTACTTTAAACTTTAAGAATTTTTTTAACTTTTTATTTGGGTCAATAATACACTTAATGTATTTTTAATATTATATTTATATTTTTAGATATTTTTTAATTTATATTTTTTTTTTCAATTAGTGCTTTTTTTAAGAAATATGGTCACTCCATCACAGCTGTTTTATTCGTACACTCATTTGTCGTGTAGCGCAAAATTCGTCGTTCGTCCCAGTTGTGTTTAAAATATTACTTCAATTTGTGTTTCTCTCTTTTTGAAATTTTTTTTAGTAATTTTTGGGGCATGTTTGATGCAAAACATTACACTTTGTATAAAAAAATTACCCAGCAAACAATAATAGATGTGATTGCTTAAAACCTACATTTAAACACATAAAGAAATGCTAGTACAATTTTTTAGGGTACTTATTAGTTATAACTTATAAAAGTGTTTTTTTTTGGAATGTAAAAATTAAGTTAAATGATTTTTTAGCTTGTAGCATAAAAAATGTTGAATATATGCGATTTAACAATTTATTTACAAAAACGAATAGCATTCTTGCATTGACAAGCATAGTAAAATTCATTAGTTTTTCAGCAAAATTTGAAGCGATTCCTATATTAAATGCATTGACAACTCGATCGAGTGGAAATTCGATTCGAATCGGTCGCCCAGGAAACTAGCTCAATATTTTTCGCACATTTTTAAATTAACTGTAAAGAATTATAACAAAAAATGTATCTTAATTGTTATCTTTTTCAAATTTATTAAAAAGTTTTAGCCAATTCAATTTAAACACATTAAAGCTTTTAAGTAAAAAAATATTTCTATATGTAACATTTTTCCCCTTATAAATATTGCCACTATTAACTTCAATTCTAGTTTTTTGCAGTTGCTGTCAAAACTTCTAAAAGTGTCAAACAAAAAGCAGCAGAAATATTGAAAAAAATGAAAAAGTACCAATAAAACCACTTTTTAAAGAAACAATTGAAAATCAATTGATATTTCTACAGAAAAATGAAAAATATATTACCAATTACCCAACTCCTTGCTAGTTTTAAGCATGAGAATTTAAACACTTGTGCTGTGGTCTTTATAGAAGAAACTCTGTGTATATTAAGAAAAATGTGGGAGCTTTTTGGGGAGTTCGATACGAAAAAAATTATTATTGTTTAGCAATTTTTCCGCCATTTATAAAATTGTCAAGGGAGTTTTAAACTGTTATTTTTTGGTGTTTTTTTCTTTTTCAGTCTTGGCAGACAATTACTTCAGCTGCATAAAAAATAAAATGCGAAAGCATGTCTTAAATGTAAACAATAACAGCGACAACAAATGTAAACAATACTAAAAGCTTTAGCGAATTCCTATCTAGTTCTTTGTACACGATGAACAAACTTAGGGTCCTTTGGGGTGAGGAAAAGTAATAAAAGAAAAATATGTTCGGCTGATTGTACAGTACCGTGCAAAAAAATAGCAATTTATTATTATGTTTTATAAGGATATGAAATACTTAGATTGTTTTATTTATTTTATATTTATGAATATTTTTAAAGCTTAAGGAAAAAATGCAGCTCACTTGTAATCGGCTAATTTAATTATTGGCATAACCTGCAAGTAGGAAAAGGTTAATGGAAATACAAGTGGAAATAAAGTGCGGATTTCAAAAATAAACCGTACTCGCTACTTCCAGACTGGTTGATTTACATCCGTCATATGATTCATTCTTACTAAACTATCAGCTGTCAAATAGTTTTCTTAAGATGTTACAATAATTTTAAATTTAAATGTTAGCAAACTAAAGTCTATAGATTGTCTTTGAACGCTTACTTTTGGACAGGAATAGACTTAGAATCTCAGGGAAGCAAACACTTATAGAATTAAATAGAAAGTTTTATTCTTAATCAAATGTTGGCAACCACAAAGTCTTTATAAAGAGAAGTCCTGTAAATTACAAGTCTACAGCCTCACATCTAAAGCTGGGTAAATGGTAGAAAAAGGACCGGAGGATGAACGAGTCTGCAAAGCTGAGTGTACTGGCAGGATGCTCATACTTAGAAGGAGTACTGAAAAAGCGAAGAGGAGCGTATGCTAAAGGGTAAATATTTTTCTTGTTTACTGCCAATTACTTGTACAGTAAAAAATTATATTTTTTATGGTAAACACTTTACTAAAAGGATATAACTAATTTAGGGGCATGAAATGAAAAGCAAAAGGCGTGTATATCCCGCCAGACATAAGGATTTTTTAGTCACATCTTCTATTAATCTTTATGTGTTTGCTTTGTTTGACAAAAGCTTCCTTCACACCAGTCAAATGTGTAAAGAAATTTAATTTTCTAAAGATTATTGGCAGAAATATCCTAAACTCTAAAGCTGAATTTAGTTAAGGACACTCTCTTAAGCCAATTGTTAGCATTACGTAAGGATGGCTTGGTTGGTTGGCTTTTATGGTAGCTTATCTTGTTCACAAGCTGTCAAATAAAGTCTAGAATAACCCTGTTTGACCCTGTTTCTTAGAACTTTTACCTGAATTAGGCCTTGGAGTACCAGATCCAACTTGTGCTTAGAGTTATCTCAATCGGTCATTTAATCTGCCCATCGAGACATATGTAATCTAATATTTTAATAGCCCAGAAATCTTTGCCTCCTTACAGCAAGGGCATCCTCCTTTTCCTTATTCCCACAACTACGACAGTGGCCGCTTAAAGGGAGTTTGAGTCTATTTGCGGGTTCACCAAACATTTAGTGACCCGTTAAGGCCAACATAAACATTAAAACATCCTTTCGTTTCTGGCTTTTCAGATGGATCGCACACTTGCAATAAAAATAGGGCCGTTTTCACAAAAATTGTACACAACTCGATTCTGAAGTTAAAGTTCGCTAAAATGCAAACTGGAAAGGTCCCACCCGTCACAGCCTTCAAGTTGTCATTCTTTCAGTGCCTACTAACTATTTGTTGCTTAAAAAATATATCACCTTTGGAAATTAAAGCTTTTTTTTAACTAAAATTTTTAGTTGTCCCAACGGAATTACCCATTTGCATTCCACTTTGTAACATGCATGTTACAATAGGTTAAAGTGTAACCGGAAGGACTTTTGTGAAGGGCTTGGTTTGGCAGCAACAAAAGGGAAATAGTTGACACAAGTGTATCGAGGTAAATTAAAAATATACGTATTTGAGAAAATTGCTGCAATTGCTTTGATTACCAGGGTTTCAAAAGGGACGTACTTTGTCTTTTTGATTTAAACAAGTAGTGTTTTCTAGGCCGTCAGCTAAACTTTCTTGAGCGTCATTAGCATTAGCATCAAAACTTAATGTTTTTTTAGAGAAAAATAATATAAACTTTTGTGTAAAATCTTGCATTTGTTATATAACCAGCTTTAATTTTTATATGCACCTGGAAATCATCTGTAATTTATATAAACAAAATCCTTAAAGTAGGTTTGGTTTAAATAAATGTTCCGTCTTATTATCATCTTTTTTTTCTATACAAATAACCCCTTTCCCATTGCCTGATAATCATATTCCTTAACACAAAAATAATAGCTCAAGGCTAAATTAAATTAAAAATCGTTTTAATTCAAACTGACTGCATTCAAGCCTTAAGGTTTAATATCAAAATAAATATTTACAAAGATTTCTAATAAACACCCACAGATATCCTTAATGAAATTGAGAAGAAAAAAAATAAAACCAGAAAAATTATATTGATGAATGTGAATGTTTATTTAAGAATTTTCTCAAACTAATCAAAATGATTCCGAATATCAGTAAATAGAAAAAGGGTTCTTTCAGGCAAATTACAATGTATTTTCAAAAAAAAAAAAAAATCAAATCCTTTGCTTCCTTTAATGCACAGCGGTAGAGGAGGCAACTAACAACATAGTGTTTATTGAACTATTTATTTAAAATGTGTGTGAGTGTGTATGTATTTGCTTTAATTGCTAGATGTATGAGTTTGAGTGTGTCAATCCTTTGGTTGTGTAAACAAATCTATTTCATCAAATATCCTTAAGAATATTTTTGCTGTCAACAATATCATAAAAGTGTGATGTTTTCATTAGGCATAAGGCAATGATTTTTCCTTTCATATTTACTCTTTGCTTCTAATTCTTGCTTGTGGCATTTTAACCAATAAATGCCTTTAAGGCTTGTTTGCATGCATGTATGTTCAAGATTTTATTTATTTTACTGCATTTTAATTTGTTCAAATATCTATAACTCTTTGGCTATTTTGTTATTTTGGTAGAATTATATTTCGTCCGTACGTTTGTCTGTTATTCTGCCTAAATATTATATTTCTTTTCTCATTGTAAATATTTTTATTTTCATGAATTTACAAACATATTCATATCATTTTTCCATTGTACTAAATAACATGTTCTATTCTATTTATTAAATCAATCTCTGGTTGCATTTTATAGGATATTTTATGTTATTTTAGTATTTTAGGCATTTGTGGTTGTATAAAATCAAATTAAAATTTTTTATTAAGAATAAGGTTTTGTTTGTTAAATGCTTTTGCAAAATTTTATTGGATAGGTTGGCTAAAAGTTTTGGTTTTATAAAAAAAAACTAAATTAAAATGTGGTTTGTTAGAAATTTAATTTTAATTTTTTTTACTCTACACCACTTACGGAGAAAGGGGGATATCCGTATCGTTCATGTTTGAAAAAAATAAAGGAACAAATCATACATCTTACAGTGATGAAGTCAGAATCATCTTCTGAGGCTATCTGTCTGTGTATGCCTCCGAATGGGTGTCCTTGTAAACCTTGTAGTCAATTTGGAATTAGGACGATGCCTGTTCAAAGTATTATTTGTGGTCCATAGTTAATTGTAGACTCTGAAATACCCAATAAACGGCTCCATTCCCTAAACGTACCCTAGGTTAGGTGAGGCTAGGTTAGGTTAGGTTAGGTTAGGTTCGGTTAGGTTAGGTTAGGTTAGGTTAGGTTAGATTAGGTTAAGTTAGGTTAGGTTAGGTTAGGTTAGGTTAGGTTAGGTTAGGTTAGGTTAGGTTAGGTTAGGTAAGTTTGGTTAGGTTAGGTTAGGTTAGGTTAGGTTAGGTTAGGTAAGGTTTGGTTAGGTTAGGTCAGGCAGAAAAATGATAGCCTAGTATTTTAAAGCTAAACTCTAGAGTAGTCTTCAGCCTCTTGGAAAATGCCCCCAGTTGTTTCTTATTAATTCTAGATAATTTCTTTAGGTTCTGAAAAAGTTGCGACCCAAGGCAATTTGTTTGAGAGCGTACGAATGCTAGAAAATAACATATGTAGAATATAAGTAGTGGTCCTGTTATTTTGGCAAAGACTGCTTTTCAAGAATGACCCGTCACAGTCCCCACCAAAAGCCTACAATTTCTTTTCCGCAAACTTACTGAAAACCTTTTCTCTCTTTAATTATAAGATGTTCACAAAATCTTAACAACTATACACGAAGTAGTATCAATGCAGACCTCCGAAGCCTTGACCTCTATATCAGATCTTATGCTTCCATTATAGGATTGAGGAGCAACGAACGTCCGTTGCTCTTTTCATAAGCTAAGGGATCCCTTCTCTCAATACATCTAGGTTTCCGAAATTAGAATACTTCTATGCACCTCTCTCACGGTAAACAATTTACCGATGGATTCCTCTAACCCTTAGACAATTGAGTAGCATGTGAGCATTTCAGAAGACTTAGTTTCCCTGTAAGGCCTAGTTTCAGCACTACTTTCCTGCCTGGTTTTACATTTCTTGCACTCGTTGGTTCTGATATTAGGGATTATTAACTGAGGTGTTGGTTATTATATGGCCAGGTATAGCGGACTATAACTCTACAACGTTTTTTTTTAGCTGTTTTTAATATCTTCTATTTTATTTTAAAATATCGAAATCGATTACTGCTTACATATGAAGTTTCATTCACAACTTTCGTCCTTTTATGTCCTGCACGTTACATAAATACATTAAATAAAACTCCACAAATTAGCTCTAAAGCAAAAATATATATTTTTTATAAATAAATTACTTAAACAAAGACATAAATTGTTAGAAAAGGATATTTACTTCAAGAGAAAATTTATAGTCTCCATGTCCAGTCAACAATCGAAAGCAAAAAAAAAGAATTAGTCTTTATTATTTAATTGAATTGTAAAATTTGATTTCCTTTACACTTTATTTCCTGCAATTTGTAAAAAAACTATATAAAAGAAATACTCTAACTTTACTGGTAGCAGCATCTTTAAAAAAAAAACGATAAAAATGTTTTTAAAGAAATGTGTCTTATTTTTTTTAATAACTAGGAACAAACATAAAAAGGTAAAAGGACCTTTTTTATGTGTAGTTGTATGGCTGCACAAACTAACAATGGCCGGGACACCAACAGGAAGTGTGTGCTGCAACAATTGGAGTTTAATTTTTAATATTGCAGCAGGACACAAAAGCAAGTTAAACAGTAGAAGAAGCGAATAAGAACCATAAATTACAAATGTTACTGGTTGACTGTTAAAAAAATACTCTTTTAAAAGGAAATTTAAAAGGAAAATCCAATTGTTATTTTACAATCGAGTTGCAGTTTCTTTATATTTTTATTTATTTTTTTTTTAACAAATAAAAAACATTCATTTGTTTAAAGGTAGTAAAATGCAAGAATCATAGCAGCAAAAAGGCAACAAGCAAAATGGCTTTTAAAAATTTGATGCAATATTTGCTTAAGAAAAAATGTAGACGCTTGCAATTAAATACACAAATCTTAATTGTTGTTAACAAGAGAAAATTAATTTTAACAAAATTGCTTTAAGCTTAAAATAATTTACATTAAAAAAAATTAAATTAAAATAAAAATATATTTTAATTACTTTAAAGAAAAAAACAAAAGGGCGACAAATGGAACAGAGGTGACGTATATGTGCAGACATGCCATTTTTAAGGCCTGCAGCCGTGGCCTCCAAACGCTGGTTGGCTTTATGAGACTGTGAAAGAATCGATTCTTTTCTACGGAGTTGAAGCCTGGTAGAAAGCCAAGAATATTACTGAGAAAACGAAGCACGAAATGGCAATTCTAGTTACAGGTGCTGTAAGGTAGACTCCACCTAAGGCACTTTTTACTGGCTCCCAGCAGATCTCGTGGCAAAGAAGTACAAGATACCGCAGCAAGACTACATTCTGTGGGCACTGAATACACTGAGCATGGCGTCGTGCAATCATTGTTAGGACTTTAAATCTTGTTCGCAATTTGATCGACTATGGCAAAAAGGTACCTTTTATCATTTTCTTTAACATCTCAAAAAGAAGAGTATAGGCAATCACCTTTGAACTTATAGACCCTAAAGTACAAACGGAAGGATCTAAAGATAAACTGTTCTTGGAGGCGGTATATTCATTGCAGAAGTTCCGGTTTATTCATATTACTCGAATAATAGAGTATACTATAGCCAGAATTGTCAGCAATTTTTATAGCGAACAACAAGTTGTGGTACTAGAAGGTTTTTGGCAAAATGATCGGGATCTTCCCGAACAGCCAAGCCGCCACGCTACATTGAAATTTGTTCTGAAATATCAGACATCCTTCTGCTTAATGTCAATGTATTCTAACATCGTTCTTATATAGATATGGGAGCACGTGACTTAGAAAGCTGACGAGCTGGATAAAACTATTTTGATATAAAGCGTATCTTGCAATATATAAACCGGAACCGCGAGAGCATTTCAAAATTTTTGGCGGTACTGACAGGTCACTGAATGCTAGAGAAGCATGCGAAATGACTCCGACTCCCCTTTAATGACCACTATTGTAGCTGTGGGAATAGCGGAAAAAAGAAATCAGTTTTCGATCTTCACTGCAAATGCCCTGCCCTGACCGCGAAAAGGCACAGATTCATAGGCAGACATGTACTGGACATCCTAGAAGATGTATCCACAATAGGTTTGAACGATCTGTCGAGATACATCAGCACGACGGGGTGGGTTTAGTACCCCATCTTGGACCTTTTTTTCTAAGAGGACCTCTTGTCTGACGAGTGGTGCGGTGCTGTCAAAACAGTGTCATTTAGACTCCACTTGACAGTTTACGTGCAGCGAACTACCACGAGAACCAACCAAAATTGAAATTTGTACTTAAATATCAAACATCCATCAGCTTAATGGCAATGCATTCTAATATCGTGGTAGCACGTGACTAAGAAAGATATATTGCTGATGAGCTAGTAAAGTATGGTATAAAACTGGATGATCGGGATCCTCCCAAACAGCCAAGCTGTCGCTCTGTATTGAAATTTGTTCTTAAATATCAGGCATCCTTCAGCTTAAGAGAAATGTATTTTAACATTATTCATTCGTGTTGAAGCACGCGACTAATATGCTGTTTATAAAACACGTTTGACGAAACGTCTTGAACGCTTTGCATGATTTTTGTTTTTGTATGTTTTTTGTGTGTGTTGTTCGAATGTGTTCTATAAACAGCACATAAGAAAGCTGTATTGCTGACGAGCTAGTGAAGTATGGTATAAAACTGGATGATGCAGGGATTGGCCACCTATGTGGTGTCCCACCCTCTTCTAGTAAACGAACCTACACGCAAAGTTCAAGGTTAATATGGCTAAGACAGGATGTTCTTAGTGTCTTGCGAATTTAAAAGGCTGACAGATACTTAGGCCCAAATTAAGCACTAATCACTGTACATTTGGCAACCATACCAGGAGAATGGAATTGCTTTCAACGACTTTTGTATAAGTTGAAAAGTTGCAAGGGAAGAAAAGAAGAAAAAGAAGAGCATCCCGTTCTGTTGCCCGGAAATAAACTTATATACGAGTCAGGCACTTTGAAACCAACGAATAATACTCGTAGTCAGATGGGGCAGGTGAGGCAAAATTTCCCAACCATTTCCTTCTTAAACGCGTTTAATGTGTATTGCAGAAGTAGCAGATCATCCTTATGATAAAATATTACGATTTCAAATATGGCGACTCATTCTGGTTGTTTTTTACCTTCAAACAAATCAGTTGCATTTTGTAAAGTTTACTTTGAAAGTCTGGCCAGATTTCAGCAGCTTATATGTCTTCCCTCTCAAAACCTTCATTTTTGAAGCGCTTAAGCCATTTCTAAGACGGTGTTTTTAATATATGTGGTTAAAGCTACTAATTTCTATAAAAGGTGGTGCCACGCTTTCTTAAAATAAATGAGAAATAGTACTTATGTTCTAAATTTCTATAAATCGGTTCAGGCGTCTAGGCGTAATTGCGTGACAAACAAACGTTTGTACTAAATAATAAGATTTTTTTTTTCAAAATTTCTGGTCAAATTTTGTAGATTTTCGTGTTTTCATATATATTATAAAACCTTTAAAAATTTTACTTCTTCTTAAAAGTCAAAAAAGAAAACAGTCCAATCTGTACCTAAACTAATAAAGGGTGTCACAAAACTAACGTATGATTAGATAAAATGGCAGTTGACCATATTAGACTGGACCAAAAAGAATAGGTTAGATTTAATAGGAAGGACAGTTTTAAGCCTTTCGATTGTAAAAATACACGTGTAGTGGCTCCATTTTTACTCTATTCTGCCACCACTTTACCACACATATGGCGACAAATTCAAATTTTGCGTTGATTTTGGAACACCCAAGGTAACAAATTTTTTGCTAAATTTTTTTTTAATTTTTCCCAGTTCTTTTTGTATGCCGCATATAATTTATGTTGTTTTATGTTTTAAAAGTCGTTTAAAAAATTCCCTCTTAAATGGTAAAGCAGAAAAATCAATACAAATAAATTACTTAAAATAAAAAAGATAAAAGCCATTACAATTAAATACTTATCTACTTCTTATATTTTGTCAACTCAGCTATAAATTGTTACTCTAGTAATTCAATTATACAGTCTTATGAATATGACTTTGTCCCCTCACACCAAACGAGTATAAAAAGCTCCCCAAAAATATTCTCCCGAATACTAAATAAGACTCATTAGAGTTCTTAAAGAGTGATAATCATAATTTTTATTAACTTAAATAATTTTTATGCTTATTTATGTTTAATAAAAAAAATGTTTCTTTTAACTTTGAGAAACATATGAAAAGAAAATATTCACTTGTTTAACTACCAGCTATAGTCTCTATGAAATTCAAAATTTTTGTTTTTATTTCTTTTAATGTTGATTTAGCATATTTTTTTATTTTGCACTCCTCTTGCTCTCCTTAAATATTTTATTTGTTTATGCCGCCTTCCATTTAACGGCTTTTCTAAAAAGCTTGTCCAATATCTGGGTGTGTGTGTGTGTGTATGGTAGTGAGAAAAGAACATATTTTGGCTTTTGCAGGGCTCGTGCGGTAGTTAAATGATTTTTATATAGGAGCTTTAGTCAAAGAAGAAAATTAATGTTAATTTTATTATCTTAACAAATTTATGTATTTTTTTCTTTCGAAAGAAATTTGTTTAAGGCACCCTACACACAATTTTTTAATAAAATATAACGATAAGCCTTACAATAAATTTGTCCTTGGAAAATTTCGACGGACTACGATTGCCAGTTATAAAAGAAAGTGTTGAAAAAACCAAACCCTACCTTATCATACACAGAAATCGGGAAGCAGAATACCAGCATCTTTTGTTATTATGGGCAAGCGCAGTGCGAACCTGTTGAGTCTCGCGATTCCTCCGGGAAAAGATCTCAACCCTTGGCCAAGGTTCGGCATAATAAAAAATTAAAATCAAAAACACAAAAAAACTTATTTTTTATTTTGAATACTGGATACCTGCTAAATAAGGAGGCTGACGTTTGGCTCCAGTCGCCCTTAACCTTACCATGGCCATAATGAACCATATCAACCGTTTTACGAATCCCTTTACCCGTCCTTCATCACCTTATCTGCGTCAACAAGTTCAATCCGTTTGCTTACTTGTGCTGTTTTAGGCCAAAGATATATTCATGGTTTTGTAAATAAAAAATGGACTTTGGGGAAGCTTGGCAGCCAGTACATTGGTAATGGCATAATATTTTAAACAAGATTTCACAGAATTTAGTAGAACGTCGCCTAATACTTCTTGGAATCTTAAATTTTATCACTTGGCCATATGAATTTGTGATTTCGGGTTCTTTATCGTTTTGATTTCCCCTCATCATCTCACATCCTACAATTATCCGTGGTACCGCGATCCCATTTGCTTCTCCTAGCGCCAATCAGAGAGTGCCTCTTAATGGCTCCAATCTTAGACCCCAGACCCGGCCTTCCAAGGGTAAGTAGAAACCTAGTGTTTGCTGAGATCAGCACCGTCCATTAAGATTCGCCATGCTAAGCACTCATGTTCATATCTTCTTATAATGACCCATTTATGGTCTAATAGCTTCCCGCTTATAATTGAATTTAAGAACTGGGTCAGATTTAAGGAAAGTCCTTTTACAACCTTTTATCAGCCTAGACTTGACAAAGTGCGCCCTTAGGGCACTTGGAACCTGCTACTTTTATGCATTTATAGTCTTGAGAAAAATTTCTCACTTTAAGATGTGTTTGCTAGTATCTCATCCTGGAACACACTACAATCATCACATAGAGTGAAGGACAATCTGACGTCTTATTTCCAGAAATTTTTTTAAGTTGGATCACAGTGTAACACCTTCCTTAGTTTGGCTTTAATGTTTGTAAATCTATATCTCGAAAGCTGTAAAAGCTCTTATCTTTAAACCCTGTTGCAGGTAATTTGATTTCAATGCCCACATATCGGGGAAAATAATTTAGATCAGGGCACATCTAAAGGTTATTTGAATGCAATACGCGCAGCGTTCTTCTAAAGGAGCTGGTGTTTAGAACTGTTCAATTTTTATAACGAAAAAAAAATAAATTTAAATGCTTTACATTTAATCATTTTAAGGCCTGTAAAATGTATGCAGTTTAAGTTAACACTTCAAAGTGGACTCAGGGTAAATTAGGGAGGAAAATTTTTGCATAGAATTAGGAGGTGATTTTGGTAAAATCGGTATAATTTAATGTAGAAATTTGTTTTTTACTCGCAAGGTCATAAAAGTCTTTAAAAATTATTTATATTTCTTAAAACCTTAGAAAGAACGAAACTAAAAGTTAAGATTAACATAAATTTTTTACCTTTTTAGTTTAGCAGATATAAAAACACCAGTTTTAATCCCCATTAACTCTCATTAAGTAGTCGTCAATGCCAACTTTCTAACAACTTTGAATGCCTATTATGCACATATTTAAAGCTCATTCTTGTTGCTCGCAGCGTTGCCGGAATAAAGTTTTTTATTAGATTTTTCGAATTATCGCAGTAAAATAATTGTTTTGGGCCTGCCTAATGTTTGTTCGTTAAAAGAAAAAGTCACACGCTGCGTACTTAAAGCTTAATAATAATAAGGCCCATTCATTTTCAGACATATAAGAGGACACACAATAATTCAGGAAAAAAGCAAAAATGTTGTAGTTGTTCACGTAATTTTCCATTATTATTAAATGTAGGGAGTTTTCAAGGGATTTTTCGCTTCAAGAATTTCCGGGATTTTAATTAAAATTTTTTACCACTTTCCAGGGATTTTCTTAGCGGGATCCCAGGAAATAAAAATATAAGCGATTCGATTCTTTTATGAGTAGAAAACATTTGTTTGAGCTTTTTATAGTTTGCTTTTATGAATCTTTCCCAAGAAAGATTAATGTTTAGTCATATTTTCACAAAAGCAATTGGGTTTTTTAAAGTATTTAAGTGAAATCGGTAATCTTCCTTAAAATTTAAATTAATTCAGAAATGAATGAAATTAAATTAAAGAAATGTTCCAAAGAGAAGGTTTTAGGGCCAATTTCGGGAAAATCCTGTACAATTATTTCCTTTAATGTTTAAAATACTTGAGCAAGATTTCGTTCACATATTAATATGCATTTAATATTTATGAAATGTCACTTTATTTTTGGGGGTAAAAATCCTACTATGAGAGGTAAGGCCAATAAGGACCTATCGTTACAAAATTTAGTAGAGCCCTTTTTAATTAAAAAATATTTGTGTATGTGTAATTGCATCTCGATTTTATGATTATCTTTTAAGTAGTTTTTGTGGTTAAATATGATTTCCGGGAGCAAGACCTAAGCACAAGGGCCCATTGTAAATTGTGCACCGATCGAATAGGCAAGTAGTTCTAAATCGCTAGGTATAATTAGAGATGGGCATAAGAAACATTCTCTCAAATGGATAAACTCCTATTGCGTATGTGGCGCAAGTATAAAAACAAGTACTTAACGCTTTCGTATTAGCTTACACACAACTGCCAAGTAGAGTCTAAATGAAACCGTTTAAGCAGAAAACCCTACAAATTTTAGTCGTTCTTGAAGTACAGAATTCTTAATTATAATTTCTTAAATCTTATATTCAAATAAAAAACAAAATTTATCTTAAGTCATACATATATTATTTTTTTGTTCAAAAATTTGTTTTATTTTTTCAAGCAGCAAATTTTGCAGGTTTTTAAGAAAATTATCTGGTAACTCCAAAAGAAAAAGTTGTTGATAAGCTTTTTTGCTTCACAGCATTTATGCAAAATTTTTGTTATCTTTGTAGTTGTTGTCAGTTTCTTTGGCGTAAATTTGTTTACTCATATGTTTAGTGTTGCTTGCTTCTGTTGTTTACTAGGAGTGGGAGCTTCCACTACTGTCACTTCCTTCGCGCAAACAAACGCACACCCATTTAAAAATTATATCATAAGTGCTTTCAGTCTTTAATGTATGTAAATGTTTATTATTGTTGTTTTTTTTGTTAACTTTGTTGTTGTTGTTTTTTTCTTGTTTTATTTATGTAAATTTTTTTGCCTATTTTTTGGGACATTTTCTTCTATGAAAATCTTAAGTAGTAGGTATATCGCTAAGGTTTCTTTGCCACACAGTGTCACAATTCTAAATTATAGGGATTTTCTTATTCGTTTTTATATGAGTAGAGAAAACAGAAAACTTTAGCATATTTATGCAAATTTTTCGAGATTTTTTTGTGTTTTGTTTTGCAAAATGTTTCATAATTGAGTCATTTGAAATGATTTTAAGTATGTGTTCGGTTTCAGGGGCAAGCAATCAGGCCCAAAAATTATAATAATAAATAAGAAAGATTGTTTGTTATGGGAGGATAAAAAGGGATTTCTGAACTTAAGGTAATAGAAGCCAATAAGCTACATTCAGTTTTGCAAAATTATAAATGTTCTGCAGTATGGATATGGGTTCCTCATTTATATCCCGTAATTTTTCCTTAGATATTAAAATATACTATTTTTGAAAAATTAAAGCAAGAATATGGGTTTATTAAAACTATCCTTTTTAAGAAAATATTTCCATGGACTTTAAAAGGAACAAAAATAAAAGTTTTTAAAAATTTGGACCAAGGACATTGGTTTCATATACATATATTTTTTTTCTAAAAGGACAAAAGTATGCAATTGGAGATAAGCCGAAGCAGGGATATGAGCTGGTTTTGAATATTCTTTTTAATAAAATAATGTATTTTATCTATCGCACCTGAAAAAACAAAAGTATTAAACTTCAAATAAAACAAAACAAAAATATAAGTTCGTTTACTATATCCTTTTTAATAAAGTTTTTCCGAAGATTTAAAAAAAAAAGCAATAGAGCTAAAAGACACTTAATTTTGAGCAAAATCTGGAAAAGAATAAGAGATCCTCCGGTGACTTATAATTGTTATAATTGGACTGAAATTAGTCTAGAAACACAAAAAAATACTTATTAAGACAAGTTGAAGCAAGGATATGAGTTTCTAACATATATTCTTTTTGTAAAATGTTATCGGCATTAAACCAATATTCATTTAGCAAGAAATAAAAACAGGTTTTTATAAAATTTGAAGCAAGGATACGGAGTTCTTTCATATGTCCTCTTTAATAAGAAACATACGGTCATCGACTTAAAAATTTGGCATGGGAATATAATTCATTAAGACAGACAAAAATATAATTTCTTGGAAATCGGCAAAAGGATATGAGTATGGAAGGAACTTCTTTTTAACAAATTATTGTAGATTACAAAAATTAACATAGAGTCATGATTTATCTATAGAGATAAAAAATACAAGCTTTCCTTAAGCTTTAAGCAAAAATTTGGTTCCTTTCATATGTCCTTTTTACCAAAAAAAAAAAAAAAAAATCCGTAGAATCAATAAATTTATCATTACGTTATAATTTGTTAAAAAAAAGAAAAATCTGAGCAAGGATATGAATTCCTTTTATGCATCCTTTTTAGCAAAATATTGCCGTAGTCTTAACAAAAATTTTCATAGATCTATGAAGCATTTGAAAAAAATTGATGCAAAAGCAAGAGTTTTTTTAAAATATCCTTTTTAATAAAATATTATTGTAGAATAACAAAAATTAAAATAAAAAAGTCACGACTTATCTTAAGCGATAAAAATACAGCTTTTCCTTAAATTTGGAGCAACAAAATAATGCCCTAGGGTCCCAAAATTTACCATTGAGTTATAATTTGCCTAAAAAGCAAAAATGTAATTTTTATAAACAAGGATATGAGGACATCCTATATATCCTTTTTAATAAAATATTTCCGTATACTTAAAAAATTCCCATTGAGCCATAAAGCATTTGGAAAGACAAAAATACACAACTTTAGGAAAATTTGAGCAAGAGTAAGAGTTCCTAAAACACGTATATCCTTATAAAAAAATATTTCCGTAGACTTAAAAAATTTGGCATGTGACTATATCTTTTTAAATAAAATGCTATTGTACATCAACAAAAATTGACATAAAAAGTCATAATTCATGATAAAACAATAAAAATGCAACTTTTCCTTAAATTTGGAGCAAGGATATGGGTCCATCCCATACATCCTTTTTCACAAGATAATGCCGTCGAATAACCAAAATTAGCATGGAATTATAATTTCTTTAAGAAACGAAAATATAAAATTTTAGACAAATTTGAGCAAGGATATGTGGTCTTTAATAAAAATTTTCATAGATCAATGAAGCATTTAGAAAGACAAAAATACACGAATTTGAGAAAATTGAAGCAAGGGTAAGAGTTCCTCAAACACATATATCCTTATTAAAAAACATTACCCTAGACTTACAAAATTTGGCACTTGACTATAATTTGTCTAGAAAAACATGTAAAATTCGAGATAAATTGAAGCAAGGACATGAGTTCATTTCACATATCCTTTTGAATAAAATATTCTTGTAGATTACAGTGATTGATTAAAAGAAGTTATGACTCATCCAAAGCGATAAAAATGCAACTTTTCATAAAGTTTGGGGCAAAAGGTATGGGATTCTCTCATATATCCTTTTTAACACATAATGCTATAGAATCACCATATTTTGCATTGAGCTATAGTTTGCCTCGAAAAACGTAAATATAAAATTGGAGATACATCAGAGTAAGGATATAAGGTCCTTCTTCATATCCTTTTAAACAAAATATGGCCTTAGAAGGAGTTAAAATTAATCCAAAATAACAAAAACAATAACTTTAGTGTAGCAAGAATTAGCAACATTAATGGGGCCAAGAAAAAAATAAAAATTATGATAAAAACTTAAGCAAGAATAAGGACCTTCGTATTCTTGTGAACCATAAATCTAAAATATCTTAAAAGATTTAAATAAAAAATTTTGAGCAAAATGGGTTTGAAGATACAGATGCCTTTCCATATCCTTTTATACAATTATGGAGTTCACTAAAAAATTTTAAAATATGATTTGTTTCCTATGTCAAAACAAGTTCTTCTAATGAATCAGTTACTTACAGCAAACAGTTTTTTTACATCAAAAATATATTTTTAATATTAAATTGTTAAAGAAAACCAATTAAAAAAATATCCTTAAGCACGCCCTATGGTCCAATGATTATTAAAGAAGTAAAAAGAATAAATGGAAAAAATATAAAACACGCAAGCTTTCATCGACATGTATGTATGTATCTTTTTTCCTATTGACACTTTGACAATATTGAAAATTTATAGCTGTATCGTCATTTTAGTTCAAGTTTTTTACTTTTTGTAAATTTTGTTCATTGTTATTGTTGATACAGTTTATACACTCGACTGGCTGCTCAGTTAACAATTGTGGTGTTAACTGGTTTGCAGCTGATAAAAGTTTTCAAAACATTAGTCTTTTGCTCATTTTTTTCTTTTCTTTTTTTTCAGTTTATTGTCCTGACTCCTAGTTATCCTTTCATTTCTTTTTTTTTTTATTTGTTACTTTGTGCTCTACTGTTTGCGTTTATCCTTTTATATGTTTTTGCTTAATTTTGCTTTATTTTTATGCGGTTTTTGTGTCAAATGGTTTTTAGCTTCATTGAATTCAGAATGTTCATTTGTATCCTTTGCATTATTGTTACTTTGCTTGTTATTGTTTAAAATTTTATACAAAACGCATAAAAGAAAAAGTTTGGTCTGGAATTTTTTCAATCTCGTTTGGCGTGTTTAATCGTCTGCATAATTGTTTAACACAGAATGTATGTGTAAGTGAAAATAGGGATCATGTACTGGTTGCTTGGCTTAATTCCTTTTTAGGAGTCTGGGGTTATTCTTTTAGGGTTTAACACTTTAACAGCTGTAAGTCTGTTGTATGTGTTTAAATGTATGTTTTCTTCTATTAACACAATCACTTTCTCTTGTCTCTTTTGTGTGTCCTTTCATAAAGTGTGGGTGTGTGTTTGATCTAATTTAATGCGAATTTTTTTTTTGTTTTGTTCTGTTGTACATCACATATATTTCTTTTCAATAATTTGATTAATTATTTTTCTTTTAGGAAAAGGATAATTTTTTCTCTTTTACCTTATCTCTAACAAGATTAAATGGTGTGAAAATAGATTAAATTTGGTTTGGTTAGCAAATGATATTTTAAACCATTTGAGAACAGATAACAAAAGAAACTCATGTAAAAGCCACATATTTTTTTTTAATACTTTGTGGTCGTGTTAAATTTTAATTGCTGGAGGATTCTAAAATGTATAAGCGTTGTCCTATGGCATAAAATAAAGTCAAACTTTATTGCACAAGTTTTAATTTTGAAATAAATTTTTTAGGTTCTACACCACTGTAGGGGAGAAAGGCCTTCCATATAATATTTTTTGCAGATTCCACTTTTTGAGCGACAAAGGATCACTACATTTCGAATTTTTTTTTTCAGAAAAGGTTATGTAATTAACTTAAAATATAAAAGAAGAAATTATGATGTTTGTTACTAATTTACAAAATATGTTAAAACAAGATTTCATGCAGTACCATGCAACTTTTAGGCAGAAACGTAAACATACAGGGTGTCTGGTGGCAGATTTATATTTTAAAACTTAAATAAAAAACGTAATAATTGACCCAAGGTTTTATTAGAACATTAAACGATAGAATGGAAATGCGGACTTTTTTTAAATTCGTTAAGTCGAATACACTGTTCAAAATTAAGCCTTGTATTCTGCGCCCCACGCTGCAGTAAACTTGATTCACTTGAGCTGATTTCTCGACGAATATTTTCCTTTAAAGCCACAAGAGATTGGGGATTGTCACTATAAACCATCTCTTTAAGGTAGCCTCATTAAAAATCCTTGGGAGTTAGATCGGGCGACTTCGGTGGCCACTGGGTGTCCCCAAAGCTACTTCTTAGTTTTTGGGGGAAGTTTTCCCGAAGAAAATTCATCGAAGCTTTGGCTGTACGTGCAGTCGCTATCCTGTTGAAACAACGTGTAATGGTTTTTGATGTTTCAGTCAGGGATAGCGGGTTCTTGGAGATCAGTTACGACAGTTTTGCTTGTTGAAGTCGAGTTTATTTGAAAATGAGCCTCGTCGTTCAAAAAATGAGGTTTACAGTGCAAAAACGCTCTAAAATGTTTTCACAAAAATGTTTGCGAAAATAAAAGTCACTTTATTTCAGTTTTTAAACGCTTTGAATTTTAAAAGGATGAAACTTCAGATCCCTTTATAAAATTTCATAAAAAATTGCTCTTGGAAGTCCCAGTGAGGTTGCTATTTTCCGTATTGAAAGTAGCGTATTTTCACGTTAATTGCTTTACAGCAGTTCAATGTTTTTGGGAGTCCTTGAAGATGGACTGAGCCCTGGCCGTAGGACATTCATAGCCGAAGCAGTTGCGCGAACTCTCTGCACCCACGAATACCGAATTTTAAATAAAATTGTCGATGAGCAATTACGTAGGAATCATTTCTCTTAAAAATGTCCTCACAGGGAATGCGCCAGGCTCACTCGACCACTGCGACAACGTGACTGTCAAATCTGCACAATCGATAATTCCAACGCATCGTTTATTACTTTTTGAAATAATCGTATTTGAAAATACAAACTTGCCACCAGACGACCTACATATAACTTTGAACTGGCGTTTAGATTTGCTTAAAATATCGAAAGTGTAGGAGTTAAACTTTGGGTAAATTGATTTTTAAACAGAAACAGTTAAAACAGTTTACCACCTTCAAAACATTTGACTATATTTTTTGGGGTTTTTAATGTGGATAAGAAAGACTTTTTAAATGACAATGTTAAAAAAAACGTAAACTGTCATCTCTAACTAAATTAATTTTTTTTAATTAGATTTCTGAGGGGAATATTTGGTGCCCCAGTAGATCAGTGGTAAGTGCAAAGTTTTACCAGTCGGGGGGTTCAATTCCCACCAGAGACTCTGGTAAGTCTACTTTATTCTTCTTTTCTTTAATATCCTTCTCTAAATTTATTCTTTTCATTTATCTTCACCTTTTCTATTTGCCTCTCCAGATAACGCAAAGGAACGGAATTGAACGGGTCCAAGTAACCTGTATCCTTTCCTTTAACGGCTGCCTATTTTACCTAAACTAAGAGGCACATCCAAAAACACTTTTTAGTTTAAAATAGGTTTTTAAAACGAGATTTTCTTACAAAGTTAATATTTGAAGTCCATTTAAAATTAATTTTTTTTTTAAATAAAGCGCGTTCTGTTTAAGCTAAGTTTAAGGTAAGTGTAAAACGTTTTAGCCTTTTATTAGAATATTCTTAGAAGTATTCTCCTAATTTAAAAATAAAAATTAAAAGCAATTAACTTAAATTCAAGTCTTTATGAAAAGGTAAGCAATGTTTCAATTTTTCTTTATGGCAAAGTAAATAATTAATAAACAATAAAGATAACGAGAATAAACCAACAAAAAAAGCCAAGTAATTAAGAGAAAAGGATTAGTGAACCCATTTAATTGCATACCAAGGAGGTTTAAGCTGTATGCAGCCTTTAAGGAGCATTTGGAAAGGGTATTTTTTTTATTTTTTGGTGGTAATTGTTTTATATTTATGTTTTTAATTTTAATGAGCTTCACTAAGGAAGGTTTGTGTTTGCATCCTTGTTTTATGTCATTTCCATTGTAATTACTAAAGCTTGATAACAAGGGTCTATACAAGTTTGTCATTTACTTTTTAATTTAAAAAAGGAATCAATCTTCTTTACAAAAAAAACTGTATTTGATTGTCTATTGGCGTGTATTTTTTCTGCTTTTTACAGTTCTTTATTGCCTTGTTTTAAATATTTTTAAAAAATAAAAGGGACCACGTCATCCTTAATAAAATAAATTTTTTGTAATTCTTTACAAACCTCCAAAAATCAAATTTTAACAAAATAATTTGATGGTGTATAGTTGGAAATAAAAATATTTTTTCCAAAATATATAGAAAATACCACCATATTCTCGTTTTTTTACTAAAAATGATATAAAGAAGGTGCTAATATCCTTTATTCAATTTTGGCCAAAACTTGAATTTTTGCATTTTTCTATGAATCAAAAGATATTTGGTTTTTTAGTTGTCTAGTTGTCAGTTTTGCCAAGAGGGATATGAAATAACATAATATATACACACGCTCATATTCTTCCTCCAGTTTTGTTCACCAGTTTTTTGTCTTCCCAGATGAATTTTAGTACCGTAACAGCTTTGGTCTTATTTTAAGACATTATTTTATTAAAAAGGACATTTAAGGGGCACGAATATTCTTGCCCCAATTTAGCCTAAAATATGCAATTTTTTTTGTCTTTTTTGAGTAATAGGGGCCATGTTAAATTTGTGTAACATGTGCTATGTTTATTTAAAAGGATATTTAGAAGGCACCTATATTCTTGCTTCAATTTTGTTTAAAACTCGTTTGTCTGTTTTCAAGGACGAGAAATTACAGGGGCACAATTTTTAAAAATTAAGAAAAACTAAAAAGGATATATAGGATGCAGTCATATTCTTGCCTTTATTTTGCCTAAAATTTCAATTTTGTAAAGTCTGTCACCTAAGTTATTCTCTTAGACATTATTTGGCTAAAAAGTTTATGTGAGGGGTGCTAACATCCTTGCTTCACCTACCCATACCCTTTTATCAAAACCTATATTGAAAAGACAACCTTTTCCCTGCTCTAATTTTGCTAAATTTTTTTTTAATTGTTACCATGTATAGCAACATTTTACTAGAAAGGATATATGCCGTGTACCCATATCATTGCTTCAAGTTTTTTCTAATTTTTTTTCTTGCTCTCCTAGATGAGCTTTAGTAATGTAAGAGCTTTGATTTTGCTTTCACACTTTATTTTATATAGGTATATATTGGAGATCCTCATATCCTTGATCGGAATTTTTTTTAACAAGTGATCACCGCTACTACTCTGATTTTGCTCAAAACTGGTTTGATTGTAACCCTGATGTGTTTAGTGGTTTTTGTTTTAGATATAAAGCAAGATTTTAATAAAATAAGGCACACATGGCGGTTCCATATCCTTGCTGCAATTTGTTTAAGATTTGCTAATTTATCTTCCAAAATGAATTTTAGTATTGTGAGGGCTTTGGTTTTATTTTAAGACATTTTAAACCGTTTCTGCAAAAAAGATATATTTTATTTTTCCTTTATCCATTTTTGCTAAAAAAATTTGTATTTTCGCAATTTTTGAACAAAAAGGATGTGCGAGGGGCACTCATATCCTTGCTTAAATTTAAAAAAAAATTTATTCCTCTTCCTAGATGAACTCAAGATCGTGACAACTTTTGCCAACTTAAAACAATACTTAATTGAAAAGAATATTTAGAAGGCTACCATATCCTTGCTTTGTTTTTCACTTAACTTTTAAAATTTTTAATTAAAAATGCCAAGTTTTCTATTTTGCAAAATTTTCCTTAAAGCCAAGTGCAGTATACGTTAGATTAAAATGCGTTCGAAGGTTTAAGAAATAAAGTATTTATTGTAGAATATTTATATCAAAATGGCATTTAAAGCTGACCATTTTGTTTTTATATTCGATGCCAAATCCTTCTTGTTTCTAAACAATCGTCACTTTTACTATTAAAGTTAAATAAAAGCCATTTAACTGCACAAATGGTCAATTTTAAAATTTAGAAAATGTTTGCATAAACAAGGACATGTTTATACAAACACAAGTTCAATCAAACGCATGCATTACGCAAACAAAACACAAACAACAAAATGCTTAAGGCTTAAGCAATAACATTACACGTATCATGTTTTTGTTGCAATCTTAAAAATACATCTGCAATTTGTTGTTTTTGTTTAAATGCTATGAGAATTAGTATTTGTTTCAGTTGGTTGTCATTGTCAGCAACAGTTTCAATGTACCAAAGTCCTTTGTATGTTATGTGCGTGTGTGCACCCTATTAATTGCACTTGTAACAGATGTCAATTGCATCCTGAATTTGCAGCAATCACATCCTGTATACATATTTGTATGTATAGTACACATACAAACATACATACACACACACACATACATTGCCTGCTGTTTAATTATTATCGGGGGGCGAATGATAGACGAGGGTAAAATCACACTGACCCAGTTTCTAAAAGTGTGCGTGTGCGTAAATATTATGTTAAAATGTTGCACACTCTACGGGTGGAAGTGCGTGCAAGTGCATGTTTACAATTGATGTTAAAAGAGATTTTCCTGTTTGAGCTGGTGTTTTTGTCGTTGTCAGCATTTTCCCCTCTTATTAATCAGGATGGAAGGAAAGTTTGGTTGATGTTTGAAAAAGGCCTTCCTTATGTGGTAGGATATGTTCTTTTCTATATATTTAACAATAGTATGTGTTGCATGGCAACATTGATGTGTTGTACTGATGTGATGAGCTCAGTATGCTTCTAATGTTTATATAAACTTTTTTCTGTTTAGTCTTTAATCTTATGCAATTCAACACATTTGTTTGCAAATGTTTATGTTCATCCATCTTTGGTGTTTTATGTTTCTGCTGCAGTATTTTGTCAACTGCCAATCTCTGAAGCTATAGAATTTTGCAGTGCAGAAGGATAAAGTGTAAATACAAATAACATATCCATACAAATTTCAATTTAATTTAAAGGGTTAAGGGATTTAATTGCGAAAACTTATGTCAACAATCATTCAGCATCATTGAAAAATTTGTGAAAAAGTCCTTTAAAAAAATTCAAAAAATTAATTTAAGTTTAGGGGGAAAATAATTAAAATTTTTAACAATATCAGAGCAAGGATATATTTAATTTTCATATATCCTTTTTTAATAAGCCATTGCCGCAAACGTTAAAATTTGTCATGGGGACGTAATTCATTTAGGAGAATAAAAATGCAAATTTTCAAAAATGTCAGATCAAGGATAAAGGTACCTTCCAAATATCCTTTTTTGTTAAATCAATTCGGCACACTTTAAAATTTGGCATAGGGACGTAATTCGCTTAGGAGGATAAAAATGCAAATTTTGAACAAAATCAGAGCAAGAATATGGGTACCTTTCATATATCCTTTTTTAGTAAAGTATAACCGTAAGCTTTAAAAATTTAGCGTAGGGATGCAATTCATCGAGGAGAATACCAAAACAAATTTTCAATGAAATCGGAGCAGGGACATATGGGTATACATGGGTACCTTCCATATATCCTTTTTTGGTAAATCAATGCGGCACACTTTAAAATTTGGCATAGGGACGTAATTCATTTAGGAGGACAAAAATGCAAATTTTGAACAAAATCAAAGCAAGGATATTGGTACCTTTCATATATCCTTTTTTTTAGTAAAATATCGCTGTAAACTTTTAAATTTGGCGCAGGTATGCAATTCATCTAGGAGAATAACAAAGCAAATTTTCAATGAAATCAGAGCACGGATATTTATACATATATCCTTTTTGAGTAAGTCGCTATCGAAAACTTTAAAATTCGGAATGGGGACGTAAATCATTTAAGAGGATAAAAATGCAAATTTTGAACAAAATCAAAGCAAGGATGTGGATACCTTTCATATATCCTTTTTTTAGTAAAATATCGCCGTAAACTTTTAAATTTGGCGCAGGGAGGAAATTCATCTAGGAGAATAATAAAACAAATTTTTAATGAAATCAGAACAAGGATATGGATACCTTCCATATATCCTTCTTTTGGTAAAGCAATGATACAAGCTTTCCAATCTGGCATGGGAAGTAATTCATTTGGGAAGATAAAAATACAAATTTTCAACTAAATCAGAGTAAGGATATGCGTACCTTCCATATATCCTTTTTTAGTAAGCCATTGCCGAAAACTTTGAAAATGGTCATGGGAATAAAATTTATCTAAGAGAAAAAATTATATAAAGCCATAGTAAAATTTAGTCAAGAATTCGGGTGTTTCCCGTATATCCTTTTGAAGGGAAGATATAATTCATCTGAAAGGACAAAATACAGGCCATAAAGAAATCAAGAGCCTAAATATGTTTACTTTGTACTTATCCTTTTTAAGTAAAAAAATAGCAGAAAGTTTTAAAATTAGGCATGAGGTTGCTTTCTAATGCATTTAGAAGGATATAAATACAAATTTTCAACAAAATCAGAACAAAGATATGGGCACCTTCCATACATTCTTTTTTTAGTAAAACAATTGAAACGATTCTTTTAGAAGGATCAAATACGCAAAATTTTGAACAAATTCAGAGCAAGGATATGCGTACCTTCCGCCTTCCTACCTCAACCTTTTTCAACTCCTACCACCCCTCTTATTATATGTTCTATTTTATGTTTACTTTAATACTTTAATAAATATGCTTTGATTTGCCAATTTTCGTTTATTCACAACCCTCATACATACAAACTTACATACGTATGTACGTCATTAACATTGTCTACTTAAAGTATCCTTTAAAATCCTTGAATGTTTCCATTTTTTGCACAAACTGCCAGTAAATGTTTTTTTATTCTATAAATGTTGTTGGTACTTTAAAAATTTCTTCTTCATTTAAGTTGTTAACCTGATTTTACTTTTAATGGGCTTTTAGGAATACAAAAACAAAAAGTATAACAGCAACAACAACAAATACAAGTACGAGTTAATAGCAGCAACAGTAACAAAATGTGAAAATTTCTTTTGTTTGGTCTTTAAATGAGGCAACATGTGTTTAACATGTTCGCATTTAAGTACATTTAAAGGTTTCTTCTTCTTCTTCTCCTATGCTCCTCTTAGTTTGCACATGCCGGGTTGTTTGTTTTTGTACGTATGTTATGTGTATGTTTGCAAAGTCCTTGTATGACGTTAACATCCTTATCGTTTTTATTTTTTTTCCTGTTTTGGTAGGGATTTGTGTCAATTGTTCTTAACATTGTTTTTATTATTTCTTTTTGCCAAAGCTATTAATGTTGTTGTTGCTGTGTTCTTATAACAACTTAAAATCTATAGCAATTTAATTGAGCTTCAGTTATTGTTTCCGTATAAATTACATTTCAAAACAAAATCGTAGACGAACAAAATTTTTATTTTTCAATTTTCCAATAAATGAAATTCGATGAAATAAAAAAATATTTAAAAGCAATAAATTTAAAATTTTAAGCATATGGTAGGGGAGTGCTTTTTTTGACACTAATTTTATGGTAAAATTTAGTACCTAAAGTGGAAAGGAAAGGGGGTTTTTGAATTAAATTTTCTTTTAATAGCAAACAACTCAAAGGAAATTTTAAAGCTAAGAATATTTTGCATTAATATAAGAATTGTTAAAGAAACAAACAGTCTGCAGTAAAAATTCAATAAAAACTCCTTTAAGAAGTTTTTTTTGTAAATTTAAGGAAACTTTCAAAAAAAAAAAGGGGGGGAGGGGACAAACACAAACCAAAAAGGATGCAAGCTATTGAGAAAACCCTAAAATTGCTGATAAGACCCATTTTCCTACCGGCATAGCAAAAGCCCCAAAAAAACGGCAACAATATAGGGAATCTATCGTCTCGACTGAAATAGTTTAGGTGGAAGCTTCTCCCCATTTAAGTAAGCAGGTCCAAGTGGCATCTTCCTAACACTCTTTAAAAATGAGGTGGACTTAGTATTGTCTCATTTGGTAAGGATTTTTGATGTTTGCCTTTGGTTATACCCCTTATGGCTATCGGAATGCCACGATCCAGCAAGAGTAACTACGGAAATCCAAAGGCTTTTCGATCTATTACTCTAATTTTTGCTTAAAGCCATGGAGAGAATTGTACACGAGAGATTGGGATTTAAGCAACATGCTTACACTCAAGAAACATCAGCTTTTTACGAAGTCATCTGCTAAATATAGAAATGATTCGGCGACAAATTAGAGCCACTGTCGGCTTTATGCGTTGACATAGAGGGAGTTTAAAAACTGACACGATAGTCCAATCCGTACAAAAGTTTGACGTTGATCCAGTACTAAGGTTCTGGGTAGGTTATATTCTAGGGAATAGGAAATTAAGTTGCGGATGATATCATTGAGGACAATATTAAACAAGGAATCATAAAGGGTGGCATTCTTCGCCTCTTTGGTGAATTGCTATCGTACAGAGCGTATAAGGGACCTTGATTGATAGATGATCTATTTATATACCACATTAAGTAGAAGGGCGGAAGATGTCCTGAATGTTGCACATAATTGGGATTGAGTAGTCTATGGAACTGAGTGGAAACCCCGGACAAAACTGAAAGTTTTATTTTCCCCCCTAGAAAACGAAAACCGCATGTTATGACAAGACTTGTTTCTTGGGTTGGGCAATTGTGTTATATGGATCAGAAATTGAATTGAAAGTACTATTTGTAGGAAAATGCAATAAATAAAACACATTGGCTACACTAGGCCATCTACGCTTAGGCGGATTTCAATCGGCAGGAAGTTCAATGTTCTCAGGAAGAACTACTCCAAAAAGTACATGCAAGAAGTTTTGAATATTCAGTCTACTGAAGCCCGAAGAAACGAGTTGTTACAGGGTAGCTCTAGATAAAGGGAAATAATGGGACTAGACACGACAGATTCAACCTGCCTACAAGTGGAGGTCCGAGCAGTCGCAAAATTTTTGTTCTGGCTTAGGGCACAGGCGAGTCGAATAGACGTTAATATTCGAAATTATCGGATTGCTAAGGTACTCGGTTGCAATGAAACTTCGCACCGAAACTATTTCATTGACTTGGATTTAAACCACAATTTTCACGTTGTTCTACAAAGGGACCTCAGTGTAGTCAAGCCAGAAATAAAGTTCCACGTTCACTTAGTCTTGTAGCCGAAGCTATTGTCAGTAGAACTTTAAACAGTTTAGAGAGTAGTTGCCCCCTGCAGTCGAAACAGCTTTCAGTTTCTACAAAGTCTGGAACTAGGCACCCTACAAACAACATTCAATAACAAAAATGTTGGCATACAAAACTAATGGTGCGGCACCAGCAAGGACAACCATAAGCAATATTTAAACGCACACGAGTGATCAATGCTTATCATAACGGGTAGACCACTGCCACTGCAGAAAAACCAACCAGTCTCAGACAAATCCAAATATAAACGGCAGAGATCATCATCTGCAGGAGAAATAGCAAAAGCGATAGAAACCAATTTTCAAAAGTAGACAGAAACTACCCGCAGCGCACAGTGTCGTGTTTTCATATAACGAGCGGCCATAAATAGAAGAAGTTATTGTAAAGAGTTGAAATTTGGCACAAATATTTGAATTAATAAAAGATAACAAAATTTTAAATTTCTAAGTTTTCGGAGCAAGGATTCATGTCCTTCCCACATATCCTTTATAAATTAAATTTAATTTACTATTAACTATATCCAGCATTTTCTTCTATAAGGAAATTATTTATCTCTTCATTGCTTCTTTTATTATAACTTCAATTTTCTTTTGTGTATATAGATAAATTTGGTTCAGATTGAAAAATCATTCGTTCTATTATGTCTTTATTAGTATTTACACGACTGCTTTTTCGAGTATGGTCCGAACAAATTTTTCTAAAAACTTTGTGAGTGGCTTCTATAGCTTCCTCAGACAACATTCCTACTGGAATCCTAAAGTTTATTATAAATTTTGCTCCATGCACAAGTATTTTGTGAACAGTAACAGGCATAAAATAGCAGAATTATTTTCCAGCATATAAAGTCCTTGTTTCTCTAAGCAGTTTTTTAAAATTTGAAATATTTATTGTTTTACAGATCGAAATTGTCTTTAAAATCAAAGAGAATCTGCATATATATTGTTGAAAATCAATATTAGATTATATATTTAGAATGAATATGTGTTCTTCTTTAATATTGAAAAATGAATTAAGCAACGAACTGTTTTTTTTCAAACAGCTCCTTCTTTCTGGAGCACTTTACCCATTTACGTTTTATGTTTACCCATTTACGTTTTAAATTTGCTAAAATAAAATTAAGTCTTTTATTTATTTTCCACTTTAGTCTTGAATTTCTTTTCCAAAAAGTTAATTATTTCCATATGGGCTGCTCTGTAAGAAGTATGTTTGAGCCAAATATTGAAAAATTCTTTAATTTGTACCTTTGATGACACTGAAAAAATGAAAAATGTCGTATTTTCGCAACGTTTCGCAAATGTCACATACTTTTTTATAATATACATACTTGTATTAATATTATACTAAATTAAAAAAAAAATAGTTTTTGATAGTTTTTTTTTAATTGCAAGGCAAACTTGCAAGTTGTTAATAATTATTACTATTTTTTGGTACACATTCAGAACAACGGCGAAACACATATGAGAGCTAAATGGATAAAAAAAAGTGCGTTACCATATTTAGTAATATCACACTATAATATAAATGCAAATACTGCCGGCTTTATCGACAATTTACATTATTTTAACTCCTTAGAATATTCGCATTATTTTTCATTTTTCTTTGCATTCCTCACATTCACCTTAAACATTCAACTTTGATTAGCTCTAACTTTTGTATATATTAACATATTTTTAAATTTATTTTTGATTATTGTTATTTGAAAACTATGTAATAAAACTGTATCAATCAAGTTCTAAAATTATAAAAAATATTATTTTCATTTTTGGCCACACACACCACACTGTGCAGCGCACTGTGGAATGTTTAAGTTACACATAAAACGACGAAAATCTTCTGGGGTGACCCCAAGCTCGTTGCTTTGTGTCTGATATTATACCAGAGTAAGAAAATTCGGCTAACTAGAGAGGTGCAAAGTGAAAAAAACTAAGTAATTTCGTTCGAATCACCGAATTTCTTTGAGGTTTGCCCACAAGCACATAAGCTGATCACTGGCTCAGGTGTGTGTTCTGTGGAATTTGAGGCCTTTCTTTAAGACTTCCTCTTTTCAATCGAAAACTAGCTAGACTAAAGTACATTAGATGGAGCTTCTTAAACAAATAGATAAATTTCCTTAATTTCATATCGCGAAAACTTTAAAAACTTCCAAGGAAGCACGGGAGTGAGCCTTTAAAGTCGTTTTCAATGCGAAGTATAAAACATAAAGCTCTTACTTGCGGGGACATTTTGTAATAAATTTGAGGTTTTAATGTCAAAAAATAGTTGCCTACCATTGACTATTTATTTTGTTGATTGACCTAGAATCGCTCTTGAGTGAATGAAAGCATGTTCGTCCATTTATCTGTCCATCCATGTACTCTTATGATCAAAGTACAAAAGGATAAATCTGTATTTCGATTTAAAAGAAAAAGTTCTAATTTCCCAGGTTATAAGCACAGAATACACAGAATAGTCAAAAAACGATCTGGCAGCACTAGCATACTACTATGGCGTAAGGTAGATAGCAATAAACGGAAAAAACATATTTCTATCCCTTTTATGTGATGATGGTAAATGTCATTATATTAAAAATTTTGTGCAAAGTGAAAAAATTGAAGAATATTGCGCCAAAATCTTTAATTTCTGTGAATCTTTTTTTGTTAAAGTTGTTTGGTGCACAGAATATTAAAAATTATATATCCAATTAAATAAATAAAATAGTTTGAAATTGTATATTTAATTAAATACTTAAAATTATTTGTTGTTTCAAGTTTTTCTACGATTCCTGGCCAAAACTGCTGCAAAAATGTAGGTTCGCATGCTGTAATGTATTTGGACCGCATTATCCAGCGTTCAGAACTGCAAGAATTTGAAGCCCTGCTACAGCCTCATCAAAAAGCAGCCACCGTTGATGGTTCCTCAATATTGAATCGGGCTTTATTTGAGCATAATTTGTTGTCTGCCAGTAAATTATACAATAATATAACTTTTGTTGAACTAGGGGCATTACTGGAAATACCAGCCGCTAAAGCGGAGAATATTCTATATATTCTATATAGAGATGGCGGATGAGCTGTCCAAGCTGGGATACACCTACAGCCCACGAAATGTGCAAGTAAAATTGCAAAACTTTACGCAGCGGTACAGGTATGTATTTATGTTCATAAAAGTTCAAAAGCTTTTTGCTTTATTTAAAAATGAATTTTACAGAAAAGAAACGGCAGCAATGGGGTTGTCCGGAGGATCGCCCTCTACATGGTCGCAATATAGGAGGGTTAAAGAAATTATTGGCGGGTTTGAGGCAAACTCCTTTCCCGAACTAACCCTTGAAAGCGTTAATGGTATGTGTTCTGAAAATTTAAATGAAGTTTTTAAAATTGTAGGTTCCAGTGTACTATCAAAGGGTTTGGCCACCATATTTTTATAGGCTTTAAAAGTTAGGGAAACTTATTGGGCCCCTGTGCCTCAAAAGTTTTTGTGCTACAACTTAAAAGCTTTTAAAATCTATGCTAAGAAAGTGAAAAAACTAATTTTTCCTAAATTTACACAAAAACTGACGACTCGTTAGGGGCCCAGTGAGTTTCAGGAAAATTTGAGGTCCGAACATAAATTTATTACTGAAATTTAATTTCATTTTCAGCGAAAAATTACTGATTACTGCAATTTATTGAGTTATCAGTAAAAATTTACTACAAGTGCAAATTAAATTTTAATATAAGTTAAAACAATTTTTTCAATTTTGTTGAGTTTATGAATTTAGAAACATGATACCGGGTGTCTGGTGGCAGATTTATATTTTCAAACTTAAATAAAAAACGTAATAACTGACGCAAAGTTTTGTTAAGAGCCTTGAACGATAAAATGAAAATGCGCATTTTATTTTTTAAAAAGGATGTCATCCAAAACACACTGTTCAAAACGGAGACTTGTGCTCTGCGCCACACGCTGCAGTAAACTTGGTTCAATTAAGCTAATTTTTTTACGAATATTTTACTTTAATGCCACAAGAGATTGATGATTGCCATTATAAACCCTCTCTTTGTGCTAGCCCCATAAAAAAGTCCATGAGAGTTAGATCGGCCGACCTTGGTGGGACCATGGGATGTTTCCAAAGCGACTTATCAGTTTTTGGTGGAAATTTTCCCGGAGATCGAAGTTCTGGCTTTATGTGCAGTCGCCCATCCTGATGAAACCACGTATATGAAGAGTACGATGGATGAGCTCGCAGGTTTGGCAAAAAGAATTCCGTAATCATGCGTCTATAGTTTTCACCATTGATATTTATCACCTGGTCCCGAGAATTTTTAAAAAAATGGACCCATTTTCTCATTCGTTGATAAGGTTCTTCAAACAGTTACACTATGGCAATGCAATGGTTTTTGATGTTTCAGTTCTTGAACGATTTAAGTTTTAAAAGGATGGAACTTCAGACCCTTTTTTTAAATTTTATGAATAATGACTCTTGAAAGTCCCAGTGAGGCTGCTCTTTTTCATATAGAAAGTCGCGTGTTCGCTTAACACCGAAATTTGAACAAAATTGTCGACAAGCAATTACGTTAGTATCATTACTCTTAAAAAAATGCCTCCACAGCAAACGCACGATGCTCACTCGACATCGTGACCGACAAATACGCACAATCGATAATTCCACAGTTCAACGCTCCCTCCGCACCGTTTATTTTTTTTTTTTTAAATTGTAGTTAAAAATATAAATTTGCCACCAGACACCCTATATTAAGGACTATTGGTCCAGATTAAGGTGTTTCTTTTTTGTTTATACAATTTTTTAATTTTTATTTAAACAGATTCCTCAATAGCATCCCAAAATTCGTCACCTTGTACTCCGTTCTCGCCACTACCTGCGTTTTCACTATCATCTGAGCCAAGTACGTCAGCCTCAGTAACCGAACCTTCAAAAAAAAAGAAAAAAAAATGATTTTAATAGCTCACTGATGCTGAATTTAGAAAAATTGTCGGCCGACATATTGGACCATTTTAAAAAAAGTGAGGAAAATGCAAAACACCTGATTAAAATAGAAGAAAAGAAGGCAAACAGCCTTGATAGGATCGCAAAAGACAACGCGGCGCTAAAAAATGCTCTAATTTCGTTTTTAAATAAAATCTAATTGTAATAAACTTTTTTAAATAAAAATTTGAAAAAAAGTTGTGTTCCACAATAAAACATTTAACATTTTTCTAAAATTGCTTTTCTTATAATTTTGTTATTAGCTTGAACTGCATGTAAGTATGAAACGTAACGTGCTTACGTTTCAACAATAAATAAAAATTAGCATAAAATTCTATTGAGGATGCTATTGAGGAATCTGTTTAAATAAAAATTAAAAAATTGTATAAACAAAAAAGAAACACCTTAATCTGGACCAATAGTCCTTAATATAGGGTGTCTGGTGGCAAATTTATATTTTTAACTACAATTTAAAAAAAAAAAAATAAACGGTGCGGAGGGAGCGTTGAACTGTGGAATTATCGATTGTGCGTATTTGTCGGTCACGATGTCGAGTGAGCATCGTGCGTTTGCTGTGGAGGTATTTTTTTAAGAGTAATGATACTAACGTAATTGCTTGTCGACAATTTTGTTCAAATTTCGGTGTTAAGCGAACACGCGACTTTCTATATGAAAAAGAGCAGCCTCACTGGGACTTTCAAGAGTCATTATTCATAAAATTTAAAAAAAGGGTCTGAAGTTCCATCCTTTTAAAACTTAAATCGTTCAAGAACTGAAACATCAAAAACCATTGCATTGCCATAGTGTAACTGTTTGAAGAACCTTATCAACGAATGAGAAAATGGGTCCATTTTTTTAAAAATTCTCGGGACCAGGTGATAAATATCAATGGTGAAAACTATAGACGCATGATTACGGAATTCTTTTTGCCAAACCTGCGAGCTCATCCATCGTACTCTTCATATACGTGGTTTCATCAGGATGGGCGACTGCACATAAAGCCAGAACTTCGATCTCCGGGAAAATTTCCACCAAAAACTGATAAGTCGCTTTGGAAACATCCCATGGTCCCACCAAGGTCGGCCGATCTAACTCTCATGGACTTTTTTATGGGGCTAGCTCAAAGAGAGGGTTTATAATGGCAATCATCAATCTCTTGTGGCATTAAAGTAAAATATTCGTAAAAAAATTAGCTTAATTGAACCAAGTTTACTGCAGCGTGTGGCGCAGAGCACAAGTCTCCGTTTTGAACAGTGTGTTTTGGATGACATCCTTTTTAAAAAATAAAATGCGCATTTTCATTTTATCGTTCAAGGCTCTTAACAAAACTTTGCGTCAGTTATTACGTTTTTTATTTAAGTTTGAAAATATAAATCTGCCACCAGACACCCGGTATCATGTTTCTAAATTCATAAACTCAACAAAATTGAAAAAATTGTTTTAACTTATATTAAAATTTAATTTGCACTTGTAGTAAATTTTTACTGATAACTCAATAAATTGCAGTAATCAGTAATTTTTCGCTGAAAATGAAATTAAATTTCAGTAATAAATTTATGTTCGGACCTCAAATTTTCCTGAAACTCACTGGGCCCCTAACGAGTCGTCAGTTTTTGTGTAAATTTAGGAAAAATTAGTTTTTTCACTTTCTTAGCATAGATTTTAAAAGCTTTTAAGTTGTAGCACAAAAACTTTTGAGGCACAGGGGCCCAATAAGTTTCCCTAACTTTTAAAGCCTATAAAAATATGGTGGCCAAACCCTTTGATAGTACACTGGAACCTACAATTTTAAAAACTTCATTTAAATTTTCAGAACACATACCATTAACGCTTTCAAGGGTTAGTTCGGGAAAGGAGTTTGCCTCAAACCCGCCAATAATTTCTTTAACCCTCCTATATTGCGACCATGTAGAGGGCGATCCTCCGGACAACCCCATTGCTGCCGTTTCTTTTCTGTAAAATTCATTTTTAAATAAAACAAAAAGCTTTTGAACTTTTATGAACATAAATACATACCTGTACCGCTGCGTAAAGTTTTGCAATTTTACTTGCACATTTCGTGGGCTGTAGGTGTATCCCAGCTTGGACAGCTCATCCGCCATCTCTATATAGAATATATAGAATATTCTCCGCTTTAGCGGCTGGTATTTCCAGTAATGCCCCTAGTTCAACAAAAGTTATATTATTGTATAATTTACTGGCAGACAACAAATTATGCTCAAATAAAGCCCGATTCAATATTGAGGAACCATCAACGGTGGCTGCTTTTTGATGAGGCTGTAGCAGGGCTTCAAATTCTTGCAGTTCTGAACGCTGGATAATGCGGTCCAAATACATTACAGCATGCGAACCTACATTTTTGCAGCAGTTTTGGCCAGGAATCGTAGAAAAACTTGAAACAACAAATAATTTTAAGTATTTAATTAAATATACAATTTCAAACTATTTTATTTATTTAATTGGATATATAATTTTTAATATTCTGTGCACCAAACAACTTTAACAAAAAAAGATTCACAGAAATTAAAGATTTTGGCGCAATATTCTTCAATTTTTTCACTTTGCACAAAATTTTTAATATAATGACATTTACCATCATCACATAAAAGGGATAGAAATATGTTTTTTCCGTTTATTGCTATCTACCTTACGCCATAGTAGTATGCTAGTGCTGCCAGATCGTTTTTTGACTATTCTGTGTATTCTGTGGTTATAGGTGATCAAATTCAGGCCAAATATAATGTAAGTAGAGGCAAAACACTTTGATCTCTAGTCGTTTGTCACACCCTTCGTTACCTAATGATCTCAGAAAACCAATTGATATGAACCGCTATCACTGGGTTACGTGATATCAGAAGCTTGTACTCTAGACTAGATCGATGTGGAACTGTCAACTTGTAATTACCGATCTCCCTTCTCATAGACAAGTGTTTCGTTATTACCAAGTTTTGCGTAAGATCAAGGTTTTCTATTTTGTCCACGTCAAGTGTTTGATCTGCTGTAATTTTAAGTCTAATACTGGCCAAAGCTGGGCATTCGTACACAATATGTGCTTCAATCCCAGCCTCCTAAACACACAGCCTACAAGCATCTAACTTTAGTTTTATTCTGGTCACATGGTATGTGAAGTTACTTTGTTCGGAGACTAATTCAGACAACCAACTAGAAGTACTGAAAGGCATTCTCCTATACTAATCCAATATTCTTGGTTTTGAGCCTGAGTCTTATGCTTCATTTACAACTGTGCCCATGTGTCAAAGTTGTGTTTACCAAAACATATTTTTTTTATCCACAATACCTACAGGAAACTGAGGGTTACGGCGCTGGACAATCAGTAACCGACTTTAACTTTTTTAATTGATAAAAAAAAGTAAAAGAATCCTGAAAAATGTTAAATAGTTTGGGACAAAGAAACATTAGTTTGTGAAGAGGTATTTCCAAAAAAGATATGCATCTAGAATGCCTTATGTTTCAGAAATACCGAATGCTTTATCTTATTTTTTGTTGGTTTCAAAGAAGTAATTTTTCCATTTAAGGTTCAATACCAGAGATATAACCCCTTTTCCAATCTTAACTCTGTCTTAGCTCTTATTGATTTCAACTGTTCCCTTTATCTTTTTAACATATGTATAAATAATAATTTTAAACCTTTTTCATAAAGAACCTGTTATTTTTATACCCGTTTAAAGCATTTTACTTTACAACAATAGAAAACTAATCAAATTTCATTTCTTAATCTCATTTCACTAATTTAACACTGTATTCATGAATGAGACATTCAAAATGCATATACAAATTAACAAAAGAAATTCTTTTTATTTTGCATTAAATTTAATCCTTTTTTCTATTAAATTAGTAAAATCACTGGCCTTTTGTTTGTCACAATCATGTTGGTTGTGATGAAAGGATAAGACGACAAAAAAAAATTAATCCTTTTTACTTTAAAATTGGCATTTAAAATTTGGCAGTTTGTAACTAAATGCAAAGAAACAAATTAAAGGGTTTTTCATATGCGTCTGTCTGTCTTTCTGTCAAACAACTTGACACTTGTCCAAAAAAAGGATTTGCATGTTTTCATGCTGCGGCAAATGTACTATTACAGAGTAACAGGACATACGGACATACACATGTTTTAAATTTTTACTGAAACACAGACATGTTTTTGTGTGGAAACATGTTTTGTCCAAAACATTTTTGTGCTGTCAAATAATATTTTTGTTTAAATTTGTGGCTTTTTTTCTGTCGTATTCTTTTGTATCCTTTTGTTTTTGGTTTTTAAAGCAAAATTCATCCCTATTTGTTTTGCATCGCGCCGTTAATGGATTTAGATTTCATTTGTACATTGATTCATGTAGCCTTCATTGTTGATATTTGCTCTTTTACTAGTCATCACCTTTTAAATCCAGTTTTCTATTTAATTCCTTTATGTAGCAAAATGTCCTTTGACATATTGTTTGCATATGTGTAGATTTTTGTATCGTTATTGTATTAAAAATGGTAATTTTTGATGGAGGAGTGGTATAAGGAGACTTTAGAAGGGCACTGCTTTTAGAAAATTTTATTATTTTCTTATTAAAAATAATTTTATAGTATTTTTTTTTTAAATTTCCTAGTGCAGTGTTTTAAAGAATTTTTTTTATGTATTTCTGACAAAGAAAATTGTTCATAAATTTTGTTTTTGAAAAAAAATTTTGAGAAAAAACATTTTTTTATTAAAAAAAACTTAGACATACATAGGTATATAAAATGCGAAAAAATGTTTAAAAAGCCTCTTAAAAATTATTAAAAAAATTTTTTTATTTTCAAAAAATCTTCTAGAATCCTTTTTTTTTTGATACAAAGGCCATCTGAGAAATTTTTCGTAAAAAAAATTTTAAAAATTATTTTTTGCTAAAAAAAATCCCTTATAATATAACCAAAAATTTAAATTAATTGTGACGGTATTTTAAAACTTCTATTAAATCCTAATCAAACCTTTTATTAAAACTACTTGCTGTAGCGTACTCTTAACCCCACCCTATCGTTTCATTACGTCCTGCTTCTCTGTATGCAGCAAAAGTGTCAAATAGTTGCAAATTTGTTTTTCTTTATTATTTGCCATTTATTTGTTTGTTGATTTTGATTTTAAAGGGCTTTTAACTTGTATTTAAGCCATTAAATAAATTAAGGACCAAGCTGTTTGAATAGTAAAATTGGGCATTTATTTACAAAGAAAAACAAAAAATTTACATTAAAAAGTATTTTTGCTGCAACATTGTTTTTGTATTTTTATTGTTCGCAAATTTCCTGTAATTTAAAAAACAATTTTGTTAAACTGCAAGGATCCTAGTACAACAAATTGCAAAATACAATGCAAATTTGTTGCTCATAAAAATTTTAAAAAAATATTGAACATTTATTGATATCCTGTTGCTAAAAATGGAATATTTATTGAAATTATTTTTTATAAAATAAATTAAAATTTTTAAACTAATTTTAAGTTTAAATTTCAATCGAAATTAAAACAAGTAGAAACCACTTGCCAGCACTTTCCATGCAACGTTTAGGAAAAGTAAATGCTAGTTCTTAAATTTTTCTATATTCTTTTAAGGTTGCATTCAAAATGAAGGACTTTTTGTTTTTTGGGCTAAACTTTTATTTATAAAAACTGAATGTGATATTCAGTAAATTTCAGGTTTAACTTAACCCATTACTGAACACCTTGTTTAAGATTTCTGAACGAGTGTCCCCCCTCAGTTAGTTCTTGAAAAACGATTACCAAAAAAAATACAATCCCGTTTGCCTTTTTTAAAAAGATTTAGGTTAAACAAATATTGTTAAAAGCCAAGCACTACTGATTTTCAAAGAGTACTGTAAGAACAATTGAAACTGGTTTTGAAAAAGCATTATTTTTGGCTGGTGTTGGTAAGAAAGCTTTGATTTATATATAAGAAATTGGATAAAAATGAGCTTAAAGTAAAAAAATAATGAAGCAAAATTTGTCAATGAGTTCAACAACTTTTTATTTTAAATAAATTGATGAATCATGTAATTAATTAATATAAATAAATAATTTTTTTATTCTCTAAACAAATATAATAATAAAGTCAACTTAAGTTAAGTGATGAAAAAATTTGAAGGCGTCTAGGTTATTACTAAGCGCACTATTGCCCAAACTTAACCTAAATACAGGGTGTCTGGTGGCAGATTTATATTTTCAAACTTAAATAAAATGATAGAATGAAAATGCGGATTTTATTTTTTTAAGATTATATAATTCAGATGTCTTTCTTCGAGTTGAATAAACTGTTCAAAATGGAGCCTTGTGTTCTGCGCCACACGCTGCAGTAAACTTGGTTCAATTGAGCTGATTTCTCAATGAATATTCTCCTTTAAAGCCACAAGAGATTGGGGATTGTCATTATAAAACCTTTCTTTGAGTTAGCCCCCATAAAAAATTCATGGGATTTAGATTTGGTCACCTCAATGGGATGCCCCTAAAATGACTGATCAGTTTGTGGGGCAAATTTTCTCGAAGCAAGTTCATCGAAGCTATCGCTGTGTATGCAGTCGCCCCATCCTTTTGAAACTACGTGTGTAAAGAGTGCGATGGTTGAGCTCGCAGGTTTGGAAAAAAGATTTTCGTAACTATTCGTCGATAATTTTCACCTTTGACATTTGTCGCCTGGCCTCGAGAATTTTTGAAAAAAAATGGTTTAATTAACTCATGCAAGGCCCACCAATCAGTTACCCTGGGGTAATGCAATAGCTTTTGATGTTTCAATCGAGGGTTGCGGGTTCTTGGAGACCATTAGCGGCAGTTTTTTTGTTAACGTGACCGTTTAAGTGAAAATGAAGTCTCAAAAATAGGATTTACAGTGCGAAAACGCTCCAACATGGTTTCACAATAATTTTTGCGTTAATTAAAGCCACTTTCTATCAGTTCTTGAACGATTTGAATTTCAAAAGGATGGAGCTGTAGTTCATTTTTTAAAATTTCATGATAAACCGCTGTTGAAAGTCCCATTGAGGCTGTTCTTTTTCGTATTGAAAGTCGCGGGTTTTCACGTAAACTAAAGATCGACTGGGCCCTGGGACATTCATAGTCTAAGCAGTTGTGTGGAATCTCTGCACCCACAAGCAAATTAAATTTACATTTGGTCCATCACGTTTTTGCCGAATACCGAATTTTGAAGAAAAAAACCTGTCGACGAGCAATTTCGAAAGAATTATTACCCTTAAGAAATGGCACGCTTTTTTGTTGTTTTACTGTAAATAATACGAATAGGGATATAGGAATGTGCATTGATTTTTTCACCAAAAAAAAGGGTTATCACAAATGGATGGACGTGCAAAATTTAATGGACTTAGGAGGTAATTCCGATTTGATCACAAGATGCATTTTTGAATCTTCATAGCTATTAGTACAAACTGTTAATTCCACCTAGATTTAGGAAAAATGAAATCAACAACACCATACGTAAGTTGTTTTCACTCTAATCAGCCAAGTTTCTTAATTCAGACATTAATCAGCAACCTCAAACACACAAAAATTAATTTGACAAATTGATAAAATGTCAAACTTGGACAAATTTTCGGTTTATCGGCACTTAAGAAAACAAATCGTTCGAAAAGTCTCTAAAATCTAAGGGTAATACTTAAAGATTTTGTTGATAACCACAATGTAAAAACCAGAAAATCATTAATAATTACTTTAGCAGGCTTTGAACAATTTATTTATGTTAATGCATACTTTCAAACAAAAACATTTCAAAAGTGTCAAATTGAAATGTCACTTGGTCTAATGACAATTATAATTACAAACACAGTAAAGTCAAGATGTTAGGAAAGAAGGAATTTTAAATTAAAAAATCAATGCAATTTATCACTTCTCCTTTCTTTTTTAGTTGTAAAGAAACATGGCATGTTATGGATGATTTCGGTTGAGGAAACCCCCCAGCTTGTTTGCCGAGAGTAGGAGAATAACTTGTGGTGAATAGTAACAAGTGTGATACACATGTGTTTGAAATAAATAAACCAAATAAAAGTTCCTTTATTGCAACAACTTTAAAACACTTAACATATTTAAGAGAAAAAAAATATATAAAAAATAAATTTTGTGTTCTAAAAAAACTTATGGGCGTACAAGCACACACACACAAGAACACTTTAGTTTTCTGCACCTAAGATTTGTTAATGCCCTTTTTAACTCTTAAGAGTGCAAGTAAAAGTCTGCTGCATTTCTAAAATGTAGCCAAGAGTTTGTGCTAAAGTATGTGTTAAACTCATTAGCACAAGTCAGAGGCTGTCAAAGTGATATTTGATATGTCATGCTTTGCCGCATATAAAAGTGACACTTATGCAATTCAACCATTAATGTAGGCAACAACACTTTAAAAAAATACCCAAAAAAAAATATTTTTAAAAATATTTAAATATATTTAGAAATGTAAAACCTTTAAGGATATTACCTTAAGGATGTGGAGGGATATTTAAAGTTACGAAATTTATGTTGTTTATTACTTCTAAGGTTTCTTTAGGTTTTAATGGAACTGTTTAATTTATTTTTCTTAACTCTAAATTACTTTGGAAATCAAGGCGTGTTTATGATTTTTTAAAAAAGAAAACCTGGTTAAATTATATTTTTTTTCTAAGATAAAGCTTATGTATATGCATAAATCCACGCATACATATGTTTTAAAGAAAAAGCATTAAATCATATTAAAAACCAAAAGAAACTACAGTCAACACCCTGAATTGTTAGAAAATGTAATGGCATTTCATTTGGTTGTGGGGGCTAGTTCTGTCTGAATATCCTGCTTTTTTATTTTAAATTTTTTTCCAAAAAGTCATGTATGTTAGTTGACATGGCTTTTATGTGGCAGCCATAAAAATGTTTAAAATTACCACTGAACTGACCACAGTTTAAATTACACATGTATTCAGATGGCATGTTGAAAAGGATAAAATAAAATTTTAAGGGGGCTTAAAGGAATGTATTCATTAATTTCCTTGAGACGAAAAAATTTTCTGTAAATTTATGTTAAAAGGATTAAAATTGTGTTTAAATTCTCTCTCACCTGGTCAAAACATGGTCAAACTGTCGTGGTTGATTTACCAAATATGCAGTGCTTTGTTATCGAAATAAGTATTAGTTACTGGTAGACAGTAGACTCTTATTGTTGGCTTCTCAATTTTGAGATTATTGATTAGGTAGGTGCCTAAGTGCGATGCAGGCAAGCATAGCCTTTCCCAAAATTGCACCCAGGGACCTTTATAATTTATTATCTGTCCTCTGAAAAGGCAGATAGAAAAAAAAGAAAACACTTTAGAGAACTAGTAAAAAAATTTAAGGTTGAAAGAAGAAAACTAGTTAAAGCGTTATATTCGGCTGTACCGCATTTTATATTCCCTTCACATTAGTATTTTTGTTTAACCAGTGACCAGATCTAGGCAAGTGGTTTTCAAGCCGTAAATATTATAATTATTTGTTATGGGCTTAAAGTACATAGCTTTCTTAGTTTTAGAAACAGAAAGCTCACAACATTTGAACATTTATTTCGGCTTCCCTATCTTTAAAGGTTCCCGAATAGATATGCTTTATGGGGTCGCAACTGATATGTATGTATATTCCCTTACCACTATGTAAAGGGTATAACAACAATTTCACAAACACACAAAGACACTATGGCTCTTAAAAAACAGAAAACAAATTAAGCAAAATAATATACACGTATTGCTAGATACAAACTTTGCAACGTGTTTGTGCAACATGCTAATAATAAATTTTTCATGCCAACCATAAATAAAGTTTCACACGATGCAACCAACATCAATGTAACCATTACATATCAAAAAATTTTGATATTTTTGAAAACTCAATTGCATGCAAACATGAAATGAAACCAAAAACTTAACTAAAAACCATGCAACCAACAATGAAGCATGCTTGGTTGTATAAACATGTTGCAAAGTTTGTACCTAGCATATGGCTCGATGTACATCTGTTGGATTTGCAAGAGGACTAACAGCGTTATTAAGCTTTAACGGTCAAACTTCTTTCATAAAAGCAGTCTCCACTTTTTTGGGCTTGAATTTTTAAATGTGTGCCGAAGTCAACAATACATGGTCATACATACCAACGTCCGAACATACGTACAGAAACTTTATGCGTATTTATTTACATCCATATTTATGCTTAACAGCGTTGCCAGTTAATTACATTTGTTACATTTTTTGTATGGGTTTTTTTCTAAAAAAAATTATGAAAACTGGGGCAATCGCAGTAGGTCCCTGGGGAACCAATCTTGCCCATTTTTTATATTTTTTAAAGTTTGACACCAATATCTGGTCCGTAGTACTTACATTGACTCCAGAAACTCGGTTTCAACAGACGCACAGACGGACAGATGGGCATGGCTATATCGACTTCTCTACCTATAAGAATACAGAATATTTATACTTTATAGGGTCGCAAATGAATAATGAAGAAATTACAAACGGATGACAAGCTGATATATTCCCTTATTACAATGTGAAGGGTATAAATAAAATTTTGATTATAACTTAAACAATAAAAAAAATTAGTTCGGAAAAGGCTGTAATTTTCAAGGATGGTATATTTTTTTAATCAATTAGTAGTAAGTAGAGACCGAAATAACATAATGATCACCAGACGGTGACCTTATAAATTTGAATTTAAATATCCTTAGGATTGGATTTACTTTTTTAATTTTTGCGGTAGTTAAAAGTGTTTTTAATCGCATTTAATTTTTTATTTCTACAAAAAAACATTTTATTTTAAAAAATACAAGGTGGGCCAAAAGAAATCACTCTACTGGAAGATGCTCTTATTTTTTCAACGGCGGCCAATCTCAAATCTGTTTTGACATTTGTGATCTAGACAGATGTAGAATATAATTGAAAACGCGGAATAATCGTGCATATTTTTTGCGTAACAATTCCTCTGTGGTGTTGGCGCAAAATCATAATGAGCGATGAGCCTCATTTCCACCTCAGCAAGTCTGTGAACAAGCAAAACTATCGCTTCTGGGGCACCGAAAATCTACGAGCGATGTACGGGGAGCCATTACAGCCGCTTAAAGTGACTGCGTGGTACGCTGTTCACTCTGGAGAAGTCATCGGCCCATTTTTTTCGAGGACGCCGCTGGTCAAACCACAATTTGTTATAATTTTTTGTAGGTTTTTGTTAATAAAAGATTTAAAGCAAAAACATATTTGGTAATAACAGTGGATCACTTTTAATTAAATTCCTTTTTGATTCAATTCCTTTAAAGTCTTTCCCACACAGTTATTGCAAAAGTATGAATGTAAAACAATCCCTTTTGTAAATCAGAAAGCAGTCCATTGATTTAACACCCTTCTACTCCCACATTTTTCACTCATCTACCATTCACCAACAACAACATTAACATCATATTCATAAACATTAATACAGACTTATGACATGCAAAACTTCTTTGTCTTCTAATTGCCAATGTTTCCTTGAAAACATTAAAATACAAAATTAAAAATTTCCGGTCAACCAACTAAACTACAAAAGACGAATATCCCAGAAGAAGGCAAGTAAGAGAATCCCTAAAATATAAAAACGATTTATATTTAAAGGAAGAGTAAAATTGCTCCCTAAAGACTTCGTTAACATGTCTTGTTGGTATTTATTCTTTACGTAAAGACTTAACAAGACAAAAATTGGGTGTTTCCTTAAAGGATTTTTCTTAAAGTTTTAAATTTCTTTTTGTTTTAGCCCTTAGTTTCGCCGACTTATTTAAATAGTGATAATTTTGACAACGCCTTTGATTTGATTTGTGTGGTATTAGATTGCCATCTATGCACAGCCTAGATATGTCACAGATATTCTAATAAACAAAACTCTTCTTCTTGTAGTTTTGGTTTAACATATGGCAAGAATTTATATTTTGGGTTTTTTTTATTTAAATTTTATGCGACATTTTTAATCTGTTTAGTTAAATTGTTAAGATACGGTAGGTGTTTCCCAAAGTTATTTTTGGAATTTTTAGAAATATGAACATGAATAATATGTGATAATAGTTTTGGTTTAAGATTTTAATATTTTTTGTTAAGCTTGAAAAGGGTTTGAGGGAGAGTTTAAACACAGATTTAGGGAGTATCATAATAAATCAGAAAAGGGATACGCATAAATTGTTATTGATGGTTTTTAAAGATTTTTTTCTTTTTGTAAAATAAAGAATTTTTAGAAAATATAATTTCTTAAACAAAAATCCATTGCAATAGCATTAAGCGTTAGAAATTAATTATTTGGAAATATATTGGATATTCTACTTAAATATAATTTAATTTGTTATGGAAAATCTCTATTGGTATTAAGTTCTCAAGAAAAAAATGCTTTTAAAAAAATAAAAATTTATGCGGAATTTTAAGATAATTTTAATTACTTTTTCATTAATTATCTTTAAGCTTAAAAATATAGTTTTATTTTATTTTATTTTATTTTAAATAATTTCTAACTCCAAAAACTAATTAAAACATAATCCACTGATATATGCATATAACCTACATTTTAACATGACCAACCCATTTTTGGCACGCAAAATGTCGCTTTAAAGGTTACGCCTACTTTTCTCGCTACTTGTTTAATATAGAGTAACAAAAACAATTCAAATAAAGGAATAATTTCACTCACTTAATGTTGCCCATAATTTAGTTGTTGTTGTACTTAGCGTTTTTGCAGCCAGCTAATGATTAACGATTGTTTTGCCTGAACTAAAGCATCAATTGAAATTGGGTTAATCATGCGGCAGTAAGTGAAAAACACTTTGAAACGACACCTTCGTTAATTCAGTAGCTGTCAAAGGAAATTATACAATTCTTGTGAAAAGTTAAAAAAATGGTAATGAATTTAACACGTAAACAAGGTGGTAAATAATAGGAAATTTGTGCAAATTATTTCATGAATTTATTAAGAGGATTTGATATAATTTATACATTAATGGTAGCGGTTTAATGGCAAAAATGCAAATTTTTGAAAATAACAAATATATTAAGAGGTAAAACATACATATAAACTTAAATTTAATCATAAACTAAAAAGGAAAGCCCGATCCTATTATACCCTACACAACAAAAAGTTTCTCGAAATAAATTATTTCTTTTTATAGACTTTAATAAAATTCTTGAAAAACCTCTTGAGTATTTACTGCTTTTATAACGGGTGTCTGTCAACAGATTTATGTTTTCAAACTTTAATTAAAAAACGTTATAATTGACTCAAAGCTTTATTAAGAGCACTGAACGAAGAACGAAAATTCGGGTTTTATTTTATGCTATTTAGGTGTCTACGGCTGCAGTAAACTTGATTCAATTGAGCTGAATTTTCAAAGAATATTTTCTAAAAAAAATTGCGGACTGTCATTATAAACCCTCCCTTTGGGGTAGCCCCATAACAAATCCATAAGAGTTATATCGGGTGACCTCGGTGGCCGTCGGATGTCCCCAAAGTTACTGATCAGTTTTTTGGGAAATTCTTCAGAAGCAAATTTATTGAAGCTTTGGCTATGTGTGCAATCGCCCTATCCTGTTGAAATTACGTGTGTGAAGAGTATGATAGATGAGCTCGTAGGTTTAACAAAAAGAGTTCCGCAATCATGCGTCGATAATTTTCACCGTTGACATTCGTCGCCTGGTCTCGAGAATTTAAAAAAAAAATGGTCCAATTATCTTATGCGTAGATAAGACACACCAAACAGTTACCCTGAGACAATACAATGATTTTTGATGTTTCAAGTGAGGGTTGCGGGTTCTTGGAGACCAGTAATGGCAGTTTTGCTTGCTGATGTAGCCGCTTAAGCAAAAATTAACCCCGGCGCTCCAAAAAAATGGGACTTACAGTGTGAAAACGCTCCAAAATCGTTTCAAAAAAATTTTCGCGTTAATGAAAGTCACTTTCTTTGAGTTCTTGAACGATTTCAATTTTAAAAGGATGGAACTTCAGATCTTTTGTTAACATTTCATGAAAAATCGCTCTTAGAAGTCCCAGTCAGGCTGCTCTTTTCCGTATTGAAAGTCTCGGATTTTCACGTGAACTGCTTTTAACCAGTTCAATGTTTTTAGGAGTCCTTGGAGATCGACTGGGCCCTGGCTTTGGGACATTCATCCGCGAAGCATTTGCGTGGAATCTCTGCACCCATGAACAAACTAAATTTGCACTCGGTCCATGACGTATTAGGCCAATACCGAACTTTTAACAACATTGTTGACGAGCAATAAGGTAAGAACAATTACTCTGAAAAATTTCTCCACAGCGAATGCGCAATGATCACTCGTGACTGACAAATCCGCACAATCGATAATTCCAACGGCGTCACCCTTCCTTCGCACAGTTTATTACTGCTTAAAATAATCGTATTTGTAAATATAAATTTTCCACCAGACACCCTGTATAATAACTTCAATAAACCTATTGAGAATTACTATTAACGAACGAAAACATTAAGGCGTTATTTCCACAACCCCAATAACCATTGGTTATCACTAAATGTATTAAAGAGGCTACAGAAACAAAACCTTTCCTTGAACACAATTTCTTAACTTTATTTAAAATTTGATCCTAATTTTGTTAGTTTATTAATGGGGGGTCTTGTAGGTAGATAGAAGCAGGGGGGGGGGGGGGGATATTCGCCATTCAAATCAACAGTCTTTGTGAAAGTTTCAATACGATATATCTCCGAAGCTATCGAGATCAAATGTCCTACAAGAAGTAACTGCACAACAATGCCTGCATTTCGTAAATAATGTATAGGAGCAGGGGAAGGGAAAGCCCCTATATATAAAAACCATTTTTATGAAATTTTCTATACGCTATATCACGAAACTATCGACTTTTAATGTGCTACAAGAAGTGATTGTACAATAATGCCTACATTTTGAAAAAAAATTAGTTGGATGGGAGAAGAGGGAGGGGCACCCCCATACTAATAAACAATTTTTATAAAACTTTTATAAGAAACATGTAGAAAACTGTGAAGGCTCTCGACCTTGACCCTTCTACATGGTATTTCTAGTATAGGGGGATACCACTTCTCCTAAATCCCTGACTTTAGGTCTCCATCTTCGAAGTAATCGTTCCAATTTTTAAGGCAAGATTGGCTGCATTCACTGAGGTATTGGGTATATGTGCACGGATTTGGTCATAAAAAAAGTTTGAATTTGCTTACATCTTGGTCTGTAGCGCCCTGATTTTGCTGATTTTTAATCGCAATTATCTCAGGGTTACTTATGATTGTTTCATATCAAAACGCTTTCTGAGCAACTGTATTTGGGTTCGGAAATTTGATTTTAACAGACACACAAACGGACTGACGGTCAAATGAACATGGCTACATTGACTTCCCTACAGTGTTGCCACCTTAGGTGTAATTACACATTTCATGTGTAATTTTTCGTTTAATGTGTTGCCCATGTGTAATTAGTTGCATGTGTAATTCATGTGTAATTTAAAATTTTATCGCTTTTGATAATTTTTAATATTTTTGTATATATAAAAAAATTTTTACACTTGTATTTAAAAACAAGTAAGACCGCTATACATTGGGCTTTGTCGAATCTAATATAACCTTCACATTGATTTTTTTATGGCCATCTGATCTGACCGAGTTATTTCTAAATGAAAATATTATAATAAAAATACTTTTTACCGGGTTCGAAGTCGATAGCTATTCTAGCTTTAAAAATAGAAAACTTTAGAAAATATTAACGTAGAAAGTTCGAGGCCAACATTTTTCACCTTATTTCGTATTAAAAGCTTAATAAAAGTTATTTATTCGTACTGGTGCTTATCCTTTACCTGCTCCTATCCAACATGTATGCATTATTGCCCAATTACTTATTGTGGAACATTTGAAGTCGATAGATGTTGTAGTTTTCGAAATATAGCGTATCAAAAATTTTACAAAAACTGTTAATTTGAATGGGGATTGCTCCTCTCCCTGCTTTAATCCAAAAAATTTGTTTCCCAAAATGTAGGTATTACTCGTATTGTGCTTCTACATGAAAAATGTTTCTCCTAATTTAGGCCCCTATCTTTAAAATATCCGTGCTAAGCTTTGTGGCTAGAGTGGCTGTATTTACTGAGATATAAAAGAATATGGATTTGGACCTAAAAAATTAGGTTGTTTTAGGGTTTCGCTTGCATCTCGGTCAATAGTAAACTGATTTTGCTGATTTTAAATGGCGATTAAATCAGGTCTATTTTTGGTAATTATCTGAGCGGCTTTTTTAGGTCTGGAAACTTGATTTCAAAAGACACACAGATGGACAGACATGGCCTTATCGACTTACTTGTCTATAAGAATCCAAAATATTTATACTTAATGGGGTGTAAAATAAATACTGTAAAAATTAAAAATGAAATAACAAACTCATGTATACCCTTATCACTTTGTAAGGGATATAAAATTTTTAAAAATATAAATCGTTATTTTTTTAACCAAAAAAGTATACATATGTTCCCAACAAAAATTTTGAAGTAATTAGTATTTAAAAAGTTCTTACTTTTAAGTTACTATTACATACTGTCTGTATAACTAAGCAGTTGTTAGATAATGAGTTGGTTTTTATCTAAAAATTAGGCAGTTAGTTTAATAATTATTTAACAGTTTTTGTGTGTCGACCTTTGTGTTGCCAAGCCTCAAGCTTGAATAAAGTTTTTTCGCAGTTAGTTTAAGTTTGACAATTTGTTAACTTATTCTAGCATAATATTTTAAGCCAGCTTTAACCAAAACATCAAAGAAAAACACTTTTATTGCAACAATGAGTAACTGGGGGCAACAGGAAAAGGTTATTATAATGCCAATAAAGTAATAGCTTATTTAAGTCCCTCTTTGTAATTGAGCATGGTAAGTACTTATTTAACTCCCTCCTTGTAAGCGAGCATGATAAGTACTTGCCTCCAATGTCATCGCCATGTTAAAATAATGTGTTAAAATGCTAATGAGTAAGAGTTTTTTTGACTTAAACTAATTTTAAAGCAAGTTTTTGCTGGGTTATTAAATTTAGAACAAAAAACGCTTTTTTAAAAAAAATCATGTGTAATTCGTAATTTCATGTGTAATTTTGGATTGACCCATGTGTAATTTAACATTTCGTTGGCGGCAACACTGCTTCCCTATCTTATTATAACGATCTATAATATATGTACTTTATGTGGTTGCAAGTGAACATTGAAGAAATTACAAAGAGCATAACAAATTCTTATCACTATGTGAAGAGTATAACTAAGTTAACGCCCTCTCTTGGGAGAGTCTAAGGGAATATTAACTATAATAAGCAAATTTCCATTTAGGTCTATTTAGAATTTATTGTCAAATTTCCATAAAATAACTGTTAAATAATCTCTTTATAAACATAAAATAATTTTTTTTTTATAACAGGGGTACTCGTATTCCAATTTATTAAAAAAATATCGATTTAATAATAAATCATAGTTTTCTGTTTGATATGTTGTATTGACATTTAATAATCAAAACAATTTTTTTTTACAATTCCTTGAAAAAGGTTAAGGCTTAAAAACCATATTGTTAACATGACGTCATTTGTTAAACTTTTTTAAAATTATTGTTCAATACGATGTCAAACCCCATAAAACTGCATTGTTTATTTGAGTAATTTGAAACTTTAAACAAAAGAGATCCGTCCCTCCATAGTGTTTTCCAACAAATAATTTAAAATAAATCGAAATTAAGAACTTTCTATGGAAATGTTTTCTAAACCTTAAAAAGCATTTAGAATTTATTACAGGTTTTCAAAAAACTTATTGTTGTTGTTAACATTTCCCCCTTTTCTTAATAATTTTTTATTTTTATTTTCAATTCTATTGTTGCTGTTAACCATGGATGGATGGATGATTGCAACTCCACATGAAATCGTTTACACTGACAAGACAATGTTGTTCTTATTGTTATTGTTGTTGTGTTGTTCGTGTTTGGTTGTGTAAAACATCACTGATATGATTTTAATGTTAAAGGAACAATAAGAGCAATCCCTAGAATTCACCTCTATGCGTACATTTGTTGAAAAGATTTAACAATAGAGAAGAAAAGAAATACAGGTGTATTGTCACAACTCAAACGTGAAGATTGCGTGAGAAACTCATAAAAAATGATTTAAAACGTGGGTTGGCAGTTTTGAAGCGGGGAGTATAGATTTTTTAGGGGTTCTTTTCTCTTTTGTTAATCTTGGTAAGAATGAAAAACGATTTTGTTTTTTGCTCCTAGACGTTTTGTTTTATTTTTAGGGGAAATTGTGGTTTTGCAATCAATAATTCTGTTGTTTTGCTTGAACTGTTTAAACGAATTGAAAAATTCCAGTAATTCAAGTGATATATATGCGGCTTGAGGATTTTGTTACAATTAATTAAAATGTTTGCAAAAATCAATTGTTTTATTTTTTTGAAGCAATTTTTTAAAATAAAAAATGGTACTTTACTGACGTATCAGTGGGGGTCTGGCGCCAGATAAAGGTTTTGACAGCCGTTACTAAAGTTGATTTTTGGCCAAAATGAATGTTTTCAAAGATAAAAATATTTTAGCCAAAGGAGGTAAAGAGTGTTTGCATTCTTCATGATATAACCTTTCAAAAATTTCATATAATTGGCCCGTTTTTACGTGGGTTACCATTTAATTTTTCATTCTTTGGACGATGGATTTTCTCTATGATGAAGGCAAAAGCAGTGCCCCATATCATAAAACAGCATTAAATTGGTTTCAAAATCGAGTTGCAAATCAGAAGTTTTTAATCAAGTTCATACCCAGTAGCCACTGAATTTGGAATGTTTTCGGTTACTATTGCGCCTTAATAGGGATAAGGCTTAGGAAGCACAATTTTCTGGGTCAAGCAAAAGTTAGGTGGGTGCATTTTTGCTCATTTGTCTTTACTCCCCATTACTTTGTCTATTCCTCAACTTGGATAATTAGATGCTGTAGTTAGTTAAGGGCCTCCCAAGGATAATTATGAGTAATAAGAAAACCATTAACATTAACAAATGTCGACGTATGTGTTTGACAACGTGGCCCTCTTTCGATGTCGGACGTACTACGCAACTTATGAACCGGAATCGCGTGGAAATTTCGAAGTTGCTGGCGGTGCTAATGAGTCATTGGATACTGGGAAGGCATGCAGAATGACTCGGCCTCACGTTCAATGATCACTGTCGCAGCTGCAAGAATAGGGAAAAGGAGGAATCAGTTTTACATCTTCTCTGCACAAATTCCTGGGCCATCATGTACCTGACAGCCTAGGGGATGTATCTGCGATTGGGCTGAACAACCTGTCGAGATACATCAACGCGACAGGGTGGGTCTATTATTCCATTTTGCTTGGACCATGGTTTAAGGGGATCTATCACTTATCGAGTGGTGTGGTGTTGTCAAAACGGGGTCATTTAGACTCTACTTGACAGTTTGCGTGCAGCGAACTACCACGATTAGCAACCAACCATGTATTTGACTGCATGTTCACATGTTTGCAGCGTTAAGCAAATACAAAACTGGTCCTGGAATACAACCTTGAAGAACGCCAGCTTGCGTTAGTTGAAGGCAATTTAAGTATTGTTGTTTTCGTCTTTGATATAAATTGTCGAGGGTGCCCCGGTAGATCAGTGGTAAGTGCACGAGCTTACCAGTCTGGGAGTTGTGGGTTCGATTCCCACCAGAGACCCTGGTAATTCTGCTTCATTTTTCTGTTCTTTCTTTCTTATCCTTCTCTAAATTTCTTTTTTCCTTAACCTAATCTATCTGCCTCTCCAGGTAACACAAAGGAAACCGAATTAAGCGGACCCATGTGAGCTGTATCATTTCCTTCAACGGCTGCCTGTTCTACCTAACCTAACCTAACCTAACCTAGCCTAACCTAACCTAACCTAACCTAACCTTTAAATTGTCGGCCGGTAATGTACGTATCTAAAGGCTAACAGAGATACACTGGCAAGCTTAGCTGTTGAACAAACAGGTTTTAATGCCATACTTCATTAAGGGCCTGAGAGTCCATTTTCTATTTAAAAATTCTTTATAGCAATTTTCGCATTTTTGAAATCTTTTAAGAACTTTTTAAAAATATCCGAAAGTCCCATAAATAATGTTAATTATATCCCCTTAGTATTAATTATTTTAATTTCTTAATTATTGCTCTGTATTTTTTTGTAGAAGAAACTTTGAAAAGTATTTTTGTTTGAAAATTTTTCTGATAAAAAGTTTTAACACCTAATCTTCTTAAGCTTGCATGACCTTAAGGCGGAAGTTGTATACAAAAAGTTGCACTTTAAGCCTTTTTATTGCATGAAAAGTATTTTTTATAACTTAGCATACAAAAAAACTTAACTTCCTCTGGTTTTATTTTTTTTTCTTTTCATTTTTTGTTTAATAAACAAAACTTAAGTACAAAAAAGCCATTAAGGAAAAAGGAAGGACTTATTTTCTATCTAAGAGCAAGAGGCCGATAAATTTTGGTATTTCCGGTTTTAACTTGATGACCTACATTTTGTTGAGTGTTTTTTTTGGCATTTTTTTCTGTACTGTCCTGTCGTTTGAGTAGCAGTGAGTGGGTCATAAAAAGGATTAGCATTTATTAGTTGGATAATGTTGCTTTTTTCCACGTTCCTTTCGTTAACATGAAATCATGCATTAGTCCTTTTTTTCTCGCTTTATTATGGAGGATATGCAAACATTTCCCTTAAGTGACATCTCAGCGTATTATTTTTTAGTTTAGTTTTTGGTCAAGAATTACAACTATAAAAAAATAAGAAAAAGCTAATGTTGCATTTTGACATTAAATACATAAAATACGAAGTGGTTTTTGTACCCTTCTTTTTGGTATTATGTATTTGAAAACATAAAATGTAAATTTAAATGTTTTACTTTTTCTTAAAATTTTAGAAAAGAACAACATATTTGGTTATGTAACCCAAGAGTGTATTTAGAAAAAGTAGGGATTAAGGGCTTTTTGGTTGGAAAATTTATGGTAAGATTCTTGCAATGCTCTCTTTAGAAACTCACACTTTGTACTACTTTAAGAAAGTGTAGCGAAACAAAGGTAGATAAATGTCTTCCAATACCAATTGTAAAAAAGCCGATGCAATTTCCTAATACTTTCTGAAATATCGATGCCAGTCTTATAAGCTATTAGATGGGAAACTGAATACTAAAAAGCATCTTACAATTACTTGTAGAAATTGGCGATCAAATCTTAATATGTTTTACAAAAATATGGATTAAGTTTTTTTGTTTGCCGAACAATCACGCCTAAACGGCTGGATATATTTTCGTGAAAATTGCAATTTTAACACTCTCAAACATGGAGTGTTTGCAATGGGCTGTAGTTCTGTGCCACGCCCACAGCACTTCAAATCTACCTGTACTTCTAACGCAAAAACTCAATTATTAATACTTGTACTTTCGTTAATGGGTTTTTTGTAGACTTTGTAAGCTAGCGAAAGGTGTCTAGCGGCAAGATTTTAAAGCAACAAAGTAGGCGAGGACACGCCCACAAGAACTAAAACCTAAATGCAGGTGACTTCATTTGACTGCATTTTATGAAAATTTATTAGTTTATTTACATCTGGCGTGGCTGTGTCACGACCACAAAAATTTAGCTTTTTGTACTGGCTCTTTAACCGCATTTATTTATTATTAAGGCCAAAAATTGGGCGATACCACGCCCACAAAAATATAAACTTGAATACAGCTTTCTATATTAGCATTTGATAATTTAAAATATTTAAGGCAAAAGGGTGGGCGAGGCCTCGCCTCCAAATATAAAACTCTTAGCAATAGTATTTCAGATTTTTAATCTTTGGTCGCGTACATAAAGCCTATAACGGTTAAAATTTCAAGGCAATAAAGAAGCCCATAAAAAATCAAATTGAAATACAAGAGAGAAACTAATAGAGAAGATTTTTACTCCTTTTTTAATACTGTTTAATTTTTTTTAATAGTTTAAAACTATTTAGTAAAGCTATATTTACACTACCTGAGTTATCATCTGAGTTTCACAACTAAGACTCATTTGTATAGAGTAATAACACGTTAATCATTAATGTTTCATGCCAACTATAAACAACGATTCACACTATGCAACCAACATGCAATAAAACCATCTGGGTCTGTGGTAAACCGATCTTGCTCATTTTTAATAGCGATCATAAAAGGGATATTTTTGATAGTTTGAACCCAATTCCTGATCCGTGGTACTTAAATTGACTCCGGAAACTCCGGGTTTCAACAGACACACAGACGGGTATGGCTAAATCGACTTTCCTCTCTATAAGGATCCAGAATATATATACTTTATGGGGTCGCAAATGGATAAAAAAGTAATTACTAACGGAATGGCAAACTGATATATACCCTTATCACTATGTGAAGGGTATAGTAAACCAAATCTAAATTGTCAACTTAAGTTCATAATATCTGCATCTAAACTTTAAATTTTTTCTTTTAAAAATAGTCTGTTAAAAGTTCAACTCTTCTTCTTTTAGTGCTCTAAGTTTGAAATAAATTTAAATGGAAGTTTAAAAGTTATTTATATTCCAATTTTTTTAAATATTCATTACTGTAAAATAATCAGAAATATTTCTGTTTAACAGCACAAATTCTTTGCTGCTGTTATTGTTGCTGTCCTTTTATCCCTTAGCGCAACTTTGCATTGACTTACTAAAGCTTGAAACATACTGTTTAAAGGTCGACCTATGCCCTTTGTAGGTAATAGCTACATACTTATGTACAGTTTTAAATATTCTAACATATTTGTAAATATGTTTTTCTCATGTTAAGCCATTACCCTAAACACTTTTGCAAACAAACATACATATCTTTTAACTCCCTTGCACCGTTTCCAAACAGTTATATGTTTGTATATTTTTCGTTATAACATTTCAAATAAAATTGTCAAAAATTCCTACAAATCCCCCTCAAAATTGTAAATGACTAACGTGGCTAAGCTTAACTTGCCAATAGTTTTAATGTTGCCTGTAAATATGTTCGTACGATTCGTTAAGCTGCTACTTTGCTCACATTTTGGCGATTTTAAAATTTTATTTTTCCAATTGTATTCTTTCATTTCGTGCAATATTTTGTTTTGCCCGCATTATTTTGATAACAAATTGAAATAATTCGATATGAGTAGTTTTCATGTTTCAAATATGCTCTGCTTTAGTTTTTTGTGTTGTTGTTTTAAGCAAAGTGGTTTTAAGTGAAACTATTAAAGCAAATATGCAGAAATGTAAAACATATGCCAAAGTAATTAAGGATAAATGTTAATCTTAATCCACTAACGAATATGGCTTCAAAACATGACATTTAATCGGGTAAGGGTTTTAGGAAAGTGGAAACAAAATCATGCAAAAGAAACATTTATTGAAGATAAATATTTTTTAATACATTTTTTTATTCAAAGATATAAGAAATTGTTTTATAAGTATATGCTGTTACAAGGAATTAACCCGCAACTACATACGTATGTGCAGTTTAAGTATATTTCAAAAAAATGGTGCTAACTTTGAAAAAGTATTATGAGCATTTTAAAATGCCTACTTAAAATCTTTATATTCTATTTCTAAAAAGTACCAAAAAATTCAAAATATACCTTTGCCCCAGTTAGTCGACCTAGACCCATAATCTTAAAAGTTACAAACAAGTACTTAAATGTAGAAAAAGTACTTTTGTTTACATAATTGACTTTCGACCTCTACTTGACCAAAAGGGTATACAAATTTGTTCGGACCTATTGATTGCAATTTCAAATATGTTTCTATCTCAATTATTTTAAAAGTTCCAAAGAGTACTTTAAAAGTACCAAAATATAATTTTTACCCTTTTTTACGCGTTATGGTTTAAGATTTCAGACAAGTTTTTTTCGAGGCCTGCTTAACGAAACTTTAATTGTGTTTATATATTTCTTAGTTTAGAAACTAAAAAATAACCTAAAAAATACCAAAATTTAAATTTTCCCCTTTTAATAACTTTTGGGTTTGTCGTTATAAGCCCTCTCCTTGAGGTAGCCCCACATAAAAGAACCCATGGGAGTTAGATCAGGCGACCTTGGTGGGCATGGGATGTCCCCAAAGCGACTGATCAGTTTTTTGGGAAATTTTTTCGAAGAAAAGTCATCGGAACTCTAGCTGTGTGTGTAATCGCACCATCCTGTTGAAAGCGCGTGTGTGAAGAGTACGATGGATGAGCTCGCAGGTTTGGTAAAAAGAATGCCGCAATCATTCGGTTATAACGTTCAATGTAAGTGTTCGTCAACTGGCCTCAAGAATTTTCGAAAAAAGTAGTCCAATTATCTCATTTGTGGATAGGGCACACCAAAAAGTTACCCTGGAGCAGTTTTAATGTTTCAATCGAGGGCTGCGGTTTCTTGGAGACCAGTAGCGGCAGTTTTGCTTATTAACGTTGCCGTTTAAGTGAAAATATTTAAATCTCGTCGCTCAAAGAAACGAAAACGACTAAAAATCTTTTCTTAAAATTCACTTTCTTTCAGTTCTTGAACGATTTGAATTTTAAAAGGACGGAACTTCAGATTCTTTTTTAATATTTCAAGAATAATCTCTCTTGAAGTTCCAGTGAGGCTGCTCTTTTCCGCATTGAAAGTCGAGGATTTTCAAGTAAACTGCTTTCAACCAGTTCAATGTTTCGGAAGACCTTGAAGATCGACTGACCCCTTGCTGTGGGACACTCATAGCCGAAGCAGTTGCGCGGAATCCCTTCACCCACGAACGAAATAAATTTTAACTCTTAAAAAATGTCTCCACAGCGAACGTCACCATCCTCCCTCCGCAGCGTTTCTTATTTTTTAAAATAATCCTATTTAAACATATTAATTTGCTACCAGACACCCTGTATTAAAACATCGAATTTTTTCAAGAAAATCTGCTCAAATGAAATGTATTGTCCGTTCTTAAACCTTTTTAACAATCCCTCGTCTTCACCATATTTTTTTCGTTGATTTCAAAATTGTTAAAAAAATTTGGCGAAAACGCTTAGCTGCATTGCTAACGTATTACAACTTTGACAGCCCGCTAAACGCTCACACTACCTAACGGGCTCAGTTTAAGTAAGAGGTTTTGCACGTTTTTTTTAATTTTTCTATGAAAAAATCAACAACTGTATGTTGGTCGACTTTCAATGGTCGAAGTTGTAAGTTTTAACAACTACGTGTCACGTTCACCATTTTATTTTGTTAAGTACATGTGCACTTTTATATATTCGTCACTCAATTTATATAATATTTTAAGTGTTTCTCTATAAATAATTTTTTTTTTTTTTAAAACTTTCCAATATTGTACGACTTTTCCATATAGTGGTTTAATTAAATATTTTCCATTTTATTGTTTTTTATTTGTTCATTCATATACACATGTTAATTTTCAATGCATTTTTTATAGACAAAAAAACAACAATTTTTTATATTTCTGTTAATTATCTTCAAAAAAAAAAGAAAGAGAAAAACTTTCACAAATATAAATATTTTTTAAAATTTGTGTATAAAATTGTAGGGACCCTTTTGCAAAACAGCAGGGTTGCTGTTGTATAAACAGTTACAATTAAAAAACAATGAATTTAAATAGAACAAAGAATATAAAGCTTTTTTAAAAATAAAACAATCCATCTTCACCTTAATTTATAACCTGGATTTGTTTAATATATACAGTGGATTATAGAACTTGATACAAAGATATTTAAATTCCAACAATAAAAATTATTCAAATTAATGAAGAAGAAAGAAAAGAAACACCGCAGGTGACTTACATGTTATATGATAACAAAAATGCAACAGTTTTATAAACAAAACATAAACAATAACAAGAAAAAACTTTAAATACAAAATAAATCTTATTTAGAACCGTTTAACTTTAAATGATGCTGCTGCTAGCAACCAACCAGATATCCCTTGAAAAAAGTAGAATTTATTTTCTTTTTGGTTTTGGTTTTCATTTCTTTTTTTTTTTAAATTGTAGAGGGAAACACCTACTGAAAATGCACATGGTCCCAATGATTTCCCTTTAAATAAAAAATCGGCACTTTATCATTTAAAGACAATGAAATACACACACTTCATTTTGATTAAAGCACATGTGATGTTTGTACTGCAGTTTTCGTTTTTTGTTTTTGTTCAGTTGGTGCTGCTGATGTATTGCAGCAGTAGTAGAAAATCAACGTTGTACATACAACATAACCCGCTGGGATGTGTGAAATGCATTTAAATCATTTTAATAAAATGTTTAAAAACAACAAAACACAAAATGTTTTAAATCACTTCTTGGATTTAAAAAAAAAATCAACTGAAAAAAGTAACAAAAATATAGTCGGTTAAGCCCGACCTTATTATACGCTACACCACAATGGTATGGAGGCCTTAGGAAAAAATAGATCGATAATATTTGTATTCAGCATATGTGGTAGCTAGTGGCATAAAGCTAGAAACATGTGCACAATTTTGTCAACATTGTGTAATATTCGAGTCAGTAATAGCTAGGGTGACCATTCGTACTGATTTCATCAGTACATGTACTGATTTTTGGCTTAGTGTACTGATTAAAAATCTGTGTACTGATAAGTACTGATGTTTGGAAAAAAATACTGATTGCACTGATTTTTTAAAATAATATTCTGTTTAAGCATATGTGTATGAAGTCACCCAGCTGTTATTTAAACGTTTATTTGACTAGAGCGATTATTTTGCAACTCTTTCTTATCGCTTAGACGATTGGTGTTTGACTCATAAAAATTATGCTCTTACGAGTAGTTTTGACGATTGCTAAACCATAATGTCTTCATCTATGGATTTTTGAGATAATTCGGCGATTACTATTTAGCACCAATCGTATTTTATTTTTCAATTAATATCCTTCACATTAGTGCTAAGGCTGTATAAGTTTGTCATTCCGTTTGTAATTCCTTGAATATCCATTTGCGAAACCATAAGTATATATTTTCTTGATCCTTGACGAACGGATGGACGTATATGCTAAAATCATTTTAAGTCGATCGCCACAACTGAAAGTGGCTCTTAGCCCAAAATGCTTATTCTGGATTGACGCTTGTATGGAGGCCAAAAAATGAGGCGAAAACAGCTTCGTGCCAGTGCCAAAAAATTTATTTGTGTTAAACTTCATTTAAGTGTTTTAAAAATTTCAACCTGTGGCTTGTTTACAAGAATACATAGACACCCAGGCAGACGGACGGACGGACAAGCTTAAAACTTCTCAGGAAGTGATTCTGAGTCGATCGGTATACTTTACTACTTCTTTCCAACGTTATAAACATCCGCACAAATGCATAACGTGGGTATATTAAACATTTGAAATTCAAAAACTTTGAGCTACAAGGTGGGCCAAAAGAAATGCCCCTATTAACCTCTGAATTTTCAATCTGGTAGTACAGAGAAAGATTAGTGGTGATTTTATTTATCAAAACCTCTGCCGGAAAGAGACTGCAATCAGCAGGAGTTTTTAAATCCGACTCCCCTTGCCTTTCATGTTAAGCCAATAAACTGCAATTAGGACTAAATGCCTAAGAAAATTAGCGTAAGATAAAGATGAAGGGCTTTGGGCGTCTTCTTAACTCTTTCTTTCACGTTGAGTATATACGGCAGCTTCTAGTTCTAGACTTCTAGTTACTAGATTGGTTTTATTTTGTCACGGTGTGGTCCATGGATAAATTTTGTCTTAATCAAAAAGAGTGCCAGTTTCGTTTTCACGGAACTGACACAAATCGCCACTTTCTGCCCAAACTGACTTATTATAGGCAGTGTAGCCTCCATCACAGATCTGATCGTAGTCAAGTTCTTCCGGTGTCAATGACCGCTACATCATCCGCGTATACGATTTTTGCAAAGGGTCTGCCCTTAAGCTCTGATTAAACTTGAACGACAACGAGTGCCAATAAAAGTATTTAGAGTACTACTCCTTGTGAAGTTTTTCTACGAGCCACTATCTCTGCATTTCGCTTTTCAGTTAATAACTAGTTAGGTCGTTTCTGTTTATAATTTTTGTGGGTGCCTGCAGCAACCTTCTAAGTTTAATCTAAGCAAGATGAGAGAAGTAAGAACGAGAGAACATTTCATTTTAATTATACAACATAAAAAGTAACAGGAAAGCCATCTTTGAGAAGTCTCTCCCACATACTAGTAATGGGACTTAGCCAGTCCACCACAAATGGGTCTGCATATGTAGAGGTCTGTAATATGCAAAATCTCGGGCCTTAGATATAAGTTCAATTAAATCATTTGGAGATTAGAGAAACACATCAAACATTGCGACGATGCTTAAATGAATCGATTCCATTACCAGTGAGCATCTTCGCTCAGTTGTGTAGGGGGTTAAATAGTTACAAACAGACTTTGAAACGCCAGTCTATACGTCAGGGTTGTATTGCATTTTCGGTTTGTAATTATTAAGAAGATCAGCTGTTCTGAAGTAGTTTCTTAACCGTTTTAAAAACCCTAGAAACTTTGGATGACTTCTTCGATACAAAAAAAATGTGTTCTGCTTAGAAGACATCGCACTGGATTTTCATTCCAGGATCATTGCAAACTTCGGCTCCCCAATATTGGTTCCAACATTGGGTTCTACGTGCTTTAAAATCGAGTTTATTCGCATGGCCCCAAGCTATCCACTCGCTGTATTGCATTTTAAGGTTTTGTTTAGTTCTTTTGCAGGATATGCAATATAACATTGCCAGAATTTAACCCTAGGCTGGCTTCCAGACGGAAAAAATTAAGCATAGTAGTTGTAAATTTCGGGTTAGCTTTAAGATTTAATTATTTAAATGTAAGCTATTTAGGGTGTTATTATTATGTCAACTAAGAATTTAGATATTAGTGTATACACCGCCTAATTTACATGCATTGAAATTTGAAACTTAAAACAACAATTAATTTTTAAAAACATAAAAAAGTCCATAAACAAACCACTGAAATCAGGCATAAAAAACTTAAATATTTTATGATACGACATAAATCTTTAAGGCAAATTTTAAAGAAAAAAAATTAACACGATTATGATCATGTTTATTGTGAAATACGATTTTTATTTCCAGGCAATGTTGACACAAAACAATAACGGATCAACATATGTATATATGCATGAACATTCATGTAAAAAAATAAATAAACAAAAAATTATAATTTATAACGACATTGAAATCTGTCCCGTGCGTTTAATTAAAGAAAACCCCAATGCTCTTCAAAAAAAGGTGACGTGTTCCCCCCTTTTAATGTTGTGTTCATTTCCCCCTTTTTGTAGCCATAATTATGTCAAGAAAACATTCATTTAGGATGTGGGAAATGTTATCACTTTAATGTTTTATTTTTGTTAACAATCGGGTTACATTTAACAAAAAAAAAAAAAAAAAAAAAAAACACGAGTTTGATTTGCAGGAATTTTTGTGTGGAATTTGAAAATTGTAATTTTAGCCTTTAATTATTGTGTTTCTCATCTTGTTATGGGATTTTTCTTTGTTTTTACAATTTCGTTGACATTTATTATACTGTTTTGATGAAATTTTAAGCAAACCAGAGCCTCAAATATTCCTTTAGATATTGTGGCAATTACATTCTTTAACAGATCATAAAATTTAAACATGATCGCAATAGAATCTTTATAAGATTAACTGAAAATGTGTTGACAATATAAAAGAGAAGTCAATGTCAATGAGAATATGATTAAATGATTTAATTAATTCATGAGAAGTATGAATAGAATGATACAGGAAATGCAAAGAAAGGCAGCCTTCTTTACTGCGAGCCATACTTAAAAGGCCATGTACTGCTTCAGAATTTGCTTTTGAAACGCAATCGGCTTACACCAGCGCAAGATTAAACTCGAGTATTTTTTAATAAACCAAACATTTAATGGTAACTTTCGGAACTTTTATCATTTCAAAAGGCACTTTTAAAATAAGTTGCTAGTGTTTTTTTTTCTCATAGTTAAGACATCAAAAAGTCAAAATCCACTACTTGCAAAACACTCCGTTAAAAACTCCGGAAAACACCGATGGTGCATGAATCTTTTATCTACCGTCATACTAGGGGCTGTTTGATGACAAAATTATATTTTTAAATACGATTATTTCAAAAAGTAATAAACGGTGCGGAAGGAGGGTGGCAGCGTTGATATAATCGATTGTGCGGATTTGTTAATCACGATGTCGCAGTAGTCGAGTGAGCAATGCGCGTTCGCTGTGGAGACATTTTTTAAGAGTAATGATTCTTACGTAATTGCTCGTCGACAATTTTGTTCACGGCGAATGCGTGGTGGACTGAGTATAAATTTAATTTTTTCTTGGTTGCAGAGATTTCGCGCAACTGCTTCGGCTATGAATGTTCCACAGCCAGGGCCGGATCGATCTTCAAGGAACCCCGAAAACATTGAACTAGTTGAAAGCAGTTTACGTTCAAATCCGCGACTTTCAGTACGAAAAGGAGCAGCTCCACTGGGACTTCCAAGAGCGATTACTTGTGAAACTTAAAAAAAAGGATCTAAATTTCCATCCTTTTAAAATTCAAATCGTTCAAGAACTAAAAGAAAGCAATATTTTTGAAACGATGTTAAAGCGTTTTTGCACTGTAAAACCCATTTTTCGAAGCGAAGAGGCTCATTTTCAATTAGACAACCACCTCAACAAGCAAAACTGCCTTTGCTTGTCTCCAAAAACCCGCAGCCCTCGATAAAGAAATTAAAAAAAATATTGCATTGCCCCAGGGTCCCTGCTTGGTGTGCCTTATCCGCGCACGAGCTAATTGGCCCTTTTTTTCGAAAATTCTCGAGGCAACGAATTTCAACAGTGAAAATTATCGACCCATGATTACGGAATTCCTTTTGCCAAAACTGCGAGCTCATCCATCACGCTCTCCACACACGTAGTTTCAACAGGATGGGACGACTGCACACACAGCCAGAGCTTTGAAGAAATTTATTCGGGAAAATTTCCCCAAAAAACTGATCAGTTGCTTAAGGGACATCCTATGGCCACCGGGGTTGCTTTATCTAACTTCCATGGAATTTTTATGGGGCTACCTCAAATGGAGGGTTTATAATGACAACCCCTAACCTCTTGTGGCTTTAATGGAAAATGTTCGTAGAGAAATAAGCTCAATTTAACCAAGTTTACTGCAGCGTGTGGCGCAAAACACAAGGCTCCGTTTTGAACAGTGTGTTTTACTTAATTGAAGACATATGGATTGACATACCTTTTAAAAATAAAATTCTCATTTTTATTCTATCGTTCAGTGCTCTTAATAAAGCTTTTTAAATCTCCCACCAGACACCCTGTAGATATAACAGAATTTTTTTTCCAATGTTGAAAAGCTTTTGTCTGAAAAAAAGTCAGTTATTTAGAAATTTGCTAGAGGTACTTAGAAGAACATTACTTATAGAACAACTGAAAAATCTAGACTCGAATCCTCAGACAAATTATTCCTTATGGCCATCAGTCGAAATATTTAGAAAACCCGTTTTCGAAAAACCCCCACGGCGTAATCTGAAAGGACCCTGGGCAAGAAACGACAAGGAAAATAGCGTTCTTTTTGAAAATAATTTAAGGAATGTGCTTACTTCCAACACATATACTTCTAGGAGTGAATTACCGACCGTTGTTTCTATACAACCTATAAATAAACGTTTCCAGTTTCTTGATGTCATAGAGACTAAGTATTTATAATTTAAACTCTAAAAAACTCCTGGATTTGATACAATCAGTAACAAAATGCTCTTAAAGCTACCTTTTACAGCAAAGAAAATAATTATTTTTATTTTTAATGCCATATTACGGCTTGAATACTTCCCGCCACTATGGAACGTTGCGTTAGGAAAGGTGCCTCACATAGCATGGGGAGAAGCCTTCGAAGGTAGTATTTTACAGGTCTATAAGTCTATCGAAATTGTTCGAAAAGTTGGTTAAGAAAGGCTTAATTTGATCTTAAATGATAACAACTGCATCCCCAATGCCCTATTTGGTTTTAGATGACAACATAGTACCATAGAACAAACCCCCAGATTGGTACAGGAAAAGCCTTTGAGGAGAAAAATTTTGTTCTGTCCTGTGGATAGATGTCTCTCAAGCGTTCAATTAAGCTGAATTTGCGTGTAAGTCCCCATAACCTTTCGGAAAGTACGTAGCCGAAGACAGTTCATGATCGAATAGAAAGACCACTTAAGTTATCCTTAACCAATTGGAGCTGGCGTATCGCAAGGTAGCATTCTGAAACCAATTTTGTATCAGCAGACATGCCAACCGACAATCAAACATACTCGTCGACATTTACTGAGAACACTGATTTCTTAGTACTCATAGAGACCCTAAAGGGGCCTCGAACCCACCTTGGTATCTTGTTATTTATGATAGGGAAGCGATATGAGAAATGAAAATCACTGAACCAAAAATGAACTCACGTAACTTTAACTTAACGCAAAGAAACATGCTCGCCAATTCCTTTTAGTAATTTGATGATACTTTAACACCTTAGCATTAACCTGGGTCATCGCCTCACATGGAAGTCACAAAAAAAGGTGAAAAGTTGACACAAATTAAACTTAAATCAGCCCCAATTTATTGATTAGTTGGCTTAAACTCTTTTCCTTCATCTAGATTTTTAACAATTGCTCCTTAACTTGATTTCGAAACCAATTTGGTGTTTTGAGATGCAATAAGGGGGCACTGGTTCCACCTCCAACATAGAGAAATTTTAATTCTGTCAATACAAAATCCTTGGAAGCATAACTAGTGCTTCTTGCTATATAAAAAACACAAACATCCATAAGGACCTACAAGTCCCACTAATTAAGTGCGAAATCCTAAGCTATGTGGACAAGTATATCAATAAACTGGAAACCCATCCAAATCCGCTTGCTCATAACATCTTACACCACTATGTGGTAAGATTTGTTTGAGAAGATGGGTTACCTACCTTAGCTGATTGATTAACTTAATTCGAGAAGTTTAAATTTGGTATACCACTCGCTGCTTTAAAGGAGCTTAAACAGGGTTTTAAATATGGTAATTTCAATATCATCATTTTCAAAATAGAAATTTATGAGATATTTGGGGGGAATATTGGCTTCATTTGCCAACTCTCCTATTTTGTAAGTTGAAATACAGGACTAAGAAGCAAAATATTAAATAGCAACTTTTTAAAAATATAGTGTTGTAAAATATTAGTTCTTTCAGCATTAAAAAACAACTTAAACTACTGAATAACTTTTATTATTTAACTGGTGCTCAGCTAAGTCAAAAAATTAGAAACAAATTAAAACTATCACTACATAATGATTGTTCTTTGTTTCCATTTTGATTCCCAAAATAAACATTCGTTTTGTTGAAAAGAGCAAATAAATAATCTTTAACCAAGTTTTTCTATCAGTAACAATTAATCAGTTAATTACAAAATTAGTTTGGCATAATTTGTTAAAACCCTTATTTAACTAAACGTTTCTGATTGCCCTTCTCTCTAGAAATAAAAAGACAAACCTAAGTGTTTAATGTTTCGTTAAAGCTTTAAATAAAGTCTAATCAACCGCTTTTTTCCCATCACTTACTGTTTGGTATAATTTTATCTCTTCCTCTTTTTCACTCAACTAAACAGAGATTAATAATAAAACTCTCATTAAAACTTAATGACCTCCGTTACAAAGTAATAGAAAATTTGTGTAAAAAGTTTTACTTAAACTTTTGTTTCTCAACTTGCCACAAATTAAGCACATGATTGCCAGTACTGACCAACCCTCATATGTATGTCTTCTTACATAAAAGAAAAATTGTAAAAAAGAAAAAAGAACAACAACTTTGTATTTGGACAACATGTCAATCACTTGAAAGTAATTCATTATTGACTTGACAACTAACAAAGTAATTGTTAGAATTTTGTTGAATTTTTTGATCCAAATTTCTTTATTTCTGTAATAAGCTTAACTTGTTAGAGAATCTTAGTTTTTTGTCTCTTCACAGTTCTTATAAAGTTTTTAGACTTTCCAAAAGTATTTATCCTTCGCACGCAGTAGCCATTAAAGATTAACTTTTATTGGCTTAATTTTGGTTGCTGTCAATGTTGTTTAAGGGGAATATAATCATATGCAACTACAAATGTATTCACTTAAAATGTGAACTTGTAGATTAGGGTGGGTCAAATTGTATGTAAGTAAATATGCTGATTAATCGTAAAATCACAGAAAAAATTTATGGAAAGTTCTAAGAAACTTTTCAAAAGAAACCACATCCACTCTTAGCATAGGGGCGGTGCTATAAAGTCGCAAAACGGAAAAACTTTGGAAGAAATTTTTCCACGATTGTCATTTTTTGCTTTTTTTTCCAATTTTACAAAATTTTTTCATATTTAAAACTCACATAAAGTTGTACAAAAACATGCTGATACTCGGCCGATGTGGTTATAGTCCTCAGGAAAAAGGATCCAAATCAGCTTTGTAGAAGAGCGGAGGGCGCCTTCCATATTGCCCATGGCTGCACCCAATCTGGGGGACAGCATATAAGCCCAGACAAGACTGAGGTTTGTCTTTTTAGCAGAACAACGAAAATCGCGTACTAAGACAAGCCTTGTTTCTTGGGTAGGACGATCATGATATCTGAGAGGGTCAAGTGCCAGCGAGTAGTCCTGGATCGGAAATTTAATTGGAAGTACCATTTAAAAGAAAAAGAAGTGAAATCTCACCGTTTCATGGCGCTTTGTAGAAGGATTATTGGCTTAAAATAGAGCTTTAGTCCAAAGATTACACACTGAGTATACGGAAGAGTTATTAGACCGATACTATCCTACGACTCGCAGGGCAATTAGCATTACTCCGACGAAGGCTTTGGAGATGATTTTAATCATTCACCCAATTGAAACCCTAGTACGCTGCGAGACAGCACTTGTGGCAAACTCCTTTAGACAATAGGAGAATAGATTGATGGGGACTTTGAGTCTAACCATCAACGCGTTTTGGAGACATTTGAGGGTAAAACGGGCGGAGTTGTCCGATCAAATCACTTTTGTAAAGGAAAAGGATAACTGCACTGTGCTGATACCAGATCGCCAGTCTTTGCTGGACAGAACTCTGAGGAGAATGCCAGAAGGGATATGTTGTGTTAGAGACAGCTCTGAGGCAAAGGGACAAAGGAACTGCGCATTCTTGTTTAGCACACAGAGACCGAGATTTACTTACGCCTCCCTGACCACAATAGTGACATACAAGCAGGGCTCAAGGCACACGCAGATCCATCGGATGTAAACATCTGCACAGATAGTCAAGTGTCTCTAAGGGTTATTATGTCTTTGAGCACTGGATCTAGGACGGCTTTACAGTGCAAGAGGAAGATAGATGACTACTCGCAATATGGATCGATGCGCATAATATGGATGCCTGGTCTGATCTGGCGACAGTGGGAGGTTTACCTCTTGAACCCAAAGCTCCTTGTTACGACAAGGGTCGAACTTAAAGGGTGGGCGAAAAAAGCCCACAAGAGGCATTGAAACAACGAGAAAGTTGGAAAATTAACGAGAATCTTCTGGGGGGATCCAAATGAGATTAGAGATAGGGGCATTTTAAAACTTTGAAAGCCTAAACTAGCGAAATGTTCAGTGAAACTATAAATGCAGGGCTTGCAGGGAGGACATCGAAAAGATAGAACATTTCCTGTGTCACTGCCAAGCTGTTGTACAGGCCGGAGTCCGATGTTTTATGTCTGATGTGTTGCCGGATGTGTTTCACTTGGAGGGTCCTAAGCGAATTAGCTCATATCAACGAATTTCTGTGAACTTCTCTCCTGAAATTCTTTTTCTTGCTAAGAGCGAGCAAAAAACTAATAACTGGCTTAGGTCTACGGGACTTGAGGCTTTTGAAGCCTCCTTCTTTCCACCTAGCATAGCCAAAAACTGTGTGTGAATGGAATTTTTGTAGGCAATTCACATTTGCTGAGCAGCAACCAACCACTACCTGAACTTGAAATAATGTGTGGAAAAGTGCCAAAAATACTGGAAACTATCAATTAGTACTAGAGATTATCCTAATTCGGCTTTCTGGAGTTGTGTTTGCATTGGGCAGTATACTTTATATAGGTTTAGTGCCTGGGTTAAAGATTTTCCCTGTTGATTTCAGAAGAGAAGGGTAAAATATAACCCCCTTATATTTATATTATTCTTAAGGTTTATCCTCCGCCTGTACATCACTTGTTGGGCCAAACTACAAAGTGATTTAATTACTTGGCTTATCCATCCACAACTTGCAAGTAACTTATGTCTGCGCACTTATGGCTAATTTTCATTAATTTAAAAGCAAAAAAAAATAAAAAATACATTGTGGTGGCCCTAAATGAAATGACAGTTGATGTTTTATTATCTGGGGAAATTTTGCGTTTTAATGCTAAATGTGTTGAGGCACGTGGTTTTTAACTGGTACATATGTTGGACAACATTTTATTTTGAAGTGAATTGGGAAATTTTACAATTTAAAGTAGTTACTTAGTTAATTAAATGTACTTGTATCCAGAGATAAAGTTTAAAAATTAAACAAAGTAACAAACAAAAGTGATGCTTGCATTTACAAATATTCTTTACATAACTTCTCTGGATGTTTTCAATTTGTTTTCTTTTTTTCTTTATTCTACTAGAAAAGTTTTTTTTTTATCAGAAAAAGTTTTTTTCTACTTAAATTTTTTATTCATGATTTCATTCAACGAACTAATTAGGTTTCATTGCTTTATTACTGATTTTTTTATTTATTGTTTAATAATTGATTATTTATTAAATTGTCCATAAAATGGCTTTATTAGTTGACTGAAGCCGTCATCATCATCTGTCTAATTAACAGTATTCAGTGTCGTCAGCAAATATATTTATTAACATTCAATCACCAGACTTTATCAGCACCATTTGTCATCAGCACATAAAGTTAAATGTAATTTTGGAGAAATGATTTTAATATTAAGCATATTTCTTAACTATGTCGCACAGTGGGGCAATATAACTTAAAAAAACTTAAAACAGTTTACCCTTATAAAAGGTTCTATAATTGTTTTAAACGAAGTTTTTATATTTTCAAATTGTTTTTTAATGACAGACTTACATGGTAAAATTTTTGATGAAATTACTTCCATGATGTTATATGTTTCTGGACGAGGGGTGTAGAAAAGTAGGCCCTTCTTCACCCTTTTTATCGACAGACAAAAATTTCATGGAAGCAATACAATGAACAAATTTCATTGTGTAAGTCTATCATTAGAAAAAATTAAAATATTCCATTGATATTGAAAGAAACTTTACTTGGAACCGCAAGTTTTCCTACCGATACCAGCCGAGTAGAATACGTTTTTGAAGCCAGCTATGAACTTTGAGCATAGCTCTTTGAACGGTAGTAGTGTTTTTGTCTGCAAACATCATTTATTTAACCTACATGTTATCCAAACGGAATTGTTTTTATTTTGTAAATTAGGACGAAGCTTAAATATTCCAAATAAACTCTGCTTTTTGTATTAAACTCTCTTTGGCAACACTTGATTAACAATTAAGCATCTGGTAGATGCAGTCAATCATTTTAAAGTTTTGACAAAAAAATAATAGGGACCAGTATATTAAGCATCATAGCTTCAAACGCCAAAAGAGTCTGTTTTGGCAAATTTTTTAATTAAAATTCTTTTGGATAATTTTGGATTTTTATTGATCCTAAACTGTCAGCTGTCAAACTTTTTTATAAGGTAGCCAACGTATAGCTGCTTATCGCTTATTTTAAGTATACTTTATGTTAAACATTTTTTTGCATGTTTTTAAAAACACTTCTTAAAATTTTTTTGCAGTAAAAATCTTTACAAAAATCTTTATATTTTGCTCCACTGTGTCTTCTCCTTTTTGTGCGGCAGAAAAATATCAAGATTGAAATATTTTATGATTTAAATCTGTCATAATAAATTTTAATCACTTCAAAAAAGACAAATTGTTTTTATTCTTTGGCAAAATAAAAATACAAACTTACAAATTGCCTGCAGACAAGCAAGCCAGCCAGTGGGAAAGAGTCAGGCAATTATGGACAAATGTATTTAAGCATTAATTTTTTTATAAAGCACAAAAAATTATTTAAAAATAAAATCAAATAATTGTTATTGAGTCATAGAAACAATTCAATGGAAATTAAACAAAAGCGAATAAGTCCTAAAATTCATACATACATCTGTACATACACGCAGAGAAAAACATGGTTAAGTATAGTCACGGGAATATGATCACGGATAATTTCATTATTGTATGGTTGCGAAGATCATTATAATGACTGTCACAACTGTTCTATAGTTAAAGATAGTTTTGGGCGAATCAATCATAATTATGGTTAAAACTACTATTCTATTTTTATTGTAATCATTATTTTGGTCAAATATATATAATGTTTTAGTAATATGGTCATTATAGTTTAGAAGCAACATAAGTCTGATAACCCATATTAAGGAGCATGGTTAGCTATAATCAAATTAATGATTACCACAAACATGTAATTGTAATTTTGATTATCCATGTTCATGTCCATATCCATGTCCATGTCCATGGCATGATAACCCGTTATAAGGGGAAGGTTAGCTTTTATCAAATTATTGATTACCACAAACATGTAGTTGTAATTTTGATCATCCATGTCCATGTTCATGTCCATGTACATGCTCATGTTCATGTTCATGTTCATGTTCATGTTCATGTTCATGTTCATGTTCATGTTCATGTTCATGTTCATGTTCATGTTCATGTTCATGTTCATGTTCATGTTCATGTTCATGTTCATGTTCATGTTCATGTTCATGTTCATGTTCATGTTCATGTTCATGTTCATGTTCATGTTCATGTTCATGTCCATGTCCATGTCCATGTCCATGTCCATGTCCATGTCCATGTCCATGTCCATGTCAATGTTCATATCCATTATTATTGCATTTTTTGCCAAAAACTTACTGCAACTATAGTATGGCTGTGACAGTTACTATAATGATTTTCGTAACTATACAATGATAAAATTGCTAGTAATCATATCTCCGTCACTATACCCAACCATGTTTTTTCTCTGTGTGCATACATGTCTATATGTATAAGAACTCCTCTTAAACCCATTTAATAAAGATATCAAAAATCAACTGATTGCTAGAGTGAAATAAGTAAGTGAATGAATGGTTGGCTCAATGACTGATAAAGTTTAAATAAAACAAAAAAAAATCTCAGAGTTAAATTAACTTTCAATTAATCATTACAAAAGAAATAAACAATGTGTATGGAAGCACAAAGAGACAAACACAGAAGTAATAAAAGAATCAATACAAAAAACGTTGCAAACGTAAAAAAACGTATTGACCAACCGCTTCAATACTTAAATGATACAACTTTAGGTTCATTATGTCTGTCCATTTTTTTCTCACACAAAAACGTCAAATATAACTGATATAACGGAAACTGTGTTATTTGTTGAATGCAAGCGATAAATTCTCATTTTGAAAATTTACATGATTAAGCAATTAATCAATTTGTTTAATAGAGTTATTTGCTTTTTAATTTTCTTTTGATTTTAAAACTAAAGAAAGAAATATTAAATCGTTTAAGAATAGTTGATTATGGAGGTTCTTTATGGAAGTAAAAGTGCCCCTATTTGTTATATGTAGACTTAAAGGGGTCAGTTGTTTTATATTTGGGCAGATATGTAATTAGTTGTGTGATAAAAAGATTTATTTTTTAATCAGTTAAATATTTTTTTTAATTAATTGAAATGTTTTTGGTTTAATTATAAGGGTTTATTGAACAAATTACCCTTTTATCTTCTTTAGTTTATAATTAAAGAAAAGATATTTTTAAAAATTTACTAGAAATATTGATTTTAAGTATGAACAATAATTTTCTTTGAACAAAGAATTTTCATGTGAGTGAGTTGAAAAAAATCTAACAATGTTTCAAAAACCAAATTAAGGGCTATAACTTTGGCCTTTCCTTCTATAAATTTCAACAAGACAATCTGGTTACAGATAGAGAGAGAGTTCTGAGTGCCTGGAAGGAGCGTTTTTCCATACCACTGCTATCTGATAAAAGTAGCAATGGAGATGCCTGCTTTTCAATTAACGATGCCGGTTAAGAATGTTTACCCCCAGAATAAATAGGAATGTCAATATTCGGTTAAAATGATAATAAAGCGGCAGAGCTGTTTAAAACTGTAGACGATGAATAATCAAAAAAAATGCTTTAATTTTTCCCCACAATTTTACTTGAAGAAAGCATAACCGATAATTGGAACCTTCTGCTTCTTTTGCTAACTTAAGCACGTGACGTTCATTTATAATTTTAAAACTCATATAATGAAAACTTGAAATATTTTTATCAAAATAATTTTAATAAGCATAAATCCTATTTAAATATAAACGCCCTCCACTATTTTCAAAATCACTGTCTTTTCTATCAAACAATTAACTTCAATTAATAAACAATGCAAAACATTAAACATCTTTTTAAAAATTTAAACTTATTTAAAACACTCATAAATTTCAAATCGTTAAAGAAAATTTAATTCAATTTAATAGCAATAGTAAAAAATTTTAAAATTTGTCCAAATCAAAATCAATTATTTAATAAAAACAATTTAAAATTTAAATGAACACAAGGGAGAGACAGCGTATCAAATTGTTGGCAATAAAAAAAGTTAAATTTGTTTTTACAATTCTACAAATAAAAATAAAAACAATTTAAATTTATCTGTTTTTTTCTAAATTTGAAATTGCCCTGTGATGAGTTTAAAAATTATGCGGGCATGTCAGTAAAAGCGTGCCTCATATTATGAAATTAAAAACAACATTGATTTGAAAAGTGTAGCCCAGCAAAATGTTGTTGGTTGAATTTAATAAAATTTTTTTAGCACCAGCTAAGTTGTCCTTCAGCACTTTTTGTATTGCCAGTAGGGTTGTGTAAAATTGAATATGCAGCGGGAAAAGTTTGAAAACAGTAAGGGGCAACCCGTGCCCTTGCGAAAGGTTAAGGGAGAGAGAGAGGGAGAGAAAAAAAGAGAGAGAGAAAGAGCGAGGTTTAAATTAGTAAAGTTCGTTATACGGCATTCAGACTATGTTACTTGTAACATGTTACTGTAGCATGTTACATTTTTTTGAGGGTGAAGCGTGTAGAGAAGACAGAGACGTTAAAAAAGTAACACGACTTCTAGTTTTCATGTTACTTTTTGACGTTTCTCTTTTGACGTTTTCGTTTTTCTTCTATTTTTCTTTTATCTCTTTCGTATATGCCATTATAATGACAGTCAAAACCATGTTACAATTACCTTAAGGTAATTGTACCATGGTCAAAACGTTCAAGAAGAAGAGTAAACAACGAAACCAAAATAAAAAAGAGACAAGTTTGTAGTAACATAATGTAAATGCTTGAAGCTTTTGGAAGTTACTTTAAAACGAAATAAGAAAAGAGTCATGTTACAAGTAACATAGTCTGAATGCCGTATTAGTCGAAAGCAGAGGGTAATTTATATAGTTGCAAAACGTCGATAGGCTTACGTAGCCAAATCTGACAGGCAATTCAGTTTGCAAAATCAGGCAAAATCAAAAGAAGTTTTCCTTTCTCTCTGTAACTTGACAGCTTTTACCACAGAAGGTACACGTTAAAGCCGTAAGAGAAAGCTCCTAGTATTAGCGGCCACCATGATTTACAAAGTCTGTTAGGCATTAGTGAGGAGATACTTAGAATGTATCGGATAAAGCAATAACAAGGTTATCCTGGTGTTTACTTATTAAGTCTCGTTAGTATTTCTGATCCCGGTAAGTCTGCCCATATAAGCATCTACGCAGGGTTTGCAGGAAGAGATAAAAGTGCCACAGAAGTTCTCTTTCGCCCCGTCATTAAGTTTTCCGTCATTTTTCAACAGTGAGTCAATAACAACGTTGCCTGCATTGGTGTCCTGTCCGTGCACCAACCGTAAAGCAATGTTAAAATGCACTATTATTCAGTCAAAAGTGTAGTGAGATCATAATTCGGGAAAGACTCGAACTTTTTACCAAATATTCTGTGGTACGTCAGCCACTTCTGAATGAAATCCGTACTTCTGCTTGTGTCATTAATATATCTTTTCCAAAACTAGTCCCCTTTTTAGAAGAGCCTATATATACCTCCAGATCGACAGCTTTTACAAATGCTTATCACGGTATTCAGCGCCAGCTTCCATACTAGAAGATCTACTGGGTGGGTATAGCAAAAGGCGGCTTGGTCGGATTCTATCTTATTCCGCCTGTAATAAGAGTCGCCATATACCCCATCGTCTTCCCAATGTCTAGACAGTTTGCGAAAAAGTTTTTAATCTTTCACCAAACTTCAACTTCTTTGAAGAAAAGGGTTCTATCATCATTAACAAAGAAATTGATATTCCAGAGACTAAAGTTTTGTAATCGAATGGTTGAATATATGCATCGCCAATCTCATCTCATCTCCGTATTCAACTTCCACGACAGCTAAATATCCGGACTTCCAGATGTCTCGCGCTAACTAACAGAGTCATTGCCAGTTAATTTGAAATAGAAGCGGGGACTTGGTCGGCAGTTAGTGTTTGGCTTTAATTACAATCTCTTAAGATCACTGATATCGCAAAAGCTACAAGTCTTACCAGCTGTTAAGTGAAATTTATAAACTTTCCAAATACTTTAGCTTTTTGCTAAACTAAACAAAATTGGAGCCAAAACTTATTTTGTTACTAACTTGCTTTAATTAAAATCCCAAATGAGGTAGTAAAATTCAATTCATTATATCTTTTGATAATTTAATGCATTTTTACTTAAAATTTTTTTATTTAAAGCGTAACTACTTCTTCTTAGATGTTGAAAGTTTTATTTAATTCTGAACAGTAGCTTAAAAGTTATGATTGTTTGATTTTTTGTAATTATCACTTTTAACTTATCATACACGCTTGCACGCTTTATGCTTGCATGTCAGTACAAATCTGTTTTTAGCTGCATTAAAGTAGCGATTTGTTGATGAGATTCTAATGGTAAAAATTGTTGTTGTTAAAACTTTAAAAGGTTGGCTTTAGTTTCTATTTTTACAGAAAAATTTTTGGTGTAAAGCCGATATTTCCTTTAAGCTTTTACCATAAATTGTGGTGAAAAGTAAAAAAATGAAAAAAAAATCGACAAATATTTTATATTTAAATTTTGCTGGGTAGTTTGAATTCATACGGCTTACACTTATGCACTTCTAAATTTTTTTTGAATCATAAATAAAAATTTTAATTGAAAATTTCATAAAATACACAAAGACAAATAACTAGCGATGCAATTTTTTCGGTTATTGTCATGGTGTTTTATGTTTTGTTTAAATTTTAATAAAATTTGATTTAATTTTGAATTGGTTCCCTTTGGCTTGTGCTTTTAAATTGTTTTCCTGAATTAAGTAAGGAGCTGAGGAAAATTTGTTTTACAGTTATCGATTTTTCAAAAAAGTTTATTTTAAATTTAAGAAATAGTTTGTTTAGGGAAAAATAACTTAAAAGGAAATTCCTTACCTAAACTGCTAACTCATCCCTTTATACCTTATTTTGTCATCCTTCTTAACAGAAGTTACCAACAAATAAACTCATCTTAATTGCTTTCATAAGTGGCCCTAATATGATGTTTATGTTTTTATTTTGCTCTTAATTCAAATAACATTAATAAAATTGTTCCCAACTGAAAATCACTTAAACAAAAAAGTTTTCACAAAAGCAACATAATCATAAGATATAAAACCATTTACTCACATTTTTTCCTTTTCTCTTCTATTTCACATCACATAATCAGCTAAAGTTGGAAACTTTCGTGACGTTTTAAGCCGGAAGTGCGTGTTTGAGTACAGTTATATGGTTTAACGCATATACATGCACTCGAACTTTTACTCACATGTTTGAAAGCAGAAAAGATAAAACGTTATCCTCGTTAAACCTAAAAAAAATAAAAAAACTTAAGCTGAAAAACTCGTTACAAATTAAGCAGGAGGGCTAAACTAAAAGTCTTAATTAACGACTAAAATTAGTTAAGACTTTTCAGAAGGCCTTCTGAAAAAATTAAATTTGTTTGGGAAAACGTATGTTTGTTTTTATATGTAGTGAAGTGGTTTGTACGCATTAACGCGTGCTTATTTACTGATAAACTGTACAAAGGCTAATACAAATACATGAATACCAGAGTACAAATTTTCTCAAGAGTGAGCGATAAAAAAACACCATTCATGAAAAATCTCGAGAGCGAAAAATCCTAAAAAAAATTTTTTCTTCTCACGTTCATAAAAGAGCGTGAAAAAATTTTTGCCAACCCTCACTCAATTATGAGAAGTTTGTCGTTTTTTTTTTCACGCTCACAAATCACAAATGAAAAATAAAAACCAAATTTTATTTCTCACTCACAAATGAATGAGAAATTTCTTCTTTTCACTTTCGATTCATTCTTTTATGAGTGCGAGTGTTGCTTTAATATTTTTCACGCTTTGTAACAGAGTTGCCGGAAAACAATTTTTTAAGCGTGTGAAATTTGTACTCCCAATAAGAGTAAAAAAATTCTTGCATTTACATAATTTTTTTATTTTTATTTTGCTGCTTGTATATAGTATATAGTATATACTTATATGTTGTTAAATTTAAAAAATACTACACATCTATATTTTGATCAGTCTTTTGAGTATATTTTTAATTAAGTGACTTTTAAAGCTATTTGAAAAAAAGAAATATATTTTTAAATAAAATAAAAACCACAAATTTACAATAAAAATTACGTTTGTTTCCCAGAGTAAGGCAAAAAAGCTATTTTAAAAGAATTGCGTTACTTCATTTTTATACTGAGGCATCGATATGTAGGTTTATAAACAATAATAAATAAATATTAACATAAGGGATTACTTTTAGCAGTATTTATTATGAAAAAGTCATATTTATAAAAAATTGTTTTTATTAAGAAACCTAAATAATACAATATATTTTATGTTGTGATTTTTTTAGAAATTTTATAGTCTTCACTGACACAAATTTTCATAGCAATCTTTAAAAATATTTTTAAACTGTTTTCCTAAATTTTTAATTGACGTTTTCTAATAAAAAAAAGTATTTCTTGTGTATTGTGTTCAAGGTCGTAACTGCTCTTTTTTTTAATTTACCTTACTTTTGCTAATGGAACTCCTTCAAACTCTTAGGTTCTATTTAATTGAACATAAAGGTAAAGTTTTAAATTGTTGTACATAAAAAGATTTGCGTGTGTATTGTAATATAACCACCACAATTTTTTGTAACAATATACCCAATACCTAAAAGGATGACATACAGGCAGGTACTAAATACTTTCCAAATTAGTGGAAATGATGAACAATTATCTCTAATGGTGGTAAAGCCGAATGCAATTTTTTCCAATCCTTTTAAAATTTGCATGAGTGTGTGTAACAGCTCTATGTTTATTGCAATATAAACATTAAACGTTTGTAAAAGATCCTTATTTGGATTTTAAATAGCGTGAAGTGAATAACAATCAGTGCCTAAAAGACAATTTAATTTTGAAAAATATGTGTTGTACGATGCATCTTCAAAAAAAGTATTTGCGTAATAGAATCGTGCAAAAAGGAACTTAGTGAAAGACATTACAAACTACTTCACAAACAAGATATATGTACAAAGTAATGATGAAAGTGAGGGTGACGATGCTTTTGTTTGTCACTGGAGTAATGCTTCCCATTTTTGTAAAACTTTAACCGCATATTTTTATTACTAAAATCATTAATGAAATGAAGTTAAATAAATGCAAATATTTTATTATGAAAGCAAGAAAATTAAAAAAAATAGTTAAGAACCACAACGTATAACAGTTTTTATTTTATTAAAAACATGTTTAAAAAAAAAATTATTCCTACTTTTTTAGGCATTTCAAAAATTATGCGACAAAATTTTACATATGGCAGCACCAGTAACATGACCAAAAAATTTTATGTGTACACATTTATGAATGCTTCGCGAAAAAATTCATTTATGATTTCTCACTTATGAGAAGTACTCGAATTTGATGCTTTTCATTTATGTTCGTGAAAAGAAAAAATTATTTTTTCTTTTCACTTCTCATTTATGACTGGTGAAAAAAAAAATTTTTTTTCTCGCTCGAGAGTGAGAAGGCAAAAAATGTTTTTTAAAAACTCATTCATTAATGAAAAATTGCTGCAGTAAACACAGCGCTCACACTCGTTCTCACGAATGAGAAGTGAGTGAGCAATTTTTAACTCTGATGAATACATACATCACGAACACCCGCATAGCAACATACATGAAACATAAAAACTTCACATCCTTATCAGTCACTTACTTATATGTTTACAAAATAAATACAGAATTGAAAGCTAAAATATAAAAAGAAATAATCAATGAAATAAAAATAAAATAATAAACTTATCGACTTTCAAATATTTAATGAAGATGATTGTTGAGTTTGTGCGTCGTCTTTCTTGTTGACAAAGGACGTTTTTTATAAAAAAAAAAATTGTAAAAATTTTCTTTTGAAAATAAGATATATTTAGGGTAAGAGCTGTTGTTGTCTGTAGTCCGCCTTAACTAAGTATTATCGTAAGCTAAACGCAGCTAATGCTGATTCGATTGGAATCTGTTTTAAAATGATATCACCACAAATTAGGTGCATAGAACTAATAATCGTGGAACTGCCGTACAAAGATTACCTTAATAATAAGTCGTTGGTTTTCCTTCAACGGTCACACTTTCATAGCTTGACTCCTTCACTTAAGGTCTTTAAAGATTTAGGTAAATCCAAAGGGTAGTTCAGTTTTCCTCTGCAAACTTCAATTAATCTTGGCTAAGAATCGAATGTAATGGATTATGCTAAGAAACAATTAATAGAATACTATTGGTTCTCACTCTGAGAGCTGCTGTTGTGGTAAGTAAAAGATTGCTGCTTTTGGCGTCGGCGATAAATTTTTTCGATTCACATCGAGTTTTCTCAGAGATCATACTATAAGTGTTATAATACAGGGTGTCTGGTGGCAAATTTTAATATTGAAATACGATTCTTTCAAAAAGTAATAAACGGTACGGGAAGGGAGGGTGGCGCTGTTTGAATTACCGTTTGCGCGGATTTGCCAATCACGATGTCGCACTAGTTGAGTGAGCATCACGCATTCGCTGTGGAGACATTTTTTAAGAGTCAGGATTCTTACGTAATTGCTCGTCGACAATTTGGTTCAAAGTTTGGTATTCGCCGAATTCGTAATGGACCGGGTGTATATTTAATTTGTTCGTGGGTGCAGAGACTCCTCGCAATTGCTTCGGCTATGAATGTCGCACGGCTATGGACCAGTTGATATTCAGGGACTCCCGAAAACATTAAACTGGTTGAAAGCAGTTTACGTAAAAATCAGCAACTTTTAATATGAAAAAGAACAGCCTAACTGGGACCCTTAAGAGCGACTATTTATAAAATTTCAAAACAAGATCTGAATGGGATCTGAAAGACGGAACCTTCTAAAATTCAAACCATAGAAGAACCGAAAAAAAGTAGCTTTGATTTACGCAAAAATTGTTGTTAAACGATGTTGAAGCGTTTTCGCCCTAGAGATCCCATTTTTTGAAGCTACGAGGCAAATTTTTACTTAAACAGCTACGTAAACAAGCAGAACTGGCATTGCTGGTCTCCAAGAACCTGCAACCCTTAATTGAAACATCAAAAACCATTGCATTGTCCCAGGGTAACTGTTTGGCATGAGATAATTGGACCATTTTTTTCGAAAATTCTCAAGCCTGGCGACCAATGTCAACGGTGATAACTATCGACGCATGATTATGGAATTATTTTTGCTAAACCTGTAAGCTCATCAATTGTACTCTGCACACACGTGGTTTCAACAGGATGGGGCGTGCTCCGATGAATTTGCTTCGAGAAAATTTCCCCCAAAAAAATGATCAGTAGCTTTGGGGCATCCCATGGCCACCGAGGTCGCTCGATCTAACTCCCATGGATTATTTTAATTTTCTATGTCAAAGACAGGGTTTATAATGTCAATCTCCAATCTCTTGTGGCTTTAAAGAAAAATATTCGCGGAGAAATCAGCTCAATTAAACCAAGTTTACTGCAGTGTGTGGCGCAGAACACAAGGCTTTGTTTTGCCCACTGTGTTGAACTCGACAGAAGGCACCTGCATTTTCATTCTATCGTTTAATGCTCTAAATAAAATTTTGTGTCAATTATTACGTTTTTGATTTAAGTTTGAAAATATAAATCTGCCACCAGACACCCTGTAGGTTAGATCTCTTTCAATGAATACAAAACTAATTTATGGGTACCGTAAGGCTCTGCCCTCCCGTGAGCTGATGCTAATCTCCGATTGGGACCATGTGAATGTTGGTTTTTCACGTTTTAGAAATTAGTTTACATCATCTGATCTTCTCGAGACTTATACCACTTATGTCCGACAGAAGATTGAGTATAACTTTCATATGTGGGCTGGCGTCCTAAGTCTATTTGGATCTATTTGACCGCGTACAAGAACGTGCAAAGGTACTAATCGGTGACGTTGGGTTATCTTACCGTCTTGATTCACTCGAGCACCGTCGTAATGTGTGATGTGTTTTATTATTCTATTAACACTATAATAAAATGTGCTCTGAGAAAATCGAGCAACCTTTTCTCGAAATCCGCAGCCTCGTGGGAGATACACGTTTTTAAAGAAGAGCACACTCGCTTATGGGTCGGCTGGTCAGTGAATCGCACCACGCATTAAAGGGCTATTTTGTTATTTAGTCGCACAGTTTGTATAAGGAACTTCCTTAAGATTTTTTTCCTGTCAAAGTTAATATCGATAAATTCAAATCATATACCCACAAACACTACTCCCTCTATCCTGCTTCCCATTACCTATTTTCCTAATACTAATACAATACAATGCATGTATAGTGGCCTTCCGCTGAGTGCTGTTTATTCTTTATAAAAAATATTTGTTCTTTAATTTTAAAAAGGACTGTCCTTTTTTATGCCTTTTTTTGCCCACATAATTCGTTGAAGTTTTCAATACAGTCGTTTCTCATTTTGTTGTCGTTTTTTTAAATAAATGTCCCTTAATCACGCATTAAACAATTTTATTATGAAAATAGTTCTCACATACTACAACATACAGATGTGTTGATTTAACGCGCTTTTTATCAGCAACTAAAATATAGAGATAAGTTGCTCAAAATAAAAGGGGAAAAATCATTTCTTTTCTATAACGTGAAAATGTTTTCTTAAGGCCTATAATTTTCACATTAAACGGGGTTTTTTTGTGTTTTATCTACTGACTTGATTAGAAAAATAATTTTAATAAATAATTTTAATTTAATGTTTGTAGATAAGTAATATCAATCCTTTTCTTGTTGTTTTTTTTTCTTTTAAGAATCGAACACACGTTTTTAATTTTCGTGTCCATAATTATTGTAGGCACAAGTCAAACCGGAAATGCTTTTTATGATTTATTTTTTTGTCAGTTTATAAGTTTTTTTTTTTGTGTTTTTGTTACGAATATTATTAATTAAATCATATTTTTCATTTAGAAATATTCTTTTAAAAAATGGCGTAAAATAAGCGGAAGGAAAAAGCTAATTTAAAATAATTCTTGGAAATTATCTTTTAACTTAACGTTATGGGTGGGGGGAATTACTAAAAACGTGAAAATAATTTTAAAATATACAAAAGTTGGACTTAAAATGGTTCTTATTAATATTTTTTTAACAAATATGTCTATTAGCATATTTCTTCTTTATAAGGTTAATTAAATTAGGTTTGAACTTAGATCTGGGTTAAAAACTTTTTTCCTAAGATTCCACACTATGCTGTCAGCAAATCTTTAAAATGATCAACCTGGTCATTTAAATAGGTTATGTTGAAAAGAGAAGACCTCAAAAAAAAGCCTCAAGTACCCAGGACATAAACTTAAGCCAGTGATCTGCTTGTTGTGTGCTTCTACCAAAGGCGAAATAACATGGTGGAGAGGTTCACAGAAATTCAGTGAAGCGGACAAATTCCCCCATCATCCAATGGGGATGGAAGGTTTAAGAGGCCCGAAAGTACTCTTATCACCTCGCTTAGTTAAAGCTTGCTCAGTCACAAAATCTTCGTAGTTCTCTTCTCATTCGGGTCGCCCTGAGTATTTTTGTCAACTTACCAACCATCTCGTGGATCAGTTTTTGGGGAAAATTTTTCCAAAGCAAATTCATCGAAGCTCTGGCTGTGTGTTTGGTCGCCCCATCCTATTTAAACCACGTGTGTAAAGAGAACGATGAATAGCTCGCAGAATTGGCAAAAAGAGTTTCACAATCATGCGTCGATAACTTTCACCGGTGACATTCGTCGCTTGGCCTCGAGAATTTTCAAGAAAAAATTGCCTAACTATCTCCTGCATGGATTAGGTAAACCAAATAGTTACCTTTGGGCAATGCTATGGTTTTTTATATTTCACACGAGCGTTGCGGGCTCTTGGAGACCAATAACGGCAGTTTGGCTTGTTGAAGTGGCCGTTTAAGTGAAAATAGCCTCGTCGGTCCAAAAAGGGATTTAAACGCTGCAACATCGTTTTACAAAAATTTATGCGTAAATCAATGTCACTTTCTTTTAGTTCTTGAACAATTTGAATATTAAAAGGATGGAACTTCGATCGCTTTTTAAAAATTTTATGAATAATCGCTCTTGGAAGCGCCAGTGAGGCAGCTCTTTCCCGTATTCAAAGTCGCGGGATTTTACGTAAACTGCTTTCAACCACTTAAATGTTTTCGGGAGTCCTTGAAGATCGACTGGGCCCTGGCTATGGGGCATTCATAGCCGGAGCAGTTGCGTGAAATCTTTCTACCCACAAACGAATTGAATTTATATTCGGTGCATCACGTATTCGCCGAATACCGAACTTTGAACAAAATTAACAACAAGCGATTACGTAAGGATCTTTACTCTTAAAAAACCACTGACTGCTGCATCGTGGCTAACAAATCCGCACAATCGATAATTCTAACGGCGCCACTCTCCCTCCGCAATGTTTATTACTTTTTAAAATAATCGTATTTAAAAATATAAACTTGTCACCCGACACCCTGTAATATAACACAACGGTCTTCGTAGGATTTGACAAGGGTTTTGAAACTTGATTTTCGGATACAGAGACATGTCTAAATCGACTTTTCTATATTTAAGAATTTAGAATATATAATCTTGATGGGTTGTCAAATAAATATTGTTACAAACAGAAAGACAAGTCCTATTACTATGTGAAGGATACTTTTAGTTATATTTCAGTAAACAGGGAGAATGTTATAACAAAAAATATAAAAGAGTCGATTATTTAAAGTCAGTTTAAGCTACCTCAACGGATAAACGAACTTTAAAGTCATGTTGTAATAATGGCTCTACGTACATATGTATGTATGTACCAGTTACAAGGCGTTAAAATTATAGGTTAAGTAACTGCGGTTATAAGTTGACAGAACCTATTTGTTTTTTATAATGTTATTTAATAAATAATTTTAGTTTAATATTAAATGTATATTTAAAAACGTAACATTAAAAAATTTTTTTGTAGTTTTTTTCTTTATTTTTGGAAAAATATATTTGTTGCAGCCAGTATTGGCTTTTGCTCTTTGGCGGTAAACAAAAATATGTAAAAATATAAATTCTTTAAACTAGAACTAATAATTTACTTATAAATCATTTCATTTAAGAAACTCCTACCTAAAGAATATTTTTTTTTTTTTGGTTATTTCATAAAATAAATTTGTTTCTTTATTTTCAAGATAAAATCAGCCAAACAGGCATGAAAATTAAAAAAGAAACAACTGCTGCTACCTTTATAACAAATGAGCCTAATAAGTCAAATAAAGTTAAACCTACATTTTCAAAATTTACCAAAAAAATACTACCTTTATACAACAAAGAAACAAATGTAAAAAAATTAGGGAAACTACTTAAACATTTTTTTCGAATAAAAGTTGTATTTCAAAGCCAAGTACCAAATAAAAAAAATATTTTATAATAATTGATTTGTTTGTTCAGTTTTTATTCAATAATTTTGTAATTCTTTTGATTTTTTTAAGCTAAAAAAATATAAATGGGAATTAAGGGATTATAGCTAAAATAAGGGCTTAAAATATTTGAAACCTTTTTTCAGCTTCTTATGACTGGCATATTGCAACAAATGCTGAATTTCATAAATGTTTCATAGACATGCTACCTACATTGCTGTTTGTTGTGCTCTAACAATATTACCTTTTTGACTTATAAAGTTATATTTTTTAAATTTTGCTTGTCAATTGTTTTGTTTTTTGGGATTTAAGTAAACATTTTTTAAGTAAAAATATATTTTTAATAAAACGCCCAACAGCAATTAACTGGGCAATTGACAGCTCTGATCGAAATCTTATTTAAGATTTTAAAAGCAGCAATGACTGTCATTTTTTGTGATGTTAAGCAAACTGTCTTAGCAAGCAAAACGGCAGCAGCTTAAAATATTAAAAAAAAAAGATTTTCATGATTTTTTTTTAAAAGCAATTGAAAAAACTTTAAAATGTTATATGGCCGATTCCACGAACAACGGCTTTTAACAGGAAAGCAGTTGTTTTAGTTTTTCAAAAGAAAATCCATCCTGTGTATTCTAGAAGGGAATAAAAATTAAAAACAAATGTGTACTTTAAAATAAGCATATACTAAACATTCCAAAGCCTCTTTTTTTTATATATGAATACAGAAGAAACAAAAATATGCTGATCCAAAATCTAATTTCCATTGTCAGGCGCTACATTAAGCTGAATGTGAAATTTCTGTTACAAATATCTTAAAAAAACGCTGCGTATCATTGCCTCTTGTTTCTTAAATTGTCCTTGACACTATTTGGCATAAGGCAGCACGCTTTTACAGAGCCATAAGTTAGGGACTGCAAGATTGTTCAGAGGACCTTGGCCAAGCAGACGACATTTTCCTTCTGGAACAAAGACAGTCCGATATGCAGGACAAGATAAGAATTTCTGAAGATATACCCGTAAGATGGGGACTGAAAATCATACCAAAAATCCAAACGATACATATAAATGCATGCACAGCCCATCCAATTCTTCTTCAATACCGGCAGAATTAAGATGTTACTTCCTTTGTATGTTTCAGTTAAGCGTTTATAACAATCGCTGTTTCATTACAAGACTTAAGTTAGGTTAAGTCACGAAGGGTAGTGACGAGTGCAACTCGCCTCCTTCACCCAGAGATCCCTTGGCCCATTGTAAATACCTTCAGAAGAGTCGAAAAGAGAAATAAAAAAGACAAAAAATTTGTAGGTTGGGCGATACAGAAATTAAAAAAGAGAGCAAGAATGTCGTCCGCATGAAGTCAAAAGAAATTAGTATTCGTAGAAGCTGAAACACCTATCTGTCTAGCCACCCAACTCCTTTGACTAAAGAGATCTCATCAAGTCTATTTAAGAAGCACCCTCCCAGCCACCACTATCTGTGGAACTGCAGCCAAGGGCAGTGGCAGACAAAGTGTTCCGCAGTCTCAATATTTTCGTCATCCCCGCACAACATTCAGAATCCGGAGAGTTCCTGTCCAATTTGTTAGTTATATATCTCACATCGCAGTGCCCCAGTAATGCAACTCAGAACCACCCTGTTCTCCTTAAGCAGCAGACCAGTGCTTATCCTGTCCAGCTTGGGCGACAGAAGTCTAGAGATCCAGCAATTAGCCCTCTGCTTTCAAGTTAGGCACACCCTGACCATTACGCGCGCCCTGACCGTCAACGTAAATTGTGAAGTCCCCTCTTCCATCCGCCTCCTCCCCTATTGATAATTCCTGTATAGCATTTTTATTCTACTGTCGGCTAGCACTTCTTCCTCGGGGAACATTGGTTATCTTAATGGAACGTCCACACCTTGGTGCTAATGCTTCTGGAGCAAAAAAGAAAGCTTGACCCGGGTCTATGTCTGGTGCCACGAATATCAGTAAATAACTCCCTTTACTTGTGGTGGCACTGATTATTAGTTAGGTCACACGGACGCATAGTGGTTATGGTTTTCTGGACTTACGCTTGAAGAGTCGCAGGAAGAAATATTAGTCCACTTGAGGGTGAGCACAATATGGGAGCCTGGGGATGGTTGTGTGTTGCATTGCTGATGTTGTCAAATCAATATAAAACTGATGGCATTGAATGTGGCGAGGCCTGAATTCTGCTCCGTTAAATGGGTTTGGGGTGAATGTTCTGACAAAAAATTTTAGCGGATATACTGCAGTATGGTCTAGGTATACCTGCTAACTGCTATGGACATGTCAAAATGGGTCTTGCAACAATTAAACAAACTGTCATGTAAACCAACCAACCCACCACACTAGGTGGATCACCACAGTCTCCTAGTGGCTATTGTAAGTAGAAATCATTATGCTTAAGTTTCTAGCTGCAGTATTATCATCTTTAAATTTATAGCCCTTGAAATATAAATTTAAAAAAAATTCGAGGTGAAACCAGACCATCACTGGCACATTCGCCACTATGGAATTACCCGTATACAAACACCCATTCATAATTTAAAACTTTAAAACAAATTATTGAATTATTAAAAAAAATTTAAAGTCATCTATTACTTGTTAAAATTTAATGACCAAAAAGTTATTTGTTCTGTTTTTCAACACTGAACAAAAACACAAAAACGAAATCAAATTGAACGTTGCTCATAATAAAAACGGAAATGAAAAATTAGTTCTACATTTTACAGCAATCACTACCAACTTCCGCTGGCTTAACGAGCTCAAAAGAAATTCTTTTTCAAAAACATTTTCAGATAACATTACATAAAATGATAGAAACTATTAATTGCTGCATTATAATGGCAGAGCAAGTGATACCAAACAGCGTATTCTGTGTTTGTTACCGATAGATAGACCTTAACTAATTTTATAAATTTTTTTTTTAACTTTTCTAATAAATGTTGGTAATAAATAAAATTACACAGGTATTTGTGTTTGTTTTTTTTGTTTCTATTTGACGTTCAATTTGTTTTTATCTTAAATATTTCAACAAAATCATGCTGCTTCATGTTAATGTATGGCTGTGTGTGTGTGTGTGAACAACGCTTACGCAAACTGTGTTTGAAAGGTCAAAGTAACAACTAACCGCAATCAACAATTAAACGTTAGTATGTACATGTGTCTGTGTATATGTGTTTGAGATGCGTGTGGATTTGTAAACAAAGGATATTAACTACCCAAAAAAGGATAAGCTAATTATCAACAGACAGACATATGTAAGTGTATAGCCCTAAGAGAGTCAACGATAAGCAAACACACACACACAGACACACACATGGATATCAAGGATAAATTTGAAAACTACATAACTTAATAGGTAAGCGGCGTTATCAAAAGACTCTAAAAGGAAATTAAAAAAGTTAAAAAATGTGCATTCTTGTTGGCACCTTAGAAAAAGATAAACTAAGAGGACTTTGATAAAAGCAAAGGATATATTTGGTTTTCGGAAACAAATTGATAATAACTAGTTGATGTCTATAAATTCTTTATTTACAGACAATTTTTGACAACTGCAATTTTATAAGGAGTGTTTTTTTTTTGAAAATGGTAAACATATTTACTAAACTGTATACATCAGCTGCCTTGGAAAATTATTGAATTGCTGCTTGTGTGGTTGCTAAGGAGTCTATTTTTCATCACAGACTCTGGGGATATAAATACTTAATCGTACCTTGTTCCCTAGGCTCAACCACTAAAACTCAAAATTCACTTAGAAAGTTAAAATGGATTTTTTAATTACATTTAGTAAACAAATATATAGTAAAAAAACTGTAACGTAAGAGTTGAGTGCAATTAAAGGTTCTTCAATTGACAAGAGAGCAGGTGTATTTACTTCTTTCCTTTTAAATTTGTCCTTAAATTTAAACCAAACAATATATATGTCTTGACGCACAAACAAAAAATTTTAAACAAAATTTTTCTTCCAAAATTAATTTGTCACGTGTGGACCACTCATATCGATGTTTTGTTCTTGTTTCAACATCTTTGTCTAAACAAATGTTTGCACAGCTTTTTATGTCATCAAATGTCATTTCTAACTTAAACAACATCATTCGTACAGTATTTTTGATCCGTTTAAGCTGTCGAGCTAAATAAAAGCCGTAAGAAAAAAATTTACAATATTTTATTACCAAATTTTCATTAAATTTTCATGAACTACCCTGCAAAAAATGTGCGTCAATTGGTCGGTGTACTCGTGCTGTTACAGGTACAAAACATGAATTGGACAAAAGTTATAGTTATTGGTCGTGATCGGTTAAAAAGGAACACATCAAGTAACTGGTTAAAAGGTGTTAAAGAGGTCGAGTAAAAAAAATAAAAATACTGGTCCCTACATATAAACATATGCACATCTGTTTATGTATACACACACACACACACACGTAAATACAAACAAAGTAGATTGAACAGGACCTTAAACAATTAATGTAAAAGTTGCATTAAACCAATTGTCCCGTCCAATGACAACGCAATGTATAAGAAGCAAAATCTAGAACCTGCCCCTACCCTAAGGTTGATAAGTGTATAACACAGGTGCCTAAGTCTACCTCCTAGTGGTATCAACCGGGCAACTTTCAGTTACTTAAGGGCTAACAGACATGGTTAAGTCGAAAACAATCTGTCTTGGGCTGAATGTGATCAGTGATTCACTGGTCTGGCTTGAGGCAGGTTGTCCTTGTTGTCGCTGTGTCATGTACATCGCCATTAAGTGGCACAGCAATGCAAGGTTCTAAGGGTACCACAATAACTTATCTGTGTTAAATAGAAATTGGTAGGAATTATACGGAAGTAGATTTTCGAGGCTGACCAGTGTCCTATCTGATACCACGGGAATTAATTGGCCCCATGTGCTTACCAGTACATGAACTGATTAATGGGGAGGTCTCCTTCGGGAGTTCACGTGGTGGCTGTGGTTATCCCCAAGCGGAGCAACTGAGATCAAAATGTGATATGCTGCGGTCCGTGCTGTACGGGCCCCAGAGTGATCACGTAAGCGGTCTTATATGAACTTATAACTTTCAGGATAGAGTTTCTAGTTTTGGCGGGTCTACCCAGGCACATGAGCAACTGTTTAAGTAGGCTAATAGCTGAAAATATGTAAGCGTGTTTGGAAGTAGGTAAATAGGGAAACTGGCTACGGCTGGGGAACCTTGGATCTAAAATAAGATCCTGTCAAAGTAGTAGCAAATAATGAAAAGGCCAGCATTGGCATGTTGAAGCATGTGCGTGACTCGGTCCTGACTGGCGGTAAGAAGATTGTGAAGCATTGATGATGGTGGAGTAACTGATTTGTCTAAATGAGAAAAATATCCTTCAAACAGAGGTGGGTGTCGCATTCGTTGGGTGCGACATGATAATCATAATCTTACTTGCTTAAGGTTGGGTGTTGTTTCACAAGCGTGTGGAGTGGTGTCTTGTCGGCGCGGATCTGTTTTGATTATGAAGAAGTGAGATCAAAACTAGAGACGAAATTGGGGTTTACATAGCCCAACTCCTCACCAAGGGGTCTGTTATGGCTACACAGAGTCATGGCAGAGAATTGGTACCTGGGTGGCGGAGTGAGCCATTCTGGGGGTGCTGGCGGACGCGTTATTTCCACCAAGTGTGAGTTATTGCCAGTATGGCAGGTATCACGTAAAACCCTTAACGACTGTCCCTACCCTAAGGAACGGTTCACGCCAATAGTCTTGGACCCCGTAGGTTAGTAATAAATAATCAAATTTGAAATATAAAAAATTTATATTAATCCATTCAATGTCAGTTTCGATTTTTCATCTAAGAGCAACAGAATGCCTTCTCTTCAAACGCGTGTGTTCGCTACGTTTTAAGATGTTTCGATAAAGCAGATATGGATGGATTTCCAATTTATTAAAATATTTGTTCACATAGCTTAAGATTTTGCAATCAAAACAACTTGAGCTTGAATATCTTAGTGGACGTTGCTTCTTAGGGTTTTGTTCTGACAATATTAAATTTTCTCCATCTTAAAGGCGTAGACGTAGAGCCCCACCTTTGTTTGCCATAGAACTTAATTGGCTTAAGACTCGAATTTGTGCTGCCTTCAGTTGCATTTGTGTCAATTTGGCAAAAAATCTACTTTGCTTTGTATTGAGTTAAAATACTAAAAGACCGTATCGGTCCAACTTAGGTTCCTTCCTACAAACCCCCATTAGCCAAGACCTGACGCAATGCGCATTTCAGGACCTAAGATGTTACACAATAGATCTAAAGTGTGCGAAAATAGAATTTTGAATATTTTTTAGGATTTATTCCAATTTTTAGTTTATTTTTAGGGTTTGTTGTATGTACAGACAAACCTGTATGCATTTCATTAGTTCTTACACCAAAAAATCAGATGACTTCCACAGAAATATTTTTTTTTCTTTAAAAAAGAACTTTAATAAACTGATTGAGAATTATTTTAAACGAACAAAAAAGAAAATCCAAACAGTAAATAATGGAAAATTGTTTGTTGAGTTAAAAAAATATTCCCGAGGTTTTTAAAGAATTTTGCTTGGTGCCCCAGAAAACCTGATTAGTCTGTTTCCTTCTTCTTTTCTTTCTTTTTATCCTTCTCTAAATTTCTATTCTTCTATCTTCTTCATTTCTGTCTGCCTTTTCAGGTAGCACAAAGGGACCGTATTAAGCGGACTCACGTGAGCTGTATTCTTTAGTTTAACGGCTGCCTGCTCTGCCTAACTTAACCTGTAATTAAATTTGAGTTATGTTTGATATTTGTAGGTTTATATGTACGTTTAATAAGTACCTTAAAAGTACCAATGCCTAATTTGTACCCTTTCTTTCATTCTTTAAGGTCCAGGCTTTAAAAAAAAAACATTACTTAAAGTATACTCAAATTTTTTCTGACTTGTCGAACGCGCTTTGTATTTTGGGTCTCCCTCTTCTGCTTTAGAAGCTACAAAAATACTACATAATATATAATTTATAATACAAATTTTTTTCAAAGTACTTAAACTATATACATATATATATATATAGGGTGACCATTTATTCCTGATTCGAAATCAGTACGTTTTTCAGTTTTTATTAATCTAAGAACTACCTACAATTAGAGCGATCGAATAAAAACCAATTTCTGATTCAATTAAAGCCTTAACGTCCGTCTGAGTGTCTATGTATTATTGTAAAGAAAACATTTGATTCAGAAAATAAATTCTCAGAAACATTTTAATCATTTTTGGGAGGCTGTCGATCGACTCAAAACAAGATTAGAAAGATCAAAATAATTTTAGTACAGTTTTTGCTTCCACAAACATATTTAACTATTAAGTTTTGCTATAATTTAACAAATATTTTGAGGGAAAAATTTGAAATTTCTATTTTTTTGATAATTCAGTACAATCAGTAGATTTAAAAAAAAATTAGTGCATATCAGTACACACATTTTTAATCAGTACACCAAATGAAATTAGTGCGAATGGTCTTTCTATATATATAGCATTTTAAGACCTTTTAAACGCAATTTGATTTACGTTTCTATCTTAAATTTTCTTAAAACTTACAACATAGATGTAGGCACTATTAAAACTTTGGTTTTCCCTTTTTTACACCTTATTGCACAAGTTTTAAAAAAGGGCCAGACACAGAGTTTTATCGTTTGTAGTTAAAAAATATTAGCTTTTGGACATTTCCATATTTTGTCCTTTTTAACCCTCATTTGGGTTAGAATCCATTGAACCTTTGATCTACACACATACAAAGGTATCCACAGTCCAAATTTCAAGTCTCTAGTCCTACCTGTTTCGGCCTTGCGATGATGGGTCAATCAGTCATTAACGCTGTGTCAAGCAAGTAGAGAATAAGTCCTAGAAGGTACCCCAACTCCTGTTGGTTGAGGACCACTAAGGTGGTTCCTTTTTTTGATTGTAAGCTGTCGAATGGCAAACTTTGAACATCTTAGAAAAGAGAAGAGCAAAATCTCTTTTCGCAAAGCTTTTCCTTTTAACATGTACCAATCTTGAGTTTGTTATATGGTAACATGTTGTCGCCTTAAATCAATTTGGCGACCAGGAATACAGTTATTGTCAATTAATGTTATAGTCAACTGTCTTAAAAGTCACAGTTTCGACATAGTGGGTAGTCCTGTAAGACTTTGGGACATATGCAAAAAAAAAAAAAAATGTATTTAAAGAAGACTTTAAATATTGATTTTGTATGAAAATTTCGTTTTAAAAACCTTTGTTAATTTTTAATTTTTTTTTTGGATACGAGCCTTTATCTTTGAAGGATCCTTACAAGACTTAAGAATCGTGTTGCCAAGACAAATTAAAAATTTGGCACAAATTATTTAAAGCGTAATATGGCGTTAAAAAAATATTATTTCTTAAGGCAGCTTTATTTAAAAGCAGTTTGTAACTTATTTATCATAGTCCCGATTTTTTCATATTTAAATTATCAATATCCTTTATAACATTTAGAAATCTTAGACATTGGATTCGCCTTTCTATTAATTTTCTAGCAATAACAGGCCGTAAACCACTTATGCAAGGAAATTTATTCGGAGTGAATAATTTTTTAAAAGGATTTTCAAAGATTTTTCTTTGTGATTTGAAACGCAAGATCCTCTTTCATTACGCCAGGTCCGTTTCGCGATAACGGTTCTTAAAACAACTGAGTGCCGTAGAGAAAAATTTTTCTAAGAGTTCGCTTTTGGACCTCTTAAGCATGCCTTAAGTTATGCTGTTTTATCAGCTCTGGGAAGTTCTTGAGTTGATTTGTTAATGCAGTTTAGGGAGTGATGCAGGGGAGTAGACTAAATTTCTTGGCCTTTCTTGCATCATGCGTGTAATATCTGTTATAAGCTGACTCATAGATTTGGTCTTCCACACGGCTAAAATTGGGTTGCTTTGTCGTGTTGTTGTCGGTAAGACTTTAAAACGTTGGCGTATGATAAATATAAACCTAAATTCTATTTATTAAAATTACTTTTTTTCCCAAATTTAATTTTTAATTAATTTATTAGATGCCAAATTAAATTAAAAAAAATATTCTGTTTATTTGTAACGACGGGTGTATATATGAGTATGGTTTTGTATTGGTTTTAAAACATTTTGAAAATAGTTTTACTCTGTTTAAATAAGTACACCACGGGGCAACATCTGCCACAATTCATGTTACTTTCTGTTCCAATTGTTGTAGTACCTATGCGTTGCAATTTGTGGTCAGTTGCATTTAATTTATGTCTCTAGTGAAACATTTACCCCCCGTAAATTACATATTTTTGAAATACGAGCAGAAAAAAAAATTAATTTATCTTTGAAGACATGAAAGCGAATAAATGTTTTTGATGTTCATTAGGACAATTATTCGTTGCTACAAATTATTTTGATGTGAAACTTTTTTTTTTAAAGGTCAAAGTGTTATTAATGGCTTGTTTTTGTGAAATTTATTGCTCTATTTTAAAGTTGGTTTTTTTTTATTTAATTTTCTCTTGGGGGAGGCATTTGTTTCATTCATCAATGAAGTATGAAAAGTTTTAATGAGTTAAAAAACAATAAAACAAATTAGTGCATAATTTATAAGGACTATAAAAATGATGCTAATCAATAAAAAAAAGCAGACGCAGAAATGGTACAACAGCAAAATATTATAGTTTTGTGTGACATATACAGAAATATTAATCCTAAACCAAAGGAGACTTAAAGAAGTATTTCTTCTATAAATATGTATGTATGTTGATCTCGGTCCCTAATTATAAATCAAAGACAAGAATTATATAACGCCTTTCTCCCCTTTTTAAAGAAGCGTAAATTAAGTTTTATCAAATATTTTATAAAGAGGTCATGCGGCTTTAGAAAAGCCCGAATTTAAGAGAAGTCCTTTCAAAGGTTTTAGGATAGAAATTCGTTAACATAACCTTTGGGAAGATATATTTATCTAAGTTTAAATTTTTTTTTTTTGGGTTTCGTGAACACAATTCAGTAAAGTCTGCCTATCTGCTATTAAGTATTTCAAGAACTAATTAGAAAAATTGTGAATATGTTAGGGAAATGACAAAGGCGAAAACGCTTTAACATCGTCTCACAAAAATTTTAAGAGAATGGAACTTCAGATACTTTTTTTAAATTTTATGAATGATCGCCCTTGGAAGTCTCAGTTAGGCTGCTCTTTTTCGTATCGAAAGTCTCGGATTTTTACCAGTTCAATGTTTTCGGGAGACCTTAAAATCGGCTGGGTCCTGGCCGTGGAACATTCATAGCCGAAGCAGTTGCGCAGAATCTCTGCACCCACGAACGAATTAAATTAGCACTCGGTCCATCACGCGTTCGCCGAATACCGAACTTTGTATTGGAAACATGTATTGGAAAATATAAATTTGTCACCAGACACCCTGTACTACGTGTATATCAGCGAAAGCATTGGATGGCTAAGGGTTACAGGGAAGTTGCCTAATGAAAATCACTCTATGGGAAGACATTAACCACAACAACCCGGAGCCCGAGATCCATTTTCGCCACCAGGCAGCAACACAACTTTTCAAGCAAAAATCCAAACAAACAAGGAACGTTCATTCTTGCTCAGAGAACATTCAGGTCTTACAAACGTCAAAATTCAACATCTTTGTTCAAGTGTTCGCTATATGAGCGCCTGGTCACTGAGCAAGCTATAAGTTTAGCAATTAAGGAGAGGAAAAATCAGGAAGTTGATCAAAGAAACACAAAGCCTTTTATCACAATGAACGCGTCACTCAAAACCAGAAGCGAAGCTTCAATGGATTAAAGTTTTTTTTTAAGAACAGCGATCGCAGAGCAAGCAAGAACAATATCGAATTGATGGAACATGCTTGGAATCGCTTTCCTGTGCTTTTGCTTAGACTAGATGCCTAAATAAACTGACGGATTAGGTTAAGTTATGTTTGGTTGGGTTAGGTTAGGTAAGGTTAGGTTAGGTTAGGTTAGGTTAGGTTAGGTTAGGTTAGGTTAGGTTAAGTTAGGTTAGGTTAGGTTAGCTTAGGTTAGGTTAGGTTAGGTTAGGTTAGGTTAGGTTAGGTTAGGTTAGGTTAGGTAAGGTTAGATTAGGAAAGGTTAGTTTAGGCTAGGTTTGGTTGGGTTAGGTTAGGTTAGGTTAGGTTAGGTTAGGTTAGGTTAGGTTAGGTTAGGTTAGGTTAGGTTAGGTTAGGTTAGGTTAGGCTAGGTTAGGTTAGGTTAGGTTAGGTTAGGTTAGGTTAGGTTAGGTTAGATTAGGTTCGGTTAGTGTAAGTTGGGTTAGGTTATGTTCGGTTAGTTTATGTTGGGTTAGGTTAGGTTAGGTTAGGTTAGGTTAGGTTAGGTTGGGTTAGGTTAGGTTAGGTTAGGTTAGGTTAGGTTAGGTTAGGTTAGGTTAGGTTAGGTTAGGTTAGGTTAGGTTAGGTTAGGTTAGGTTAGGTTAGGTTAGGTTAGGTTAGGTTAGGTTAGGTTAGGTTAGGTTGGGTTAGGTTAGGTTAGGTTAGGTTAGGTTAGGTTAGGTTAGGTTAGGCTAGGTTAGGTTAGGTTAGGTTAGGTTAGGTTAGGTTAGGTTAGATTAGGTTTGGTTAGTGTAAGTTGGGTTAGGTTATGTTCGGTTAGTTTATGTTGGGTTAGGTTATGTTCGGTTAGTGTAAGTTGGGTTAGGTTATGTTCGGTTAGTTTATGTTGGGTTAGGTTATGTTCGGTTAGTTTATGTTGGGTTAGGTTATGTTAGGTTAGGTTAGGTTAGGTTAGGTAAGGTTAGATTAGGAAAGGTTAGTTTAGGCTAGGTTTGGTTGGGTTAGGTTAGGTTAGGTTAGGTTAGGTTAGGTTAGGTTAGGCTAGGCTAGGTTTGGTTGGGTTAGGTTAGATTAGGATCGGTTAGTGCAAGTTGGGTTAGGTTATGTTCGGTTAGTTTATGTTGGGTTAGGTTATGTTCGGTTAGTGTAAGTTGGGTTAGGTTATGTTCGGTTAGTTTATGTTGGGTTAGGTTATGTTCGGTTAGTTTATGTTGGGTTAGGTTATGTTAGGTTAGGTTAGGTTAGGTAAGGTTAGATTAGGAAAGGTTAGTTTAGGCTAGGCTAGGTTTGGTTGGGTTAGGTTAAGTTAGGTTAGGTTAGGTTAGGTTAGGTTAGGTTAGGTTAGGTTATGTTAAGTTAGGTAAGGTTAGATTAGGTAAGGTTAGTTTAGGCTAGGCTAGGTTTGGTTGGGTTAGGTTAGATTAGGTTAGCTTAGAAAAGGCTACGGAGGGTATTTTAAAGAAGTAAATCCTCTTCTTAACCTTCGTATGAAGACCACTGGGCCCACTTTGCATCTCTTAAAAAATATCCATTCAATTTTGGAAATGTAAGGCTAATAAGAAGGATCAAAAGAGATAAGCAGCTCAAGCCCCTCATTCCAATTACGAACCCTAAGATATTTTTCAGTTTATACCCCAAAACATCGCTAAGTTCTTTGTGGAATTTTTAAAACAACCGCTTGAAGTTTTGTTTCAGTGATCTAGGTTGGTGACAGGCAACGAATTCAATTAATTATAATTTCTTTTCATACTCTACCATCCAACAAGAATGCAAATCCACGATTCTATTTCTTAGTTCTGGCCTAAGTGAAACTTGGGGTGTTCTTATAGACCAGTGAGTAAGTTGGAAATTCTACCAGTCTGGGAGTTGTTAGTTCGATTTCCACTACAGGCTTTAGTCTGCTTCATTCTATTTTATTTTTCTTATACCTTTCTTCACTATATCTTCCCTTCTGTTTTCTTTCTTTCTATCTTCCTCTACAGAAAACACAAAGGCTTAACCTAATAATAAATAAAGTATTTTAAGTAAAATATCATTGCCATTAGCTGGCTAATAGATATGAATTTGAGCCCAAAATTTGCATAAAATTTTGTTTCTCTTTATAAAAATTATAACCAGTTCTTATCCTGAAATAATAATAAAGCAAAAGAAAAACTTTGTTTTCTTGACTCACAAGAAGTTCCTCGTACTGCATTTGTGTTAACATTTGGCGGCTTCATAGATTCTGTAAACACTATAGGGGGTATTTCATATTGGTCACACCCATTTTACTTGTAACTATTTACAATATTAATAAAAATGATAATTTACATTAAACTTGTTTCGAATAAAACTTTCTGGTTAATATTATTGAAAAACCATTTTTTATAAACCATAAATAATTCCTTGAAATCAATACTAATTTCGGGAAAAAACATTCTTTTGATTGACTGCTGTCTTCAAGGTTAACCTACTTCTCTAACTTGTGGAATCTCATAATTCATTAGAAATTTTCCTTAAACAATAGACCACAGATGTGAACATAATTGAAAACAAAAGACCTTAAGTGTGATCCTCGGAAAGCATACAAACATATGAACGACCAGAAATTTCGCACTTGTTTTTCTTTTTGTATTTTTTGTAAATTTAAAGAAAAACAAAAAAGAAATTTATGGTGGAAAAAATAAAACAGAAAAGAAGCAAATTCTTTTGTAATAAAGAAAAAAAGAAAGAAAGAACACCCATCATGTTTCAAATCATCGTCAGCAGCATGAGTTTGATGAGGCGGCAGCATAATGTTGATGAAGATGATGATGTTGATTTTTATGGGAAGGCAAAACAAATTGACTAAAGAAAATTTCATTTTCTTTTGTAAATTATTTAGAAAAGAAAAATAAAATATAACCTAGATAAGGAAAATTTTTCATAAACTCGTACTAAAATACTTATATTTTACTTATGACATGTATGGCCCATAATATTTTTACTTACATTTTTAAATTTTTTTCGCTATTGTCTTTCTCATTGTCTTGGAAAACTTTTAAGGAGTATTTTATGCTCCCCAAAAACAAAAGTTATTCTTACCAAGGTGATGCTTTAAATACTTATTTCTTTGTTGCTTTGACTGCTCGTGTCTAGTACCACCAGAGTTGATTGGTTGCCTTAAATTTTTTATCGTTTGCTATGGTTTATTTAAAAGAAATTTATTACAGGTTACAAATTATGGAAAATATATTTGAACAAAAATTTTTCCCAAAACCACAAGAAAAAGGTTATTTGCCTAATTTGTTCTCTGTAAGAACATATGGGATAGTATGAGATGATAAATGGTGTGAGTTAGATGGAAGCTGTAACAAAAATCTTTAATTGATTGCCTATTTCAAAGAAGCTTTAAGGTAATTTTTAATACTTTTACGTACAAACATAAACACTAACAAATTAAAATATTTTATAAAGATTTTATTTTTCTTATTTTATTTCAAACAAGAATGCAGGTGGGGCTTTTTTTACAGCTTAATACTTTTACAGTCCTACCCTGTTCCAACTTGAAATAATTTAAAATGATTAGATGCATAGAAATTTTAAAAATTTTAGGAAAAATAAAATAAAAGGATATGGATCCTTCTACATATCCTTATTAGTTAAGTATTATCGTATATAAAAAAATTATTTTTAGGCTATTACTCATTTAAAAAATTATAAAAATTAATTTTTAGTGAAATCGGACCATATCCTTCCACATATCCTTCTTAGTAAAATATTGCCGTAAGTTAACCAAAGTTCATATATAGTTATGATTCATCAAGAAAGACAAAAATAAAAAAATTTTAGAAAAATTGGAGCAAGGATATGGAACCGTCACATATATCCTTTTTTTTGAATTAACAAAAGTTCAGTTGTAGTTATAGCTTATTTAGAAAAACAGAAATAAAAAATTTCAGATCAATCGGAACAAGGATATAAGTGCCTTTTTTGTTCTTATCGTAGTGAAGTATTGCCGTAGAATAACAGAAAAGTGAACTTTTAATTGTATTTTTTAAGAACAAAGTTCAAGTGCTTAACTAAATTAGAATGTTGGTGCATCCTATATATTCTTTTTTTTTTTTAATTGCCGTAGGTTTAACCAAAGTTCATATAATAGTTACGATTCATTCAGAAAGACAAAATAAAAAAATTGTAGAGAAGTCTAAGCAAGGACATGGGACCGTTACATAAGTCCTTTTTCGAACTATGAAAAATATTTATTTATAGTTACAGTTTATTAAGAAGAGCAAAATTTAAAATTGTCAGCACAACAAAAACAAATATATGAGTGACTCTTTTATATCATTCTCAGTAGAGTACAAAAATTCACTTATATTCATAACTCACCTAGAAAGGTGAAAACTTAAATTTTTAAGGATATTGAAGTGCCTCCTATAAATCCTTTAAAAAAAATATAACCGAAGACAAATAGAAACTTATATATAACTATGAATAGCCCAAAGGGGTTAAAATTAAATTTTAGAAAAATCGCAACAAGGATGTTTGGTCCTCCCATATATATATTTTATTGCAATATTGTCTTGGAATAACCAATATTCATATACAGTTATGATCCAAGTATATATGTTAAAATACTAAGTTGTAGGAAAATTGGAACAAGGGTATAAGTTCCTCCCATATATCCCTTTTTTTGGTAAAACGTTACCTTGAGTTAACCAAAATTAATGTCTACTAACAAATCATTCAGAGGGAAAAAAATAAAACTTTTAAAATGATCAGAGCAAGAGTATGATTGCCTTCCTTATATCCGTGTCCAAAAAATGCAAAAATGCAAGTTTAAAGGAAATCAAAGCCAAAATATGGATATTTTCTTTAAATTATTTTGGGTAAAATATTGCCGTAAAGCAACATTAAATTAATTTTTAATTAAAATTCATCAAAAAAGATAAAAATGCAAATTAAAAAGAAAAATGGAGGAAGGATATGAAAAGATTCCATATATCCTTTTTAGTATATTATTGCTGCAGACAATCAAAAGTTATTTTTTATAAATAGTTTAGTTAATAAGAAAAAAATGAAAAACTTTTTGAAAAATCATAACAGGCATATGAGTCTCTTCTACAAATATTTTATTGACATTATTGGGGCAAGGATAACAGTTACTTCCTTTATCCCTTTTACTAAGTTAATGCCGTAGAATAAGCCAAAATTGATATGGAGGTGTAAGTCCTTCAATGTAACAAAAAGTTACAGAAATTCATATATGGTTATAATTAAAAACCAATAGTATATATTTTTTAAGAAAAATCGGAGCAAGAATGTAGGCGACTTTCATATATTCTTTTTAGTGATATATTACGAAGGTGGAAAAAATCCACTTATAGTAATATTTAGTTCAAAAATAAAAAAATTAAATTTTTTCATAAAAATCCGAGCAAGGATGTTGGTGCCTCTCATATATCCTTTTAAGTAAAAAATCAAAGTAGATAAATAAAACTTCATATATAGTTACACCTTCAACAGAACAACCAAAATATCAATTTTAAGCAAAATCGGAGCAAGGATAACGGTATCTTCCTAATATCCTTTTTCCAAAATATTGCCAAATAATAACCAAACTTGGCATGCAGTTGTAACCCCTTTACAGAGATAAAAACAAAAATTTTGAGCAGAGTGGGAGCAAGGATATGGATTCTCCCTTTATATATCCTTTTTTTAAATTGCCGCAAAGTAAAAAACTAGAAAAGCAGAACTAAAAATTTTGAACAAAATCGAAATAAGGGCATGGATGCTTTTCAAATTTGTATGCGTCATTTTAAGCACGATTTTGTCTGAAAAACAAAGCAATGTTTACCAGGTCGACGTTAAATGTCATTCACATATTGCATGTACACTTTTATTTTTTTAAATTTTATAAGTTTTTATTTTAACTTGATATATTATTGAACATTCAGACCACATGTGAAGGTTAACAAAAAGATTAAAAAATGTTCACAAGAACCTAAAAGTAAAAAAAAGAAAATGAATTTACAATTGAAAAAAAATTGTTTCATTTTATATAAAAGTTTGCAGTGAAATAAAAAACCAGCAGGATTTAGGGAAATTTTCTTAATTTTGGCAAAATAAAAAACGCACATTTATGAAGGGGGTGTCACTATATTTTTCAATAATTCAGTTCATGTGACACGTAGTTATTTTTGTTGATCCTGTTTTTGAATTCTCTATAAAACAACAATCGAACCTATGTCATTCATTAGTTTTTGTATATTTTTTTTAATATTTATGTGTATCATTTAAAGCGCTTGAAAAATTAAATGAATTCAAATAGTTACTTTGTTGTTTAAATAAATATCAAAAATTTGATTTAACTGAGTACAGAAGGCTGCGCGCCACAGTAAAACATATTGAATTAACATGAGCAGCAATTAATATAAATATGATATTATGGGTGGCATTTTATTCAAAAGCCATGGGTGGTGATATTAGAATTTGAATTTATGTTGCCTGGCAACCTTTTCATGTAGATAACTGGGTGAATGCTTTTAGTCTTCTAACCGTTTAATATAAATTACTAGTAATTTTTTACATTTATACACAATATTATTTTTCATAAATTAAATTCATATTTTTGACAGCCTTTTAGTTTTGGTATTTGATTGCAAGGTGGTTTAAGGGTAAAGTTTACGCAGGTAGAAACATTGAAGGCAGTTTAAATTGCAGAAATTAAAAACCTAAAATGTTTTTGATTGCTGAATTAGGCAATATAACAAAATATACAAATAAAATGAACACAATTAACCTCATAGAATTTACTTTGAAAAAATTAATGAAAAATTTGCTTTGCTGTACTTAGTAAAAAAGGTAAATTTCACGTAAAACGGCCCAAATTTGGGGAAAATCGAGTTTTTCTTTATTAGAAAATGGATGAATTAGTTCAAAACAAACGAAAACTATTGAAATATAAATAATTTGGTTCATTTTTTCATTTTTTTCGCAAGAGACTAAAACGATCACATACTGAGTAATCAGCCGTTCTTTTTTTACGCTTTGATGAAAATGTTACACCCTTCACATTTTGTAAAAGGTTTTTCCTTAGGCAAAAATATTTTTTGTAGAAATAATGAATCAAAGAGGAATAAAAACACTTTAAACTAATGCAAAAATCAACCCGTTCTCAAGAATTTTTTACAAAACTCAAAATTTTCTTAAATTCCGATTTGTAAGGTCACACCCGTCACAGTCTTCAAGTGATTATTGCAAAAAGAAATTATTCTCTACTTACTCATAATCGCTTTAAAACATACAGACCTTGAAAATCATAGCATTTTTTTTAAACAAGAACTGGTAATTGTTTGAGTTATAAGCAAAAATGCCCTAAAACAATTCGCAGGGTTTTCCAACAAAAATTTTTTTCAGGCCTCCTAAAATTCTTTTAAAGTCCTAGAAAGAAACGACGAATTCATATATTCAGTCCCAAAACACAGATGCTTAGGCGCATTATTGTTGTTCTTCCCAGAACTATAGATTTTGCCTCAAATGTCTTGTAGAAACGTTCTTTTGATTTTTCATCATCAGGTTCAGTAAGGGCACAGGCTTGAAGAGCCATGTCTTTCCAAAACCCTTTTCTCTAGCCTACTGTTTATGGTAGGGTTATCCCCTACTCGCAAACTATGATGGCGTCCCGTGGCACCTTAGCTGTGATTGCCTTTGGTTTTTATATATTTCATCTCCATCAAGAGACTTTGAAGATATGAAATATAAACTCTAAGCCACTTGTCCTATGTTAAACTCAAGGTACACTTAAACAGGTAGTGCTAAGGACCCAGCTGATTATGAATTCGCCTTGATATTTTGTTAAAGTGAATGGCATATTTGAAAAAGTCAAAAAAGAATCACACAAAGTCTGTCGGGCAGTAAGCGCAGCTAAAACCAAACACAAGGCGTTCAGTAGAATTGGGCAGACAGAGGAAGATGAAAACTATAACTTTGTAATAGTCAATAACCCAGCAAAAACTAACAATGCTTTGTAATAAGTTAAAATCCAAAAAACTCTTACTTACATGGCGATGACATTGGAGGTAAGTACTTACCATGCTCGCTTACAAAGAGGGACTTACATAAGCCATTACTTTGCTGGCATTAAAATAGCATTTTCTTGGGGAGCCCAGTTACTCATTGTTGCACTTAAAGTTTTTTCTTTGATATTTTGGTTAAAATTGGCTTAAAATATTGAGTTATAATAAATTAAGAAATTGTCAAACTGAAACTATCTGCCTAAATTTATGACAAGAAATAACTCATTATCTAATAACTGCTAAGTAATACGGTATGTAATAGTAGTTGAAAAGTAAGAAATTTGTAATGCCTAATCACTTCCAAGTTTTTGCTGGGAATTTTATTTTCCTAGCCATCGCTGATAGCCGAACAAGCATCAGTTTTGAGATAAAGAGAACAATATCGACTAGTAGAGGCTATTTTTGACTAAGTGAGTAGCTTAGAAGCAAAGTCACCTCCCGACAGACAAAACTCACTTTCTACAAGACACTTATACTACCCGTGCTTACATATGGTTTTGAATATGGGTACTTGCGAATTTAAATGAGGCAAAGCTTGTGTTTTTCGAGATGAAATTTTTTCAGACCAATGCGTGCGTGTCGAACGAACCGTAAGCTGTTTGTCTACATAGACATTAGTAGTTACGCGTACTACCCGTGCTTACATATGGTTTTAAATATGGGTACTTGCGAATTTAAATGAGGCAAAGCTTGTGTTTTTCGAGATGAAATTTTTTCAGACCAATGCGTGCGTGTCGAACGAACCGTAAGCTGTTTGTCTACATAGACATTAGTAGTTACGCGTACAAAAATTCTACATTTATGCTTGATAGGTCATGTTATGAAATAGTTATGCTACAGCCGAGAAATTGATTCTACGTTGGGTTAATGGAACAAACGTTCTGTAAAAGCCATATATGTATGTAAGTAAGTAAGGTAGTGTGAACTACCTTTATGTATGTCGGCAAAAAAATTTACTGCAGGAATATTTCTAATATATATGGGAGCTTTTGGAAAATATGTACCAATCCTGAGATATTACTCGTATAGTTGTTAAAATATATTCTTGGTGGCCCACGTAGATCAGAAGTAAGTGCACGAGCTTACCAGTCTGGGGGTTGTGGGTTCGATTTCTACTAGAGACCCTGGTAAGACTGCTTAATTCTTCCTTTCTTTGTATCTTTTCTTTCTCTAAATTTCATTTTTTCTTTTCGCCTCCACTTATTCTATCTGCCTCTTTAGGTAACACAAAGTGAACAAATTTAGCGGAGCCAAGCTGCCTGTACTACCTAACTAAACCTTACCTAAAGTATATTCTGGGAGTACATTTCTATCAAGGTAAGGTCAAATAATAAAACGGCCATCTTTGTTTTTGTGTTTTTTGAATTTAGTTTTTGTCTAAATTCAATCTGAGTTTTTCTAAGAAACTATAAAGTTCAGCAGAATTTTTTTTAATCCTTTTTTAAGCATTCAATACTTTTTGAAACTTATTGCTTTTTATTTAAACAATTTCTCTCTCAAACTGATAACTAATGTTAGATATTTTAGTTTCATACATACATACATACATAACTATAATGCCATCTAACAACACTTTCTTAGAAATGTTTCCTGCCACTTCCTTTCTCTTCAATAACAATCGACCCCTATACCTAAAATCTAATGCCCCATAACCATGATGTCTCGCATAAATACTAAGATATATTTTCGAAAGGATAAGAACTTAAAAAAAATTCCCACAGTTGTTTCTATCAAAACACTAACGAGTTTGCTTTAGTCATACAAAAACTTAGTTGCCATCAATTGGGGAAATGAAATACGAAAAAAAGAAGAAGAAGAAACTGAAAAGTAAAATTATAGACAATTTTCACACTAAATATAAAAAAAAAACCAAGCGATTGAAGAAATTTGTAAGAGAATTTGTAACATTTTCCAAAGTCATACAAAAACACAAACTCAAGCACACTTCTTCATATTTCAAATTCTATGAAAGTGATTAAGTAGGGAGGAAAGGAAGTAAGTAGACTATTGTGCAGCAGACACCAAGAATATGCTTCCAGTGTTCATCATTTATTGTATTTATTTTTTGATTTATACCATGAAAATTCCTGCAATACTTGAGAAATATTTCTTAACATTTTTTCAAATATAAATACATATTTGCCTTTAGGCATATAAGACCGTGCGGGACATTACTTTAAAGACTAAAGCTCTCAAACCCCTTTTGTTTGCTGACACTGGTGTAGGCATTTGATAATTCAGACCCTAGACACCTGTTTTTGTTATCGTTTTTCTTCTTGGTCTCGTCCGTACTCCAAATCTGATCATTTGGTTTTTCCGGAATTCTGAACCTCGAAGTTCATTTGCAACACATCTACCAGTTAAATCTTATCTGTAACCATAACACATGAACCGTATTCGAGTGGATCCAAAGCTTCAACAGCTCTATCAAATCCCTAGGTTTTATAAGCGAAACCATTCTCTAAGCCATACTTGACCAAAGATAATTTGATATTATCTGCATTATTCACCATCTTCTCTCCTATTTCTTAGTAAGTGTAGCGAACTCTACACAAGCAAAAATCAACATTAAGACAGTGAGGACTTTAAAATGTCTTTTAAATCAACTCCAATGGGATGGCAAGCAAAAGCATTAAAAGTATAAAACGAAAGCAAAAGAAATTTAATCGAATAACGACAAAAACAACATTTGCACTCACAGCCGATAACAACTGCATGAAAATTTATAAATTTATTCCTCAACACAACATCAAATATGAAATATTGAAACATTCAAATGGAATGATTGGGATTTCTTCATATGACTTATAAGAGTGACACAAAATATTGAATGTGGTGTAAGAGGAATTAGGGGTGGAGAGGATGGGGAAATACAAAATCACTGCAGTAAAAGTTTTGCTTGTTAGAGATGAGACTCAAGTGTTATTGAATTTCAATGTGAGATTAACAAAAAAATAATAAAATAAATTCTTTAAACGTAGACAATCTTAAAATATTTCGTAATTTCTCCTTAAACACACACACCAACACATGTTTCTCAATTCAATTATTCATTGCAGCTGACAGTTTGTAAAATTTTTACAAAATTTGAACCTTAAAGTTGTTTGAGATTTTTGATAATTTTTTTTAACAATTTGGTTATTAAATATTCTGTGCAAGTATTTCAACGAAATTTTAGTATTATGCAAATTCATTCAAAAACTTACTCAAGAAATGAGGACAAAACAATTATCCCGTGCCAGAGGTTTGGTGGTCTAGAGAAATTGCGTTCTTGGAGGAGTACCCCTCTTCTTTCCTACTTCTTTAGTTTCGTTTAGGGCCAGAGGTCAGAGTCCTAAGACATCTTTAAAATAAAGGGTGTCGCTTCATAAACACGAAGAGTTTATTGTCAAGGCAGTAGGTTTGTTTACCTCAAAAGCTTAGGAAACTTTTATTAGTCTATTGTGTTTATTGCATGTTTTAATTGACTATTGTGTTGTTGAGGACAAGTGGAGCTTGACACTTTGACTTAGCACAGCTGTATATTTTTTGAAAGCTTTGGGTGCTACGGTTGGCTTCTGAGAGGTCTCTGTTCCATCTCTCTTACACTGTTCTATTATAATATTGAAGTAATGATCCAAGCACCATACCACGAATAAGTCAGGTTGGCCCAAGAAGAGAGAATAAATTGTTCACAACAGCTTTAAAGTTTCATTCACCAATGCCCATTTAAGTTTTAAGTATATGTTTGGGGCAAAATTAGGACTTGGATTGGCAAAATCAAATGGATGACAATAGCTTTAACACTTCCAATCTTACACATGGCTTTCTGGTATGGTGAACTGCAATAAGAAGGAAATATGTGGTGGACCAGTTAAGCAAAACTCAAAGATCAGTTTTAGTTGGAACTACAGGCGCACTGTGTCCTAGTTCTTCAGAGGCATAGAGCACTATACTGCTCCTGGTTCTTATATAATGGCCATATCATCTTGTGCACAGAGCTTGTAAGTTAGGTAAGGATGATCTGGCTGGCCTTGAAAACACCTTGGGGCTTTAGTATGACCAGATTAAAAGAAATGATAACAAATCTTACTAATTTAAAGTAATAAGGTCCAGGATGTCCCACACTCTCTTGGCAAATGCCAGCAGCTTAATCTTTCCATCCTCGGATATTTCTTCCAGGCTTTGAAACAAATAAGATCCTGGACCGATTGCCTTGAAAAGTACGAGTGTGTCACTGTCCACACAGAATATGTTCAACAGTCTCTCTATCCCCGGGTACACCTCAGGACCAGAAGTCATCACTGGTCAGTCGCCATGCTCTTTCGGCATGAACCGCTGCCCAACAGTAACCTATTATCATCCCTGCCAACAGTCTTCTTCGCAAAGGCAGAATCAACCTCGTCGCCCCAAGGTCATAAGATCCCCCCATTACCCTGAAGACTCTACACGAATTGATATTTACCCAGACCTCCATGTCTCTGACCCTCACCGTGGAGTCTATGCACCTATTGTAGAACTGAAGTGAGCCACAAACATCCATTGTTTTTTCTATAGGCACATTGATCCCTTGCTTCGCCAGCTTGTCTACCACCTTGTTTCCCTCAGTTCTCAGTTTGAGAGGATAATACATTTTGATAAATAGTCAAAGGTTCTTATCTCTTCTAGAAGTAAGTGGTGTTGGGGTTATCTCGTTAAATAATTTAACACCAGGACTTGCATAAATGGCTTGCAGATGGGATGTGGTGTATGATCCGGTGTTTGCTCGTAGATTTTGGGGTAAGTTCCTCACATCGTCTTCTGTTGAAATATTTGGCATCAATTACACAGAAAAAACTAATGAAAATTTTTTTCAAACAAATTCTTTTTCAAAATAGTTTATTTTTTAGTAGATTTATTTAATAGTCTCTAATAATATTTTAGTTTGATTTTTAAATCAAACAAAATTATCGCCTAGGCAATTCAACAAATTTTTTTAACTGAAACTAAAACTGTAATTTTTTCAATTAATTTCTTGCAAAATTGTTTGTCCAAATTTACAATTTCCGTTGTAGGTCCTCAGCCAGACAAAATATTTACCAGTTCTCTGAAATTCGTAACTAGTTCTACAATTAAATTTTTTCTGTGTAGGCATTTGGTTGCTTTATGACTGGCATGTTCGCGGAAGTATTGGGATTTTTTCATTTCTTTCCCTCATTTTGCACACTACCAGGCTTAAAGCAGTCAGCTAATTAAAAAAAGAAGTGTATTGTCTATGTCATCTATTTAATGTTACTTTAGTCTTTACCCCACTTAAAGGGACCACTTAAGAAACAAATGAACACACGAGCTGGCTTAACTTGAATATTTTTTGCATAATGGGAACCAGTTTCAATTAGGGAATATCAAGAATCTTTAAAAACTTCTTTGAAGTGGCTGGGAACAGTTGCTTCGTTTGTGAAGGTAAGGATAGATTGCAAGAAATATTGGCAAAGGGTGTTAAGTTCATCCATCCAGAGGCCTGTTGTACTATTAAAAATCTCATTAGAGAAGTAAAGGAAAGAATAGTAGAAGAAACCTTTTCTAAAAGAAATTAAAAAAAATACAGAGAAAAAAATATTACAACCGGTCGACTCGTACACAGGCGCCAAGCCCTGTGAAAACTACTATTTACCTAACTACACTACACTGAAGATGAATCCTATGGTATGCTTTAGTCTACAACCAGTTACTTCACCAAGATAACTGAAAAAGTCCCACTTAGCTTTCTTATCCAAGGTCATTAACCTTAACAAACCATTATATGAACCCTATCGTAGTCTCACTGATTCACATGCCATCTAAATACTCGAGCTGGGAATTTCCTTCAAATCTCAGCCAGCATGACGCTATAATAATCCTACGATCACGTTTACAGTCGTCTTAAGGTCTAGGATTGACGCTACATCCCTTTTGAGGTTTGATCGTGGTCTAAATATCGGTGTAGACTGTCAAGTTGTCTTCCCTTTCCTTACCTTTTTGCAACAAATTATGTAGTTTCCATCACCTTTAGGAATCTTCACCTAGAAAACGCACGTAGCCGAGCTTTCGTATCCAATATATTTATATCAGCCACGGTGTCTATAGCCGTCTTTGATCTATTAGTCAAATTTGCACACCTTTCAAACTTTTTTCTTTGATTCTTTCCAGTCTTCTCTATTCAAACACATTATATGGGGTCTAATGCTATGGCTCCACAGTCAGTTAAAACAATCTGCCCTAGGCGTGGAATACCTCTAGCTTTACCCTTACCCTTTCTCAGTATGCTGGCGTGTCCTGTTTATCCTGCCTTAATAAAACCGGTTCCAATAAGCCCAAATGAAATGATTGACGCTCTTCCAGCTACTAAATCCTCGGTGTAATGAATATGTATCGTGATATTCAGAGTCACTTGTGGTGAATTGCTCCTGGCGAATATAATGCCCAGTACAACAAAAGATTCCGAGTGTACCATGCCTAAGAATCGGTCTAACAGCGAATATGTAAATCCAGTTTATCATATCCGGTCGTAGCTCTCAGTTCTTATCTATACAGTTTCTACAGGTATAGTAGATATTCAGAGCCTTCCTGTCTGCAATAAATGTACAAAGCAAGTTGTCTTAAATTAACTTCAACTTCGGCTTCAAGTCTGCCACATTGCACTTTTTGAGGAAGATTCCAATTACTGTCTTTCCTTTCCGTTTACACCCAGTCTCTTGTACTTGGCACGTATAAGAAACCATGATAAGATTAAGGCAAGCAAGGTGTGTTTTTAAAAGGTGCCACGTTTTTCTTAAAAATATATACAGAAAGAAATCTTTCTACAAAAAAGTAAAGTCTCTGTGCATGAGCTGTACTAAAACCCTTCTTTAGAAATTATGCTTGAATATTGCACCACATATTCTCACGCTTTAAGTTATAAGGGCATTTAGGATCAAAAAACCTTATGAATCATCTCAATAATTTTACATTAATAAATCGCAAAGTACAATAACAACTATCTCATACTCGAACCCCAATCGCTGGTAATTTGATGCTTCACTCTTGTATTTAAAATTAAAGTCCTTTAAAAGGGTCCAACTTAATATTTCTGCACAAAAATACTTATGAACAAGCACAGTATGTATTTAGATCAAATTATTCTCAAACCACCTCGAAAACTTTTCATAACAAGCACTCACATAATAAATAAATAAAAAAAGGAAGCAAAAAGGATTTATTTAACTTCACATCACATCGCTGGCATTTATTAAATTGTTTGAGTAAATATTTTCAAATTCAATTAATGCAACGAACTCAAGGCAGCGCAACGTTATGTAACATTACAACAACAAACTATAAATTCCCTTCACAACAAAAATAAATTTGTATGTTTGATCATTGTAAACTAAACGTCTAACACGTGAGAAGAAAAATATAATGACTGGATGGATGATGAGCTACGCAAGAATAATTTTTTTTTTTATTATCAAACTATAGTTTATTTGCAACCCTTGTGAACACATCCCAGGTGATCAAGTTACCGATATTGTGTTAGGGGATGTCATTAAGACACTTAAAAATATTTAAATCAGGGCACTTCTCGATTTTAAACATGATAAGGAAGAAACCTTTGTAAAACGCATTATGAAAGCACTGTCTCTACTGCTGTCGCCCATATTATTTAAACAGGTTGCATTTCTACTCTGGCACGATTGCGCAAACATTTGCATTAAAATTTTCTTGAACTTTCATTGATGTGTGCTCCATGACTAACTTTGGTCTTGTCCCTATCGTCAAAAGTGTCTAGAAAGCATGGTCAACTGGGCTGTGTATCTACATTCATTCATACATAAGTATTTCTATACAATTTTATCTTGTACCTCAAGCATGTTTCTTGTTTTTTTTTTTGTGAATGAAGGGTAAATATTTTCATTGTTCCTTTTATCATCTCTTTATTATTCTCAAGTACCATTCATTGTATTCATGTAAGTATGAGTTTTTTTCTGCACAAGTACTTGTTCAGAAGTACTTTAAGCTTAAATCGAATTATCATAAACAATTTTCAACAATTATTTTTCATTTTTATAATTTTACGATACTTTTCATATATGGAAGGAAACTTATCCTTTTGTGTGATTTTTTAATAAATGTGTTTAACAGTAAATAATACGTGTATATATTGTGTGTAAACATTTTTGCCCATAAGATAATTTACCACTTGAGTAATAATTAAACAGTGAAGGAGAAATGTGTTCAAAACAGAAGGCTGCAAGAGATTTTATTGAGGCAAAAGGCTGTCCTGCTTTAGAAATAGTTCTTATTTAATATTCTAATGGAGGGTCTGCTTTGATTTTAAAACATTTTAACTACTTAAAGTGGCTTAAGTCAAGTTTGACAGGTTAAGTTTTAAGCAACATGTCTGTATAAAGAAATGATCTGTTGAAACAGCTCTACAGAAGTTGACAGACTAAATTGAAAATTATTTAATGACAAATTGTATCCTTTGGCAATAACACTGACAGAGCTTTTAAAAGTGTACGAACCGAAACGCTTATCCAATCCTTAGACCAGTATCAAGTATCCGATGCTCAGAGACTGCATTAAGAAAACACCCGGATAACATACTGGCTCTATGGTCTTACAACTAAGAACAGTGTCCAACCCCACAAGGCGGCATTCCTTTGCTCCTTCTATGGGTTACTACAATATACAGGCTGTTAAAGTTCTTGACTGATGGAGGTTTTGCTAAAGTTTGCTACGTGAACGATGTGTTTATACTCCTGAGGGGAAAGGATTTCTGACAGCTTTGTGAAAAGGCAGAGGCGCACTCAATATAGGGCATGACGGGGCTCAGTCTAAAGGGCTGAGCGTGAATCTGAATAAAATTGAGATTTGTTTTTTGCCAGCCTCGTTTCTTGGGTAGGACGCCAGAGAGGGTCAAGTCCCTGGGAGTAATCTTAGATCGGGAACTGAATTGCAAACACCACTTGGAGGAAAGGGCAGTCAAGGCTTCTGATGTTAGGCGCTATGTAGAAGGACTGTTGGCTCAAAGAGGTCCCCAGTCCAAAGATGACACACTGGCTATATAGGAGCATAATTAGACCGATACTTACCCATGGTAGATACCAACGCACAGAAAGTGCAACGCTGCAAGGTCCAACGCACACGTTGCCTCGGAATAAGCGGGGCAATAATAGCTACTCCGACGAAAAGCTTTGAGGACGGTTTTGAGTATGCAGCCTATTGAAATCCCTGTACGCTATGAGACAGCATATATGACGACGCGATCTCTGGTGACCAGGGGAATAGAGTGATGGGTGTTTAAGTCTAACTAGCAAAACATTTTGAAGTTGCCCGATCGTATGCCTCTAGTAAAGATAGAGGCTAACTGCACTGCACTTATGCCAGATCAGCAGTATTGTTTGAACGGGACTCAGGGACAAATGCCCGAAGGGACATGGTGTTTCAAAGATGAGCATCCTTGATAAAATCTGGGGGCCAAAACCTTTACTCTCCAGAAATTCTTTTTCAGCATTAGAAAAAATTACTCTTTCCGACCTATTAAGCCACCATTAGGTCCAATCCTAATGTAAACTCTATATTAAAACTGGTCCGTGGGACCCGTAGCCTCAAACTGGCTGGCAATGAATTCTAACATCGCACTCGTAAGGCACTTTGGGGTCAGTAGACTCGACAGTCTGTCGGATGTGGCTAACATAAAACTGTCTATTTTATTATCCTTAACCAGGGATAACGATTGGTCTACGAAAAGGGACCAGAACGGGTGACTACTGCCAACCACATCGACTTTCCTTCATGTTAAACTATAAAACTACTCTTTCTCTTTCTATCGTTTCCGAAGGTATCACAAAGCGTTCAAAGAAATGGATCCAGGTGGGCTGCACCTTACATTTGCAGCCGTCGCAAAGTTTTTACCTAATTAACGATTCCACCTTTTCCTTCTTTTTCCATGTTTTTTTTTATTTTTCACTGTTGTCTGATTAAAACCCAATTGCACTTTATTTAATGCCCTCCAAAACTGTAGTTTCTGTTGAACTTAACATCAGAAATGATAGTTGTGGTTAAAGATAAAAACAATAATGGATTTTTATCAATTTTTTTCCGCCAATATGACCAAACATAAATATTACAGAGAAACAGACAGACCAAAAAAACAAGGCAAATATTACATATAAAGAATAATTTTTTAAATATTAGAGGTATGGAGAAAATTTCATACAAAAAAACACTTTGAATTAAAGACAAATTTCTTTAAACATTTTCTTTCAAACTTAAATCTTTTACAATGCGGGTTTCCATTTTAGCTAAAGGAAGTGTTATTCTTGGTATGAAGACAGATATGAAATTATTTTTAAATAAAAATAAATTGAAAATAAACAACAACAAATGTGTAAAAATATTTGTTGTTATTTAATAATAAAAATTAAAAAAAAATTTCTTACAAGTCAGAACGTACTTAATGGAAGATAAATAACCAGCAGCAACTGATAGAACCAAATTATATAAGCGGATGTCCTTATGCGTATGCAAGGGTTTTGGGTGGAGGTTGGCTTATTCGTTACTTTTTGAAAACTAACAATTAATTTAAGTAAAAATTTTTGTAAAATAAAAATATTTACTAGAATAAGTGCTAACAGATAACATTTTACTCTTTACATTAACAGACAGATAGGACATTCTGCATCTAAAAAAAATTGTTAAAAAAATTTGACAGACTTCTAAAGAATATTTTTTTTATAACAAATTCCTACATTTGCAATGGTTATCATATATTAACAAAGATTTTAAAACAAAATTGAAACATGTCTGCTTATGGGTCACAAAATTTTTTAACTCACAGTACTCTTTAACCCCACGACAAGTTGTTGCAAAAATTAAATTTTTAGGGAGATTTAGGAGTAGGGATGTAAGTATTTTGCTCCACATTGGTATGTCGGAAACAAATAAATACCTGAGTTTACTGTTTCAATCAAAATCCCAATCCAATTTAAATTAAATTTAAAAAAGCTGTTTTTTTTCTTGTATCTCGGCTAAAAAGAAGAAACCAAAATAAAAGTGTTTTTTTTTATCTTCACTAGATCAATTGTGAATTCTTTCAGAAGAGGCGAAAAGAGAAATAGGAAACACAAACAAATTGTATAGCGATACACAAATAAGAAAAAAGAGCAAGAATACCGTTCGCAAGAAGTCTAAAGAAGTCCATATTCCTAGAATCTACTTAGCAACCCAACCCCTTTGATGAATCCTTAGATGGTTCCCAGCCCTCTTAGTCAATCTAAGAATCATCCCCGTCCTCCCCCAACCACTTTTGTCGGAGGACCTTTAACCTAGGAGAGTGAAAGACAATGTCTATATCTCCTCCTCATCGCCGCATAACCAGCAGAAGTCCCAAGAGTTCCCATCCTATTACTCGTCATATATCTCACACCGTAGTGACGAATGGGAGCCCTAATAATGCATCTCAGAGCCCTCTGCAGCAGATCAGTGCCCCTTCTGACCAGCCTGGGCCACAAATGTCTGAATGGAGATCCCATAATTAGACCTGTTCCTCCAGGTTTAGCCCCTCTGCCCATTTCCCAAGTCCTTTCCATGTCTCTCTATCCGAAAACACTACCTGAGGTAACATCTCAAAGTCAAGTTCAAACATGACTGCCGCAGGAGTCGACCATCTCCGATCATTTCCAAAGTGCCAGAGCGTCCATCTGACCCTGCAATAAGCAAACCTGACTCACTAAGCCTAAGCAAGCCACTTGCCGCCATTCCACAAACGAAATTCTCAACGGGATGCATAAGGAAGATGCAGATTGATATCCAGCTCTGCCTGTGGTATACTACTTTTGGCCCCGGTAATGCCTAGTATAGCACATCTCTGGAACCTTGACAGAAACTTTTTTGAGTCGTCCCTCTCCAACACGCTCCACATCTGCGATGTATCATAGAATTTTTTTGAAATTACTCCAAGGTAATGCAAGGATGGGTTAGGTGGTCCGGCCCTAGAACATCTTAAATGGGTAATGGTTTTACATACAATTGTGTTACTTTTGGAGGAGGTCTGTTTCTTTATGGACTAGTCGTATTATTAATGAAAAAAAAATACCACATCGCCATTGGCAGATCAGGGAGAGATTCTCTTATGAATGTTCCCAACAAGGATATTTGGAGGGATCTCCACCTTTTTATTGCATTAAACTGCCAAATTCTGAAACCAAAAAGAAAAAAAAGAGATTTGATGTCCAAAAGTTTATGGGTTTCAACCTTAAATTTGTAAATACTCAGTGGAAAATAGCCAAATGTCCTCTAGCCGAATTTAAAAATGTCAAAAATCTGTTTTCTAGAGACAATATTCTAACTTAGGTAAGGAAGTTAAGCATGAGGTAAAAGCAATGCATACATAGCGAAACAAAGAGATAGAAGTTTACATCCATACTTTAAAAGCCCGAAATGAGGCCCTTGAAACCATAACAGTCTAACAGCTTTATAAACGGACCCAATCACTAATCCAATTTACTATCAGTGAGCATACACAAACGCAGCAAGTAAGCCCCTGCCACAGCCACAATATCTAAAATAAAGGATACGATTAAGCTTTTATGAGCCAGAAAGCGCCGGCAGCTGACAACATCAACCCCGAGTTATTGAAAGCAGAACACGAAACAGGCATTTGGATTCCTTGTAACAAAACCTAAAAAAATTTAACGAAATAGGCCAAGTCTGGAGTAATACGGCTAATTTTGAAATCTTCAGGGATATTTTAACCGGGCTTGATAGAAAGGCTACTATTCTGCTTCCTAAGGAGAGAAAAGGTGATTTTAAATGTATAATTAGGAATTCCAAGGGGCACACTTCTACAGGTTGTTCGAGGACGATGAATAAATAGATATTGCCTGACCTTTTATGCCCTTGCCTAAGGTTGCAGGTCCGCTAACAGACTATGATCTTGGTGTGGTAGCCAGTTGTGGTCTAGAGAACATCATGGGATTACACAGGTTTTTATTTCTCTTGATTCTTGACAGACAATAAGAGTTTGTTTTCTCTCTTATCTTTATACTTACAGTTACAAGGAATTTAAAGTAAGCCTGTGGGCCTTTGCGTGTAAGTGGCTATTAGTTTTTGTCACTACCTGTCGCAAGCTAACATATCCTAAAAAACGCCTGATAACTTACACTTTGAAAAAAGGAGAACTGTTTCGGTTTCTATGGAGGTATAAGCCTTCTTAATATGATTAACAAACCCGTTAAAAGTGTATATAATAGCAGACTAAAAGCCTTCCTTGGCCAAGATCTTCGTAAGGAGCAAAATAGACTCAGAGGCGAAAAAATTTTCATAGACAAGGTAGTGAGATAAAACTCATCCAATGGTAAGGCCTTTCACATGAAGAGGGAAAGCATCAGAATGCAACCTATTTTCGCTTCATTGGCAGCATCACAGCATCAAAGGGTGGATCCTTAGACGATGTGGCGAATCGCTACATAAAATCCCGGAAAGCAACTGGGCCTCTTTATATGATCTGGAGAGCCACCTGTATCTCTACCAGTGCAGCATTTACCATTTTGGCTTTAATCTGGCCTTGTTATTTCGAACGACGAACTCTGAACACGAACCAATCAAACTCCGATAAGCCAAGAAATACTTAACAAGAAATGGATTGATTACATTTTGTGGCGCTCCTCCCAGCTTACACCTGTAGAAAACAATAGGTTACTGCAGTTTCTATTGCAGAAGAAAGCTGGTATGAATTGAGCTTCTAGCATCCTAAAGTAACAAGAGAAACTTAAATTTTTTTTGGACTTGGTTTTATGGCCAACTGCTTATCGGAAATATCCTCAAAAAAGTTGCGTATTTTTCATTGCTTGTTTATCCTTATTTTGTTTATTTTAGAGTCTTTTGAATATTTTTCATAACTAATGTTTCTATAAAATACTAAAATATTTTTTGCACTTTTTTTCTTTAAAGCTTTTTAACAAAATTCTTTAATTCAAACTTTCACAAGAAACAATCTTTAGCTAAATTAAAGGAGTGTTTCATTTGATTTATATATTCCACAAAACACAACAAAAAAAAATCAAATATATCACGCAGTCAGTCTCCAGTACAAGAAATATTTGCGTGCCTTAAATGTTACCATCATAAAACTGTCACAAAATCATAAAAAACATATATTTCTTGCCAAAGAAGACAAAACGAAACCCCTCAAGTAAAAAAAGTGAAGACTAAAGCTTAAAACGAAACCAAATAACTTTACTTACTTGGACACCAGAAAGAAGAGGTGTGTTTAATGCCAGCAGATATTATTTGACTTACTAGTTCAAGTAAAAAACTCAGAAAACTGACAAAAAATATAAAATTAGGACAATAAAAAAGAAGAAAAAACGAATTGAAATTAAATCGCACTAAAACGTTTACTCTGACAAATATAGAGATTTCAATTTGTGGTTGATGTTTTTGGCCACAAAAAAGCCATAAAATTACCATTAATACTTTTAGCCAAAAATAACTTAAGTTTTATTGAAGTGTGGACAAAATAAAAACAAAAAAAAAAAAGAAAAATATGTACAAAATAAACATATTTGCTAGCACGAGTACACATTTGGTAAGAGATAGAATGACTACATTACTTAAGAACAGAATGTGCTATTAAGTTTCATTTCATTGATGACTGTCATGTTATACACAAAAACTACACTGAAAGAAAATAAGGCGTAGAGTTACATATATGTATGTGTCTTTATGTATAAAAGCAATTCACCCGCTACATTTTAAGCGAAGTTTAAAATATGATCTAAAGCAAAGTACTAAATGTAAAAGAGTACTATAGCAAAAAAAAATAAATAAATTTGCATGATTTTCTAAAAAATCACAGGCACTTAGTTTCTTTTTTTCTGACTTCTGATTTCCATTGATATAATTAAATGTGTAAAAGTAATTTTGGTCTCAATTAAGGTCAACAGATGTTTCTTTATATTTCGACAACCAAAATTAAAAAAAAAATTGCATGAGTACCAAATATGTAAAAAAGTACTTTTTTAACACTAATTGATTTTCAACCTCAACCTGGGCTAATAGTTATCACTTTCATATAAAATTAAAAAAAAATGCCAAAAATGTTATAAAGTACTTTTTGTCCATTTTTCTGATTTCCGACCTTATTCTGGACTCATTAAAGGTTCATAATCTAAAAAAAAAGCCAAATAGTACCCAAAGTATTAAAAAAATGACTTTTTGTCCACATTGCTACTTTCGACCTCATTAATTCTAATAAGTACCAATAATGTGGAAAAAGAAAAGAGTAAGACCCTAATCCAAGTCGATAGCACTTAATTTCACATTTTAGGACTTTTAATTTTAAAATATGCCAAAAAGTACCCAAAAAGTTAAAAAAGTAATTTATGTCCACCTTGATGACTTCCAACCTCTTACTGGGCCAATAGGCTTCAATTTGATATTTCTAGAATCAGAAAGTCAAAAAGTACGAAAAATGTGAAAAAGTGCTTTTTCCACTTCCAGCCATAATGTTAATCTAATTCCATCTTTTCATTTAATAAACTTAAAATCTTAAAAAAAGACACAAAATTCAAAAAAAAAAACATATTTATGTTTTCCCAAAACTCAATTAAATTAAATTTCTAGATATTTTTAGGTCAAAAGTTACAAAAAGTATCCAAAATATATAACCCATATACAACTTTTACCATTTTACCACAACTAGGGTACAAAATTTCAAAAAAGTTGCAAAAAATTTTGCTTTTGTAATACCTATTGAATGCAATTTGAAATCTGTTTCTTCCTTTTCTGATTTCAAAGTTACCAAATTGACCTAAGGAGTATCAGAGTATAGTTTTTCCCTTTGCGTGAAATTTTTATCAATCTTAATTGGTTCAGAAGTTACAAAATGAACCTAAGGGGCCTTGTGAAGTCCAATATTTCAAAAAAAAGTACCAAAAACGTATGCTAAGCTGTCACGCGCAGTTTAATTTTGTTTCTTTATTTGGTTACTCAAAGGTAAGAAAATAGACCTAAGCCGTATCAATATATAGTTTCAACCCTTTCTTGCCTCTAAGGGTTCAAAAAAAAAAAACGACAAAAACATATTCTTATATTTTAAAAATCTGTCGAGCGCAATTCAAATTTCCTTCCATCTTTATATTTTTAGAAGTTACAAAATGAACCACAACAGTTTTAAAATTACCCCAGTATTAAATTGCTGTTCCCCTAACCCCTGCCAGGAGCATAGATCTTTCCCTTTAGGCCCAATATTTTTAAAAAGTACCTGAAACATATTCAAACCTTGTTCAAACCTTTCGAAAATAATTTTAATTTAGTTTCCATTCTTATTTGTTTAAGAGTAAAAAAAGTGGACCCAGGCAGTATCAAAACAATGTTTTTCCCTCTCTTGCCCCTTAGGGTCCTATATTAAAAAAGTACCAACACCAAATTAAAATACTTTTGAGAACCTGCCTAACGCAATTTGAATTTCCTTTATTTGTTTAGGAGTTGAAAAATGGACCTAAGCAGTATCAAAATACAGTTTTAACCTATCTTGCCCTTGAGGTCCAATGTTATAAAAGGGTACCAGTACCAATATTTTTTAAAATTCTAAGAAAGATAAAAGAATTTTCTTTGAATTATTTTTGGTTCAGAAGTAACAAAAAGTACTTAGAAGAACTTAGAAGATTCAAGTCCTTTTTTAACCCATTGGGATCAAAACTAAAAAAAAACTGCCCCAAAAATATTTACATTAAATTTTGCTTTTGTCTTCCATGGTTAAGAAGTTACAAAGGAAACCCAAGCACTTTGTGAATATAGTTTTAACCCTTAAGGCTAAAACTTTTTAAAGGTGCCGAAATGGGGTCCGGTTACTTTTTAAGCGAATTACGATACTTTTAGAATTTTCTTCCTGTTTAATACTTTAGGAAATAACTTCTCATTGATTTTTCCTTATTTGGCACATTTTTACCCGCTTCTGGTCCAAATTTTCCCAAATGTCGTTTAAGATATATACAGGTACCCCCGACCCGAATTTTAAGTCCATAGCTCTACGCGTTTGCAGTATGCAATTACGAATTAGGCAGTCAGCTGTTGCTATATGAGCATATTTTAGTAAAATTTTATATATGCAAATGTATACTTACGTACATAGTTCTAACTATATGGGCACATAAAACATCTTACAGGAGAATATACCGTTTAAAAATATGATTTGCAAACAGGACCTTCTAAAAAAGAAAAACATTAAAAAATTTTTTTAAGAACTTTTTCTCTAAGTGTTTGTCTTCTTTAACAGATATGGCGTGTCAGCTTTTAATGGAAGAAAGTCTTTGTTTGTTTCAAAAAAGATATCCTTAGAATATTTGTTGTTATTTATTTTAACATTAAGAAGTAAAAGAATTTAAATCATAAACATTCTTTTACTTAAATGTTTAACTTAATGTTTTACATTAACATTTTTGGTTTTGGCTTTAAATGGTAAAAAATGTTGAAGAGAAAAAAAGTTACTTAATAGGAAAATTTGCATGTGTAGTTTGCGTTTTAAATTATTTTTAAACTAAAATGATTTAAGATTTAAACTATCGGTTGTGCTTTTTTATATATTTTTTTTGTTAAATTTTTTTTTGATTAACAACAGGGTGCCATATTATATTTATGTTGCATTTTTGGTTGTATTTCATAAAAAATTACACATTTTTGCTTAATGGTTGTTGTTAGGATTTTGTTTATTTTTATTTAACAAATTATTGCAGATATTATATTTAACACTGCAGGTGGTTTACAAAATAACAAAATACCTTAAAAAAAATAAATGAATAAAATGTTTTCTGAATGCAGCAATAAATTTCAAGAGTTGGTATAACAAGTAGTTCAGTAGTTTTGATATGAAATAATTTACTTAAGGGGCATTAACGATTTTTTTATATTAAAATAACAAATAGTTTTTCAAGTTGATTTGGAAATCTGAAAAAAATATGAAAGAAAAATAACAGTAGCGGATTTATTTTTATTTATTGAATTTAATAAACGATTTATTGAATAAAGAGCTGTTGTTGTGATAAACAGCAGGCAAATTATATTGATTTATAGAGGTTAATCATAAAACTGGATTATGAACATACATATATATTTGCTTACTAACGAATAGAATTATGTTTTGACCTAATTATACCCTACACATTGGTGATATATAAGTTTGTCATTCCGTTTGTAATTTCCTTAATATCCATCTGCGACCCAATAAGGTGTACATTTTCTTGATCCTTATAGATAGTAAAGTTGATTTAGCGATGCCCGTCTGTTCGGTAATCTGTTGAAATTAAGTTTCTAAAGCTCCTCGATATTTCGCGGACCTGTCTGTGGTATCAAAACATCAGGTATACTTGCAAAAATTTTGATATTGAAACTCAGCAAAATCACCCAATAACTGATGAAGATATAAGCCAGTAACCACGACTACCTCTGTTTACTTCTCTAAAATTTGTACATAAACACCTCTATAACTGCCCCGGAGTTGCCCATAAACGAGTGCACTGAAATACTGATTCCCACTAATTTTTGCTTACAGATATTTTTGTGGGACATACACCCTATCACCGCTCTTTAACAGGGTTGCTAACTATACAAAGTTCAATTAATTTTTTTTTAATTGCTCCCACAGCTTCCAGGGTGCTCCTACAAAAGTCAAATGTAAGACTGGCCCCAATTAATTTTTCCTTCCAAAAGTTTTTGTGGAACATACTTTCTTCCTATGTCCAGCCTCTAACAGGGTTGCTTTAAAAAAATTTTTAATTTTAGGGTAAAAACCCCTACAACTTTCACGGAGTCGCCCTTTGTTTTCCCTCCCAAACATATTCCCTTAACACACTTACTTCCTATCTCTATCGCCTAAGGGAGTTGCTATACAAAATTTACAAAAATAATGTAAAAATGCCCATCACTTCCCCAGAGTCGGCCTTTAGGAAAATAAAGTATACGACCAGCCCAACCAAAACATACTTACCCACTATCTCCATCGCCTAAGGGGGCTCCTATACAAAGTTTTGAAAATTGTTATAAAGTCTATTTGGGGAATAATTTGTTTTGCATTAGAGAGAAGGAAAGTGTTAAACCTTCTAGGCTATACCTTAAAATCTGTTAAAGCTTTCGGCTTTAAAACTGCTACAAAGTAATTCCCAGTGCACACTACTTGCATCAGTGACAAGGTTTTTTGGTAGCTTTGTAGAATTCGCGGACTTAATTTTGACTCCTGAACATCTCGATTAGTTTAATCTCTCTCCTTTTCATTACTCTATTTTTTTCTTTGAAATAGACGTTTTTCCTCTCTCCTTTTTTCCCTCATACCTTTCATGCGCAAAATCTGTTCCTGCTGACTGCATTGTTGCCCTGTATTCCGCATTCTTCCCTTTAGTAGCATGTGAACACTGCTTTCGTACAATGGGTTCCTTGGGGAAAGCTTTCGGTACCAAAGTACATATATAACGGCTACTTCGATGGAGTTGGTAATGCTTTGCCATTGCACTGCAACATTTTTGGGGCAAGAAGTTCTTTAATCTAGCAATTTAGTAGAAGACTCATATGAACATTATGAAAAAAAATTGGTTGGTAAGGAACAAAAAAAAAATAGAAGCCACTGTACAAAGGGATAGTTTTGTGAAATTTTTATATGTAAGTCAAAAAAGGAAAAAAATAGAGGATAAAAGTATCAAATTTCTGTCCAGTGCATAAAAAAGTTAAAAAGACGAGGCAAACGCATATAGCTTTGTTGAGTTTACAAGTACCCCAGTCCCATTTTTTAGCTTCTTGTGGTAAAAGTTGTATTTAAATCCATTTACCTATAAGTGCGTTATTACTTACTAAACAAACTTTCAAATTTATGCACTTTTGTAACACTATTGGAAATCAGAATTTCTTTTAAATTAATGAGTATCAACTGATGTCAATTATATTAATCAATTAAATTTTCTAGAATATTTTGCCTCCAAATAAACATGCCAGTCAATTAAATCAAATATATATGTACTACGTATTTAGTTTTTAAAAGTATGCATGTTTGCAACTGAAAATTTTGCAGTAAATGAATAAGTACTTCAAACCCAAAAATATTAAAAACAAACGGCAAAAACCCACGCACCAAAATTTAAGTAGTGTCATTTGTAAATTACCTCTACTCTAACAGATTATCGAAAAACAGGGGGATATGAATGTTAAATATGTGTGTTTAACGAACATCAATTGCTGTTGTTTTTTTTAAAGCAAACATGTATTTATTAAATGTAATGCATGCATATGCATGCATGCATTAAATAATGACAAAAATTCCTAAAGCAGTCAAAAGCCAGAATGAAAAGGGCATTTTTCAGGAGTGAGTAAAAGGGTTGGAGTTTGACTGTGTATCACCGTTACAGAAGTATCAGCATCACCAGTCGTAATCACATTATAAACGTCATCGGGCATTTTAACACGTTTACTGGTATAAAACAATTTAAATGGCAGCCTGGGTTTAAAATGAAAAATCAATTAATTGCATTTAATATTGAAAATAAATGGTTAGAATAAAAATTAAAAATTGAAGTTCATAAAAATTTAATGCTGCTACAGGTAAAAATATTTAATTGAATATTAATTAATACAGAGATTATACATATATACATACATACATACATACATACATACCCTGTCGGACATTCAGTTAACTTAAAATTAACTTGAAGCTAACTATTTTCAAGTAGTGGTGGTTGACACTTGCATTAGTTTTATATGGAATTAACTAACTATTTTAACATTGCGATGTCCTAGGAAGTAGTCAATTGTCCGATTCTGCATTACTTTTAATTAACTTGAAGTTAGTTACCTAGCTGTTAACTTAAAGTTAACTTTTTGTAGCTAGCTATAAACTAACTAGTTTAAGTTAGCTTTAAATCAAGTACGAAATTTCTTACTCCAAGTAAAATTTTTCAAGTACGAATTTCTTACTTTTAGTCACAATTAAGCCAAAAAAGGATTGATTTAAGTTCGGAACCGTACTTGATTTAAGCCAAAAAAAAAAAATGATTAAAGCCGTAAACGGGATTATTTCTAAAACTAAATGTCATTTTTTTTGACTTATGGAGCTTTATTAAAGAAGAAGAACTTTATATTTTATTTATATTTTATCAATAATTAATATTTACTGTACTGTACCTGTAAATATTTCTATTTCGTTTCAACAATGCTTCATAAACGCTGGTGTACAACGAGCCTTTTTTCTTTCTTGTAAGGTGATACCGTCTCATGTACAGCACAGTAAAACAGTCAAAAATCTACTTTTCTTAAAAAAATTTTTTTCACGCCATTTCTGATCATCAAAATCTACAGAAAATTATTTGGGAAATATTTATGGGTACAGTACCGTGCAAATAAATTCAGCTAAAATACAAAACCACGCCTCCACCCTATATTGACCCTTTGGGCACTTAGAGCTACCATATAAGAAAAAGTTATAACCGGTTTAATAGCATCAATTCAGCGTAAAAAACTTGTAGGGTTCTTTACATTCTCTTAGCAAATACCAACAGTCTTGTCTTACTTCAATAAAATAAATGATAATGAAGAAGATAAGATTATAAAAAGTTCTGCTTGAAATCCATAAGCTCCACACTCTTACTGTCTACTAGTTCTCTACAGAGATTGCAATGGTGATTGGGCAGCCGTTATGCTCTTTCGAATCAAAAGCTGTTATGATCTCCGCTAGAAAGGAGTTTATAATCAATCGCGCGCAAAAGTAATAGAAACATCGTCTTTTCAGGCTATGAGCTCTATACATGATTTCGAAAATTCTAGACAAATGGAAATTTACTCGAACCTCTGTGTAAAAGAATATATGTCCTTATGTAGAACTGCAGTGGAAAGAAGACGCCCATGGTTCTTTTTCAGGGCAAATGTTTCCCCTTCTGCACTTATTTGCCAGTCTTTTAGCGCTACATAACTTGTTAATGAATTCCTGAGACATTTAATGGATTGAAGAGCAGTTTAGGTTTAAAAGATTGCTTTGATCCTACCTTCCTTCTGACAGAAAATCAGGTTAAGTTTTACTCAAAACTTTATAAATTTCGGTATCGGAAACGAATTTAGCTTAAATTATTTTAAAATGGTTGTTCCAAATTCCAGCTAAGCACTTCTCTCAAAACACACTTTAACTTGCAAAACATTTTGCTGTGCCGTGTAATATTATAAATAAAAACAAGTTGAGCCCCTTTGGCATTAAGTTAATTAAAGCTAACAGTCCATACATGTGGAGTCTCAATAAAGCTATTTTAGTTTTCCTAAAGTTGTTTATGATGCTCAACTAAACTAAATAAAATGCATTTTAACTAATTAGAAAATATCGAATAGTTGCGCATGGATGAGATAACAATTTTTAAATTGAGTTCTATAAATGCATCCCCATTCAAAAGGATATTGAACTGTTTTAAATTATTTGCCATTCACATTTAAAGAATCAAAATATCGTTAACTTGTGCAAAATATTTGCTTTCAATACACGTGACTTGAGCTAAAATAATTATGCACGAGTAGCACAGGGGCACGTGTCAAATAATTAAGTTCTAAGTGGCAAAACAACCACCTGAAATTGTTAACGCAAAAGGTAATTAAATTGGTATTCCCTTCCCTGCACTTATTTGGTAAATCGATAATAAAAGATTTGGCTAAAAAATAGTTAGAACGTTTTGATTAATAAAGAGGAACGAAGAATTCTATTTCCAATGCAAATTTTTATTACAAATTTTCAATCGTCGAAAAAAGTTAAATATTTTTAGTAAAAATTTTGAGCTTGCGAGAAACATAAAAATCCTATCCATAGCTTATATAAAAGCAGATACACACCGTCACGCGATTACTTGTTTCCTGTATTCTAACATACTTATTTGCCTACGTTTATGCGAGAAACTTCCAGTTGACTCGCTTCATTTTTTAATGATTTCTAACCAACTGCTAGTATTGACAGGTCCCGATAAATCATTAGTTTAGACTTAAATGATATAAAATTGTCGCCTGATAGTTTACGACCTTCTTCTTCTACCACGTAGTCCCTCATACGTTAGATTAGGTTAAATTAAAAGAAAGAGCTTTCAAACGTCTCAGATCCCGCAGGACATAGACCAAAACCAGTCGGCTTGTTGGGCGCTCCTAGCAGGGAAAAAATTGTCTTGGAGGGAAAATTCACAGAAATTTTGTAATGCAGAAGAATTGCCTCAACATTTCCCTTTCCAAGCCTTCTAAGTGAGCTACAGCTGGTAAAACATTAGACATAAAACATCGGACTCTGGCCTGAGTTTCAGAACGCTGCCAGTTCTGACCTCATTTGGGTTGCCCAAGAGGATTCTAGTCATTCTGTGAGGGTTTTGTATCCACTGTTTCAACTCGGCCTTCGTCGCGGCAAAGAACCTCTGGTTGACCAGGTCAACCCCCCGCTGCTCCCTAGCCCTAATCGCAAGGTAATTTTCCCGGTTATTTTCGACCACTCTCTAATGACCAGGGACCCATATTATGCGAATCTATCCATATTGCAAGTAGTCATTAATGGTTTTCTTGTACTGCAACAACGTCCTAGATCAGGTGTTCGTAGACGTAATTGCCCTTAAAGATGCTTGACTTTCTGTACAGATATTTACATTTGTTTGATCTGCGTTTGACCTGAGCCAAGACAGACTTTCTGTAATTGTGAAAACCTCCGCTTAAAGGACAGTGGTGGGGCCAGCAATACGGAAGTAGATCTCGGTTTCTGGGTTTTCCACAAGGATGTGCAGTCTAGTTTTTCCGTTCACCCTGGAGTCATCCGTAAAACAACACGTTCTTTTGGACATCTGTCTCAGAGTTCCTCCCAATAAAGACTGCCGTTTCGGCATCAGAGCATTGCAGTTAACCCTTACCTTCACTGGAGGTATAGAATCGGACAACTCCACTATGCTCGCATAGCCCTCTAGTGTCTCCAAGATGAGTAGGTGGTTCAGCTTATAAGTTATAGAAAACAACCTCCTGTAATTTCGCCTTGAGCTGGGAACTGACATAGAAAATGCTTCATCGTTTCGATATCCTCCCTGAATGCAGTACACTTGCTGTCCTCTGCAATTCCCTGTTGATTAAGGTGTGCTGGGTTTAGTGACCTGTCAGCACGCCCTTAGTCTTTCCAAGTTCAGACTTCCTAAGTTTCAAAATGCGGCCAGTTCTGACCTCATTTGGGTTGCCCCAGAGGATCCTAGTCATTCTGTGGAGGTTTTGTATCCACTGTTTCAACTCGGCCTTCGTCACGGTAAATAACCTCTGGTTGACCAGGTCAACCTCCCGTTTGACCTGAGCCAAGACAGACTTTCTGCACTTGTGAGAGCCCCCGCTTATAGGACAGTGTTGGGGCCAGAAATACGGAAGTAGATCTCGGTTTCTAGGTTTTCCACAAGGATGTACAGTCTAGTTTTTCCGTTCCCCTTGAACCCATCCACAAAACATCACGTCCCGTTGGACATCTGTCTCAGAGTTCCATTTAACCAGGACAGCCGTTCCGGCATCAGAGCATTGCAGTTAGCCCTTATCTTCATTGGAGGTATAGGATCGGACAAATCCACTGTGCTCGTATAATCCTCCAGTATCTCCAAGATGCATTGATAGTTAAGACCGCAAGTTATAGAAAATAACCTCCTGTAATTTCGCCTTGAGTTCGTTTTTCAATGCAAAAGGGCGCTGATAAAGTGTCATGCCTAAAAATTTTTGACCCATGCATAGACATGTCTGGGAGAGTAAAAAGTTTCTTTCTGCTTTTCTAACCAGACACAGCAATGACAATTGTCGTTTGTAGCATTGAAAAAGATACTCCAATATATGTGCTCCGTAAATGGCAGGTACCTTGCGTCAAAAGGCTACGATCTGAAAAGCAGGTTTTCCACATCATCGTTAATTCTGAACTCTCTACCACCCAAAGTCGTTAGTTCCATAAGGAGTCTGGAACTCTAGCAGACTTCTAGGCCATAAATATAATTCCAAAAAATGGGCATTAATACTCATGTTATTTTAAAATATATTTTAGTAGTTCATTAAACCTTTACTAAGATTAATTATTTGGAACAACTTGTTTTCGGATTCCTTCTATTTATCCAAATTTATTAACACTTTAACATGCAGCCAGCCAAACATTCTGTTAAACTTATTTTCCTAATTTATTTATTATTTATGCACAATTTATGAATCATTATATGCCATTTTACTTTGACAGCCGGGAGCATAAACAAACAAAACCAAAAACACAAACTAACATTTTGTCTAGGGTTAATGTTTAGAGATGTGCCTTTGCCCATTATTTTTGCAAAATAATTGCTCATACTTTTTGACAGTTTTAACGCTAAAAAATTATGCAAAGGGTGAGAGAAAGATAAATTAAAATAAACGAACAAATTTTATTTGACACTTGAATAGAAAGCTGCCATGACATGAAAATATTGTGGAGGGGCTTTGTGCATAAATCGAGTTGCAAAAAAACTTTTGTTTTAGACTCCAAAAAATAAACGATCAAGCAATTGTGTGATAAAAATTGGGAAACTAAACCCTGCAGTTTTTGATAAGATATTTCTTTAAAATTTTACATGAAAAATTTATTAGAGGAAATCTTTTGTTAGTTTGTCTCAATAAATTAAGCACCTTGATTAATTGTTTGTTGTTTGATTTTATAGTCTAAAGTAATGAGAAGGGTAATCATTTTAAACAACCAAAAATGTTTTAATCCAGATTATAAAATCATACCTTGTCAAGGAATGACTATCGTTTCGGATACGCAGGTTTGTTCAGAAACTAGCTTTTGTCTGCCTACTACTTTGGTGTCTGCATTTTGCATGAATTGTTTAAAAATGTTTTAAAATATCACCGTTAAATGAAGGCATTGGCTGGCAATAAAGCAAAATTCAACAGAAAACAATTGCTTTACTCCATATGACTGTCACTCAAATTGTCTGACAGACACATGTAGTTGTCACAAATGTTGAAAAAGTGTTAACATTGTTGAACTTGTCTTTGGTATTGTGTTTCTCCTTAATTTTTTCCAATAAATTATTGTGTTTTTTAATGCTTAATTATGTTGCTACTGATGATGTTGTTGAATAATTGTTGCAATACTTGCCACTACTCTTGTTAAACAATTGACAACAACATGTTGTCAATGGAGTGTCAATACAAAATAAAATTTTGATTGGTTGTAGTGAGACGACGTGTTTTTATGTGTAAATGCGTGTGTGGCAATCGATTCATATTATTATTAAAGAAGAGTGTGTTGTAACAAATATGGTTGCAAGTGTAAATTATGGCTTCTTTCAAAGGGCAGTGCAAGGCCAAAACCGTAGCGGTTATGTTAACACGTGCTAAAATTTTTTGTTGAAAATAGATTGTTATTATAGATTTCCCTTTGCTCGCCTGGATGTCAATATCCTCTTGTTAACAAAGGGCAGGTCTCATTTTTGAAAATATTTAAATGAGATTGGACACACATATATTTTTGGTCATAAGCCTATTGAAAATGGCCGCAACCGGCCTATTTTGTAGCAAAGCGGCCATTAAATTTCCTTCCCGGGACAAGCGTTTAAGGCTGCAATTACCTTTAATAATACTCTATAACAGCCATCGGCAAAAGGTGGGCGCCGCGCCTTTATGGTATCTCTTAACTTAGGTACGTGTACACGCACATTCTAAAGAAATAAAAAAAAATTAATCGATCTTGCTTGAGACTTCAAAAAGGCTGTATGCAATATTGCTCTTTGTGTTAATTACACCAACAACAATGTGGAATGAACCATAAGAGTAAGTTTCGAATACGAACGTCAATGTATTGGGTGCCTATGCCTGATTTTAGCCACAAAGTTGTTCGTATATTTATCATATTATACCGCCAGATGTTAAGTTTTGGACTCCCATCATGATCAGTTCATTATTTACCAAAATAGCAATAAGACCAACCCCCGGAAGTTTAATTTAGGTTAAATATTTGCCAGGGTGACCCGATAGAGCAGTGGTAAGTGTACGAGTCTACCAGTCTGGGGGTTGTGGGTTCGATTTCCACTGGTAAGTCTGCTTCATTCTTTTGTTCTTTTTTTTTATCCTTCTCTAAATTTCTTCTTTCCTTTCATATTCTATTTGCCACTCCAGGTAACACAAAGGGACCGAATTAAGCGGACCCAAGTGAGCTGTATCCTTTTTTTCCTTCAACGGCTACATGCTCTACCTAACCTAACCCAACCTAACCTAAATTTTTGCCAATAAATAATGGTCCCTTAAAAAAGAACCAAACTTTGTGACGGCTGTCCCATTTTTGAACGTACCTTCCATAGACAGCTCCTGAGACCCAAAACACTTAAGAAAATGCTTAGAACATACTACAGCCCTCAGTCACCGCTCATCTCAAGTGGACATAAGTATACCTACACGAGGTGCCATCTGCATAGCTGTGTCTAACACCCTTTGGAAGAGTGATCTGGCATTTACCGCAAGTACTTCCATGAACTTTACAAAATTGATCACAGCAATGAATTGGTAATTCCTCCTCTGGTATTACCAAAACAAAAAAAGGTGGCATTTACTACAAATATCATCCCACCAGGCATGAATTCAGAATTTTTGTGAGCAGGAGCAAGCGGCACCTAGTCTCCCATTCCTCTTTAGTGAGCTAGTTGATCACTACAATCTGTTTCAAGGCAAAATACCTGGAAAATCAGTCTAACTTTTGCCCTGGCCCCAACGGAGAAACAAGGCGAAGACATCAAAGATGCTTTTCATGTTAACCTTAAAGAGGTTTACAATCGCTGCCCTATCCATGACGTTAAAGTTATGCTTCACAGGAAAAGAGAGCATCTTCGATCCCACAGCTGGAAAGTTCAGTCTCTACGAACATACAACCGACTCTACGAACATATAACCACCTTCAACGCAGCTTATAACATGACAATCAGTATCACCAGATTCCATCATCGCGATATACATAAGGCGACTTTACAAAATTGATCACAGCAATGAATTGGTAGTTCCTCCTCTGGTATTACCGAAACAGAAAAAGGTGGCATTTACTACAAATATCATCCCACCAGGCATGAATTCAGAATTTTTGTGAGCAGGAGCATGCGGCACCTAGTCTCCCATTCCTCTTTAGTGAGCTAGTTGATCACTACAATCTGTTTCAAGGCAAAATACCTGGAAAATCAGTCTAACTTTTGCCCTGGCCCCAACGGAGAAACAAGGCGAAGACATCAAAGATGCTTTTCATGTTAACCTTAAAGAGGTTTACAATCGCTGCCCTATCCATGACGTTAAAGTTATGCTTCACAGGAAAAGAGAGCATCTTCGATCCCACAGCTGGAAAGTTCAGTCTCTACGAACATACAACCGACTCTACGAACATATAACCACCTTCAACGCAGCTTATAACATGACAATCAGTATCACCAGATTCCATCATCGCGATATACATACGGCGACTTTTGCATCGCCTGATCGAATATAAAAGATCACGTAGTTGTTCTTGAGCAACACTCTTCAACCGTGTTAGATGTGCGGATGATCCGTGGAGCTAACATTGACGAGGTTCACTACCTTGTCGTAGCAAAGGTACAAATGCGATTGAGCGTTTTCCCCAACTTACAAGCCAATTAACGCAGGAAAGAAGGAGTTGCGCAGCTGCAAGCACACCTAAATAACAGCGTCCAATTCACTCGGCTAACGCAACAGCTTCAAGAGAGTATTGCTTATCTTGATATCTGCATCAATGCTATAAAAGCCGTGTTTGGCTACCAGAAAACTTCCAAAGAAAAGCGATGGTAAAATCGAGACTGTCCCCGTAGCGGAGGAAGCATCGGGAGAAAATGAAGCAGGAGAAACATCTTTTTCGACTAGGGACAAGAGAAATGAAATAATGTGAATGTGAAGAGATCGAATGTGCAGGAGTCGAAACGATACCAGAAAATCCTATTAACCTGTAAAACAACAGACTATGGTGTAGGTATCTCCTTCCGTAAAGGCAAACAAGGAAATATGGTAACAATTGAGGATGGAGTTCTTAAAATCCGGACAAAATACTTTTCCAAATTGTTGATATCCGATGACAGCAGCGTAAATATACCCCTTTTAAATCAGGGAAAACAGTGTAGAGTGCTTGCCACCAAGACAGGAAGAGGTGAAAACATTAATATCCGGGAGTGACAGAAGCGTATGGTGCACGGGTGGAGCTGTTTATGACCAGAAACGATGACCTGGTAAAAAGCATGCATCAACCTATTTGCAAGATTTGGCTGGAGAAATGTATTCCCGATTGATGTAAACTCATTGTGCTATGTTCCATTCATAAAAAAGGAAATGAAACTACCTGCGTAATACCATGTATACTAAACTTAAATCGACCAAATAATCGCCCATTATCTATCTGGCTTTAGACCTTGTAAGCCTCCGACCAGAACTTAAAACTACGTAAAATCCTACGTCGATTACAAGGCTTTAAATAGCCCGATTCGTGCAAAACTGTTTTAGCCCATGTCTGAATTCGGCGGCCATGGTCAAATCTGGTCAAGTTATGCTAGATGGCTTAAAGGGATACAAAATCATCCGCAAAGATCGAAAAAAATCTTTTTTAGCCATTTAGAACGCAAAGTAGCTTTAAACAAAGTGACAGTCTATCCTGCGACCTCTTTAGAAATATTTCACCAGCGTAGAAATTTTTTGTAAAGCACCACTGTAAATACACACATGTAATAATGCAATAATTTCATGTAAAACATGCACATTTACATGTTTACACAAACTGGCTATAATTGACAGCTGTTTAACATAAAAATTGATGTTTTTAAAGAAAAAAAAAATACGACATGAATGTAAAAATAAATGTTTCTTCTAAAATTAAAACATATAAGAGGCATTTAAACGTACATTGATGTATGAAAAAATTTTTAAGAATTTTCTTTTAAAGAAACTTTTGAAACAATTTTTGTCTGCAGCAACTAATTTATCATCATTTTTAATTAAAAAAATTTTTATTTATTTTATTTTAAAATACTTTCTTAAATATTTAAAAAAAATATTTGGTTTTCATTTAAAATACCAAGTTTTTTTATTACCCTCATCATAAATCAATAAAATTTGATAATAATTTTTCTTTTTTAATTCTGTTTTTTAGTTTTTCCATATTTTCCACATCGCTTTACCAATATCTACTTTAGTAACCAATTATTTAACCACTTCAACTTTAAGTTCATCATAAATTATGCAAAACCACACAATCCCACAATAAATGTTTTTAAAAAATATTTTAAAAATCTTCTCTAGGATTTATGGTTTTACCAAAAGAAAAAAAACACAACTCATTTTCCAACACACTATCACTCATAAAATCTGCATGTAAAGATGATGATTATGATCAACAACAGAATAATTATGGGAGAAAAAAGCTGTTTTTGATTAATGGAAAGGCCAGTCATATGGAGAAGATGAAGTGTGTGCCTGTGCAGCATAAACACCGGCATTCAGCCACTCAGTTTCATATGCACTCAGGAAGCAGATGCTATAAATATAAGTTCTCATATAAATGACATTACAAACAAACAGAATTTTGAGTGCAAATAAAAGTAAATCATGTTAAAAGAAATATGGATTGCAGTAAAAGTTAAAAATTTTATGCAGAAAAATGCAAAATATTTAGTAAATTGCATTTTTCTTTTATAATACAGAGAGAGAAAATTTGAAGGGGAAACAAGAAAAATAATTTGTTTGTCATATTTAATCAAATGACGGCCTTTGTAATATAAAATGTGAATAGTTGTCAACATTAAGCCCAGTAGGAAGAAAATCAAATAGTTGTATGGGTTCACAAGGGAAGTAACCCTAATACAAATGGACCAATTTCATGAGTAAATATAGACAAAAATATACCAGTATATACCTTCCAATTTTACCCATAAGCTTAAGTCGCCCAGTTTATACCACCTGCAGGTAGATATTAAATTTTTCTCTGATGGATTTCTGTTTCAAACACTTTATTTTTGTCGATACAGTATTGAACCTACTGCTTTTGGATCTTAAAGTTGAGAGTTCTGAAACTGGAAGCGTTTTAAGAAGAATAGAATTAGGTTTTTTGCGCAATTGTCAACTTACATGAAAAAGGTCAAACAACTACGGAATAAGCCAACCAGTATCTGGACTTCACACTTGACATAAAACACTTGCACTAAAAGAGCAAGTGGAACTAGAGTGGCTATATTCAAAAAAAATACTTGAAATAACAGAGATAGCTATACTAGGCAATCACTGCGGTCATGCAAACCTCTGGCTTTATCCCCGTTGATAACAGTCTAAGGAAGGAATACAAGATCATATATTTGGACCACTAGGTTGTTCTTAAGGCAAGTTCATCTGAGGGTGGTAAGGGACTAAACTGAAGATCAGTACTTGAAAAACACAAGGGTATCAGGAAGTGATGTATTTTGGAATAGTCTGCAATGCTTGGAAAAAATCTTCAAAAAAATTGGCAGGGAAGGAGTCTTTGACAAATACCTATATAGCAATTTCCTCGCTGTTCTTTTTTCTCACTGTTTAAATTTTATGGCAGAATTAAAGAGTATTTTAGTTAACGCCCACGAAGTAATTGGGCCGATGTAGTAGGCTGTAGGATTTTGTCATCTCTATGGCAAAAACCATAATGTTATTTCTCAGCGAGGTACTTGTAGACTTGGTCCCTTTAGTAAAAAAATTCATTTGTGTTAAGTGAATCGAATTATATCTAAAATAACCACAGGAACTTTAAAGGAAATGGATAAAAGCACGTTTTGTAACACATATGGTTCTAGGGTGACGTAAAAAACGGGACTGGGCTTCTTTGCTGAAGCCCCGAAGGCCGAGACATGCTCCCATTTTTCTGACTAAATTTGAACCAGGTTATTTGGAGTCCGACAATACTAATATCATTCTGCTAAACGAAACTAATCGATTTACGCTTGAGTAGCGTTGGGATTTATGTGAAATTTATTTCCAAAACAAGAACAAATGGTCGAAAATTGCACAAAAATGTTGCACAAAATTTGGTTGCAGAGAAGGACCAAAAGTGCCGGCCTTTGGGGTGGCACAGATGACGGTAAAACTAAGAAAATTCTTTAACAAAAGAAATCTTTATAACTTAGGTAAGGTATTTAGGGCACTAAAGTGTTATAAGAATCTGCAAGCGCAACTCCATTTGACGAAGCAGCGAATGCGGGAAGTACGTCGAACTGCCAAACTTTTGCACTGGCCAGAGTCCGGTGTTATAAAATATTTGAACCCCTACACCTTGTGAAGGGTATATAACATTCGGCACGGCCGAAGATAGCATTCAGCATTCTTCTTTTAATATGCCAACTTATCTTTCTAGTCAGTATTGTAGTTTTGAAGCCAACGTTTGCGGCACTTACAGTTATTTTCAATACGTTTCGGAAAACTTGCATTAAATATAAAAACTTATATGTAAAACAAAACCAAAAATCTAGTCCCCAATTTAATTTCTTCGAGTGTTTATTTCACTTAAAACTCAATTCAAATTATGTTTTTTATGATCTCAATATTTTATAAAGACCAACGACAAGTTTCTTCTCATAAAACTGTAATGGATTTATGCACATAAATAATGAAACTATTTGCCACAAAAATATCCATAAAAATGCAAACATATGAAAAAGGACATGCGTTGCAAACCTTAAAAATTTATGGCAACTACTTGAGGAACACAAAAAGGAAATGGTCATATTAAAATGAAAACTTAAAAGGAATTTGTTATTAGAAAAATAAATTATTATTTTTTCAAACAACAACAAAAGTATTTAGTGGCAGCACATGCAAGTAATATTGTTTAAATAATTTTTTTTGTTTTTTGTCAGAAAACTTTTAAATAAAAGAAAGATTTTTGAGAATAAAAATAAATCAGAATAAAATTAAAAAAATATAAAACAAATAAATCAATTCATACGTGTGGTAAAAGGGACGAGGGTTGTGAAAAAAACTATTTAAAAGGTGAAAATCTGCCGAGGAGTTTTTTTGTAAAAAAGAAAAAAAATTTAAAATGCCCAACTACTACCCTGGGTTACCAGACGGTAGGTAAAAGCTATGATCGACCCCGTTTTTATTTTTACCAGAACAATTTTTTTGGACATAAATATCATGGAATTAAATTTTTTTTAATTCATATATACTTATGAATATATATTATGCGCTAAATATATTGAAAACATTCTGGCAAGAGTGGCGAAGGCAATTTATGTGTTTAAGAACGTGAGTTGGCTTATAAGACAGTGATGAAACCAATGCTATTTGGTTTTATGCTGGTGAAGGGTTATGGACTTTGAGGCAATTCGTCGTGCTAAGAGAACGATGAACAATATGGCGATTCTGACGACAGATCTAATGGAATCTACTCTGATTAGATTGCTTTTGACCCTACTTGAATAGTTTGGTTGACAGATTTTCTAGCGAGACAAGACTACAAGCTGTGGACGGTCATACAAGTTTATTGACACGGAAGATCTTACTCCTATTTTTTATTACAGACATCGTGGCCTTTTTTTCGGAGAAAATTATTCATCGATATTTTTAATGGAGAGGCAGATAAAGTCATTCCGTTGGGACCTGTCGATCTGCTGGTAAATAGGGGAATTTCGAAAAAGAGAACTGTTACTGCAAACATAGGGTTCCGAATATTCTTTGACTCGTTGGCTAATTCAGAATCCTCCAGGCCGAACTAAAAGCGATTGGCAACGCGACTAACTAGCTGCGATACTACAGGATAAGTGGCAAAAATATCTGTGTCTTCACAGATATCTCTGCCGCCATTATGCCCCTTACGAATGTATAAAAGTGGAAAACGGAGTTCTGAAATCATGCAGCTGGAGTTAAATTGAGCACAAATCATTTTCATTTTTTTAAGAACATCCGTTTACAAATATAAAAACAAATGGTCCCAAATCAGGGGCGAATAATAAAAAATACCAGACATTTCCGCATCAAAAATGCTCTGTACGCATTTAAGGAATGAAAAATTCGTAAATACCAGACGTTATCGAATTGCAAACGCCTTGTTCTTAAATAAAGAACGAATGTTGTCGAAATAAGACAAAGCGTTGCCAGAAGAAAAACGGCTGTTGTCAAAATAAGAACCATAGGTTCCTAGAAAGTTGACACCATGCGTTATAAAATAGAGAACAAACGTGCTTAACTCACTTTTAACCACAAATGTTGGCGATTTTGGTGATTTTCGAACGGAGAGATTCCTTTGTCTATACCTTACATTTCAAGTCATTTGAATGCAAGCTTGGTGACGGATCACGCAAAAGCGGAGAACCGAAACTCCGATAAATTGATGAAGTTGAAGAAAACATCTGGTGTCAAAAATTAGAGAACAAGCGCTGAAGATCGTGGCGAGCAAAAATCGATTCTACATTTGGCTAATGGAACAAACCTTCTGTGTTATCCATTAATGTAAGGAAGTAGGTATTCTCAACATTACAACTCGACCCCGAGTGCGTGATATCCTCATCCTTGATGGTTATGCAGCTTAACATCACTCTCGTATATGGGCGGGAAAGCAAAAACAATGATGATTTGCTATTGTACTGGTAGAGGATGATGCGAAATTAAATGACAAGGCAATTGACCATTCTGTGGCGCTCTTCTCTCTCCGCCTGGTACATACATTTTTTGCATCGGTGGAACCAGAGGGTCATGCTAGTAAAATGAGACTGCCCTTCAACTTCTTCTTTAGAAGATTTCCAGATAAGATACTTAATGGTCAGTAGACTGGTTAGTTTAACCGATGTGACTTGCACTAGCCTACTAAGTCGACCAGGAGAAGAAATTGAATTGAATATTTGAATTTCCTAATTTAAACTTTTCTCTTTACCTGACACTACTTGGCTGACACTCGAGTTTCGTACAAACACAGTAGAAAAGCTAACTGCACTGCGCTGATATTAGATCGGCTGTCCTGGTTGGACGAAACTCTGGGGAAGATGCCCGAAAGGATGTATTGTTTTACTTCCGCCTGCTTGACTACAATACTGTCCTACAAGCGATGGTTCTGGTTATCACAGAACGTCGATCCTGGCTGAGCGTTTACGCACATCCAACATATGTAAGCATCTATGCAGGTAGCCAAGCATTTATTAAGGCAATTATGCCTGCGAACGCCGGATCTAGGATGTTTCAGTTGAAAGGAATGATAAATGACTACTCCCAATATGGATCCTGTTCATCAGGGGGTAGTCGGAAATAAACGGGTGAATAATCTGACTATTAGGTCTAGAAGACAATGGCAGGTTGATATGGTGAGCTCAAAGCACTTTGCTGTGACGAATGCCGAGTTACAAGAGTGGACGGATAATGCCCACAGGGTTCAACAGAAAGACGAGACATTTGAAAGATTGACGAGAATCCTCCGGGCTATCTAAGTAAGGTCAGAACTAGAACCATTTTTAAACCTTGGAAAACTGTACCAAGCAACATAATGCGTGTGTTGACGGTCCACTCAAACTTACGAGCACACCTCCATTGGATGGGAGTTGCGAAGAAAAGCTAGAACTGGGTATGCAGGGACGATATCAATAGGAAAGAGCCTTTTCTTTTGCTACTGCTCGGCTTTGGCATAAGCCAGAGTCTGAAGTTTTGCCCAATCGGGCTCACTTGTTAGGGGAAGAGTAAAAAGTGCTAAAGGAATACATCCGCATGACCGAATTTCTAGCCAAGATTATTTTTTCTCGCTGGGAGGGCCTAGCAAGCCGGTAATTGGTTGAGCTGTATGTCCTGCGAGATTTGAGGTCTTTGACGACTCTTGTTTCAAACATAGCCTAGCCTAATATTATACCTGTAAATTAGAAGGCAGCAATAACCTTCTACCTCACAGCCGTCGTTCGTTAAATAAAGTTAAATCAAAGATTAGTTTAGTTTTAAGGACATTTACTAACCGTTAAACAAGTTTTGTAATAAAAATACTAATTTGAGTCTAGTTTTGTTTGAACATTTACCCCAAAAGGTGGTTGCTACGTTTCTATTTTCTTGTTATTTTATTGCCATTAATCCCTTTTTCATTTGGAAATATGTTGTTTCTTTCCTTATACTCCTTAGCTTCAGAAATATAGATTTGTATAACAAGTGTAATAATTTAGTATGTTTTATAGCCACCAAAATCAAACAAAGGGGGTTGTATTTCTAATAGTTTGAAACATACGCTTCTCAAAGGTTCATTGCACTTTTGCTATGGTTTTCTTCTTCACAATTATTTAATAATAATTCTATATTATTAGTTACATTTTCTGCATAAGTCTTTACATGCATTTACATATGTGTGTATGTGAAATATGTTATTCAAGCAATAATCATATATTTTGAATGTAATTTTACATTTGAAATGCGTGCATAATTGTATTTCATTTAATTTGGGGATGGAAGTAAAGTGCAAATCAGTTATAATAAGGGGGTTTGATAATATTTGCAATTCATCAATATTAATGCTTAGTTGTCTTATTTAATGTTTCATACAAAATTTCCCTGTTTTTTATTTGTGGTTCAAGTAAAGGTGTGATGATTAATTAGAAAAGGAAATGATTAAACTAAGTTTAAAAGGTGTAGAAGTTTGTTTGGAAATATGAAATGTATGAGAGGGTTATAATCGATAAAGCTTATTCCAGCAGGACATTTAGAAGCCGGGTGAAATATATTTTTTGAGCTTAAAAAACATCGTTCCTAAGAAAAAAAAACCAAACCTCATCAAACGACATCTACTATAATCACAAGGTTTACATAAAATAGCCAGATGAATGGACTTGCGGATGGGTATCGTTAAATTGACTCTGAAGGAGATTTAAGGCCCAAATATATAATTTAGTATGAGTATTGTGTTGGTTTTTTAGCGTTACAAGCATCCATACAAACGCATTTTACCACTGTCTTCCAAGTGCACCTTCAACCCTTAAATGTCAATAAAGTTAGACCAAATATGGCTTGCCTCGTGCACTGAGGTCTGTATTTAATACTTTTTACATGGGATTTAAGCTCCGTTATGATATTTTCACTGTATCGTAATAGATAATTACTTTTACAGCTGAGTCCCTGTGCTGCCAGATTACACTGAGTATTATGGTCAATATGAAATATTATTATAATTGGGGCTAGATTAGAAGAGTGTTAAAATATTCTGAGTAAACACAATCTAATTAAAAAGTTCAAATAGTGAGATTACTGACAAATTATAAAAAATAAACTTAATTCCATACTGGCCCAACCTTCATCGGGTCTTCTGTTGGGTGAAGACAATTTCATCTATCTAAAAAGGAAGACAACGAATTTTCTACATAGATGACATCCTTCCTGTTCGGTTTTGGCAAGACCAACATCCATGCTCTATTCCATGAAGGGTCTTTTCCAAGATCTCGATCACAAAGTTTTAAGTCCCAGGACCAATTGCTTTGCAATCGTCTTTATAGTAATCTGGAGAGATAGGTAAGGTTGGCTTACAAGAGATTAGGAAAAAAAGCACGCCCTCCCATGCAGCAGCCATTGAAGACTTATTAGTTTCATTGTGTGCCCCTTAGAAAATAAGTAAGGAAGAAAAAAGTTGTAAGAGTAACAACAAGTAAGAGCGCTATATTCGGCTGTGCCGAATCTTATATACCCTTCACATTGGTCTTTAAATATACCCAGCCGAGTAATTTTGTACTGCAAATAATATAATAAAAAACCTTGTGCGAGTTTTAAAGCCCATAGAAAAAATAACAAAATTTTAACGTTCGTATGAATAATAGAAATAGATGAAGAAGATTTGAGGTCGAGAGTTTTTAAAGTTTTCGACATTATTCATATTTAAAGGTTAATAAAACTTATTAGATGTTCTAGTCCCCCTGCTCTTCACCAACTTTTTCACCAAAATGTATGAATTATTTGATTATTACTTTTTGTAGAATATTCGAAGTCGATAGCTGTAATAATTTTCCAGAAGTAGCGTATCGAAAATTTTATAAAAATTGTTAATTTGTATGGGAGCTACCCCTTCATCACCCCCCATCCGAAAATCTTTCTCTTCACAGCGTAGCCCTTAGCGTGCAATTACTTTTTGTAGAACATTTCATTTCGATATCTGTTATAGTTTCCGAGATATAGCGTATCGAATATTTGAAAATAATTGTCGATTTGTATGGGAGCTACCCCTTTTTTTGCCCCCACCCAAAAAATTTTTTCTCTTAGGCGTAGCCCTTAGCGTGCAATTACTTTTTGTAGAACATTTCATTTCGATATCTGTTATAGTTTCCGAGATATAGCGTATCGAATATTTGATAATAATTGTCGATTTGTATGGGAGCTACCCCTTTTTTTGCCCCCACCCAAAAGTTTTTTTCTTTAAGGCGTAGACCTAAGCGTGCAATTACTTTTTGTGGAACATTTCATTTCGATATCTGTTATAGTTTCCCAGATATAGCTTATAGAATATTTTATTATAATTGTCGATTTGTATGGGAGCTACCCCTTTTTTTGCCCCCACTCGAAAATTTTTTTCTTTAAAGCGTAGGCATTTTTGCCCAATTACTTTTTGTAGAACATTTCATTTCGATATCTGTTATAGTTTCCCAGATATAGCTTATAGAATATTTTATAATAATTGTCGATTTGTATGGGAGCTACCCCTTTTTTTGCCCCCACTCGAAAATTTTTTTCTTTAAAGCGTAGCCCCTAGCGTGCAATTACTTTTTGTAGAACATTTTATTTCGATATCTGTTATAGTTTCCGAGATATAGCGTATCGAATATTTGATAATAATTGTCGATTTGTATGGGAGCTACCCCTTTTTTTGCCCCCACCCAAGAAATTTTTTCCTTAAGGCGTAGCCCCTAGCGTGCAATTACTTTTTGTAGAACATTTTATTTCGATATCTGTTATAGTTTCCGAGATATAGCGTATCGAATATTTGATAATAATTGTCGATTTGTATGGGAGCTACCCCTTTTTCTACCCCCACCCAAAAAATTTTTTCTTTAAGGCGTAGCCCTTAGCATGCAATTACTTTTTGTGGAACATTTCATTTCGATATCTGTTATAGTTTCCGAGATATAGCGTATCGAATATTTGATAATAATTGTTAATTTGTATGGGAGCTACCCCTTTTTCTACCCCCACCCAAAAAATTTTTTCTTTAAGGCGTAGCCCTTAGCATGCAATTACTTTTTGTAGAACATTTTAAGTCGATAGCTGTTATAGTTTACGAGATATAGCGCACAAAATATTTCACCAAATTTGTGCAATTGTAGAAAAAATACCCCTTCCCCTGGTCCTATCTGAAAAAATTTTTTCCATTATTTAGGTCCCTTCTTTAGGAGTATCCGTGCCAAGTTTTGTGGCAAGAGTGACTATACTTACTGAGATATATAGGGATATATTCACGGATTTTGTCCTAAAAAAAATGGGTTACTCTGGGTTTTCGCTTATATCTCGGTCAATAGTGAACCGATTTTATTGATTTTAAATAGCGATTGTCTCCAGGATATTTCTAATAGTTTGACACCATTAACTGGTCTGTATCTTTTTATTTGACTCCGGAAACTTGATTTCAACAGACGGACAGACGGACAGACGGACAGACGGACAGACGGACAGACGGACATCGCTAAATCGACTTCCCTATCTATAAGGATCCAGAATATATATACTTTATGGGGTCGCAAATGAATAATAAAGAAATTACAAACGGAATGACAAAGTGATATATACCCTATCACTATGTGAAGGGTATAATAAGGGAAAAGAACTCACAGACAGAGTAAGAAAAAATTCATCCAAGTACCCGTTGTGAACACGCATTTCTTATGCCTGTCCCCTATCCACCTAATTGTTATAATGAAATCAATGATGCTTTGCAGTTAGCTGATGGAAAATTGGCTTGTTTTCTCGTAAAATTTCTCTCCCAACCACTATGATTCAGTAATCTCGGGAAGGGCCTGACAACATGCTCCATCATTTCTAGTACAGGAGAGCCCCGACCTTTAAGAAGTCCGTGATTATATTTGTAGCTAAACTTTGCGGAATATAATGCAATCTGTTGTCCTATCCTGTGAAATAAGTAGAAGCCAGCCCAAGTACCTATATCTATCTTAATTTGAAAATAAAAACTACACACTCTTTATGCAGACTATTAAATCTCAACTAGCAGCCCCTGTCAGGGATTTTTATCGATGGTTTGCTTTAAAAACTGGCATCCAAATCCCTAATTTATACCGAGATCCTCAACTTTATATTTCCATTGCATCCTAGTGCTATCAGTATTAAACAATTTGCTAATCCTGACCCCCCATATACGGCTAGGATTCATGCTGCCACTCCCATTAAAAGTACGCAAAAGTTAACCGTAAAGAGAATCACGTCTAGTGTCGAGTGTGTCAAGTTAAGTTGAACCTCAGCAAAATTTTGTTTAACCACATTTCTTCGCCCCATCACCCCACAATTCATCAATATGTTAGAATGAGTCATTGTGGAAACCAACTTTAATTTAGAGGTCCTGATTCAATTCTTTGGGAGTTTGTCATAAAACTTTGCTTTATGGCCTTTTTATGCCGATTCCTTTTCCAAGACTATTGACTACGCAGGTCACCGCGAGATATTTCATCTCACATGTGACACAACTTGATTTTCCTTGAAGAATGCCTTATCCTAAAGTAACTGTAGAGTCTCTGAGCTATAATAAATCATATATCCCGTTTTTCGAATATCAAAGTTTACAGTTCATTGGCCACGAAGTTTCTAAGCCCTGTAGCTATACTCTTTTCGAAAAGACCAATGGCTATGCTTACTTAGAGCAGTTCGTTATAACACCAGTGAATTTTCCCACTACCGAATCTGATTCCAGTATGTGGCTTTTTTTCTACTGGGTTTCTTTCTTTACTTACCTAAATCAACTGCCTTAAGGTTCCCTTTTAAGCCGTGCATATCCAAAACCAATCTAACTATGGTTCGAAAACAAATAATCTGGCCATAAAAATTTCTTGATTTTTTTTATTTAAACCAACTTTATTCAATTCAATTAAATTAAATTCTATTTCCTTATAAAGCCCTTAAATTTATTTTTTTTTCATTTTATCGTTAAATTCTTTTACAAGTTTCGTTAGCTTAAAGAACATTTGTAATAAAAATCTGTAAAACGAATTGTTTTTAATTTAAAAAAGGCTTTACATGCTGTCGAGATTTTCAAGTATTTATTTGCTCTTGTAAATAATATTACTTAAGTTTACAGAATAAATAAAATAAAATGGAAAATCTCTTCCAAATCCCTAAGACAAATATGCGTTATTCTTTTAACTCGTGCCACTAGCATTCATTCGTTTTCTTGGTTAATGGCAAATGTATGGGAATATAATTCGAAAAAAAGCTTAAGATTTGTTTAAAAATAAGTATAAAGACATGTATGCATGTATGTGTGTATGTGTATATGTTAATAGGCAAGCGCTTTATATTTGAGAAAAAAAATTTTTGAATTTGTAAACAATTGTAAACCTAAATACAGACAAAGATAAAACATGTTTTATTTACAAATACAATAAATGTGGATAAAGAAAAATGATTTAAATTTTACGTAATACTGGTACTTACTAGTGCTTTAGAATTGAGACAATAATGCACTTAGGGAAATATGGTTTATATTTAAATTTAACAAAAAATAAAAATTATGTGAGACCCTCTTCTAAAGGAATACTTAAACTTATAATACAGGGTGTCTGGTGGCCAATTTATATTTTTAAATCGAAACATTTCAAAAATTAATAAACGGTGCGGAGGAAGGGGGTGCCGTAGGAATGTAGAATGTTGCAGGGGTCGAGTGAGAATCACGCGTTTGCTATGGAGACATTTTTTAAGAGTAATAATTCTTACGTAATTGCTCGTTGACAATTTTTTTTCAAAGTTCGATATTTGCAAATACGCAATGGACCGAGCTTAAATTTAATTCATTCGTGGGTGCAAAAATTCCGCACATTTTTGAATGTCCACGGCCGAGGCCCAGTCGATCTTCAAGGACTCCCGAAAACATTAAGCTGATTAAAAGCAGTTTCCGTGAAAATCCTCGAATTTCAATACGTAAAAGAGCAATCTCACTGGGACCTTCTAGATCGATTATTCATAAAATTTTAATTCAAATCATTTAAGAACTAAAAGAAAGTGGTTTAAGTTTTTGAAAAAATTTTTGTGAAATGATTTTGGAGCGTCTTCGCACTGTAAGTCCAATTTTTTAAAGCGACGAGCTTCATTTTCATCTAAACGTCTACGTCAACAAGCAAAACTGCCATTACTGGACTCCAAAAACTCGCAACCCGCGATTTAATCATCAAAAGCCATTGCGTTGCCCCAAAGTAACTGTTTAGTGTGCCTTGTCCACGCATGAGATAATTGGACCATTTTTTTTTTCGAAAATTCTCGAGGTTAGGTGACGAATGTCAATGCTAAAATTTATCGACGCATGATAGCACAATTGTTTTTGTTAAACCTGCGAGCTCATCTATATACTCTCGATACACGAGGTTTAAACAGGGTAAGGCGACTGCGCACATAGCCTGAGCTTTAATGAGTTTGCTTCTGAAAAACTGTCCCCAAAAACTGATCAGTCGCCTTGGGGACATCCAATTGCCACCGAGTCGCCCGATCTAACTCCCATGTTTTTTTTAATGGGGCTACCTCAAAGAGAGAGTTTATAATGGCAATCCCGAATCTCTTGTGGCTTTAAAGGAAAATATTCGTCGAGAAATCAACTCAATTGAACCAAATTTACTGCAGCGTGTGGCGCAGAACACAAGGCTCCGTTTTAAACACATCGGGATGACATACTCTTTAAAAACTATAATCCGCATTTCCTTTCTATCGTTCAATGCTCTTAATTAAACTTTGTGTCAATTATTACTTTTTTATCAGGGTTTGAAAATATAAATCTGCCACCAGACACCCTGTATAAGGGACATTAGAAAAACGGCTGAATTGTTAGAGCTGCGTGTGCCTAGAAGGGATACTCGGAATATTTTTAAACCATACGTATGATAAACTATTTAAATAAGAATTATTTATTTTGTTTTTGCATTCTTTTACTTCCCAGCAAAAACTTGGAAGTGATTAGGCATTACAAATTTCTTACTTTTCAACTACTATTACATACCATCAGTATTACTTAGCAGTTGCTAGATAATGAGTTATTTCTTATCAAAAATGTAGGCAGGTAGTTTCAGTTTGACAATTTCTTAACTTATTATAACTAAATATTTTAAGACAGTGGTTAAACAACATCAAAGAAAAAACTTTAAATGCAACAATGAGTAACTGGGGTCCCCAGGAAAAAGTTATTTTAATGCCAGCAAAGTAATGGCTTATGTAAGTCCCTCTTTGTAAGCGAGCATGGCAAGTATTTATTTAGCTCCCTCTTTGTAAGCGAGCATGGTAAGTACTTGCCTCCAATGTCATCGCCATGTTAAAGTAATGCGTTAAAATGCCAATTAGTAAGAGTTTTTTGGATCTCAACTCATTACAAAGCAATGTTAGTTTTTGCTGTGTTGTTTATAGTTAGTTCAAATCTTTTTAAAGATTTTACCGCTAGAGCTTAGTAAAATAGAAATTCAATTGGCAGCACTTTTTTACAGTCTTGTATAATTTCTTTCAATTCTTTGATTTGTCCCCTTTAAAATTAGAAATAAATTTAATCTGGCCACAGCTACAATGGTGGTCATGTCGCCGTGAGGCTATGATGTCGTCAAAATAATTGTGTACATATTACTACATGCATTATATTTTTGATAGTTTGTAGTATGTAGCTTGCAGCCGTCTATATATTTATAGCATTAAACAGCACTATTCCAATGCTACTTAAGCGCAAAAATATTATTAAGTCTGCTAAAGTTTGACTTTAAATCATTGTTAATATTTTGAATAAAAAAATTAATCAGTTTTAAAATAATTAGAGTTTCGTATTTTTTTTTATTAACAATTTTATCAATATTATATTATTTTTTTCTCGGTGTATTTTAAGGAAAATACTTTCCCAAAATAAACATCTTGCAAGTGCATTACATGTCTTACCTGACATTTAACTTTTTGGTCTATTTGAACTTTAAAAATAAAAAAAATATTACGACCTTCTTTTGTCTTTTGGCTTTTCAAAAACCACACAATTATTGTTTCATATTCTTTCTAAATCTACAAAACAATTTATTTTTATTTAACAAATTGAAGAACAAAAGAAAAAAAAGGAGAAAAAAAAGTTAATTTAAACAAAAAGATGTCTGTTTTGTTACATTTATTTACATTTCAAAGAAAAGTCTTAAAAGTAAACAATTGTTTCTTTATTTAGTTACATTTTGAATTACTTTTCGTTTCAAGTGTTTGCAAGACAATAAATTTTCTGTTTTAGTTGATCTTAGAAGAGAGTGTTGACAAGTCAGGCCGCCGCCTGTCTTACGTTGTCTGTAAAGTTTTTTTTTTTCTATATTTACACCGTTCTACATGGTGACACTGAACAACAGCAAATAAGATTGACTTTTATTATTTAAAGACTTTAAACTCCAAGAGCATGACAGATCAACTTGTGGCTAGAAGTTTATGAACTTGAACATTAAACTTTTGTTTAAACAGCTCCAAAGTTAAGGAGACAAAACAATAGATTAGAAACATGTTTGGAAGGCAAGAGAATGCACTGAAGAAAATTGTTGTATACTGAGATTAAAATTAAGTGTAAAACTTACCCTTTTGGCAATAAATACACTCTATAAATTTTTTTAAGCGACTAAAGCTACATGAAATTATTTTTAAATTAAATTTGTGTGACTTCAAATGAATTATGGTTTAAAACAAGTAAGAGCGTTATATTTGGCTGCACCGAATTTTATATACCCTTCACATTGGCCTTTTTGTTTTCCCAGTCACCTGATTTCGGGAAGTTGTTTTAAAACCGTGAATATTATAATTATTTGTGGTAGGCATTCCTTAAAGATACATAGATTTCATAGTTTTCGAAACAGAAAACACACAACATTTGAACAATTGTATCGACTTCCCTTTAGGAATCCAGAACAAATATCCTTTATGGGGTCACAACTGGATATTAAAAAATATTACAAAGGAAATGACAAACTGATATATACTCTTACCACTATGTAAAGGGTGGTGGACAACAGTCACACAAACACACATACACTCACTATGGCTCTCACAAAAAACAGAAAACAAGTTAAGCAAAACAATATACACGCACTGCTAGGTTAAAACTTTGCAACGTGTTTATGCAGCACGTTAATCATTAATGTTTTAGGCCAACGATTAACAACGACTCACACTATGCAACCAACATCAATGTAACCATTAAATGTCAAAAAATTTTGAAATTTTTTAAACTCTGAACTGAACATAGCTACAAGCTTTGTAGCCAACAATGAAACATGCCTGGTTGCATAAACATGTTGCAAAGTTTGTAACTAGCATATGATACGATGTACATCTATTGTCTTTGCAAAAGTGTTAAAAGCGATAGTAAACTATAACTGTCAAAGTTCTTTCATAAAAACAGTCTAGATCTGTGGTCTACCGATCTTGCACATTTTAAATAGCGATTATTTTAGAGATGTTTCTGACAACTTGACATGAAAACCTGGTCCGTAGTGCTTAAATTGACTTCGGACATTCGATTTCAACAGACACACAGACGGACAGACGCACATGGCTAAATCGACTTCCCTATCTACAAAGGCCCAGCATAAATATACTTTATGGGGTCACAAATGAATAATAAAGAAATTACAAACGTAATGACAAACTGAATACCTTTATCACTATGTGAAGGGTATTAAAATATAGCAAATTGTTCCATCCATTTCATAAACCTTCCAAAAAATAATTCGTGTGCATTGTTAATGCACTTGTAAAAAAAAAACATTTTTCTATTGACTTTAACCTTTCTTACTTTATTTATATTTACTTTTCTTTATTTATTATTTTTCAATGCTCCTCTGACAATGGCATCTGTTTACATTGTTTACCCTTATTATCATATTTAGGAGTAAATTTCTTGGGTTTCTTCTTTTAATATTTTAATTCATTATTCAGCTTCTTAGTCACATAATTAGGAAAAAATTAACTTCCTCTTAAAATTTTTTATTTATGTTAAAGAACTTTTAGTTTAATGTTTTGTGTTAAATGCCAGACTTTAATCAAGTCATAAAACGAGTTGCTGAAATTATGAAATAAATTATATTCAAAAAAAGTATTTAAAATATTATTTAAGATTTAGCCCTAATTTTCTTAGTTTATTTATAGAGTTTGTGGTAGATTAAGTTTGTCTATATGCATTTCATTGGTTCTTACACCAAATCGTTAGTCGACTTTAACCAAATTCTTGATAACCCTATACATTAACTAAGAAAATCGAGATCAAATCCTGATTAATATTTAAAAATAGTTGCAATACAAAAAGGGTTTGTTTCAGTAGCCCTTATAATACATTTAGTAATGGTTCCCCAAATGTATAAGGGAAAAATAAAATAAAAACAGCTAATAGCCTAAATTTGTTTCTTAGGTTTTTGATAGGTCTCTTAAATGTTTTGATTTGTTTATAATAATTCTCAATAAGTTTTTTAAATTTATTATATATACAAGGTGGACCAAAAGAAGTCACCCGATGTTGTTTGGCTCTCATTTTGTTTCTAAATCAAAAACTTCAATTCTGTTTTATGATTATGTTTATCTGAACCTTTCGAGTTCTACTGCTCTAGTTGAGAAGATGATATCGGCCAAATGGGCACCGTTACAATAGATTTCTATGTGGGCTCGTTTTATGGCATTTTTACACCTCGGAGAGCACCTCGGACGACAGATTCTCGCACTCGTGCCGAAAGTTGTCCTAGAGGGCTGTGAGGGTCTTTACCTTATTAACGTAGGCACGAGACTTCAAAAAACCCTACAAAAAAAGCCTGGCACGTTTAAATCAGGCGATCTTGCAGGCAAATGTATATCGCCAAACCGAGAGATGAGGCGACCCGGGAACGCGGCCTTCAGAAAATCGGTTCTGGCTTGCGCAGTGTGTGCCGTTGCTTCGTCTTGTTGGGACCACATCTTCTCCAGTCCCAATTCATACAATTGCGGCCGAAAAAAATCGGCTAACATGGCCCCATAGCACGCACCGTCCCCTGTTGTCGTTTGACGATCAGCGTCCTCGAAAAAACGACCCGATGACTTCTCCAGCGTGAACAGCTCACCACCGCTCTTTGAGCTTGTGTAATGGCTCCTCGTCCATCACTCGTGTATATTTGGTGCCCCAAAGGTTATAGTTTTGCTGGTTTACGTACCTGCTGAGGTGAAAATGAGCCTAATCGCTCATTATGATTTTCTTTGAAAAATCGCGCACTTGAGCTTTCGAGATTAAAGATGGCTTGTACGTAGGCTGCACGAGTTTGGCCAACAGGCAGCAGCTGATGCATTGACTGGACTTTGAACAGGAATATGCGCAGGTCTTTGACCAAAATTCGCCTTAGGAATGACCAGCTAAAGACTATTTACGTGGCACGGCGTCTGGTCGATGTTTCTGGCAACAGCTCCACATCCTGGCCAGCAGCGACGATATTTTCGGCGAAAGGGCGCTCCGGGGCAGGCCATTCCTGGCAGCGTCTCGCGTCGTCCAATACTCTTCAAGGTTGGTAGCCAAATGGCGTAGTATTTGCGTTGTCAGCGCCAGACGAACGGGGAATCGGCGACGGAATTCGCCCTGCACCAACACCACAGACGAGTTGTTAAGAACAAAAATTGAGACGGTTATTCCGCGTTCTTGGGGAAAATATCGCTCCATGGCTTGTATACTTGAATACATCTGTCTAGCTTACATATATCAAAACAGATTTGACATTGGCCGCCATTTGCAAAAATGAGAGACTGACAGAGCCATATGCCGGCAACCACGACTACCTCAACTTATTTCTCTTAAACCTGTACATAAAACCTTTACAACTTCCCGAAGTTGCCCCTACACGGGTGCAATGTAAGACCGAATACCATTAATTTTTCGTAAAAAAAATTTTTGTTAAACATCTTTAAATTCTATTTTCACCCCCTAACAGGGTTGTCGCTCCCACAGCTTTCAGGATGCTCCGACAAAGATCAATTGATCCACATTAATATTTTCTCCCAAACATTTTTGTGGAACATACTTACCAACCCAACAGAGTTGCCAGACAAAATTTTAAAAAATTAGGGTAAAACCCCCTGAGTCGCCTTTAAAGGAATGAGATGTATAACAGACCCTGATTGTTTTTTCCTCCCCCTAGCTCCATTACCTAAGGGGATTGCCGTACAAAATTTACAAAAATGTTGTAAAAATGCACATAACTTCCCCAGAGTCGGCCTAGGAGAAATAAAGTTCACGAACGACCCCCATTAGTTTCCCTTCCCAAACATATTCCTAAACATACTTAACCCCTATCTCAATAAAATAAGGGGGCTCCCACAAAGAGTTTGGCAAAGTGTAATAAATCCTCCTCCCCCCCCCCCCCCCCCTTAAGCTTTCGGGGTGCTCGTGGATATCAAATGAAGCACTATCTCCACCCCTAAAAGGGTTGCCATACAAAATTTGAAAAAATTGGGTAAAGACCTCTACAACTTCTCCGTAGTCAGCCTAAGATGACCTTAGTTCAGCGGTCAATTAAGTGGTCCAATATACTTCTTTCATAATAAGACAATTTGAGGTTTTGGATAAATGTTGTATAAAAACCCGTATTGCAATAACCTGGTACATTATTTCTCCCTTTTACAGTGGAATCTAAATAGAAGCAAATATTTTTATCTTTAGAAGGAGGCCTTCTCAGGTCCCTTAAGTTTTTGTCAAAAATTTTGAGTTTTTTAATTTTAAAATTTCTTCAATATCTAAGGCTGTCTGAGAATACATTGGCTAGGAAAATACCTCAGTGTTATACATATATAACGAAGATTTTCGCCAGAAACTTTGGTATAGTTCTTGTGAGCATAATATAAGGTTGCATCAAGAAATTGTTAGGTAAAATCTGAATGACTGATCATAAATATTTTAAAAGATTGAGACCCTAAGCCAAAAAATTCTTCAGTGCTAGATGTTTCCTACCAGTTTTAAAAACGCTGTGTACATAAACAACCATGAATACATATGTACATACATTCTACCATAAATATGTATGTACTTATGTATGATGTCACATACATATGCATATGAACATCACACATTTTTGTTAACATTTCAAAAGAATCCTTTTCAAAATATGTATAAGAAAAACGTCAAAATCATTTTAAAAAACTGTCAACAAAAATGTTGACACATAATTGTTATTTAAAAATATGGGTAACTCGAAAGAAATTCAATCAAACCAAACGAACCAAAAACATAACTGATAAAGATGACATGAAAAGAAGAATACCTTTGTATGTATTTAAGAAGAGGACAAAAGATCAAAATCTAATTCTTACGACTCAATGAATTTCTATAATTTTAAAACCATAAGAAATTTGTTTATTTAAAATTTTATAAAGAAATTTGATGATAAGCGATTGCAACCAAAAATATGACAATTGATTCAATCTAATGTGATTAGTCGCATAACAAAGAGGTAAGATGTTATAACAAAAACAAACATTTAAAATGACAGTTAAAATTTTAATAAAAATTAAACGAAAAAAGGTGATGATGATGAGCAGACAAAGAATGAATGGTTAGAAAATGTAGATGACATGGCTAATGAAGTTGGATGAGAAAAAGGTTATTAATTGGTTTTGACACATTTGGCTTTGGTCTTTAAATATTTAAAAACGTAACAGTTGATGAGGAAAAGGGCTGAGAAAAAACTTAAAAAACGTTTTTTAAGAAAATTTTAGAAAAATTAGCTTAAAGAATACCCAACGTATACCAATTGTTTTCAGTAAATAATTTTCTTAAATCATATTTTTTGGAAGTTAAGAGAAGGCAACTAAATGACTTAAAAACATATCATAAAGTTTGATTATTCATAAATATTTTGGTTAAAGCTTTATCATATTTTTTAAAATAAATTTTCCCTGAACACAAAATTTTATCTTAGTGTTTCTTTTCTTAGTAATATTAATTTGTTTGTAAATAAAACATTTCAAAGAAGATGAACCTGCTTTAATTGGGCATCTTTATACATCTAAGAAAATCATTTTTCTTCTTGTGGATGTCAAATATTTGTAAAAAATTTTAAAAAAATACTAAAACAAATCTAAATTAAAAAAAAACGAATAAAATTTTTAATTTGATGTAACTATCTTTTAAAAATCTTTAAGCTCTTGAAGTTTGCTCGTTTAAAGATATGGATCTGTAATATATAATAAATTATTGCTGACAATGAAAGTAAGAGAAATTCGGCACTTGTAAGTAAAAAATGTCAATATTGAAAATATTTACATTTTCTTAAATATTATTTAAAAATAATAGATGCTTACTAGGCGAATCGACAGATTGGTCGATATTAATTTAAAAGTTTGTCATTCCATTTGTAATATCTATATTATCCATCTGCGACCCCACAAGGTATATGCTTTTTTGGCCCTTATAGATACGAAAGTCCGTTTAGTGATGTCCGTCTGTCCGTCTGTCCGTGTTATGGTTGAAATCAAGTTTCTAAAGCCCCCTGATGTCGCATATACCCGTAAGAGGTATCAAACTATTAAAAATATCTGCGAGCCAATTGCTACTAGAATCTTGAAAAACCGCCCGATAACTTGCCGAGATATGACCCAAAAATCAGGACTACCTCTGTTTGTTTCTCAAAAACTTGTCAATGCAGGACCGACTCACAATAATTTTTCTCCACAAACAGTTATTGAAAATACACCCTGTATCCACCCCCTAATAAGGTTGCCATAAAAAGTTTACCTTTTTAAATTTTAATAATCGCTCTCACAGCTTCCAGGGAGCTCCTATTAAGGCAAAATGTAGGTCAGGCCCCAATTACTTTTCCTCCCAAACAGCTTTGTGGAACATATTTACCACCTATCTCTAACATGGTTGCCTTTTAAAATTTTTAAAAATAGGGTAAAAACCCTACAACTTCGTGGGAGTCACCCTTATAGGAATTAAATGTATCACACGCCCCAATTACTCTGCCCTTTCAAATATATTCCTTAAACATACTTACCCCCTATCACCATCACCTAAGGGGCAGCCATTCAAATTTTACAAAAATGATGTAAAAACGCCCATAACTTCCCCAAAATCGGCCTTAGATATATAAAGTGTACGACCGACGCCCACTAGCTTCCTCTTCCAAACGTATTCCTAGAACATACTTACCCCCTATCTCCATGCCTTTAGGGGACTGCCATACAAAATTTTTGAAAAATATAGTGGAAACCCCTATAACTTTTCCGGAGTCGCCCCTAGAAGAATAAAATCCTCAATTAGTTTTCCCTCTCCAACATATTCCTAAACCATGCTTAGTTACTACCTACATTACATAAGGGGTTGCCATACAAAATTTAGAAAAATGATGTAAAAACGCCCATAACTTCCTAATAGTCGGCCGTAGAGGAATAAAGTTTACGACCAACCCACATTAGTTCCCCTCCAAAACATATTCCTAGAATATGCTTACCCCCTATTCCCATCGCCAAAGGGGGGCTCCCATACTAAGCTTGCTAAAATTAAAATAATTCCCATCCTACAGATTCCAGGGTGCCCGTGGACAGGTTAAATGCAGGACTGACTCAAAATCATTTTTCGCTGCAAACATTTTTCTAAAACACACTTCTCCTCTGTCTCCATATCCCAAGGGGGGTTCCATACAAAATTATAAAAATTTGAGTAAAACCCCCTATAGCTTCCCCGTAATCACCCTAAGAGGGCTTAAATATGACACTGACCCCTATTTAAATACTACATATTTGAATTGGGCTCCCAATCATTGGGAGTTATATCATTTTTACGGCTGGAATTATTTCTATATTTGAAGGTTGGGAGTCAAAACATTTTTGTCGGGAGCTATTTAATTGGGAGTTATTTTATATTACCGGTCACTACTAAGCATACCTTCAATATGAAACGTTTAACTGGATATCATGTATGTAAATCCTAATAAAGACATTTAGCCTTGCGTAAATTATGTAAATTGTAAATGTATATAAGAAAATATTTGTATAACGATTTTTTATTAAAAGTTTTTCAAAGGTTTTTTTTCATTTAATTCTTAAATTCGAAAATTTTTAAATCTTCCTTAAATAAATAAGTCCTAAAGCTGCTAAAACTTCTGTAAACGATAATTCCATATGTTTTTTTTTATCAAACTAAAAATAACTCTAATATCAAGAATTTCCTAATTAAAAGAATTGAATAATTTACAATATACCGACAGTAGGACAGACAGTCAAACAGAACTTATTAATTAAAACGCAATAAATTATAAAATAAAAGTCATAATTTTAAAACATGGCATTAGTGACAAAGGGATGTTAATTAATAACAAAACTAGAGACTATAGCACAAATACTCATACAAATTAAAAGAGTTTCAAAAATATTTTGAATACACATGTTATCAATAAAAATATTAAAGATAATAAATGACCTTCAAGTAATGTAAATAGAAAAAAAGAATGAAATGTTTTAGAAAAAGGTGTTGAAGAACATATATATGAACAGAGAAGTAGAAGCTTAAACTTTTAAATAATTTATATAAAAACCTTAAATATATATTACAATGATCTATAAAAAAGATCCTAGAAAACATTAATGTTTCTCTAAAAAAATTAAACTTTCTATAAAAAATTATTAAAACAAAAGTTCATAAACAGCAATTTATAAAATTATTTACTGCCTTTTCGCTTTACTGGTTACCTTTAGTCAGGTCTAGGTCGATTACACCTGTCAACCATTAAAAATATTTTAATTTAGAAAGATCTGAAATGTTTTTTGTTCTGTTTTGCTCACATTACTTTCACAATATGTTTGTTTATACAAAAAAAAATTAGATTTTATTGTTAAACATTTTTTCCTACTGTTGTTTAGGGAAAAGTAGGGTGTGACATTACTACTAGACGTGTAGAGAGTGTAAACATATGCTCTAGTTTTTGCTTATTCATTTTCTAGTTCTAAATAGATTTTAATTAAACCTTACCAAGCGCATTTAATGCATATAAAACTTTATTGACCGTATCTAATAGCCATTAGTGTATAAAAAAACTAAAAAACTGTAGAAATGAAATGCGTATGTTAGTGCACTTGCTTAAATCAGCTTTAATGAAGAAACAGAACACGACCGCAACTGCAAGCAATAACAACTCTCAGAGAAAAAAAACCCATTATTGAAACGTCGGCTGTAACTTCAAGAACTCACATTCAACTTTTTAAATTTTTATTTACAAGTACTTCTTTAAATACACGTTTCTGTACATTGGCGACTAAAAATTGTTAGCCTTCTGTATTTTGATTTTCTTTTTTTCTTCCCCATAGCATGTGGTTTTGTTGACAAAATGTATAAAAGTTAACAAAAGTGTGACAATATTGTTGAGAGAATTTTTCTGTCAAAGTGAGAGCATAAGAAAATAGATCCTATTTTACAACTGCATTCAGCAGCGTGATTTTACGTCAAACTGTATAAAAAAAACGCCGCGCCAGTGTTCTGTTTCAGCAAAATTTATTTTGTTTCCAATAGTTACAGTTTGATTATTAACTTTCCAGCAGTGTTTAAAAATTACTAATCATCATTATTTAGCAGACCTTTCAAAAAATTTGATTTCACTTTCTACCTTCATCATGGTTGAAATACAATGTGTCAGTTAACCCTTAAATGCATACTGTATCTTTAAAGATACAACCAATAAAAACAGTGCAATTCCTTAATTTCTTTACAAAATTAACAAATATTATAAGCAAACTACTTAGAACCATATTTTCTATCATACTGTATCGGATTTATTGCAATAGTTTCGAACTTAATAGTTTTACATAACTTCAAACTCAAAATTTTAAAATTTTCATATTTTTAGAAACAGCCAATTTTAAAGTTGAATTTTAACAAAAATAGTATTTTTAATTTAGCCAAAAATAAATATGTTCTTGTGTGTAATGTATTTAATTAAAAAAATAACATCTTAAACAAATACAACCCCAACTTTAGTTGCAAAATTAGTTTTAATGGTTGTGTCTTAAAAGATACACTATGCACTCCGCACTAATGTGTTTTTATTTGAAAAGACAAACTTTGTATACACAAAACAATTTTTTTGAACAGGTTGTTTTTTTTCCTTGTGTGCACTTGCTTAGGAGTTTATTATTATTTCTCAGTCGTTTGAAACGAGAGGTTGACTTGGGTGCTGCGCATATATTTAATTTTTATTCTGGTTCAGTTATTTGATTGTGAGGTTGCTTTTTTTCCTGCTTAATTTTTTTTATTCTAGTTACATATAAAAAATAACTATGAACGCCTTTACTCAAAGAAAAACAAGAATGAACGATGAAGACATATGCAAAATACTTTGCAACAGTGAAGATTTTCCTTACGATAGCACTGATGAAAGCAGTGACGATGAAAGGGAAATCCCAAAAATATGCTCCACTAAAACAAAAAACGTGTTACTCATTGATAACAAAATCGATTCTGAGGAAGAAGCCGACCTTAGTTTTGAGTTAAATGACTCAGTTCATGACTCGTTTATTGACCTTATGAACGATGATAACAAGTCCACGACCTCTGTTCTGTCTCCTATTACTGCACAATGTTCTTCTCCAAACCCTACTAAAACCAGCACTCCAATCTCTACTTCAAAAAAAATTAAGTCTGTCCTTAAAAAATGTGCTACAACAAATTTGGTTATTTCTAATAAACTTTTGTTCAATCAAATTGAAAACTCTCCTGTTTCTAAAGAAAATTCTGTATCTATACCAGGACCTTCTGCTTTCCTAGAACATTCTTTGGAACTTCAGCCAAGTTCTTCGATATTCAGTTTATTTCCTTCAAAATTTCAAGACATAAAAGTCGATCCTAAATCCTCAGCATTTGATAAAGTAATATGGAAACAAGGTAATTTGCAATTTCATAGTAAAGAAGTAGACTTTAGGGGAGATAGCTCGCTCAGTGAAGATATTCTGGCATTAGTAACTCCTTATCAAGTTTGGAGTTATTTATTTCCTGAGAGCTTAGAAAACCTTTTAGTTGAGGAAACTCTTCGGTATGCTGGATTGGATGAAAAGTTTTTTTTTAGTATTTCGGAGTTGCGAAAGTTTATTGGTGTTATCTTTTACATAACTTACTTCAACTTGCCAAATACCAGAGATTATTGGTCAAACAATAGTGACCGATCAGTAGACGTAATAAAGCAGCAAATGACTTTAAACCAATTCGAAAAAATAAGACAACATCTACATTTTAATGATAAAGAGAAAAACCTACCACGCGACGATCCGAAACGTGATAGACTCTACCTTATTAGGCCGGTTGTTGACTCCCTAAATCATACATTTAGTTCTGTTTCCAAACAAGCGAGATTATCTGTAGATGAACAAATGTGCTCTACAAAAATGAGCAGCTATATGAAACAGTATCTGCCAAATAAGCCTAAAAAGTGGGGATTTAAATTTTTTGTGTTATGTGACACTAAAGGGTATGCGTACAAGTTTGAAATTTATACCGGAGCAAATGAAACTATGCGCCCAGAAGAGCCAAATCTGCAAGCATCTGCAAACATTGTTGTAAGGTTAGTTCGTGAAGTACCTAAATTTAAAAACTTCATAATATACTTTGATAATTACTACACCACAATTCCTCTACTTGTATACCTTAGAACCCAGGGAATTCTTTCTGTTGGTACAATCCGGCGAAATAGGATAAAAAATTGCAAGCTTCCAGATGAAAAAACAATGATGAAGTTTGAACGAGGAACCAGCCAAGAGTTTGTAGCTAGTATTAATCAAATAGATGTGACTTCTATTGCATGGAAGGATACAAAAGTTGTCAATTTAGTTTCGACATATATAGGAACTAAGCTCCCGTTTTCCTCAAACACGCCAAATGAAAGTTTACTTGTTCGTAGATTTGATAAAAAGCAGAACAAGACGACAATGGTCTCTTGTCCGCAAATTGTAAAAGACTACAATAAAAACATGGGAGGCGTCGATCTATTGGATAGTTCCATGAGCCGTCACAAAATAACTCTTAAAAGCAGAAAGTGGACAAATAGATTGTTTTACCACCTATTAGACATGACCTGTATCAATGCATGGATCCTTTACAAAAGAATAAACCAAGATCAAGCAAAAACAAAAAAATTACGATTGATAGATTTCAAATTGGAAGTGGCAGATTCACTTTTAAATTATAAAAATTCATCAAAACATACTCTGCTTCGTCGACGACCAAACATAGAAACTGAAATTCAGACAAAAAAACATAAGCCGAATTCGCAAGTACCGCCTCCCGAAGATGTAAGACTAGACGGAACACAACATTGGGCATTGGTAAGTAAGAAAGGAAGATGCAAGATGCCGGGTTGCACAGGTCAAACGAAGATGTTTTGCAGTAAGTGTGAATTAAATCTATGTCTCACGGCTGTTAAAACTGCTTTTTTAATTACCACAACCAATAAAAATAAATAATTTTCATTTATTTCTATATATATATGTATAAAACTAATAAAAAATAAACTTTTGTTTTTAAAATCGTAAACAGTATGTGTTTTTCTTATTTGTTGTTTTTTAGCGGGGAGTGCATACTGTATCCTAAAAGATACAACCAATTTTTTCTTCATAAAATAAACAAAATTAATTTTTTTTCAAAAATTTAAACGCAGTTATTACTTTTTATTCGGATTTCATTCTATATATAATTTTCGCCAAAATCTGAGACTATATGCATTTAAGGGTTAAGGAACAAATATGCAGTTCTTTCAGGATCAGGCCATAACATGAAAAGGCTAAGTAATTTGGTAATCATTCGTGGGGAACAGAATGCCTTTGAACGATTTCTGTAGAAGTTGCTGAGGAGAGGAAGACTATCTATTGCTTTGAATTCTCTTGCCCATCACAGTTGACAGGATAGTCTGTGAGATATTGCTGATTGCTGACAGTTGCCTATTTGTCTTTATCTGAGAAAGTGGAAAATTGAAAATCCGAAACAAAACAGTGCAACTATTGCCAACCATTATGTGCTCTCATTAACAAAATGTAGAGATATTGGGGCTATGACGGACATCACAGTTCAATTACTACCAACATAGATTGTGCAAAGGGTAAATATGGACTAAAAACTTAACGAACATGAGACCTATCTGTCAAACAAAATCAGCGGCAAATAGCATGGAGAAAGACAGCATTAAAAAGAATCAAGAGAGGACTCTACGCCTACTCTGCATGCAGAAAGAGCTGAGACTTGTAGCCCAAGGTGTGAAACTCTTAATGCGCCATGGTTGTAAGACTTATTCTAACCTAAAAATGCACTATGTGGTAAAAGGTGATCAAAAAAAGACTGTTAAAAAAGGAAGCTTATATCTGAGGCTCAAAAATATGATCCATTTGGCATCACTACCACCAGGTACACCTAAGGCGACAATAGACGTCATTCTCCACACAATAGTTATTGAGCATAGGGTAATGAAAACGATGGCAAGAAACTTAGTCAGACTAAAATAGTGAGGACAAGGGCAATTGGTCACCAAGAACATTATTGAAAATTTGTATTAAGGATCTAAGGGGATCTTAAGGAATCTCGGAGATCGAAGGCGGGCTATATGGTCATGCAGGTCAGTTTTGAGGGAAAAAAGCCCGTAGTAACCAATAAAGGTGATGGTTGGTTGGGATCCGATAGTTTGCAAGAGGGGCATTTCGTTTTCAAAGATGTATGTATTTAGATTGGATGTGGGCCCTAGATCCGGTGTATATAAAATAAGAGATTGTTTCAAAATTTGATGACTGTCGTGTGTTAAAGGCGGAAATAGTAGCCACGTTAAGGGCAACAATATTTAAAGTGAATAATGTTTCAAGAAAAAACAAGACTCGTGGACAGTCACGTGGTCCCTTGGATCTCTAACGTTTATGGAAGATTTCTTAGAGATTGCAAAAGGCATCTTCACGACATTATTAATTTCTTTAACATAAGACTATGTTGGGTTTCCGGATATTGTGATAGAGTAAGCAAATCAAATGCCGACGACTTGTTTGTAGAGATTCCGCAATAGAGTTAAGAGATAAGGAGGAAACTATGAGGCTAATTGAGGGGAACTATTAGAACATTATTGCCTAGTATAAAGAATATTCAGTGGATGAACAGCAATTATGGTAGGGCTAGCTAGTGCTTAAGTCGGGGAAGAGCTCAGCAAACTAGGTTACTAATGAACCTGGACTGCAAAACACTTTTTGGAGTCATTTACTGGCAACTTTACCATAAGAGCTAGGACAAACAATAAGGATTGCGGCCCGACGAGCTATAGAAGAATGTGTTGTTACGGTTTTCTTTTGGCCTTATAAATATTTAAATATTGACATATATTTGGCAAAATACTACGGGGGTTATTTTTGTCATTTTTTACTCGCATGCTAGATATTTTTACTTGTACTATCACCTGTGTTGATTATCCCCACTCAATTTGTATCAATGTATATATGTACATAGATGCATATATTTGTAACATATGTATATAATGAGAGTAAATTACACTCAATAGAATCGTCAAATTCATTACCATATTTGGTAATAATTTTAATTCAGTATATGAAACATCTTTTGTCTTTTCCTCCCCTATGTACGAACTACTAGTACAGCATTATATCTTACTCTACCTTTTTTATTACATTCATTTTTTTTATTTTTTGCCCTTAACTTCATCATATCAAGTAGAGTTGAAACAAATCAATTGCCAAAGTGATCTTAGTACGAAGAAGTCTAATCTAGCCTAATATAGAATAAATCGAACAATTAATCATTATTAAAATAAGAAAAAAAAAAGCTATAGTGAAGAAAAATTCGTTTAAAGTGATTGAATATCTATGGGAATTTAAATTTCTGTCCTTCACCTTATTGCCGATAGTGACTGAAGAGTTGAAGCAAAAGCCGCTGTGTCTTAAGTGTCAGGCCATATAAATTTCCACTGCATCACCATGTGACTACTAAAGTAAAATTCTTCATGCTCTAGCCAAAACTCCAATCATAACTCTAATAAAACAAAAATTATTCAACCTTTACTTACATAATTAGACTCATTCGGAATTTCCTTAAACCTATTGAATAAAAAAACATAAAAAAATTGTATTTTGTTAATAAACTTATTATATACATATATCTTATTTCTTAAAAATTAAAATATGTATAACCTATTTTTCTTTGAAAAAAAGGGAAAAATTTTGCAACATGTAAAAATGTAAAAATATAAAGTATAACTCATTTAATATAATTGGATTAATAATTAATGGATTTGAAACCTTTAAAATAATGAATATTCTTTTATAATTTAATTTTAAACAAAAAAAAAAGAAAAAATTATAATTTCAAAATTTCTTAAAATCTAACCTTAAATTGCTATATAAATTAGGTATACTAACTAAATATTATGAGTGTAACCTAAAAGTTTATTTTATTATAAGAAAAAGAAGTAACCAACAACAACACTATCACCATCATTATGAATTGATTGCTGGGCCCTACAGTCGAAACATCATGAAATGGAACATCATATATTGGTTGTGAGTAAAATATAGTATTCTTTTTTTTTATAAATATTTTTTTTTATCAATCATCAATTTTGTTTCTATATAAATAAGTTATCATTTGTTTGTCTGATTGTTAGTCCGATTTCACAATTCCTTTCTTTCTATACTCATTCATAAATGAAAGATAAATTTATTAATGACTTATTTGTAATTATCACCATTTCTTTTACTGCTTGTTTTTTTTATTGATGAATGAAATATGTACATACGTAGTTTACTTACATTTTGATTTTGTATTTTGCTTTAATTTTAAAATAAAAAATATTACATTTGAATTGTTTTTGTAAATTTGACAAAGAAAAAAATGAAATTTTAAATTAATATCTAAAAAGGGAAGGATAGCCTACGATAAAAGATGTTTCTAGGTAAGTAAATATGACAATTGATGGGACAGAAGTAGAAATCAGGGTATTTATTCTGTCAAGGAGTCTGACGGGTTATAGGTCAGTAGGGTGGGAAAAATGTACCCAATTGGCACAACACCATGCCATCAAAATGGTCGAATTTTGAAGTTTTCTGAGTGTTCGTTTTAAATTAAATATACTCTGGTATTTTTAGGCAAAAAGTATATTTTATGTGTTAAGCGTCTACGAAACCGGGTTAAGAACCTTTACCAATGAGCTAGCTGGACATCTATATTTTGCCCTTAACCATGTATTCCAAGAACTTACAGTGTTTTCCCAACTGGTCGATTTTTAACAATTTTTGTTATTCTTCCATAGACGACGCGTAACATATATGGCGCCCAACGTAAATGCCATTACATGGCTAATACACGAACTTTGCAACTTTGAACTATACAGACCAATTCTTAATAGCTTATCTAGGTTAAACAAAAATATTGAACTTGTTTTATGACACGTAGGAAACACCTAATACTACATTTTCTTATGTGAGTCTTAGAATCATACATAGAATCAGCAACAGGTTCAAGGGCCACAAAGTTCTAATAGTTCTCCTACTAGACCAACAGTTCAAAGAACAAACAGTAGTAACAGTTTACCTTCTACTTCATTTTTTCAAGCTAGTGACATGTTAGATGAACCAAATTATGTCCTACAGCCTCAGGCTGTCAATTCTCAGAAAGAGACGTTAGCGTCATCTCCCAATATGAACCCTCAACATTACCACAATTCGGCTACGAGTAGCAACGCACCGCTAGCATTTCAGCACAACGATCGTAATTCACATGCAAACCCAGCATTCGATTCGTTATTTACTCTAGTGGAACAAACAATGAAAAACACACAGGAGGAGTTTAGAAAAGAACTCTTCAGTATTAGACAAAGTATAGCCCAAATTAGTATCGCTTCTCCATCAACTTCAAATTTTGCAAATTCAAATATTCCTAATCCAAACAGTAACCGCAGCTTTGAAAATTCCGATAGATTGTATTCAAATGGGGACACAAATGTTAAGTTGGAAAAATGGAAAATCTCTTTCGATGGATCGGGATCCGTATCGGACTTTCTTTTCAAAACAGAAACGCTATGTACACGATCTAAATGTTCAAATGATCATTTGTTAGCCAATTTTCATGTGCTTTTAGAAGGTCGTGCCGAACAATGGTACTGGCTTTTTATGAAGCAGAACAGAAGTATAACTTACCCCCTATTAAGACATGCGCTTACGAAAGAATTCGGACATTTGGAGTCGGATCATGAAATATTGTTGAAAATTTCACTGAGGAAACAGCAATATAAAGAAAGTTATGATGATTTTCACACCTCAATTGTGTCCATGAATATACGACTTCAAAACCCTCTTCCAGATAACAATTTGATAGATATTATAAAACGAAATTTAAATTCAAATTTAAAATTTTTGCTTTTTAGTATAAGCGCTAGAGACCTAAATGAGTTTAGGGATCAAGCTCGCAAAGCCGAAAGGGTTGTTCGAGAGACAAAATTTGTAAACCCTAATACGGTACAGTCTCGAAACATTAGTGAGCTAGATGTCTCAGATGTTGGGGATAGAGATAACGGGGAAATAGATCCACAGCTCGAGGCATTTCAGATGTCAAGTGGAAAAGGAAAATTTGATTATAGCAAAATTCAATGTTGGAACTGTCTGTCGTATGGGCACTCATACATTTATTGTTCCACTGAAATAAAACAGCCTTTTTGCTTTAAATGTGGGAAAAAGGGTGCTTTGACACCCAAATGTCCAAATAAACATATTCAGGGAAATCGGAAAATGGGCGATATGGATACCGGGGACATTCGTCCATTCCATCAAACCCCGAGTTTGAATTGATTTCCGGTCACAACAATAAATACGATTCTAAAATACCTGACAATTTTCAAAGCGAAATATTCAAAATTAATCTACCCGAACAAGTTTTAATACAAAATAATCTTAATGTTGATTCTCAAGATCCAGGAAATTGTGAGAACAAATATTCTCCCAGAAAACCCGTTACGAAGATATTGAAATGTAGGTTACGTTACAAGAAACGAAGGCATTTCCGAAAATTGATAGAAGCTACCATTATTCATGGAACAGATGATAGACCCTTTGCTATGGTCACGGTATGTGGTGATGTTTTAACAGGTTTACTTGACACTGGGGCAAATGTCTCCGTTTTAGGCAGGAACTGTTTATCATTTTTAGAGAAAAAGGGTATCGCATATAGTAAAATAAATTCATCAATACGTACGGCAAATGGTTCTAAACAAAGTGTCATTGGATTCTGCGTTTTACCAATTCGTTTTAAGGAAGTGACCAAAAATATAGAGTTTTACTTAGTTCCATCATTGACTCAAGAGGCCTACTTTGGTGTAAATTTTTGGAGGGAGTTTGCCTTGGCCCCTGAAATTATACCCTCCTCACATTTTTGTATTTCGGAATTGTCAAATGACTCAGCTCCTGACCAAAATTTCCATAAACTTTCCCCAGAACAAAACTTACGTCTGGAAAAAACTTTACTTAAATTTCCATCATTTGAAAAATTAGGCTTGGGATGTACCAATTTATTGGAACATCACATTGATACGGGCGATGCTAGTCCCATAAAGTGCAAGCACTATCCACTCTCACCCCCACGACAAGAAGAGGCATATAAGGAAATAGATAGATTATTGGAATTAGGGGTAATAGAAGAGTCAAATTCTCCCTGGTGCTCACCAGCGGTTCTTGTTCGGAAACCAGGGAAGGTGAGACTTTGCATAGACTCAAGGAAGCTTAATGCAGTAACGAAAAAGGATTCGTATCCCCTCCCCCATATTAACGGTCTTTTGAGTAGGCTTAAAGATACCTTTTTTATAAGCGGCATAGATTTGAAGGATGCCTTCTTACAGATACGATTAACTGACTCATCGAAGGAGAAAACTGCGTTTGCTATACCGGGAAAGCCACTGTATCAATACAAATTTATGCCTTTCGGCTTATGCAATGGGCCGCAAACAATGAGTCGGTTAATGGATAAGGTTATACCCTCGCGTTTAAGGGAAAATGTGTTCATTTACTTAGACGATTTGTTAGTCTGTAGTCATGATTTTGACTCACACATTAATCTTTTAACGGAAGTTGCTTCTTGCCTGAAGATGGCTAAGTTGACAATTAATGTAAGCAAAAGTAAATTTTGTCAAAAGGAAATCCGCTACTTAGGCTACATAGTAGGGCATGGCTGTCTTAAAGTAGACCCAGAAAAGGTCGAATCTATCATTAAGTTCCCTATACCAAAAAGTCCTAAACAAATACGGAGATTCGTTGGAATGGCAGATTGGTATCGTGGCTTCATAAATAACTTTGCTAACCTTGCTGGCCCTTTAACTGATTGTCTGAAAAGAACACATAAATCATTCATTTTGACTGAGGAGGCTAAAACTTCATTCGATAAGCCTAAAGTGGCCCTTTCTACAGCCCCTGTTTTGGCTCAGCCAAATTTTGAAAAGGAATTCATAATTCAGTGTGATGCCTCTGGAAATGGTGTAGGGGGGGTTCTGTTTCAATTTGATGACGAGGGTAAAGAGCACCCTATTGCATACGTGTCGCAAAAACTAAATAAAGCCCAAAGGAACTATACGGTAACAGAGCTCGAATGCTTGGCGGCAGTAGTATGTGTTAATAGGTTTAGGGCATATATTGAAGGATTGCCATTCCGTATATTAACCGACCATTCATCCTTGAAGTGGCTTATGTCACAAAAGGACCTTAGTGGTAGATTGGCGCGATGGAGCCTTAAACTACAGCGGTATGACTTCCTCATAGAGCACAGGAAAGGGTCTTTGAATATAGTGCCAGATTGTTTGTCCAGGATGGACGTAGATCAGTTGTCAGTAGAAAATAATACCATTGAAATTGATTTGTCATCTTCTGATTTTTGTAGTAAGGAGTATGAGGAAATGAAGAAAACTATAAGCGAGAATAAAGAATCTCTGCCTGATCTTCGGTTATCTGGGAATATAATTTTAAAACGTGTTAAGTTTAGACAAGGTATTGATGACGAAGAGGATAGTCTATGGCGAATATGGGTGCCTAAATCCTTGACCCAAACCGTTATACAATTAGCTCATAGCTCTGACATCTCATGCCATGGGGGACTTTCAAAAACCTTGTTCAGAATACGTTCCAAATATTTTTGGCCTACAATGGTCAACGATGTAAAAACCTATTTAAAATCTTGCGACGTGTGCAAAAGTATTAAATCCCCAAATCAAATATCAAGGCCTTTAATGGGAAACCAAATTGTTACTTCTAGGCCATTTGAAAGGTTGTATTGTGATTTTCTTGGCCCATACCCCTTCACAAAAAACAAAAATTCGGTAATCTTTATTTGTCTGGACCATATGACAAAGTTTGTATTTCTTAAACCACTCAAAGCTGCAACGTCTGCCAATGTGATTTTAATCTTTCAAACGGAAATATTTTCCACATTTGGCGTGCCCCGATATGTTCACAGTGATAATGGTAAGCAGTTTGTTTCGAAGGAAATAAAGCAATTCTTTCAATCATATGATATATCCCACATTACCACAGGTTTCTATGCCCCACAATCTAATGCATCGGAACGAGCAAATCGCGAGATTGTTACAAAAATTCGATATTTCTTACAGGATCATAAAGATCATAGAGAATGGGATAAGTTTATTCCCCAAATTTTGTCAATACTCAGGAGTGACTTTCATGCATCAATCAAATGTTCGCCGTACTTTGCTACATTTGGACAAAACATGATCCAGCACGGTTCTACGTACAAGATTCTGGATAAACTTGGATGCCTCTCCGGTGCAGATGTAAATATTTCAGAACGTGTAGACAAATTAGAAAAAGTGCGGGCAAGCTTACGGGAAAACTTAGATATGGCATATGCTAAGTCTGCGAAGACTTATAATCTCAGAAGTAGAAGTATTCAATTTCATAAGGGACAAACTGTTTTTCGAAAAAATCATATACTAAGCAATATGTCAAAAAATATTAATAGCAAGTTTTCGAAAAAATTTGTTAAATGTAAGATCAGAGAGAGAATTGGGAATAATCTATATGAGATAGAAGATATGGACGGCAAGTACATCGGGAAGTATCATGCTTCGGACCTCAAAAAATGATATATGCCCGGCTTTCGTGGGTCGTGCCACACTAACAAGAGAATAACAAAAATTTTAGTTAAAAATCCGATATTTAGAAGAAAAGAAAAAAGTAAACTCGGTCTACTGTTCGTCTTAAATTTTTCCGAAATCAAAGACCGAAGCAGTTTTGTTACGGTTTTCTTTTGGCCTTATAAATATTTAAATATTGACATATATTTGGCAAAATACTACGGGGGTTATTTTTGTCATTTTTTACTCGCATGCTAGATATTTTTACTTGTACTATCACCTGTGTTGATTATCCCCACTCAATTTGTATCAATGTATATATGTACATAGATGCATATATTTGTAACATATGTATATAATGAGAGTAAATTACACTCAATAGAATCGTCAAATTCATTACCATATTTGGTAATAATTTTAATTCAGTATATGAAACATCTTTTGTCTTTTCCTCCCCTATGTACGAACTACTAGTACAGCATTATATCTTACTCTACCTTTTTTATTACATTCATTTTTTTTATTTTTTGCCCTTAACTTCATCATATCAAGTAGAGTTGAAACAAATCAATTGCCAAAGTGATCTTAGTACGAAGAAGTCTAATCTAGCCTAATATAGAATAAATCGAACAATTAATCATTATTAAAATAAGAAAAAAAAAAGCTATAGTGAAGAAAAATTCGTTTAAAGTGATTGAATATCTATGGGAATTTAAATTTCTGTCCTTCACCTTATTGCCGATAGTGACTGAAGAGTTGAAGCAAAAGCCGCTGTGTCTTAAGTGTCAGGCCATATAAATTTCCACTGCATCACCATGTGACTACTAAAGTAAAATTCTTCATGCTCTAGCCAAAACTCCAATCATAACTCTAATAAAACAAAAATTATTCAACCTTTACTTACATAATTAGACTCATTCGGAATTTCCTTAAACCTATTGAATAAAAAAACATAAAAAAATTGTATTTTGTTAATAAACTTATTATATACATATATCTTATTTCTTAAAAATTAAAATATGTATAACCTATTTTTCTTTGAAAAAAAGGGAAAAATTTTGCAACATGTAAAAATGTAAAAATATAAAGTATAACTCATTTAATATAATTGGATTAATAATTAATGGATTTGAAACCTTTAAAATAATGAATATTCTTTTATAATTTAATTTTAAACAAAAAAAAAAGAAAAAATTATAATTTCAAAATTTCTTAAAATCTAACCTTAAATTGCTATATAAATTAGGTATACTAACTAAATATTATGAGTGTAACCTAAAAGTTTATTTTATTATAAGAAAAAGAAGTAACCAACAACAACACTATCACCATCATTATGAATTGATTGCTGGGCCCTACAGTCGAAACATCATGAAATGGAACATCATATATTGGTTGTGAGTAAAATATAGTATTCTTTTTTTTTATAAATATTTTTTTTTATCAATCATCAATTTTGTTTCTATATAAATAAGTTATCATTTGTTTGTCTGATTGTTAGTCCGATTTCACAATTCCTTTCTTTCTATACTCATTCATAAATGAAAGATAAATTTATTAATGACTTATTTGTAATTATCACCATTTCTTTTACTGCTTGTTTTTTTTATTGATGAATGAAATATGTACATACGTAGTTTACTTACATTTTGATTTTGTATTTTGCTTTAATTTTAAAATAAAAAATATTACATTTGAATTGTTTTTGTAAATTTGACAAAGAAAAAAATGAAATTTTAAATTAATATCTAAAAAGGGAAGGATAGCCTACGATAAAAGATGTTTCTAGGTAAGTAAATATGACAATTGATGGGACAGAAGTAGAAATCAGGGTATTTATTCTGTCAAGGAGTCTGACGGGTTATAGGTCAGTAGGGTGGGAAAAATGTACCCAATTGGCACAACACCATGCCATCAAAATGGTCGAATTTTGAAGTTTTCTGAGTGTTCGTTTTAAATTAAATATACTCTGGTATTTTTAGGCAAAAAGTATATTTTATGTGTTAAGCGTCTACGAAACCGGGTTAAGAACCTTTACCAATGAGCTAGCTGGACATCTATATTTTGCCCTTAACCATGTATTCCAAGAACTTACAGTGTTTTCCCAACTGGTCGATTTTTAACAATTTTTGTTATTCTTCCATAGACGACGCGTAACAGTGTAAAGATGAAAAGGAGAACAAACACGTTTTCTGTCACTGCCCAAGATACCAGAACCATCCCACATAGTGTTAAAAGTTCTTTTGAATATTAACAAGAAAACATCACTTTGTTCTTAATAGCAATCAGGTGGCTGAGGGATAAACAATAGAGAGGGAAGGTAAACACGGGCACCTGGTCTATTTTTCTTTCCGAGCGTTAACCTTTCTTTTTGCTTTTTGTTAGGGCTTTCGCTTTTACTTGATGTATTTTTTTAAAGGAACACACAGGTTTTCGTGTGCAGATCTATGAGAGATGGTGCATGTATTTATTACCCTTCGTTAACAATCCTAACCTACGCTACACCTATCGTAGCTTACAATACTTGAGCTCCATATTAGAATTTTTTAAATATTGTAGTCAGACTATTTTAAGTGCTTAGAAGCTAAATTTGCTAAATACACATTTTTGTCATATGAAAAACAATAACTTGCCAACGACCTTGAATTTAAAACCCTAAATAATTAAAGGCTTGTTATTAATCTATATTTATTTCATAAGTAAACTCAAAATTCCCAGTGTGGACATAAATAAGATTTAAATTCCCAAAAATACTTGTGCTATTAAACCGCAAAACAATAATTTAAACTAATTGCATGTGTCCTAGTTCAACCCTAACCTCACTTTTTTAAGAAATTTTTTTCAGCAATTTGTTCACAATAGAATAATGAAACTAAAATTTTAGTGAAAAACAGCAAAAAAAAAGTTTTTAACCAAAACCAAATTGTGTGTGAAAATATATTTTCTCTTCAAAAATTTACTTTCAATTGTTTTGTGACCCAAATATAAAGAAAAACGTGAGGGTTGGCAATTTAAATGTATTAAATTGGGATTCTCACAAATTTTTTGTTTTCAATTGTTGGGATAAATTTAAAAGCCGCGAAACTAATGGTACGTGACTTTGGCTAAAAATTTCTGTTGATATGTGCGTAGTACTGTGGATATTTAGCGAAAATATTATTTTTTTTGCATTCAAATATTAAAGAGGCGAAAGACATAAAAGAGATTGTTAATTGATTAACCCCTAATTGTTGTGCGAGTCCTGTTTTGTTCGCCTGCATGGACAGTTAAAGTGTAAAGAAGTTTAATATGTCATGCATTGTTTTGTATAAACAATAATTGAAATACTTATTTTATAATAGAAAATAAATATGAATGATATTATGGTAGTCATTCGAATGGTTGCCTGGCCATTGTTATATATTATTATCGCCGTTTTTGCATCCAGTTGAAATGCAATCAGGCGAATTGTAGAACAGTCTGCCTCATTTATTACTTTGATAGTTTAATGTGTCATGGTTAATTAACTAATAAGCTAATAAAGGAAAATACAACGTTTGGTTGGTTCTCACTTATGTAGTTCTTGGAAAAGGATAAATTTCAAAAATGTGGGAGTTTCCTTTAGAAAATAAATAAATTTTTCTATAAATACCTATGTCACAAGTAATCCTTAAAAAATATCCTTAGAATTCAACTAAATTAGGCTATAGCTTTCTTCAAAAAATTTTAAGTAAAACCCAAGCATTGTTAAACCAAATCATTTGAGTCAAACATTTTAAATTTTTGTTGTAAAATAAAACATATTCCTTCTTCAAGTAAAATATTTTAAAATTAAATTCCTTGCATTTTTCTTTGTCTTGTAAAACTCATTACACATTCCCTTAATGGTTGAATGAAAAGCCAAATATTTACATCTCAATGGAAAAACAATTGTCATTGCGTTGTAATGTTTCGGAACGTGTAAAGATAAATATTGCCACCAACAGACATGGTCTGCTATTTATGCTGTCAAATGAACACAATATGAAATTCCCATGACAATGAAAATTTAGATGTAAAAATGTTTTCATATTATATATTTCATAAATAACCATTGAATTGCTGCGACTTAATGGAATTATAAGAAACACAATAATGTTAACAGCAGTAACATGATAATAAGAAATTTATTGAGGCATTAGGAGAAAGAATACTAGAAGAGGACACTATTTCTTTAGATTTATATTTCACAATTTTAAAAAATCATTGAATATTTTGATAAGAAAGCTGGCAATGGTATACTAGTGACCTGATTGACTACTACACACACACTGGAACCCTTTCTTCATGGGGAATTCTTCGTAGATATTTTAGGGTGAAACACCGACGGAACTAATTTTCGGTACTCGTCGATCTGAAAAGTGTATGTAAGCGGGTCTGAAAAGAGAACTGGTGTTGGAAGAGGTTTTTTTATTGCACAAACAAGTTTGGGTTTTTTAAGAACGCCTAAAAACCGACAAAACTGTCAATGATTGCTCCGTCCTGTTGGAACAACATGTCCTCTAGTCCTAATTCGCTCAATTGCGGCAGAAAAAACTCAGCTAACATGGCCCTAAAACGCGCACCGTCCACTGTTGTCGTTTGAATAGCGGCGTCCTCGAAAAAATAGCCCGATGACTCCTCTAGCATGAGCATGAGTCACTTTAAGCAGGTGTAATGGCTTCTCGTGCATCACTTGTGGATCTTCGGTGCCCCAGAAGAAATAGTTTTGCTTGTTCATGTACCCGCTGAGGTGGATATGAGCCTCGTCGCTAATTATGAATTTAGTCAAAAAATCATCCACTCCGCCTTCGAAATTTAGGATGACTTGGGCGTTAGTTACAGGCGTTTGGCGGTCAACAGGCAGCAGCTAATCCACGGAATGGACTTTGTAGGGACGACCGGCTGATGGCTAATTGCGAGGCACGGTGTCTGGTCGAAGATTCTGGCGACAGCTCGACATCCTCGCCAACAGCGGCGATATTCTCAGCAGGACGGGCGCACCGGGGGCGGCTACTTTTGGCAGCGTCTCTTGTGCTTCCATACTTCTCAAGGTTGGTGCTTAAGCGGTGCAGTGTTTGCGCAGTCGGTGCTGGACGACCGGGAAATCGGTGACGGAATTCGCGCCGCGCCAACACCACCGACGAATTGTTACGCAAAAAAATAGACAGGATTACTCAGCGTTCTTAGCGAGTCTAGCGCTCCGTGCCTTGTTCACAGATTTGACATGAGCCGTTATTTGTAAAAATAAGAGCATCTTCCAAAAGTGTGATTTCTTTTGGCCCTTCTTGTACTAATGGTGAAAAACGAGAAAACCTCCGGGGTTACTACGTATGAAAATTGACGTACTTCCTCTAAGAGGCTGACTCCAACATACACAAATAGGAAAGGTCAGCTATAACGATACACGCCTCTCTCTATTACGTTTTGTTGCAATTTTCAAGTCAGCAGTTTTATAAAAGCAGAGATTTTAATAATACAAAGAGTTAAATATGTATTCGCATCTGTGCTTATTTTAAATAATAATAATAATGGAAAACCGCTACTGTATCATGTCAGTTTATCTGTGATTGTCTTGAAACATTTGTTTGTGGTTTTTAATATTCATTTTGATTTTTTTGCATATTTTTTTTCTTATTTTTGGTGGCCGTTTCTTTTCTTTTTGTTGCTCCTACATTTTTCCTATTTGAGTTGTTGTTGCTCCAGACAAATATAAAAACGACTATACTTCCTTGTAAAATATTTTAAAAAAGAATATCTTGTCCACGTTGTTGGACTAATGGTCGTTAATTTCATATCTGCATTCATAAAATCTCAATAATTAATGAAAGTACCAAAAATGTGAAAGAAGTGCTTTTGTCCACTTAGTTAACTTTCGGCCCTAATCGATTTCCGAAGCCTTTTCTCTGATATTTCTATAGTCATTAAAAATCCTAAATGGTTTAAAAACCTTTAAAAAAAGTACCAAAAAGAGTTTCATATATTCTTGCCACCTGTCAAATGCAATTAGCATTTTCTTTCTATATTTTTTGGTTTAAAAGTTGAAAAAGAACCTTTATAGTTTTTACCCTTTTCTCTACCTTTTCAGCTAGACAAAAATTTAAATAAAGTGCCACAAACATATTTATAATTTTTCGAAACCTCTCAAACGCAATTTAAAATGCATACGTAAGTTTTAATCTTTGTTGGTTTAGAAATTGAGAAATAAACCTAAGTACTCCTAAGCATCCAAAATTTCAAAAAAGTGCCCGACACGGGTTTAATTATCAGTTATTTTGTTTACTTAGATTGAAATACTATTTATAGTTTATTTGTTCGTTTATGGTTAAGAAAAAAGCAACATATCGATATCTAGTTTTTACCGCTTTGAGTGCGAGTTTCTCAGAATCTTAAAAATACATACATCGGGAGAACTACTCGTAGTCCAAATTTCAAGATCTCAGCTTGAAGCGTTTGAGATGTACGATATTAAATAAAATTGGTTTATTTTTTTGAAAAAATTTAAAGATTTTATTTAAGACGTATACAAGTAACTCTTTGATGCCCTTCAAGGATTTAAAGTTTACCAAATATGTCTTCTTCTTTAATACCATATGGGCTCAAATAGTCAGCAGTCCATTTATCAATTTTTGATATTAATTCGGGAGTTAATTCGTCTTTAAAAGAACCAACAATGCCACGGCGCATAAATCTAAAAACATTTAAGATTTTGATCAAAATCAAATCTATCACATCATTATAACAAAACTTACTGAAAATCTTTCGAGGGACTTGTTTTGTAACCCTTTAAATAAGATGTCAAATTTGTAGCTTGGTTTTCTGCAAGTAGATTTATTTGGCTTAAAAGGAGTAATTCAATAAAGCAATGGTTATTACACACTTTTCATTTCATCAAATGATAAATGCCGTAACATATCCTCCATTTCATTTTTAGTCAATTGAGATCTCCCGAGGAAAACACATAATCTTTGCAATACACCTGCCAAATCACGCTGCATTTCTTCGTAGGTGACAAAGAAAATAAAGGGCTCATGGCGCATTTGATAAAAGTCCACAGTATGTGACCAGAAAGGTGTGTAACTGATTTCATTGTTGAGAAAATTTTCTACAAAATTATTTAAATCCTTACCCTGCCACATGTTTAGACTTCTGGTAAAGTGATAGCAGGAGATAATGACATCCTTGACATTACGTGCCACATAAATAATCTTGCAAGAAAAGAAAACTCAATTTGTATTTATAAGTTTCAATTGTATTGCATTACCTTTTGCTTCTTTTTCCATATTTCTAAAGGCAAGAGGTTGGCTGGTAAATGAGATTTTATAAGACGAGGACTTTGCAGCTTTTCGCATAGCTCTACGTGATTTGGTAAGCCTGGAAAAGAGCCATGATAGCTGCAGGATAATAGCCATGAAATATTAATTATTAAACCTTAAATTTTATCGAAAACCCAATTAATTTACTAACTTTAAATACGGACTTCTAACCATAACGACTTCTTCCTTAGATTTCTCATAATCCAAATTATTTAACAACAGCCAGGCACACTCTTGCATCCAGGTAGTGCCACATTTTAAAAATGTTACCACAAATACATCATCTTCTCTTAAGCGAAAATTAAAAAAGTCATCAAAAACCGTTTCAAAATGAGCCGACAACGTGCACCATGTCTTCGACCAGTTTTTCTTTAGTGGAATATATTTGCCTTCAGTTGCATATTTCATGATCGGAAATGTCATTCCAGATTCGCAAGATTTATTACTATATTTCCGAGTTTTTAAAATGCTGACAGTAGCCATTATGTTAAGGGAAGATGTTCTTCTTTTAAGATCTCTGCAACAACTAAAAGTAGTGGCACTAACAACATTATGAAAAACCTAATTCTTCTCTATTTTTAATGTTTTTGTGAATAAACTTAACAACTGTAATAAGATAAGTAAGTCTTATCAATTAGTAAATATATTTTATTTCAAAATTAGATTTTTAAAAATATTTTAAATATTTTGAATACCTCAAGGCAATTTAACTGATAACCCTCTAAATTTTTAACCAATAAAAAAAGACACTCTAGGAAAATGTAAAAGTTAAATATAAGCACTACTTACGAGCTATAAAAGATAGAAAAATATTTGAAACAGAGCTAAACTTGTTTACTTAGATGGCTATTACAGAACATTTGCTCCACTAGCCGAACGTGGAATTGATCTTCTTCGCTTCCTCTTCAATTTTTGACACCAACTTTTGATATGTCTTGATCCTTTCATCGGAGTCTTGGTCTTTCCTCCTGCGTGACCCGTAACCAGGTTCGCATTCAAATGACTTTCTAGCTGAAGCATCTTCATTCATTCTCACAACATGAATGCAGCCAACGTTAACGTTAAACTTTGATACGCGTAAATATGTATGTTAATGTCGGCAAATAGTTCATACAGCCTCCGGCTCATACGATATCAGTATTTTCCGACAATGCAGATTGAGCCATAGATTTTCTAAAGAATTTTCCTCTCGAAAACCCCAGGCATTGCCTCATCTGCTTTTGAAAGTACCCACGCTTCAGAACCATAAACAAACACGGGTAGTATCAGTGTCTTGTAGAATGTGATTTTTGTCTGTCGGGAGGTGAATATGCTTTTAAACTGCCTATTTAGTCCAACTGTTAGCCAATATTGGTCTTCTTCAAATCTCAAAGCTGATGTTGTTTGCTTTTTTACGGCGGTGTGGAGATAGTTTAATTCGATGACTATTTCAAAGTTGTAGTTTTTAACTTCCACTGTCTGCCCAACTCTACTGGTCCTGTGCGTTGTTCCAACAACTTGGCTTTATCTGCAATTACTGTCAGACCCACTTTGGCTGATTTTTTCTTGACTTTTTTAAAGCTGGAAATTACTGCTCGCGATGTTCGCCCAATGATGTCAATTTCGTCAGCGTAAGTAAGTTACATGTGCTGTTTTGTGAATGGTGTACCAGTTCTATTCTCATTTGTGTCTCGTATAATCTTTAATAAGAGGATGTTAAAAATTACATGAAAGGCTGTCTCCTTGTCTGAAACCTCGATTGGTACTTAGGGGCTCAGAGATATTCCTGTCTTTTCTAATCGGGGATTGCCTGTCCTATGCAGAGTCGTATTAGTCTCGCAGGGATACCAAGCTCACACATAGCTTGAAACACTTTTAAGCGTATGAGGCTGTAGAAAGCGGCCTTGTAGTCAACAAATAGATGGTATATGTCAATCTGTCTTAATTGGGTCTTTTCCAGGATTAAGGTGGTATGTTTATCTGCTCGATAATGAATTTGTCAGGCCTCAAACCTCATTGATATGGTCCAATTATCTCGCCGAATTTTAATTTTAATATTTTACATAATACGCTGGAAAGAATCTTGTAACCAATGGGAAGGAGACTTATTCCGTTGTAGTTGGCACATATTTCTTGTCTTTTATTTTCCGCACAGGACCTAAAACAATGCATTTTATCTGTATCAGCTACCAGATTATCTTCCTTATGTCTGCAGAAGAATGTGCCTCTACCAAGACCTTTAGTTTGACGTTTTACTCTTTGGTAAAATTTTCGGAATTCATTTGGACTCCTGAACATCTTAATACGATCACATTTACGCCTTCCATTTCTTTCTGCGGAATGGACGTTTTTCCTCCCTCCTTTTCTCACAGTGCCTTTCAAACGCGAGAAGTGTTACTGCTGACTGCAGTATTGCCCTGAATGCCGCATTCTTCGCTTCAGTAGCATTATGGGTTCCTTGGGGAAGGCTATTCTTGAGGTTCATGAGTTAAAAACCTGAAATTAACTACCATTGGTGCAAGTTCAGGTCAAAGGTCAATCTGGTGGTCAAAAATTATTTTTTTTATTATTTTATAAGATAACAAGTCTAGAAATGTAAAATTAGGAATTACTTGAAGCCCAAAGTCAATTAGATGATCAAAAAGTACTTTTTTCCAAATTTTGGTACTTTTTTAAATTTTTTCAGATTGTTAGTATTAAATAATGCCAGCCTTGCTGCTACCCGGAGCCCGAACGATAATAATGACTTACACGTACACTACACGAGTGCTATGGAAAACCAAAAAAATGAGAGCGAATTTTACAAAAAGTTTACTTCGTACCACAGTGCTGAAGAACAACAACAACACAGGTTGATGTTGCAGTGCAGCGTTGCCGTTTGATGGTCATTTGTAATATTTTATTAAACTTTTTGAACTCCTACGTAACATGTTACATTTTAACGGTTTTGGTCTAATTTTTCTAATTTTTTGTACTTGTCACCAGTGTTGCCAAGACCAAAAAATTTTTACAACCAAAATTTTTTCAAAAAGTAACCAAAAATAACCAAAATAAAAATGCATTTTGAATTATTTAAAATAAATTTTAATTTTATTTTTTAAGTCGTATTTTCTTTTTTATTGTTAAAACTTTGTACTTCACAGTTTAATAATAAAATATTAAAAAAAGGAAGAATTAAAAATGTAGTTTTTTACATAAGTACATATTAACAAAAAGACTTCAGTCATATTAAAGAAATTATTGTTTATAATAACAAAAATGTTTCTTCTTTAAAATATTAAATAAATTATAATAAATAAAAAAATTTAAACGAAGTTGAAAAAATTATGTTTTTAAAATATATCATTGGCAGACCAGACATAATGCGAATCATTTTGATTTTTGTATAATTCTTTTTATTTTATTATATTGTTAATAGTTTCAAAGTTAAGCTTACAAATATAAAAACCACTTTACTTCCTTGTTTACTCTGACTGACTCTGCTCTGACAGACTCTGGCTATTTTGGTTTTATCTGTTCACTTTGGTTGTGTTCTGTGGTGGGTCGGTCAACAGTTGGTTGAATCGTTCGTTGATTGCATTGGTTTCAGTCTAGTTGCTTTCATACGAGGTTTTGCTGTTATAATTCTGGTTGTCTTTTTGTATTTTATTTGCCCTTAAGGGCGCCCTGTAGTGTTAATAAATGAGAATGATGATTGCTGGCTACTAGTTATTGTATCCCATACCACTGTGTACTTATTCTTCTATCTTCTTTAGGAAGCCATTTAGCAGGAAACATACTGTTTTCATTTTTATGTTAATGTTATCTAGTTGTTTATCATGTAGTCTGTTTAGAACAAAAATTTTTAAACGTAAAATGAGGTGATGTAATCTTTGAGACCTGGAGACTTATTTAAAATGAAGTGTTAAATAGAATGCGAAAATTGTAGTTTTTCTTTAATGATGCCTAGCTTTAGTCATTTAACTTTAAAATAATGACATTTGAAAAAAAATTTTAAAAGAGAAAGGTAGTAAATTAACTAAAGGTTTATTGAAAAAATATACAAAGGTGATTCTGAGATTATCGGCCAATTTGCTGTCCCTATTTATTTTAATAGGGAAATGTAAAATATATCAAAGAAATTTACTTCTGAGTAACGTTTTGAATATTATTTGCAATCACTACAAGAATTATATTTCGCCGACAATAATCTATGTTTTCAGTCCTTACCAAATCGCATCTAGTGACTTTTTCTTATCTCAAAGAGCAAATTGTCACTCCGAAACTCCTAAAGACATCGATGATTGCTTTAGTAGCATTAATATACAAACTGATGAAGCCGCTGAACATGCTTCTTTTACCTACCGCCTACAGGTCAACAAATGGAAGGAGAAATTGCCGAAAACAGGCAATTTGCAAATGCATTCTAAATCACAAATTAGATTTTAAAAGTCAACATAGAACCATCGAAAAACCCACAGATTGGTGGAAGAAAAGCCTTTGATTAAAACAAGTGTTGCTTCGTGCTTTTCAACGATGTTTATCAAGCTTTCGATATACAATGACATGAAGGCCTCTTAAGCAAACTTAAGCTAAACTTTATTTGGAATCTCTGTAATTTTTTGGGGAGGAGTTTTTCAGACTCAGATTCTGGTGGTGACGAAGGCCGCGGAAATGATAGAGGAGGACGCCGATGGAAGACGGGATGTAACAATCATCGTTGACAGTCAGGGCACGCTCAAAGCCCTAGAGAGACATTATGGCAGGTCTAGACTTGTGGACGGATATAGACGTGCGCTTAGGGCGATCTTCGCGATACGCAGGGTTATACTCTCTTGGTTGCCGGGATGACGTTGCCGGTGCTGCAAATAAATTGGCGAGGACGGGATCGCTTCGAGATATTGGGCTTGGTTTTGAGCCGATACGGCCACCATAGGGTTTCTATTATGAACTATTAGACAAATTGGGCCAAACCTAGAAGGACAGGACGGATTGCGGGATCTTTAGATTTCTGTGGCCCAGGATTGGCAGGAAGAAAACTGCTCTGCTGCTTAAGAATATCAGGGGGTTCTGATTTACATTATTTGGACTCTCGCAGGGCTCTGTGATGTAAGATATATGAAGAATAAATGAGATGGAAATTGTTTGGATTTCTGCTGGTTATGCGGGGCTTATGCGGAGATGGAGACTGTTGTCTGTCACTGTCCAGGGCTGTAGATCCACCGACAGAGGTAGTTGGGTGGGCGCTCTTTAGATGAACTTTGTGAGGTCTCTGGTTGTGGGCTATGGAACATCACAAGATTTATCAAAGGGCTTGGTTGGCTGGGCAGCCCCTACGCGCAATTGACGACCACTGACTTCTTTTGTCTTCTTGCTGACGGCCTTCTTGCTCTCTTTTTTACTTCTGTGTCGTTCTACATAAAAATTCCTTTGACTTTCCTTTTTTTAGACTCTTCTGAAGGGATTCACAATGCGCCTATAGGCCTGTTGGTCAAGGTGGCGAATTGCACTGCTCACTACCCATTTTAACCTAACCTTACCTGCGAAGAGTTTAAGGTAGCCCCAATACGAACGGGTGATTTTTTAAAATTATTAATACACTATATGTCGAAAATAACTGCAGCATAAAACCCACGTTAAAAGGAAATACTACATAGGAGCACGTGAAATTATTCCCCAATACAACGGACCATTTTCCTCAAGTTTTCTATTTAAAAAACTTTCGATTTCAAACCACCACAAAGTATTTTTTTTAATATTTACATTTTGAAAAAAAAATTAACACTGACTGGCCGATCTGAATGGTATATAAGATTCGGCACAGCCGAATATAGCGTTCTCACTTATTTTTTTCCATGAAAATCCACCTTTATTTGAAAAATTGTTATCAAGTGTTTTTCGTTAAATTAACCCTTGCGTTTCCTTTGTTTCTCTAAAAAAACTATGTTCCACTGAAAAAGAGCAAATCACTTATGCAGACGACTGTTTTACATATAAAACAATATTTTTAGGAAAAAGCTTGACCAAATATTTTTCTTTTAGCCACCTGGTTGTTACTTAAGTATTTACTTTCATATGATTTCATTTTTGGTTAACAAACAGATGACAATTCTAATGAAGAATGGAATAATAAATTTGTAATATTTCCTAATATGTATTTTTTTTACATTATTAAAAAAACACATAAGCTACTTTACTATAACACTATTTGAAAAAAACTGTTTTTTCTGGTGTCATTTCAAAATGTAAACAGAAAAATTACACCAAAACATTGTAAGGAAAAAAGTAGTTTAGCCCTTTTTTTTGGAATCATGGTGATGGTGCACCTTTTGCCCTACACCTTATGGTACTCATTAATTTAATAAACAAACAAAGTACACTTACGTACATATGTACATATATGTACATACATACGCTTTTGTGAAAAATAAATAAAAAAAAACTTAAAAAAGATCATATATAAAATTTATGGAATATTTTGGAACAGTGGCGGGATACATGGTAAAACCACTTAAAATAATACCAGAAAAAATTTTAAAATTTTCACTTCTAAATTAACAGCAATTAACCCACCACTACGTAAGCGCAGTTTAAGTTTCATTTAAAACAAAATACAAAATGCGAAGGAGACCTATAATCCCACAAAAAATACCTTAAAACTTAATAATAAAATATTTCATTTTTGCTTAAAAAATAATGATAGTTCATTAATTTTTTTTGTCAAAAAATATTTTTTTTTTTGCAGAAATAACTGTTTTTTTAAATTAATTATAGAGTCTTACATCAAATCGTCAGTAAACTTCAACCAAATTCTTAAAAAACCTCATAAATATATCCTTTATTTATATAATAACTTTAATAAACTTATTGAGAATTTCTAAATGCAAGCCCAAACATGCAAGAGTTTGTTCCAAAAAACTTAAACGATTTTTTGCTATTAGCTGATTTCCTCTTTCCCTTTTGCATTTGGATACCAATGGGTTATCGCTTAATGTGTTAAAACAATTTCCAAATATTATTCAGGATATGATTTTAGTTTTCTTAGTTTGGTCAAATCCTGAATATTATTTGAAAATTTTTCGTAAATATGAAAACCCAAAAAATAACTATAATTTTTATCACATTTGCTTTTTATAAAAATATAAAAAAAATATTACAAAAAAATAATAAAGTACCCAAAATGTAAAAAAGTACTTTTTCCAAAAAGTACGTCTTGCCTGTATATATGTACTATTTCCAATCATAATTTTGTTCAGCAGTTTTCTGATGAAATTCGGATTTTATTTTTATATTTATTGGCTTTAAAGTTACAAAAAAGTTTTAAAATAAGATTTTAAGCATTTTTGTACGCTATAAGGTGGCCAAACACTTCTTTTTTTGCAGATTTAACCGTACGCGCGAATCTGTACATTGAAAACTGTCGGTGGGGTGGCCCCAAGCCGCCTTTTTGGCACCCATTGAAAAATGTCTGCCGCAACGTGTTCGTTCAAAACTTCTTGTGTGTGCGACTACGAAGATATAAAGAACGGCTTTTTTAGCACCTGGTAGGTAAAACGAGTATTACAACGTCAACTGATTATTTTTGCTATATTATTTTTAACTGATTATTTTTTGCTGAACTACTTTTTTGTGAAACTCTCTGACAAATTTGTATTCATTTGTTCTGTTTATGCAAATAAATTGCACCAGTTTGTTGACATTTGAGTATCACCTTTGTTTTTATTGTTGCCGTCATAATGCCACCAAGTAAATACAATTTAAGCAAAGTAAAAAACTTCTAGTGTGTGGATATTGTCGTTATTCGTGTTTGCCCGTACAGTTTTGCACGTGCGGTTAAAACTGCCAAAAAATAACAAAGTGTATGGCCACCTTTATCGTATTTCCATTTTTTCGAGACCTGTCGAGCTAACAATAAATTATATTTTTATCTTTATTGCTTCAAAAGTGCCAATTTTTACCTTTTTTATACCTCTTAGGAATCAAAGTACCAAAAAGTACAAAAAAGTACCAGACCCGAGTAAGTCCAATTTTTGAGACTTTATTTTTGTTGTGTATAGCTTAGAAAATGGCATATTACTGGTTCTTTCCTATTTCATCCCTAAAGGTCCAAATTTTTCGAAACCCCATCTAAGTGTTTCTATACATCAAAAGATGTACACCCACAGTCCAAGTTTTAAGTCTTTTGCTTAACGTGTTTGGGCTGTACAATCTTGAATAGGTCAATTAATATCGCTATTTCTTTATGTATAGAATAAATTTTTTTTGTAAAAATGCATTAAAACTTTTGAAATAATTTTTTTAAAAGGATATTCCTAAAAACTTAATTATTATTCAATTTTGACCGCGAAACTTTTTTGGGTAATCATGAGGCAAAAGTATTTCCATTTTATTTTACAAGATTATTTTTTTTTATCATTTCTTTTTTTTTTAATTTTGTGCATTTTATTTAAATACCACACAAGTTAGAAATTATTTGTTTAAGTATTTATGTCAAAACCAATCGCCTAACAACATAGTTAAAACATATTTAGTTGAGAGGGAGAGAAAAACAGAAATCATTTATAATTTTCACATAATGAGGCGTCATAATTTAAAGAACTATTTTCTACTGTTTTTCTTTGATAACAAAAAGCAATTTTTAAAAGTGTCTGTGCATTTTCAAATGTACTTGGACTGCAGCCAAAAAACTATTTTTTTCAACAAATTGTTGATTTGGGTTCCTGGAAAATTTAGATTTTGTTTCTAAAGTTGAGAAAATCTCTAAAACACAGACCCACACCCGCACAAAGAAAAAATACACTTGACACATTTTTAGCGTTAAAAGTATTTTAAGCAAAGCAACAACAGTGTGACAAAAAAAGTGTCAAATTACACTAAAGTTGTTGCTAATGCGAGCGTTTGTGTGTATTTGTGTGAGTGGGTAGGTAAAATAAACACTTTTGATCCCACTTGTGGTAGTTTTTCTTTTTAAAACAATATTTATAATTATCTTTTTTAAAAATTATTTATTTATTTAATTTTGAAATATGTAAATGTTTATTGTGAGTTATCATAACCTCAAACATGTTGGGAAAATAATAACATGCTTGTCACGAAAGCAGCACCCTTCTACATAAACTAAAGATATTTAAGGGGAAACAAAATATAAATAAAAGAGCAAAAGAAACGCAATTTTTATTAGTAGGTAGTTTAAAATAGATCAACAAATTTAAAATTTTATTTAAACTTCATCTTCTAAGACTTCAAACACTCGCGATTTCTTCATTATCAAAAGCTCTAAAGCATAAAAGTCCCTCCATGATAGCTTCGACTTTTCCATATTTATCTCAAAGCCAACGATTTTGTCGTTTGTGGAGAATGTTGTTAAAATTTTTTAGCCAAGCAAATGATGTCAATACACTAAACATCTTATAAGTGGAAAAATGAATTTTACTGGATTAATTTTCTACTCTGAATGGTGCTACTCATTACTTCATCAAGTTATAAGATATCACGCCTGGTTAATTCGGCGCTAATTACTAAACACATTCTGGTTGACACCACTTGTATGGGAGCTAAAGCTGCAATGAAAATACCTTTAGGAAAGGACTGAAATCCCGCCGGACATACACCAACTAGCAATCGGTTTGTTTTCTTCGGTTTGAATTCAGTGATGTAGACGAATTCTTTCAAATTTTCTTCCTATTTGATATTCTTTAATTGAGCGATATCAGGCATTAAAATACAGGGTGTCTGGTGGAGAATTTTTATTTTTAAGTACGATTTTTTCAAAAAATAACAAGTGGTGCGGAGGGAAGGTGGCGACGTTGGAATTATCGATTTTGCGGATGTGTCGGTCACGATGCCGCAGTGGTCAAGTGACTATCGCGCTTTCGCTGTGGAGACATTTTCTAAGGGTAAAGATTTACGTAATTGCTCGTTAATTCGTTCGTGGGTGTTGATTTCCTCGCAACTGCTTCGACTATGAATGCCCCACGGCCAGGGTCGAGCCGATCTTCAGGGACTTCCGAAAACACTGAACTGGTTGAAAGCAGTTTACCTTAAAATTCGCAACTTTCAATACGGAAAAGAGCAGCTTTACTGGGGCTTCCTTAAACGATTATTCAATAAATTTCTTAAAAAGGATCAAAGTTCTATCCTTTTAACATTCAAATTGTTCAAGAACTGAAAGAAAGTGACTTTAATTTACGCAAAATTTTTTTTGAAACGATGTTGGAGCGTGGCTCCCATTTTTCGGACCCACGAGGCTTATTTTCACCTTAACGGCCACGTCAACAAGCAAAGCTGCCGTTACTGGTCTCCAAAAACCCGCAACCCGCAAATGACACATCAAAAATCATTGAATTGCTCCAGTGTAACTGTTTTTAAATGATGTTGGAGCGTGGTTCCCATTTTTCGGACCCACGAGGCTTATTTTCACCTTAACGGCCCCGTCAACAAGCAAAGCTGCCGTTACTGGTATCCAAAAAACCCCAACCCACAAATGACACATCAAAAATTATTGTATTGCCCCAGTGTAACTGTTTGGTGTGCCTTATCCACGCATGAGATAATTAGACCATTTTTCAAAAATTCTCGAGGCCGGGCGACGATTGTCAACGGGGAAATTATCGACGCATGTTCACGGAACTCTTTTTAGCAAACCTTCAAGCTCATCCACCGTACATTTCACACACGTGGTTTTAACAGAATGGGGCGACTGCGCACACAGCCAGAACCTCAATAAATTTCTTTTTTTAAAAATTTCCCCCAAAAATTGATCAGTCACAATGGTGGCATCCCATGGCTACCGAGGTGGCCCAACCTAGCTCCAATGGATTTTTTTATGGGGCTACTTCAAGAAGAGGGTTTGTAATGACAATCCCCAATCTCCTGTGGCTTTAAAAAAAATATTTGTCGAGAAATCAGCTGAATTAAACCAAGTTTACTGCAGCGTGTGGCGCAGAAGACAAGACCCCTTTTTGAACAGTGTTTTCGAATCGACGGAAGACATCTGGATGGCATACTCCTTAAAAACTAGATCCCCATTTTCATTATGTCGTTCAATGCTCTTAATACGTTTTTATTTAAGTTGAAAAATAAAAATCTGCCACCAGACACCCTGTATTAAGTTTTGGGCTTTGCAAGACCTGGTCTGTGACACAGAAAATGTAGTACTCTGCGATCGAGCCCCTATAAGGATAATTTTTGAGCCGTAATATGGCGGTAAAAATAAAAAGGGTTTTTCTTTTTTCTGTACAAAATAGTTTTATAAGTATTTGGTTGCTTATGTTATCAAAGCCGAGAGCTTTTGAATTATAACTTTGAAAATTGTTTCTCAAAAAAAGACAAATCACAAATTTTTCAGAAGTTTTTAAAGTATTTTTTTTAATTATTGTTTCTTAAGTTGGCTATGGCAACCCTGTTCTTATTGTATTATTAACATGTTAATACCTGTAAGTGAAAAGTTGCAGGTGTGTCAGGGTATGATTCCTTATATCATCCATTTTAAACACGAGGGAATGTTTAATCTAACATGTTACACATGTTTAAAATTTATTAAGAATCTAAAAGAATTTTTTTTTTTTTCATTATAACCTACAAAACTGCAAAGGATAACATCACCTACCTATTTATGCATACTTGCGTAATTTCCCGCTCTTTATTAATTTTTTTATGTTTGTTGTTACAACATGTTAGCGTGTTTTACACAAGCAGCATAAGAGTATATTTAGCTACAACAAAACAAACATAATAAAATTTTATAATAAAGTTTGAAAAAAGAGTACCACATAAAAGCATGTTAAAACACGTGTTTAACATGGTTAAAAAAACGTGACACAAGCTGCATAAAAAGGATTAAAAAGCATAAGAGTTGCCACTATTTACATATGTAAGATGAAAAATCTTCAAAAATACAACCACAATGCAATTTGAGTGAATGCAAAAGGGAAATACAATAATTTAAATTTTTAAAAATTAAATTAAATAAGAGCTTAAGGCAGCCCTATGCGCAAAAAATACAAAAATATTGCAATAAAAAATTGTAAGGATTAATTAAATTCAAGTTAATTTAAGACTTATTGAAGAATACTTTTTAATATTAAAAACATTTTACATACTATAAGGTGTTTTAGGCAATTCTTTATAACAAGCAATAATTTTCGTATATTTTGGTTTAGAGCTAGCGAAGTTTACCGGGCTCTAATAGTTAGTAAACAATGTTCTCTTATTTATATCCTCTTTTTAGAACCCAATTAAATTTATTTGTTTTAATTTTGTTTAAAATAATTTTTAATTTAAATTCACAAAATTCAGACAATAAAAGCAGTTGATAAACAATAAACAAACAGAAGGACAGAAACTTAAACCAACAATTTTCAAAGTTGTCAAAAGTTTTGTTGGTTTTTATTTGGAAATAAATTGTCAGGATAATAGAATAAAAAAGAAAACCGTAAAAATTAAACCCTTTACCCTTCGTAAAAATATTCATTTAAATCAAAACCAAAAAAAAAAAGAGGACAAAGTTTTAAATCAACTTAACACCCTTTTAAATGAAATCAAAGTAAATACAAACAGACGAAGACGACAGACATTAGTTACTCTTGTGTTTTTACCTTTAGCCAGCAATCCTGGGGCTAAAACTCAATGCTTGCCGGACGAAATAATTGTTTGTTTAAGTCTTTCCTCTAATCTGCATAATAAAATTAGAAATATGTTTGCAAGTGATAGAGAAAATTAATTATTGTCTTGTTAAAAATTTAATTATCTTGAGTGTTAAGTGTTGTTCTTAAATTTTTTAAACTTGTAAAAGTGTATAAATCATATAAAAGAAGCCTTTTTATCCTTGCTTTGATATAAATAACAAGTTTCGTGTCTTATCATCATTTCAATCAAAAGAAATTTATTCGCTTTTTAGTTATCGCTATAATAAAAAAACGCGGCCTCTGCTTATATCTTAAATGACTTACAATTGTGGTTTAAGTCTTAAATCTAAAACTGCAGTTTTATGGCTATTTTTTACAATCGCTAACAAGTCTATAAATTTAATATTTGAAATAAATCTTAAGAGTGAAGAGTTGGAAAATTTAGAGATACAAACTTTTGAAACTTGATGCAGTTGAGTTTTAAATGCATTTAAATCACTGTGTATTTGTAGTCTGTCAAATATTTTTTACATGATTTTATCGTGAACAGTGATACCCAATCTTCTTTCAAAAAAGCAATTAGAAAGTTTTATCCAGTTAAGCCAAATTATATTATACTCTTGCACTTTACATATGTCTTATTAGCTGCTTTCCAGACTTTTGATTTTACACACGGGTTAAAATTTATTAACTTGGTTCCCTTTTATGGATGTTCAGATCGCCATAGTACGATTAATATGACAAATAATTGTTTATTAATTAGCCTTAATTGTATTTTTAATGTCAGCAGAAGATCGCCCTGCTATTGTCAGAGGGCCACCAAGACGTATTTCAAGATCTTGCTAGTACATTCTGAAAGCCCTGGTGTTTGAAGAGTTTGTCTCATTGCTTTAGTTTACGAAATGTTTACTTTCAGGCAATCTTTGCCAGATTCAATCAGAACTGCATTGATCTAAGCCTAATCTTTGAAGTTATGTCAGCAATGTCAAAGCCTTATAGTCGTCAATCAAATCCCCATTTTATGCTTTGCTTGCGTGAGGCTCGTCTCATAATGCTATCCAGAAAAATAGTAAAGGGTAAAAGTGGCTGTGTGCATTCCTGTCTTATTCCCGCTTTGATTAGAAATGAGTTACTACGACCGCCTTTGTAGGAATTTCGGGGATCTAAATTGTGATCATTGTAAGCCAAGAGTGTCTCCGGAAAACGAACACTAATCGGGTTTTACATCTGCACAATACGAGTACCTACAAAAAACCATAACAAAGAGCACAAAACAACAACAACACAGGATGATAGTGCATTGTTTTTTTAATAATAAACGAAGTGAGTATGTCATCCAGATGTCTTTCGTCGAGTAGAACACACTGTTCAAAACAAAAAATTGTGTTCTACGCCACACGCTGCAGTTATCTTGGTTTAACTAAGCTGATTTCTCGACGAATATTTTCCTTTAAGGCAACAAGAGAATGGGAATTGCCATTACAAACCCTTTTTTTTAAGGTAGCCTCATAAAAAAAACCATTAGAGCAATTTTGGGCGACCTCGTTGGTCATAGGATGTCCCCAAAGCGACTGATCAGTTTTTGTGGGAAATTTTCCCGAAGCAAATTCATTGAAGCTCTGCCTGTGTGTGCAGTCGCCTCATTCTGTTAAAACCACGTGTGTAAAGAGTACGATGTATGAGCTTGCAGGTTTAGCAAAAAGAACTCCGTAATCATGCCCCGATAATTTTTTACCGTTGGCATTCGTCGCCTGGCCTCGAGAATTTTCGAAAAAAATGGTCCAATTATCTTATGCGTAGATAAGGCACACTAAGCAGTTTCCCTGGGGCAATGTAGTTGTGTTTTAATGTTTCATTTCAGGGTTGCGGGTTTTTGGAGACTAGTACCGGCTGTTTTGCCTGTTGATGTGGCCCTTTAAGTAAACATGAGCCTCGTCGCTTAAAAAAGTGGAATTTACAGTGCGAAAATGTTCTATAATCATTTCACAAAAATTTTGGCGTAAATCAAAATAATTTCTTTTAGTTTTTGAATGTTTTAAATTTTAAAAGTATGAAACTTCAGATCTTTTTGAAAATTTCATAAATAATTGCTCTTGGAAGTCCTAGTGAGGCTGCAAGTAAACTACTTTCAACCAGTTTAATGTTTTTGGGAGTTCCTGAAGGTCGACTGGGCCCTCGCCGTGAGACATTCATAGCCGTGTTTTTGCACCCACGAACGAATTGACATTCGAACTAATTGCATTCGGTCCATCACATACTTACCGAATACTGAACTTTGAACAAAATTGTCGACGAGCAATTACATAAGAATTATTATTCATAGAAAATGTCTCCACAGCGGACGCGCAATGCTCAGTCGACCACTGGGACATCGTGACCGACAAATCCGCACAATCGATAATTCCAATGGCGCAAACCTCCCCTTCCACCGTTTATTACTTTTTAAAATAATCGTATTTAAATATAGTTTCTTGCTTTTTATTTGTTTGTCACAGTTCTATTTCTATTTCCTTCATCTTTTCTATCTTTTCACAGTGTTTGCAAAAAGAACCAGTCAAACAGAAGGGCTGACATCTTTAGGCCAATCAAGGAAGTTATTCTAAAATGATCGCTATATCTTAAAGATGCTGTAAGACTGTTATTTCTATGAGTAACAAGGATTAGCACAAACATAAAATACCCTCCCAGAAAGGCGAATGATGTAAGAAATATAAATAGTTTTAAAATTATGGAAGGTCAGGATTACGCTGATGACATCTGTCCTTTTGCGATTATATGCAGAAAAAGAAGTTAAGTGATGCAGCATCGCTTAAGCAAAAGTCACATGTTTTCAAATAAAAATATCGAGAGCAACCATTTAACATATAACAAATCCTGGAAAAAATGTCTGAAAAACTTAACTCCTTATGGAAATCTTCACACATAGTGGTCAAAATAAAGCTAAAAATAGGCAATTCATGCCTAAATCGTCCCTGTCACAGGGTTATAAATCATGAAATGCAGCAGACAAAGATATAAGCGCAATTAAAGTATTGACCTACCACCCTCTTGAGCAAAATTGTACAAATATAAGGTCCATACTCAACCGCAAACGTCGACTTAAGGCAAAGAACTAATTAAACCCTAATCAAGGATGAGTAGAAATCTACAAGTTAGCAGTCGACACAGAACGATCAGCACATACGTGGCAACAAAAAGTCGAGAAAAGAGCTTTCAGACGTGACCAAGGTTGAAATCAGTTTAAACAGAAAACAATTTGGTACGGCTCTTTAACCCTTATAGGATCTTAGGAAATCAAAAATTAATAATAAAATTCCTAGACTTATGAATGGTTACCACAAACACGTAGATTGAATTCAAGAAAATAAAAGGTTCTAAATTAGTTTTTATACTTCTTATGCCTTCAACAAAGTTTTCTTTTCTGCGCCCCCTCTTGCACCAATAGTGTGGGTAAGGGGGACAACGAAAAAATTCTTCATTGAGAAGGGAATTGAAGGTATTGAAAGGAGGAACAAAGTTGAACCTAGAAGTCGTTTACTGCTTCCTAAGTAAAAGTCGATTTTGTAATATATTTATAGGACTTACCTCTGTTTCTATTCATGCTGATCGCAAAATGAAGACGACAACAAAAGTTGGTTTTGGATACTGAAAAGAAATAAGAAACGTTTAGTAAATTTAAAACGAAATACCGATTTCTTTTAAAAGTTGTCTACAATATCATTCTTATCATTTAGTAGTTAAACCTAACCTCACATTGGGAAGCACTGCTTTAAAGTATTGAAAACTAAATTTCAGTGTTACGTATATATGTAAAGATTTCTTTTCTTACAATCGTATCAAATCGTATAAGGAAAACAAAAACAGTTTAATAACAACTACACGTATCTTAAAGATCGTTAAATATTTATGAGATTTCTTTTCTTGTTTTTTTTTTTTGTTGTTGCTCTTTTGTTTCTTCTCTTTCCAAACTTTTAAGATAAATTTAAGCAGTTGTAAACACCAAATTAAAAATATTTAACAAAACAATAACTTTAAATAACATATTGACAGTAGTAGTTAGTCGTTTTGGAAATTGGAATTGATATGGCTCATATCGCAAGGTAGGGAATTTAAGATTTTTAAATAAAACTTTATTGATTTTGTAAATAAACTTAAGAAAATTTACATAAATAATTTATGACTTTAGTCAGTTTTTTTTATTATTATCAGTTAATGATTGATTTTCCATGAGGAATTTCTCAACGAATAGACAGTAATATAAGATGGCAATAAAACATAACAAAATATGTAGATTTTTTTTTTATTAATTGATAGTAATTAAAGATAATTTAAAAAAGATAAGATAAAAGTTAAACATGTTGAAAATATGTAATAAAAAATCAATTTTATACCAAATATCTGGTTGCGAGGGAACAAGTTTTGTAAAATAATATGAAAGATTGAAAATTTTTTATCAATTTGATTGATTGAGGTTTGTGATAGCTCTAGTCATGGGTATATTAATTTCATGATAATTTATGATGAGATGGAGAAGAAATGAAAAATTTAAACCTTTTATCGTTATATTTTTGAGCACTAACAATTTAGTCACTGACCCTAAAAAGTTTTAACCATATTGATATTCAATCTTATTGAATAAAGTGTTTTTGTAGTTTCTACAAAAAGCATAGAGCATCGTTGGAACGTTGTGGAAGGTTACTCAAGCGTGAATTGTTTCCAAAAAATTTGGTGGCCGGATGAAATCATCTGTTTAGGACCTGTCAATCTGAGGATATATACAGATGGGTCTAGGGGAAAAACTGGTGTTAGTGGAGCCATATTAATTGCGCAAGCAGGAGTCCCGATTTCATTCATTCAGTATACTTCAGGTTGAACTATCGGCGATAGGCAAGGTGGCTACAGGGCTACGACAGATCTATTTTTATCTGCGCCGACAGCCGTGCCGGCATCAGGTTCATTACTGATGTATACTCTACATCACAAATAGTGTGCGAATTCCGGGTACCCTTGAACCAGATGGCGCGGGTGAGGGGACACGGGACCAATGCAGGCAACTATGTTGCCGATGCAGTAGCTAAGAGTAGTGCAAAATTGAATGATAGGACAATCGATTCATTCTGCGGCATTCCTTCTTATCCTACAAGTTCCGCGAAGATGAATATTTCGTAAGAATCACAGAAGCTGGATTGATGTAGAACCGCTCGAATGATCTGACCAAGAATAAATCCAAAACGTTTCAAGTCTATCCTTGATCTGGATAAACGAAGGATAAGGGGTCTTTTGGTTGCAATTACAAGCCACTGTTATGTTTTTACCCATGTAAGCAGGTTGGAATTGCCTTTCAACGACTTCTGTAAAAGCTGTCAGAATGTAGAGGAAGCTAAGAGTATACACGACCTCTTGTGTTTCTTTCCCACACTGTATGACATTCCGATCAGATACTTTTGCATCACCAGACTGAAAAGCCTGTCAGATGTAGTCAACATTGGCCTAAACAGTATAACATCCTTTGTCATTGATAGCGGGTAGTTTGAGGATAGGGACCACTAAGTGGCGAATATTGCCGGTCATATACATAAGTTCTTAAGTTCTATCGAAGTTTTCTTATTTCATTGAATCTAATATTATTTAATGTCTTTTTTTTCTACCAATTTTTTTCTTCCCTAATTATTACAAAGAACTGAAAACACGGACTTACAGCACATTCCTTCGCCTAACTTAACCTTACTTAACCTAACCTTACTTAACTTAACTAAACCTAATCTAATCGAAGCTTACTTTACCTATTCTAACCTAACTTATCTAGCCTAGCCTAACCTAACCTAACCTAGCCTAACCTAACCCAACCTAACCTAGCCCAACCCAACCCAACCCAACCTAACCTAACCTAACCTAAGCTAACCTAACCTAACCTAACCTAACCTAACCTAACCTAACCTAACCTAACCTAACCTAACCTAACCTAACCTAACCTAACCTAACCTAACCTAACCTAACCTAACCTAACCTAACCTAACCTAAGCTAACCTTACCTAACCTAACCTAACCTAACCTAACCTAACCTAAACTAACCTAACCTAACCTAACCTAACCTAAGCTAACCTTACCTAACCTAACCTAACCTAACCTAGCCTAATCTAACCTAACCTTACTTAACCTAACCTAGCCTAACCTAACTTTACCTAACCTATCCTAACCTAACCTAACCTAACCTAACCTAACCTAACCTAACCTAACCTAACCTAACCTAACCTAACCTAACCTAACCTAACCTAACCTAACCTAACCTAACCTAACCTAACCTAACCTAAGCTAACCTTACCTAACCTAACCTAACCTAACCTAACCTAACCTAGCCTAACCTAACCTAGCCTAACCTAACCTAACCTAACCTAATCTAACCTAACCTAACCTAACTTTACCTAACCTATCCTAACCTAACCTAACCTAACCTAACCTAACCTTACCTAACCTAACCTAACCTAACCTAACCTAAGCTAACCTTACCTAACCTAACCTAACCTAACCTAACCTAACCTAACCTAACCTAACCTAACCTAACCTAACCTAACCTAACCTAACCTAACCTAACCTAACCTAACCTAACCTAACCTAACCTAACCTAACCTAACCTAACCTAACCTAACCTAACCTAACCTAACCTAACCTAACCTAACCTAGCCTAACCTAACCTAACCTAACCTAACCTAACCTAACCTAACCTAACCTAACCTAACCTAACCTAACCTAAACTAAACTAAACTAAACTAACCTAACCTAACCTAACCTAACCTAACCTAACCTAACCAAAACCTAACTTAACCAACTTAACCTAACCTAACCTAACCTAACCTAACCTAACCTAACCTAAGCTAACCTTACCTAACCTTACCTAACCTAAATTAATCTAACCTAACCTAACCTAACCTAACCAAAACCTAACTTAACCAACTTTACCTAACCTAACCTAACCTAACCTAACCTAACCTAGCCTAACCTAGCCTAGCCTAGCCTAACCTAACCTTACCTAAGATCAGATACTGTCAGCTGTTGTTCCGAATTTAGATCGGTCCACAATTAATCAGGAGTGTCATATAAGTCCCAATGCCGAAAATGGTCTTACCCTGTATAATTTGTTAACATATCGCACTGGCATTATCTTTATTTTACTTATGTGTAGATTGAAAATCAAATAGTAATTTAGAAAGCCGTAAATCTGCTTGGATATTTAGGGGATTCATAAGGTGTTCTATTATGTTCTATTGTCATAATATCATAAAATTTATTGACATATCATATGACGTAGTATCTTGTTAGAACTTTTTTTGTATGAAAGGCAACAACAATGTTTCTAAACCATTGGGAAATTTTATATCATTATGACAATAGGACATAATAGAGCACTTTGTGAATCCCCAAGTTGTTTTTTTTCTTTGAGGTGTTTACCAAGTAGATAACACCATGATCAGTTAGATGTTCAATGAAATTCGTCAATTAAATATTTTTTTTGAATAAAACTTTTTTTTGCATTCAAAATTGTTTATCACACACTTTTTTCCACAAATACTTTTTTACAGAATTGAGCACTTTATTAAAACTTGTATTTAAAAATAATTTCAATCGTAAATTAGACTTTAGGTTAATTTGAATGTGTAAACCGTCTAAAACGATCAAATATATTGACCAATGACCAATATTTGAAATTTTTTTTACATGCAGGTCTAGATAACTTCTCTTTAAGTTTGTTCGAATAATCAAGCTTGTTTATCAAATTATTTAATCAAATTATGTTAATTTATAAACAGGAATTAAAAGGCATAACATTAATACTTTAATGATTAGAAAAAAATATTAAAAAAAAAACAAAAACCTTAAACAAAAGAATTTAATGTCAACACATTTATTATAAGAAAAGAAAACTATTATATGTTTTAAAATTAATTTTCCCAAAATAGAAAACTGAAAACAAAATCCCACTCACAGGTGGTCACTAAAGCGTAAATAATCAATTGTATGGCAAAGTAACCGAAACTAAATGCTGCTTAAAGCACCCGTTTTTGGGTCTCACAAAATTAAATGCATCTAAATGAATGAAAGAATGCATGCTTAGAAGGGGTTAAACTGACTACAAAATGCAGCCAAAAATTTTGACACAAACATTACGAACTGACCGTTATTTAAAGAAACAAAGAAAAACAAAAACTTAAAAATTTTTTTTATGTTAATTTTACACCCTAAAAGAAATTAACATTTTAAATAAGCGTTTTCCTATTTTTGTTGTCTTTCTTTATGTTAAACATTCTTAAGCGATTTTATGATCAAGATAAACATAAATAGTTTTAGTTTGGGTCATTATGCATAATAAACAATAAGTAAGAATGTTTCTACAAACATAAAACTATTAATATTAAGTTAGTTGCTACATACGTACAAACTTTTAGTTTTATGTTAGTTGTTTTAGCTAAATTCTAAAAATTTGAAAAAAGAAACATGTGTTAAATTTTTTTTAAAGATAAAAGGGTTAAAGGAAGTCCTTAACAATTTATTAGGAACATGGTTTTAATTACTCTCCTGTTGTGTTAATGTTTATTTAAGTTTTTCATTTGTCTTGTTTATTTTTAACTTTTGTTTAAGAATTTTACTTTACAAATGTCACACGATTACTGAAGAATTTGAGCATTAATATGACATTAATGAGGTGTTTTCCAGGACTTCCTAAAGACCAATTTAATCATATGATGACACACAATTTGGTAAAAAAAAAAAAAATTGTTAATAAAAAAAAACAACCCAAAAGGCACATTAATGATTACCACATGTTTTTAAAAAAAGAGTTTAAATAAGGTTTGTATCCCAAAATGTCAAGTCGAATTGGGATACAAAATATATTTTTAGTTACTGAGAAGGGTAAAGTCAAGCAAGATCACGTTTGGGTTAGAAGAATTTGCAGTTGCTCTTTATGTACTACTTATTTCTAACGTCCAGTATTTACGACAGCGAGTCATAGAAACTTTAGACAGTGTTATCATTTAGGAAAATTTTTGAACTCTGACTAAAGCTAAGAGAGTTTGACTTTGAAATCTATGTAGATTGCGACTAATAGGATTTTCCATTAAAAAGTGGCCATGGTTAGGATAGGACTACAAGCCCATTGTGAAATACTTCAAATGAGTTGAAAAGAGAAATTAGAAAGACAAAGAAAATTGTAAATATAACAATAAAAGAATAAGAAGAACATGCAAGAAGGCAGTCAGCAAAAAGTCAAAAAAAGTCAGTGTTTGTCAATCACGTGCAAGCACTTAAACCACCCCTTTACCCAGCCACCCAACCCCTTTCATAATTCCTATGCTGACACCTAGCATACAGTCATAGACCTTACCGAGACCCCCTAAGAAACGCCGCCATTCCAGCTACTTCTTTCGGCAGGTCTGCAGTGGCAGGGTAGTGGCAGACAATGTGTTCTACAGTCTCTATCTTCGTCTAATCCCCGCATAACCTGCAGATCTCCGGGGAATTCCTATCACATTTACTTGTCATATATCTTACACCGCAGTTTTTTTTGTCTCAGACCCTTTTCTCCCTTTAGGAGCAAGTCAGTGCCCTTCCTGTCAAGCCTGGGCCAGAGAAGCCTAGAAAACGCGCAATCAGCGCTGTCCCTCCAGGTTTGACCTACAGTGTTCATGGCCAAAGTGTCAAGTTAATTCATAATAGAAACTCATTTTTGCCCTTTCGACTCTATTAAACTTAGGCACTTAAGCTTGATAGGATTCAAATTTTAAATATGGGTTTTCACAGGAACGGTGTAATACTTCTGAATGAATATTATATAATTGATTGAAATTTCATTTCGTTTCCTGGACTTTTTAAGGAATTCTTAATTGTTTTTGTTTACTTACATATATACTTCTCAATAGGTTTATTTAAAAATTAGAATTAAACAGATTGATGTCAAAAAGGCCGTAAAATTATTTTTGGTAGAGGAGAAAAATATGCGCTTTTCAGGTGTTTGCCAAGCACCCAAGAATATTGATCTGATGCCAACCAATATTAATGACCACTTCGCCTATTTAAGTATCATTTATTCGTGTCATTGAGGTGCAGATCGCAGTTTTGAGAAGAATTTGATAAAACAATGCACAAATAAGTTTTGGGGCCTACTGAAAATGGTGGTGATTGGTCCATTTCTATATATAGATTTTATACAAATGTTTCTCAAAAATAAACATTTTGGGCTAAAGCTGCTTTGACAATTGTTTCATTGCATAACAATTTTACGTAAATTTCTTAAGCTAAATATTCTTACTATTTTTCTGATTAGTTTGTTTTTCTTTCTACTCCCGAAAAACACATTATCCTGCATACATTTTTTGCATATGGGCAATTCTTTTATGATGGGCGTGACCATTTAAAAAAAATGGTACAATGACCTTACAAGGTATAGTGGCTACAGCAACAACTACAACAAATTCGATACCAACTTTATGAAGTTGATGTAAAAACAACCTCGTTAATGTCAAAAAAATGTACTGTTTTGACAGTTTTAACGCGTACGCAAACTCGAGCAAAAAATAGTCAGCTGTTGAATTGACTATACCTTGTAAGTTAATTATATCATGTTCATAAGTAGACACTGATTGAATATCCGTTAAGCTCATATTGATGTCTAGAAAAACGTGACGGGTGTGATTTTGCGAATTTAATTTTTAAAGAATTTTCATTTTAATTTATTGTGTAAATCATTCTTGAGAAAGATCATAAATATTTTGATTTATTTGATGGTGTAAATATTTTAAAGAGCATTTTAAACTTCATTTATTTTTTCTCGAAAAAATTTCCAAAATTTAAGGGATGTGACGATTCCTGTGGAATCGCCTATTGACTTGAGTTTCTAAACTGTTTTCTAATTAAAATTTTTTTCAAAGAAAAAAATTATTTTTTGCTCAAACGTGACCATATCAATAGTTGAGGAAACTACAAGGACAATAAAAATTTAACAAGAAATTTTTTTATTTTCGCTCATATCAACCCCCCACACAATTTGGCGGTTAAAATTTGGTCCAACAAACTTTTTATACCTTTTTTATATTTTGTTCTTTATTTTTCTTGCTTAGATGAAGGTGCGTTGACTTTACGTATAAGTAAAAGTGAATAAAAATATGTTTTTTTTCCTTTTTTTTAAAGTGCTTAAACCTAAATCTTATTAGATTCTGTTTGCAAAACGAGATTACTCTTACATAAGTAAAACCTTTGCAAACTGACTTAAGCTGTTTTGCATCGTATCGTATGCGTTAAAGTAAGTCCGTTTCTAACCTAATACCATAACAAAAAGTCTATTGCAACACACATCAACAATAAAACGTGACCTACAACAAATCCATAGACTTAGGGCAATGTGACGTTTTGCTTTATTTTTTTATTGCATAAATGACTTAAATGCAGTTTACAATGACTGCACTACTACTTATAATGCAAAAGGGAGTAAGAGTGGCATAGAATAATAATTAAAAGGACTTGCTGTTTGTTACTGATGACGTTAGGAGAGCAAACAGCATATGTTTAACGAATTTATGTTAACATACACTCATCATTAGGGATATTTTAACTGGTTGCCATAATTTAAAATGATTTGCTTTTGTTAATCGCGTACAAGTGTAAAAACTCAAGCAGATGTCAATTGTTGACTCAATAGTTTAATCCTCTTTTGTAAGAGAAATAAGAGCCATTAAAGCGGACAAATATAAATGGCATTGAAGTGTTTGCACGTTTTTAGTTTTTATGGAAAAAAAACTAAAAAATTTTTAATAAAAAACCAATATTTTTGCTAATGCTTAGAGGTCACACTACCTTTTGGGGTATAGAGAGGTAAGGGTGGTTTTTATACCCAAGGCTGGAAAGGTCTGCCACTCGAAGCCAGGAGATTTTAGACCGATCCGCCTATTGTCTTTCCTACTGAAGACGTTGGAACGGCTGATCGATATTTATCTTAGGAACACGATTGATAAGAAGGTCATTAGTAGTGAGCATTACCTACCTTATGGGTAAATCTGTTGAGAGCACGCTTCATGATGTGGTGGGGTTCATACAGCGCGGGTTGTACAGGAAAGAGTACACACTGGGTGCGATTTTGGACATTCAGGGAGCCTTAAACAATGCTTCGATAGAGGCTGTTGGAAACGCACTGCAGGAAGTAGGAGTTCAGGGCATCGTTATGGAGTGGATCTATTCTGCGCTTGGTAGCATAATAATCAACTCTGAGTGGGGAAATGAACGTCTGAAAAGAGGTGAGGTTAGGTGAACGCCACAGCAGGGGGGGGGGGGATATTTTCGAAACTACTTTGGATTTTGGTAATCAACGGGATATTGAGGCGGTTTGACTCAAGGGGAATCACAGTAGGGGCTCATGCAGACGACATCGTGGCTTTAGTAATGGGAAAATTCTTGTCCAGTACGAGCGAGGTAAGGCAGAGTACATTATCCGATTTGTCTGCTTGGGTCAGGGACAAGGGACTGGGAGTAAACCCAGGGAAGACAGAGCTAGTTCTCTTTACCAGGAAGTACAATATGGCAGATTTTGAGCTGCCAGAGCTTGACGGCGTTCAGCTGGAACTAGCGGATGGAGCCATGTATCTAACTATCGTCCGGGATGGCAAGTTATCTTGGACGGCGAACGCATAGAAGAGGGTTAGGAAGGCTCTCAATGCCTATTATGCCTGTAGGAACACCATAGGTAGCAACTGAGGGTTTCAACCGGCTATGGTGAACTGGATTCATACATATGTTGTAAGACCAGTTCTTACGTACGGTTGCCTTGTATAGTGGAGGGCCCTAGAAAGGGGCGATATAAGGAAGCTCTTGACGAAGGTCCAAGGATGTGCTGTTCTAGGAATTACAGGGGCCAGGAAAAGTACACCAAGGCAGCGCTGGATATCATTCTACATCTTCTGCCCATCAAAGATTCTGTTGCTATAATGGCGGCCAGAAGCTTGTTTAGACTTAGTGAGTCAGGTATGCGTGGGGTATGTGCAGATGGACTTGCCGGCATTTTTGGAAGGGTCGGCGATGGTCGACTCCTGTGGCATTAAGGTATGACGGACTATATGGTAGCGAAACTTGACTTTAGGATCCTGCCCCAAGTAGTGTTTCCGGATAGAGAGGCATGGAAGGGATCAGAGAAGCTCTTTAAGGGGCGTGCAGTCTTTACTGATGGATCGAAGATGGAGGCAGGCACCTGGGCCGGTGTCTATATAATGGACACGGGGGAAGGAAGGTCCTATAGACTTCCGGACGAATGAAGTGTTTTCCAGGCTGAAAATCTAGCGGTTATGAAGGCCGTGGATAGAAGGGGAAACGTGACAATCTACGTTGATAGTCAGGGCACGCTAAAGGCTCTAGGCGGACATTATGTCAGGTCTAGATTCGTGAGTGATCATGAGGGCACGCAGGGTTAGACTCTGCTGGGTTCCGGGTCATTATGACGTTTCCGGCAACGAGATTGCCGATAAACTGGCAAGGAAGGGATCGGCCCGGGATATTAGACTTAGTTGTGAACCGGTGAGGCCACCACTGAGTTTCTGTTATGGACTGACAGGGACTTGGATAATGGACAAGGTGGGCCAAACCTGGGGGGACAGGGCATTTTATGGCCCAGGCTGGACAGGATGGGTACTGACATGCTGCTCAAGGAGACCAGGTAGGTTCTGAAGAGACCAGGTAGGTTCTGAGGTGCATTATTGGGACTCTCACAGGACACTGCGATGTGAGATATAGGACGAACAAATGGGACAGGAACTCTCCAGATTTCTGCAGGGTATGCGGGGACGAGGAGGAGATGGAGACTGTAGAACATCTTGTCTGCCACTGCCCTGGGCTGCAGATTCGCCGACCGAGGTGGTATGCTGAGGTCCCTGGCCTGGGCTGGGGAGCATCATAGGTTTCATTAAGGGGGTGGGGTGGCAGGGAAAAAGGTGATTCAGGGCCTATGACTGCTGACTTTCTTAGACATCTTGCTGACAGTACTCTTGCTTTCTTCATCCTTACCTATAAAATGCTCGTCTTTACTTTTATATTTCTTCTCTTGACTCTTCTGAAGGGATCCACATTGGGCCTGAGGGCGTCCGAGTGGAGATGGCGAGTTGGACCAGCCACTACCCTTCGTAACCTAACCTAAGACGTTTAACTATAAATATATAAAAAAACGCAAAATTTGAAACCTTTAACTAACTACACCCAAATACCAAAAGCTTAAAAGATGCTTGACCAAAACAAAAAAATTAAAAAAGATTGATATGAACATTTTTAAAAATTAAAAACTTTTAGTAAAACATTATTGCAAAACAATGTGTCATAAATCATGCTGTCATAAATTCTACTGTTATGCGGTTTTGTTCTACTCTACAACAGCAGCAGCAGTAAAAGCAATAAATAAGAAATAGGAAACCGCAGAATCTCATTAAAATTTTTACTTTAAACTTGTGTATCTAAATAAAATTAATAATAATAATTGTGGTTTGTTTCTTTAACAAAATGTTGGGTCACAAAGAAATTACAATTTTTTAAATTAAAAAAGAAAATCTGACCAAGTGTTCTTTTTGCCATTTTGTGTTTTTTTGTATTTAACCGAACTTACAAGCATTCACTGTCCAGTTGTTGTTTCAAAAAAACATCTACTTTTTTAATCACTTCAGCTAGTTGATTTGTTGGTTCAATGCTGATAAAATGTGGTTAAGAAACCACTAAAATGTACACAGCTTTACATACACATAAATACACACACACGTACATACACATACATATACACACACTTATGTATATTAAAACTTTATGTTGATGGTAATTAATATAATGACCGATCCAGTAAAACCAGTGACAGCTGTCATTGTATGTTTTAAAAGTCAAAAAAAGGACAAATGACAGAATCTCCTTCCTTCTTTTATCGCATTAAAAAAAAATATTAATACTTTGTTAAATGTGAAATTTGCAAGATTTCCGTTTTTAAAAGTACTTAAAGAAAAGTAAAATTTCCTTTAAAAATTAACTTTAAGGATTGTCTTAGATTCTTAGATCAACAAAACTAGATATATGAACATAACTAATTTTCAAGAACAAAAATATGAAATTTAAGCAATTTTGGCGCAAGGATATGGGTGACTGCCATATATCCTTTTTATTAAAAATTGATTTAAATCAGCGAATTTGGTCATATGAATATAACTTGCTTTAAGATACAGAAATGTAAATTGTAATCAAAATTGTTGCAAGGATATGGTTGCCTGCCATATATCCTTTTTATTTAGAGATTTTTTTAAAACAACGAAATTAGACATATGGGTATACCTAACATTAAGAAGCAGGAACATTAATTTTAATCGAAATTGGATCAAGGATATGGGTATCTGCCATATATCCTTTTTAATAAAAATTATATTAGATCAACGAATTCGGCCATATAAATATAACTTGCTTAAGAGGCAAAAATAATTATTTTTTTCGAAATTGAAGCAAGGATATGGGTACCTGCCGTATATCCTTTTTATAAAAAAAATCTAGAATTAACAGAACTAGGCATATAAATATAACTTATTTTAAAAAAGAAAAATATAAAATTTGAGCATAATAAAAGCAAGGATGTGAGTACCTTCCAAAGATTTCTTAAGATCAGGAAAATTAGGATGTAACATTTTTAATAAACAAAAAAGAGTTCCATACACATTTAAATTGTATAAATTCCCATATGCCCTTTTTATTGCAAAAATGTTTTTGAAACCCCAAGTTAGGCAAATTGACAGAAATATTTAAAAAAAAAAACAAAAATATTAATTTAAAACAAAATCGGAGCAAGGATATTAGAGCCCCTCGTATATTCAATTTTTTAAAATTTAGTCTTAAATGAAAAAACACGGCATGTGAATATAACTAACTTTGCAAAATCAATATATAAATTTTGAACAAAATTGAAGCAAGGATTCGGATGCCGGACATATATCCTTTTATTTGAAACATTGTCTTAGATCAATAAAATTAAGCATATGGATATAACTTCTTTTAAACGACAAGAATATTAATTTTAGGCAAAATAAGAGCAAGGATATAAAAGCCTTCCATATATCCTTTTTGCTGAAAGATTGTTTTGGATCAACAGAAACAAGTAAATGGATATAACTTGGTTTAAAAAACCATAAATAAAAATTTAAAGCAAAATAAAAGCAAGGATATGTGTTCCTCCCATATATCCTTTTTATTGAAAAATTGTCTTAGAACAAGAAGACTAGGAATATGGATGTAACTTCTTTTAAAGAACCAAATAACAAATTCTAAGAAAATAATTGAGCAAGAATATGGGTGCTTGTCACATATCCTTTTTCTTAAAAATTTTCTAACGGCAACTAAAACATTTGCAGTGACGGATATCAGAAAAGTACCTTTATATACAACTCTGAATTTAATTGGTTTGTTTGTTCAGCGTGCTTTTTCGTGACTTGATATACTTTTTTGCCTGCATTTATTGAAATTGTAAACCGGTTTTTAAATTTTTAATCAATTAAAAATAATTAATAAATCTTCTTTTTTTACTTATTGTTTTGCAAATATTCCCCTTACATTCATATGGATATAACTTATTTTAAAAAACAAAAGAATTGACTTACCTCAAAATTAGAGCAAGATTATGGTTGTCTTCCATATATCCTTTTCTTTTTATTATAAGAATGTATTAAAACAACAAAACTAGGCATATGCATATGCCTTATTTTAATAAGACAAAAACAGAACTTAAAAGCAAAATTGAAGCACGAACATGAGTGCCTCACATATATCCTTTTTTTTTAATTGCTGTAGTTTAAAAAAAACTTGTATGTGGTAACGTTTTACATATTTCAACACGAATTCACAACTCCCAAATATTTCCATAAGAAATGGCTAAAAGTACTAAATCAGTGTAATACTGTAACATACTACCGACTTTAGAAAGGGTTTTTAATTAAGCACTTTCTCTATATTTTTTTTATTAACAAATAACGCAATATATTTTTCAAAAATTTTTTTCAAAAACACATGGCTTCAAAATTAAAAGAAATTAACAAATTTGCTTAAGTTTGGTTTTTAGCAAGTTTTTTATAAACTCAAAAACAAAGCAGAGTCAATATTGACCTCAAAAAGTGTAAACTTAGCTAAATTATTGGAAGAACTTGTTAAGGGTTAAGATATAAAAAGCTCGTATTGGCATTTTTAATTATTATTGGTCACTTGAGACAGTAAAGTGTTTTGCCTTGTCTCACTTCATAGTTAAACATTTTGTGTCCTTGACGCCAAAATTGTCAAGTGTTTTTTTTTTAATATCCTGTAGCCAACATTTAATCCAATTAAGCATTATAGCAAAACAACTATAATTATGAGTTTTCTTTTCTCATTAGCAACTACATCAACAATATTTTTGATATTTTTTTTTGTTAAATTTTAAACAAAAATATGCGAGAAGAAAAGTAAACATCACCAGCAACAAAACTAAGTTGGCAAAAATGCCTCTCAGACTGTAGGATAAACATTAGAAATAATTATGAAAAAAGCAAAAGCAGCAGCAGCCATTAACATTAAAATTATCACAAGGATTTGCTTACGCAATTATTATTATCCTTAACTTTTAATGCTGAAGTAACACTTTTCGTTGGCCAATAAAAGTGGAAGTGAAATGGGAGATTATGATGACAATTATAAATGACAATGACTTCAAATTAATTAAAAATGTACAACTTAAGTGTAAATGTATCCACTTAAAAAGCACATTTAAATAAGCAAACAGAAAGACCAAAAAAACATAAAAAGTCACCAAAAAAACATTAATATGAAAAAAGGAGCAAAAGGTCAAACGAACTTTTAATTACTTTGAAGAAGGGAAATTGCTTTAACTTGTATTTAATAACATTTATACTGAGTTCTATAATTTCTGAACCAAGATAAAAAAGTTTTATGAGAGCTGTGGAAAAGTTGCCACTGAAAAGTGACAAAAAGTTTTTTTCTTGGCAATTTTAAACGCATTTAAATGATCGTCCGGATTATAATAATATTTTGGATTAAACAGCAATTTAAGAGGGAAAAATTTAAATGCCAAAATTTGTTAAAGCAAACAAAAAGTTTTAAGTAATGAAGGCAGTTAGAAGTTAAAATTAATTTAAAAAGCGTAATGAAAGCAGAACTGTAAGGAGTATAACCTAATTAATTTTAGCTCTAATTAATTTTCCATTTTAGAACTATTTTATGTGGAGTTACCCAAAAGAAACTTTATTTCTGATAAATATTGGGTATGTTGATTAAAAGAATTCCTAAAAAATATTAATATCTCGGTTTTAACATTATTGCGTATTGAGCGTTATATCTACTGATTAGCTTAAACTTTGTATAAGTTAATAAGTCTCAAGGGAAATCAGTATTCTCTTGATTATTTTCGTTTTTCTACTGTCAATTTCTTTAAATTCTTATTTAACATTACATTGATATTTAAGGTAAGAGTAAAGTGACGTTCAACACATTTTTTTAGTATTTTTTCAGCAATCGCACACTATTAACTTACGAAAATTCAAGTACATAATTTTTCTTACGTTTTTTATTTAACATCAAATAGATATTAAAGGCAAACTTAAAGTGACGTTCAACACATTTTTTTATTTTCCCAGCAATCGCATACTATTGATTTATAAAAATATAAATAAATAATTTTTCAAGAGTTTAAGCAAAAATTTTAATTTTACAGTTAAAATTTTCAATTAAAATTAAAAAATATTAAAAAACGCTCAATACATTTGTAATGGCACATCCCATAATCGATAGATAAAATCTTTCGCAATATAATACAAATTAGTAGTTAGCACAGACGTTTAAAAACTCTAATTTTTTTCACTGAAAAGCACAAAACCAAGTTTTAGGGAAATTCATCCTATGGAGCCAGAACCGCCTTCTAAATCGATTTTAATTCGTTTGTGAACAAAATACAAATCCCATTAACGACATAACAATAAAAAATGTGTCAAATATTGCTCTACCGCCATACAATTTTGCACGTATAAATGTATAACCGCAGTAGGTCAATATGTAGTTTACTTGGCGCTTCAATGGAAGAATATATATTTATTTCATCCAACTCCCTTAAAGAGCGTAGGGACTCAACAATTAATACCCAACGTCCTGTAAATACGCCAATACACGCTCTTTTTTGTCGTTCCATCCTTAATTTAAGTTTCTTTTATTTCTATATCGATTTACTACCTCAAAGTGTGTGATTGCCATCCCCTACCGATGTTGCCTGGCGGTTTCAGCCCATGGCTTTTTCGGTTATATCCGAGAAAAGAGAAAATTTTCGTTTTAGTCCCTTAGTTCGAATAAGGAATATACTATCTAAGGGCATCCTTGCTGTCAATTTTAATATCAAAAAATTAAAAACAATTGTCTACAAATACTGCTTCCCTTTCAGTCGTCCTGTAACAAATTTTTCTAATGCCTACGCAACTCACTGAGTCTATAGGGGCCATTCCCTAAGTGCTGGTTACTTTCATTGCTTTTAAATAGATAATTTGTGTTTGAAGAAATAAAAAAATTTTCTAGCAAATAGTTAATGATTCAAAAACATTTTTTCAAAAATTAACAAAATAGAGTCCTTTGAAATTATCTAAATACCCTTCCTTTGCCAAAGTCATTTGCGTAAAATCTTCAAATCTTTTCATTTGGGATTAAGACTTTAAAGAAATGAAATAAAGAAAACAATTAAAAATGATTTCCTTAAAGCAATTTTATCGTATTATGCAAACTGTTTGTTAAGCAATCTGACCATCCATTAAATTTTCTTGCTGATTCTAGTCAATGTTTAATCTTGACAAATTTGTCATCATTATTATTGATTTGAGATTATATTTATTGTCATTTTCTTAAATAACAAACGCAATACACTCACACACAGCCAAAGAAATAAACAAACAAAAACGAGTGAATGTATACACGTAACAGAGAATGAAATCAAATCTTAATGAATGCTTCTGGCCAGGATATGTCCATCAAACAGTCAGTCAGTTTTCAATACAAATATAGAGATAAAGGCAAACAGTTTTTTTCAGGCTTATCTATGCAGACCATTGTTTTCTTTATAACAACACCAAGGACAGGACAACACACGCATAAGGAAAAAGCAAACACGAACAGAAAAAGGATACTTTAAGCCTGAAGCAAAACGGATCAATATATCGGTAAGAAAAACAAATGAACGAGAAATAAAACAAATAAAATCAAAAAAGAAAAACAAACAATTGCACAATTTGGTAAAAGATAAAAACAAAATCTTAAAGCGAAGAAAAAAAAAACATCAGAAAATGATATTGAAACCAAACAGCTAAAGGACATTTAAGTGAAATAACTTTGGTAAGAAAAACATACATACAAACATACATCAACACAACCGTTTACACCCCAAAAACATGCCACATAAATATGTTGTTGTTGTTGTTGTTGTTGTTGCTGTTACTGTACTTGAATTCCATCACTGGCCGTCTATAACTTTGCTAAGTCCTTGTGTAAATGTATTTATTTTATTTTTTTTTTCTTTCGTATTGATTTGTTGTTGTCCTTAATATCAATCCAGTCAAACACACATATGCCGGCCACATTTAACTACTTCTAGTGTCAAACACGCATATATATGTCTGTAATATACGAGTATTTCCTAAGATTTCATCTTAATCAAAATGTGGTTATTCTTCATTAGGTTCCTCCTTTTAAGTTTTTACTTGATTATTTTGTTAATTTTATGTCTTTAGTCATTGCGTGTCATGGTTTTCTTATTGCTTTCCGTTAAAACAACTCAATTTGCCTGATGTATGTGCGTTATCCTTAAGAATACATACGGGTTGTTCTTTCCTTTTTTTGTTTGGAAATTTTTTCCTTAGTTTGTGTTTTTTCAAAGAGAAAACAATGAATGTCAAATATATTGTCCTTTTTTGGGGGACGACAAGAAGAAAACTATTATTATTTATTGCTCATACATCTTGATCAATGTAATTAGGATGTTTATCTTTGTGGTAATTACTGGTAAAATGACTGATAAGACAATAGCAAGTTTAGTAATGTGCTTAGCTCTGCAAAAAAAAATTATGGCTTTATGTCATAACTTATGTAGAAAAATACTTTAGATAAAATAAAAATTAAATTAAACTAGATAGACTTAAATTCGTTTGCAGGATAAATTTAACAACTAAAAGAAAAATTTTGTAAACCCACCATCACCATTTGGAATTCTATGTGCAACACTCACCAATCAGAGTTGCCATAGAATTTAATTGCTTTTGACAACTTTAAACTTCAATGTGCAGCACTTAAAAATCGGAGTTGCCGTTAAATTCAATTGCTTTTGACAGCTGTAGACTTCAGTGTCATAATTTTTTTCTTTCTATGTATGTGTGTACGTAAATCTTTCGCCCATTTCCAACTTTTTCTCAAAATAATATCACGTAAAACATTTTGAGGCAGTTCGATCAGATATTTTCTTCTTTAGTATAATTTCTTTCCAGATAATCAAACTAAAACATAAAGGTAATTAAAAGTATTTATTTATAGGTTTGGTTCTTACACCAAATTGTCAGTAGACTTCAACCAAATTCTTGAAAAACTTTATAAATATCTTCTGCCTTTATATACAAACTTCAATAAACTTATTGAGAATTACTTTAAACCAACCAAAACTTTCGAGAATTCCTTAAAAAACCCAACAAACGAATTTTCTTTATTAGCTTTTTTGATGCTCTTTTTCCCTCATTCATTTGGATAATCAATGGTTATCACTAAATGTATTATTAGGGCTACTGAAAACCTCATGAATATCTTCTGCCTTTATACAAGGTGTGCCAAAAGAAGTCATCCGATGTTGTTTGGCTCTCATTTTTTTCTAAATGAACATTTTCGATTCTGTTTTTTGATTATGTTTATTTAAACCTTTAGAATATTATTGCTTAAGTCGAGAAGATGCTACCTGCCAAATGGGAGCCGTCACAATTAATTGCTATACGGGCTCGTTTCATGGAATTTTTCATCACTTTGGGAGAACTTTGGGCGACAGATTCTCGCACTCGTGTCGAATGAGGTCCTTGTTCACGTGAATACGGGACTTCAAAAACCCATAGAAAAAAAGGCTGACGTGGTTAAATCAGGTGATCTTGCGGGACAATATAAATCGGCAAAACGAGAGACGAGGCGGCCCGGGAGCGCCGTCTTAAGAATATCGGTTGTGGCTCACGCAGTGTGTGCCGTTGCTCGGTCCTGTTGCAACCACATGTCCTTCAGTCCTAATTCATTCAATTGCGGCAGAAAAAACTCTGCTAGCATAGCCCTATAGCACGCACCGTCAATTGTTGTCGTTTGACCAGCGTGAACAGCGCACCATGCAGCCACTTTGAGCGAGTGTATTGGCTCCTCGTGCATCACTCGTGGATTTTCGGTGCCCCAGAAGCGATAGTTTTGCTTGTTAACGTACCCACTGAGGTGGAAATGAGTCTCATCGCTCATTATGATTTTAGTCGAAAAATCGCCCCCTTCGGCCTCGAGATTGAGGATGGCTTAGGCGTAGGTTACATGCATTTGTTGGTCGACAGGCAGCATCTGATACACGAACTGGACTTTGTACGAGAACGTGCGCAGGTCTTTGACCAATATTTGCCTTAGGGACCAACGGCCGATGGTTGATTGCGAGGCACGCTGTGTCGCCAACAATGGCGATATTCTCGGCAGAACGAGGGCTCCGGGGCCGGATACTCTTAGCAGCATCTCGTGTGAGCCCATACTCTTTAGGGTTGGGAGCCAAACGGCGCATGGTTTTCGCAGTAAGTGCCAGATGACCGGGAAATCAGCGACGGAACTCGCGCGGCGCCAACACCAAAGACGAATTGTTACGCAAAAAATTGTCACGAATATTTCGCGTTTTTGGCTTGTTCAATTGTATTCCACATTTGCCTAGTTCACAAATGTCTAAACAGATTTGGCATTGGCCGCCATTTGTGAAAATAAGAGCATCTTTCTATGAGGTGATTTCTTTGGCTCACCTTGTATCATAATTTCAATAAACCTATTGAGAATTACTATTAACAAACCAAAACATTTAAGAGTTCCTTAAAAAAACCAACAAACAATTTTTTGCTATCAGCTAAAAGCTGAGAAAATCGGGATCAAATCCTGAATAATATTTGGAAATGATTTTAAAAGCATTATATGCAGCAAAATATTTTTTTTTGCCAATGTAGCAGATTTATATTTATTCCCTTGATAAGCCATAGATCCCTTCACAAAATTTTTTTAAAAATGAATAAAAAACTTTAAAATATACAAAAGGCATCTGCGTTCCCAATTAAAATTCTTTATTTATCATAATTTTTAATAAATACTATTTAAAACACTTTTCACTTGTTATTATGTGAGACAGCAGCTCCTTGTTTTGTTTCATCCTTTCGTTTTTGCCCACTGGCAAAACATTTTGTTCTCTGGCTTGTTTCAAACACTCATTTGTGCTAATTTAGTGTTCAGTGTTTCTGTTTTTACTTTTATTTTCTTCAGTTGGTTGTTGCAAAATTTATGCAAGTTTTTATATAAACTTATCAACGTCATAATCATTTTTGACCTAATTTCTGTTTCTGTTTTGGCTCTCAAAAAAAGAGATAAAATTAGCATTTTTCTTTTATTCATGGTGGCAATAAAATAAAACCAACAAAATTATCCATCCATCTAACCCCTTTATACTCATTATGCTTAAAAACTGGTATAATTTTTTTGCAGCTCTTGCTACGGTTGTTGTTTTTGTTGTGGTGCTTAGCATATACTTTTGTTTTTTTAATAAAGCGATAACTAACAGCTAACTAACTAGTATAATTTACCCAAGTCTTTTGTTGTTGACTTAGTTTTAAGCATTTTAAATTTTACAAATTGTGAGAAACTTTAGCATTTAGTTTTGCATAATTTTTAAGCAAAAAATAAACTTATCGAGTTGATTTTGTAAAGTTTTTAAATGGAAACTAGAAAGGGGGAGACCATAGATATTTATGCGCAAACCTTATGTCTAATATTATCTAATGGGTCGATTACGTGTAGTAGCTCAACTTAAGTTCGGTTCCTAGTTGCCGAAATTGCATTTCAGATGGCATCTGACGTCTAACAGTTGTCAATTTTAGTTAACAAATGGTTAGCAATGTGGAAACTGAGTACAGTGATCTTGAACCTTACGGTAAGATTATTTGGAAAGGGGACGGGTAAGATGAAAGAAAAGTGATACATTCGGTGCCCTACTATAGAAGAGAAAGTGGGTTAGAAGATATAGGAAAAAAATAAGAAAATCAGTCGTCCTGGTCCAACCATTATTTCTGATGAAGGACAATAGACTTAAGAGGCTAATCTTAGCCAATTTCAAATGACTTTCCATGACTACTGACCCTTAAATGCCTAACCCAAGCACCACCCATTTTGTAGATAAAATCACAATAGGAGCTGAATACATTTAACCTCCTCTGAATTTTGATAGTTCAACAGCCAAATCGACATCGACCATTAAAAGTGGCCACGGTGTCTAAGCCTCCATTTCTTGAGATAAAAAAAAACATTTGTAACGTTTTGGATCTGTCCTAAGCTGGGGTAACATAGTGGTTTTCGCAAGTACTTTGTTTCGTTAGACCATCTGGCTTTAGCGATTCTGTGAGTTTATGCATCCAGCAGAGTTTGCAAGAAGGGAAAGGAATGCCACAGAAGCGGTTAATTACCTCGTCATCCAACTTTGCATTTTATTTCGCCAGTGTATTAGTAACGCAGTTGCAAGCATTGGTTCCGTGACCTCGCACCCATACGAGAGTAATATCAGAAAGCAACGCCATCCAGTTTGAGAATGTTCAGATACCATGGACAAGCTGTGATGTTGAGTATACATCAGCTAAGGACCTAAGAGAAACTCGGCAGTTGGTTAAATTTCTGATATTTTTTCCGTAGACAGGAAGCCGCCTTGCAAATCACAGACAACAAAGCTTGTAGTTCTCTGCATTATTCAGGAAGTCTACACGAAATCCGGTCTCCTATTTCCGCAAATAATATGCCATCATCAAAACTGGTTCTGCACTTAGAAGCGTTAAAATACTATATACCCCCAGATCAACTCCAAAAAAAGGAATTTCCTACGGAGGACCTTTTCTTTGCTGGGTAGTAGTCAATCAAATTGGAAACAAGATCCAAAGTTTCAAAAATACTTACGCCACCCCATGTTCTGTGACAAGGCTATCAAGACTCAGATTATGTACCCTACACTCACTGACAGTACACAACAGTGACATTCCTACTTTCCTTTGATTCTTTTTTAATTAACAAAACAGAACAGGTAGATTCCTGCTTAAAAGAAAGATCTCCTCATATAAGTTACTGTATTCATTGAATCCGTCAGCTGGAAGCTTACATGTTGAGAGAAATAATTGTTTCATTGGATTTCACTGGATAACCAATCGGCTACAAAGCATATCCGATTAAAGTGCGTTAGTTCAAGGCTGGCGTCCGAATGTACCCTTAAGCTAAACAAACAATTGTTTTTTAAAAACACATGGTCCAAATTGAAAGGTAGTGTAGAGCCAATTTTCCATAAAGCGACTTTCTACGATATTCTGTATTTCAGAGTCAGGAATCGAGTGAAGTCTTACATACGACTTTATAGGAATATTCGTTAGTCAAAGCCTGAAAAATTGTGGGTCCCATAAATTTTCTACTAACCCTCAGAAACTTAGCGGTATTCTTTCCGCTAAGTTCAAGGGAAGCTATCTGGTTTAGTAAAAAACCTGTTCTTGCTTTTTTTGCGATGAAGCCTATATTATATATTATTATATAGATATTTATCTTAACATAGACCAAAATTTCTTTAATCACGTATTTCCTATGGAATACGGCAACCTAATATACCAAAGTTATACGAATGACAGAGCGTACATTTAATATTCTTTCAACATGAATGTTCAGATTTCAGCAGTATCCAGCGCTTTTTCTAGAAGACTACAACTCCTAGAATGCAGTTTAATTTTGACGTCAGATATGTGCCATATTCGCTATGAAGGATTTTAATTTTTATACACAGACCGGTTGAGCTCTTCGGTAGACAGGTAAATTATTATATTTCCGATTTGTCTAGATTCCTAATGTAATGAAAAAGGACCGAATTAACGAATACAACTCATGCTTTAAGAAACCAAATATCTGCGTTTAATCTTAAATATTATTTTATCATGGCCACTCTAATACAAACTTAAAATTCCATTTGCTAATGACTCAAGTGTTTAGAAAACTTGGAAAAACTTTGTTATTTGGAGAATTGAAACCTAATTAACACACATCTATGAAAACAAATGCTACAAAGCCAAAACACTTTATTTTAAATTGAACAATTAGAAGTTAACTTTGAGGGTAAGATTCATTAGGAAGAAGGGAAACAACATTTTTATCGTAAATGCAGTCGATAAGAAATTTTTAGAAAGCTTAAGTTTCGAAAAAACAATCATAAACGTAATTAAGAAACACTTTTAAAATCTATTCTTTAATATAAAATTGCGACGTTTGCGGTTGGCTGACATTTAAATGCTAAAGTCTTAAAAGAAAACTTTTGGTCAAACTTTAACTTTACAAAAAATTTTCCCGCAAACTTGACTTTCTAGTTGTTAATTTAAAGATTCTGCCGCTTATATTTGCAACAACTTTCTTATGTGCCTAGAATTGCAAAAAACAAAAATCAGTAGAAATCAAGCTTAAATCTTAGCTCCTTTGTTAAGAAAGGGGAATAACAAGTTCTGTAGTTAAGGAAAACTATTTTAACTAAGGTAGAAAGTGCTCAGTTATTCTTATTCCAAAGCTTTTCTTAAAAACTTTATTGACGCAATACACAGCTACCAGCCACTCAACATGCCTACAAGTATATATAAACCCAAAGCTTTCGTGGCGTTGAGTTCCAAATATCTGCTGGTGTGGCAAAACTGTCACCCTGAAAGTGAGATTTGCTACCGAAGCGTGTCGGGCATTTGCAGAGCTTAAGCTCCCTGGTCTACCCCTTCATACAACAAAGAAGACACGTCAATCCGTGGCCTGCCGATGTTGTGCAGATGGTATCTGAAATTGCAGTGCCCGGTCAGAAAGCCGGGGAAACCCCTAGATGACCTAGATTTGCCTTACAGATTTACTCCAGTGGGAAACAAGTTCAACGTACCTTAAAGCAGCCAACTTCCCACGAGAACATCGGCAAACAACACTGAAAAACAGTTTAAGGCAAACTAGAGGATGGTTTTTCCCGCAATTGCCAAGGCGGTCGGCACGTCCGTTACCAGCATGACATGCAACCCATAACAGTGCTACGTCATTGCAGTTACCGAGCCTATTCAGAGTGTCCATACAATTCTTCACCAATGCTGGCTTAATATCATAAGCAATAAGGCCCTTAATTATGTCTGGCTGTCCGAAAGAATGTATATTTGTGTCCTTTCTACAACCTTTCTAACACATTCGTAGACACGTACGCATACAACGTAGATCTCAGCTTGAAATATCGACAGATAATTTCCCATAGCTAGGGTCCTTAAAAAAGCCAACCGTACAACTCCAGCACCCGTGTCGTCATTTAGATGTTTAGATCAATTAGTGTACCAAACCTGTTCAGGCTTCCAGGACCCATTGGTCAAAATGACTGGCATAGGTCTGTATCCTTGGAATCTCGTGCCTAACCCTATAAACACTTAGTGAGCACCACCAACTAACACTGCTTAAATAGCCTGCTGCTTTTCTGCAGAAGCTAGTGATTAGTTAAAAATATTCAAGTTAATTTAACTTAACCGTTCGAGGCCCACCTAAGCAAAGCATTTAACGTACTCAACATTCTAATGTACGTAGGGAAGGCTACCCCAAGAAACCAAAAATAATTTCTGAGGACTGGAGTTGTCACTGATGGGTCTAGAGAGGATGGTGGCAACAGGATCTGAGGAGATAATCGAGGAATCTTACAGAGTTTCCTACGATTGGGGTATGGACCGAATACAAAATCTGTTATTAATAAAAAAGGATGAATCTTATCAGAAGAAATAGGACTGACTGCATTGTCGCCACGCCTACGTGAGCAGCAGTAAATTAGGAAGGTTTAAGCAAATTCGTTACCTAAATAAGCTGAGTCACATATCAACAATCGGCGTGATTACGGAACATTGTCCAGTGAGGGCTAGGAGTGAAGATTGTGACACTTCAGATTAGAGTTTGTGCAAAAATGGGAAAGAATAAAAGACGATAATACACGTTGCATTCTACTGCACGAAATTACAGGATCCAAGATTTAGATTCTATGATAAACAAGTGACAATTTGGGGTGTAAATTAGGAAACATCAACAGGTTTATGATACAAAACAGGTGCACAAATAAAAACCGGAGAGAAGAAAGTTTTTTTAGAAACTATGTAAATACATATATGTATATAACTTCCTGTCCTCTCTCTAATGATTTTAGAGGCTTCTTATTGTAGCAATCGAAGAGGCTCTTCTTCTTCTTCTGGCCGAAAATAACCGTTTTTATTTATTTGCTTCCTTCTGTAATAACTTTCGTACTTATTCATTAAAAACCACAAATATATAAGGAGCCTTTTCCATTTCAAACAAGGTCAATATGGACTGTTAGTTTTGCTCTATTTAACCGCAAAACTACTCGTATAAAGTCGAAAACTTTATTTATTTCTTGTGTTTCTAGCAAACATTGTTCAATGCATTTTACCGTTGGTTAGTATGTATTTTATTTTAAAAATCTGCAGCAAACCTTAAAACATAAATTTTTAATTTACTTGGAAAAAAACTTGTGACAACTTTCATGTGGAATTTTTAGATGAAAAATGTTTATACGTAAGCATGCATCTGCAAGCCAATGCTATACAAGGATAATTGAGGAACAGAGGTACTGCACCTTGGTACGCTTTGTAACAAGAAAAATATTTGTTTTTTGAAAAGGAAATTGTTGAAGAAATTACTTTTTCAGTTTTAAACTAAATTAGTTTTTCTTTGACCTCCAAGATTTTGAAACTCTTATTCAAGGACAATTTAAGAATCTCTTTCTTTCCTATCATGACTACATATTTCCTGTGTTCCCTACAGTTTCAAATGTGTTGATAACAGTTTTGTGCTCATATTTATTAAGTTTAAATTTTACTTCTATTTTTTTCTCCTGTACAGTTTATACGTCTCTACGTAAAAGGTAAAATTTTATTATGTCACTGTGTCATATGTCACCTGACAGTGACATGTACCAAAGGAATAGAAGAAAACATAAACAGGAGATTACAAAATATTTAATGTAAAACAAATAAAGACTAAACCTTACTTTTATATTATAAAAGTTTAAAAAAGAAAATCTCATAACGAATAAATGACATATCTTTTCAAAAACAAGTCGGTTAGTTTGTTCACATAAATCTAGTCGGAAAAAGTAATGCAAGTAAAGAGTGGTGATAAATAGAAAGAAATGCAAAGTTTTGAAATGGAAATATTAAGAGTTGGGTCAGATATGCTAAAGACGCAAATGTTTTGTAAAGTATTTACCAAAATTGAAGATCTAAATATGATACTTAGAACAACAGTTAACAAAGTACGAAAGTTTTGGACGTTAAAAGAAAATAAAAACTTTTTTTGCGACAAAAAATGTTTTTAACAGTTTGTTAGGACTAGGGCTAAAGACTTAAGGAAAATTCTTAACGATCCCCTTAGTCCACTGAGATGCACATTTAAGGAGAAGATAAGACATCAGGTTAAGAAGTAGCGTGACTTACAAGATGAAAATGATAGCCTTAGTCTGAGAAACTCTCTCTCTCTTTATTGCATATCCCCTTGTCACCTGATTCCCATTAGGTTTTCTGGTTTAAACTGTAAAACATCGTCTAGTTCCTCACGAAATCTTCTGCCCCAACGACTTGATCTTATGGTTCTGCAGTTTCGGGATGTGACAAAAAACGTGATATGTCTTCCTTATTTCCTCCACTTCTTTACACATCTTACAACATTCGGAAGTGGCGCGGTTCCATCTGCTCATCCCAGCCATATCCAGGTACGACCCTAATTATGATCTTCGGTCAATTTCCTTGAAGTAAAAGAGTACCCTGGTACCTGCCGAGCTCAATCCCAGGCAATTATTTTAGCCACCCAGCCTTAAGTTCACAGGCGCGAATTCAAGGGGGAGGAAAAGAGGAAATTTTATTAGAAAGTTCAGCCTTAAGTCGTACAAACGCCTTGTTTTAAAGTGGGACTTTCAAAACTCACTTTTTGTCTCTTAGTTTTGATAACGTTACAGTTTTGCAAATCAGAACAGCGCCAACTGAGACACGTCCTCCGCATTAAGCCTGAGGCATTAACATGCTTTCAATGTTCTAATGTCACCACCACTACCTTCACTTTTTTGTCATTACTTAGTTTTTAGCAAAGTCTACTGCTTTGATGAAATGCGGCAGCATCAACCTTATCCTTGCCAAAAAGAAGTTTTTTTGTTAACTGAAAGTTTATAACATTCAAATCAATCTCTGTTACCTTAGTAGACAACTTAATTTTTAGTAGTCCTGCTTAAGGATAACCTCAGTCACAAGGGGGACTGTGGCTTTCTTTCACCCGTCAGACTTGGAATATTATGGATATGCCAATCAGAAGATGAGTGTAATTTCAAGGGAAAAATTTAATTTTAGTTTGCAACCACAGCAAAGCTAAAGAGAGTTAGACAGAGCTTTGTTTAAGGCAGCCGTCGTCCTCCTTAACTGACCAGGTTAGGCGGATACCCTGATCTTGCCTTTAGGTTAACCCCTTGGAGCTAAATATAGGCTTTGCCCCTATAGGGCCCTTCTATTATAATTAGAGATGTATCCGAAAACTCCCCCTTTTATAAGAAGCTCATCAACCAGTATATGTCGACAGTTTTAGTGCCACATTTTTTAGAACCAAGTGCTTAGTAAAGGAAGCCCAAAATTTTTCACACGAAATAAAAGTTTCAACTTCCCAATTTCATAAAAAAACTGTCAGAAAATATTCTGCCATAGCAAACTATGCCGTTAAAAAACATTTTGAGTCTCATTAATCTATTAAGGTTTAACACATAAGATTCAATAAAATTATTTTTCATTTTACGTATTTTTTTAAAATTTTTGTAACTACAACCCAACCAACCAATATACTTTCCATATTGGCCTTTCACCTTGCAAGGCAAAGTGGCAACTAAATGCAGTTTAACTAACTGTAATATAAAACGGAAAAGTGTAAATTCTCATTTCTCTGATTTAATTTCCTGCGCAGTCTCTCTTTCTCTCTATAGAAAATTTCCCAAAGCTAGTTTTTGCGCTCTTCTCAATAAAATAAATGCATTTAATTTTTGTTTTAAATTAAGGAGTGAGAAACAAAGTTAGTTACGAGCAAATATTGAGTAATTTTCAAGTAAATTGTGCCTCTTTTTAAAAATGATTCTTAAATGAGTATTATGTCAAGTACAAAATTTGTAATAGATTGAGTGTTATTGATAAAAAGTACTCAATTTTAATTAAGTATTGAGTCTCATTGGGGTAAATTTGAAAAATAGAAAAATAACAAAATACACATTAAAACGTCCAAGACAATCACTCAATCGGCTTCAAAAAACAGCACATGTATTTCTTAATTTTTTTATATTTTTTTAACAGTAAAAATGTTACTAATTTTTAACTGTCTTAATACGGGTTTGAAAAAAGACTAATATGTCTAAAGACCTTTAAAAATAAAACAGAATTATTTAAATTATTTTACTGCCATTAATAAAAATAAAACAGCAGTTCATTTAATAAAAATTAATTCTCTTTGGCAAAACAAAATTTTTTGATAAATAATTAATAATTTAAAATAACTCAAAATTTTTCTTATTTTTAGACGCAAAAATATTTTACAGAAATTTTAGCATTAATTAGGGTTTTAACTGTCTACTTTCTGCAATTTAATTTATATTTATGTACTTTTTTTGTAAAAAACATTTCTAAATACTTATTTTTTTTTAAATAAGTTGAGGCTTATTTTGGGGGCATTTGGATTATTTTAAATTTTTTTATTTAAAGGCAACCTCTTAGTCTTAAGTTTAAAAATATTTTTGAAAACAACAAATTTTTATAAAATAAAAAAACTTAATTTAATAAAAAAAATATTAAAATTTTATAAAAAATCAGAATATATTTCAGACAAATGTATATCTTTTATTTATTTATTCCTTTTTTTCTATATTTCTTATACTAAAATAAACAAAATTCATTGTTAAGATTTTTCTTTAAAATGTCCTTTAAATGTTGCATGCATTTTTATCAAGTCATGACCAAAAACTAGGTCAGTATTATTTTTTATGTTTTTAAAATAAGCAAATAGTACTAAAGCAACAGCAAATAAACACTTTAAATACTAGAGAAAATTTAACCAACAAACTCCTACAAATCCTAAAACAAGCTGCCGAAATACAAAAATAACACACATCACCATCAAATGTACACACCAAAAACTAATGCCAAAAAACATCCTTAAGAAAATAAATATCCTTTGAAAATAAATCTCATTTAGATATCAAAACAATACAATGCAAAACAAAAATAAACATTTTGCTAGAAAAAGCGAAAGAACTACCAACAAAATGGGATAAACTCAAATTTTAATAACTAAGAGAGAAAGAGAGAGAGTGAAATAAAGTGATGATTTTAGCAAGAGGTATGAAAACTCCCCAATGCCTGTTTACTGACAAAGGAAATTTTTATGAAAAATTATTGAAGCGGAGCTGTTTTAGAACAAACCCGTTAAAATCAAAAAGAGTAACGTTGAGAGCGAAACATGTAATTCGTAAGACTCTGTAGTTGTTTTGGGATTTTTTTACTACTACAAACCATATTATTATTATCACAGCATAGAATCCTATAATCCAGCAAAAACATGTTGTATATGTGTGTTTGTTTTTTTGGGTGTAAGAAAAATAAGCAAAAATAAATATCTCTGAAACTTATTTCTTTTGTGGCACAAACTCAAATGCAACGTGCTTAGCACAACTGCAAGTTAAATAAAATCAACTGAAATTTATAAACAGTTTCATTCTAAACATCAAATGTAACGGTCATGGTTTTGAACGAAACGGTATAAAAAATATACAAAAATATTTCAATTTACTTTAAATAAAAAAATACGTAAAATTTAAAAAAATTTACAACAAAGAAAATTTTTATAAAATAATTTAAAAAAGTGTATGTTTAAATAATTTTAAAAAATTAAACCAAAGCTTATAAAAACCAAAAAATGTCCCTTACAACCACCACAATTAATCCAGATTACCTAGAGCCTACCCTCATTTCTCCTGCCATGGAGAATGAAATTCTAACTGCTTCACCCACAATTATGGATATGTGGATGTCGCAGTTGCAAAAAGATCATCCTGAAATTTCCTTCATCATACCTGGCCCTAACGATAATCAACATATCGATAATTTAATGCAATTTAAACGCCTGCTGGAACAGGTGGATAATACTGCCTATGATACCATAAGTTCGCCAACGAAACACCATGATGATGGTCATGTTTTAATTGACTCTTTGGGCCAGACCATAACACATGAACAAATTTCGAATAGTGCTGTCTTGAATATGGCCGATATAAAAGATAATGCTTTAACGGGACTAGAGCGGTTTTTTGCCGGTACTGATATGCATTCATTGATCAACTATTTGTGGATTGGTGTAGTAACTTCGCTAATAGTGCTGACAGTGATTTTTGTGCTGTTTAGCTGTTATTTCTATAGAAAATTTCGCGACTGGAAGAAATGCAGTAAGTTTTTTTTATTTTTTTTTTTTAATCAAATAACATTAAATTGAGATAAAATTCAATTTTGATATGAGACAGGCAGTTATAGTTAAATAAAATAAAAACTTAAAAGGTCGTCAAAATTATGTGTTTTAAACATAAAAAATATATAAAAAAAACTATTTTATAAATTTAAAGCATAATTTAAATGTGTTTAAACAGTGCTTTTGTCTGATAGTCACCGCAATTGATAAAATAACAGGAAAGAAATTTTTTTTCAACATATTTCCGGGTCACGCTAAAGCATAGTTCAGACTTAACAAATATTTAAATTAAAAAGCGCTGCCAGTAAATTATATTAAATTTGCTTATCAGTAAAGAAACTATTATTAACTAAATTAACATCATAATTAAATTAGAAAACAATATGAGTTATTAATATATTAACGAAGTTTGCTCTAACATTATTAAGTTTATTGAAATTATTATATTCCCAGTGGTCACATATATTTTGTTAAATAATATATCAAAGAGAATTGTCAAATAAACAACATATCGGACACTCAGCATAAATGATCAAAACTCAAAATAATTAAATTTTTTTTAAAGGTCAAATAATTTTTAGCTTAAAAATTTAAAAACATTAATAAAGTTTCCAGTTTATAATTATATATATTTTTTAGTTCTTGTGCATTTGTTTTTAATAAATGATTGAGTATTTAAGTTGTTGCAACCGTTTTAGCTTGTGTTTCTCCTGATATTTATTTATTATTTGCATACTTTTGGGAGTAAACAAAAAGTTTCTTGCATAAGTTAAAAAAATATATGTATGAGTGTTTTTTTTCTATAATTTAATTTCGTTCTTAATTTTTTTAAATATTTTATTCAACAATAAAATTATTTTATTTTTAACAAAAATCTTTAATTTTGCTCAGTATTATTTAACTTGTTTCCCCATTGCTAACCGTCATTCATGACTTGTTGTTCTAAAATTTAATCTTTCAATAAGAATTTGAAAAAAATTAAGTTTTTTTAAGAAAAATACCAATTTTTAATGAATTAAAAAAACTTCAACTTCCCTGGCAATTTTAGGTATTATAAAAAGTGTTGCATACTTTTAAGGTAATCGCAGGTTTAAAAGTTGTGCTTAAAATATTTTTTTTCTTTAACTGAGTATGGAATAAAATGAATTCTAAATTTAAAAACCCGTGTTACAATTCATTTGCTTTTTAGAAATTAGTCGTTTACGTTACACTGGTTAATTTGATTTAGGAGTAAAAATTAAAGAAGAGTTTTGACTTTGGAAAATATAGACGATTTTTGAAGTCAAATTTGCTTTAAAACCAGTCAACGTGTTTTTAATTGACCGAAAAATTTCGTAAATAATTTTTTAAGGAACTGCTAAACTTAATAATCCACTCCTCATACATATATAAAATAATATTGCTTGACGTATGGATTGCTGAAGTTTTTTTCTATATAAAGTTTTGATTTTATATTTTTATATAATATTATATTTATACATACTCATAGCCTCCATTTATCATCTGATTTACGTTTGTGTTTAATAAAATTATTTTATTTTTACTCTTTTTTAAAAAAGCAAACGGGGTTTTTAAGCTATTTAAACATTTGTTAATTTTTAATTTGACTTTAGTTTATTTTTAATTTGATTTCCTTTTGCCAAGAATAAGTTAACACTTAAACTTATGGGTAATTGGAAGAAACTAGTAGAAAAAGTTTATTATCTTACCAGCACCACCCAAGCAAAATGCATTTTTTAAACCATCTACGGATTTTTATCATCAATTTTATTTGAACGGAAGTAAAGTTAATGGTTGTAATCATTGCCTATCTAACTTTAATGTTATCCAAAAAGGCAAACGGGATTTCTTTATTGTTAGTCAGAGCAAAGTTTATTGAACATGTTGTTGTCTTGAGATAAAACAACAAAATTTTTAAAACATAAATTAACTAATTTGGTTTCAATTTATTACGTTACAATTTAATTGTTTCTTCATTTGGAAAAAAAACTTTACAGAATACTTCTTAATTTATTTTTAGCCAGTTACTGTAATAATATTCTGGGTGTATAAAAATATTCCGTTTTAAAAGTTAACTTTTTCTTAACTGTCTTTTCAGGCAAGTCTCTTAAGCCCTGACCTTAACAACACTGGTCTTTAAAGAAATACTTCCTTAGAGAAAATTAAATAAATATCCAATTAGCTTTAAATAATCTTTATAGTTTTTCTACATAACGCACAGATTTAAAATGTATTTTATACAATTCTTATATTCCAATCATTCTATAGGTAAGTTTTTTTCACTTTGGGTGTTTTTCACCACATTTTTTTCACCTTGAGGCACCTTAAAAAACTATTTAGCACGTATAACTAATGGATATTTTGCCGCTCCTTAAAGTAAAAAATTTTTAAGCCTATTAAAAATAAAGTAAGGTAGCGCCAAAATTCGAAATTTTTTTTTGAAAAAGTTTTAAAGTTGGTTTTAAAGTTTCAGTTTTATAAATTAAAAAAAAATTCTATATCACAAGAAAAACCTGCTTTTGCGCCCTAAATGCTACACAATTTATTACTTTTCTTTTCTTACGTTTTATTTTTCATTTTCTTAAAAAATCTTTTTTTTTTCGTTCCTTCACCTTATATTTAAAAGAAGCTTTTGGTTTCACTTTTTATATAATTTTTATTTATCATTATTTTCAAACACACACAATAGCTTAAGGCTACAAATTATCATGCTGCCTTAACAATATTTACAACTTAATTAAGCGGCAAAACAATAATAGCATAAGAAGAATGTATGTTTATGCCAAGCCTACTTTTAGGCTTACAAGCAAACATAAAATGTAACAAACTAACTAATTGATTACAAATCAACCTTAATCTAGCTACCTTTGTATTTGCCGTGAGCTAAAGAAGAAAAACCACGTTTGACAGTTAAATAAATGTTTAACATAAAACAGTATTATAAGCTTAGAGCTTAACAGACTTAAAGTATACTATGAATTAAGTAACTTATTTATTTATTGTTGGCAAATAAATACTTAGATATTCTAGACAACAAATAAAACACTAGAAGAAAACAATAAATTTTCGTTAAATATTTAAGGTGGCAAAATAAATGAGAAAACAAAAACAACTTTTCAAGCTGTCAATCTTGTTAAAACCCAAAAATGTAAATAATTAGGAGCCTAAGTCAAGGGGTGTGGAAAAACTAAGTAGCATACCTTTTAAAAAAAGTTGGAAACAAAAAGTTTAAATATAAATATATTTAAAAGAGAAATCAAAAATATATCAATTTTGAAAACACCCATAAATCAATTAGGTAATATATTTAAAGTAAAAAAAGGAAAAACTTTGACTTAAAAGCACCTGTTGCTTTAAAAATTTTTAGTTAAATTTTTATTAAATTAAAAAATTCCATTGTGGGTGTGAATGTGCTTGTTTTTTTCTAATAATGAAGCAACCAAACACACATGCTTTTTAGCTTGTTTTATGTTTGAAACTTTATTACGTTTTTATATGGTGGTGACTTCATAAAAATTAATGCATATCCTAGGGCTTAAATGCTTCTAATAGCTTTGCGATTTCTTTGCAAACTTCTCAGCTGTTCATAAAATTTTCTTTAATATTAAATTTTATTTAAAACTTTTATAGCTAAGCGTGTATGTCATATCTATGGTAAAATTTATGGCCACCATATTTTTGTTGAGGCTGTTATTAAAAGAAAGGCAATATTTATTTTAGTAGATAAATAAACAAAAGAATTTAGGCAAAATTGTTTGTATTTTTAAGGACTTGATTAAAGAAATTTTAATTAAAATTATTTAAATAAGTATACGATAAAAGGAATGTTTATTAAAGATGTTGATATAAAATTTAACCTAAAAGTAGGCACTTAATTATACCCCTCACACACATAGTTAAAGGGGATGTATCGATTCGTCTTTGCTTTTGTAATTTTTTTTAAATATTCTTTGTAACCCCATAAAAGTTATATATTCTGGATACTTTTAAAAGCGAAGTCAGTTCAGCAATGTTCGCCCGACCGTTTGCTAAAATCAAGCTTTTCTAGCCAAAGCAAATCCCACATAGAAAATATTTTAAAAAATAAATAAATTAAGCCAAGAAAATAAATTCAAAAAAGTTTGTTCCAACTAATAAAACAATAAATCCCGTTTGCTTTTCTGGATATCATGTAAGTTGTTAAACTTAAAGATTTACCGCAAATTAATTTTTTAGTTTTTAAATTTAACTCAACATCTTTATTGATTTAACTGAATAGCTTGTTGAAGGAAATTTTAAAAAAATATCCAGTAGATTTTATTCTAATATTTAATTTTTTTATTTGTATATACACAAGACTCGGTTTAGCCGAATACTGCGCTCTTACTTGTTTTGTGTCTTAAGAGTATGCTTTAAGTAGTTTTTTAAATCCCCAAAAGTATGCTGTAATTTCTGCTTTCTCTTTAACTAAATTTGTTTATTTTTTTCTTTTTCTTGCAGATAAAGACATTCGTTCTCAATTAAATAACGACATATATCCGGCAGCCGGTTTAATGTCTTGTAATGTTGCTGCCAATCCTGAGGCGGCCTATTACCAAATGGATTCACCACCCTGTTATACCATTGCCACCGGTCTACCCACATACGATGAGGCTTTACATCGCAATCAACATCATTTTGCTTTTGGCATGAAATTCATTTATCCCACTTTGGCTGCTGTACATCATCAGGCTTCGAATATAATAAGCTCTTGGGAAAAATACGACATATCCAACAAAGACCAAAACAAAACAGTATCCACCTCCCACTGCCACTCTACAACTGCTAAATGTAAATCATCTCAAACCAATAACAGCAAATCGTCATTTAGCTCATCACTGACACAAGAAGCCTCAACGGCAACTTGTCCTACAGCATCTCTACTGCTGCCGCCACCTTCTTATGATTTGGCGGCCAACATGCCTTTACTACCAGAGCATGTGGCAACATGTGATAATGTCATCATTACTATGCCCCAATTAGACATATGTTCGTCGTCAGCAGAAAAAACCACAAATGATTTAACAGACATCATAACAGTATGATTAGCTTGTTAAAAGAAATTTACACAATTTGTTATTTAAGCCAGCAATTGGCAACAAACATGAATTTGGTTTTAGCTAATTTACTGGTTTTTTGTTCCTTTAGAAAATGGAATAAATTTAACACGAATTATTTGAAGAAGAGAAAATTTAATGTAAATAAGTTTGTACATAGCAAGCAATCAAAAAAAAAAGAAAGGGAAACAATAGGGGTATTCGCTGTTTGATGCAAATTCAATGTGAGCTAGACGAAAGCAATTGAAAAAATTTTCGTGAATATATTATAAAAATATATTCTAAAATTTTGCTTATGTGAGGCAAATAGTTTTAATCCTTTTCATTGTTCCTTACTTGCAAAATCATATCCTAAACGACTACAAAGCTGACTTAATAAATATTCCAAAAAGTTTTGAAAATTTAGTTTATTTTTAATTGAAAACTGTAACAATAAAGGACAAGAGCTTAAATAATTTTGAAAATGAGAAATATCTAGTTTAAACCCCAGTTAACAATTGTTTGTTAATTGTTAACAATAATTGAAAATTGCATTGAAGTCGAGGTTAAAAATAATAAAACTTCTGTGTGTACCAATGAGGTCATCATTACGCGTATTATATATAAGAAAAAGCATACGATAATGAAAAGATTAAATTTAAATTTTTTTCTAAACTAATCTCAAAGTCAAAAACTGGTCCTTGACAAACTTTTTTTAAATTTATTTATGATTTTTACTGCCTCAAACCAAACATTTAAAGTAACATTTAAATTTTTGATGTCTTTCAATAAATTCTCGTTTTATTTTTCCATTATTTATTTATTTTTATTATTTTTTTTGTGTAAATATAAAGACTGAATAGTTTATGTTTTATTATTAGTTTTTTGTATAAAATTTTATTTTTTAAATTAGATTAATTAAAGTAATTTTAAGCTAAATAATCTGGTAATTATTTAAACCTAATCCGCAAATGTATAAAATAACAAAAAAAAAAACAAAACCAAAAACCCAATTAAATTAAAACAAAATTATTGAAAAAAATTTAAAAAAAATCGAGTTTTTTTATTTATTAAATTTTTTAGTTGATTTCTTTTAAACTTTAAAAGTAAAAGTATGAAAAGAAAAAAAAAATAATAGCAAAAGTTATTTAAAAACTTAGTTTAAATTATGGTTTAACTTAAAGTTAACTGAGTTAAAAAACGATTTATGTAGGCGGACCGCTATTAAACAGTCTGAGAATTTTATAAGTACAAACATTTTACTCTTCTTTGCTATCTAAATTGAAATGGATAATGAAAAAAATATAATAATAAGAAACAAAACAGACACAGAGTTGCCAGAAACAAAAAAAATGCGTGACGCTTTTTATCGATCGAACTAAAATAAAACAATAGAATCACTCTTTAACATGGGTTTGTTATTAGTTCTTTTAAAAAAGTGCTAAGTGATAGTGTCTGAAAGAAAATTTTTCTTTATACAAAAACATTCCTAAAAATTTTTAATAATAGAAATAAACTAAAAATCCTTTTAAAAGAAAAAAAGAATGAAGTTTTCTGTAACTTACTTAAAAAGTTAAATTGGTATATTTTATGCTTTTTTAAACAATGTTTTTTATTTTTTTATATTTAATATACAAGTAAAACAAAAAAAAAATTTAATAAAAAATTTATTAAATTGACACTATCATCACTAGCTGTCATCAATCCCATCACTTTTATCACCACCATAATCCATCGTAATCGGTTTCATGCATCACTTGCTCAGCTAAAGCACATGATTATTAAATAAAAATTTTAAGCACAAAGTGTTAAAAAAATAATTTAATTAAGTAGATATAAATTAAAAAACAAACTACTTATTTGAGAACAAATAAAAATCTCTTAAAATAAAAAACCGAAAGTTCATTTAAAATCCTTTTTTACAGTAAAATTTCAGTGGTAAGTAAAGAAAGGCAAACAGCGAGGTTTCACTGTCATTACACACAAATACATACAAGAACAAAGAAAAAAGTTATAGCTGGTCAAACTCGACCACATTACGCCCTACACCACATTTGTATGGGGGCATTTGAAAAAATGGAGCCAATTATCACCACAATCAAAAGGCTTCGTTCCAGTGCCAAAAAATTATTTGGGCCGAATTTCATTAAATTAGCCTCAAGTGTGAGACATTTACTTTGATTACAAGCATAGGTGTCCGAGCTGGACGGACGGACGGTATTAATTAAGTTTCAAAAATTTTTTTTTGACAGAAAAAAAGAACAAATAATCAATTATTTTAAAAACTCTTTGAAAAGCTTTCGCGATCCCGCTGCAGGTTTTGGCAAATTTATTTAATCAAGGCCTCGAATTGAAATCCACAACCTCTGGCTCTTATAAGGGCCAATATTGCTGGCCTTGAACTTGAATTTTTCTAACCTGTAGAGTAAATACCGTTCAACTACAGGGTGTCTGGTGGCAAAATTATATTTGGAGGGAGGGTGGCGCCATTGGAATTATCTATTGGGCGGATTTGCCAATCAAGAAATCGCAGAGGTCGAGTGTGCATCACGAGATTGCTGAGGAGACATTTTAAAAGAAAAATGATTCTTCCGTAATTGCTTGTTGAAAATTTTGTTTAAAGTTAGGTATTCGGCGAAGACGTGATGGACCAACTTTAAATTTAATTAGTTCGTTAGTGCTTCGGCTATGAGTGTTCAACGGCCAGGGCCCAGTCGATCTCTTTGAGGACTTCTGAAAACACTAAACTGGTTGAGAGCAGTTTACGTGAAAATCCGTAAAATAGCAGCCTTACTCAGACATCCAAAAGCAATTATTCATAAAATTTAAAAAAAGGATCTGTAGTTCGATCTTTTTAAAATTCAAATCGTTCAAAAACTGAAAAAGGGGCTTTGATTTACGCAAAAATTTTTGTGAAACGATGTTGGAGCGTTTTTGCACTGTAAATCCAATTTTTTGGAGCAGCGATGCTAATTTTTACTTAAACGGCTACGTCAGCAAGCAAAACTGCAGTTACTGGTCTCCAAGAACCAGCAACCCCCGACTGAAACATCAAAATCCATTGCATTGCCTCAGGGTAACTGTTTGGCTTGCCTTATCCACGCATGGGATAATTATACCCTTTTTTCGAAAATTCTTGCGGCCAGGTGACGAATGTCAACCGTGAAAATTATAGACCCATAATTACAGAATTCTTTTCGCTCATCTATCGTACTCTTCACACGCGCGGTTTCAAGAGGATGGGGCGACTGCGCATACAGCCAGAGCTTCGATGAATTTGCTTCGGGAAAATTTCCTCCAAAAACTGATCAGTCGCTTTGATGACGTGTCATGGCCACCGAGGTTGCCCGATCTAACTCCTATGGATTCTTTTATGGGGCTACCTCAGAGAGAAGGTTTATAGTTTCTCTCTTGTAGCCTTAAAGGAAAATCAGCTCAATTGAACTAAGTTGACTGCAGCGTGTGGCGTAGGATACAAGACTCCGTTTTGAACAGTGTGTTCGACTCGACGGAGAATATCTGGTTGACAAACTCTTTAAAAAAATTCGTATATCTGTTCTACCGTTTAACGCTTTGAATTAAACTTTATGTCAATTATTACGTTTTTTATTTAAGTTTGAAAATTTAAATCTGTTGCCAGACACCCTGTATTTGTTGCCAGAGTATCCACATGGTTATGCACGTGTTTTTAATGAATTCAAATTTATGGCAGTTTTAAATTAAAATTTTAACCTGATTATTGTCATAATTATCGATCGCTATTTATAAAAGTCTTTAAAAGTCACATTTTTGTAACAATTAATGATCTTGTTAACTGCATATTCATTGACAACTATTTAATGAATAATTCATTTAAAAAACACAAATATTTCCTGATAGACAAACCTGATAGTATCAAAAAGAATTTCTTTTTGAATATTAACGTTTAACAGGTTTTAAGTTATTTTGTTACAACCTGATTAATTTTATTTTATTTTAAATGATTTTTATAATAACAAAAAGAAAAAAACATCAAAATGCACTTTTGAAAGCAGTAAAGGTAAAACCAAAAATCGAGTTTTGCATATAAATGTTTAAATTATTTGATTATCTTAACTTGAGCTAAAGAATTTATGACATTTTATAGGCGTAACAGTTAAAGAACTTTTAACGTTTAAGTTTGAAAACTAATTTTATAAATAAATGAACGAAAAAAAGAATTAAATAATTTTATGCTCCATAAACTTCTTGACGCACTGAGAAAACGAACTGTTCTTTAATGTGTCAAACTTGACATAAAATATTAATGTGGTTTGCCAGTTTGACGCACGCAGGCATAGTCACACGCACACACAAAGCAAGTTTAAGTGAACTTTACTTGTTTTAAGCCCAGAAAGTTTGTACGTGCAGACAACGTGTTTGATGACAAATTAACACATAAACTTCAAGACAAATTGTCAACATTTATGCCTTTTAACAGTAAATTTTTACATAAAATTAAACAAAGAATTAATGAATAGTAGACAGAAATAAACAAAATTAGGACATTTGTCTTTAAAACTTCTATTGCAGCGATGATTACTTTAATTTCGGACATGATGAAATAAAAATTAAAAGTTTATTCGTAATTCTTTAGAATTTGTAAAATCTTTTGCCCCACCACTTGAACCTGGGATCAAGCCTCCGGGTTAGTGACATACAACATGCTCTACCGTCCTCGCTCTCACACATACACAAAGGCAAACTGTTCTGTTTCCCATACGGAAACATCCAGCAATCTATGTGCGTCACATTAAATTACTGGAATTACCAATCGGATGACGACCACGACAGAGCACTTGTCGACTGGACTGAGCTTTATCAGCTGTCACTTAACCAATTTTTATTCTCGTAGATGGCTTAAGGGGTATGATCCTGACAGAGTCAGCACTGCCCTGTATCATAAAAACTGGCACAATAAACTCTCTCGTTAACTCTATTCCTAGACCGAGATAGAACTTCAACAAAGCATTACTGCTCAACTTTTCGAAGGAACTCAGTGCAAATGTCCGTTCCTCTGTCAAGAGTTATAAAATATCTGTGGGCTGCGTAATTGCAACAGCCAAAAATAAACATTCCTCGTGGTTTCCGCAAAGAATACGTACCTAGTTAAAGTACCGAAAGCGATCAGCTCTTTTCAGAATACCAACCCAGCGGCGACTGTGGCAAGGCAGACGTGCTTCTGCAATCTCTGACAACGCCCAAAAGGGAAAAGGGATTAAAAAAAAGAAAACCTCGTTTTTAAACGATCTAGAAGAAAAGCCACTCCCTTCGGCGCGTCCTAAAAGTCACCCTGACCTCATCGCTAATAGAGTAGTAAATCTCTACAAAGCATAGCCAGATAAAAGCTTACACATGATAAATTAAAACAGAACTTAATGAAAATTGTCCATCTTCATCGCCATTATCCTTTGAGTTCTCAGCGGCTAAAGTCAGAAGGCTATTGACAGCTTTAAATGTAGAAAAACGGTGGAATATACCCTGAGTTCGTCAAAAATTTTGGCAAAAACACCATAAGTTATCTGCGAACATTTTTTAACAACGTACTACCTTCTGGTCATGCTGTCCTTTGAGCTTAAAGGATCTAAAACATCGCCATCTTGAAGCTACCCAAGCCAGCAAATTTAGCAGAAAGCTACCGACAAAATACTCTTCTAAGCATTCTAAGAATTGAAGGCCCTATAGACGAGTGTATACCCATCGAACAAGCAGGCTTTTGCAAAAATCGCAGCTGCATGAAGCAAATACTTGCCATGATCTCTCTTATTAAAACGAGCTACGAAAACGGATTGAAATCAGGTGCGGTATTCGTCGACTTAACAGCAGCGTATGACATAGTCTGCTGAACTGGATTTATCTATAAAGCACTGCAAGACATTAAGTGCAATACCATGGCAAATCTTATTAGCAGCATGCTGAGCAATCGATCTTTCGAAATTCTTCTTAATGACACCTTAAGCAGACCAAGACAAGACGAACGCCCTCAAGAATCTTTCCTGGCACTGCTTCCCTTCAACTTGTATATTGGCAATCTGCCAGATACGATATCCACCAAATTTCTGTCCACAGACGACATTGGCTTTGTGACGCAGCTTGGCAAATATTTCAAAAAATTGGAGACTTACACCTGGCACTGCCAAAAGTGTTGGTTTTTGTATAATTGGAAGTAATTTTTAACGACGCTATATTTTCATACCATGAAAACTTTAGTTACCGCGGCATAACCCGACTGCTCTCTGATATTGAAAAAACATTTTCATAACACGGCTGCTAAGCTCAAAACGCGAAATAATATAATTCAACAACTGGCGTCAATATCTTGGGGCTTATCGGCAGATACGTTTCGTTCTGCTCTATTAGGCTTGGTCTACTCCACGGTAGAATATGTAGCTTCCATCTGGAAAAATAGCAAACATGTCGGAAATATCGACACGCAATTAAGCCCAACCCTTCTTCTATTATCCGGCACAACAAGATCGACCTCTACGCAATGGCTCCCACTTATGAGCAACATCGCTTCACCTCAACTCAGAAGAAAAAAACAACTGATGGAAGACTCCCGAAGATTGAACAGAATCCAAGCCTCCCAGTCCATGCGTTTGCTGCCAAAAAGGATTTCTATCGGTTAGAGTCCCAAAGTCCTGCATTAAGGACTGCCTGTTCTCTTAATGATGCAAACTTTTACATTATTACAAGTGGATGCCAAGCTCAAAGCGCGAAATAATATCTTTCAAAAACTGGCATCAAAATCTTGGGGCTCATCGGCAGATATGCTTCGTTCTGCTGTATTAAGCTTGGTCTGCTCCACGGCAGAATATGTAGCTTCCATCTGGCTTAATAGTAGACATGTCGGAAATATCAGCACGCAATTAAGCCCAACCTTGTGGATAATATCCGGCACAATTAGATCGACCTCTTCGCAATGGCTCCCACTTCTAAGCAACATCCCTTCACCTCAACTCAGAAGAAAAAAAACTGATGGAAGACTTCCGTATATGCCTCCTAGTATATGCGTTTGCTACCAAAAAGGATTTCTATCGGTTGGGGTCCCAAATTTCTGCATTACGCACTGCCTGTTTTCTTAATGATGCAAACTTTGCCAAGTACAAGTGGATGTCAGGCTCAAAACGCGGAATAATATCTTTCAAAAACTGGCGTCAAAATCTTGCATTAGGCTTGGTCTATTCCACAGCCGAATATGGAGCTCTGGCTTAGTAGCAGACATGCCGGAAATATCGACACGCAATCAAACCCAACCCTGCGGCTAATACCTGGCGCAGTTAGATGGACCCCTACGCAGCGACTTCCAGTTCTAAGCCACATGGCTCTACCTTAACTCAGAATTAAAAAAGCCCTGATGGGAGAATTCCGCAAAGAGTGAACAGAATCCAAGCCTCCTAGTCTATGCGTTGGCTGCCAAAAATTATTGCTTTCGTTTAAAGTTCCAAAGTCCTGCATAAAGGACAGCTTCCTCTCTTAATGATGCAAACTCTGACATTAGTGAAAGTGGATGCCAAGCTCAAAACGCGAAATAATATCTTTCAAAAACTGGCGTCAACATCTAGGGGCTTCATGGCAGATATGCTTCGTTCTGCTTCATTAGGCTTGGTCTGCTCGACGGCAGAATATGGAGCTCCCATTTGACTTAATAGTACACATGTTGGAAATATCGACACGCAATTAAGCCCAACCCTTCAGCTATTATCCGGCACAACTAGATCGACATCTACGCAATGGCTTCCAATAAGCAACATGGATCCACCTCAACTCAGAATAAAAGAAGCACAGATGGGAGAGTTCCGCAAGATTGAACAGAACCAAAGCCTCCCAGTCCGTGAGTTTGCTGCCAAAAAGGATCTCTATCGGTTAAAGTCCCAAAGTCTTGCATTAAGGACTGCCTGCTCTCCTAATGATACAAACTTTGACATAAGTACAGAGTGGGTGTCATTTTGGTCGATTTCCCAACCAAATATTGGTATTCAAATTACCAATCCGATCAACCGCTTCCTGGCTTCAACCTGCTTGGATCTACTTGGGCTCGTCTCAATAGGATTAGAACTATTATTTCGGTTGGGGGCAGTACCATCGAGTGCCTATATTGCGGCGAACAGCGACAAGCTACAAGCCACATAATTTCTAGTTGCCCCAATACCATGCAAACATTCATACTTTGACGACAGATGTTGTTTCCTGTCTGAACAGTCTAGACATCCCCTTTTGCCGAAGCGTTGCGCAATAGACACACTTTTAAACTCGTTATGCGTAATAATGTATTTTTCCACAAAAGATAATTAAAAAGGTAAATGTATTCGTTTGTAGTGCATAGGCTTGTTGTTACCATTCGATAAATAATAGATAAATGGTCCTTATTGCGGCGAAATAAACCACTGTTTTTTAAACGTAAGAATATAAAAATATTAAGACCAAGTAAACTCGCGCCAGGTCGAAGTTAACAACTAATCTCTTTGAAAGGAAGTACAAGTCCTCGTAAAATTGACGTTCTCCGTTTAAACTACCAACGAAATGTTGTTTACAAATATATTCCATATGACCATGTTAAGGTATAATAAGGTTGATTAATCTGCAATATTCTTTCAAGGACTCTCTCTCTCTCTCTCTCTCTCTCTCTCTCTCTCTACGAAACATAATATCACTGTCTTAATCCTAATTAGCAATTAAAATGTTTGAAAAGTATTGCACAAGTAGTTTTTCCTTTGTGTTGTACAATGAAGAAATGGCCATAAAACATTAATCAATTTAGAATTAGTATGATAATTTTTCAAAATAACCAAGAAAAAGACATTCACCTGTACCAGACTTTTTCCCATTAATATGACAACTAAGTAGCTGCGGGAGAAAATACAGAACGGCAACTTCAAATCTGATTGAAGGCGGTAAAGAAAATACAAATTTCATTAAGAGTTTTCCAACAAGTGTCTACATTGAGGCAGACAAATAAAATTACAAGGACTGTAACACAGACATGAACATTATTTAATTGACCAAAATAACAATATAATCACTGAGTATTTGATACTTGGCAATTGGAATAAACTCCATGCGGATGTAAGTAGTAGAGAAGACACACATACTAACACACACTTACACGCGCATAGATTAAGTAACATTAAGGTATGCGTCATAAAACCTTTGACGCTGTTAAACAAATATTTTCATAAACACCAGGAACACTAGAAGATAATAAAGGAACAAATTATGCTCCATGATTTAGAAATTTTTCTTTTTTTTCCTTTGGCTTTGTACCTTGTTATCTCGCCACGTTTAAGACAATGAGTCATTTTATTTTAGTACATGTAATTAAGGTTGATTTTGGATTTTGTTTTTTGTATTTTAATTTCCTTGAAATTTATTCTTAAACACACAATAGAAAACTGGTATCTGAAGGCTGTTAATGCTTCCTTTATTGGTTTTTATTTTGTGTTTTTTTTTGTTTTTTATCATAATGCTGTGACTTCTTCTTTGTGTGTATGTATGTCTGGTTTGATTTTCCAGGTCATTTTCACTAATGGGACTTTATCTATTTTATGACTTCCTAAAAGTAGAATTTAGTTTCGTTTGTTTCAATTCTTTCCTATAGTTTCGAGGTTAAACTGTATGCCGCTTGTTGAACGACCACCAGAAAAGCTAAGACAACCTGTGGCAGAGATGTTATGAAATAAATATATGTATTTACCTTCTGTTTAAGACAATTAGTATTTATGATTATCTTGGCTACAAATTATAGTTAAATGTTTTAAGCACGACTTTGTACTTCATAAATATATTTTTTAATATTATTTTTGGGTGGTCTTGATAAGAAATTATTACAACAGAGTTTTTCGTTTTACTTATCTGGACAGGAATGCTGTGAGATACTCCTCTTTATTAAACGTTAATATGTGTCTGGTTTAAAGTCAATACCCACCCGTTACAGTTTTTTGATATAAAAAACTTCCAATCCATAACTTTTTGGAAAATAAAAGGATCATGATGGCATGATTCGTACTGAAACTGCCGCATGTTTGGGGAGGGATACAATTATTATCCAATTTCTTTTTCCATAACTCCTTCTGAATAAATAGAAACAGGTTCAAATTAAAAAAAAAACGATTCCCCAAAATAAAGCGATTCAAAAACTTAATGAAATTTGTCCATTTATATGGGGGTTTCTATTAAAAAAGTTATTTTTCAAAAGTATATAAATTGTACTAGAACTACCTGAGATAATTGCTTGAAGAAAGAGTTCTTTGTTTAGAGAATGTTGCGGCACAATTGCACAGCATTTTCCACTCCATTGAAGAAGAAGCCGCAACATTCATATTTGGGCACCTCAATCCTTCCCCAAGGAACCCATAGTACGACCAGGACTGTCGTAATGCTACTAAAGTGAAGAACGCAACAAACAGGGAAACACTAAAGTCTGTAGCAATACGTCTTACGAATGAAAGGTGTTGAGAGAAAAGGAGAAAGAAAAAACGTCTGTTCCGCAGAAAAAAGAACGAAATGGAAAAACATTAATGTGAGCGTATCGAAATATTTAGGAGTCAAAAGGAAGTCCGGAAATTCTACAAAGGAGTGAAACTCTAAATTTAAGGAGATAACCTGTTGACTGATACCAATAGTGTGCTGAGGACATGGACAATTTATTCTTCCGGCCTTTTGGTATCTGATACTCGCAACGATAGAGATACCATAAAGCCAAACCCAGAACATGTTATTAAGTTCACACCATCCGGCTAGAATGAGGTCAAAACAGTAGTAGCGGGGCCTAAAAATAATAATTCAGCAGTGCCGGGGTAATGTCGGCTAAACTGTTTAAGGATACAAGCTGATACAGCACATGCATCAGCTGGTTTATGCAATCTGACTAGAGGAACTCATACCCGAGGATTGGACAATCAGTTCTTACGTCCTGTGCAAAAGAAGGAAAAAAGGAAGTATACACCAACTACAAAAGAATAAGTCTCTTTTTAACTGGTTATAATATATATTGACTAGCGTATTGTGCGGGAGATTAAAATTCAAAGTCGGCAAGATATTTTGACGATATCAATGCGGCTTCAGACAAACTCGGCATCTAATTGTTTGTTGGCTTTAATGGTACTTTCAGTAGCCTTATAGGCTCAAAGGTGTTTCAGGCTATGTCTGAGCTTGGAATTCTTGCAAAACTTATACGAGTTTAAAGGATAACCATAACTGATCAAAAATCCTTAGGTGAAATAGGAAAGAATGTCCTCGATCCTTTCAGTTCCCAACGAGGTGTCAGACAAGCAGTGTCTTTCGTGTAATCTGTTTGACATTCTCTTGGAAAAGGTTATAAGAGACGCAAATATGAAAAGAACTAACAAAATATCGACCATTGCAAACAGCAGCTGGCACCTTTAAAAAAAGTCGAGAGAGAATCTGCCAAAGTAGGTCTAAGGGCACAAGGCGTTCAGTGGACTTGGGCAGAAAGCGGAAGTTAAAAACTACAACTTAAAATAGCCAGCAATTTTATATACCTCGGTTCAGCCATAAACAACACAAACAGCATCAGTTTTGAGATAAAAAGGATTACAATATTGCTTAACGGATCCTGTTTTTCACTTAGTAGGCAGTATAAAGGCAAAGCTTCCTCCCGGCAGACAGACAAAAATCACTTTCTGCAAGGCACTGATACTACCCGTGCTCTTTTATTGTGCTGAAGTTCAAAAAAAAATTTTCGAAAAATCTATAGACAAATCTGGGTTGACGGAGAATACCGATGTCGTAACAAGCTATCTGCCCACATCAACATAGTTGGACAACGAATACAGATGCTCCAGCTAAGAAGTCGTTTGAATGAGAACCTGGTGAGGAGTCAGGCAGAAGAAGAAGACCAAAACATCATTGGAAAAATCAGGTGGAGAAAGAAATCTCTAACCTTAATGTCAGATATTCAAGAAGAAGAATAGAAATCTGAACCGTTTGGAAACCGGTTCTACGTTCGGCTTAAGAAGCAAAAATTTTATATAAAAGGAAGGATATCCTTTTCCTTGCTCTTATTCAATTATTGTTTTTTTTAATGTAGATTATGCAGAACAAATATTTTTGGTAAGTTTAGGTTCACAAAAAGTATACAATTGTACTCACTCTTATTTAAAAAAAAAAATTGCCCAAAATTTTTAGTCATTTCAAAGCCTCCATACATAATTCTATTGCCTAGTTACTGAGATATTTATAGATTTTGTTCTACCTAGGAATATGTCAGATAGTTTGATACTAAAACGTGGTGGGTCAGGTTTGATTTGGACTTGAAAACTTGGTTTCAACGGACAGACGGGCATGCCTCAATCGACTTCCCTACCTATAAGGATTCGGAACTTATAAACTATATACGGTGGCAAATGAATATTGAAAAAATTACTAATATAATTAGACATAGACATAAGGCGATATATGACTTAGTTCTACGTTTTCGAGTAATTTTTAAAAGTCTTAAGAGCAAATTTTTTGTTCTTTTTGCCATTAAAATCAGTATCTTAGTTATCACATGGTGCAAATTTAGCTTTGTTACCACTATTAACAAATAAATTCTCTCTTTCAATTTTTATCAAATTTTTTTAGCTTATAATTCTCATTTGGATTGTAAAGTTATATTTAAAAAGACAAGTAGCAGGAAAAAATCAGTTTAAAACTTTTGAACTGTGCAGGCTAGAATCGTCCTTATTTGAAGCTTTATGTATCGCGTTCGGTTTCAAGTTTTTTTCGTGTTTTATCACGAAGCCGTATTTTTGTTGAAACTTTCGTAACAGTTGACTGCTTTTAACCAATAATAGTGATCTACGAAAAACACTCTAATTTTCTAAAAATTTTCTAGCTTTCTAACAGCCTAGCTTCCACAAGCCTTGTGATGTGAGGTACCTCTATGGCAATTAGGCAAAAAAGTAACTTGAACTTCCACTCCTAACTCCTCAATCAAGCAAGTTAAAGGACCAAGCAGTAGCGCTTACATCAAGCCAACTTAGCTTTACAAAAAACAGCCCTTAAACAAAAACCAATAACAAAAACTGTATTATATTTTAAGCTGCAGTTATTTACTTAAAGTTGTTACAAAATCTGAACCCCAGAAAAGGTATTGTCACTTCGAGTATGCATTACGAGATTTGATTTCGTCATGTCCATAGGCTAACATGTTTCACTTATATTTATACTTCCAAAATTATTAAAATTGCCAAATGATATAAGTGCTAACAAATATATATTAATCCTTTCCAAAGACTATTTGCCTAATTCACCCTGTGGTCATTAACTGAAAATATTTTTTTTATATAAATTTCAAACGAAAAATATACATTCGTGGTTTATTAAAGTTACAACGCGTGACCTTTCTTACAGGAACGTGGACTAGTGGAGGCCTCTGAGCTTTTTTTCAATCCATGGTTTGCAGCTTTAAAGTTTAACAATTAGAAAATAGTCCTTTAAACTTGTAGCTTATGTCCATGTGAAAGTTGGCTCCAAGCAAGGACAACACAAAATATTTTATAGTTTGTATGATATTTAACATTCGCAGAGCTAAGCTAAACTGTGGTGCATTAAAGAAGACCTAAGTTCATACAAATAAACATAAAACGCTATACAGCGGAAACAAAGTTTGTAGTAAGACAAGTAAGAGCGATAAATTCGACTGAGACGAATGTTATATACCCTTTACGTTGACCTTTAGAAACCCCAAAATTTTTTTGTTTTTACCCATTTTTTTTTTATTTTAAAATATTTTTAAATAAGGGTCGGTGTCATATTTTAATTCTCTTAGGGTGACTACGGGAATGTTGTAGGGTATTTTATGATAATTTTTCTAATTTTGTATGGCAGCCCCTTTTGAAGGTGAAGATAGGGGATAAATATGTTCTAGGAAAATGTTTGCAAGAAAAATGATTTTGGGTCGGTCTTATATTTGATCTTCGTAGGAGCACCGTGGAAGCTGTAGGGAGGATTTATTACAATTTCACAAACTTTCTATAGAAGCCCCCTCAAGCGATGGATATAGGGGGTAAGTATAATCTAGAAATAAGTTTAGGAGGTGAGACTAATGGGGTCGGTCGCACTCTTTATTTCTCTAAGGTCGAATTTAGGGAAGTTGTGGGCGTTCTGACATAATTTTTGTTAATTTTGTATGGCAACCCCCTTAGGTGATTGAGATAGGGGGTAAGTATGTTTTAGTAATAGGTTCCGCAGGGCAAAATAATGGGGGTCTGTAACACATTTTATTCCTTTAAGGAGACTCCGGAAAAGTTGTAAAGGTTTTTACACGTTACGGTGTTACATTTGACATTTGTAGGAGCACCCTGGAAGCTGTGGGAGCGATTAAAAAAATTAAATTAAACTTTGTATGGCAACACTGTGCGGGAGCGGAGATAGAGTACAAGTATGTTCCACCAAAATGTTTGCGAATAAAAATTAATTGGAGTCACTTCTACATGGCACCCGTATAGGGACAACTCTGGGGCAGTTGTAGAGGTTTCTTTAAAAAATCCCGTTATCGTGAGCTTCGCTGGATTTCAAAAATAATTTGCTCTCAGATGTTTATGATAGTTTTATACCACCTACAGGCCTATGCGGCATGGGGACGGGAAGACGGACAGACGGACATCGATAAATCGACTTATCTCTAAGGACAAAAAATATTGAAGAAATTACAAACGGAATGATAAACTTGTATATACCCTTCTCACTAATGTGGAGGGTGTAATAAATGTTTCAATTACCCATATAACGTATATTTTTAGTTTCGCTGTGTTTGTGTGGAAGAAGAATGTGTAAGTGTTTGTGTCAATGTGTTTATATCCTTCGGGTCATTTTAGCACTATAATGTTAAATTTAACAACTTTTCTTTTCTACTTTTTGTTTTAGTATTATTTAATTTAGTTTCTAGAGAAAATTTAGGCTTTTATTTTAATGAGAACTGTTTCACTGGTGCCCATAGAAATGGGGTCAATTTGGTTTTTTTTTGTTTTTATAATTTGACTTAAGGATACCTGTTGTTAATAGCATTAGCACACCACTAATTTTCAATTTTATGAACAAAGCAATAAAGTTTATGAAAGTGCTAAAAATTTCCTTATGCCGGTCATTTAAAAACGATTATGTTTGGAAATAATTATTATTTAGGTACAAAAGAAGATGTAAGTTTTATGATATAGAAAATGTAAAAGGATTAAATTAAACTTTTACTTTATTGGCTTTCCCGGAAAAATTAACACGTCAACAGCTGGAATATTTAATATATTATGGCAGAACAGGAAAGCATTTGCCTTTGATTATAATAAATTTATGGTGGTCTGATTGGGATACAGTTGTTTGAAATAAGGATAAGGCTCTAGCTTACGAATACAAACAAATTCCAAGAGTTAACTTAGAATCAAAAAGCCGCCTTTGGTTATTATATAAATTGAAGTAGGAAAAATTCCAGAACATCAACTGTTTAAAAATTATTTATGGATGCTAAAAGTAAAATGAAAAGTAATTGAAAATCCCCCCATTATTATATTGCCATCAATTTGAGTTGTTAAAATAATGTTTTCATTACTGCAATACTTATAGGTTAGGAACTGCCTGGTCAGCTAAATACTTGAAATACAACACTTAACGACTTTGCGATGAGATTTAATTTGACTTAAGTTAGGTTAAGTTAGGTAGAACAGGCAGCCGTTGAAGCAAAGGATACAGCTCACTTGGGTCCGCTTAATTCGGTTCTTTGTGTTACCTGGAGAGGCAGACAGAATAGGTTAAGATAAAAGGAAAGGAGAAATTTAGAGAAGGATAATAAAAAAAGAAAGAACAGAAAAATGAAGCAGACTTAACAGGGTCTCTGGTGGAATTCGAACCCATAACCCCAAGATTGGTAGACTCGTGCATTTCCCACTGATCTATCGGGGCACCCTGACTGGACTTAACTCTTCGGGATAATAGCAATTCAAGATAAAGTAATTTTCTTTTGCCTTTGCGAACTTAGAAGTATTTAAATCTTAAAAAACTACATGATTAATATAGTTAGTCCAGCCAGTGCCCGAAAAAAATTAAAGTTCTTAAATTAAAGTACACAAACAGTGTAATGGGTTTATCTGAGAGAAACAGTATCCCTCCTCTTGTAAGATGCTTCCAGCGTATGGATTGTATATGATTCCGGTTTATTTAAATACTTGTCCACATAGTTTAGAATTTCATGCTTATCTAGTGAAAGTTGTGAATCCTTATGTATGTTGTAGTTTTTAATAAGGCCAATTCCACATAAAACGGCCTAAGCTGGGGAATAAAATTTTTTTCTTTATATAAAAATCTAATGAATTCACGTTCAAAAGAAGACGAAATACAAATAAATTGGTTAATATTTTATTTTCGTTTATCTCGCAAGAGCTCAAAATGATAATATATTTAAAAAAATTAGCCTTTTTTACGTTTTTATCAAAATGTCACACCAGTCACATTTATAAATGGGTCAAATACGAATCATAACACATAAGACTACCGTAAACGCCAACAAATTAAACACAAATCGATCTTAAAGTCAAAGTTCCTTTTAATTTGTAAGGTCACACCCGTCACAGGGTGTCTACTTACTGTTAACCCCTAAAAATATAACATCTTTTGAAATCATAGCCTTTTTCAAAACAAAAGTTTTGAATAATTTGAGTTATAAGCAAAAATGTAAGCTTAATGGTCCCACCCGTCACAATGAAAGTGTCCGTATACCAAAGAGCACCATTTAGCATTTTTATTATTTGGTTTGACGGCCCGAATTTTCTCCAAGTTAGAAGTGGAAGCAGTCCCCCACAAATGCATCCCGTAACACCGAATTGGGTTCAAAGTTTCAAGAGTTTCTAACTATTAGCCAATAGATTTGTGCAGTTTTAAGATATTTCATTTCAAATTGTAAAGACACCATATGGATGTTGATAAAAAAGTTAATGTAAGCTTTTCCCATTTTTATACTTGGGTTAGGTAGTGCTTCATTTTTTTTGAGGCCTCTTAAGAGTCTCTTTGAGTACTGAGAAAAGCATTATCATCAGAACATATCGAGGTGTGCGTAAGACTGTTTGTTGGCATGTCTGCTGTGTAAAGCGAGTAAAGAGTTGTTCCTAAGACAGTCCCTGGAGGCATGCCAGCTCCTATTAATTGAGGGAAACTTAAGCAGTTTTCTTTATTGATCATAGATTGTTATCCGGTTATATACTTTTCTAAAAGATTAAAGAAAATAATTGGCAAGTTAAGCTTTAGTTTGTTTAACAGGCCTTTATGCAATACTTTATCGAAAGCTTGAGAGGCATCGATCAAAAGCGAAGAGCAGTCTTTCTTCTCAAGATCGTGGTCAGCTTTTTTTTAAGCAATTCAGTGACCTTCTGACCTTATCGGCAGTCTTAAGCTATTAAATATCTTCAACAACGTATGATATGAGTAGCGACATAACTTCGGATAATCTAGAGATAAGTACTACACGATTCCCAACTCTCAAACTTTTTTATTCTTGCAACTTTAGCTTTACTTCTTCATGTACTAGTTGTGCAAACCAAATGAGAGTTTTTAGCATAAAACTTATTTTGCTAACTAAGAGTTATTTGCATGAGTAACACGTTACAAAGTTGTTCAGCAATGTTTTTGTGTTAATAAAAATTAATAAAATTTAATAAAATATTAAGAGGTTTATTCCTTAAAACAATCTGTTGGTTTATAAAAAAGGTTCATGAAACTTTTTTTATATAGAAATTCAGGTTTATACCCCTTTCATAAAAAAAGGGCTGAGTTATGAATAAGACCTTAAGTTCTTTCACTTATTCTTTGGTACAAATTTAAGTGACTATTAAAGCACGTTTGTTACTTTAGGCGAACGTGGAATTGATTTCCAAGCGCTTTGGCCTCCTGCGCTCCTTCTTCTATTCTTTGCCACCAGAGTTCGATATGTCTTCCTACACTTGATCCTGTATCGGAGCTAAGGTCTTCCACTCCTGCGCGATCCGTCATCAGGTTCACATTCAACTGACTTTCTAGCTGAAGCATATTTATTCATTCTTACAACCTGACAACTAACTGCGTCAATGCCACAAGAAGCACATACAGCTTCCGATACGGCACTGGAACTCCTTGTCATTAGAACCCCACAGATAAGTAATTAGTCGTTTAAATGCCCGCCTTTTGCTTACACTAAAATACAAGACTATACAATTTCTAAATAGAAATAAAAAGTAAAGTGCAGACTACTTTGGTTTCATGTAAACATATAGAAGGGAGAGAAAGGTTATGGTCAGAGAAATCGGAAGGTTCAAATAAAGGCCAGGTTGTTTATTTGACAACAGTTGCGCCATTTTGCTTCCGATTCGCCAGCTAACCACTTACTTTTGTTAACATATTGGCCACCACATCCGTCAATCCAGTTCGCCAATTCTGGCATGGCTTATTCAGTTATGGTTTAATTAGAGACAGCATCGTCCTTTCTGCTCTGCACCCCAGAAACTTCTACAACAGCTCAAATCGAGATTAATCACTAACTGCTGATATGATATTTCTCAGCATATGGCTGGAGTTTTTTTATAAAAAGACACAAGGATTGTTCGGAACTAATCTTGCCCATGCATTCCTCAAAGTTTCAAGCTCTGGTTTACTGGACCTATTTGGTTTTAGTATGTTCGGGCCGATCGCATTGCTGTCGCCTACATTAGTCTACGACGCTGCATATTATCATGCTGGAAGAATGCACTGCCATCCTGTTTATGGAAATCTGACATTTTTTTGTACAATATTCAACAACACGGGGCATATTAGAAGCTTTATGCCATACTCGCTTTGAATACCCTGTAATAACTCAGAAAGTTGGCCGCTTGACAAATGGCGCACAGTTTAGTCTTAAGTAGTATGCATTAACTTAATACTTACATAATTTGGTCGAACCAAAAAAAATTTTTAGACACACTTAGTTTTTCTGTGTCTCTTTTTCAATTTCTTATTTTAAATTTGAAAATATCTTCTTGGGCTTGGTTTTTAAACGAAATTTCCATCGCCCTGTTATGTGTCTTAACACGGAATCACATTCAAACTAGTTTTTGCTGAAGATTCTTCATTTTTCCGCACAAACGTATCCAAGCTAGAACAGTCTTTGGGTTTTTACATGCTTCACTGCACTGATATCTGCATGCAGCTCTTGGTTTCGTAAGACGAATAGGAGGTAACTGTCGATCTGTTTCTCATGGGGTCTCTCCAAAATTTGACATTGGGTTAATATCCGGTCAATGATGAATTTATTTATGTTTAATTAAATTGATGACGATTAGTTATTTCGGTGACTTTCGTTTTTCATTTGCTAACCCAGCGTATGTGACAGTTGACGGGACAAAGCACACTGAAGTTCAAATCTGGAGGCATGCGTTTTTTTAGTCATTTTGTGCAGATAAATTGAAGGTCAAGGGTACCGCAAGGCTCCGTCCTATCCCCTTCTTTATTTCTTATCTTTCTGAATTACCTTCTATGTCAAACTTCGAATCCTATTTATTCCCTTGCAGACGACAGCAGCATAGGCCTAGCTTTTTGAAGATTGGAGCTAGGAGACAGAGTATGAACGTTTCGATTAACCGCGATCTGATGGTAATCTCCAAATGCGGCCATGCGAATAGGGTCGATTTTAATGCCCGTAAAATCCAATGTTGTCTTTTAACACATTAACGCACAATGGACGATGCTGCCTCGTCTGTATTAATGGATGATGTAAGTATGGAAAAGACAGAGACTCTTGATATTCTGGGCATGAGAATCCAGTGCGATGTCCGCTGGACGGAACACATTTTTCTTGTGTCGAAAGAAGCATCGAAATGTCTTGGTTTTCTTAAACGGTGAAGGAATAACTTTTCAGCTTCTGATCTTCTCAATATTTATACCACCTTTATCCGACCGAAAATGGAATACAACTCTCATGTATGGGCTAGTTCCCCAAAGTCTTTTTTGGGGCTACTTGACCGCGTACAGGAACGAGCGAAGATACTCATCGGCGACGTTGGGGTATCTAATCGTCTTGATTCACTCGAACACCGTCGTGATGTGGGGTGTGTTAGCTGTTCTATCGATACTATAATGGAATGTGCTCTGAGGAAATCAGGGAACTTGTTCTCGAAACCCGGAACTTATTGCGTGATACACGTTTTTTTTAGAAGAGCACACCCATACGTAGCGGACTGGCCAGTGAATTGCACCACTCATTACAGGGAGAATTCCTTCTTCGGTCGCCCAGCTCGTATGTGAAATAAACTTCCTAGTGATGTCCTTTCTGCCACAGTAAATGTCGAGAAATTAAAATCAAATGTCCACAAACACTACTCCCTATATCCTCCTTCCCATAACCCATTTTCCTGATACCAACACAATGCAATGCATGGGGCCATCCCCTGAGTGCTGGTTATTATTAAAAAAAAACAAAATTATGAAGTCAGATAATTTTCGTTTTATTTGATTTAAAAGTCTGATTCCAAAACGACGCGCGTAACTATATAGGCAGATATTTTGTCCAGCAGGGTAGGATCTCGAATGAAAATTTGTTAAGTAAGGATAAGAATACTCAAGGCTACGTGTATTCATTGTCCTTTCGGTATTAAAATATATTTGCCAAACTTTCTCTTCCAAGCCCAGTCGTTATTTTGAAAACGAATTAAACGGTATATTAACAACTTCTTTTGCCAGAAACAACTCATAAAACGAGGCGCGTGTTATTTCAGAAAAATTTAACGCTATAATTTGTAAACGTAAGACCATTCTGCACTTTCTAGGAAATTATGTAAATATTTCTTAACAAACCTTTAATGAATAGAAAACTGCAGTATTCTTTCATTGAAGGACATGGACAGCTTAAGTGGTCTCTTATAGGAGCCACGGGTTTAAAAGAACTTTTGACTACTTCAGCTGTTTGAAAAAGGAAATATGTAAAACAATTCAATTGTCAGCTCAAGCGTGAAATATAAGATATAAAAGAGTTTTTAAACAATTGACAACAAATTCCTGGAAACCCAGCAGTTGTAGTAAATGTTTAAAATTGATATGTTATGGCTGATAATGAAGCGATCAGCCCACCTAGATGTGCTGTCATAAACACTATAAGAGAAAAAAAAACACTTTCGAAATCCTGCTGTTCATTTTCTGCACACTCAGGTTCTTTTTCTTATTTTTCCTTTTTTTGGAAGCATTACAAAAGCGCAATAGAAAACCAAACACACACGAACTCGCACTCGCACACTTGTACGTGATTTTACGCATTTTTCGTTTGTCTTTTGTGTTTCGCATGCAACATTTGTTTAAGTCTTTTTGGAAAATTTGAGAAGAAAAATTTTATTATTTTCAAAGTATTTTGCTACTATTGTTTAATATAAAAAGAAATTTATAAGAATTTCTTCAAATTGTTTTATTGTTAAAGTTAGTTATTGTTTCTGTTTCTTTTGCTTGGAAAATGTCATGAAATCTCTTAAAATAAAATTGTAAAATTGTTTAACAAACTTTGTGCAATTGAAAAGTAAATTTTTTCTTTTATTTGATTTTTTTGGAAATTTAATTGTTAAGCGTGAGCATAATTATGGTTAAACAATTATTTCCTTAAAGATTCCTGTAAAATTTCTTTTGTTTGCAGCACGATGTGTTGCTGTGTGTAGGATATATTGAAGATGTGATGATTGATGTGTTGAAGATTTTTCTTGAATGAAAATTATTTAAATTGTTAAAATTCAAAATTTTTACTATTGACCTACATTAACCATGATACAAATTTAAAGGCATTAAATACTTATTTTAATGATGTGATTTACAAAAAATTTTAATTTAAAAAATTTACTAAAGAAGCACAATAACTTCGTTGATATTGATGCATATACTTGGTTAATCATTACTCAGTTAGTCGAACTGGTTTAATTTAATTAATTGCTCGAGTAAGAAAAATAAAAAATTTTAATTAAAATTTATCTTGAAGAGTGTACATCCCTAAACCAACTAATCGATTAAGCTGAGCTTACCTGGAATAGTTCAGAGCAAGGCTTTACGCATACGTGTCTACTTTGCCTGCCCTAAAAAAAAGAGAAAAGAAAAAACAGCAAATTGAAAATTAAAAACAAAGAAAGGGAATTAGTAGCAGAAATAAGAATGTTCAGAATGAAATGTCAAAATGGCTAAATTTTCGTAGTATAATTGGCACAATTAACCACGCCGTCTTACGGCGCAACAAAAACAAACATATGCAATTTGTTGCCGCAAAAAATCTTTATAAGTGTCAAAAAAAGCTAAAACCAGTAAAACAAGTCGACTGGCTCAAAACCGTAAGCGTGCCGCTGACGACGAGATTGTAAGCAGGCTTAAATCGGCTGAGGAGCAACGCCATACAAATGCAAAATCAAATTAAATGTTAAACACTTAAGAGTGCTGTTAGATTTTACTTTTTTCCCCCTTAAAACCCTTTAATTTTAGAACCACCGTCTTAAAACTGCTCAGCCACCGGCAATAAATTTTTATCGACCTTTTCCACTTTTTGACAGTCCTGAAATGTAAGCAGAAGCGATTAGCTAAGCTTTCGAGACTACCTGATGTTCTTGTGCCATTGGTTCCACCTATTCTAAATATAACGAACAGATAACTTGGCGTGCGTAGTAATCTACGGGATAAATTGATGTTCGTAATCACACACAACAATGCGACATGTTAATAATGACATTTCAAACAAGTAATATGACACTTCGAACCATATTTGTCAAAATAGACAACTTCGTTTGTCAAAACTGACAGCTCCATTCACCGAGATTGACAGTTAAGCAATTTAGAAATGTTCGCCTTTAAGCGTTTTTTGTATAAGGAGAAGGGGATTTAATAGAAGACTAAATATGTACGAAAAAAATTAAAACGGAATTTTTAAAATATGACAGTTCCAGGAAGCATTACGACAGCTCAAACCAAAGTTTTTAAAATTTGCGATTCCCTTTGTTTAAAATGGCAGCTCTTTTGGTCAAAACTGACACAGAAAAGACGCTTAGAAATTTTTCCTTTAAGTCGTTTTTTTTGGAAAGAACAGAGTTCAGTAAAAGGTTGAAACTATGAAAAATGTGAGTTCGAGTAAGTAGTATGACAGTTCGAAACATACAATAAAAAGATCGACACATGTGCAAAATTTTGTCAAAACATAGTGTTCACAAGAATACATGGAAGCCCAGCAAAGCGAATAAACGCACGGACATGTATAAATCGACTGAAGAAGTGTTTTTGAGTCGATTGGGATATTTAAAGGTGGGTCTCAGATTAATACTTTTGGGCATAACAAACATCTGCATAAACGCATAATATCCCTACCACGTATGTGGTGTGGGTATAAATATACCCAATTTAGCAACTTTTAAACCCTTCACATAGTGATAAGGGTATATGTCAGTTTGTCATTCCGTTTGTAATGACTTTATTATCCATTTGCGACCCCATAAAGTATATATATTCTGGATCCTTCTAGATAGGGAAGCCGATATAGCCATGTCCCTCTATTGAAATGAAGTTTCCGGATTCAGATAACGCAATACTATTAGAAGTTACCTGGAGACACTCTTTATTTACAATGAGCACGATCGATTAACTACGGACCTAGATATATGCAAAATACTGCGATTGTCACAAAATCTATATACGTGTGTAGCCAACTCTGTTAAACATACATATGGATGCAGAGACCTGCTCCAAACGGCTGACAGTGTGTTGAAGATTCATGTGGATACCTGCCGCGTTGGCCCAATCCCAAAGTGCTCTTAACACAAGGTGAATACAATGCGCCGACCAGCGCCCCCATGGATGATACTTTGCCAACATGGAAAATTTTCACCCATTGGTACCAATTCGAAGACATACATTTAGGTATGCCTTCCCCCTTGGTGAGGAGCGGAGCCTATCTAAAACTCATACCGATCTATGGGTCACGGCAACCGGTTGCAATGCAACTCCACATCGAACAGAAACTCTCCCCATGATTTGGGTATAAACCGCAACCACCACGTTACTTCCAAAAGGGGCCTCAACCATTGTCAGGCTAGAACCGAGGTTCTAGGGGCTTCTGACACCGGTGGTACCAGATTTAGAATGACAAGCTTCTGGCCAGGCCTCGAAGCCAAGGTCAAGCCAATGCTTCCTGCAGTTGAACTGGTAACACCTCGTGGCCGAAACCACTTCCAGTTTCGACTCAAAAGTCCGGGACTGGTCACCCCAGCGTTAACATACAACAACACACAAACAGACAAAAACACAAAACATTGAATAGCCGCCCTCACGAGCGACTCTTTGGTCACATAGTGCGACACCAGCAAAGACAACACACACAATACATTAAACAGGCACTAATGTGCAATGACCTCCCTCACGGGTAACCCAGCGTCATTCCAAGCAACCAAATTAAATCAAGCAGCGAAATCGTAGTCCAAACAGCTAAGTCACCAACGGTACAAGACTCGGAAAAAGAGCCAACAGGAAACCAGGCACCTGCAAGAAAAGTGACCCCAAATACACAGTCGACGTGATACCCCTAAGGGCAAAACCCCTCCAAACGGCTCACCTGGACCGCCAATCATATGTATCAAGCCACCTCCGCCGATGATTTTTTCGGCTTAGTGTCGGCTCAAACTTAGCCGCCACTTCTTTTTCATAACTAAACTTTAACAAATTGTAATCTCTTATTGTAATTAATAGTTTATTGACTGAAAACAAAATTTATGATTGAAAACTTTAGGCATGTTCTGAGGCCAATGTAAAAGGTATATAAAATTTGGCACAGCCGAATAGAGCGCTCTTACTTGTTATATTTAAATTTTGTAAAATTTCTGAAAAGTATTTCAATTTGAAAAAATTATAATTTCATATTCTTGACAATGTTTTCTAAAATATATAAATCACCATCCTGTTAAATCGTTAAAATCTTATTTGTCTATACACAAGTCTTTATAGTTAAAGTACTTGCAGAACCTTCTTAAGTATGCAGTTTTACGCATTAGAAAACACATGCATCGTGCACTTTTCAAAAAAAAAAAAAACACTTCTTTTCCTATAAAATGAACACTTTATGAAGACATAAATGATTTAAAAAAATACTAGATACAAATGATTTCCTTAAAAAAAAAATCTCACATAACAAGATGACATCTGCAGTTTTTATTGTAGACAATTTTATTTTTTTTTTATATAAACGCGGGTGTAAGTATCTATAACATACATGTAGCACATGTTGCTTGGCATAGAATTACTTACTTACTTACTTACTTACAGCACATTATGCATTATGTCCTTTTGCCATAACAAGAGGTTTTAAGGTAAAATAGTGTTTTTCACTTTAAAAACCATTTTTTATTTACAGTTTTTTTTTATTGTCTTTTATGTTGTTGAGGACAATACACTTCTTGTTATAATAAGAGGAAATATACATTTGAAATTTTTATGAATTGTTAGACACGAGTAGCAAATGTAAAGAATTGATGTGCTCAGACGTGAAAAATGTAAAAAAACAGTAATTGCAGACTCATGTTAAACGATTTGAAAGTAAATAAATAAAAATTTGAATTGTTTGTGTTTTAAAGGAAGAGATTGTAAAAATGCTAAAATGTTTTGTTAAAACTTAGAATTGTCTAAGTAATGAATGAAAAAAATATTTATAAACCATTTAACTTAAAAACTAATTCTTAAGCTAAAACACATAACGTTGTAGGTCTAATGATTGCTTATGTAGCTTTCAAAAGTAAAGAAGAGGTGAAAACTACTACTTTTTGTTCAATCATTAAAACATATTAAGCCAATTTGGGTTAAAAAATGCCAAAACTATGTTGGCGCCACGCCCATGCGAATCGTAGCCAGAATGGATCAGTATTAGTTTTACAAGGTGTTTCAAAGTTTAAGAACTCACACACAAAGAGAAAATTTAGTTGAGCTAACCACAATCTAAGAGCATTATACTATGATTGGATTATGTTATTGTAGCCAAAATGAAATAATGAAAATAACTCTTCATCACTAAGTTAAATTACCTTATTATCATAACGCTGTTTTACGGGATCCCAAGATAGTCCTATATAGTCTTTGTATAGTCTTATTCAATCGTAACATAGCTTCTTGTTACCATACTGTGATCCACTACGACCATAAAATGACTCCTGGGACCATAATATGATTCCACAGACTAATAAGTTGCATTGCACCATCATAATATGGTTGCACACGACTATTTTATGATCCCATTCAATCATAATATTTGCCTAGATGACCAATTCTTTTTCAGGTAGTCATAATATTTCTAAATAAAGGTGCTATAAAATATTAAATAAAAACACACTTTTGGATATAAGCTAATTTATTCCTTTATTTTTGCAACCCATTGCAATTTTGTTAATGACTTTAACTTTTGAAAAACTGCGCAACAATAAATGTGTAAACTGTGATGCCAGATTTAATATTGTGGCAACATGACACTTTTTTAAAAATTTGATGATAAATTTCATTTTATTCTCGCACTCGTGTCGACTGTTGTCCCAAAAAAAGTCTGGAACGGTTAAGTCGGGCGATCTTGCGGCCCAATGTAAATCGCCAAAACGAGAGATGGGGGACCCGGGAACGCCGCCGGTTGTGACTCGTGCAGTGTGTGCCGTTTCTCCGTCGTGTTGGAACCAAATGTCCTCCAGCCCTTATTCGTTCAACTGTGGCAGAAAAAGCTCAGAGAGCATGGCCCTATATTGCGCACCGTTCTTTGTTGTCGTTTGACCAGCGGCGTCCTCGAAAAAAATGGACTGATGAAGCGATAGATTTGCTTCTTGACGTACCCACTGAGAAGGAAATGAGCCTAATCACTCATTATGATTTTGGTCCACTTCGACTTCGAGATTGAGGATGCCTTCGGCGTAGGTTACACGCGTTTGGCAGCAGCTGATGCATGGACTGGACTTTGTATGAGAACATGCGCAGGTGGTAGACCAAAATTCGCCTTAGGGACGCCCGGCTGATGGCTAATCGCGAGGCACAGCGTTTGGCGACAGCTCGATATCCTTGACAACAGCGGCGATATTCTCGGCAGAACGGGCGCTCTGGGGTCGGCTTCTCTTGGCAGTGTCTCGTGTTGCCCAATACTCTTCAAGGTTGGTGGCTAAACGGCGCAGTGTTTGCGCAGTCAGTGCCAGACGACCGGTGAATCGGCGGCGGAATTCGCGCTGCGTCAACTCCACATACGAATTGTTAAGCGTTTTTGGGAAGTGTTCACTTTTATTCTACATCTGTCTAGCTCACAAATGTCACAGCAGATTTGGCATTGGCCGCCATTCGCAAAATAAGATCATCTTCCAATAGATTGATTCCTTTTGGACCACCTTGAATGAGAGTATTATTAATGACTACTTGTTATACTGCCTGGTGTTCCCTATATGATGCCAAGGATCTTATGAAGAAAGCAGAATTGAATCCACAAATAATTCAGTGAATAAAGATGAAAATAACTTTTTTGATGCAAGTAGATAAAACTAGAAAAAGGATCTGGGACATGCCGTGAACGCATAAAGCAATTGGAGGATTTTCTAGAATCGCGCAAAGCGTCTCATTTCAAAACAAAAAAAATCATATATTAGGAAAACATGCGCTAAAATAGCTCTCGTCCTGACAAGCATGATCTTTTACGGTAGCGATATCGAAGTTTCTCTCTATAAGTCAGGAAAGGGCATCACATACGTCTATATTTTTCTTTATATGTACCTTTATATGTGCCGTTTTAGATAATATTATAAAATAAATAATACATATTGTTGCTACTGTTGTTATTGTTGTTAGCCATTATTCGTATAAATACCAAATTCTCCGAAGATAAGGACGAAAACACCGAAGATATATCCCACGCGGCTCTACAAAGAGCATATGACCGCTGGCCTGATTATTATACTAAAATCATCCGAGGAGATTTTAATGCGAAAATAGAAAGGAAAAAAAGATTTTTCCAATAGTTGGAAAATTTAGCCTCCACGAGGAAATATCCAATAACGGAATTAGGCAAGTAGACTTCGTCGTAAGAAAAAATATGGTAGTTATTAGCACAAAATTTATATATAAAGCCACGTGGCTGCTACCAGAATAAAATACATGAAACCACATTGATCATGTTGTGATACACTGAAGGCATTCGTCCACTGTAGATCGTATGTCTAGATCTATCCAAAGAACAAACATCGACTACCTTGTTGCAGCAAAGTTTAGAACCGATCTGAATGTGGCAAACAACGTACGATCTCACACGGCTCAAAAGCTTGACGTCAGAAAGCTGTAGACACCACAAACAACTAAGTGTTCCTCTGCTAGATTCACCAATATCTTGAAGAAAGCACTCATTGTCCCAATAATGTGTCAGCGAAATGGCAAAATATTGCAAACTCTATAAAAGAAGAACCGATTTCTGTACTTAGGCACCTTCTCCAAGGTTAGGAAATTCCTTTGTTTTCATAAAAGTACAAGGAGTCCTTCAAATATGTTAATGATGACATTTTTATTTCCTGTTGAATAATTTTCTGTTGCATATAGGCGTCTCACTGCCACTAAACTGACTCTCTCTTTTCTCAGTTTGAGTGTTTATCAGGTTCCTACAAAATCCCAAAAAACCTTATTTGAACAGCCACATTAGCACAGGTCCTGGGGGCGATAATAACTGTGGCGTAAAATTAAATCAACATTTAATGTTTTAAAACACGGAATTATATTAAGGAGGACTCAGGTTTTTTAGTCCGTTGTTGTATTATTGACCGACGATTGTGGTTTAACGAAGTAAACCCATTTTTAGCTACAGTCCATCCAGAAAACAACAACGAAACAATATCAAGGCTTTTTTACATTAATGTCTGATAACAATTAGCTTCATGTAATTTAAAAAATTACATTCAGTTTTATATTACAGTGACAGAAAGATGTGGAACTTCAACTTGCAATTCCTGGTTTTAGAAAAAGGAAGAAATCGTCTTAGCAGACCAGCAAGGAACAAGAATTGAACTCAAGCATTTTGTTCTAGAGAAATTACTTTTTTTCAATGAAAATGGGCCACTTTACTCATTAGTTATGCGCTTCAAAATTCACTTCTTCACTTCTTCTTCACTTTTGTAAAAAAAACTGCTACAATTTTTCCAACACTTGCAACCATGAACCAATATTCCTATTACTAACTACACTATCATGTTATTAACGTCCGGACCACTTGGCAAAAACTCCATTGTACTTCCATTGTATCCCAAGTACTGCCAAACTCAAGTTAATGAACAAAAAACACTTGCAACCCGAGCATTAACAACATTTTTATGCCAAATGTTAGATGATCCTATATTTTAGGTTAATTTTACAAAAAACGCAAAAAGCAACACAAAGAAATGATGAAACCAATGACATAATTCTTTAAAACAAAAACAAATTGATCGAATTACAATATTCTTAAGAAAACAAAAATTTACCACAAAATCTACTTAAAAAAGATTTAAGGGAAGGATGTGTAAGGACTTAAAATAACATATGAATTACACATATTCATTGATAAAAAAAATGTCCTTCTTCTGTTTAATTTTTTGTTTATTTTAAGGATGTGTAGAAAACAAATTTCTTCCCAGGAGATTAAGTGGGCTCTTTAACAATTTGTTTTGGATTTGTTTGTCTTTTGGTATTTAAAAAAACATTTCCTGTTTTAGAAAAACTTATTAAATTTTTTCTTTAAATTACTATGAAAAATTGCTAACGAGGTTTACTGTTTGAACGTTAATTTTGAATTTTAAAGAGATGTAAGATTTTACAGTAGAAGTAATCTTTAGTCACCATCGCATTTTTAGCGCAAAATTAGAACGTGTACCATTTGCGCGATTGTTTTTTTAGCGGCCGCCAATTGAGACATTTGTGGGAGAAGATCGGTCAAACAAAATAGCAATAATAATCGCTTTAATAAGTCACACTATCGTATCTAAAAATTCATGTCCCACGTGTCTGCTGCTTAAACCTTAGGAAAAACTTATCAATGCCTACCTAAGGCAACAACGCAAATAAGTCTTCTAATGGACTCCCAACACGAATAAACTGCTAAGGGAGCATTTTCAAAAGAAGTGAAATGTAATCAACTCCAACTTGGTCGCTTGTGGCCCTACTTCTGGCAAAAAAGCAGGCAATGAATACAACTGTGGCCAAATATAGAAACAGAACACGCGGCCACGCAAGTGTTATTGTGACTGTGGTCGTGTTCCCAAATTTATTGAATACCAGAAACTCTATGGGAAAAAAATTCTTCTTCAATAAAAACTCTTCGTTAGAATCTGTCGATCTTAAATTATTTGGTGGACGCATACTCATTGTTCAAACAAAAGTCCGGATTTCGTGTAAGCTTTCCGATCAATGTAGAGTACAACATGCCAAACTGTAAGCAATTGGCAAAGTAGCTGACCTGCCTTTACATCACAACTTTCCCGTGAATGCCGGGTCTCCTTAAACTGAAAGTACTGAAGAAAAATGGTGTAAATTTGGATGGCAGGGCGATTAACCTCTCATAAAACATTCGTCACTCCTGCTGCAAAGTTTGCACAAATACATGCCAGGTGGTCTAACGAACCTAGATGAGGAACTACTTAGATAACCTGAGCTGGATCCAAGACCTTCTCGATTTGGACAGCCGGAGGGTTAAAGATGGTATGACAGCAATTACCAGTCATTGCCATTTTGGCGTCCATGCCAGTAGCAAGGTAATGCCTTTTTACGACTTTTGAAGGGAATGTCAATATGGAACATTATTTTTAGGAAAACCTTTATCCGGATTAGGCACCCGAGGGCGAACAGATTGAAAAATATGCTGGATGCAGCCTAAAACAGCCAAATTATATATGTAAGAGAATAGTCTTCAAAGTTTATCATCCTTGATCAGAAAAAGCGTTTTGTCACGAATAGCTCCCTCTATTTCTCTCTTCCCAACGGACCCAATATATTTACTAAGATGCTCTATGTTTAATTGAATCAGACAACTTCGATCCACTACATGACGCTGCAGTGAAAAAGTGATTTCATCACTTAAATATGACCTTCGAGGCATAATTACTGCAAGGAAAAAAAGTTGTGAACCATTGTAATGTAAAATTCCTCTTACAAGAATTTATTGTTAAACTAAAGAAAAATTTGATTCCATGCTTTAAGAATTCATTATCAATTTTACAGAAAATGTTCTGTTTGGTGTCAGCGTTCTCAATCACAAATCTATAGGTCTAAGGCTATTATTTTCAGTAAAGCATCCCGATGGTTGATCTTATAAGGTTAAAATATCTCGAAGCAGTTGATAAAAGCGCATCGACTATTTTAGGCTTTTTTAGGCCTGAATCCGGAAACCGAATCTTTTAATCATAAAGTTTCTTAAAAGATCCCAAAATGGCTGTAGTCAATTAAAATTGTTTTGGAATCCTTTGTTAGCCAAATAGTCAACCTATCTGTTATCAATATGCTTTTTGTGGTCGAGTACCCAACATAGCATTAGCCAGTTATGGACACAGAGATCAGTAAGAGCAATAACACAGTTCCGCACCACTACTCGTCTCGAAAGAACTCAGGACTTAAAGTGTCGTTTGGCTGCCCTGTTTTACATATACCCTCAAGAACCGTACTTTTCTTCGCAAGCAGTCTCTAACTTCAAAGCAAATATTGATATCTTCTGCCTGAAAGATCATAGGGCTGGGACCAAAGACTCTTTCTCGTATATTACAAGCCCCCTGCTTGGATCGTCCTTAACCAAATCTATTCAGCGTCTCGTCTCATTTAGTTTGTTTTCTATCAAGAATACAGACATAAATAATTTTTTTGCAAGACAATGCCCGCTTTTAACAAATTTGTGACCACTATATACCCCCAGGTTTTATACTCGAAGTATTTGAAGAAGGAATATTACTTGTAGGTGCTTGAGAGAAAGATGAGCCTGTCATTTCAAATGATTTAATCTGAGAGCGTTTTTAGTAAAATTTTAATCATTTCTTGATGCAGACACCAAATGCACAAAAACTTAATTGGCGGATACAATGGCAGCCAGTTGTTTCTAACCTAAAAAATAGCACATCACAAATCATTGTGTAAATACTCAGAAGAGTTTTATTTCTTTCCTTAGTTATTCTTAAGGTCATTTCAAAAAACTAATTGCAACTTTTATACTTTTGTTTCCAAATATCTAATTAGGATTAGAAATGGGACCCAGAGTATACCTTTTGGTTGATTTGACAAAGGATTGTTTTTAAATTAAAAATCAAAACCCTTCTCTAATTTGTAAATTGTCTATAGATAATTACGATAAATTCCTTGTTCACGCAAAAACTTAATTTAATTTTTTTATTATTTTCCATTTCATAAAATTTCATTTAATAAAATTTAATTTTAATTTTGTCTCTTCACTATTTTTCCATTAAACCCTTAAGTTTTACTTTCTGGCACACTTTTTTCACTACAATTTGGAAACCAAAGTTAACTGGTTTTCTAATTCCTAACTCGTTTTTAATTTAATATAAAACCAGTTTTGGACGTTGCAAAATTGAAAAAAAAAAACAGCAGAGAACAAATTAAATTAAAAAACAGACCAGCAAAAATTTAATTAAGCAAACAACACACATACATACATTTTTTTACCACAACTTAGCAACATTTAGTTAGTTAGAACATGGTCGAACAAAGAATTTAGTTGCAATAAAATTAAACAAGAACAAAAGTTAAAAGTCCACAAAAAATGTTTCACATACTCACCCATACCTTCACATGTATGGGCAAGCACAACTACCCAGCATACCATTATCGGAGCGCTCTTATATATGAGCTCATATATGAGCGATTTTATGAGCTTCTGTGAGTGTTTCCTGCGTGCATATTTCTGAGCTCATAAACGATCGATTTTATGTGCTTTTTATGAGTAATTTCTGCACTCTGACAGATAACGGTAAATTCCAGCTAAGCAGAAGAAAGAAGTTGCTCAAATTGATTCATTAGTGAATATTTTTGGAAGCGTAAAGACAAAATTGTGAGTTGTCTTATAATAAATATGTTCAAAAATAATACAAAATTGAAATAATGAAAAGAGCAAACTAAAAAATGAGCAAATTAATAAGTGAACTTCGCTCAAACAAATTAAGAAAAAAAAATCCAGCATTTAGTATTAAAAATAATAGTGTTGTTGAAGAAAATAGTGACAGTGAACGTATTTTAGAAAGAGAGAGTGTAAACGAAAACTGGAATGAAAGCTCAAAATGCGTTTTAAAAAAAGAGTCATAAAATACTCTTTTATGCACAAAATTTAGAGCTCTTTCATGAGCGACCAGTTTAGTGGAAAAAGCCACTCAAAAATGAGCGTTTTATGACTGTTTATGATTATTTTATGAACTCTTTATGAGCGTCAGCGTTCCGACAAAAGAGTCTTTATGAGCTCATTTAGAGCGCATATGGTATGCTGGGCACTATTATTTTTAATACTAAATGCTGGATTTTTTTTTTCTTAATTTGTTTGAGCGAAGTTCACTTATTAATTTGCTCATTTTTTAGTTTGCTCTTTTCATTATTTCAATTTTGTATTATTTTTGAACATATTTATTATAAGACAACTCACAATTTTGTCTTTACGCTTCCAAAAATATTCACTAATGAATCAATTTGAGCAACTTCTTTCTTCTGCTTAGCTGGAATTTACCGTTATCTGTCAGAGTGCAGAAATTACCCATAAAAAGCACATAAAATCGATCGTTTATGAGCTCAGAAATATGCACGCAGGAAACACTCACAGAAGCTCATAAAATCGCTCATATATGAGCTCATATATAAGAGCGCTCCGATAATGGTATGCTGGGTGTTGTTGAAGAAAATAGTGACAGTGAACGTATTTTAGAAAGAGAGAGTGTAAACGAAAACTGGAATGAAAGCTCAAAATGCGTTTTAAAAAAAGAGCCATAAAATACTCTTTTATGCACAAAATTTAGAGCTCTTTCATGAGCGACCAGTTTAGTGGAAAAAGCCACTCAAAAATGAGCGTTTTATGACTGTTTATGATTATTTTATGAACTCTTTATGAGCGTCAGCGTTCCGACAAAAGAGTCTTTATGAGCTCATTTAGAGCGCATATGGTATGCTGGGTATGCATGGATACTAAATATTTTTTTAACGTAAAATTCAAAAAAAAAACCTGGTAACACATATCATTTCTATGAACTAAAGAGGCATTTTGACAGGGAATTTTTATTGGAAATGATTTTGTATGAACATGAGCAGTTGCATCTTATTATCACGTGTTTCCGTGCCCCAGAATCCTCTTGATCTCTCTCTCTCTCTCTCTCTCTTGTAAAACTAATTTTATTCCAAATATTCTACTGGCCACCTACCTCTAAGGCCTCGTAGTTCTTTTCCAATGGCCCTGCTTAAAGAAAACAAAGTATTGCCAAGTCTAAGAAAGTAGCCGCAATATCCGTACTTGGGAGCTGGAAGCATTTCCCGAGAAACTTATGGTATGATCAGAAGTGCCGTTATGTTACCCAAGCAAAGAATGCGGTATAAAGAGCTACATTGTGGTCTGTAACAACACGCCTTGCAAAGGCAAAAGTTTTCGGAATGAAAAGAGATAGCAAAATCGTCTATTTCGTAGAAAAAAGGGAGAAATAGAAAAGAGTGATTGTAAGCAAACAAAGAAAGAAAGCAAAACGTCCAAAAAATCCAAAAAATCTACTTAAAATTTAGTCAATAAACTGAATGCATAGGCAGTGAAGAATTTGCCTTTAAATTCTCTTGCAAAGATTAGGGTAATTTAGCAACTGATACAGATAGTATACTGAGAGTATGATAAAAAAAAATCAAGCTTGTTGAACCGGCGATGGAGGTACAACAACACCAGTCCCACAAGATGGTGTTCAGTGCATACCACCTTGCCAAAATAAGGTCGAAATATCATTAACCCGGCTTAAGAATAACAAGGCCGCAGGATTCAATGAGCTGCCAGCCCAACTGTTCAAAGCCGGAGGCGAGATGTTGATAAGGCGTATGCAACAGCTTGTTTGCACAATCTGGCAAGGTGAACGCATACACAAGGATTAGAGCATCACTGCTTTATGTTTTGGGCGCAAAAAAAGAGATAAAACAGTATGTGCCAACTTCAGAGGAGTAAATTCCCATCCCATGGGCTAAAAAATGATATCCAGCTTAACGTCTTAAGTTGGTGCGATAATTGAGCCACATCAAAGTGGCCTTATACCTTGCAAGCCCACCACATCGAGCAGATATGCACACAACGCCAAATCCTGGAAAAGGCTCAAGAAAAACCGATCGACACAAACTATCGATTTGTCGACTACAAGGCCGTTTTCGGCAGCCCCATATGAGGAAAAGTGTTTCAAGCTTTGTTTGAGTATAGGTTAGTTTAGGCAGAACAGGCAGCCATTGAAGGAAAGAATACAGCTCATTTGAGTCCGCTTAATTCGGTCCCTTTAAGTTACCTGGAGGGGCAGATAGAATAGGTTGAGATGAAAGGAAAGAAGAAATTTGGAGAAGGATACAAAAGAAAGAACCGAAGAATGAAGTAGACTTATTAGCGTCTATGGTGGGAATTTAACCCACAACCCCGAGACTGGTAGACTCATGCACCTTACCACTGATCTACCGGTGCACCCTTATGTTTGAGTATGATATTCCCACATTATCAATGCGGCTTTAACTCTAACTTATACGTAGTCCTCAGTCAAGATAAGAAAGAGTAACTCTAAGTCTTTCCCTGCTAAACGAGCCTTTTGGAAAGAGTTTTTTGGGAGGCAAATGTGAATAAAACTGGAACACAAGACAGCACATGTCACTCGCTAACGCCGATGACATAACATCATAAAGGGAACATTGCGAGCAGTAACTGCCTCCTCAAAAACGTCGAAGAAGAATCATTCGAAGTGGGTTAAAAAGTGTATGAAAATAAAACCAAGTTGATGGTATCAATTCACAGGGTATTCAGTAAGCGTAAGCAGAAAGTGCAAGTTGAAAACTTTGTGATTAATTTCGCAGAAGGTGAAGAGAGAAATTCGAGAAGAAACGTCTGCAAGTCGACTTCAATTATATAACGGTCAGCTACCGTTAAACAGTGTACAGAGTAAAAATCAGGGGAGTGACAAGAGCACAAGCGATAAGAAACAATAACGGAGCAATCCCAGAGACCTTGTATTCAGCTATGGCTAAAATACGAGCTAACTACAGGCACGTAGCAATACGGGTTTAAGTATCGGCAACCACTGGTATTGGATTCAAAAATGTTTGCCTATATTTTTAAAACTAGTTTTAAACCAAACGAGAACTAAAAGAAATTTGACGGTGTATTTGTTGTTTGCAGCAGAATACCACAAACTTGATTCCAGATATTATGAATTTAGCAATTAGTTACCATTTTGCTCAAATCTTTTCTATAGCTCAAAAAATTCAGAACTTTTGTTTGAAAAAAAGCTTTGATTTTTAAGAATGGTATGTTTTTAAGCGATTCATATTAAGTGTGTACTGCAATAACATTATTTGTGCTCACAATGATTACTTGAAGGCTGTGACACGTGTGGCTTTCCAAGTTTGAGTTAAAGAGAAGTTTGATTTCAAGCTCCGATTGTTAGGGATATTCGTGAGAACAGGTTTTTTATATAATATTTCTACAAAAAATATTGTTTCTTAAAGAAAACCCTTTCATAAAATGTGACGGGTGTGACATTTTCGTCAAACCCTAAAAAGGGAAAAGGCGATTGTTCCCTGTCATAAAATGTGACGGGTGTGACATTTTCGTCAAACCCTAAAAAGGGAAGAGGCGATTGTTCCGTATGTGATCATTTTAGACGAAAATTCATCGATTTATTTAATAAAGAAAAAATAGATTTTCCCCAATTTGAGTCGTTTTATCTGAAATTTATCTTAACAAACTGAATGTTTTTTAATGCGATTTCATTCAATAAACAAATTTCCCTAAACTTTCAATTAAAAAATTTGTTTCAAAAATCACATTTTTCCTCGAGTGTAAATTATCACAGTTGAATGAACGTGTTGTTGAACTCGTACTTGCGACATAATTAAATTGATAGTTGGAGCAGCTGAACAACATTAACTGCATACTTAATACATACATTGTAGTAAAAAGTTATAGTCAAAGTGAGTTTTGTACGGGGAGCTTTTGGACAAGTTGAGTAGCACACATTTACTCCATTTAAAGTATTAAAACTAAAAGACGAGTACAACTAAACAATGTTGATGTTTAACATTAAATGCAATGGTTGGGTTTAATGCTTTTTTTACTTCTTCTAAACATGTTTAACGTCTAAATGTCATTACTGACCTACATTTCGTTTTTAGCAATTTAAAAAAAAATATTTAAAAATAAATAAACAAAATTAAAAACGAAACCATTTAAAAGTGAGAACTTGCACAACCGGTATTTTTGTTGGAGTTACAACTGAAACCAAACTAATTTACCAACAACACTGACCACATTGCCAACCATATGGCAAAAAGTGCAAAGCAAACCAACTTGAACAATAACAAAGCCAACAAATAACATGTAAAATTCAAATAAATTTGTAAAAATTTTCATTTAACACCAACATTTAAAATAAATAAACAAAAACCATTTGTTTGTGTTTTTGGTATTTGCTCGTTTATTTTATTACTTTTACAGAGTGCTGATGTTGTTGCAGATGATTGTTGATGCTTACTGGCAGCCCCATTTAGCCCACCCCACATTTAAAGGCAGACATAAAGGCACATTTGCTAGAAAATTAATGCATATAAATATTGAAAAAAAAAATGATTTCAATCGACATAAACTACAAACCAGTCGTCACTCAGGTTTTGTGGATATTTTGCTAATCCGACAGACAGTGTGTGGTAAATGTTGCAACATTTTTTTTTGCAGTTTATTTTTCTGTTGTTGCCTACAATGCTTGTGGTGGGTGCTTTTTTGGGGAACTTGCATCATTTTTGTATACCCTGCATCATAATTTAGACTTCTTGTTAAGTTAATATTGAAAAGTAACTTTGTTTGCAAATAAAATATTATATTGCAGAAACATTTTTTAAACTTAAATTTTTATACCCCTCACATAAGTGATAAGGGTCATTCCGTTTGTGATTTCTTTAATATCCATCTGCGACCCCATAAAGTATATATTTATTTGATACTTATATATAGGGACTTAGCGATGTCCGCCTGTCCGTGTTATGGCGACAATTAACTTTTTGAAGCCCTCCGGTGTCGCATAGACCCGTAAGTGACATCAAACTACCAGAAATATCTGCGAAAAAATTGCTTTAAAAATCCAACAAAGTCGCAAAAAACCAAGGCTACTATTGTTTATTTCTCTAAAATTTTTACATAAAAACCTCTACAACTGCCCCGGAGTTGACCTTAAACGAGTGCAATGTAAGACCGAATCCCATTAATTATTTTTCCATGAACATTTTTGTGGAACATACTTACATTCTTTTTCCACCCCCTAACAGGGTTGCCATACAAAGTTTAATTCTTTTAAATTTCGTTTTAATCTCTCCTCCCAAGTATTTTTGTGGAACATATTTACCAGCAATCCCCAGCTCCTAACAGGGTTGCCATACAAAATTTGAAAAAACTAGGGTAAAAACCCATCAAACTTCCCCCGAGTCGCGCTTATAGAAATAAAATGTATCCCAGCTCCCATTAGTTTTCCATACCAAAAATATTGCTAAAGCATATTTACCCCCTATTTCCCTCACATAAAGGGGTTGCCATACAAAATTTACAAAATGATGTAAAAACGCTCATAACTCTTCTATAGTCGGCCTTAGAGAAATAAAGTGTACGACCGACCCCCATTTGTTTCCCATCGCAAACATATTCCTAAAACACACACAGAAAGAAAACCCGCATTCTAAAAACAAGAACTTTATTCTTGAATTTATCCAAATTTTTTCTTGAAATTTTTTAATAACGACCCGTACTTTCATTTTCTTAAATCAAGCCTATTCGGATTGCTACAACAAATCAAGCAGAAAAAGCTTGTTGTTTAAAATATTATTTTACATTTGAAAACAAAGTGTCTCGGAGGTATCGCGCTCGTGCTGGTTCGAATCTCAGCTTCGGTAAGTACAAAAAATGAAATTTTATAAAAATTTATAAAATAAAAATATAAAAATTCTTCTTTTTTAATAAAGCTTCATAAGTCAAAAAAATGACATATAATTTTCAAATTAATCCCGTTTACGGCTTAAATCAATCCTCTTTTGGCTTAATTGTGCCTAAAAGTAAGAAATTTCGTACTTAATTTAAGAAAAACCGTACTCACCGCACTTTTGACACCGTTATGGCTTGATTTAAGCAAGGTTTACTTAAGTTGTTTTTTGTGTGTACTTACCCCCTGTCTCTTTATCACCTAAGAGGGTTCCTTAACAAAGTTTGGGAAATTGTAATTAATCCCCTCCTAAAGCTTCCATCGTGCCCGTGGATACGTGAAATATAGGACTGACCCCAACTCATTTTTTCTTGCTAAAGGGGGTTGCCATACAAAATTGAAAAATTTTGGTAAAAAGCCTTGCACGTTGTGAAAGTTTTAGAAGATTCGGCACGGCCGAATATAACGCTCTTACTTCTGCTCAAGATTGTTATGGAAAAACTTTTTTAATTTGCCATTGAAGCAAAAATACGCAAATTCTATTTTTTTATTCGCCCATATGTTATTTTGTTTTTCGTATTTATACAACCTTGAATTATAATCATTTGTTAAAAACACTTTTTGATGTTTTCAAGCTACGCTTAATGGTATTTTTAAATAAATACCTGTTTCGAAGTTTGTTCAACTCATTAACACCTTTTTTGAATTTCTTCATATAAAGCTGTCTGTAGTTCGTTCTTAAAACGCTTAACAATAAATACGTCATGCACTTCTTTCTAAGTAGTTTGTTCTTTGAGCCCTGAATTATATTTTTGAATTAAATGTTTTGAAATTTGAACAAAAATTCGACTTTAAAACTTCAGCTTGTCCTTTTTCCATTTCAGTTGACGATATGTAGGAATATTTGTAAAATACTGTAAAAAATTATTGTTTTTTGTTGCTAAATTTTTTACTTTCTCAGTCATTTAAGTTTTTTTTTACTACAATAAATGAAAGCAACACGTTGTTAAGTTTTATGGTCATGTGTGGCATGTGGCAGATGTGTCAGTTTAAACTCAAAGCCAGACCATATATCAGCTTTCAAGTTTCGTTTTGCTGTCAACTCCTGCTAAAGTCTCATATGTATGTGAAATGTGAATTTTTTCTGTTAATATTTTTTGTTATTTATTTGCTTTAAAAGTGCTAAAATAAATAATGGCCTTTCGTTTGTGTTGGAAAAACAAATATTTTTTGTTATTTTTGTTTTTTCACACTTTTAAAGTAAATAAAAATTGAAAAAAATTACAAATTCATAAAAAAATAGATACACACAAAATAAAAAAGTTTTAAGTTACAAAAAAAATAATTATAATAAAAAAAATTTCAACTAGCAGAACAAGGTTTCGATCCTCGGACCTCTGGGTTATGGGCCCAGCACGCTTCCACTGCGCCACTCTGCTTATTAAAAATCTAGAGTTTATTGTTTGATTTCTATTTCAATCTATACAAAAAAGTATTCAACAAACTGAAAAATAAACGATGATTCATCTCTAACCCACAACAACCACCAAACACATTCGCATAAATTCTATAAAATTGTTGCTGTATTTCTCGTGTTGTGAATATCTTTATAACAGTGTGTTTTAACAAACAGTATTTTTGCTTAAAATTTCAGTGTATTTAACAGTCAAGACTACTGAATAAAGTGTGTTAACAACTGTTATAAAATAATGTTCCGAAAATTTGGTTGTTCCAGGAATTTAGTAAATATTTCATTATAAACAAATACATGTTTTAAAAAAATTTCATTTTTATAATTTTTTTAGGCCTAATAAAGTATGAGAAAAATCTCTTTGGTCTTAAATATATTTTTAACTGAAATGTCTTTTTTTGAACTTTTTTATTCCCAAAACAAAAAAAAAAAAAAAAAAAAGAAAATAATATTAAAAAACAAGTAAGAGCGCTATATTCGGCTGTGCCGAATCTTATATATCCTTCACATTGGTCTTTAAATATACCCAGCCGAGTTATTTTGTACGGCAAATAATATAATAAAAATACCTTGTGTGAGTTTTAAGCCCATAGAAAACTTAACAAAATGTTAACGTTTGAGGTCGACAGTAACAAAAGTTTTTGACATTATTTATAATAAAAGGTTAATAAAAGTTGTTAATTTTTATGGGATGTTCTAGTCCCCCTGCTCCTCTCCAACTTTTTTTCCAAAATGTATGAATTGTTAGATTATTACTTTTTGTAGAACATTTGATTTCGATATCTGTTATAGTTTCCGAGATATAGCTTATCGAAAATTTCAAAAAAATTGTGAATTTGTATGGGAGCTACCCCTTGTTCACCAGCCACCCAAAAAAATTTTTCTTTAAAGCGTAGGTTTTGTTGTCCAATTACTTTTTGTAGAATATTTGATTTCGATATCTGTTACAGTTTCCGAGATATAGCGTATCGAAAATTTTACAAAAATTGTGAATTTGTATGGGAGCTACCCCATATTCACCCCCCACCAAAAAAATTTTCACTTCAAAGCGTAGGTTTTGTTGTACAATTACTTTTTGTGGAACATTTTAAGTCGATAGCTGTTATAGTTTCCGGGATATAGCGAATAAAACATTTCACTAAATTTGTGCAATTGTAGGAAAACTACCACTTCCCCTAATCCTATCTGAAAAACATTTTTCCATTATTTAGGTACCTACTTTAAGAGTATCCGTTCTAAGTTTTGTGGCAATAGTGACTATACTTACTGAGATATATAGGGATATATGCACGGATTTTGTCCTAAAAAAATGGTCAATAGTAAACCGATTTTACTGATTTTAAAAATCGATTGTCTCCAGGATATTTCTAATAGTTTGACATCAATAACTTCTTTGTATCTTTTTATTTGACTCCGGAAACTTGATTTCAACAGATCGACAGATGGACATGGCTATATCAACTTCCCTATCTATAAGCATCCAGAATATATATACTTTATGGGTTCGCAAATGGATAATAAAGAAATTACAAACGGAATGACAAACTGATATATACCCTTATCACTATGTGAAGGGTATAAAAATACTTATAAGTTATAGTCGGCTTACCCCGTCAATGTTAAATCAATTTATTTTATATTACGTTAGGTTGCGAAGGGTATTGGTAAGTGCAACTCGCCGCCTCCATCCAGAGGCTGCTAAGACATTGTAAGTCCCATCAAAAGAGTCAAAAAGAAAAAATAGAAAAGACAAGAATTTCATAGGTTGAAATTAGAAAAGAGAATAGAATGAGATCCATAAGAAGTGAGTTATTGTTGGCGTTGACCCACCTATCTACCCAGCCACGCAACCCCATTGATAATTCCAATGATGCTTCCCAGCACACCGCCAAAGACCTCACCAGGTTCATCTAAGAAGCGCCCTCTAAACCACCTCTGTCAGTGGATCTGCAGCCTAGGGCAGTGGCAGGCAAGGTCTTATTCCATTTCTATCTCCCCCTCATCCCCGCACAGCCACCAGAATTCTTTTCTTAAGCGAAACTAAAAATTTAATTTTTACATCAATTTCCAGACATTATTCAGGATTTGATACCAATTTTCCCAATATTTAGAAATTGTTGCAATACGAAAATGTTTTGCTTTCAGTATCCCTAATAATATATTTAGTAGTAACCAATGGTTATCCAGATGTATAAGGGAAAAAGAAAATGAAAACAGTGGAAAAACGTAATATGATTTGTTGAGTTTTTGAAAGAGCTTTTAAATGTTTGGGTTTGTTTATAATAATTCTCAGCAAGTTTATTGAAGTTATTATATAAAGGCAGAAAAAATTTGTAGGGTTTTTTAAGAATTTGTTTAAAGCCTACTGATGATTTGGTGTAAGAACCAATAAAATTTTCAGTTTTAGTTAAACAATACGAATTTATGTTTTTATATAAAACATATGTGTACTTAAGAAAAATTTTTTTAGTTCCATCTAGTATTGAACCCGGCAACTTCTGATTGTCAGACTGATACCACTCGACCACAGAAGTATTGAATTTTTTCAAATTTAAATCCGCAATTATGTTAGCGTTGATGTGTACAAAAAACATCAAGTTAAAAAATATTTCTATGTTAAATTATGTTTTTTAAATTTCTGAACAAGCAAAATTTTTAGCAATTAATTTTTTAGAAACAATTCAATATTTAATTGTGCCAATTAAATTTTTGATTAAAAACGATAGATTTTTTAATTATTAAGTTTTTCTGTGCAATACCACAAACCATATGTTTAATTCTATTCAATTATTTTAAAAAAATCGATCTTGAAAATGCTGTGATTACAAAAAAAAAATATTGGGTGCTAGTTTTAAACGGCAAAAGCATATTTTACCAGGGCTTTCACTTAATTCTATTCGTTTATATGCGCCCCAAATGTATTGACAACATATTAGTATAATGGCGCCTTAATAAAAAAAAGTTATAGTGTAATTTCTTTTAATACAAATATTATTATTTACATTTGCTTTGAAATTTTGTAGTCTAAAAATGTCTGACACCAAAAAGAAATCCAAAACAATGTTTATATGAAGTAAATTTGTGTTAATTAAAAATCATTAACATTAGAAACGACCTAATTATCTTCATTGAAAAGATGCTTGCGATTTTCGATTATAAAATTTATTTTGACTCACATGCGTAGCCATAGCGGCATTTAAGATTGAGAGTGTGGCTGATATAAGGCCCTTAGTATATTATAAGCCGACTCTCCAGGAATATTGTGCAATTATTTCCTTCTATATTTAGTTTATTTTAGGTTTCTGTAGTGAGTTGCAAGATTATAGGGGAAACTTCTACGATTGGAGGTCAAGCAACCATTGGATCGATCATAGCAAAGTTTGGAGAAAACTTTCTATAAAAAAATAATAATGCTTGCGTCGGGTCAAGGTGAAATTAGCACATCATCATTATTTTCCACAATGCCTAGAACTATTTTGATTTATTTTGTCTAATCATTTAATATAATGCGTTCTGAATACAGATCACAAGGTTTACATATACGGCTTACTAGACATATGGATATCGGAGCTATGAGGCAGAGTATGAATGAAGCACTTAATCGCGATTTAAAGCTAATTCCCGATTGGGAATGGGGTGGATTTTAATGCCCGTAATACCCAATGTTGTGTTCGGACACATAAATGCACAGTAGATCATGCTGCATCGCCTGTATTACTGGATGGTATAAATTTTGGAGAGACAAAAGCTCTTAATGTTCTTATCATAAAAATCCAGTGCAATTTCCATTGGACGAAACACGTTTTCAGGTGTCGAAAGAAGCATCCAAGTGTCTTGGTTTTGAAAAACGGTGTAGAAATTGCTTTATGCCATCTGATCTTTTCACCATTTATACTACTTATATCTGGTCGAAAATGGAAAATAACTTTCATCAATAGGCAGTTGCTCCAAAGATTATTTTGGAGCTACTTAACCGCATACAGGAACGGGCAAGGATAATTTTGGGTGACGTCGGGGTCGGGTCGCAATGTGGGTTGTGTTTTACTATTCTATCGTTACTGGGGTTGTCATGGAAACCGATAGTTGTCGCAATCGGTTTTAAAAACGAGTTAAAAAACGTCGGTATAACGATTTTTTTAATTAAAGTTTGGAGTTTGAATGATACCCAGTATACTAATATAGAAATGACAACACGATACTAAAATTTATTACTCTGAAATATTTTTTAGGCATTTTCAAATCCGATTCCGACAGCTGTTGGTTTCCATGACAACCTTGTACAACGGAATTTTTTGCATGATACTCGATTTTCAAGAAGAGCACACTTATTTGTGGTCGACTGGCCCGTTCCTAAATCGCACGATTTGTATGTGGAATAAACTTTCTAAGGACGCCTCACCTGTCTCCCTCTATCCTCCTTTCTCCAACCTATTTTTCAGATACCAGCACAATGCACTGCATGTATAGGGGCCATCCCCTAAATGCTGGTTATTATATAAACAAAGGGCCAACCATTGGCATTTTTTGAACTTTCAAAACTACTATTTTAATACGCTTAAACAAATTGAAACTCACTGAGGAAACATAATTTCTAGGTTTATGATTTTATCAAATATTTCATTTAACTCATTCTATTTCGAAATATTTATTTAAAAGAAAATTTTCGTTTATAAAATTTATTGCTTAATTTAATTGTTTTCCGTTAATGGGTTAAAGATATTGATTTTCCTTATCTCTGTCTGGAAAAAATTATCGTCACATTTTTTTTCTTTTTCTACTTGTTTATTATAGATCATAAATTTTGTAACGTTTAATTAAAAAGATATCATAAAAGTAAAAAAATTTCTTTTTGTGAAATATATATTTATAAACGTATCAATTTTGAAAGCAGTCAATCGTTACCTAATAAATTTCTAATCAACATTAGGTCGAACAAAAAAACAAACAAGAAATAACAACGTTTTGAAAGTAAAAGTCAATAAAAGCGATAGAAAAAAAAGAGGTTAAATGTACATAAAAGGAAGATATAAATAAAGTTTAAATCATCATTTCAAAAGCATTTAAAATTTTATTAATCATTTTCATATGAGTAAAACTATTTAATTTAAAAGGGGACTTGCTGTGGTCTAGTCTGGTCATTTAAAAAAAAATACTTTAAATAAATATTTATGATGCAAATCGGTTATTTTATTTTTGTATATAATTTTTTTTATTAATTTATGGATAAACAATTTGTTTGTTACATTTTTCCTTATTGTTGTAGTAAATGTACGAAACCTTTTTTCATTATGAAATTTAAAATGTTTATGGTTAAATTATAAAAACTGTACTTATATCAGGTAATTTGAATTAAGAAAGTCTGTATTAAATTAGCCGCAATAAAAGTAATTTTTATTACAAAATACCTATAGATTTTATCAGCAACAAAAAAAAAAACTTGGGGAAAAGAAGGGTAAATTTAGGAAATTTTATATGTAAGCATGTACTAAATAACAATAAATATTATCTGAAGGCCTTAAAAATTTAATAAGGGGGCACAACCCTCAATTATAACGATGAATTAAAATCGCTTTCTGAGCCGATTGAATCCAATCTGGTGGCATTTTTAGGATAATTGATTTAAAAAACAAATTTTCTAAAAAAAGTTTATAATTTTTTGAGACTTTTCAATCGACTCAAAACTAAATTTAAGATACAAAAATAATTTTAATACACGTCCTGCTGCTGAAAAAAAATTAATTGTTTAGTAGTTTTTTAAAAAACATAATTATTTATTTTATCAAACTATTTTGAAAAATCAGTACAATAAGCACTTTTTTTTAAAACCAGTACATTTCCGTACACAAATTTTTATTCAGCACACGAAACGAAATATCACTACATGTACTGATGAAATTAGTGCCAATGGCCCCCCAAAATTTATGCCCAATAACGTGCTTCGCTCTCTCATTCGTAATTAGTTCTCCAAAGGAAATAAAACGTTTTCCATATCAGTTTTTGAGAGCGAATAATGAGTTTTACAACTAATTGAGTGTGGATTACCTGCAATTTATGAGTAAAAATATGTCATTTCTAATCTCAATCGAATACCTGCAAAAGCTACAAAGAAGACTGCACGAGTATTTTTATGTGTGTGGGTAATGTTTTGACGCAGCAGAAAAAAACAAACAATTGTCAAACCCAATTATGAATTTGTAATGAAAACGGGCAAAATGGTATTAGTAATTTGAAAAGCGAAGTAGGTAATTGGAGTTAATGCGTGAACATGTTATAGCTTTTTCGATGAAGCATTTACCTTGTGTTAGTCTGTAAAATAAATAACATAAACAATTAAGTTAAACAAAATAATTTACAGTTTGTAAAACGGTTTTGAAATCAAGCTATATTTGCCAACAAATTTAAAGATAATCTGATTGAAACTAATTCTGTAAATATTTTGTATTTATTGTGGTTATTGAAAAATATTTTCAAATAAATTTTGCAGTTAGTTTACGACATTGGCTAAAATTTGATAACTAAAAATCCACTTTATTAATTGAAGAAAATATATTTAATTACAAGCGAATATAGCCCGTATAAGAAATGATCGCAAACTATTCATATGACCCAAAAAGTAGAATGTGGATACCCCTTGCAATTAATAGATTCAGTAAGAAATGTTTTTTTGTAATTCGCATGAGGGATAACAGAAGATCAAAAGGAAAATATTTGGTAAATTACTACCTTCCAAACCTTACACTGTAGAAAAAAAACCTTCGTTTTCTACAAAAAAAAATAAACGAAAATGTGTTTTTTTTAAATTTAGACCCTGGAAGCAAAAAATAGTCAATATATGTTTTAGTACTTTTTAGGTACTTTTTTATATGTTAAACTACTACTCAAATTGCCTTTGGCAAGTCTCGAAAAACTTTAAATACATTTTTGATTCCTTTTTTAAATTTTAACGTAAGAGCAATTAATTTCATACCTATTTTTGATACTTTTCATATCAAATTAATTGTTTTTTTAATATAAACACAATTTTAAAAAAGGTAAAAAATAGTTTTTAGAATGGTGATAGAAAAAGTACTAAGAAAACAGGAAATAAACAAGAGTTTTCTACTCTTGTAAAATTTTTGCGTTTATATACATGTTTTTTTTTCTATTTAATATTGAAACAAATTTTACAAGACAAACTTTTGCGTTTACATATCAATCAATATGAATTAGAAGCTACAAAAACGAATTGGGGTATTAAACGATTAAGGCAGGCACAATGTACTTTTTCTGGTTTTTTAGATAAAAGTACTTTTTTTTTAAGACAAGATATATATTTAGGATTATTTATCCATATACAATTAGACAGTCAACTAAGTGCACAACTAGTGTTTTTTTTACATTTTGGTACTTTTTTTGTATTTTTTGCGATAATGAGTCTAAAAATTGTCCTAGATCCATATTCAAGTCAAAAGTAGAACAAAAGTCCTTTTTACACTCTTCGCACTTTTTTGAAGTTATAAGTCTATTAATATAGAGGCCGAAAGTCAACTTAATTGATAAAGAGCACTCATTTGTACATATAAATAACTGGTTTTCATTTTTGAGATAATAAAGGACCATAAAGCAATTAAGAGGACAAAAGTCATCTTAATCGACAAAAAGTAGTTTTTTACATTTTGGTTCTTTTTTTGATATTTAATGACCTATATTGAGGTCGAAAGTCAGATTAGCGAACAAAAAGTACTTTTTCACATTTCTGACAAATTTTTGTTTTAAAGTTTATGCACCCAGATATATGGATTTCAGAATTATTGATCGATATTAACAAAAAGTCATTTTAATAAGGTGCCTATTATGATTTACAATTTAACTCCATTTGAGTTGTTAGGTAAAATTTGGTACCATGACTACAACCAAACAAAAACAACTGCTGCTGACGAGTTGCAATTTTTTATTATTTTTGTCATCCAAACTAACACAAGGTTGTAAAAGATTTTAATTTTTTTCAGGTTTGGTTGTTCATAACATAAAATTTCACAGTTACTCAACTGAGTTGACTTGAATGGCAAACCATAATAGGGGAAAAGTACTTATTTTTTGTTTTTTGTATTTTTGCAGTTTTTGAAATTTAAGTATCAAACTTAGGACTATTGAGGTCAGATATTAATCCAAAGGGTTTTTTTTTAATTTCTGGTTTTTCTTGCAGTTTTAAAGAAAATGTTTTTAGAACTATAAAATTCAAAACCCATTTTAAGGCTGGGAGAAACTTTAATGAAATTCGGCACAAACGAGTACTTTGGCACAGGTGCCAAACCTATTATTTGTGGTGATGATCGGGGCCAGTTTTTTGGCATAGTCCCCAAATAAATGTACTCTCGGTATAAGCATTTTGGGGTACAAGTAATTTTCTCAAATATTTCTCTGTTTTTACAAACTTTTTTGTATATTTATTTATAAGTTCAACGGCCGGAAACCACCCTTATAAAAAAATAATACAAGTAAGTAGTCCCCACTCACCAAAGTCGCTTTAACCCTGGGTATTCTTCGTACATTTTGTCGTACTTAATATAAAGTAATTTCTTGTGTAGGGTAAAATATGGAGGGGCTTGACCGGCTATTATAATTTTCTAACTTGGTTAAACTTGCAATAATGTAGAATTTCTTTTAAGAAATTTTTCTTAACCCACTAAATTTAAAAGGCAATACAAGTTTGCTTCACTATTTATGTGATAACAAGAACATGTGAGACATCATATAGATACGGAAGCTTAAATATATTATTTTTTAGATAAAATATAAAACAATTTCTCAATATTTATTTTGGGTGCATTGATAACATCTTAAGCCTTTTTTTAAATAAAACTTAATCGTTTTTATCTTACCTATATTATTATGAATATAAAAAAAAACAAAAGTCATTATTAACTTTCGCTTTCTGACTGAAATCTTATTTAGATAAAGAAATTAAAATTAAAAATTAAAATCATAATATTTATAAAATTGGATTTTCGTTATTCTCTTTACTCAATTCTTAACGATATTTTTAACATATCATTGATTTTTAATTAATGTTTTTTGATGCTGCCCATTAGGCGGTCTCTTCCCCTTAACTTTTTCTCTACACCGTCTTAAAAAGCAACAAAGTTTAAAACATGTGTTTTTTACCAAGTCTCTGTGCAACAATTGAAATCAATCAATCTATTAAAGAAAAACATATTTTCACTTTTCTTCTTTTAAGTTATAGAAGAAAGCTGAAAATATAGTTTAAGGTTTGATTTTTTTTAGAGAACTTATACAATAAACGTGTTAATTACAAGCGTTTTGCTACACTTGTTATTCATGAAAAATTAAAACTCAAAACGTTTTCAAAATAAATGAAAGCTAATTTTTTGCCTTTTTCCCTATTTATGGTCTGCAATAAGTTTGGATTTCCTAAGTGCTATAACCAAAAAAGGTAAAAATTATATTTTTAAATTCTTCGGAGTCATTATCATACTATTTTTTTTCATATGGAGGGGGGCAAGGGGTTAAAGGCAACATTATATATTGTTGCCCAATGTAAAAGTACTTGTAATTTGTGTTGTAGAATGTCAGCGCCATTATGTTGTTTTACCACAAATAAATTTTATTTTGATTGTAACTGGATAAACCGCTTATGACTTCTCGCCACTCCGCAACACTCTTAATTTTGTTGTGGGTTTGTATCTACATTTAGACATTTACATACATTTAACCATATTTAAGTACATGACAAGTACTTTGTTTAATCTAACGATTAAATGAATTTAAAATTGATAGCGCTTTGGCACTTAAGTTATTGATAATCCCCTATAAAGTGTTATTGAGTTTTTTCGTGCGTTTTTTGAAATTAAAATTTATTTAAAAGGTTAAATGTACAACCTTAGGTGTAAAAGCATTTTATGACCATTATGGAAATCAGCTTAACCACTTCACTTTTTATTTTTTTTTTTTTTTAATAAAAGTTTTAACGATAGAACGAGCAACCGGAAACCGGGAAAGAGTAGAGGGCGGTTAATACCTTTGAAGCCTACATATTCCCCATCCTTGATGGGATAATACCTGTAATTCTGCGAAACGTTACAAATAAATTTCTTAAACTGCTGGTATCGTGCTTACAAAACGACTTCTACGAAGATGTATATCTAAAAAGTAGAGAGGATAGGCCACTCAAAACCGAAGGGTTTTAGACCTATCAGTCCATTGTGTTTGGTATTTAATGCATTGGAACATCTTATAGATCTTCACCTAAGGGATTTTGATGATCAACATATTATTTGTGCTACACAAAATGGTTATGGCAAGTGTGATTGAAAGCGCTTTTCATGATGTGGTTGGTTATATAGAACGGGGCCTGCATTAAAAAAGCCTTTAACTATGAGAAGATGGGGGCTATAGGTAAGATTTATAGGGTCTTAGGCGCCGAGGTTCCAGTCAAATGGGTAGCTTTGAAGTTTAGGAGAAGGTTTATAAATTCCAAGCTAAGAGAGGTCATATGCAGAAGGGTAGTAGCCAAGGGGACTCGAAGAGGAGGGTTTCTTCCCTTCTACTGTAGTCAATGTTATATAAAGAAAATTGCTGATGAAGAAAGAATGACTATTGCATATGAGTGCCATGTGGTAATTTTGGTCAGGCGATCATTTCCAAAAATGCTCGGGGGAATCTGTTACACACAAAAAATTATCTAAGAAAACTTTACTTAAATCAAGCCATAGCGGTGTCAAAAGTATGGTGAGTACGGTTTTTCTTAAATCAAGTACGAAATTTCTTGCTCCAAGTAAAAGTTTTCAAGTACGAATTTCTTACTTTTAGCCACAATTAAGCCAAAATAAGATTGATTTAAGCCGTAAAAGGGGTTATTTCGAAAATGAAATTTCATTTTTTTGACTTATGGAGCTGGATTAAAGAAGAAGAATTTTATATTTTATTTTTATTTTATAGATACTTAAAATTTATAATTTAAAAATTTCATTTTTTTACTTACCGAAGCTGAGACTCGAACCAGGGATTTCTGCAATGCAGCACAAGCGCGTTACCTCTCGGCCACAGAGACACTTTGTTTTCAAACGTAAAATAATATATTAAAACAACAAGCTTTTTTCTGCTTGATTTGTTGAAGCAATCCGAATAGGCTTGATTTAAGAAAATGTAAGTAAGGATCGTACTTAAAAATTTCAAGAAAGATTTTGGATAAATTCAAGAATAAAATTCTTGATTTTAGAAAGCGAGTTTTCTTTCTGTGTATAATCCTAAAAAAATTTTACTAATTGTCTTTACTTTTTACAGAAAGTATGCCCAGTGTAGAGGTTTTAAAAATCTCGATACTGAATGGGTTGACGTTAAAGCTGGAATCTGCACAAAAAAAAATATTACCAAATTTTTTTCAATTAACTAATTAATTAAAAGATGTTGTGTTTTTAATTAATAATTTAATTGTCTCAATTGAAATTTTTATCGTTTTTTAAAAGTAAATGCCAACAATGTTGTTTGTTTACAAATTCTTTAAAAAAATAAATAATAATAATGAATAAAAAAAATAATAAAAATAATAAATAAAAGCTAATTACCTTTAAGCACTTCCTGATAGTAAGCTATTATGAAAGAAGAATACGCAGCTGTCATCAAGAGGTAACGGTTACTATACATGCAAAAATTCCATATGAAAGAGGTGGTTCTTGCAACCAAAGTTAAGACTCTATGTATGATAAGAAGCGGCAAAAACGGATTACTATACCAAAAGTGTCTGTGTGGAGAATAGTGGAAAGATCCATATATGGCCCCATTTAGCGTCAATTGCACCATGAGAAGCTAACTTCAAGTGGGGCACATCTTAAAAACTTATTCTGAAGCTACTTTTAATTTTTCACATACTATTGATTAAATACTGGGTATTGGAAGAAGCGGGTTTTAGCATAGGCCGGGGATCTAAGACAGCCTATATGGTTGATCAGGCCCGTTTAAAGAGAAAATCCCATGCAATAATTCCTAATAAGGATGCATCTATATTATAAAATAGGACATCAAGCTGTTTATTTACTATCGGCGGAGATACCAGACGTTTTAAAAGCAAAAGATCTTTACGAGAAAAATATTCCATGGGATATTAAAATCGTTGTTTATGTGGACAGTCAGGCATGCTTGGGGGCCTTAAAGGCGCATACGTAGGTTGCCTTTTATATTTCGGGATTTGGCAACACTAGTGTTTCAATCTGACAACTGACAGCTCTATCGTAAAGTTTGACATTTTCTAAGTTATACGTACTCAGAACGTTTTGACATATGTACGAGCGCTATTTGTGTTGTTTACAGTAACTTAAAAGATTCAACTCGACTGTATGGCCCGAAGCACTTCTAAGCAAATGATCGCCAGTTTTTTCGGAACAACTAGACATGTCGAAACTGTACCTCTTGAGCAACGCAGAACAGTCTATTCTGAGTGGTACACAACCATCTGTTTGCCAGTTGTCTTCCATGAAACCAGTAAAACCAACCCCGAAAATGGATCACTCTTCACCAAGACAATGCGAGCTCTCATACATCGGCTCAAAGAACTGCATTTTTAAGCACCCAAAACATCGATTTGACGAGTCATCCGCAGTATACTCCTGACTTTAAACCGAATGACTTCTTTTTATTCCCGTTCGTAAAAAAACAAATAGAGGTCAACGTTTTTCGACACCTTAAGAAGTGTTTGCTGTATTCAAAATGCATGTTTTGGAGATCCCTCAATCAGAGTGGCAAAAGTGCTTCGGCTATTGGTTTGAAAACATGCAAAAGTGTATAGATCTTCATGGGGAATATTTTGAATAACAATAAAGAGATTTTCGATGATTAATATTTGTTTTTCTTCTCTAATCATCAATTCTTTGCTAGTAAGGGATCGTAGATTAGCGCTTTGTAGGATAATGGGCTTCTCCAAATTAAGCCACATATGTTCAGTTAAGGAGTACAGCAACATTGTTGGCAATGAAATTGCCAACGAAGAAACTAAGGGACTACCGATAGGTCAGGAGTATGGGAAGATTAGGATAAAGGTGCCCCTACATGGCGAATCTTGAGCCTGAAAAGTTTAGGCCGGTGTACCATGATTGAAGTTTTTACTAAGAATTTCCCAATTAGGGCTAGAACAAGCGAAAAGGAAACTCCAGATTTCAATAGGAAATGTGAAAATAAGCAGTAACTTACAACCATGTTGAAAGTATCCTTCTTTACCCATTATTATAGTACCCTTAATTGAGATGTTTAGTTTTAGGAGTGTAAACTGAAAAGCCCTTTTGGGTTTGTTATGTTAAGAATAGTTGATCGTCGACCTAAAACATAAAACCGTAAATGTCAAAGTGCATATGCTGCAAGTGCTCAAACGCTATCAAAGCTTCTCAAAAGGATCCTTCTATATAGAAACCATTATCGATCCCATAACTTCTAAAACTCTTCTGGCGATATACGTGGTGGCTGCGGTTACGATGCCTCGTCTTATCGAAGGTTCAAAATATCTAAATCTAAAGCCTGCTTTTATCTTAAGCCAGAGCTGCCACAATATACCTTTTTTTACAAATAGTTATAATAAACAAAAATCTTTACCTGACTTTTTAGCTAGTTCTAGTAACATCCCCATCCAAGGATTAATAACTCCTTGGATGGGGATGTCAAACTGTAATAAAATTTAACTAAACTTTAAGTTAAAAAGTTGCTTAAAATAATGTATTTTTCTCAATATATCCTACTGTGCATTACCTTTATTTATGCAGATAAAGTTTTTAAATGACTTTGCAAACCAATTTCCTCTTTTTCCAAATAATTCTAATGGCATTTCTAGTTAAATATTATTTACTTAGTGCCTCATTTGGCATGTGATCTTTCTTATTGACAATATTTTTTTTTTTTGGAGAATTTAAAAGATAATCTACCCTTTTCAACATTATCATTATGAGTCATTAAAGGAATTTCAAAATAAATGATAAAATTAGAAGAGAAACCTCAGAGATACGCACGCAAAACAATGACTAAACATTGATCAAAGGCAAGGAGCGAGGTGTCTTTTAAAAATCTTGGCAAAATAAAATCTTATCGCAAATATGCTGTCTTGCAGTTAAAAAGAATTAGATCATTGTTTCTAGATAATAAAATGAGAAAAAGGGCGGTTTTAAATAATGATAAATGTGACAGTTGTGCGACCGACTGGGTGTAACATAACGATTATAATTTCAAAATCTAGGTAGAAGTTTTTAAATTTAAATATTTTCCTTAAACTAGGGAAAAGGAGAATAAAATTAAAAAATATTTATGAACAATGTGTGATATTTCAATACAAAGAAATTAAATTCTTGTTACAACTATTTAGCCTAAAGGCAAGGGGTTTTTGTTTGATATTTAACAAAAAAAGAAAAATTAAACCATTTTCAAGATTAATTATTTTCCATAATTTTTTTTCCTTTAAAATGATTTTTTTAATAATTTTTCTTATAAGAAAATAAACTTAGATCCTATTTTTAATAAACTAAAAAAAGAATAACATTTGGAACTGTATATTTAAAACTAAAGTAAAATAAAAATATAAATCAACGGCAGTTAATCCTTTAATATATTCAACATTTTAAAAAAAATTTTAAGAAAAAAAATTTTTTTTTGTATTTTAATAAAAAAAAAAACAATAAACAACAGTAGCATTCTCTTTTATATCAGTTCTTTTCTTCTGATTTTATTGTTTTCTTTAAAACCGATAAACTATTTGTTTTAAATTTTATTACAATATTTTTTCTTTGTAAAATTTTGATTTAAAGACACTGATTTTAAATCGGCTTATTTTTTTAAACAAATTTTTGATATTAAATTTTTTTGATAAATTAATTTTCTTTGTAGGAATTTTATGTTTTTTTCCATAATTTTGTCTTTATCTTAAGACATTGTTAGTTAATAGTTTTTTTTTTTGTTAAAGACCTTTGTTTTCTGTTATAAATCACTAATCGTTTGTAAGTCGCATCCAATGGTTTTTGTTTATTTGTTCTGTTTTTTATCAGTTAATATTTTTTTATAGTTGTAAGTATTAAAATAATTTATATAAAAATTTAAATGCGGTAAAAAAAAAAGAATTAAAATACAATAAAGCGCAACAAAATTACATCAAATGAACAAAACATATCAGCTTAAAATATGACTTTTTTATGAAAATGTCAAGATTTAATTAAGATGTTGCTTCGTTTTTAGTAGAAAATCAGATTCAAAAAATTATGGATAAAAATTTTTTAAAAAATAAAAAAAAATATTGAAGTCGTTATCTTTTAAAAGGCATAGTTTTGCCGGTAGTAGCCCTAGCTACGGTTTCCTACAAAAGGCTTACTTCAAAAATAAGCAAAGCAATTGACCGCCTTGAAGGTGGAGTCTTACTATCCTATAAGTCTGTTACTAACTATGTCCAAATTATGCGAGAAATTGCTTTAAAACAAGCTGATCCCAATCTTAACTGCATTCAATATCACCGATTTGGCTTTTGAAGTCAACAAAGTACTATCGAACAAACCCCAGGTAGGTATACATTACAAGAAAAGCTTTTAAGGAAAGAGAAAAGAAGGAAGCTACATAATATGCTCTTAACCAATAAGGGCAAGCGTACCTCAAGGAAGTATCTTAGAATCAATTATTTACTTGTTTTACACACCAGACATGCCTACAAACAGCTTTACACGCGCGTCATCATTTGCCAATGATACCGTTTTTTTCAATACTAAAAGAGGCTTCAAACTAATTATAACATCACGTCATCCAAGTAGAGAACTGAGCAAATTTATGGGTTAAAAAATAAATGAACAAAAATGTCCTCACGCTACTTTTACTTTGAGCAAAGAATCGTGCCCTTTAATCCTTTTTAACAGCCAAATGGTTACTCAACGATTTGAGACAAAATATCTTGGCATTTACTTCGATCACCGCCTCACGTGGAATGAAACCTACAACGGCCTATTTGGTAGAAACTCTATGCTATGTCTGGATTGTAAACTTTTGTTCTACAATTCAATTTTGAAACAAACTTGGAATACAATTATTGAGCACTACCACCACTTCGAAACAACTTACAGGGGCCGCGGAATTGATAGGGAAGGATGCGGATGGGAGAGGGGACAATCTACGTTGATAGTCAGGGCGCGCTTAAGGCTCTAGAGGGGCATTATGTCAGGTCTAGACTCGTAGGCGACTGCAGACGTGCTCTTAGGGCGATCATGGGGACACGAAGGGTAAGACTCTGTTGGGTTACGGGTCATTGTGACTTTTCCGGCAATGAGGTTACCGATGGACTGGCAAAGAAGGGATCGGCCCGGGATATTGGACTTTATTATTGGTTGATAGGGACTTGGATAAGGTGAGCCAAACCTAGAGGGACAGGGCTGAATGCAGGATCTCTAGATTTTCATGGCCCAGGCTGGACGGGATGGGGACTGACCTGATGCTCAAGGAGAGCAGGGGGTTCTGAGGTGCATTATTGGGACTCTCACAGAGCACTGCGATGTGACATATATGACAGAAAAATGGGACAGGAACTCCCCAGATTTCTGCAGGGTATGCGGGGACGAGGAGGAAATAGAGACGTTAGAACATCTTGTATGCCACTGCCCCGGGCTGCAGATTCGCAGACAGAGATGGTTTGGAGGGCACTTTTTAAATACACTCGGTGGGGTCCCCGGATGTGGGGTTAGGTGGCTGGGTAGATAGGTGATTCAGCGCCTATTACTACTGACTTCCTTGGACATCTTGCGGGCGGCACTCTTGCTCTCTTTTCCTTTTAGCTATTAAATGCTTGTCTTTACTTTTTATTTTTCTCCTCTTGACTCTTTTGAAAGGATTAACAATAGGCCTGAGGGCCTCCGAGTGCAGGGGGCGAGTTGGACTCGTCACTACCCTTCGTTACCTAACTTAACCTAACCATGAGGGGCGTACTCGTTTGAAGAGAAAAGATATCGTCGCCCTTACAAAGCCTTTAGAACTGTTTTATACACAGAAAGAAAAAAACATTTTAAAATCAAAAAATGTTATTCTTGAATTTATCCAAAATCGTACTGGAAATGTTTAGGTACGATCCGTACTTAGGTCTTCTGGAATCAAGTCAATACGAATTACCTAAAAAAATCAAGCAGAAAAAAGTTGTTTTTTTAATTATATTTTAACATTTAAAAAACAAAGCTTCTCCGTATCCTAGTTGGTAGATAATCTTGAGTTTCAGCCTATTGAAGGCCGCGTATTTTTCGAGGTGATAGATGCGGCGGAACGCCTACAGCAAACGTGGTAAGGATTGAAAAATTAAAAATCCAAAGCATTTTGGTAACAACTTTAAAAACCGTTTCATTCACATTTTTTGATTTTAATTTTTAAAAAATTTAAAATAATTAAAAACATTAATTTCTTTTGTTAACAAAACTAGAAAGTTGTCATAAAATCACAGTTGGTCTGCACAGTATGACTTTTATGAGACTTTTCAGTACAAATTTTATGGCAGATTTTCTAAAAAGCAAACCGTTAGTAACTGTTTAAAAAAAATATTTACAATATAAAGCTGGCTGAAAAAAGGAAGTTGAGTTTTAAAGAATTTAAAAAGAAATAAATTTATAAATTTGACTTAAGAAAGAAAACACTTGTTACTTTGACTTTAAAATAAAAGAATTTCGAAACTGAAATCATCCCTGTTTTTTTCTAAGTATTGTCTTGAAAAGGTTATATATAAAGCATATTGTCAAACTGCATAAATATAAAAAAAGTATAAAGACACAATGAAAAACAGTTAAGAATATTGTGAGAAGTAAACAAAATGATGGATTGTAAAATAATAGAATTTAACCCACTGAGCTGCTACACACTAAGACAAGCTTCATCGATTCTACTACAACTGACTTTTTTGACTTCCTCCTCCAACAACGGGGGTCTTATAATGTTCTCATCGATGAAAAAAGAAAGATATTTTCTTATGGCATCATATAATTACTGAGGAAAGAAAACACAAGCAACCAAAGAAAAGTAAAGGAAACGCTAAAGAAAACTGAAAAATAATAAGAAATTTTTTTCCACATCACAAATGACAGGTAATTATTACGAAAAGTCATTTGCAGTGACGTAAAACATTTGTCATATTTTTAGTTTTTTTTTTTTAATTGTACTCTGTGTAGTGTTTTACCATGATGGGAATATTTTTTTTTTAATTTTTATTTTTATAATTTTATGTCTTTTCTTAAGCGTTTCTTTTTGTTTGTAATTCCTTCACATGCTTAGTTTTTGTGTTAAATTACATGAATTCATTTTATTATGAAGTTTTTTACATCTTAATGGGTAACAACCCTTAAAACGGGGGAGATATTATTAAAATGATAAAACTTCTGGGCATGATTAATGAAATTTAAAATTATTTATGATTTCTTAGTTTGCGGTTTGTCGGTTCTACTTCGAAAACTAAGTTGTTTCCTTTTAGTTTTAAAGATGGAATAGTTGAGAATACTTTATACGTTTGGGAGATGGAATGGTTTAAAAACAGTGATAACAAGCAAGTGAATTTCTTTAGGAAATGCACAGTAGTTTTAAAGCAAATTTTTTCTGCCTGGTTTTTTAAGTAATTCAAACGGGACTTTTTTTGAATAAATACAAAAAAAAATTCTTGATTTTAAAACTTTTTTTTCTTTTCCGTGTATGTATTACTTGGAAGTTCTTCCTTTTTTCGGCTAGCATGTGGCCAAACGCAACTCAAGTTATATTGTCTGCATGCTTCCTTAACATAAGCGCACTTCAGTTTCATTTACAACGTGAAGTAATGTGACATTGAATAAAGTTTTCGGCCAAAATACGCATAGGATTTGGATCAGACACCGGGCTATGTATGGTTAGGTTAGGTTAGGAAGGGTTGTGGCGAGTGCACCTCGCCACTTCCACCCAGAGGCCCCTAGGCTATTTGTAAATCCCTTCAGAAGAGTCAAAAAGAAAAATAAAAAACCCAAGAATTTCATAGGTAGAAATGAGAACCTCTGTAAGGGTTCCAATAATGCACTTTAGAGCCCCCCAGCTCTCCTTGCGGAGCAGGTCAATGCCTATCCTTTCCAGCCTGGGCCTCAGAAGTCTGGAGATCCCGGAATCAGCCCTGTTTCTCCAGGTTCGAGCCACCTTGTCCATTACCTAAGTCCCTATCAGCCCATAATAGAAACCCAAATGTGGCCTCACCGGATTACAACCAAGCCCATTATCCCATGTCGATCCCCTCCTTAGCAATTCATTGGCCGTCTCATTGCCGGAAACGTCGCATTGACTCAGATCCCAGCAGAGCCGAACCCTGCGTGTCGCCATGATCGCTCTGAGAGCACGTCTGCAGACGTCCACAAGTCTAGACCTGACAAAATATCCTTCTAGAGCCTTGACCGTGCTCTGAATATCACCGTTGATTGTCACATCCTCTCTTCCATCCGCGTTCTCCCCTATTAACTCCGTGGCCCTCGTCCCAGCTAGCCTTTCAGCCTGGATAGCCCGGGCTAAATTGGAATCCACCGATGTCTGACAATAATCTATTTCTGGTACCATGTGTGTCTGTAACCAGTCCCCGGCACTTGTACCGGTACTGATGATTGGTAAGGTCACTTTGGTGCACACGTCTTCCACTTGGAATATCAGTTTACTTGATGCTGGGCTCGGTAACGTAGGGGTGGAGCCCAATTTCATATATAATTCTTATAAGTTCAGTAAACTACGTGTTTATTTAATTACCACAGCCCACGAGATTGCGTGTACGTCGCATTACTATTACAGAGCTCTTGGAGTGCCACAACAAAGTCGTTTTAGAACCTAAAATCGAAAGGTTCCTCACTCGTGTGATAAAAGAATCAGGTCTCTGTTCAGACCTCGTACCTAAAGTAACTACCAGTTAAATTTCGAAAAGGTTAGGGTTTGATTATCCGCCGAAGCGCAAGTTATATAATTTCTAAAAACTCAACCGCGAACAACTGACTCTTCAGGTTTTAAGAGGCTTACAGCCCTACTTACAATAAAGTTCTTAGTCACCTAGCCACAATAAATTTTAACTCTCAACACTGTTGATTGATTGCACCACGAAACAGGGGTATCATCACTCCTACCACTAATAGCTCGACTGCTGTCCGGGTATGGTTACTTCTTAAAGATGAAGAAACTGTAAGGCTCGATCACAGTAAGAGCTGCCAGCTAAAGCCACTAGTAATTTTAACTTTAAAGTATTGATTGTTTAAGTTACAGCGCTTAGAGAAATAAGGCTGAAAGCCACGTTTCCCAACAAACATTATTTTTCTGAAATAAATTAAAGTTGCTACATAATCAACTATGGCCCCATGCTCAAAATCATAGCAATTTTAGTTTGTTGTCGGCAGACATAAATCATCCTTGGGAAACATTCCTTTTACACCACTGTCGATCTAGTTCATGCTACATTGCATTTTCCCATTCACCCGCTTAAGCGTGACTTAAAAAAAAACGGAAGAAAAACTTTAACAAAATATCGTCACTGTAACTATTAGTCGGCTTTCTTCGGTCAAATTATTAGGTTAAGATGTACATCTTTGGCAGTGACAAAAATAGCAGTAAGTCAGCAAGTCCGTCAGTTTTACCTTTTTGTCCAAATGAGTTGAATGAATTTCAATGGCGGTAGTATTGGTGGTTCCATATCTTTTTTTTGTAACTATAAACGTTTACTTGTAAAAAAAAGATAAATATTTGTAACTCAGCTTTTGTTTTTTATTTGTTTTTTTTTCTTTATATTTATTTCATATTTGTTCTTAGTATTTGTTCTTAGCGGTTTTGTAGCATTTACGATTATTATTATCTTTATGACTGATATCTCAATGCATTTATTTGTACGACTGTTCCAACGCAACACTTGCATTCATGAGCTCAGATCATGTTTACCAACAAAATGTTTTAAAAACAACAGGTGATGTATGTCGTCTGCAAGAAATGTCATAGAATACGTATCGAAGATGTTTTATGACTTTGTTTGATAATGGACAACGACGAATGCTTGTCGTCTGTTTGTTGGTTTAACTTTTTGAAATTATCAATGATTTTGATCGATTACCTTTAGCTTAAGGTCTGGTAGTTGTTTAAACAAAAATCTAAGTTTTAATCGTTGGAGATTAGAATCGTCATGTTAACGAAGGGCCAATGGTTTTATATAAAATTTAAGGTTGTTGTTGTTCTTATTTACGAAGTTATTAGGCTCTATAAAATCTGAGGTCATTAGTGTCTGTAAGAAGTCTTAATATTAGATTAATAGTCCTTCTTTGTTTAAACTGATCTAGTTAGGCAGATATTAGTTTTAGTCGCGAGATCACAAACTATAACCCAAATCTTTCGAAACTTTTTGTTAGCAGACTAAGATTAATTATTGCGTCTGGTTCAAACGGCATTAAAATTTAATGAATTAGCAGTAAGCTGGGCTGTTTCTCAGCAATAACGCATTATTATTTAGTGCTTGTGGCAGCAAATCGCAAAAGCATTATTTTCAGTAAACAAATTTGGTTTACAATAATCACTTCTCAATATATTTTTTTGAAAATGGATTAAAGCGCACAAATAATAATCTGACCAAGCACAAACTGATATGCAAACGTATCAAATAATCTCCTTAATATTTTGCTGCAACATAATCTGTCAATATTATCATGAAGGCCCTATAGAACGTACGAATGGGTTTGCATATTAGCCAGTTGTCGGCTTCTTGTGCGCTTCTTTAAACAAAAATAAGTAAGAGCGCTATATTCGGATGTGCCGAATCTTATATACCCTTCACATTGCTCTTTTAATATACCCAGCCGAGTTGTGTGAGTTTTAAGCCCATAGAAAACTTTTCAAAATGTTAACGTTGGTGTAGATAATAGAAATAGATGAGGAACGTTTGAGATCGACAGTAATAAAAGTTTTTGACATTATTTATGATAAAAGGTTAATAAAATTTGTTAATTTTTATGGGATGTTCTAGTCCCCCTGCTCCTCTCCAACTTTTTTCCAAAATTTATGAATTATTAGGTTATTACTTTTTGTATAATATTTGATTTCGATATCTATTACAGTTTCCGATATATAGCGTATCGAAAATTTCAAAAAAATTGTGAATTTGTATGGGAGCTACCCCATATTCATCCCCCAAAAAAAAAATTTTTACTTCAAAGCGTAGGTTTTGTTGTCCAATTACTTTTTGTAGAACATTTCATTTCGATATCTTTTACAGTTTCCGAGATATAGCGTATCGAAAATTTTACAAAAATTGTGAATTTGTATGGGAGCTACCCCATATTCAGCCCCCACAAAAAAAATTTTTACTTCAAAGCGTAGGTTGTGCTGTCCAATTACTTTTTGTAGAACATTTTATTTCGATATCTGTTACAGTTTCCGAGATGAAGCGTATCGAAAATTTTACAAAAATTGTGAATTTGTATGGGAACTACCCCATATTCACCCCCCACCAAAAAAAATTTTACTTCAAAGCGTAGGTTTTGTTGTCCAATAACTTTTTTAGGACATATTATTTCGATATCTGTTACAGTTTCCGAAATGTAGCGTATCGAAAATTTTACAAAAATTATAAATTTGTATGGGAGCTACCCCATTTTCTGCCTCCACCCAAAAAAATTTTGTCTTTAAAGTGTAGGTCTTTGCGTACAATTACTTTTTGTGGAACATTTTAAGTCGATAGATGTTATAGTTAACGAGATATAGCGCATAAAATATTTCACAAAATTTGTGCAATTGTAGGAAAAATACCCCTTTCCCTGGTCCTATCTGAAAAAAATTTTTCCGTTATTTAGGTGCCTTCTTTAGGAGTATCCGTGCCAAGTTTTGTGGCAATAGTGACTATACTTACTGAGATATATAGGGATATATTCTCGGATTTTGTCCTAAAAAATGGGTTGTTTTGGGCTTTCGCTTATATTTCGGTCAATAGTGAACCGATTTTGCTGATTTTAAATAGCGATTGTTAGCGGGATATTTCTAATCGTTTGACACCATTAGCTGGTCTGTATCTTTTTATTTGACTGCGGAAACTTGATTTCAACAGACGGACAGACAGACAGACAGACAGACAGACGGACATGGCTATATCAACTTCCCTATCTATAAGGATCCAGAATATATATACTTTATGAAGTCGCAAATGGATAATAAAGAAATTACAAACGGAACGACAAACTGATATATACCCTTATCACTATGTGAAGGGTATAAAAAATTGATGAGAAGTGGCTTACAGAAACTAGAGCTAGTTCTGTAAACATTTCCAAAATTTTCCTCCATAAGTGAGCCACATAGGTTATTATATCAAACATCAAACTGTAGCTTGTCCTGCAATTGCCTTTCTTGATAACCCCAATCAAGATGTACTGGTAGGTTTAAGCAATCCGCAAGATACCTTTTTTCCACTTCATGTTTCTCTTAAGTTAAAAATGTCCTTAGTTCTAATCTAATGCGGGTCATCCAAAAGAATACTCGTCATTGCTCCACAGATTCTTGTGGAATATATCTGTCACCCCGGACAATGCTGAGGTTTGTCTTTTTACCAGGAAAACGAAAATCGCGTACTATTACAACCCCATTTGGTTGGAACGGAAGATCACAATATCCGAGAGGGTAAAGTGTTACTCCCATGCACTTGATCAGAAATTGAATTGCATGCACCACTTAGAAGAGAGAGCAGTTAAGGCCCACTAATCTTGGGTGCTAAGTAGAAGGACTATAGGCTAAAAATTGGTCAGTCCAAAGATGGCCCACTGGCTATAAAGGAGCGTAATAAGACTGGTACTAATTTACGCTTCGGTGGTATGGTAGGTATCAATAGACAGAAAGTCCATCATTGCGGTCCTATAAAAGATCCAACATACCTGCTGTCGCTGGATAGACGGGCCAATTAGGACTAATTGAGCAAGGGCTTGTTGAAGGCGATTTTTAGTATCCACCTTATTGAAGCCCGCATTCGCGACACCTTTAGGCGAATATGACGACGGATCGATGTTATTATGGGGGCTATGAGTCAAACCATCAACGCATTTTGGAGACGGGTTATACGGGCACAAGGGATTAGTCCCATCGTATGCCTCCATAGAACATAAAGGCTTCCTTTACTGCACTGACACCAGATCGGCAGTCCTGGTTGGACAGGACTCTGAGGCAGATACTCTAGGGCGTAATAAAAAAAGGGACTGAGCATTCTCATTAAAAACCCGGAAACCGAGATCTACTTCCGCCTCCCTTACAACAAATACTGTCCTACAAGCGTAGGTCTGGGCAACATCAATATGTCTGTCCTGCGCACAAAAATTTAACGAATGTGAATATCTATGCAGATAGCCAGTCGCCTATTAAAGCAATTAATTCCGTAAATACCAGATCTAGGATGGTGCTGTAATGCAAAGGAATTAATAGTGATGCATCGCAATATGGCCAGGTTTGCTAGATATAAGTGCACGATCATCAGGGGGTGGTCAAAAACGACGGAAGAATCATCGGTCGATAAGAGTTAGGGGACAGCGGAAAGCTGACCTGGTAATCCCGAAGCCCCTTGTTGCGACCTTAAAAGAATTAAAAGGGTTGGCCAATAATGCCTATAGAGTACTGTGGAACAAAGAGACAGTTGGAAGTGTGTGAGAGAGAAAGAGAGAGAGATAGAGAGGAAAGTGTTTCAGTTTACACGTAGACCTGCTGGTCGAAAAAAGGTAACTCGAATCCTAAAAAGTATGCAGTTATATGACATTTTTAAAAAAGATTGGTTTTCTTTAATTTCTTTTTAAAAAAATGGCTTAAATAAATGTAATCATTGTTGTTGTTGTTTTTGTGTTCATTTGCAAATTTTGTTTGATGATTTCTGCACAGTTGGACATAGTGTTTTCCATAGCAATTAGATGTTTTTTTTACTTTCGCTTTACCCAAATAATTCTTTTTACATAAATAAGATTTTTTTAAAATTAAATGTAAATTTATTTTTTCCTTAACAACAAACAAAACAAACCCAAAAAAAAATAAATCCTCGAAAAGCAAGAAATAAAATAACCTCCTCAAAGAACAAGCAAAAATAAGAAATTTCCAAGCTCAATTAATTTTCTATTGTCCGAATATAATGAAAGATTTGAAAAGCATTGTTAACAAACCATTGTCTCAAGCCTTTAAGAATAATAATTGAAGCAACTCATTTGTAATAAGATCTGTCAGAGTAAAGAAATTTAAAACCTTTAGAAACAAAATAAGTACCTAAAGGAAAAGCACTTATCAAGGGAGGTAGAAAAAAAGAGACTAAAAACGGACAAAGAAATAATAATGAGAAGATTTCGAAAAAAAAAATAAAATATTTCAGTGTCATTAACTCAAAACTCCCACAGTATTTATATTTGATAAAAGAGAGCAAAATAAAATGCAACATGTGCGTGTGAAACTAAAGGATCCTAAATAAAAATAAGGGATGGAAGGACAGCAAGGATAGGAATAAGCATTTGGTACTTTCAGATTCAAATTCAACATATTCTAAAACCGAAAATTTAATTCGTTTAGGATTAAAAGCGATGAAAGTATAATAAACAAAGCAATACACTTTCCACGTACAATTTTGTGCTAGTAAGTAGTTATCATATTTACTAAGAAATATAGGGTTATATGCATGGATTCTGTGCTAAAAAAGAACTGGAGTGCTTCAGGGCTCTTCTAATTCTTAGGTCTGCAATAATCTAAGCTTAGAAATTTGAAATAGCAGTTGTTTAAGGGACATTTCTGATGGTTAAACACTCAAACCCGGATTAAAGAATTGGAGTCGGCTATGGAAACTTAAGTGTAACAAACGGACACGGCAGCGAGAATTTCGATATCTATGGGGTCGCCTAGGTATATTGTAGAAATTACAAACGGAATAACCTGCTGATATTAGCCCTTTTTGCTATGCAAAGGAGATTAAGAGATTTTCCCATATAAATTTTTGTAAAAAAATTTATCAAAAAAAAAAATTAATTTTTATTTTCAAATATAGATTTTTTTATACATTTACATAGTTGTTTAAAACCTTTTCATTTAATATTTATTTGTAAAATAAAGCAATTCTTTGGCTCCCTAATATCCACATTTTCTTCAACTCAGCCTAAGTTTAGGGTCGAAACAATCTATAATTACGTTGTAGGCTTGTAACGCCAATTAAGGGCTCATCATGCGTGAGCATTACGTTTCTTTATTCCCTCACAAAAAAATGAAAACAAACAATTTCCCAGGCCTTTAAAATAAGGGTGACTTTAAGTTTTCCATATCTATAAAAACTATGCAGGAATGTTTTTTTTTTTCTTTTGAAAAGTTGTGTGCTCGAGCGCAACGATGCATCAAATGATCACCAGAAAATTTCGTTTGTGTGTAAGAATTTTTAAGGTTCTTAAGAAAAAGGCCAGGTAGAAAAGAAAAATCTTTTTCAATATAATTTTTAAAAAGAAACTAAACAAAATAGTATTTCTTTAATCTATTACAAAAAGAATAACTCATTTAAAATGAGTTTTCAATATTAAAGATCATGAGTTTTGCTCACTTGAAATGAGTGTTCAAACTTATGAATACAAAACGATCTTATGGATTCATATTTTTACTTTTAACTTTTAGTTTGTTTAGAGAATTTGTCGCAGTTGGTTATGTTTATTTCGTTTAACGCTTTAACTACTTAAAGAAGAAAAAAAACAAAGTAAAAAAGGCTTTTGTGAAAAATTAAAGTGTCTTAAGAAAGAATAAAAGATATTATTTACACAAGATATTAAATAAAAAGAGGAAGTCTTTTTGTATTTGTATAGCAAATAAAGCGTCACTTTATTTGCCAAAGAGCATAAGATTATATTTAATTAAAAGATAAATAAAAAAAATTATTATAAAGAAAAGAAAAAGTTAAAAAGAAAAAAAACGTTAAAATTGCAAAATATAAAATCCACAATGGAATCAATAACACGCTCATTAAATTACGAACTACCACAAGACCTGCATTTCGATGAAGAAGCGCAGCATATTCTGCAAAATAGTAGAACTAATAATTTAGCTGATACCACAACCATAGCATTTGCCTCCTCACCCAGCATTAGCACCATAGATACCTCGTCACTGCCCCTCAGTCATCAAACGACCACCAGTGAATTTTTACAGAAACTAGGAGCCACTTTCATACATTCCATACAATTACAATCGTTGCCCAAAACAAATTCATTGGATAATTATCTGACCTCTAGAGTGCCTTCAAGTGTCGTTGATATGGATATGGAACTGGGGCCACATCATTTAATAATGGATCCAAAATTGACCAGCAATGCCATTGATGAGCTACAGAATCAACTAAATTATGATAAATTTATGAATGGCATATGGATTGGTGTTGTTATGGCTTTAATATTGATCTCAATGATATTTTGTTTTTGTTCATGTTTCCTGTATCACCAGTTCCGTGTGTGGAAGAGAAATTGTAAGTATTTTTAAAGTGAATTTATAATAATTTTAGGATAATTTAGATTTTCGCAAAAAGGGGTTTTGAATGAATTTTCAATAATTTAGCTGTTTTATATAATAAAGTTAATTGGTTTTCACCAAAAAAATTTAGAAATTTTAAAAATTTTTAAAAATTTTTTTTTAGTTTTTATTTTTTGTAGGTTTGGGTAGTGAGAAATTAAAAAAAAATATATAATTTTGAAGTCTGAAATTTTTTTTTATAAAAAAATATTAATTTAATAAAATAGATATTGTTATTACAATTTTTTTTTTATTTTTTATATTAGTTAATAGAAAATTTCAAGCTTTTGCATTCATGTGAAAGTCAAATAGAACAAAAAGTAAGACAAAAATTCTTCAACAATCTCAACAGTTTCTATAAAAGGTTTTCTTTAATTTAATCATATTAGAAAATTTTTAAAGATTAAAAAAGGTTTAAAAAGCCATATTGAGGAAATGCTACCTAAGGCTGTGTTTTAAGCATTTAAGCATAGAAAGAGTGTGACCTCACAAATTTTGTTTGAAAATAACTTTTGATTTAACATTGTTTTATGTAAAATATTATAAAAAAGGCGCAAAATTATATTGATTTACTTGGTTGTCTTTTACAAAAAATTTTGTTTTAGAAAATTCAGAGAATTTAATCGATTTGTTAATACAATTTGAAAATTTTTGAGTAAATATTTTAAAACAACTTTCAGCCAAACTCTGAAAACCATTCCTCAAATTTTTTTTAACAAAATATTTGTTAAAACTTTTTTTTTCTAAATATTTGAAGGTTTCTAAAGCAAATGTTAAACAAAAATGTGTTCCGTTAACCTTTTATAAACTTAAACAAATTTTTATGTTACTATTGAGGCATACGGCTAACAAGTTTGTTATATGTCGTTAACCTACTTTATAATCAGGCGCTACTAAAATTATTTTAAAAACTCAATAAAACACAAACAAAAATCTAGTTCCATTAAAAATTAAGTTGATCATAAAATTTTCAATATAACAACAAATTAATTTACACTATAATACAATGCCTCATACAAAAGAATTTAAAGAGCTTAGGTTTTAGTATTTTAACTTATTACAGGCAGAAGAAAATAATTAAAAATTAAAAAAAAATTTTGAAAAAATAATAAATTTGTTTCAGAACGAAATTCAAAAATTTTATTACTGTTTTCTAACAGCTTCTAATCTGGACTTTGTTGTTGTAAAAATATTTTCGAATATTCAAAAGAAAAAATAAATATTTTATTAATCAATGTTTATAAGTCAGTCAATATTGTTTTATGTCAAAATTTGCCCATAATCTCAGAATCAACTATATGTAGCAATTGCAGTTTTAACTTTGGAAAACTTTTTTTGTGTTTTGTTATAAACTTTAAAAAGCAGGAGCAGAAAACCGAAGCTTTAACTATACTACTGGCAACAAAATTTATTAAAATTTTTGTTCTAGTATAAAGGTAAAAACCGTTTAATTATATTATTTTTGTTGCAATATGTTCAATATTTTTATTGACTTTTGGCACATGCTTTTAAACAATTTGAACAGTTTCACTAATTTCTTTCAGCTTAAACTACCTTGTCATAAGTAAGGCACATTAATTCCCCATGTAAAAAAATATCGAAGACCTTGCAACCTGATAATTAATTTCCTAATCAATTCCTTATTTAGATTTAATCACTGTTTTATTAATGATTTGAAACTCTGCTTACGTTTAGTTTTTTTAATGACAGCTTTCAATGCAAGTCAACTTAACAACAACAAAAATTGTTGCAATGAAAAATGTGTTAAAAACATTACAATGAAACTTTTATTGCGGAAGTGAAATTGTCAGCGTTTGACAGACAATATTTAGAGAAACGCTTGGAAAATATGTATTAGCAAAAATCAAACTAGAATTTAAAACAAATAATGTCTATAATATGTGTAATCTATAAATAAATGAAAGTGTTATATTTGGTCGTGCCGCATCTAGTACACCCTATATAAGCATGTAGGCAAAAGATATAAAACAAATTTTTGCCGTAACACATTTTTCTGGTTGTTCATAGTATTTTACACTTTAAATTATGGTTAATAGGTATTTTATATCAAATATGATATGCCTACATATCGAGCCTTTGGTGCAATACCGTAGTAACTCAAAATTTGAATTTTTTGAGCTGGGTATGCAGAAATTATCTTTGGGGAAATATCTATCTAAAGAAAAAAAGATTATGATTCCACCTCTAACTGTTCAGATTCTACAGCTAAAAATGTCTTTATTGCCTCTAGGTATTTCCAACAATATTTATTTGCAATAATGAAATATTTCCTTTTATGACAAGAAATTTACTAACAGAAAGCAATTTACGAAAAAAGTATAAAGCAATATTATTTTTTGCTACATTTTAGGCACAGAAACACAACTGCATAATTTGATTTCTTTTTTACTTCTTCGTTTTATTTCATATAACAACTTTGTTAGAAAAAAAATAGTTAAAAGTTTATTTGCTATAACGATATATTTCGAATTAATTTTTAAGTTTATCATAGGTTTTGTGACAATAACGATACATCATTGATAGGTTGATACAAAGTACTTAAATATAAATAAATATTTCATATTTTTAATAATTTTCGGCCTTTTTTTATTTAAAAACATTCCTTTTTATTTAAAAACTTGTAAAAAAATAACTTTAGTAAACAAAAATACTATCAAAAAGATGGTTCAAAACTTCAAATGCATTTTTCTCAGTTCACGATTTTTTGAATTACTACGGTATTGCACCAAAGGCTCGATATACATACAGTATCGGCCAAAACCTAAGCACCCCCTCAGTACATTTTTTTTAAATGATAATTTTTTTAAGAAAACAAAGATATTAAAACTTATTTTTTTATTTTTCTATTTATTTATATCCTTTTTATTGAAAAACACAAACTTAAGGAATTCAGAATTTAATAAAAAAAAAGTTAAAGCTCAAAAAATATTTTAAGGTCCAAATATAAGCGGACTAAACTAAAGCACCCCTAATTTAAGGTACAAAAAAAAACTCTGGAATTCAATATTTCGTTGCGAACCCTTTATTATGGATGACACAGGCACATCTTTTAGGCATAGAGGATATTAAATTATTAATTACTTTAGGTGATATTGATTACCAGGCTATTTTTGCGGCTTCAAATTAATTTTCTTTGGTTTTGCAATTTTCTCGGTTGATTTTTGAATTAAATATCTCTCACAAGTTCTCAATTGGGTTAAGATCGGGGGATTGGGCAGACCAACGGAGAACTTCTATCGAATTGCTCTCGAACCACCCTTTAACAACTTTTGACGTGTGTTTTGGGTCGTTATCTTACTGGAATGTCCATTTAAGTGGCATCTCTTCTTCAGCATAAAGCAACATCACGTCTTTTAATATGTCACGATACATAAAACGATCCATATTTCCATCAATCTTATGAATTGGCCAAATCCCTTGCCCAGAGAAACAATCCCAGACCATTATGTTGCCGCCTCCATGCTTAACAGTGCCTTTGCAATATTTAGGATTTAACCGTTGCCCATTTGGTCTGCGCACACGTCTTATGCCATCTGAATCCTTTAAATTAAACTTCGATTCGTCAGAAAACAGCACAGTCCTCCATTTTTGCACACTCCAGCTGAGATGGGCCTTGGCGAATTCAAGTCTGGCTTTTTTATTTTTTGACGATATAAAAGGTTTCTTTACTGGTCGTCGACTGAATAATCCGGCCTCTACCGTCCTTCTGCGAATCGTTCTTTTGCTAATTTTTAAATTTAGGCGGTTTCGTATGTGACTAGAAGATGCTGTAGGATCATTTTTAATTGTCCTTTTAATTAAGGAGTCTTCATGTCGTGAAGTTTCACGTGGCCTTCCGCCAGAATGAGTAGGAGATGTGCGACCAGTCTGCAAAAACTTTTTAATTAGCCTAGAAATAATTGATCTGTTGATGGAATATTTTGCACTCAATTGATGTCTTGATAAGCCGGCTCTCCAATCATCAAGAATTCTAATTCTAAACTCACTTAAATATTTATTACGTGCCATTACTCTTAACTCAATGAAAACTTTGAAACAATGACATTTCTCACATAAATTTTTACAAGTTCTTCTTCTTAACACTGCAACTTAGTAGCTGCTGCATTTTTGAAGAGTACCGTTAACGAATACAGTAATGTCGCAGTAGCATAGTAAAATTTCCAAACACAATATTAGGGGGTGCTTTAGTTTAGTCCGATTATATTTGCGACTTTAAATATTAATTTAACTTTAAATTTTTTTTATTAAACTCTGAATTCTTTAAGTTTATGTTTTTCAATAACTAAGATATAAATAAATAAAGAAATAAAAAAAATATGTTTAAATATCTTTGTTTTCTTGAAAAAATTATCATTTAAAAAAATGAACTGAGGGGGTGCTTAGGTTTTGGCCGATACTGTATGTATGTATGTTTGAAAAAGCCATTTATTAGGATCAATAACTACATACTGCGAAACATGCTTAAATGTATTTCATAATATGTATTAATTTATATGAAACGTATCTAACAAGCACAGTTTTTAATTTTTATTCATTTTAAAATAAAATCTATGGATTTTATTAATTAATTTGTCAATTAATTTCCCAAAACCCATTAAAATATTATTAAAATAACACATGGCAGCACTCAAAAGCTTAAAAGAAAACATAAAGAAAACTCAACTTGCTTCACTCCCCTTTTTTGATTATTTTTGCACACCTCTAATCAATCAAACACTTATTAAATGGTGGCGAATTCATATACAAACATGTTAATTCGCCTTGCATTTATTAAAATTGCAGCAATCACACATCACAGCAAAGTACTAACAACAACAACAACATTCGTGAATCGAATAACATATATATGTGTGTGTGTATACATGCAATATTTTTATTTGCATTCTCTTTACTCTGCTTTGATTTTCTCACTGCAACAACAAATCTTATAACTAACGGCATATTTTTAATTTAATGAAATTTCTTTGATTAGCAATTTTAAACACTTTTTTTATACCTTAATTTTAAACTTTTCACAAATATTTTTATATACACTTATAGATACTTCTTTTAGCTATATTTTGATATAAAATTTAAAGCGGGGGACTATATATTTGCTTAGATATATTTAAATTAACTTTAAAGAGTAAATTTCACACACTTTCCAATGTTGAATTGTTGGGTTTAAAACGCGTACTAATTGGGAGGTTTAGGGAAGGTCAAAAACAACGTGCACATCAAGGTGGATTTAATTCACCTTGGTGCATAGGTATGTACAAATACATATGTACATATGTATGCCTTTCCACCTTGTGGTAAAAGGTTAAGTAATAAAAAGAATAAAATTATACATAAATATTATCTCAGAGAAGGTGACCCCTTTCATTATCCGAGAAAACCTTTTTAAGATTTAAATTAAATAACTTTATTTATATTTATAAATAAAAAAAAAAGAAATAAGTAATACCTATACATACTTACAAATGTATGTATTCGTAAGTCTGTACTTGTATCGATGTCAGGTTTAAACTGATAATAAAAGTAATGATAATAAAAATAACACAGAATTAGAACCTAATCGCGGCTATGTATTTTAAAGGAGTAAAAATATACAAAATATTTTTATTAAAGTTTTTAGGCCATCATTTTGGTTTTTATTTTTAAATTATTAAAATATTTACAGTGTAGTTCCTTATATATGTTTAGATTTAAAGTTTAATTGCCTAAACTAATTTGTATTCATTTGGTATACCTGTTGCTTTCCTATTTAAGCAATATTTCTATTAACGCAATTTTCTTTCAAAACAAAAAGTAATTATTTTTTGTTAAACGTTTAGACAATTAATTCTTTTTTTAGAAAAATAATTAAAAATGTCTTTATCTGATAAGCTTTGTTCAAAACAAAGTATTTTAAAATTTTTTTACGTCAAACCATTAAGTTGTTAAAAATATTATTTTTTACATTAAAATCTTTAACGATTTCAATTCATTTTTAATGGAGCACAAATTGATTTACACAGAATTTGCTTATTTGAAGTGAAGCACGTAAACTTAACACCATTTCTGAACCGGTTTTTTTTTCTGTGAAGCAACAACTCCTTATCAGTACTTGAAAAACGCGACAAAATAAAAAATAATTGCCAAACAATTAACACGCGCCGAATTTAAGCGTCAACCGCGCTGTTGACGCTGGCGTGTACCGCAATGATGCCGTTTTGTATACAAAATAATTTAAAATAGGTTCGTTCGTTGTAAATCTGGGTAGAGGCTTGTAAAATGAGAGTAAACGAAAATACTCTAAAAAACGATAAATTTGCCCCCACTAATTGGAACAGTCAAGTGTTTTGTTTTTTCAAAAATATCTTTTTATGGAAAACGTAAAAATAACATATATTCAGCACAACAAAGACAATATTGGAGTCTTTCAATAACCAAAACATAATATATATAGAGTTTAATTTTTGTTTTAAACTAAAAAAACAAGCAATTTTCTAAACAAGATTTTATTTTTTCTTATCATTTTAGATCGCAATACGGTTATCCAGTCAAGTGATGTGGAAGCTGTTAAACTTAATTTAGATATGGAGGATCCTGTACCGGAATATACCTTAGTTTCCGGATTGCCTTCTTATGAGGCAGCCTTAGAACTATTGCACAAAAATCCTCAATCCTGCCTCATAGTACATCCTTCGGTATTTGATGTTTTTAATAAAAATGAGAAATCAATAACTGAAATCGCAACCACAGCTGCCAGCCCTACCACTTCTGAGGTAGCACAACCTTTATTAATCACTGAATCTTTACAAAGCACAGAAAATAAATCTTCTTTACCCTCTTACAATGAGGTTATATTACCAGCATCTACTACCACCACACCAACACTAACCTATAACCACAGTCTGGCCAGTTTGTTGTCACTGACCCAAACAAAATCACAGTGTAAATCGAAATCATCTACTACCTCACCATCACCGTCGGCAAGCGCAATGGAAAAGCAATTTAAGTCCTAATTATAGTTTACTTTTGAAACTTAAAAAAAAATATTTTCTATAAATTAAATTGTGTGTTTGTACGATAAGACTGTGATATCTCCAAATATGTAAAGTAACTACTTCAAAACAAAGAACTTCGAAATGGAGAACTAAAATAATGAGTTCTTTTTCAAGTGTATTTAACGATTTACAACTGTGATTAATCTTTAATTGTAGAGTTTAGTTATAAATTATTTATTGTTTGACTAATACAAGAAACATAATCATAAATAAATTATAAATAAAATATTTTAATGTTAACTAATTTTAAGTTATTTTTGTAAACTTTAAGAAATAAAAAATAATTTAAATAAAAAATTCACATAAAAAATGCTAAAAAAATTATGTTAAAAATTAAAAAAAAAATGTTTTACTTAAAAGGGTAAGAATATAACTGCATGTTTGGGTATGTTAGCAGTGATGCCAATTTTTGCAAAATAAACAACACTGTAAGCACATACAAACAAATAGACCCTGCAAGTAAATAAGCACTAAACTTAATTAAAAAAATGATTTAATCAATTTGCGTTCAACAGCTGATTTAGATTTATTTATAATGCCAAACAATATTCAGCAATTTTCTTCCTAAGTCTCCATTAAGTGGGTTGCACAACTATTACTTCATCACTTCCGCAGCCGCCTGTTCTACCTAAACCTAAACCTCCATTTAATCAATATATTCACACTTTGTGAAAAAAATATTTGTTTTAGAATTTTTTAATAATTTTTTTGCTTATATGTAAAAATAAAAAAGTCCTAAAAAATATTTTTGATTACTAGGGCAAGTTTAAATGGCATATCCCAACTAATGCCATTTGAGCCAGTTTTTCCATTATTTTTTAGAAAGCCATTTCTAATATCCATTGCCATTTAATGTCTCTTTTTGTCGGTCTGAAAGTACATTTTTTGATTGAGTTATTGATCTGATGAGCTTTGGTTATTTAAAATGTCAAAATTTCTTTTTACGGTTTGAGCTGTCAAACTCCATATGTTTACAAAAAAATTATATTATTGAAAATCCATGATTATACTATTTTGTGCCATTTTCAAAGTTTTTTTGAGTCATTTTGCATAACTTTTTTAAAGTATTTTCGCCCTTTTAAATTTGTCGTGTGAACTACTGAAGAGGCATCTAAAAAGACCAAGGAAGTTTAGCAAAAGCACTAGAAATATTCACTTTTCAAAAACGGGTATTTTACAAAATTTCGGTGATGCATAAGCAAAAAAGCACCAAAAGGGCAACATTGTATTTTTTATTCTGTCTACAAAATATTTAGGTAATTCCCAAAACTTTCATCTTTCATATTGCCTTATATTTAAAATAATAATTTTTATTGCTTGAAAGAATTTTTTCGAACAAAAAATTCTTTTTAATATTTTTCTTTACATTTTAAGGAAACAACGAAAATCGGGAATGTTATGGAAACCGACAGCTGTCGAAATTAGATCAAAAAGCTATCTGATTTTCGTTTTCAAATTCGATTCTGACAGCTATTGGATTTCTGGACAATCTTTAGTATGACGATAAAACGTAATAAAATAGCTTGGAATTTACCCCACTGTATTTTCCAGCTCTAAATTTCTTAATATTCCTTTTCTAAGCTTAATTTGGATGAGTTTTTTTTTTTGAATACCCTACAGCAATATTTGAGCACTTTCGCAAAATGCTACTCGACAAAGCCATTAATTTATTTTATTTGAAACGATAATGTGAACTAGTAAAACCTATTTTGTAAATTCATTATTTTATTTCTAAAGAATTTAAAAAAAATTAAACATATAAAAGTTTATCTTAAAAACCAACTAAAACCTTTTAAGTAGGTCAGGGATAAACATGAGATATTAAATAACAAAACAGCCTTATCAAAAACGTTCTTATTTTGTTCTCTAACAAACAGTGTTGCCAATTAAGCTGGCTTATTAAAAACTTACTCAAAAGAAAACTATAAATTTTGTTTTTGTTCTCCTTATAGCTTTGGGTTTGTCCGGTTTGTCATTGTTTTTTAATTACAAAAAATTATTTGACTTTAACTTAAACTATAAACAAAAATTTTTTTATTCAAACAGTTGTAGTTTAATGTATTTTAAAATTTCTCAATAGGTTTTTACATAATTTAAAAACTAAAATGCTGCCAAATCCTGAAAAGTACCCATGAAAAGCAAAGGGATAATTATAATCTTTTTATCGACTACAAAGCCGCCTCCGATACGCCGACATTTTTTTTAATTTTGTCTGTGTATAAGATCAGAGTAAAATTAGTACGCTTTTGTTGAATTAGGTACACTAGATCCTCAATAAGTACCTAGTAAGTACTCGTTTAAAAAAAGCTCTTAAAAATTTTAATATTGTAAATCACTTTATATTATTACTTAAACCACATTATTACAATCAACTGATAAAAACCACATAATGTGTCATTAATCCCAAATAAAACATAAGTTTAAACAATAAAAGGTGACAAAAACTAACAGAAATATTTTTAAATAACAAATGAATTATAACTGACAATTAAAAAACAATAAAAGCGTTAATAACGATATAATCAAGTTAAAGAAAATTTATGCAACCATTAATAAAAAAAATGTTTTAAAGCTCCCCAGGGTAATAATACCTTGTGAAAGGTAAAAAAAAAAATCTGCTTAAATTATATTTAAATAGAATTTAATTTTAATAAAGTTCAAATCATTTTCTATTTAAATTATTTAGTAAAAACTTTAAAATAAATTATATTTAATTTTGTATAAAAATAAAAACACGCACATAAACGCTTTTTTCAATTTGATCTAAAAAACCTTTTAATTAAAAAACCATTTTCAAAATGATTTTATATTCAAATAAAACAAATGGCTTAAACAAAGAATAAGCGTTGAAAAAAAAATATAAAAATGTAAAAGAAATTTAATTTATTTTTACGCTTAAGTTATGATTTCTTAAAGTGAAAGTTGGCAGCTACTTAATACAGTGCTTTACAAAAGTAGGTATTTATGTTATGGTATACTAAAGTATATGTGTGTATATGATGTCTTTGAATCCCAAAAAAATCAATGAAAATTAAAAAAAAAAACACCAGACGGCCGTTTGCCACTGGTTTGGTGATTTAAAAATTGTTTATTTAAGACATTGTAGTTTGTACAAAACTAAAATAATTGAGAATAATAAAAAGACCTAAAAAATTATTTTTTTCAACTAAAACCCTTTAATGTCCATTTTTTAGATTAAATAATTACCATTAAGATATAATTATGTAAAAGCGAAATTCATTTTTAAGTTAAGACTTAATAGCCACTTAAGTGGTCAACCTTGTGCCTTTAAATAAAAATATAAGATTTTGACAGGTTGTTTATTAGGGTGGGTCGATTTAGTTAAAAATAAAAGTTCAGAAAAAATTTAAAAAAATGAAATTTGAGCGCTTAAAAAAGTATTCTTTTAAAATGCTGTAGTAGAACTTTTTTTCTTATGCCAAAATCTATCTAATCTATTGCACAATATTGAAAAATTTTTGTCCTAACATATCGACCCACCCTATTGTTTATGCTTTTAAGAGAAACATCCATATGTTTACCCGCTTTTTCCATTGTTTGTTTTGCTTTAACAGCTGTTTTAAAGAAGAAGTTTTCGATTACGCTCTTCTTTTTGTAGTGTTGCCAAATTTTTATACGTAGCAACATCTTAACTAATTAATGGCTGAAAGAAATGAAGCCGTATTTAAGCCTTATTTATATTCCAATTCTTATTTCGTATTTTAACACAAAGTCCAGAAAGGACCAAAGGTAAGTACACACTTTTCAACATTTTTTTGAAACCTTTAATGCAACAAGAAATAAATTCACACTATGCAACCAGCAATAAAACATGCCTGGTTGCTTAAACATGCTTCAAAGTGTGTACCTAGCATAAGAGTTTATTTAGTTTTTAACTATTAAGATACTAACCTTGTTCTGCTCCCCATTTAAGTTTAGCACAATCAAACACAACAAACACAATGGGAGCGAGTTCACGCACATATTCGCTTTGTATTTAATTAAAAATGCAATCACACAATATCACTTAGAACCCTGTCGGGCACAAAGCTAACTTTTAACTAACTTTCAGCTAACTATTTCGCAGCTAGTACTGCCTGACACTCGCATTACTTTTCAATGGTAACAAGTAACTATTTTAATAATACGGTACCCTAGGCAGTAGTCAGTTGCCCCCAGCACTAATTTTCATCTAACTTTACTCTAGGTTTTCACGTGGCAATATTTGATTGCTTTCATGCAAATTGCGACATGTAGACTGCAAATTGTCATATGTAGCAATCCACTGCGCAATGATTGCTTAAGCAATCGTTTTAGTCTTTTAGCCAGTTTAGTTTATTATTTTCAAACTCTATATAGAAAAAAGCGATAAAATATTAATTTAACTTATGAAAAAGCTAAATTAAAATATTTTATTAAAAAAAGCGCGGAGAAACCAAGAAATTTCTTTGTCACTTGTACTCCACTCAAAGCAATTAGCAAAATTGCTGCGTGTAGACGCCGTGTAAAGTTATTAGCTTAACATGCATTTTAAAGTCATTACATTTTTATCAGTACTGGGTTCAAATACCACTTAAAAAAATATTTTATCTAATTTTTTATTATCTCCTTGCCTCGGCTGAACTAAGTGCAATGATGCCCCTAATATTTAGTCTTATTATACAGCAAAAATAATAAAAAGGATAAAAGTAATTTATTGCTTTTCCAATTTCATGATTTTTATTACAAATCTCCAAAAATATCACGAAGTTGAATATTGCATTCTTTCAAATTCCTGTCAATCCAAACGTTAAGTTTTTGATCCATTTCGGCAGTAAGTTCATCTTTAAATGAGCCCACAATGCCGCGGCGCATAAATCTAAAAATTAAATAAATAAAACAAAAGGCCTAAATATGTGTAAATGGCAGTAAATTGTTTTTGCAAGAGAACTTACTGAAAATCTTGTTTCAAATTTTCAAAACAATATTTTGTTTTTAAATGCTCCGTGGGATTAAAAGATTGATTAACTAAAATAAGGTTAAGAAAAAATTAAATTCTTATTCAAACAAGTGTAATGGGCTTTATTTTTTTCTTACCTTTTAAGTTATCAAATGTTAGATACTTAACCAGATTCTCTAAATCCTCTTTGCCGAGTTCAGGTTTTTCCAAAAAATTATTCATTTTTATTAGGACTTTTCTTAGATCTCGCTTCATATCTTCATAGGTAATAAAACATACGTTGGGTTCATGACGCATTTGCCAAAAATCCATTAAATGTTGCCAGTAAGGGGTGTACATAATGTCATTGTCAATAAAGTGATCAACGAAATTCTTTAAGTCACTTCGCCACCAGCCTAAACCACTTAGCAAATAAAATAAGGACACAACCAAGTCTTTGGGATTACGGGCGCAATAGATAATCTTAAAAGATTTAAAGTAAAAAGTAAATTTTATACTCAAATGCAAATAAGGCAAATATTTGACAATTGAAACTAAGTGTGGAAAAATTATCAGAAAAAATTTAGGTTTCTTGATCAAATATCTGACTACTGTGAACTAAGTTTAAGTATACTTTAGCTTTTTTATCCCATATTTTCCGAGGTATTAAATGAGCTGGTAAATGTGTCTTCAAAACTCTAGGCGACTTTAGCTTTTTGGCAGCCTCTATGAAGCCCAAGGGATAATCATCGTGTACACCATTCGACCTAAAAATATATATTTATGTATAATTGTTTAACCATCAGTTACCTAAATAATGCGCTGTTTTTGGAAGCCAAGTAGTGATCATCTTGGGACGAATAATGTGCAATTTCTTTTTGTTTACAATAACAAAGTACATATAATTCGTCCCAAGACCATCACTACTCGGCTTCCTAAAGGAGCACATAAGCCGTTTTTAATTACTCAATGTAAAGACTTCTATCCCTTATGTGACTACTTTTGGAGCCTTCGTAGTCCAAATTATTCACCAACAACCATGCGATTTCTTGAGTCCAAGTAGTGCCCGATCTGGGAAATGTTACAACGAAAACATCATCTTCCCTAACGGGAAACTCATAAAGTTCCGTGTAAATTTTTTTGAAGTTAATTGGCAAAGTGCACCATCTTTTGCACCAATTTTCCGTTTTTAAAGGCACATTTAAGCCCTCAGAACTTATTTCTATCAACTCAAACGCTTGAAACTTATCGACATCCTTAGGTGAACGTTGTCGCAAGGCAAACATATTGTCACAACTGATGCATGTTCAACCTATTTGAAAGCTTAAAAAATTTTCAATGTTTTATTTGATAAAGATGTGTTTGTGATAATGTTTAGTTTAAAAATCATCATAAAACCGCACAACAAACATACATAATTAGGTCAGATAAGATATTTTAAAAGGTGCTAACATAGATAGATGTGTTTTTTAGAAATTGAGATAAGAAATTTAGAAAAAAGGTGGATTTCACATTTGCAGATTATATATTTCACAACCTAAATCAAAAAATAAAAAAACATAACTCAAAATCATTTCTTTTTGCATGAGAGCCTTTTTTTATACTTCAAAAAATGGTTCTAAATGTATAACTTAATCGAGTTCAACAGCAAAAAGGTCCTCTTAAAATTAAGTTTACTGGAGGGCAAACGAAATTCTCGCGTTTTTTTTAAATTTCATCTGAAAACAGGCTAAAGAGAAAATAAATGATTCTTATAAATTTTGAGTTGTGACTATTTTTTAATTAACTGGGCGATATGCACATATTGTTTGCCTTATAACACCTTGCATGTGCAATATCACAAATGTCAAATGAAGCAAAATATTAATATTACTTATTAGCAATTATGGAACACTGTTGTTTATATGGGGGCCATGGATGTCCTGGCATCTTTAAATCGATACATAAATTTCAAATTGTCTAAAGTAAGTCCAAAACATTATTAAGATACGAAGGGTAGTAAAAACGCGATTCACTACCTCCACCCAGAGGCATGTATGTCCTTTAAAAGCATGATGAACTTAAAATCAATTACGCGGCCAAGCATATTAGCGGAAAAATAGTACAACTTCTTAGAATAGAGCCCGCGCGCACAGTTCATAAATATTCATGTAAACAGCTTGAGGCTGATATTCGAATAGACTTAGAATTGTGTAATATTTGTAGCAGTTGTTACTCGAAACGATTATTTTGGGAGAACATTTCTATGGGAGCTATGTAAAATAGTGGGCCAATCATCACTAGTTTCAATAGGCTAATTTTCTATATGAAAATGTTTACTTTTGGAAATTTTATAAAAATATATTGGAGAATAGACACCCAGCCAGACAGACGGACGGTCGGGTTTACTGGCATGTTCTTAACAACTAACAAAGTTATTTAAAATCGATCGGAATAATTTAAGGTTAGGTTCCAGGCTAAATTTCTTTGACGTTATAAACAAACAAACGCACAAGACCATCATCAGATTTGCTGGGTGGATATAAATACAAAGTAGCAGTTTTATACAAAGTTTAGTTCAGTTTAGGCAAAAACTTAACGAAATAGATGTTTTTACAATTAAATAAACAACAATAGCACTGTCTTGTAAGATTTTCATATGCATTCTAGAAATGTTGGTTTCGTATTTTGCGTCAAGTATTTGCCTAGTCTAAGCTAAGTGCTTTGATGCCTTCAATATTTAGGTTTTCTATAAAAGAAAACATTCGACGTCGAAAAAATTTGGGCACCTATTTAAGAGTAGCCTTGAATATGAGATATATTTTGATATTTAATTTTTTTACAACAGCAATTTCTCCAAATACACTTTATGCTCTAAACACAACTGGGACGAACGACGAATTTTTCGTTGCGAATATTCGTCTTGAAAATACAACAAATTGTGTGTATGAAAATGCACACAAACAGTGCGTCGACTAAAATTTGTCAAGCGTAAAAACTCTGCGACAGGCTAATTTCTTTTTTTACGCCGACGAACGGCGAATAATTGCACAGAGTGACCATTTTTCCTCAATTTTTTTCTATATTGTTATGAAATAATGTTACTTTATACTTTAAGAACTGTTTGCACTTTTTATTTGTTGCATAAAATACACTTAATGTATTTTTAATGTTATAGTTATATTTTTAAAAATTTTTTGTATTAATATTTTTTTAAATTAGAACTTTTTTTTAAGAAATATGGTCACTCTATCACAGCTGTTTTATTCGCTGTAAATGTGTTTCAATTGAAGAACGAATTTCTACAAACTTATTCGTCGTGTAATGCGAAATTCGTCTTTTGTCCCAGTTGTGTTTAGATCATCAGTTTGAAAGTTTAGTTAAACTTTTATTGTTTAATGCAGCCGTATACGTTGTTAGGCCTTTCTGACTTGTGAAAAAAAGGAAAATCATATGTTGTAGCAAACGCCCTTCATATTTAAAAAATTGAAGGATAAAATTTGCTAAATCGTTACCTATAAAAATATTTATTTTGTTGTTATTATTGGGCCCTTTTGCATATCAAGTGACGAAATGTACATATGTATGTATGTATGCATACTAATACACAATAGTTGGTGTAGCCAAACGATAAAACTTTTCAAAATGACACAATAAAAAAAAAATTATCATTTTTTGATGGTAGATTTTTCCTAAGCACCAGCATAGTTTTACCTCAAAAACTCTTTTTTAGAAGCACCTTCAACTTAATTTTACTAGTATTTCTTAAACTTGCTGCTGTAAATGTAATAAAATTTAATAATTTTTTTTTTTGAAGATAAAGCTTAAACACTCTATTGTGTGTTAATCCCCTTTTTCACAACAAAGATAAAAAGTCTTTTCGAGATAATTTTTTATTACAAGGCTGCTGATCATCTATTTAATGGATGTAAAACCTACACTCTTTTTGTAACACATTTTGTTAAACCGTTAACCGTTAAAAGTAAAATTTAATGTATACCAGGTGGCCTTAGTTAGTCAGCTGAATAACGGTATTTAAATGTCAAATTTTGTTTATGTTTATGTATTTTTTTCTTTTTTACAAACAAGAAGAAGAAGAATAAAGAATTTTTGAGTTTTTTTATCTGTCTTTTGCATTCGTATGACGATTTAATTGTTTTTGTAGAACTTATCCCACCTGATATATGTAAGTGCACCTTATGTAATCCCTTCCTAGCAAAGAATCTATTTGAACCAAGAAACCTATTGAATAAGAAGTTATTAAAATCTGTTTTGGTGGCTGTAAGATTTTGGAAATAAAACAAAAAATTTTTTTATTAACGATAAACTTTTTTCTAAAGGGTAACACAAAATGTGAGAAAAAAATGTAAAATTGGGTTAAACAGAGATTGCACATGGTGTTTGAAGATTTTGTGTTCTTTATACCCACACCACACACGTTATACTTAGCTCCTAAAAATCATTAGTAAGAAGTTTGCTGCTGAAGGAAGAAAGATCGTTTCATATGCGAACAATGTTGCCATTCATGTCAGGTATAGGGTTCTGTGAACGGTGGGAGAGCTACTGCATTTTTCACTGCGTTCACTTTTTTTGAAGGCGCAAGAGACCGGGTTAAGCTTGCTGTTTTTATCAGGAGGTACAGGGTCGAGGCTTTCAACAGTCCAACAATCAACTAGGGCAGTTGAACCTGGCATGTGAGGTCAACAATCTAGGTGGCCCTAAATAACAAACTGTCTTGAAAAGAGATATCACAAAAAGGGGTCCAACCAGGCCTTTACGTCTACTATATAGGTCAATATCTTATAGGTTGAAGCTAGGGCTTGCAGGCATAGGTAATAAATTTGATTTGCACAATGAATGTAGAAAGGAGCAAGGGAAGCTTCTACTAAAACCCCACCTGAAGCAGTACTAGACGTCATTATCCATATGATATCTGTTGAGTAGTGGTTAATGGCGCCAGAGCCCTAGTCAGGTTTGGGGAGTCAGGATTAACAATATTTCTTTATTATGGCAAATCATTGTTGAAAATCAAAGTAAAGATCGGGAATCCAGGACGGACTATATGGTCGAAGAAGTCAGTTTGTTGGTTGAAATCCAAAAGTATGTATTCTGAGTGTGCAACGTTCAGATATTGTTCTTAAATGGATACGAGCACCAAAACTTACAACTAAATTATGGAAGAGGCCATCAGATTGTCCTATCAACTTTTTGAGGAGTGTAGAAGAGAAATAAAGCAGAAATTTTTGTTATTTTAGGGGCAACGAAACTTATTGTCGTACATGTTCCCAAGGATAGTGTGGTTGAAAGTCGGGTAGCTCTTGCGGCCTTAAAGAATATGTGAGAAAATCAATTATCCACTATTATTTGAAATTAAGAAGTCAAATGTTTAACACGAGAAATCTCTGGTCTCTGACTGGATCAGGAGTAAATTAAGCGAAGCTAGTATTATATGGTCTGGGCTGTGCTTAGCTTATGGATTTGGGGAAATTGGGTCTAAACACCACACTGTCCGGCTTGGTAGAGGACGATCAGTTAAAACAAGGTCATTCGAATTTTTTTAGAATGTGTGATGGTGAGGGGAAACTGGAAGAAATAGAGTCTGATATTACAGAACTAAGGGATCAAGTGTTTGGACAAAAAATTACACGAGGAACTAAACGATTTTTCTAGCTGTAAACTGAAAAACATAATTGGGTTCGGAATAAGAATTAGGTGGCTAGGGGATGGGTAGTGGAGAGGAAGGTCTAACACAAACAATTAAGTTGAGTTGAGCTTCCGGTCTTAGAAAACCTCTTTCCTTTTTACATTTATTTTCTGCTTAACTTGACGCCTTAGATGTCCTTGAGCGTCCTATTTAACCTAAGAGATATCCGAGTGCTGATGTGGAAGAGGGTGTGCCATTTTTCATCACCCTGTGCAACTTAACCTACAAGCCCGTAAAAATCCTAATCTGCTAAATTAAATACTAAAGACTACTATTAAACGATTTAATAGTAACTTTAGCAACATCTGTTAATTTCTTTTTAAGACACTTTATATAACAAATGTTTAAAACAGTTTAATAATCAAAAACAAACTTATAGGGAATTTTTTCTTTAAAATCTCCCCACAACCTTTAGTTACACCCTTTACAAAGTTCGTTTTCCGTTCATTCATATATTCATCCATCTGACCTACATTACAATTTTAAATTATGTTGTTTTTGGTTTTGTTGTTTTTTTTTCAACTTCGCTGTTTACGGATCGTTTTTGTTGTTTTTGCTGTTGTTCAAAAACATATTTTTATCTTGTTAACTAAAAGTCGTATTGCTGTTAAAAGAGATTTAAGCATGTTGTTAGTAGTTGATGTTGCCGTTGCTAGGTTTTAGCCAGCAAAACTCAATAACCAACAGATACAATTACAACAACAACATCAACACAAAGAAATGATGCTAATTGCCTTAAAAGTTTGCATGGTTAATTGAGTTTGCTTAACAACAAAATCAATACAGTAACTATGAATGAAGCCGGACTTACAAAAACATTAGTGACAACAAACATATCTACATATGTATGTGTGTATGCAATGAAAAAAAGTCATTGAAACATATAATTTATGCATCTCTTATCAGATTTCTATAAAATTGTTGTGAAAATATTTAAACAAATTATTTGGTTGAATTTATAAGACAGAAATTTATTTGTAAATGTTAAAACTAAAAAAAACTTACTTAAAATTGTTATTATATTGCCAAAAGATGGCGCTGCTGTAATAATAAATTTAGCCGTACTATATTTTTTAAGGGTATAATATGTCTGTGTAAAATGTTTGCAACGTTAAAAAATGGTCTGAGGTTTATTTTTTTATCGATCGAATTAGGACCAGCTCCAGTATTTTTGTGGAAAAAATTTGTTAATAAACAGTTGGTCTATAAATTGGTGACCATCAGCCCCCATATCCTTTTGAAATGAAAATTTTTGGCTAAAACTGTTACAAATATTTGACTTTTTTACTATATTTTAAATAATTTCTATCCCGCTCGTGGCCTGGGTGGTAATAAAAAGCGAACAATTATAAATTGTGGTGTAGGGTGCACTATGGTTGCGCTTAGCGTTCTTACCTTAAACCAACTATTTCTAAAAGCTCTTTATCGCATTGTATTTTTAAAATTATGAAACTCAAACTTAATTTATTAGTGTTTTTTGTTGTTGTTTTTCCATTTGTTAACTTAAAGGTGTCCGCAGAGTTGGTTGCCTTGGCTTTAAAGAGACTTTCCATAATATAAAGTTTTTTCTTTTCTGATACAAAAAAATTGTTTATCTAAATACATTTAATAAATTAACATGATACATATGGCTGCTTTTGCTTATGATTGACGTGAGACGGTGCAAAAATTATTGACCTAGGCATTTATTTAAATCAGTAAGTATTGTGGCGTTAGGAAATTGTTTTCTATATGAAATAACAAACAGTAGGCCCTTGTCAATAAAAACAATATGTTTAAAGACATTCAAACCAAAAAAGAACTGCAAAAGTTTTAAGTTTTTAAAATTAAAAATAATGTTTTAGAGCTGATAGCTTAATAGTAGAAGATTTACGAACTTGACTAAATACCTAAAGTATTATTGAAGTGGCCAGTTTGCGTTTACTGTATTTGCATCTTGACCTAAACTTTTTTTATCCAAAAACCAAATTTTTAAAGCTTAAATTCTACTCTCTAAATGGTTAAAATTTTTAATAATTACGTATAGAAGTTTAAAAGATATACTATTTAGAATTTTTGAATTAATTACAAAAAATTAAAATAAAATTATTAAATTTGTTCTTTTCAAAAATGCGTTAGTCAATAAATAGAGCAGCAGTCTAATTTTTTTTTTCCTTTTTTAAACTTTTCCTTTCTTGAATTACAAACTTCGTAACGGTTAAACTTTGTAACAATATAAAAAAATTAAACTGATATAAAGCGAAGCTCGCCGGGTTGTTGCTAGACACAGTTTAATTATAAATAATTGAACGACTTTAAAATACTAAACAACTTCTGTTATGGATATTTGTATTAGATAATAGCAAAGTAATTTAATTAAATAGAAAGTGGCTAGATTTTTATATCAGCGAAATTTTTTATTTTTTAATTACTGTACCCTTTACGTAAGTGATAAGGGTATATATAAGTTTGTAATTCCATTTGTAATTTCTTTAATATTTATCTGCGACCCCAGAAAAGATATATATTTTTTTGGGCCTTATAGATAAGGAAGTCGATTTAATGATGTCTGTCTGCCCATTCACCAGCGATATGGTTGAAATCAATTTTTAGAGCCCCCCGATGTCCCCTAGACCCGTAAGTGATATAAAACTATCAAAAATACCTGCGAAAAAATCGCTGTTGAAATCTAAATAGCTAAATTGCCCGATAACTGGGCAAATATAAGACAAAAATCAAGTCTACCTCTGTTTATTTCTCTAAAATTTGTACATAAAAACATAAACAACTGCCCCGGAGTTGCTTCAATACGGTTGCAATTTGAAACCTACTCCTATTAGCTTTTTCTCCCAAACATTTTTGTGGAACATACTTGCCCCCTATCTCCAGCCCATAACAGGGTTGCCTTACAAAATTTGAGAAAAACGCCTACAACTTCCCTTGAGTCTCCCTTACGGGAATAAAATATATCACAGACCACCATTAGTTTTCCCTCCCAAACATATTCCTAGAGAATACTTACTCCCTATCTCCATCAACTAAGGGGGTTGCCATACAAAATTGACAAAAATTATGTTAAAACGCACATAACTTCCCCAGAGTCAGCCTTAGAAAAATAAAATTTAGGACGGGCCCCCATTAGTTTCCGCTCCCAAACATATTCCTAGAATATTCTTACCACGTATCACCATTGCCTAAAGGGGCTACCATACACAGTTTAGGATATTGTAATACAACTTCATGGGTGTCCGTGTATAGGTCAAATGTAGGACTGACCCCAACTCATTCTTCCTTGCAAACATTTTCCTAGAACATACTTACCCTGTATTTCTACCTCATAAAGGGGTTGCCATACAAATTTTAAAAAATTAGGGTAAAAACCCCTACACGTTGTGGGGGGCATATACATAATATTCGGCAAAGTTGCATTAAGTGCTCTCAAGTACTTGTTTTTATATTTCTATTTTGTTTTTAATATGAAAGAAGTTAATAAGGATAAGTTGTCACAATGTTTAATAAGTCTCTACTTTAAGCAAATGGCACCTACATACCTTGCACAAGGTTCTTGTTACTGGAATACTGCAATGGTTATGAAGCAGTGAACAATTTGTATAAAACCTATTACTAAGCTAGCTAGTATCCCTTTAAAGCTTAACATAGGGAGAAATTAATCAATAACTGTTAAAAAAACACAATAAAAGTTCTTATATAAATATTTAAGGCACTGATAAACCTTACTACTTCTAATTGCCTGGACTATAATGACCACGTTACATATTGAAAACGTTACATATTTGTTTATAATTAAAGCTAATTAACTTTTTATTTATAGCTTAAGTAATTGTAATTGTTATTTTTTTATCACCTTTGTATAGCCCTTGCTGGAATCACATACAGGTAAACTATTTTTGAATAAATCGTTTTGTTTTTAAATCAATTCAAACGTCTGTAGTAAAACGTGTTTTTGCCTTTGGCAAGGCAAAAGTTATTTATTTAAATAAAGTACTTGGCTTCTTGTTATAGAAAAATAATAAAAAATAAGACAGACGTAATCAAATCTTGTAAATTGGCTAAAAAAGAAATAATTTTATCTTAAAATATACATTTATGCTTTATTTTTCTAAAGCAAAATTTAAATAGCTTTAGTCAATTATGTACATACAGTGGAAAAAATATTTTTTTAAAGATTTAAAAAATAATTATTAAAATTTTTAAGCTTGTTTATTCCAATCAACCTTAGCAAAATGTTGAAAATATGTAGAATAACAATAAATTTTTTTGGAAAATAAAAAAAAAATTGATTAAGTACTTCAAAATAATTTTTGAGTTGGCAAGTTTAGTCCAGTATATCTACCTTTAAACTGTTAAGCTCTTTTCCAAAATTTATATACCAAAATTTCAACTTCTTTTTTGTTGTTATTTTGAAATTTGGTCAAAATCCGAGATAAAGTTCAAAAGTTATTGAATTTTAAATTTTTTTCTCATTGATGTTTTATTTCCTCATACACAAGTTAATATTGTGTCTTGAACAGCTTAGAAATTTTGTTGTTGTTGTAATGTTTACTTAAAGTAAATAAAAGCAAAAAAATCAAACATTACCTTGGTTATACTGCAGTGGTCTAAGGGTTTTATGACAAAACGGCATCAATTTTAGCGTTTTTACTGTTTAAATATGCCTTTTTCTAATTTTAAAATGTCTCTCTATAACCAAAACACATACGCACGAGGTAGGGGTATAATGCGTTTGTGCAGAGGTTTGTTGCGTCTAAACATAATATCTTAAGAACCATCTTCAGTGATACCAATTGATACGAAATTACTTTCTGAGTCGGCTAAAGCATATCCTTCCATACTTTCGTCCGTCCGTCTGCCCGTTTAACTGCGTGTCCTTGTATTATTTGAATGAAACTTCTATCGTTTTTTTATAGTTACCTTGATAGAATTTTGCATATTTATTATGATTGAAATGAATAATAATCGCTTTATCATTTCAGAAAGCCACCATTAGGGCATATTGGGCTATAACTGCCCTTCTTCGAACTGTCGAACTAAATTTCATAGTTATCGGTCCGCAATTTTTCATGGACTCCCATATATTTCCAAATGCCAAAAAATACCTTATCCAGCACAAATTTTTTTAATAATAACCAGCGCTCAGGGGATGGCCCCTATTCATGCATTGCATCGGGTTGATATCAGGAAGATAGATTATAGGAAGGAAAATAGAGGCAGTGATGTCTGTGCATATATAGTCTAACTATGATAGTAAAGACATATTTTGGGTATTTTGTTCCACATACGGACTGTGCGACTTAAAAAAGAATTTTTTTTTGGCCAATCGACCACAACTGGGTGTGCTCTTCTTGAAAGACGTGTATCGCGCAAAAAAAGCACGAGTTTCAGGAACAAGTTTCCCGATTTCTTTGGAGCACGTTCCATTATTGTATCAATAGAAAAGTAAAATAACCCCACATTGCGACGATGTTCAAGTGAGTCGAGATGGTTAGATACCACAACGTCACCGGTCACACGGTCAAAAAGGTTAAAAAAATACTGACGCAACTGCCCATACATGAGAATTGTATTCCATTTTCGGTCGGATATAAATGGTTTATATATTTAAAATATTAGGTGGTGTAAAGTAGTTCCTACGCCGTTTTCAGAAATTCAGACACTTGAATGCTTCCTTTGACAGAAAAAAAAAGAGTTACGTCAAACGGGCATCGCACTGGATTTTCATGCCAAGAACATCTAGAGTTTCTGTCTCCCCAACATTTAATACAGACGATGAAGCACGACCTACTGTGCATTTATGTGTCAAAAGGCAACGTTGGGTCTTACGGGCATTAAAAACGACCCCATTCACGATATTTTAAACATTATCGTCCAATTACAGTTAAGTGTTTCATTCATACTCTGCTTTATAGCTCCAATCTCCAAGGAGCAAGGCCGGTAGTAAAATGAGTATGAATTGCATGTGCTACTGTCGCAATAGAGATGAAATTTAATAATAAGCTGGTCCTCAAAAAAAATGTTCCTGATATGTTTCAATTAACTTTATTATCAAAAAAGTTGTATTTTTAATTAAAAAATTATTTGTCGCAATTAAATTAAATGGTTTCAGTTATAAGCAAAAAATATGAGCAACAAAGTCAAACCTGTCACAATGAAATATCTTTTTATTTTAAAATAAAAATTATTTAAAAATAAAGTTTTTAAGCTAAATCCAAATAGTACACTTAAAATACAATGATTTACTTAAAAAAATTATGACAACAAATAAATTTTTTTTTCATTTTTCTTAAGACTTTCTTCGCAATAGAAGTTTGTATCAGTAATAAAAAATTAAAAACAAATAGTATTTCTATAGAAATAAAAAAAATCAACACAAAAAGTTTAGGAATTTTTATATTATCAGCAGCAACTATAAAATCCACATGAGAAATTCTGTTTAATCTTAAGTCGATAAAACAGAACAAAAAAACAACAAAAAAGTGAATTTTAATAAATTTAACACATTTCCATATAAAAAGAGCAGAGTCCAATCATAGAGAAAAGTAGAAGAAGAAAACGGAAGTAAAAAGTTGTTATCCAATACAATCGAAAAAAAAAATTAATTTAAAAATAACAATTTTTGTGTTAAAAATTTTATCTTTTTTTTATAAAAGAAAGTTTTTATTTATTTTTGTTAAAGAAAAGTGTTAAAATTTTTTTTATAAAAATACAAAAGAACAACTGTATATATGAAATATTATGGATTGGGAGCATGGGAAATAAACTGAGATGAGATCTTGGAAACAGATTCTTCTCCATAGAATCAATGGCTGTATTTGTTTGAAATGTCGGTAAAATATTTTTATTTCCTATTTTTTCACAGCAGGTGATTCTGGCCTAGAAAGTGGTAAAGTGCATCATATATTTAAGCTTTAATTTTGTTTCATTGACACCTTTGTTGGAAATAATAATTCATATATGTATATAACGGACTTTTAAATTTTATTCAAATAGAAGAGTAAGGCTGGGTCTTGCTTCATTAATTTTCCTTGATTATTACCTTGACATTGCTTTTACCGACTTGATATTATTACTAAAGTTTTAAATGGCCTTAAAAAGGTGGCAGGCAGCAAAGAGAAGGCCTAGGAAGGCTTCATATATAACCGCACATGCACCTTGACCAATAATCGTTTAATCGTGTTTCACCTCGCTTTTCGCAATTAAAACTAAAGATCATAGGCATTTTATAGTTTTTATTATTATTTTTTCTCGATTTCCATTCATCTAGAAGTCCTAGGCTTAGTGTACCACCTAGCCAGAATGGATTAAAATAGCATTTACCCGGCTTAAGAATAACAAGGCAGTAGGAGCTGATAGGGTGCCAGCTGAACTAATTAAGACCGGAGGCGACATGCGTATAAGGTGTATGCATCAGCTTGTTTATACAATCTGGCTAGAGGAACGAATACCTAAGGATTGAAACATCAGTGTTTTATGTCCTGTGCAAAAAAAAAAAAGAAACAGTACTGTCTCCAACTATGGAGGGGAATAAGTCTCCTTCCCATATAAAATTCTATCCACCGTATTGTGTGAAAGATTGAAATTAAAAGTCGACGAGATAATTGGGCCACATCAATGCGGCTTTAGGCCTGGCAAATTCACCATTGACCAGATAAACATACTACGCCAAATCCTGGAATAGACCCAAGAAAGACAGATCAGTAGATAGGGAATGCGGGTTCTAGCCCACCGGGTGATTCAGTTAATATTTATTATTGTGGTTTGTGTCTTTGCTAAATAACGAGATTGATTTAGTGCTGCCAGAGTGGTGTGTTTAGTTTGTAGATCGTGTATTTTCTTAGTGGTGAGATTGCTTTAGTGCAGCCAACGTGGTGTGTTTAGTTTGTAGATCGTGTATTTTCTTAGTGGTGAGATTGCTTTAGTGCAGTCAACCTGATGTGTTTAGTGTGTAGGTCGTGTATTTCCTAAGTGGTGAGATTTTTTTAGTGCTGTCAGAGTGGTGTGTTTAGTGTGTAGGTCGTGTGTTTGCTAAATGCTGAAATTGATCTAGTAAATTTTTTTGTTTTTACGGATCATGCTGTTTCACAGCATGTGCTGAGTTTCTTATAGGTGGACATGTGTTTGTGTTTGTAAACAAACAAGTGGGAGACAAAGTGTATGTGTGTGTGTGTGTGTGTGTGTGTGTGTGAATAAAGAAAAGCAAATGTGGGGACAAAACATGTACAGATGAAGTGTATGTTTATTATAGGCAGATCAGTCATAGCCGCCCTAAAGGCAGACCGACAGACAGACAGACCGATGGACTTTAAAAATTATAAGCCAAGCAATTTTATTAGTTTTTAATAGTGTAGGAATTGTTTTAAAAATTTTTAAAATGCGTAAAGTTGGAGTTAGCACGTGTCAAGTAAGTATGTACATAGTTTTAAACTTCAGCTGGATGAAGATTTTTTGGACTATTTTAGATTTTTTATGAGTAGTGGTATTTAATTGTGTATTAAAGGGGTGGATGTGAGAGTAAATGTTTTTTTTTATTTTCTAATAATTAAAAATTGTAAACCAAACAATTTTATTAGCTTTTATTAGTTTATTAATAGTGGAGGGATTGATTTTGTTTGAAAATAAATTTTTTGCTGCTTTAAGTAAAGTGTTGGAATGCACTTGTTATATTAAAGGGATGGATGTGAGACTAAATATTTTTTATTATCTAAAAATTTTAAATTATAAGCCAAGCAATTTTATTAGTTTTTAATAGTGTAGGAATTGTTTTAAAAATTTTTAAAATGCGTAAAGTTGGAGTTAGCACGTGTCAAGTAAGTATGTACATAGTTTTAAACTTCAGCTGGATGAAGATTTTTTGGACTATTTTAGATTTTTTCTATAAGTGGTGATATTTATTTTTTATAGTTAATGTTTGTGTGTTTGTATATGTAGGTTAAGAACAAAAAGTTTTTTATTAGTTTATTAATAGTGCAGGGATTGATTTACAATAGTTTTTTTGGAAAATAAATTTTTGCTGCTTTAAAAATGTACATATTTTTTTATTTTCTAATAATTAAAAATTGTAAACCAAACAATTTTATTAGTTTTTATTAGTTTATTAATAGTGGAGGGATTGATTTTGTTTGAAAATAATTTTTTTGCTGCTTTAAGTAAAGTGTTGGAATGCACTTGTTATATTAAAGGGAGGGAGGGGATGTAAATGTAAATATTTTCTATTTAAGTTTTAGTAATACAACGTTTAAAACTAGTATATAAGTTTCTTTGGAAGGCTTCTTTTGAATTACACTAAAAATATGGACATAATTTTTTCAGAAAATATTCTTGAGAAGGAAATATCAGAGCTTATATCCTTTGAAGAGGATGAATACCTAAGGGAAATTCCTAATAATCAGTTGGGGTATTATTATCCATTCAACGATCCTGTATCGGAGTTTATCCTAGACGAAGAAGGTGATGAGGAGCTTAGGAAATTTCGAGATGATTTTTGGTTTGATGACGACGGGGATCAGATGATGTTGAATATAAATTTAAATATTATTTAAATAATTAAAAATAAAGAGTTTATATAAAATTAATCGTTTATGGTTTTTTTTTTTTTATCTTTTTTCTCTCTTAAAGTTTTTCTCTAGTAAGAGTGTTAATTGCTTAAGATGAGTAATTTTTATTACTTTATAATAGTCTAAATAAATTGATTATGAAAATTTCCTATAAATTGATAGTTTATATTCTTTTTGAACATTAAATAAATAAGAACCCAAGGATGAACATCAATACGGACTTGGTATCAACCTTTAATCAGCTAAGTTTAAGGCAAACCATTATAAGTCTTAAGGATATGATAGATGGACAGGATTATTTCATTACCAAAGCAAAACGTGTAAATACTAAATATGGAGATGTTATTGTTTTGGAATTGGACTCAAAAATTTTATACCTGCCTAAGAGATTTAATTCTCTCACTGATAAGGATATAGAAAACCTATCTACTGGTATCTACTCAATTTCCAAAATTCCTTCAAATGACGACAAAACAAATGATTCATACAAGTTGGAGATAAAGGTGGCTTATACTCTAAGAGATTATTATACTGATAATGAATTTTAAACATTTTAAATAAAATTAAAAAATTGATTGAAAATTAATTTCTGATGTTTTTAATTTATAATATTATATAAAGGGCTGAGAACTTATGATATATACAGTCTCAAGTATATCATTAACCTATAAAGATGGACAATATTAATGATTTTCTAGAGAAATTTGAAAATTTAATTTTCGAAGAAGATTTAGAATTTATTAATGCATTCAAAAAACAGTACTGCAATATAAATAAATTTGATAAGCCTTGCCCCCACAAAAATTCTGATGGAGATGTAGTTGGACTCTGTGGATGCTACTTTTTCCATATGAGAAAGGAGAGAGTTTTCAAGATTATTGAAAAGTATCAACAATTAATTAAGAAGTTAAGAAATTATGAAAAAATTTAAGCAATAAACAAATTTATTATAAACTTTAAAAATTGGGGGTAAGCAAATGGAAAATATATGTATATAAAGTGCTTTTAAAGAAGCAAGATCATCAGTTTAATTTAAAAAATCATTGAGGATGGAAAACAAAACTAAAAAATTGTTTAAATTCAGTCAAGGACGAAAAAACGCAGTGTATGATGTTGTTTTTGAAATGGAGTATTTCTTAGATTTAAGATTTAAAATCTCGTGTGGATTTTCAACTGTATTAGGATTCAAACCAATTATATGGATACACTATAAGGATAAAAATTTTGTGGGAATAGATCGAGAAGAATGGTTACATCTCATGAGCTATAAGGATCATATAAGTAATGTTATAAATCAAGTAAAATTTGTCGGCTTTATAAATCTCTTTGAGAGGGAGGGTGAGAGAGAAACATTCTACAGCTTTAAATATAAAAAGGGAGTGTGCTATTTCATGATCAAGCAAGGTAAATACGAAATTAAGATTGATCCAGATACTTGGCGATCATTACTTCGGATTGGATCATTTCTATCATCAATTTTATGTTGGAATAGCATTTTGAGAAAACAAATTGTTCACTTCTACTATGAATATTATATACCATCTTGCTCTAAGTTAAACAAAACTGTTACTCAAATCTGTGAACTTAATTGTCCATATGATAGAGATATAGAAATTGATTTAACGAGATTATGCTATGAGTTTTCTAAAAAGATGTATGATAAAATAAAAACTGATGTAAAAGTATATAGACTAATATCACGAATTGATAATAAATAATAAAAATAAATAAAAAAATTGTGTTTTGCTTTTTATTTATTGCTTTCTTTATTTTTCATATTGATTAAAAATTTTAGACATAAATGACCACAGTTAAAGGTATTCATTCTTTGATATCTTTTATGATTATATTTAATGTTATTTCCTAAATAACTTAAAACTTCCAAGGGAGGTTGAAGATTACCAAAACTATCAAAATATTCAATATATTTGTTATTTTTATAATATGCTACCCAATGTGTGCCTTTTCCGCTTATATTGTCCAAGTTAATAATACCGCATTCTTTTTTTCGAGGAGTTTTAGGAAGTGTATCTCTCATATAAACTCCTCTAAAACTAGGAATATAATTTTTTCCAAATCTTTTCAAATCGACGTCTGTTAGCGGTCTATTAGGTAGCTGATCTATTAGTTTTTTGATATATTATCATAAAAAATTCCATATCCCTTTTTATGTGGTTTCAGGTATAAGCCTTTACCCATTGCAATTGCTTCTAATACTCTATTATGCCGCTGACTTTCTTCAAGTTGCTGTCTACCATTTCTAGCGGTGTTTACAGCTCTAGCAATTGATGATCCTCCGGAAGCTAATGCGCCTAATGCTCCAAGTGCAGTTAGTATAGGAACTAAAGGAAGAAAACCACCAATCTTTGGAACTTTGATAATTCTTGGAATTTTAATGTCAAATTGCTTTTTATTACGAAAGCAATTTTTAACAACTTTTCGTGCAGTTTTTATAGCATTTTCAATAGTTTCAGGTTTTTCCTTTTTCAAGATAGCTGCTGCTTTTTTAACCGCTTTCTTAAAAATGTTTTGCTTATAAACCCTCTTTTTTGATTTACAAGATTTTAAGCCTAAACCAAATTTGATTTTAGATTTCATAGCGTTAGCAACAATGTATGCATTTAATTTTTCTCCAAGTGTGCTATCTTTAGCCTTAACTCGTTCCCAAGCCTTTTCTGCTAGTTCTTTATCTGCTTGATGTCTTCTATTAATATTAGTGTTTTGAGAATAAGCAATATCATGAACTTTACAAGCTGCATCTAGGGGATTTATTCCCTTATCCCCTCTTTCTAATCGTTTTTCTAGTTTTGTCCCAGGTCCACAGTATTGATACCCTGGTAGGTGTAGCTCAATTGGTAGGGAATTAATTAAGTTATTTATCAGTCCTTTTCCGCGAACGTGTTGTTTTTTACTAAGTGTTTTCTTTATATATACAATCATTTATATAACCTGTTTGATAGTGAGTAAACATTACTTTAAGTAATTCTTTATATACCCACACCGTCTCAGTTGAAAGCATGCGTTTAATAAGGCAACATAAGGATATTACAGTTAGAAATATAGACTTGGTAAAAGATGTTAATGGCATTAAACACAGTTGTTTATTACCAAATTCTATAAGAGCAATTATAGTAGGTCCATCAAATTGTGGAAAAACAAATGTTATGCTTAGTTTAATTGAAAGCCCTAATGGAATAAAATTTAAAAATATATATTTGTTCTCAAAATCATTGCATCAACCAAAATATCAATATCTTAGAAAATTAATTTCTTCTGTAAAAGGTATGGGACTTTACACATTTTCGGAAAATGAGAATGTAATACCACCCCAAGAAGCAAAATCAAATTCAGTAATGATATTTGATGATGTTGCATGTGAAAAGCAGAGTAATATTAGATCATACTTCTGCATGGGAAGACATAGTAATATTGATGCCTTCTACCTATGTCAAACGTATACACACATTCCAAAACATTTGATACGGGATAATGCAAATATGATTATAGTATTTAAGCAAGACGATTTAAACTTAAAGCATATTTACAAAGATCATGTTGGAAATGATATGAGCATTAATATATTTTCTGAAATATGTAGAGAATGCTGGAAGGATAAATATGGATTTCTAGTTATAAGTAAGGATGATGAAATGCATAATGGACGCTATAGAAAAGGTTTTCACATCTTTATACAAGTTTAGTTGCATTCGTTTAGTCACATGTATCAGACGTGTATCCATTATATAAAACATATACATACAAAACTTTTTTATACTGTTTAGCTGTTTGATAAATCTGTTTAGCTGTTTGATAAAGCTGTTTTAGCTGTTTAATAGATCTGTTTAGCTGTTTATAAAGCTGTTTTAGCTGTTTGATAAATCTGTTTAGCTGTTTGATAAATCTGTTTAGCTGTTTATAAAGCTGTTTTAGTTGTCTAAAATTGTCATATTATATCCACTACCTTTAAATATCATCATGGAAGAAAACATGCTGAAGGAATTGGTTAAATCAAGGAAAATTTTAAAAAGAAAATTTGAAAGTATTAAACGTGGAGAAGCAGAAGCCTTTAATAAATTAGAAAATAAATTTAAACCAATAACAGAACCCTTAAAAAAACTAGTTAAACTATCTAATACAAACTCATTAAAGCCTACAGCATCGAAACCAGATAAAAACAAAATAAAATATATAGAGGATAACATTGACATTCCCAAGAAAAATGTTGTTATAGAAGATTTATTATCAAAGACTAGAGATATCGAAAATATAGAGGTAGATGATCAGTCATTTTATTCACAGTCTTCAGATTGGGAATATAATTTATCGGACCTAAGTGACAGCAAAAAACTTGATAATGTTTTTGGACCTCATAAAAGTGAGAATGGTAGTTGGAAACTAGGAAACTCAGATTTTGAGATTAATGGTGAAAAAATTAAAATTGGGAAAAAGTCTTGGGCGCTAACACCAGGTTTATATTCGCTACTTTTCCATCAAAAACCAGAGCAGTATGACTCATCTGAACTGGAAATATATAAAAGAATTTTAATTGATACAAACGCACATAGAAGAAATTATGATCCAAGTAATCAACTTAAAGGTAATAGAGGTTATAAATATAAAAAAATAATAAGCAAACTGTTTCCTTCCTCTACACATATTGGTGAAGGTTTAATGAAGCTTAATCTCAACAAATCAAACTATATATACTGGGATAACCCTAATGAAATAGTAGAACGATTAAAACTTTTACTGGCATCACAACACGCGGGTAATAATAATCACACTAACGAAATTCTATCAATAATTGAGGAATTAAAAGAAGCAAATATAATTGAGTAATATCGGCATATTTATAAAAAAAATTTACCAAGACTGTAAAGAAAATATGACTGTGGATAAGTTTGGTCACTATAGTAAACAACAACATTTCAGTGACGGAGCAAACAAGAAACATTTTTTTAAAAAACATTTTGGTTTTACGCTAGATGGAAGTGACATAAACGTAGAACATAAAATAATTAAGAACTTGGCTACACCTATAGAAGAAACAGATGCTGTAAATAAATTATTCGTATTGTCTCAGATTGAAAAATTAGAAGAAGAATTAAATAGATATTTAAGAAAGGAAATAAATGAAATTCATGAAAAAATAAATCTAATTCTAAACAACCATATAGATCATTTCAATCAAAAAATTTACGAAATTGAAAAATTTTTATTTTCATCTGAAAATAATTTAAAATATATACCACTAGATGGTGATAATAATCAAAACAGCAACAACTCCAAAAATAATCTAAAATATAAATCAAATTAAGAATGGTAATAACAAAAAGAGATTTAGTTAATGAGCTTCATTCAACAGCACGCAGAAATTTCTTAAGGCGTAGAGTTATTACAAAGGGTATAGATGATCTTTGGCAAGCTGATTTAGTAGAAATGGGTGACTATTCATCTAGCAACAACGGGTATAAATATATGTTAACAGTTATTGATACATTTTCAAAATATGCATGGGCTGAATCAATCAAGTCGAAAACTGCTTCTGAAGTTTCCAAAGCATTTCAAAACATACTTCGTTTAGGACGTGTGCCAAAAAATTTGCAAACAGATGATGGTAAAGAGTTTTTTAATAAAGAGTTTGGAGCGTTAATGCGAAAATATTCAATTAATCATTACTCTACATTTAGTGTAATGAAAGCTTCGATTGTAGAACGATTCAATAGAACATTGAAAAGTATAATGTGGAGAGAATTTAGTAATAATGGAAACTATAAATGGCTTAATATATACAAAAGCTTAGTTAAACAATACAATCACAAAACACATCGAACAATAAAAATGGCACCTGCTCATGTGTCAGCTAAAAATGAAAAGCAACTGCTCAATACTGTATATAGCAATTTAAAAATATTTAAACCATCACGCTTTAATGTAGGAGATTACGTCCGCATAAGTAAATATAAACATATATTTGAAAAAGGATATACTCCCAACTGGACAACTGAAATATTTAAAATCAGATCAATACAGAATACTTATCCTATTACATTTTTGCTAGAAGATTATCAAGGCAATGAAATAAAAGGAGGATTTTATAAGGAGGAGATACTACATACACGTTACCCAAATACATATCTAGTGGAAAAAGTATTAAGAACTAAAGGGAATAAGGTATATGTTAAATGGTTGGGTTTCTCAAATCAACACAACTCTTGGATTAAAAAAACTGAAATATTGTAAATTTATTTGAAAATTAATAAAATAAATAAAAGTCAAACAGCAAAGTACTTTCCGCTTAATGCTAATGTAATTGACATATTAAACTCTCAACTACAAATGAAAATAAATTTACAATATTTCAGTTTTTTTAATCCAAGAGTTGTGTTGATTTGAGAAACCCAACCATTTAACATATACCTTATTCCCTTTAGTTCTTAATACTTTTTCCACTAGATATGTATTTGGGTAACGTGTATGTAGTATCTCCTCCTTATAAAATCCTCCTTTTATTTCATTGCCTTGATAATCTTCTAGCAAAAATGTAATAGGATAAGTATTCTGTATTGATCTGATTTTAAATATTTCAGTTGTCCAGTTGGGAGTATATCCTTTTTCAAATATATGTTTATATTTACTTATGCGGACGTAATCTCCTACATTAAAGCGTGATGGTTTAAATATTTTTAAATTGCTATATACAGTATTGAGCAGTTGCTTTTCATTTTTAGCTGACACATGAGCAGGTGCCATTTTTATTGTTCGATGTGTTTTGTGATTGTATTGTTTAACTAAGCTTTTGTATATATTAAGCCATTTATAGTTTCCATTATTACTAAATTCTCTCCACATTATACTTTTCAATGTTCTATTGAATCGTTCTACAATCGAAGCTTTCATTACACTAAATGTAGAGTAATGATTAATTGAATATTTTCGCATTAACGCTCCAAACTCTTTATTAAAAAACTCTTTACCATCATCTGTTTGCAAATTTTTTGGCACACGTCCTAAACGAAGTATGTTTTGAAATGCTTTGGAAACTTCAGAAGCAGTTTTCGACTTGATTGATTCAGCCCATGCATATTTTGAAAATGTATCAATAACTGTTAACATATATTTATACCCGTTGTTGCTAGATGAATAGTCACCCATTTCTACTAAATCAGCTTGCCAAAGATCATCTATACCCTTTGTAATAACTCTACGCCTTAAGAAATTTCTGCGTGCTGTTGAATGAAGCTCATTAACTAAATCTCTTTTTGTTATTACCATTCTTAATTTGATTTATATTTTAGATTATTTTTGGAGTTGTTGCTGTTTTGATTATTATCACCATCTAGTGGTATATATTTTAAATTATTTTCAGATGAAAATAAAAATTTTTCAATTTCGTAAATTTTTTGATTGAAATGATCTATATGGTTGTTTAGAATTAGATTTATTTTTTCATGAATTTCATTTATTTCCTTTCTTAAATATCTATTTAATTCTTCTTCTAATTTTTCAATCTGAGACAATACGAATAATTTATTTACAGCATCTGTTTCTTCTATAGGTGTAGCCAAGTTCTTAATTATTTTATGTTCTACGTTTATGTCACTTCCATCTAGCGTAAAACCAAAATGTTTTTTAAAAAAATGTTTCTTGTTTGCTCCGTCACTGAAATGTTGTTGTTTACTATAGTGACCAAACTTATCCACAGTCATATTTTCTTTACAGTCTTGGTAAATTTTTTTTATAAATATGCCGATATTACTCAATTATATTTGCTTCTTTTAATTCCTCAATTATTGATAGAATTTCGTTAGTGTGATTATTATTACCCGCGTGTTGTGATGCCAGTAAAAGTTTTAATCGTTCTACTATTTCATTAGGGTTATCCCAGTATATATAGTTTGATTTGTTGAGATTAAGCTTCATTAAACCTTCACCAATATGTGTAGAGGAAGGAAACAGTTTGCTTATTATTTTTTTATATTTATAACCTCTATTACCTTTAAGTTGATTACTTGGATCATAATTTCTTCTATGTGCGTTTGTATCAATTAAAATTCTTTTATATATTTCCAGTTCAGATGAGTCATACTGCTCTGGTTTTTGATGGAAAAGTAGCGAATATAAACCTGGTGTTAGCGCCCAAGACTTTTTCCCAATTTTAATTTTTTCACCATTAATCTCAAAATCTGAGTTTCCTAGTTTCCAACTACCATTCTCACTTTTATGAGGTCCAAAAACATTATCAAGTTTTTTGCTGTCACTTAGGTCCGATAAATTATATTCCCAATCTGAAGACTGTGAATAAAATGACTGATCATCTACCTCTATATTTTCGATATCTCTAGTCTTTGATAATAAATCTTCTATAACAACATTTTTCTTGGGAATGTCAATGTTATCCTCTATATATTTTATTTTGTTTTTATCTGGTTTCGATGCTGTAGGCTTTAATGAGTTTGTATTAGATAGTTTAACTAGTTTTTTTAAGGGTTCTGTTATTGGTTTAAATTTATTTTCTAATTTATTAAAGGCTTCTGCTTCTCCACGTTTAATACTTTCAAATTTTCTTTTTAAAATTTTCCTTGATTTAACCAATTCCTTCAGCATGTTTTCTTCCATGATGATATTTAAAGGTAGTGGATATAATATGACAATTTTAGACAACTAAAACAGCTTTATAAACAGCTAAACAGATTTATCAAACAGCTAAACAGATTTATCAAACAGCTAAAACAGCTTTATAAACAGCTAAACAGATCTATTAAACAGCTAAAACAGCTTTATCAAACAGCTAAACAGATTTATCAAACAGCTAAACAGTATAAAAAAGTTTTGTATGTATATGTTTTATATAATGGATACACGTCTGATACATGTGACTAAACGAATGCAACTAAACTTGTATAAAGATGTGAAAACCTTTTCTATAGCGTCCATTATGCATTTCATCATCCTTACTTATAACTAGAAATCCATATTTATCCTTCCAGCATTCTCTACATATTTCAGAAAATATATTAATGCTCATATCATTTCCAACATGATCTTTGTAAATATGCTTTAAGTTTAAATCGTCTTGCTTAAATACTATAATCATATTTGCATTATCCCGTATCAAATGTTTTGGAATGTGTGTATACGTTTGACATAGGTAGAAGGCATCAATATTACTATGTCTTCCCATGCAGAAGTATGATCTAATATTACTCTGCTTTTCACATGCAACATCATCAAATATCATTACTGAATTTGATTTTGCTTCTTGGGGTGGTATTACATTCTCATTTTCCGAAAATGTGTAAAGTCCCATACCTTTTACAGAAGAAATTAATTTTCTAAGATATTGATATTTTGGTTGATGCAATGATTTTGAGAACAAATATATATTTTTAAATTTTATTCCATTAGGGCTTTCAATTAAACTAAGCATAACATTTGTTTTTCCACAATTTGATGGACCTACTATAATTGCTCTTATAGAATTTGGTAATAAACAACTGTGTTTAATGCCATTAACATCTTTTACCAAGTCTATATTTCTAACTGTAATATCCTTATGTTGCCTTATTAAACGCATGCTTTCAACTGAGACGGTGTGGGTATATAAAGAATTACTTAAAGTAATGTTTACTCACTATCAAACAGGTTATATAAATGATTGTATATATAAAGAAAACACTTAGTAAAAAACAACACGTTCGCGGAAAAGGACTGATAAATAACTTAATTAATTCCCTACCAATTGAGCTACACCTACCAGGGTATCAATACTGTGGACCTGGGACAAAACTAGAAAAACGATTAGAAAGAGGGGATAAGGGAATAAATCCCCTAGATGCAGCTTGTAAAGTTCATGATATTGCTTATTCTCAAAACACTAATATTAATAGAAGACATCAAGCAGATAAAGAACTAGCAGAAAAGGCTTGGGAACGAGTTAAGGCTAAAGATAGCACACTTGGAGAAAAATTAAATGCATACATTGTTGCTAACGCTATGAAATCTAAAATCAAATTTGGTTTAGGCTTAAAATCTTGTAAATCAAAAAAGAGGGTTTATAAGCAAAACATTTTTAAGAAAGCGGTTAAAAAAGCAGCAGCTATCTTGAAAAAGGAAAAACCTGAAACTATTGAAAATGCTATAAAAACTGCACGAAAAGTTGTTAAAAATTGCTTTCGTAATAAAAAGCAATTTGACATTAAAATTCCAAGAATTATCAAAGTTCCAAAGATTGGTGGTTTTCTTCCTTTAGTTCCTATACTAACTGCACTTGGAGCATTAGGCGCATTAGCTTCCGGAGGATCATCAATTGCTAGAGCTGTAAACACCGCTAGAAATGGTAGACAGCAACTTGAAGAAAGTCAGCGGCATAATAGAGTATTAGAAGCAATTGCAATGGGTAAAGGCTTATACCTGAAACCACATAAAAAGGGATATGGAATTTTTTATGATAATATATCAAAAAACTAATAGATCAGCTACCTAATAGACCGCTAACAGACGTCGATTTGAAAAGATTTGGAAAAAATTATATTCCTAGTTTTAGAGGAGTTTATATGAGAGATACACTTCCTAAAACTCCTCGAAAAAAAGAATGCGGTATTATTAACTTGGACAATATAAGCGGAAAAGGCACACATTGGGTAGCATATTATAAAAATAACAAATATATTGAATATTTTGATAGTTTTGGTAATCTTCAACCTCCCTTGGAAGTTTTAAGTTATTTAGGAAATAACATTAAATATAATCATAAAAGATATCAAAGAATGAATACCTTTAACTGTGGTCATTTATGTCTAAAATTTTTAATCAATATGAAAAATAAAGAAAGCAATAAATAAAAAGCAAAACACAATTTTTTTATTTATTTTTATTATTTATTATCAATTCGTGATATTAGTCTATATACTTTTACATCAGTTTTTATTTTATCATACATCTTTTTAGAAAACTCATAGCATAATCTCGTTAAATCAATTTCTATATCTCTATCATATGGACAATTAAGTTCACAGATTTGAGTAACAGTTTTGTTTAACTTAGAGCAAGATGGTATATAATATTCATAGTAGAAGTGAACAATTTGTTTTCTCAAAATGCTATTCCAACATAAAATTGATGATAGAAATGATCCAATCCGAAGTAATGATCGCCAAGTATCTGGATCAATCTTAATTTCGTATTTACCTTGCTTGATCATGAAATAGCACACTCCCTTTTTATATTTAAAGCTGTAGAATGTTTCTCTCTCACCCTCCCTCTCAAAGAGATTTATAAAGCCGACAAATTTTACTTGATTTATAACATTACTTATATGATCCTTATAGCTCATGAGATGTAACCATTCTTCTCGATCTATTCCCACAAAATTTTTATCCTTATAGTGTATCCATATAATTGGTTTGAATCCTAATACAGTTGAAAATCCACACGAGATTTTAAATCTTAAATCTAAGAAATACTCCATTTCAAAAACAACATCATACACTGCGTTTTTTCGTCCTTGACTGAATTTAAACAATTTTTTAGTTTTGTTTTCCATCCTCAATGATTTTTTAAATTAAACTGATGATCTTGCTTCTTTAAAAGCACTTTATATACATATATTTTCCATTTGCTTACCCCCAATTTTTAAAGTTTATAATAAATTTGTTTATTGCTTAAATTTTTTCATAATTTCTTAACTTCTTAATTAATTGTTGATACTTTTCAATAATCTTGAAAACTCTCTCCTTTCTCATATGGAAAAAGTAGCATCCACAGAGTCCAACTACATCTCCATCAGAATTTTTGTGGGGGCAAGGCTTATCAAATTTATTTATATTGCAGTACTGTTTTTTGAATGCATTAATAAATTCTAAATCTTCTTCGAAAATTAAATTTTCAAATTTCTCTAGAAAATCATTAATATTGTCCATCTTTATAGGTTAATGATATACTTGAGACTGTATATATCATAAGTTCTCAGCCCTTTATATAATATTATAAATTAAAAACATCAGAAATTAATTTTCAATCAATTTTTTAATTTTATTTAAAATGTTTAAAATTCATTATCAGTATAATAATCTCTTAGAGTATAAGCCACCTTTATCTCCAACTTGTATGAATCATTTGTTTTGTCGTCATTTGAAGGAATTTTGGAAATTGAGTAGATACCAGTAGATAGGTTTTCTATATCCTTATCAGTGAGAGAATTAAATCTCTTAGGCAGGTATAAAATTTTTGAGTCCAATTCCAAAACAATAACATCTCCATATTTAGTATTTACACGTTTTGCTTTGGTAATGAAATAATCCTGTCCATCTATCATATCCTTAAGACTTATAATGGTTTGCCTTAAACTTAGCTGATTAAAGGTTGATACCAAGTCCGTATTGATGTTCATCCTTGGGTTCTTATTTATTTAATGTTCAAAAAGAATATAAACTATCAATTTATAGGAAATTTTCATAATCAATTTATTTAGACTATTATAAAGTAATAAAAATTACTCATCTTAAGCAATTAACACTCTTACTAGAGAAAAACTTTAAGAGAGAAAAAAGATAAAAAAAAAAAACCATAAACGATTAATTTTATATAAACTCTTTATTTTTAATTATTTAAATAATATTTAAATTTATATTCAACATCATCTGATCCCCGTCGTCATCAAACCAAAAATCATCTCGAAATTTCCTAAGCTCCTCATCACCTTCTTCGTCTAGGATAAACTCCGATACAGGATCGTTGAATGGATAATAATACCCCAACTGATTATTAGGAATTTCCCTTAGGTATTCATCCTCTTCAAAGGATATAAGCTCTGATATTTCCTTCTCAAGAATATTTTCTGAAAAAATTATGTCCATATTTTTAGTGTAATTCAAAAGAAGCCTTCCAAAGAAACTTATATACTAGTTTTAAACGTTGTATTACTAAAACTTAAATAGAAAATATTTACATTTACATCCCCTCCCTCCCTTTAATATAACAAGTGCATTCCAACACTTTACTTAAAGCAGCAAAAAAATTATTTTCAAACAAAATCAATCCCTCCACTATTAATAAACTAATAAAAACTAATAAAATTGTTTGGTTTACAATTTTTAATTATTAGAAAATAAAAAAATATGTACATTTTTAAAGCAGCAAAAATTTATTTTCCAAAAAAACTATTGTAAATCAATCCCTGCACTATTAATAAACTAATAAAAAACTTTTTGTTCTTAACCTACATATACAAACACACAAACATTAACTATAAAAAATAAATATCACCACTTATAGAAAAAATCTAAAATAGTCCAAAAAATCTTCATCCAGCTGAAGTTTAAAACTATGTACATACTTACTTGACACGTGCTAACTCCAACTTTACGCATTTTAAAAATTTTTAAAACAATTCCTACACTATTAAAAACTAATAAAATTGCTTGGCTTATAATTTAAAATTTTTAGATAATAAAAAATATTTAGTCTCACATCCATCCCTTTAATATAACAAGTGCATTCCAACACTTTACTTAAAGCAGCAAAAAATTTATTTTCAAACAAAATCAATCCCTCCACTATTAATAAACTAATAAAAGCTAATAAAATTGTTTGGTTTACAATTTTTAATTATTAGAAAATAAAAAAAAACATTTACTCTCACATCCACCCCTTTAATACACAATTAAATACCACTACTCATAAAAAATCTAAAATAGTCCAAAAAATCTTCATCCAGCTGAAGTTTAAAACTATGTACATACTTACTTGACACGTGCTAACTCCAACTTTACGCATTTTAAAAATTTTTAAAACAATTCCTACACTATTAAAAACTAATAAAATTGCTTGGCTTATAATTTTTAAAGTCCATCGGTCTGTCTGTCTGTCGGTCTGCCTTTAGGGCGGCTATGACTGATCTGCCTATAATAAACATACACTTCATCTGTACATGTTTTGTCCCCACATTTGCTTTTCTTTATTCACACACACACACACACACACACACACACACATACACTTTGTCTCCCACTTGTTTGTTTACAAACACAAACACATGTCCACCTATAAGAAACTCAGCACATGCTGTGAAACAGCATGATCCGTAAAAACAAAAAAATTTACTAGATCAATTTCAGCATTTAGCAAACACACGACCTACACACTAAACACACCACTCTGACAGCACTAAAAAAATCTCACCACTTAGGAAATACACGACCTACACACTAAACACATCAGGTTGACTGCACTAAAGCAATCTCACCACTAAGAAAATACACGATCTACAAACTAAACACACCACGTTGGCTGCACTAAAGCAATCTCACCACTAAGAAAATACACGATCTACAAACTAAACACACCACTCTGGCAGCACTAAATCAATCTCGTTATTTAGCAAAGACACAAACCACAATAATAAATATTAACTGAATCACCCGGTGGGCTAGAACCCGCATTCCCTATCTACTCAGATCGACACACGCCATCTATTTGCTGACCCATACTGATATACAATCCTTAGCTAAGATAGGCAGGAAAATTTCTGAGCCCTTCAGTACCGAACAAGGCTTCAGACGAGGAGACAGCCTTTTGCGTAATCTTTTTAACATCCCCTTAGAAAAGGTTATACAACGCGCAAATGTGACTAGAACTGGCACCCGCTTCACAAAACAGCACATGTTACTCGCTTATGCTGACGATATTGACATCACTGGGCAAACGTTTCGAGCAGTAACTTTCACGTTTGAAAAAGTCGAAAGAGAATCAGCCAAAATGGGTCTGGAAGTAAATGTAGATAAAACCAAGTTGATGCGTTCAACGCACAAGACGTACTGTAGACTTAGGCAGACAGTGGAAGTTAAGAACTACAACTTTGAAATAGTCAACGATTTTATCTATCTCGGCACCGCCATTAAGAAAACAAACAACATCAGTTTTAAGATAAAAAGAAGAAAAAAATTTTGGCCAATAGATGCTACTTTCGACTTAATAAGCAGTTTAAAATTTAATCCACCTTCCGACCAACAAAAAAACTCTCTACAAGACACTGATACTGCCTGTGCTTATTTATGGTTCTGAAGCGTCGGTACTTGCAAAAGTAGATGAGGGAGTGCTTGGAGTTTTCGAGGGGAAGATTTTTTGGAAAATCTATGGACCAATCTGCGTTGACGGAGAATGCCGTTGTTGTATGAATAGCAAGCTGTACGAGCTGTTTGCCAACATTGACATAGTTACACGTACTAAAACTCAAAGTTTACAATGGCTAGGGTATGTTGTGAGACTGAACGAAGATGCTTCAGCTAGGAAGTCATTTGAATGCGAACCTGGTGAAGGATTACGAAGAGGAAGACCGAAACTCCCATGGAAAAATCAAGTGGAGGAGGACATCTCGAAACTTGGTGTCAGAAATTGGAGCAGAAGCGCAGAAGATCTAAGCCCCTGGAGATCAATTCTAAGTTCGGCTAATGGAACAAGCGTTCTGTAATAGCCATCTAAGGAAGGAAGAAGTGTACCCACATTGCCTACGTGGGGCGTGCATACTGTGTACGTAGGTGTGTTACATGTTTGTGCATATGTTTGTAACGCCAAAGAGTATTGATATGAGGCCCACCTTCAATATCAATATCGAAGTTCTTAAAATAAATTTCTTAGTCAACAAGGCGATTTCCGTCTGTCTGGAGAATCATATGTTCGTATAATTTACTTAAGTGCGATTGGCCATTTTAAAAGATAATTTTAAAAAACTAAGCACCAATAGTTTACAATATTGCAGCCAAGCACATTTAAATTAGAGAATATAACTTAGTCAAATTTTGCCACCAACTATTTCAATATATCGTCACCTAAAATCCAAAAGGGCGTATTTTATATTTAGAAAACTAAAGTTCAAATGTTACCATCCTAGTAAAAACTTGGTGGCAATTAGTCATTGCCAAACAACCTACTTTTCAATTACTATTACATACCGTCTGCATTATTTAGAAGTTGTTAGATAATGAGTTACTTATCAAAAATTTAGGCAGATAGTTTCAGTTTGACAATTTCTTAACTTATTATAACTAAATATTTTAAGCCAGTTTTAACCAAAACATCAAAAAAAAAACTTTAAATGCAACAATGAGTAACTGGGGTTCCCAGAAAAAGGTTATTTTAATGCCAGCAAAGTAATGGCTTATGTAAGTCCCTTTTTGTAAGCGAGCATGGCAAGTACTTATTTAACTCCCTCTTTCTAAGCGATCATGGAAGTACTTGCCTCCAATGTCATTGCCGTATTAAAGTAATGAGTTAAAATGCCAATTAGTAAGAGTTTTTTGGATTTTAACTCATTACAAAGCAATGTTAGTTTTTGCTGGAATCATATCCTGTACAACAGTTGATTTGGTAAAATTAAATGATTATGCGAAAAGACTTTACTGATTTTGACTCTTCTACTTATTTCTTCCACCTTATGCCAATGAATGTCTACGTCTGTGAATTCAGATTGGCCTTAAGACAGAACAGACGTTTGGTAATTATTCTGAACTCTGTTGATTGAACAGTGTTGTTGCTGAAGGTCTTATTCTGTATGGTAGTAGAATCCTTTATCCTTCAAAACACTGAGATTCCCATAGTCAAGAATCATTAAAAATGCCTGTGGGCATTAAAGGCTACGGGTTACCACTCCCACCATGGTGTCATGACAAGTACACCTCAAGCGGCACAAGACATCATTTTTCACACGATACGTATTAATTATTGCATTGCCACATTGGGATGTTGTAGATAATTTGTCTTAACGATCTTTAATCCCGGGGATATAGGAAGGGCCATAGGGTCACGAAGGTCAGTTTTGAGGAAACACCCGCGATAATAATCCCTGAAAGGGAGCCCTCCTTGTGAATGCATGCAATTTACGAAGGTTTCGATACGCTTTATCTCGGAAAATGTAAAAGTTATTGAATTTAAAATTACTTAAGGGTACGGGGGCGTCTAGCTCCAATAAAAAGGAGTTAATTTTATTAAAAAATATATATGCTATATCCAGCTCTGGGGTGATTTCATTGTGGCAGGTATTACCTTTTTTTCTTAGAACTTAAATAACTCAAAATTTATATTTAAGAAAAGGATATGACTTCCAAAAATGTTATGGTTTTAGGCAAGTTAAAGTAAGCAGACACTTAAAGGACATGATGTCTACTCACAATGACCACTTGAAGAATGTGACTTTTACTAAATTTGTATACCCAGACCACATGCATGGTGGGGGTCTTAATGTATTTGTGCAGACGTTTTTAACGTCTAAAATTAATGGTCTAGAAGTAGCCCCCATGTAGAGCGATCGACTCAGAATCACTTCCTGAATCGGTTCTGTTATGTACATATATTAATGTGAACAAGCTACAGGTCGCAATTTAGAAGATATTTTGTTTATATTTTGCAGATTTTTGGCACTGGCACTATATAGCTTTTATACAAATGTCCCCCCGCAATAAGAATTTTGGGCTATAAATAGATCGAATATAGCTCAACCATCTGACAATTTGTCACAGTTGGTTATCTTTAAGCCATAAACTATTATTTTGAGTAGCAATATTATCGGTTCATTTTTGAACAAAGTCCACATGTAAATGTGGTGTTGGGAACAATATGGTCGAGCTTGACCGACTATAATTTTTTTACTTGCTTTTATTTTTTCTAACGTTAGTTTAAATGGTTTTTAAAAGAATTAAAAAAAAACTTTTAGAAAAAACCAAAAAGAAAATGTGACGGGTGTGACATGTTTATGAAAACGTAAAACACAGAAGGAACTATTTTTCAGTAAGTGATCATTTAAAGTTCTTGCAAAATAATTTAAAATAATATATAAAGCAATTAAATATATTTTGATTATTAAAAAATAAAGCTATTTTCGCCCATCTTGAGGCATTTTACGTGGATTGACCCATGATGTTCACATTTATGTAAAAAAACTTAGTTTGGCTAGAACACGTTTCCTTGAAACTCTAATGAATATAGACCTCCAGCCAGGTATCGAATAATTTTGTAATAAAAAATTTGTTACAAACTTTATATAAAAAACCGTTAATTTTATATTGCAAAAGGTGTAAAAATTCCCGTATGCTTATTTGGCATATCTAAATAAAGCTTTCATTATTTTTTTATTAGAAAAAAATTATAGCTGCAAATATAGATTTTTTTTATAAACTGTTTATTGGCTTTCTTTTTGTTTGTTTTAAAGTAATAAACAATAATTCGTCTTTAACCTTAAAATACTCGTTTAGCGAAGTTTAACATTTTTCAGGTTTTCTTAACCTTGTAATCCCTGATCACTTAACGTGGTTAAAAAAATAAAATAAAAAAAAAACTCAACAGACCTTTTACCTCTTAAAAAAAAACTCCTATTTTTTCAAGCATCTTTATTTTCTTTATTATTCTTAAAACTACATCTTGTAACAGATTTGTATCTCTTAAATAGTGATGAATCAAGAACCAGGAAAACTCAAATTCAAGTACATTTTGGCATGTGTGTGTGTGTGTGCAATGTAAAAATTTTTTTTTTTTAACGATTTACATTATTTTAAAAACATCAACAAACAAATTTATTTTCTTTTAAGATTTGTTTTCTTATAACCAGACGAGATATTAAAAAACACACACAATTTAACGAGTTGTTAAAGGGTTAAAACAAAAACATCTATAAAACGGCAATAAAAAAAAATTCATTTGAAAAAAGTACTTGTTGAGTTTAGATAATTAAAACTATAAACAAATCTTACAAACAAACAAAAAATTTCCAACAATTGCAGCTTCAATATTATTTTTCTAAGATTTTAATGCAACGCTGCTGACCGCTGTTTTCAAATGTTTAGTAACTGAGTTCAGTTAACTTGAGTCGTAGTTGTTTGACTGTTAATTAAAAGGTATATTTTTTACTACTTTTTTTATTTAAATGGAATAGAATATAATTTTATTTTTATTATATTTTAAAAGTTCAGTACTAAATGTGATTTTAACTACAAGTTAAGGTAAAAAAAATTTATTTTTTAACAGGGTTAAGAGTCGTTACAACTATAAAAAGCATTAAAAAATCTAGGAAATTAAGATTATTTTCAATATTTAAAAGGTATTAAAGTTTATAAACTGAATTTCAACATTAACATAAATCTGGTTGGTAATTTTCCATATAACATCAGGGATACTAAGATTGAAAACTCTACGATTTCTGCCAGTACGATGAAAAATAATTTCAAGAACAGTTTAAACAAAATGTTCCCAGGAACGCCGCCTTCGAAATATCGGTTGTGGCTCGCGCAGTGCAATTTTATAACAGAAGAAACCTAATATTCATTACTCATTTCATTACTCATTGTTGTGGCACTATAAAATCAGAAACATATAACTGCTTTATATATTATTATTCTATAATTTAAAAATATAAAACAATAAATTGCAACTAAGCTAAGATGTGCATGTTAAATGGAAAATACCACTTTTTCATATGAACAAACCACAAGAGAGAGGTTCCTCACGTTTTCCGCATAAAAATAGGAAAAAATATATAAAAAATTCACAAAAAACCAATAAAACTTATTGGATTAAATTATGAACTGTACAGTATGTACTGTAGTATTAAATAGCAGTGTAATGACGATGCATTATATTATCCCAGTAGAAAAAGGTGGGCACTCTGCCTCCAGCAAAAAAAAACAACTTAAATAAAAAATAAATTTATCTAATTTACAAAAGAAGTTACGCCTCTTATATTTCAGCCTAAATATATACAAGGTGGGCCAAAAGAAAACACCCTATTGGAAATGATCTTATTTTTGCAAATGGGGTGCAATGTCAAATTTGTTTTGACATTTGTGAATTAGACAGATGTAGAGTACAAGTGAACAAGCCATCGAGTTTTTATAAGGGTGCCCCGGTAGATCAGTGGTAAGTGCACGAGTATACCAGTCTGGGGGTTGTGGGTTCGATTCCCACCAGAGACCCTGGTAAGTCTGCTTCATTCTTCCGTTCTTTCCTTCTTAGCCTTCTCTAAATTTCTTCTTTCCTTTCATCTCTACCTACTTTATTTACCTCCCCAGTTAACACAAAGGGACCGAAAGACCCAAGACCCAAGTGAGCTGTATTTTTTCCTTTAACGGCTGCCTATTCAACCTAACCTAACCCTAATCTAACCTAAGCCATAGAGTCAAAAGTGGCCACCCCCGGAGCGCCCGTTCTGTCGAGAATGTCGTTGCTGTTGGCGAGGATGTCGAGCTGTCGCCAGAAACATCGACCAGACGCCGTGATTCGAAATTGGCCATCAGCGGGCCGTCTCTAAGGCGAATTTCGGTCAATGGCCTGCGCATGTTCCAGAATAAAGTCCATTTTGTGCATCAGCTGCTGCTTGTCGACCACCAAACCAGTATAATCTATGCCCAAGCCATACTCAATCTCAAGGCTGAAGTGGACACTTTTTCGACCAAAATCATAATGAGGGATGAGGCTCGTTTCCAGCTCAGCGGGTACGCGAACAAGCAAAACTATCGCTTTTGGGCACCGAAAATCCATGTGTGATGCACGAGGGGTTGGAAGAGTCAGTGGGCAATTTTTTTTAAGAACGCCGCTAGTCAAACCACACTAGTAAGCGGTGCGGGTTATATGGCCATGCTAGCCGAAATTTTTTAACCTCAATTACAACTGAACATGTGGTTTCAACAGGACGGAGCAACGGCACATACTGTGCGAGCTACAACCAATATTTTGAAGGCGGCGTTCCCGGGTCGCCTTATCTCTCGTTTTGTTGATTTAAATTGGCCCGCAAGATCGCCCGATTTAATCGCTTCAGATTTTTTTTGTGGGATTGTTGAAAGCTCTTGTTTATGTAAACAAGTGCGAGAACCTAGAAGCCCTCAAGGACAACAGTCGACACGAGCTCTCGCCGAAGTGTTGAAAATTGCCATAAAACGAGCCCGTAAACAATCAATTGTGACGGCGCCCATTTGGCCAATAGCATCTTTTCGCCTTCAACAAAAAATTCTAAAGGTTCAATTAAACATAATCAGAGAAGAGAATTGGAAGCCGAAACACCATCGGATGACTTCTCTTCGCCCATCTCTAGAAAGTATGACGTTGCACAAAATGAAAAATACGCTAGAAATACCTGTGTATTAAAAACTTAGTTTTTGTAGGCGTGGCTTCGCCTCTTATATTTTCTCTCGATTTACACGTGAAAGGTCTTCATTATGCGTAAAGAGTTTTAACTCCGGTGTTAGATGTGCCTATTTTTAAAACTTCATAATAATCGGTCCAGCCGCTTAGGCGTAAATTTGTGACACTTACACCTAATAAGGATTTTAAAAGTCTTACATACATAAAAATAAAGTTTAAAACTGAAAAAATAAAAAGGCGATTTATATCTTTTGAAGAAAAATTTTTTTCACATAAAAGAAAGTTTTACTAGAAATCCTGGATATTCACTGCTGTTAAACTGCACTCTACTGTTCAACAGAGAGAGACCTGCTTAAACATTAAAGTAAATGATAAATTTATTTTATTATCTTGCCAGAAATAAAAATAACGTTTTAAGCATGACCAATAAAACGAATGAATACAATATTACCCATTAGCGTAGCTACAAAGTTTTTCTAGAGGGGGCTTAAAGCGAATGAACAAAAAAATTGTTTCTAAAACATTTTGCAAAAATTTGTTGGGGGTTGCATGGGAAAAAATAATATTAGGGAGAGGGCAGAGCCCACCAGCCCCCCCCTGGCCTTCCTCCCCAATGATGTTGCCACAAAAACGTGATTACATTTGTAAATACTTATTCAAAGCATTACTTTCCATGTTACGCAGTAAAATTGCAATTTTTCCAAGTCAAGAATGTTAAATTCACATTAATTTACATTGATTTATTTTGAAATTTATTAGAAAAAAAAATTAACAAATAGTCCTCCTTTTTTTTAATTTTAATCAAATTATTTTTTAAATTTTATTAACAAAATCTAGTCTCTAAAAAAAATTTTTTGTATTGACTGAATTATGAAATTCTGTTTGTTTTAGCTTTTACAAAGCAATTATAATCAAAGTGTTTTTAAACAAATGACCCAAAGGGTTCAATAACCAATTGTTTGTTTATTTAAAGAAAAAAAATCTATTTTAATCTTAATGTTTATAGAAATTGTGTAAATGTTTAAATTACAGTGTTTAATGCCAACAAATCGATTGATAAGAAAATTTCTTTATTTGAAAGGTTCTCACACATACTAAAACAGACGCACAAACATTTCAAAACTATTTTTACAAATTATTGAAAAAAATCTTAATTTTTTATTAATAAAATGATTTATGGCTTATTACGCTTTAATAAGCTGTAAAAAAGTTGAAGATTAATTTAAATAGACATAAATCTTTTTATTATTTATATTTTTTATGATTAAAAATTTGTTTTTGTTTAAAAAAATGTTTAGAATTGGGAACATAACAAATTCAGAATGAACTTCTAAACTTACATTTTAGAATTTTAAAGAAAAAATTATTCACAGATTTATGTTCTGACCGTAATGAGGTGTGAAGCAAATTGGTTGCATCTATTTGGTGTTCATTGTAACACTTTCAAATAAATCATTAGAAAAATAAGAAAATTTTTTATTTTTATTATTTTCAAAAACCATTTAAAATTAACAAAAGTGTTAACCATAAAGATGATAAATTTTCTTAAAGATGAAAATCATTTATGACATTCTTTTTAGTTTAATGAACATATAATAAGTCGAATCTTATAAAAGGCAGGCAAGATAATCTAATTTAATGTAAAGAAGTGGTTTTCGTTTACAAATTGACTTTGAGTACAGATTTTGCACAACAGTCTCTTTGTTCCCCTGTATACCACATAACTAGCAATCAAAGTTGCCCAGTAGTCCTGCTTTTTTTGACATGTACCGCTGTCCAACAGTTATCTGCTATCATCCCTGCTAGGGGTCTCCAATAGCTCATTTGCAAAGACAGAAGAAGCCCCATGTCCTCGATTTTTAAGATCTAAACATTATCCTAGAGATTCTACACAAGTGGTATTTATCCACTGACCCTCACCGCAGAATTTTTATCCCTATTGCAGAACGGAAGTGTAGGACTAACGTTCCTTGCTCTTTCCATTGCATGATGGACCCCTTGTTCACCAGCTCGTCTGCCATCTTATTTCCTTCAATACCGCTGTGCCTCCGACCCCACTAAATGTGCGCTTTTCTCTTGGCACACAGTCTACAAACTGATTCCTTGCACGCCTTAACAATTGAGGAGCAGGTAAGGTGTACGGGGATTGCCTTGACCGCAGCTTTACTACTTAGAGGACAAGGCAAGCTCGGCATTCAATTTTGCTGCTAGAATATCTGTTTGAAATACTTTGCAGTCCCCAGGAAGCTTATAAGACTCTCTGATATCCAATTCTTGGCAGAAAACTGCAGTTCCAAATCCCCCTCCATCTTGGACCCATCCTTATGGAAGTTGCAGGTCCTGTGGTCTAGGCTAAGGCCTACTATGCAGCCGTATTCCTCCATAGTTACAACCGGCTTCCTAATAAATCTCAGTTTTAGGATAATGTTGTCACTGCATCATTACACGCTCCCAATTAATCTTCCATAACCATATCGCATACCCCCTTGCAATACTCTCTGAGACCAGTCCAATTGTCTTCAAGTCCAATATTACATCCAGCGCCGCTGTAAGGCATTTGCGTTGGGCACCAGTTATACAAAGCCCTGAGCAGCAGACTTACTTCTGCAATGCAGGCCACTACAGTGTTAATCCAATGCGTAGGATTTGGCTGTTATTTTGTAACCTTTATCCAATCAAATTTTATAGTTCTATAATTTCGGGCATTGACAGGCAACTTGCTCTATTTATTCTTATTTCCGCTCCTCCTTGCATATCTTTTAATAATATAAAATGCAGCGATTCCATTTGGTCATCGTAGGCCTTACAAGGCAATGTCAAATAATATCCCCAATATTTGTCCTCAGCCAAAACTCCTCAAAATTTTAGGAAAACCAGTGTCTGTTGAACTCTGCCTCGGCCACATACTTTGCCCTCGCCACCCTACAATCAGTGCTGTTTCTATTTGTCATATTGGGTACTTATGACTTCATCTTTCCATAAAAGCGACCCATTGATGGCCTCACAGCTTTCTCCTTATATGTGAATTTATAAGCCGAACCACTTAAAGCAAGCTCGTCAGCAATTTCATTGTTAACTTTATCGCAGTGCCCAGGAGACAACATAGTTTGAGGTTATTTCAGTCTCCAAAGGTTATCCCAAAATTTCTTACCAACCTAGTCTTAAGGCCCTATAGACTGCCTGACAGTCGACATAAATACTGGCTTTTTTATTCCTTTGAAAACGTTTCCCTTCTGTCTCAAAATAACCACTAACTTTACATAAAACACAATTCACTCTTTAGATTACTCATCACATGATACTTACTACACATGTTACCAGAGTAATAAATCAATTAGAAATTTTGGCCATTGACCATTTTGGCCTAATTCGGTTTTTTCTCACATATAAAAACTGAAACTGAACTACTTCCGTATGGCTGTAAGGGAATAATGGAATTAAACAATTTCTTTGAAATTAATATTCTGCTGTAAAATAAGAAGCAAAAACTTCAGTTTAAAAATGAAACCGGATACCCATAAAATGTGTCACCTTCTACAATAAAAAAAATCTTGCTAAAGATGTTACGACAAACACAACTCAATCAATGGTATTTTCTTCCTGGACAATATTAATGGCATTCAGGTTTCTTTATTTGTTCTTATAAACATTAAAAAATTCACTTTAATTTTCTGCATTTACCCGGGTTAGATTGCTGCTTCACATGTGCACATGCGCCCTAGTGTAAACACCTCTTTTTTGTCTAATTGTGTCATTGCTGCAATTCATGCTGTTTACATAATATTTTTGAATTATATTTTTTGTGTTTGTTTTTGTTTTTCTCTATAACTTTTTGTTTATATTCAGGATTAAGAATTTATTTTCCATTGCCTTAGTAAGTTACAATATATTCTTATAGTTTTTCAATGCATAACATCCGTTGTAAATGTTTGTGAGAATACCTTGAACATAAATTAGAAATGCTTGTGATTACAAGTGTTTGTATGTATATGATATCGTATATGTCAGTATGTTTGATAGTAATCTGCCTCAATTAAGCTGCAATATATGATCAGGTTTCATGTTTAATTCACTTTGCCACACCAAAGGAATTATTTTGTAGCCTTTTTAAGAGTGTTTCTTTTAGTCTTGTTTTTGCGCAATATTTATCTTCAAAAATATTCTTGTAATAATATATGAATATGATTGCTATAAGAGATTTTTTTGCAACATATTACCTAAAATTTCAAGGTAAATATTTTTTTTTTTTAAGAAATATATTTCCCACTATCCTTTGTTGCCACCTTTAGAGAGCTCTTGTTACATATAACATGCGGTACAGTTGTGCGCAAAAACACAGTTTTGCAAAACAAACAAAAAAGAATTACAGCCAAAGTGGCAGAGATTCTAGCAAGTAAATTTGCCGCTGATCTTTCTTTGCCCTCGCAAACTGAGAATTCTCAGGTGAACACATTTTTTATGTTCAGGCGTGCAAGGAATCAATTGGTGGGATATGTGTCGAGAGACAAGTGCACATCTATTGGGTTCTGGGACCTAATGTATTGGGGGGAATAAGATGGCAGAGGAGCTGGCGAAGGAAAAAGTTCATCTAAAACGGACATTCCTATCGACTTCAATTCTATCATAAGGGCATAGACTCTGCGGTGAGAGCGAGTGATACTGAAGTCTAGGCAAATACCACTTCGTGTAAAGTCTACAGGGCAATGTGCGTATCTCTTACCCGAGGGCGATGAGGCTTTTTCTGCCTTTGCGAAAGAGTGATTGCAGAGATTATACCAGGTCAATGGTTCATGACAAAAAAAGCAGGGCAACTAATCAGCGATTACTGCAGGTTCTCTGCTGAGCCCTAGAATAGGAAGACTGCCTAGGATCTTTCTCATACACCACCACTCAGAGGCCCCCTAAATCTATTGTGCGTACTCGGTGGTTTTGCAATATTTTACAGTGGCAGGGGAAATGCTCTACTGTTTCTTGCTCCAGCTCAGACCCAGCCCTAACCCTACCAAACCCACAGTTATTCTATTTTCCCCAATGAAATTTTGTCTGGTTAAGCATCCATAAATTTAAGCAGCATCTTTCGATCTTAGTTGCGCATTGGTCGGTCTCAAGTTTTTCTTTATAGCTCGTAGATTTTATTGTCAGCTATGTAACAGTGCTCTTAGGCCCGACATAGTGAGCTTTTCTACAATCATATAAGTTTCACGGCACTAATAGTTGGCTGACTTTCGACCTCCCCTTGGATCTCTCTCTCTTTTTAAACATGTTACACTATAACATCTATTGTTATTTCTGTCCAAAACACCTTACCTTTATCAATTATATTACAAGGTGGACCAGAAAAAGTCATCCGATGTTTTCTGGCTCTCACTTTTTTCTAAATGAAAAACTTCGATTCTGTTCTTTGATTATGTTTATATCAACCTTTAGAATTTTACTGGTGATGACATCGGCCAATGGGCGCCATCACAATTGATTGATATAAGAGCTCATTTTCTGGCATTTTTCTTAACTTTGGTGAGAACTTCTGGCGACAGATACTCGCATTCGTGTTGAATGTTATCCTTGAGGGCTTTCAGGGTCTCACGTAAACATGAGACTTCAAAACCCCCCACAAAAAAGTCTGGAACGGTTAAATCGGGTGATCTTGCGGCCCAATGTAAATAGCCAAAACGAGTGACGAGGCAACCCGGGAATGCCGCCTTCAGAATATCGGTTGCGGCTTACGCAGTGCCGTTGCTTGATCCTGTTGCTCGGTCCTGTTGCAACCATATGTCCTTCAGTTCTAGTTTGTCCAATTGCGACAGAAAAAACTTAGCTAGCATGACCCTATAGCGTGCAACATCCGCTGTTGTCGTTTGACCAGTAGCGTCCTCGAAAAAATTGGCCCGGAGACTCCTCCAGCGTGAACAGCGCACCACGCGGTCACTTTAAGCGGGTGTAATGGCTACTCGTGCATCACTCGTGTATTTTCAGTGCCTAGGAAGCAATAGTTTTGCTTGTTCACGTACCCGATGAGGTGAAAATGAGCGTCATCGCTTATTATGATTTTGATCGAAAAATCGTCCACTTCGGCCTCGAGATTGAGGATGGCATGGGTATACATAGGCTACACGCAATTGGTGATCAACAGGTAGCAGCTAATGCGCGGACTGGCCTTTGCACAAACGCAGGTCTTTGAATATAATTCGGCTTAGGGACGACCGACTGGTGACTAATACCGAGGCACAGCGTCTTGCGACAGCTCGATATCCTCCACAATAGCGGCGATATTCTTGGCAGAACGGGCGCTTCGGGGCCAACCACTCTTGGCAGCGTGTGATCCCATAGTCTTCAAGGTTGGCTGCCAAACGAGGCAGTGTTTGCGCCGTCGGTGCCGGACGACCGGGAAATCGGCGACAGAATTCGCGCTGCGCCCACACCACAGAGGAATATCTACGCAAAAAAAAAGGCACGATTATTTAGCGTTCTTGGCGAGTGTGTCGCTCTATGGCTTGTTCACTTGTATTCTACTTCTGTCTAGTTCACAAATATTAAAACAGGTTGCACACAACTGCCATTTGCAAAAATAAGAATATCTTCCAATAGGGTGATTTCTTTTGGCCCACCTTGTATATGACAATCTGAGATTATCTTCCACGATACGAACGCCGGCTTCGGTGATACACTTAACAAATGCCAAATGTTTATACATTAACTGAGCATTTTTTTAAAATAACTACCTGGAGGAACTTTTGTAATGGCAAAATGAATTGTTTGTTCCGTTTGCATACAAAATGTTAGAACATTTTTGTTGCAATAAAAATCACGTTTAAAAAGCGTTAGAAAATCTGGCGCTTCCATGTGACGCGCTTCTTATCTGATTGATTTAATTATTGCATAAATCAGAAAATGTTTACAAATTTAACATACTCACATGTTGCAATTCTAAGTTGGATCACGTTTTTATAAAAAAAAATATTTAAATAAACAAAATTTTATATTTAACTAAGAAAAACTGTATGAAGGCAGTCATCAAATGATGTTCATTCAAAATCCGCTTGCCTTCAACAGTGGTCTTATAGAAATCTTTCTGAAGGATAAGGTAAAATAAAAATTAATGGTAAAACTTTTATAAGAATTCTGCGTTAAGTAAAAGTATTAAGGTGTATCCGGCTCTTTTATACAGTCTACGTTGACAAGCTGTGTAGCACTTGCAAGTTTAGCGAAAATATGAGATTTAATAGAGATAACCATAAAAAACCGGTACCTGCTAAACGCAAGCCAATTTAAGAGACCGAAATTCATGTAAAACCCTTTTTAAATGTATTTTTTTCAATTATTTTAGCAACTAAACTAAATCAAATAAAGATTATCACGTTTTATTACCTTAATTATGTCTGCCAATTGCAATCAAATTTTCTTATAATGTTATAATAAGAGTTTTCTAAACTCTTGGTTAAAACAAACGATTTATTTATTCGAGTGAGCTTAGAATTAAATCTTCTAAAAGAAAAATGGCCTCTTAAGTATTCAGTACCCTCTTAATGTATTTATCTTTGTATGTAATGATCTTAACAATATTAAGGATTTGTGACCAGATTGCACGTGAACCCAATTACGTTGATTAAAAGCAATTATCGCAAGACCAATATTGCAAAATAATTATTTTGTATTAAAATGTTGAAGGGCATTGCAGGTTAATTTAAATAAATTGTTTGTAATATTTGTCAAATATTTCAATTAAAAATATGTTTTTGCTGTTACTCCTCTGGGAAGCATAGGGACGCTTAACTTAATTTTTGAAGTGAAATGATTAAATAGAAAAACTATATTGCAGTAGTGTTAGGTTTTTTGATACGTATCTTGAACCAAAATATATGTTTTTGAACAAAAGCTGTTATTAAACAAGACAAAAGTTTTGCTCGGAGTTCGTAGTTAGCTGGAGAGTCAAACACTTTGTCTTAAAATTTTTTCCGATGGATGAGAGGCTTCTTACAGTTTGCATAAAAGCCAAAGTCTTCCCCGATATTCTAGAAAACTTTAACGCGAAAATATAAAGGGAAGATATCTTTGGTCCAACGATCAATAAGTTAAGCATTTACGAGGAAACATCCGACAGCGGAATAACGCTGGTAGATTTTGCTAGCAGCATCAGATTTCGACATCTTGGTTGACATATGGCCACGTGGCTGTAACCAGGTCAAACGACGAGAAACTAAATTGATAATATTGACCTGACATAACATGGAAGCTTGACGTCGGAAAGCTGCAGACACAAAGAAGAGCAACGTCTCACTCTGCTCGACTGACCTAACTGCTTAAAGAAAGCACTTCTTGTCCCAAAATATATTGCAGCGCAATGGCAAGGCATTGCCAACTTCATGAAAGAAGACGCAATATTTACGCTTAAGTCCTCGCCAAAGGACCCATGGTAAAACCAGGAGTATCGTTATTCTACCGAAGTGAAAAATTTTGAATACAGGATGACACTGCAGCTAGTAGCCTTCTTCCTTACTTATATAATATATATATGAACAAGAGATTCAGCGTCTAACAAATGAATATTACGCAGAAACTCTAAGCAACATAAATAACAAGATTCCATAGCAGCCTTGTGTAAAGTTTACAATAATTCCGTATTTGCTTTTAAGCGATAATTACACAATAGATCCACAAAATCAATCGATTCTTGTGAAAACAAAAACTCAAGTGTTTGTTCAAACAGAAAAGGATACAATTCTCTGGTATTGATTCAAGTGATTATTTACTTTTAATTTTAACAACAAATTTTCTTTTGGAGATTTTTTTTACTTTTTCTTTGAAACCCTGTTTATTTAAGGTTTAAAAATTTTTATTTACAAAACACATAAAAAAACACTTGAGTTTGATATTTATAAATAAATTTAAAATTTTCTTCACCCTAACGACTATTTGTCTTGATTTTTTTGTGATCTTTAGTGATGAGCTGTCAAAAATATAAAACAAAAATTATTGTGTAAAATTGAGTAAAACAAATTCTAATAATAAATTTGGCAAATGCAGAAATGTATGTTTTTGTATTCAAGTGACAAAATGTTTAAAATTTACTTAAAAGGTACTTTAACGAATGGTAACCTAAAGTTTATTTAAATCAGAGCTACGAATTAGATTCAAAACAAGTGAGAGCGCCTTTTTTTATTGTTTTTTTAACATTTTTTTTATTTATGAAATATTTGTAATTTTTAAATAGGGGACGGTGTCATATTTTAACCCTAATAGAGTGACAACGGGGAAGTTGTAGGGGTTCTTACGTTAATTTTTCCATATTTTGTATGGTACAGGTTGGTGAGAGGGGGTAAGTATGTTCTAGCAAAATGTTTAAAAGAAAAAATCAGTCCTACATTTGACCTATCTACGGTCACCCTGTAAGCTGTAGGGAGCGATTTATTACAATTTCACAAACTTTGTATGGAAGCGCCTTTAGGCGATTGAGATACGGGGTAAGTATATCCCCAGGAAGGGGAAACTAATGGGGGTTGTTTGTACACTTTTTTTTTCTAAGGCCAACTCTAAGGAAATTATTGGCGTTTTTACATCATTTTTGTACTTTTTCTATGGCAGCCCCCTTAGGTGATGAAAAAAGGGGTTAGGTATGTTCTACGAATATGTTTGGAAGGGAAAATTAAGGAGGTCTGTGATACACTTCATTCCTCTAGAAGCGACTTCAGGGAAGAAGTAGGGATTTTTATCCTATTTTTTCAAGTTTTGTATGGCAACCTCCTTAGGCCGTAGAGATAGGGAGTAAATATATTGCAGGAATATATTTGGGAGTAGAAACTAATGAGGATCGGGCATACCTTCTATTTCTCTTAAGCTGACTGTGACAAAGATATGGGCGTTTTAAAATCATTTTTGTAAATTTTGTATGGCAGCCCCTAAGGTAATGGAAATAGGGATAAGTATGTTTTAGGAATATGTTTGGGAGGGATAACTAATTGGGGCCTATGATACAATTTATTACTCTAAGGGCCACTCCTGGGAAGTTTTAGGGGATTTTACCCTAATTTTTTTTAATTTTGTATGGCAACCCTGTTAGGCTGGAGAAAGTAGGTAAGTATTTTCCACAAAAATGTTTAGAAAGAGAAATTAATTGGGATCAATCCTACATTTGTCCTTTGTTGATGCACCCTGAAAGCTGTGGGAGCGATTAAAAAATTTTAAATAAATTTTACTTTGTATGGCATCACTGTTGTGGTGTAAGTAGGTTCCAAAAATAGGTTTGTGAGGAAAAATTGATGGGAGTCGATCTTACATTGCACCCGTGTAGGAACAACTCCGGACTAGCTGTAAAGGTCTTTATTCGCAAATTTTAGAGAAATAATTAGAGGTTGTCTTGGTTTTTGACTGATATCTTGGTCAGTTAATGGGCGATTTGGCTGGGTTTTAATAGCGATTTTTCGCTTATATCTATAATAGTTTCGTACCATTTACGGGTCCACGCAACATCGGGGGGCTTAAAAAAATTTATTTCAACCATAACCTGGACAGAAAGGCAGACGGGCATCGTTAAATCGACTTCCCTATCTATGGACCAAAAAATATATACTTTCTGGGGTCGCTGATGTATATTAAAGAAATAACAAATGAGATAACAAACTTATATATACCGTTATCACTAATGTGAAGGGTAAAAAAGCGTAACCGCTATTTTAAGCAAAAAACTTTTTGATCTTTTTGTCCCTTAATAACGTGGTAAAAAAAAACGAACAGAAAAAAATCGATTATTACTTTAATAAGGTTATAGACAAATATCTCAATTATTAAAGGAGCTTAAAGCCCTAATTTTTAGTGGTCCCGCTTTTTAGGAAAAATGCTTGAGATATCTGACCATACCCTTAGACATATAAACAAAGCAGACATTATTGCAATTCCTCTAAAACGTTTTGTTTAGCAAATGCTGTTTTGAAGTGCTTCTGTTTGTTTTAACGTCACACCTGTTCGAACTTTAAACACTCTGCTAATGAAAAATTCTATTTAAAAATGTGTTGATTGATTCTAAACATCATATTTATATTTTACTACCTTATTTAAACAATTTTTGTTCTAATGTTAATTAGTTGTTTTTGTTGTCTTTAACTCTTTGTTAAACACCAAGTTAAATGATTTAAAGTTAATAATCAGTATAAAGTTGCACTTTAATTTATTTACAAATACTTAAAAACTTAACGCTATTATATTAGTTTTATATGTGTGTGTGTGTGTTTGTTTGTTACAATATTTTAAACTTTGGTTCTTAGAATATAGAAATATTTTTAGAACATTAGGAAAAACTTGTTTTATCAAAGTGTTAATTTAAAGTCATTATGCTGTTTGGTATCTCAGCCAGCTTGAGACTAAAGTAAAATAAGTAAGAAAGTCATAGGCGATCAAGCCTGACCATATTATAACCAGAACTACAAATTATTTTATTTAAATATTAACATCTGTAAATATAAAAAACTTTTTTATATGGTTTCTGATCACAAAATCCTTTAAACAAATCGAAAGCTTACTTAATATAGAAAGGGCGTAACTCGATTATTGCGGCCAGTCGACCACAAATGGCTGCGTTCTTCATCAAAAATACAGGAAAGAGTAATTAGAGATTTTCTCAGAGAACATTCCCTTATAATAAAGATAAAGCAAAGAAATAAATCCCACATTACAATAGTGCTCAAATAAATCGGAACGGTTAATAACCCAATGGCACCGATGAGTACCTTAACTTGTTTTTCTAAGCGGTAAAATAGTTCCAAAATAGACTTAAGGCTACAAGCGAGTTGTATTTAACAGGGTTAGGTTAGGTTAGGTTTGGTTAGGTTAGGTTAGGTTAGGTTAGGTTAGGTTAGGTTAGGTTAGGTTAGGTTAGGTTAGGTTAGGTTAGGTTAGGTTAGGTTAGGTTAGGTTAGGTTAGGTTAGGTTAGGTTAGGTTAGGTTAGGTTAGGTTAGGTTAGGTTAGGTTAGGTTAGGTTAGGTTAGGTTAGGTTAGGTTAGGTTAGGTTAAGTTAGGTTAGGTTAGGTTAGGTTAGGTAAGGTTAGGTTAGGTTAGGTTAGGTTAAGTTAGGTAGAACAGGTGGCTGCGGACGTGATGAAGTGATAGTTGTGCAGCCCACTTGCGTCCGTTTTCTTTGTCCCTTTGTGATATCTGGGAAAGAAAAAGATAAATTAGATTAGATAAAATAGAAATAAAGATAGAGTGATAGATCGAAAGTTATCGTGCAAGGTCAGCGGTAGTCGTCCCATACTGGCCGCTGTGCCCGAACCAACCGCTATCCCTGATAAAGGACGCCAGGTTAGCTAGGACAATGTTGGCTACGTCCGACAGGCCATTCAGTCTACCGATACCAAAAAGCCTGTTTCGAATGTCCTCTAGCACCGGACAAAAGCACAAGAGGTGCTGTACGCTTTCAGTCTTCTCTTTGCCTTGACAGCTTCTACAGAAGTCGTTCCAAAGGCAATCCCAATCTTTCGGCATGGAAGTTACATGGAGGACATTGGTGGCCATGGTATGTCCACAAAGCGACTGACTAGTTTTCGGAGGCAATTTTCCTGAAGCAAATTTATCGAAGCTTTGGCTTTATGTGCAGTCGCCCCATCCTGTTGAAACCTCGTGTGTAAAGAGTACAATGGATAAGCTCGCAGGTTTGGCAAAAAGAATTTCGTAATCATATCTCAATAATTTTCACTGTTGACCTTCGTCGCATGGCCTCGAGAATTTTCGAAAAAAATGGATCAATTATCTCATGCGTGGATTAGGGACACCAAGCAGTTACCCTGGGGCAATGCAATGGTTTTTCATGTTTCAATAGAGGGCTGGGGCGTTTTTGAACACCAGTAACAGCACTTTTGCTTGTTGACGTGGATGTTTAAGTAAAAATCAACCCTGTCGCTACAAAAAACCATCTTACAAAAATTTTTGCGTATATCAAAATCACTTCCCTTCAGTTCTTTAACAATTTGAATTTTCAAAAGATGGAACTTAAGATCCATTTTTAAAATATAATTAATAATAGCTCTTGGAAGTCCCAGTGGGGCTGCTTTTTTCAATATTGGAAGTTGCGGATTGTCACGTAAAGTGCTTTGGACAAGTTCAATGTTTTTGGGAGCCCTTGAAGATTATGCCCTGGTCGTGGGAAATTGATAGCCGAAGCAGTTGCGCGGAATCTCTGCATAAACGGACAAATTAAATTTACACTCGGTTCATCACGTATTCGTCGAAAACCGAACTTTAAACAACATTGTCGACAAGCAATTACGTAAGAATTATTACTCTTAAAAAATGTATCCCCAGCGAAGGCACGATGCTCACTCGACCACTGCGACATAGTAGCTGACAAACCCGCTCAATCGATAATTCTAACGTTGCCACCGTTTTCTATTAGATTTAAGTGACATAAAAATAGAGAAGATCAGGTGATGAAATGTTACTCTTACATTGTTTCTAATTTCAGTTTCCAAGGCATTTTTCTGCACAAGAAAAACATGTTGCGTTTAGGGGGCATCTTAATAGGCTGTCAAGCTGTGAAAATCGACAGGTTTTTTCTTCCAAGCGCCGATGCCAAAAGCAACAGGCTTAGATAGAAGCGCAGGGGACCAGACTCTACCAAACGCCATAGATATATTTAAAACATCAAAACCACAAACTCATTATGCCACTCTCACCTGTGGCAGGTGTTTAAGGCTTAAAAATAAAACTCCCTTGTACAGTGGTTCACTATTTCGCAAAAATACACCAAATGTTTTACTTTTTTTTGTTAACTTAAGAACTATATTATTAACCATCATCAAGTTTTAAACACATTCAACTTCTTATCTCTACTTAATTAACTAACTTACTTGCTCCTCAAAGAAACGATCCATAGCTGTTTGATTAACATAACCAATCATCCATTTCTGTTCTTTTTTAGCAAAATCACAGTAACTCACGTATATCCTAAGACTTTGTCTGTCCAACTCCAAACAACGTTGTGTATAATCAGTCTTGCCTTGTATTAACATTCTAGTATTACGATCATAATACCAGTATTGATTTCCACCCAAATTATGACAAGGCCATAGCCATATGGGTGCTTTGGAGGACCATGTCTGCACTTCTAAGCAGTTTTCCTGATGGCGTATATCATGCCGAAAGCTCAAGTGAAACTTTTGTGAGGCATAAGGATATTTAAGATCTGGTGAGCAGGGTCTTAGAACGTCATCTAAAGTTTGGCGTCTTTGTGTAAAGCTTAAATCAATGCACAGTTTGGATAAAGCCAAACTCTTTATGGCCCCTGTAGCAAAGTCTGCCGGCTTCACGGGTGGATAGGCCCTTAGGAGATCAGGTGCTATATTATTAAGAAACCATTTAAATGGTTTACAATTAAACTGATGTCTTAAAAGTTTTTGTTTTTCCAGATTACCGGCATCAATTTGATTTAGTTTGGGTATATGCTCATACAAATACTCCTTATACTCATCCATCCAAACTTCAGCCACGCGTTTGTAGTTCTAAAATCAAAAAAATTTTTTTTAAAAGAATCAAATAAATAAAATAATTTATTCTTCTTAACTTTTGCTATGAAATCATCTTTGCGATTTGTATATTTAACCCTAAACTCTGGATCTCGGTACAAATGTCCTACCCTAGAACAGGGGACCTCCAATAGTTTACCGCCACATAACCATATTTTAAAGCTTAACTCAAATTGTTCTGCACCCCAGATTTCCAAGCCATCATCGTAACCTCCCAATAGCCAGAAATAATCTTTCTTTATAGCAAATAAGCCACCATTCATTATGGGATTATTATGTGGCTGAGGCTGCATAGATTTTTCCTTCTCCAGCAAAGGCAATTGCACATAATTAAATTGCCAATTAAAACCACCTCTCGAAGGCATTGACCCCTGATATGCCAAGGTATCGTATTTTATGACATCAATTATGGGAGTAGTGCAAGTTTTATTATCTTCCTTAATTGGTTCCAGGAGCGGAGGCAACCAATTTTCATTTACCTCTACATGAGCATCTAAAAATACCAAAACTTCTCCTTTGGCCTCTTTAGCTCCTTTCAAACGAGCTCTTATTAGGCCCTCTCTCTTGGGCAACCGTATTTCCTTGATTAGATTTGAAAATTGTCTTCTTAAATGATTATTAATTTCAATATTAGCCTTACTGAAGTCATCGACTAAGATTATCTCTTTCAAAAGCTCTTGGGGGGTTTGATATACAATTGTGTAAAGCGTTCTAAGTAAAACACTGGCCTCTTCATTATGATAAATTATTATAATACTGCAGAGGGGTAAATTAGATGAATATGATTTAGTTTTACAGCTGCCGAAATGAAAAGAAAATTAATTAAATTAATTTTTATACAGTGATCATCTTTAAATATAAAATTTACAATTTTAGTAAAAAGGATATGTGGGGAGCACCTTTATTCTGGCTCCGACTTAGCTCAAAATGTTTATACTTGCCTTTTAAAGTAAATGCCGTACCGTGAATATTTTTTTATCTAATAAAATATTTCAGGAAAAAGGATATATGGGCGACACATAAATCCTGGCTCAGATTTTTCTTGAAAATTGTATCTTAATCTTTCCTAATAAATTGCAGTACCGTGACCCATTTTAATAGTTTTATAAGAAAACTTTAATAAAAAAAAGGATACATGGGGAGCACCTAAGTCCTTGCAGAAATTTTACTTCAATTTAGTATTTTTCCCTTTCCCAAAGGAATTATAGTACCGTATGACAGCCTTCGATAACATATGAGCATATTCAAGTTAAAAAGGATACATGAAAGGAGGCCTTATCCTTGGTCCAATTTTGGTCAAAATTTGAATTTTTATCTTTTATAATTTGTACCAGTACTGTAAGCATATCCGAAAATTTTATAAAATATTTCAGTTCAAAGGATATTTGTTAGCATAAGGTTAAACCATAATATTGCTTTAGTTTTACTTAAAACTTTTATTATTGTCGTTCTTAACGAATTTTACTACCGTGTGGTAGCTTTTGATAACATATGAAGATATTAAGGTAAAAGGATACATGAAAGGCATCTATTATTCTTGCTTTGATTTGGCCCAAAATTCGTATTTTTGTCTTTTAAACTAAATGCCATATCGTGGGCACTTTTGCACATCTCTTAAAATAGCTCAATTTAAAGGATGTACACATGTAAGGATGTATGCACACATGATGTTTGTATGAAGGACATCCATATTCTTGCACTTGTTTTACTCAATATGTGCACTTTTTTCTTTAAAACTGAATTGTGATATCCTGGCACACTTGTTAACATAAAATCAACAGATATGGGGGCATCTTTATTCTTAATCCGATTCTGCTTAAAGTTTGTATATATGTCTTTTTGAGTGAATGCAGTACTGTGGCAACTTTTTCTAGGTTAATAATATATTTTAGCAAAACGGATATATGGGGGGTAACTGTACCCTAACTCCGACTTTGTTAAAAATGTGTAAATTTGATTTTGTGAATTAATTTAACTACTGCGGCCAGTTTCAATAATTTAATAAACAGATTAAAAAAAGGATATATGGGGGGCACTTACAATTCCTGCTTAAATTTAGCTTAACATTGCTTTTTTTGTTCTTCTTAATAATTGCCGTATCGTGGCCAACTTTGCTAGTCTAATGATATAAGTATGTATTTCATTCAAAAACATATGCATATGATTCATGAATAATACCCTTATCTTTGCACCGATTTCAGTTAAAATTTCTATTTTTGTCTTTTAAAACTAAGAATAGTACTGTGTGACAGCTTTTGAAAATTTAATAAAATCTTTTAGTAAAAAGGATATACGGAAGACACCCACATCCTTGCGCAAGTTTTACAAATTATAGTGCTTAAGTCTTTTTAAGCAAATTATAGTACCGGATGGCAATTTTTGCCAATTTATTAAAATATTTAAAAAAAGGATATATGGGAGGCACCCATAGTCCCTGCTCCTATTTAGCTCAAAATATGTAATTTTGCCTTTTGAAATTTTTGACGTACCGTGGGCTTATTTAAAATGGAATATAGCAAAGCATTTTTTTGTAAAAAGGGTATATGGAAGCCACCCACATCCTTGCCCAAGTTTTAGAAATTATAGTGATTACGTCTTTTTAAGCAATTTATAGTATTATAGTACCGGATGGCAATTTTTGCCAATTTATTAAAATATTAAAAAAAAAGGATATATGGGAGGCACCCATAGTCCCTGCTCCTATTTAGCTCAAAATTTGCATTTTTGCCTTTTGAAATCTTCGACGTACCGTAGGCTCATTTAAAATGAAATATAGCAAAGCATTTTTTTGTAAAAAGGGTATATGGAAGCCACCCACATCCTTGCCCAAGTTTTAGAAATTATAGTGATTACGTCTTTTTAGGCAATTTATAGTATTATAGTACCGGATGGCAATTTTTGCCAATTTATTAAAATACAAAAAAAAAGGATATATGGGAGGCACCCATAGTCCCTGCTCCTATTTAGCTCAAAATTTGCATTTTTGCCTTTTGAAATCTTCGACGTACTGTAGGCTCATTTAAAATTAAATATAGTAAAGCATTTTTTAGTAAATAGGATAAATGGAAGCCACCCCGTTCCTTGCCCAAGTTTTACAAATTGTAGTGGTTATGTCTTTTTAAGCAAATTATAGTATTATAGCCCGGATGGCAAGTTTTGCTAATAAATTAAAATATTCAAAAAAAAGGATATATGGGAGTCACCCATAGTCCCTGCTCCAATTTAGCTTAAAATTTGTGTTTGTGCCTGTTGAAATCTTTGACGTACCGTGGTGCTATTTAAAATAAAATATAATAAATCATTTAAGTAAAAAGGATATGTTTCAGGTAGCCATATCCTTGCTGCAAATTTGCAATAAGCTTTTCTGCCACTTTTAGATAAAGCAAGTAACATGACCAGTTATATAATTTAAGTACTAAAATATCTTGTTTGAAAAGTATATATGTTTGTATAGGAGGCACCAATATCCTTGTTCCTATTTTGTTAAAAAAAATTAGGTTTTCGTCTTTTAATGTTAATTGTAAGGTTTTGTCCACTGTGTCTTTAATTTGTTTTTCTTAAAAACAACCTTGGTTTTTTTATTAAAAAAATTAAGCTAAATTCTATATAATAAAAAAAATCCACTATTTATCTTTTCATTTTAACTCTGGCAACGCTGTGCTCTGCACTTACCTTTTGTGTCTTGTATCTGGTTTTAAACGTTGCAATGGTAAACTGTCAGAAAGCTCAACATTAAAACCAGTTACTTGCAAACTTTTTGCTTTTATATTGCTGTTGTTTTTGTTGTTGTTGTGGTCGTTTTTGCTGGTATTTTTAAAATTTTTATTTTCAATCAATTTCAAATTGTACGTGCTTTTTGTAATGGACATTTGACCAAATTTACTCATCGGGTATAAACTTAAAATTGTGTCTTGTGGTTGACTTTGCCGAAGCAGCTTTTGTTTTTGTTCTGGCTGTTCGTAAACATTTTGTTTTTGTTGCTTGTTAAGACTAAAATTCGTACGATTACTAGAGTGAGTATGACGATTGCGTGTTACCTGTAGACGTGTGTGTGTATAATTATGCCAATCACGTAGTTGCTTATTAGAGTCAACTACGTGTTTCTTTGTTAAATTAAAAAGAATATTGCTGCTAGAGTTAATACTATGGCTGCTGCTGGTAATCTTATTGTTGTTGAGGCTGCTTTTGTTGAAAAATGTTAACAACAATAAATTTTGTTTATGACTGATAATGCAGTAGAAGATAATTGAACAAATAGTAAAAGCAGTTAATAATAGAAAATAACATTTACTGTAAAACAAACGAGAGTGCTTTAAATGGAACATACTGTAAGACTAATATAAACCGAAGAGATATTTAAAGTTAACAAAAAAGAGATGGTGTTAAAAGCAAGTGGATTTTCTTGTTTCTGATCATCAGTAAAAAGCTGTTTTTATTAAAAAAAAAGCTTCAGATATGAAGCAACTTGTATTCGAGTTTTGTGTATTAAAAGCTTTTTAAAAATAAAAAATGTAACGATTTTGTAAAATTCAAAATAAAAAAACTGTTCAAACCTGGTTTTAAAGGGTTGTCATTCCATGGTTTTAAATTTTTAACTAATGTGCTGTTTTTCAAAGCCGAGTAGTGATCGTCTTGGGACGATTTATGTGTATTTTGTTGTTGTTTACAGTATATAAAAAATGTTACATATCGCTTGCTCAATATAATAAGGCTGAAAAAATTTCGTCTTTATTTTGAGTTAATTTAGTTGTATGTAAAAATGCGTAATTTTTAGTGCTGCTTCATAGATCACAGGGTGACTTAAGACCCTATTAGCAACAACGTTAAAAAGTTTTATGTCACAAAACGAGCAAGAGTGTCCGTTATTTATATTACGGCAAATCTGTTGGGACGGGTTTGACCATTCAAATTACATCTCTTCGTATAAAATTTTAAAATTTTGTTTAAAAGAGCGCTGATTTCCAAGGGTGTAATATTTTTTAGCGAAAGAACACAATTTCTTCTCAAAATGACCACTTAAAAACTGTGACGGGTGTGACCTAACAAATATTAATTTTCAAAAATTTTGACCTCAAACTTAAAGTGTTTTTGATGGTATTTGTAACTTTATTCCTTCAAAAAACTATTTTTTCTTAAGGAAACCCCCGATTTTTTCAGTTCATAATCATTTTAAACCCTTGCAAAATAAATAAAAGTAAGGTAGAGCTGCATATATATTCGGCTGTACCAAATCTTATATACCCTTCGCATTGGCCTTTCGAAAACCTCCACTTTTTTCCTTTTTTATTTTAATACATTTTTTATGTACGAAATATTTCTTGTTTTTAAATAGGGGGTGGTGTCATATATAAGCCCCTTGAGGGTAAGTACGGGGAAGTTCTAAGGGTTTACTCGAATTTTTTTAAATTGGGTATGGAAACTCCCTAAGAAATAGAGATAGGAGATAATTTTAAAAACATGAGTCATTTTTACGCATCTTATTACCAATAATCCTTGAATGTCCATCTAGCATCTGCGTTATTTGTCCCGATCATATTCTCTAATTCTGTATGTGTGCTACGTTGATCCTGCCAGTTTTGGGTGATCTCCAAACGCCTTTTTTTAGTGCGGTTTATCACTTAAGTATCCATAAGCCTAGCTTCTGTAGCGTAAATCCAAAGGGTTAGATTTGGCGTAATACCCCATGACCTGCATGACTTTCCGGATAGGAACTAGCTTATATGGAACCAATGGTAAACTATAAACTGGTTATGAATAATTCTGTACATTACGCTCGTTTGCCAGAACAACGTTTTAATTAAAAAACCCCCGTTTGAAGTTTTTGATTCGCTTATATTTACCAGAAAAGGCAAGCCACATTTTCCCTTCAAACGCAAAAGGTAGAAACAATTCAAATATGAAATTTATATATGGTATAAGACGAAACATAACAAATAATTCTGCATCGTTAACTCAAAAAATGCATTTTTTGAGTTATAACGTTGTTTTCGCAAACGAGCAATATGATTCAAAATATTTATACAGATATATACAAATTGGTCTAAGAGGAAAACTTGTGATAATGGAGGCATATTCCATGCACAAACAGGGGTCCAAAATTCATTCAGGTCTCCGGATGCACGCAGTGTACTGCAGGTTGAACTATCGGCAAAGCTGGCTAAGCTAATACAAATTCTTCAGCAGGAATATCGGAATTTCACTGACAGCCATACCACCATAGGTCCATTGTTGATGTATACTCTATATCAAAACTAGTCCGCGAACGCCGGGCATCCTAATGTCGATGCATTCTTACATCATCCTGGCGTGGGTTAGAAGACACGGGACCGATACAGGCAACTGTATGACCGATGAACTTGTTAGGAATAATACTTAATTTGACCACTTCTGTGGTTTCCCTTTCTTCCTGTAATCTCCGCGTGGATGAATATTCCGAAAGAATCACAGGGTCCGGGGCCCAATGGGCTTAGATGTGAAACCACTCTAATAATCGGGTCGAGTATAGATCCGAAACGTTCCAAGTCTCTTCTCGATCTGGATAAATGAAGGATAAGGGACACGTTGGCCTCAATTACCGGTCACTGTCTATTTGGTACCCATGCCAGCGGATTGGGATTTCACTTCAACGATTTCTGTAAAAGCTGTTAGGATGTGGAGGAGGCTGAGAGTATACAGCAGCTCTTGTGCTTCTGTCCGGCAAACGATGAATGTAGCCAACATTGCCCTAACTGTTCTATCATACTTTATCAGGGATAGCGGTTGGTTCGTGGGCAGGCACCACTACGGGGTGAATATTGCCATTCATAAGCATTAGTTCTCTATTTTCAATCTAATTTAATGTCTTTTTAACCTCCCTACTTTCTTTTTCCCAGGTATTACAAAGTACCCGAGGAAATGGACTCAAATGGGCTACACCACATTTCTTTACCATTTCCGCAGCAGCATGTTCTTTTTAACCTTACTTTTAGAATCTTGATAGCACTAGTTTATTGGAGTTAAAGCCGTTAAATGTGCCTTCCGCTGGTAGGACTTTTGTTTTTTAGGTCCTTAACATACGCAAAATTTTTTGGGGGATGGAGTTTTATCAGAGGCAGCCATAAAAATTACGTTAATAGAGCCGAGAGAATGAATAAAAGGTTCCACACAAAACTAAACGACGTTTTGAGGTGAAAATTGAAACACATCATTGGGTTCATAATTGAAAGCAGATTGCAATGGGATACGCAATAGAAAAGGGGGTTCAAGAAGAGGTACTTTAGTGAAATTTTTTTCTTGGTCTTTAACTATTTATTTTTTTCTTCTTGTTTGTCTGACAATTTTCATTTCCTTTATTTTACGCATAATAAATTCACAAGATCTCTGAGTACGGAAGAATAAGAGTTTGTGCTTTTCTTTCTCACCCTACGTAACATAACCTTTACTTTACACAACAAAATTTAATTTCTTTATTTTAAACAGTTCTAGAAGCTAAAAAATCTGTTTTTTAACAACTTTTTAAGCCCTTTCTTTGTCAACCATAATATAATCAATAAATTAAATGGTACAGATTTTAATTTCGAATTAGAACTGTTTTATTTAAATATTTCCAATTGCATTTTTTCCTTTAGAAAGTCCCAATAAAAATTCCTGTATTAGTCCATATTAAATCCACTTTCATCACTTTAAAATTTACCAAAAATGTCTTCTTCTTTTAGGTTATGTTGATTCAAAAAGTCAGCCGACCATTTATCGATTTTGGCAATTAATTCGGGAGTTAATTCGTCTTTAAAAGAGCCCACAATGCCACGACGCATAAATCTTAAAAAAACAAAAAAAAAAATTTTAAATTTATAAAAAAAGGTTTAATAACTTACTGGAAATCTTCTTTTATCCCTGGGACTATTTTCTGTATTAAGTAAGTCATATTTGATTTTTTATTATCTGAAAAAAAAGGTTTTGTTTTTGTTTTTAGAGGTAAATTTAGATTTCTAAACGTTCAAAGTTTAAACTCTTTATTATGTTTAGTAACCCAACTTCAGTTGCGATGCCAAATGGTAGACAAAATTGGCAACTTTTAACCTTCAGTTTATATTAAAATTTCGGCAACTGGTAACCGAACTGAAGTGGGATTGCCATCGTAATCGTTTCACTGATTACTTTTCATGCTGTCAAACGATAAAAATGAAATTGTTTGTTCCAGTTCCTCTTTTGTCAATTGCGGTCTCTCCAGAAAGACACACAACCTTTGCAAAACACCTGCCAAATCACGTTGCATTTCTTCATAGGTCACAAAGAATATATAAGGCTCGTGGCGCATTTTCCAAAAGTCCACCACATGTGTCCAAAAATTACTATAAATTATTTCATCGTTAAGAAAGTCTTCCACAAACTCCGCGAAGCTTCTACCCCGCCATAAATCTAAGCCTTTGGTAAAGTGAAAAGAAGAGACTATAACATCCTTTACATTGCGGGCTACATAGATCATCTGAAAGTTTCCGTCACTTAGGAGGTTTGGCTAATTGTTAAATTAATAAAAAAATTGTGCTGACTAACCTTTTGCTTCTTTTGCCATGTTTCCAGTGGTAGTAAATTTGCGGGCATGTGAGTCTTGATTAAACGTGGACATGCAGCTTGTTTACACAATTCTATGGCATTTTGTCCATTAGGGAAAAGGGCAGGAAAGCTGAAATAAAATAAAGAAATTTTAAAAAGAGTAACTTACCTTATTGGTAATATGTATCCCTAATGAGCCAATATTGCTTAATTGTTTTTAAAATTTTAAAGGAAATAGAAAATTTATAATAGAATAAGGACTAAAAGCTGTAATAGTTTTGCTCCTTTTCTAAAGCAGACAAATCTCACTACCATTACTTTATGCAGGTCTAAGGTCAACAGTTGTTTTAGATTTCAAAATAAGTTTATATTATGTTCCAAAATTTACCTTGTTTATTTATATTATTTTCTTTACACAACTTAAATATCATACCACAATTTTATTTATACAACTTTGACTTTATAAAAATATTGAAATTGTAAGGACTAAAACTTTCCTTGCTCACTCACCCGGATGGACAGATGGACATGGTTTAATTGACCCAAAAACTGATTATTAGAACAATTAACAATTTTACTCACTCAATAAAAGCACTTCTAACCATTGGAGGGGTTTTTTTGGCATTTTCGAAATCCAAATTATTTAGTAAAAGCCAAGCAGTTTCTTGCATCCAAGTTGTGCCTGCCTTCATAAATGTCACCACAAAGACATCATCCTTACGCAGCTCAAGATTTAAAAATTCATCAGACACGTAATCAAAGCTTGACGGCATTGTACACCATGACTCAGACCAGTTTTTCTTAAGGGGTATATTTTTACCCTCAGTCGAGTATTTTTTTATGGCATAAGGTAATCTCGCCTTGGTGGATTCACTTTCATATGGGACAGAATTAAGTAATTCCATATCAATTAGATTAAATTTTTGGGTTTTTAAAACAAACCTCTTGCACTTTTAAAATCTTTAAAACAACTGAAATATGTATGTGAATTCGCTTTTTAGGTTAGTCAAGGTCTTTCTTTTTAATTTAAAAATTTTGTTGCTATTTTTTTAAGCGAAAATAAATCGAATAATTATAGATGAAAAAGTCTGCACATATTGTTCACCCTACACTGGTTTTTTTTTATTTAATTTGTAAAAAATTTATGCAAGTAAATGTGACTTTTGGGGGCGGGTCTTTTGTAGGGCCCATAATTAATTTTAAGTTGTAGAAGAAGGTTTTCTAATTATTTTACCCCCACAACATACGTGGCAGGAGAGTACTATGGGTTTGTGCAAATGTTTCTAACGTGACTCTCATACCCATATTCAAGTATACCGATTGACTCAGAATCACTTTCTGAGTCCATTTAAGCCTATTCGGCCCATTTTTGCATATGGGAACCAATGTGGTGTAATATGGTAGGGTTTGACCGACTATAACATGCTTACTTTTTTGTCATGAAAATGAACTTTTAGGCTGTTAAAGTTCATAAAGCTTGCTGCAAAAGGACATTAGTATCAGGACTTGGAAAAATACCGATCATCACAATTTTTAAAACGTATTTTGTTATATTTTTAAAATTTTTAGCCATTTCATCTACTATAACAAAAGCCTAATAACCCTACCACTGATGTAGGTAGTGTGAGTAGACAAATAGAGGAACAATAAAATGCATAAGAATTTTTCAGTGCGATAGCGTTTTTAGAATTAGCGATAAAGTTGCAAAAAGCCATACATACATTCATATGTATATGTGTATGTATAGCTTAAGCGATATTGAAAATGTATACACACATTTGTACACATATAAACATTTATGAAATATATGTTGATTTTATTTTTGATAACAAACTTTTATGGTTTGCAAAACGCTCTAACACTTTAAACCATGCCGGACTGGTCGCTAGGAATTTAAGGTACAGGGTGTCCGCCGGCAAGGTATACATACTACTTTGTTTGTTTATAACTTTGATTAAATGAAAGAGAATGGATCTCATTTTGATAAATGTTTTATTTAACGCCGCCAATTATGTATGAAATATAATATCAGATAAATGTCCACCTCTGTCAGCCTCACAAATTCGAGTCCTTTTGAGCACATTTTTGATTACATTCTCACACATTTCACGCGGTGTTTCCTTAATTTCATCGCGAATATTTTGTTTGAGTTCCTCCAGCGTTTCTGGTTTGTTTTCATAATTCTGGCTTTTCAGATATCTCCGCAAAAAGAAGTCCGGAGCAGTAAAATCAGGCGACCGTGGAGGCCAATCAGCATCACCATTTCTTAAAATAACTTGTTGTGGAAGGAGGTCTGTCAGCAATTACATTGCAATCCTGGCTGTATACGATGTGGCACCGTCTGGTTGATACGACGTATTAACCAATCGCAAAGCATGCAGTTGCCGTTACGCCGTCTTTATTTTCAAAAAAGTATTGTACAATGAGTCCTCCTGATCAAATTGTACAACAGACTGTCACTTTAAATGGATACAAAGGTGATTGATAAATCATTTGAGGGGTTTCCCTTGTCCAGAACCTACTATTCTGTTTATTCTCATATCCATTCAAATGAAAATGTTCCTCGTTACTCATTACGATTGTTTCATAAAAATCAGGGTTGCCATGGGCGAGCTGTAACATCCTATTGGCATCCGTACGGCAGCGTAAATGGTCTTACGAAAAAAGCTCTTGTGTCAGCTGAATCTTAAATGGTAACAAATGCAAATCCTTGTGCAAAATTGTGGCCAAAGTTGTTCTATGAAAATAAGGCTCCCGATCACGGCGTCGAATTAAGGTTGATGGAGCATTTTGAAAACTTTCTTGAGCAGCAGTAATGTTTTAAGCCGATCATGCAGTACGTTGTGGTCCATGCTTGGGCCTATCAGCTACAGTCCCTCTTTCTTCGAAATGATTCACTACACGAAAAACAATGCGTCTGGTTGGCAAGTTGTTTCTTCCAAAAATTTCACTTAATTTTTTCATTGTCACAGTAATTAATGATTGATTTTGATAAATTGTTTTAACAATTAAAACACTTTGGTTTACCTAATATTGCTCTAGAATAAATTTTCCACGTCTTTACTTCACGACTGCCAAATATGAATTGTCAAGACTAATGTTTATCGAAATGGCGGCAAAACAAAGAAGTATACCTTACCGGCGGACACCCTGTATTTCCGTATTTGGTCTGAATTTTAAACTACTCATATAAATTTCTTTAAAGAAAAAAAGAAGTTTTAATTTCTTTGAAAAAATAGTAAAAAATTTATAGCCTGTCCACCTTGATCGTATTATACCCTTCACCACATTTGTATTGAGGCTAAATCAAAAAATGAATCGCATATAGTTGGAAACACATGCAAAACTTTTGCAAAGTAAATTAATATTCGAGTCAGTTACAATCCGAAATACTGAAGGAAATTTGTATGGGGACTATGTAAAAAATAGTCTTCATGCAAGTGCCAAAATAAACTTATTTGTGCCAAATTTTATCAAAATATTCTTTACCTGTACTTAAGTCACAAGAATAAATTGACACCGAGCCGGACGTATGGATGCTTAAGTCAATTTAGAAAGTAATTCTGACTTAATTGCAATACTTGAACGTAGGTCTCAGACCATTATTTTTTTGTCTTTATTCACATATGTACAAAAGCGTTATACCCCTGTCCCATCTGTGGTATGGGTATAATAAAAAGGATATATGGGGGGAACCTAAATCCTTTCTGCGATTTTGCTCAAAATTTTAGTTTTTACATTTTTAAATTAATTTCAGTATTGTGACTACTTTTAATAATACAATAAAATGTTTCAACAAAATAAATTATGTATGAGAAGCACTTATAATCCTTGTTCTAATTTGCTTAAAATCTTTATCTTGTTTTTTAAGTGGAAAACTGTATCGCATGGTAATTTCTATAATTCTAAAAAATATTTAAGCTAAAACTATATATATTTCTGTTTCGACTTTGTGAAAAAAGCCACATATAATAGTTTTCAAAAACTTTTCAGTTTCAAAGGACATATGGAGCACAGCAACATCTTCTGATTTTACCCAAAATTTTTATATTTTTTCTTTCAAATAAATTGGAGAATATATCGCTTTTGTGCGAGGATAAATTAGAGGCACCCATAATCCTCGCTTGCATTTTTTTTAAATTTGCGTTTTTGCTGTACTTTGGCCGCTCTTTACCAAAAGGATATTTTAAAAGGATCTTAATTAAAATTTTTTTATTTGCCATTTAAAGTGAAAAAAGTTTTTATTAATTTATATAAATAACTACTAGTTAAGAAGAAATTGTAATTAGATAATTCCGATCCGAATAATTTGATGAAATAAGCTGCGGGGTGTTTCACACTCTTTTAGCACCTGCCAGCTGTCTCGCAGATAAAACATCAAGGGCTTTGGGAAGTTTGTCCTAGGGCTTATTAGCGCTGCACAGTTTCATAGAAACTGCTTTATGGTCTCACTTTCACAAGTACACCATAAAAATTAGAGTCATACATCAATAACCTCTTACAAAACTCAATGGGAGTCTACTAGCACTCCTTCTCAGAAATAGTCTCCCTTGAGTGCAGCACTGACCACTTTATTGGATTTTATACTGCTACTATGACACTTTAGTTAAGCTATAAAATAAACTTCTCTTTTCATGGGCAAAAAAACTCTGTTTCGCCAATACTGCAGACATCACGTTCACCTCGATACCTCTGTGTCCCCCAGCCCAGTAAATTTACATCTCACTTACGGCAATAGAGGGGGTTTCAAATGGGTACTTAAATTGATTTTTTTTGGGTCAAAAATTATCTCTTTCCTTCATGCTAGACTGACAACTTTTTTTCCTTACTTTTTGCTTAATAAAACCAGGTTTCCGAGTTCTAGTGATTAAGGATGTGCGCTTTTTTTATAATCCTTCGTTACTTACCCCAATTTAACCTAAGACTTCAATAAGAAAATAAATAAATTTAATTAAAAGGATTTAATAAATGTTTCTCCCTTAAGACTCCAATTTAAAAGTTTATGGCAACCAGTATTAAACCCACTTTTTCCAATTTATAATTTTCCAAAAATATCTTCTTCCTTGAGGCCATGTTGATCCAGATGTTCGGCGGTCCATTTATCAATTTTAGCTATGAGTTCCGGAGTTAGTTCATCTTTAAAAGAACCCACAATGCCACGACGCATAAATCTTAAAAAATGAAAATAAAATCGAAAATGAAATTTTAAAAGTTTTAAAAATTGATTTTAGATGCCAAGAGCTTACTGGAAATCCTTTTTAGCGCCCGGCACTGTTTCCTTCACTAAATCAGTTCTATTTATTTGTTTATTATCTGACAAAAAAAACATATTTATTTTTAAGATTTAAATTACAAATTTAAAGTACTTCAAATTACTTTTCATGCAATCAAACGATAAAAATGAGGTCGTTTCCTCTAATTCTTCCTTTGTCAATTGCTGTCTCTCCAGAAAGACACACAACCTTTGCAAAACATCTGCCAAATCATGTTGCATTTCTTCATAGGCCACAAAGAATATATAAGGTTCGTGGCGCATTTTCCAAAAGTCCACTACATGTGTCCAGAACTTGCTGTAAATTATTTCGTCGTTAAGAAAGTCTTCTACAAATTCCGATATGCTTTTACCCCGCCATAGATCTATGCCTTTGGTGAAGTGAAAAGAAGAGACAATAACATCCTTTACATTGCGGGCTACATAGATCATCTGAAAGTTTTCATCACTTAGGAGGTTTGCCAAATTGTTAAATTAATAAAAAATTGTTTTGACTAACCTTTTGCTTCTTCTGCCATATTTCCAGTGGTAGTAAATTTGCGGGCATGTGGGTTTTGATTAAGCGGGGACATGGAGCTTGCTTACACAATTCTATGGCATTTTGGACATTGGGAAAAAGGGCGTTAAAGCTAAAGTAAGTGAAAAATAAAAAAATAAAGTAGATCATATTAGAATTATCTTTTAACAGGTTTGTAATCGATATCCGTTGAAAAATATTGATGCAATTGTAGAGACTAACACATCCTTTGCCTAACACATCCTTTGCTACCTTAGCCAAGCTGTGATTCTGACAACAATTAACCATTTTACTCACTCAAAAAAGACAGTTCTGCTCACGGGAGGCAACTGTTTGGCCTTTTGAAAGTCCAAATTATTTAGCAATAGCCAAGCACATCCTTGCATCCAAGTTGTGCCTGCCTTCATAAAAGCCACCACAAAGACGTCATCCTTACGCAGTTCGAAATTTAAATATTCCTCAAACACGTTATCAAAATTAGTTGGCATTGTACACCATGACTCAGACCAGTTTTTCTTAAGGGTTATATTTTTACCCTCAGTCGAGTATTTTTTTATGACATAAGGTAATCTCGCTTTGGTGGATTCACTTTCGTATGGGACAGAATTAAGTAATTCCACATCAATTAGATTAAAATTTTTTTAACTTCAAGAAAACTTTTGCCTTTATAAAACCTTTTAAGCAACTGAAATATTCATGCGAATTTGCTTTTGAAGCTAGTCAAGTTCTTTTTTATTTAAACAATTAGTTGTTTTAGTTTTTCAGGGTTAAAATAAATAAAAAAAAACAGTTAGAACTGGAAGAAAGTGAACTTATTTCACCATACACCAATGTTTACTTGGTTTTTCTTACAAATATCTGTAAAAATTTAGTGAAGTTAAGGTGACTTTGTGAAAAGGGGTTTAAATGGATCCCACTCTTAAATAAACAAGTTTTGAAGGAGTTTCTTGCAATTATTTCCTTTTTTATAAAGACTTTTCAGGCAAACTTCGAAGCATAATTTTTAAGAAATTTTAAAAAGTCCTTGAAACCCCCATACACGGTTTAATACAATGATGCGCAAACAACACTTGTGTATATAGAAACAATGGTAAAATATGAACTGGTCGATAGTAATTGATCCGGAATTAAAAAATATTCAGGAAAGCTTTTTGCGGCAGGACGATCAGTACAATTCGTATAGCTTGAGTTCACCTCAGTTAGCCCAGTATTCTGGGACGTTTCAGCCCTCTTGAAAAACGCATTATACCCAAGCCGTCCATGTAGATGGTGCGGGTAGATAAAAAAAGCGATAATAAAATGCATAATAAGATTTTATCACTCTGATAGCGTATAAAAAATTGCTGATATGGGACCTTATACATGCATACAAACATACATGTTCACACACATTTGCATTTAACCCGCTAAATCGTAAGAGAAGTTTTAAGAATTAACTAAAAGTATTAAATGCGATAAAAATTAAACAAATTGCATGATTTTCGTTAAAACCTATATATAGAGTTTAGATCTATTTTTCTATTTTTATATCTAATAACTTCAATAGCACTTAAATCCATGTGAAAGAATAGTTCTTGAACACTTAGTTGACTCTCGACCTGAATCGGGGTTACAGAATTTTACTTTGTATTTCCAGACGAACCAAAATATTTAAAAATGCATAAGTACCAAAATTGTGAAGAAGTACTTTAAGCCGACTTTGCTAACTCATTAAGGGTCACTAGCCTTTAAATTTATATTTCTAGCGTCATAAGCTGGAAAAGTGCAAAAGAGTGTTTCTCGTCCTCTTTGCCGATTTTTTAACTCAACCTGAGTCAGCAGCCTTTTATTTTATGTTTCTGCAGTCAGAAGCTCAAAAAATGCTAAAAGGTGCCAAAAAGTACTTTTTGTCTACTTCCGAGCTCATTCAGGGTAAATTGCCTTAAACTTAATATTTCTAGAGATATAAACTCAAAATATGTAAAAAAGTACCTTAAATGTAAAACAGTATTTTTTGTCCACTTTGCTGATTTCTGAACTTAACCTAAGCCGTAAACTCAAAAAATGCAAAAAAGTACCCAAAATGTAAAAAAGTACTTTTTATCCACTTCGCTGATTTCTGAACTTAACCTAAAACGTAAATTAAAAAAATGCAAAAAAGTACCCAAAATGTAAAAAAGTACTTTTTGTCCACTTTGCTGATTTCTGAACTTAACCTAAGTCGTAAACTCAAAAAATGCAAAAAAGTACCCAAAATCTAAAAAAGTACTTTTTATCCACTTTGTTGATTTCTGAACCTAACCTAAGCCGTAAACTTAAAACATGCAAAAAAGTACCCAAAATGTAAAAAAGTACATTATGTCAACTTTGTTGATTTCTGAAGTTAACCTAAGTCGTAAACTCAAAAATGTCAAAAAAGTACCTAAAATGTAAAAAAGTACCTTTTTATGCTTTGCTGAGTTCTGTACTTAACCTAAGTCGTAAACTTAAAACATGCAAAAAAGTACCCGAAATGTAAAAAAGTACTTTATGTCAACTTTGCTGATTTCTGAAGTTAACCTAAGTCGTAAACTCAAAAATGTCAAAAAAGTACCTAAAATGTAAAAAATTACTTTTTGTCCTGAATTTAACCTAAGTTGTAGACTTAAAACATGCAAAAAAGTACCCAAAATCTAAAAAAGTACTTTTTATCCACTTTGCTGATTTTTGAACTTTACCTAAACCGTAAACTCTAAAAATGCGAAAAAGTACCCAAAATGTAAAAAAGTACTTTTTGTCCTATTTGCTAATTTTATTTAGAGTCAAAAATTTAAGAAATGCAAAGAATAATCATATGATTTGGTTTTTTTAGGTATATTTTTGGTAACTTTTTGATTGTCAAAGTATGAAATTAACGTAGACACAGATATCTGTTGAACCGTGTTCCGCAATTTATTATTTTTTTTATCATTTATCATTTTTATTATTTTATAAACATATATATTAAAAATTTTTCCTACTTATGTACATACATATGTATATACATTTTACTTCTTTATTATTATTTTGATAATTTTTTAACAATTACGGGTTTTCTTTTTATTGTAAAAAGTAAGTTTGTTAGTTATAAGAAATATTTTAATAAGGCAAGAAGCCAGAAATATATTTGTTTAGTTCAAGAGAAACTAACATTGTGTTCTTACTTCTCAGGGAAAAAATCACCCCCTGTTTGGACTGGGTACCTTTTTATATTTTTGTTAAATTTTTCAATCCTGAAAACGTCTCTTTTCTACACGGATAGCAGTGCCTTTGGCTTAATACTTTGTTTAAATTAATTTTTAAAACAGCTCTTACGAAGTAGAGGGATAAAGTGTGTTAAATAAATTTACGATTTACCATACGAAATTCTATTGTTTCTTGCTAAAAAGGAAATGTAAAAAATTTAGTTCTTTAGATCTAAAAAGAAGCACTTTCTTTAAACATCATGGCTAATGAAAACGTTTTGAAAACCTTAGAATGTGTTAATAAATCCTCCAGGTCTGGGATGACAATTCCCATCAAGAAATTTGCCACCGAAGGCAGATATATTCCCCTAAAGAGAAATTGGTCACAGGCTTGGTGCACGATGCCGGCTCATTTCGAAAAGATTTTTGATGAATTTTATAATTTTCGTTTAAGAGAAGATGATGTTTTTGTGGTGACATTTTTCAAATGTGGCACTACCTGGATGCAAGAGTGTGCCTGGTTGTTATTAAATAATTTGGATTATAAGAAATCTAAGGAAGAAGTCGTTATGGTTAGAAGTCCGTTCCTAGAGTGAGTTTTTTATAAGGATTAAAAGAAAAATTTAAAATGCTTATTATTTTGCAGTTATCATGGCAGTTTTCCAGGTCTACCAAATCACGTGGAACTTTGCGAAAAGCTGCCAAGTCCACGTCTAATTAAATCCCATTTGCCAGCCAACCTCTTGCCTTTAGAAATATGGAAAAAGAAGCAAAAGGTATGGAAAAAAACTAAAAAGATTTATTTATTTATTGTATTTTTCAATCTTTAAAGGTTATTTATGTGGCCCGCAATGCCAAGGATGCAATTGTCTCTTCCTTTCATTTTACCAAAACTTTGGGCATGTGGCAGGGTAAGGATTTAAACGATTTTGTAGACAATTTTATAAACAACGAAATAACTTACACACCTTTCTGGTCACATACTCTCGACTTTTATCAAATGCGTCATGAGCCCTTTATTTTCTTTGTCACATACGAAGAAATGAAACGTGATTTAGCAGATGTATTGCAAAGATTGTGTGTGTTTTTGGAGAGACCAAAATTAGATAAAAACGAAATGGAGGACTTATTACGTCATTTATCATTTAATGAAATGAAAAGTAATCTTAACACATATTTTTATATAAATTTCTATTTTGAATTTTAATAAATTTATTTATTCCTTTAGAAAACAATGCTACAAATTTAACGGATTATTTAAATAGCAACAAATCTATTCCTTCAGAGGGGTTTCAGTAAGTCTTGTAATTAATTACACGAAAAAATTTATTATACCCTTCACATAGTGATAGGGTATATATCACTTTGTCATTCCGTTTGTAATTTCTTTATTATTCATTTGCGACCCCATAAAGTATATATATTCTGGATCCTTATAGATAGGGAAGCCGATTTAGCGATGTCCGTCTGTCCGTCTGTCCGTCTGTCCGTCTGTCCGTCTGTCCGTCTGTCCGTCTGTCCGTCTGTCCGTCTGTCCGTCTGTCCGTCTGTTGAAATCAAGTTTCCGGAGTCAAATAAAAAGATACAGACCAGTTAATGGTGTCAAACGATCAGAAATATCCCGCTAACAATCGCTATTTAAAATCAGCAAAATCGGTTCACTATTGACCGAGATATAAGCGAAAACCCAGAGTAACCCATTTTTTTTAGGACAAAATCTGTGCATATATCCCTATATATCTCAGTAAGTATAGTCACTCTTGCCACAAAACTTGGCACGGATACTCCTAAAGAAGGGACCTAAATAATAGAAAAAATTTTTTCAGATAGGACCAGGGGAAGGGGTATTTTTTCTACAATTGCACAAATTTGGTGAAATATTTTATGCGCTATATCTCGTAAACTATAACAGCTATCGACTTAAAATGTTCTACAAAAAGTAATTGCACGCTAAGGGCTACGCGTTAAAGAAAAAATTTTTTGGGTGGGGGCAAAAAAAGGGGTAGCTCCCATACAAATCGACAATTGTTATAAAATATTCGATACGCTATATCTCGTAAACTATAACATCTATCGACTTAAAATGTTCTACAAAAAGTAATTTTGCGCAAAGGTCTACACTTAACAGAAAAATTTTTTTGAGTGGGGGCAAAAAAAGGGGTAGCTCCCATACAAATCGACAATTGTTATAAAATATTCGATACACTATATCTCGGAAACTATAACAGCTATCGACTTAAAATGTTCTACAAAAAGTAATTTTACGCAAAGGTCTACATTTTACAAAAAAATTTTTTTGAGTGGGGGCAAAAAAAGGGGTAGCTCCCATACAAATCGACAATTGTTATAAAATATTCGATACGCTATATCTCTGAAACTATAAAAGATATCGACTTAAAATGTTCTACAAAAAGTGATTGTACGCAAAGATCTACACTTTAAAGAAACAATTTTTTTAGTGGGGGCAAAAAAAGGGGTAGCTCCCATACAAATCGACAATTGTTATAAAAAATATTCGATACGCTATATCTCGGAAACTATAAAAGATATCGACTTAAAATGTTCTACAAAAAGTAATTTTACGCAACGGTCTACTTTTTACAGAAAAATTTTTTTGAGTGGGGGCAAAAAAAGGGGTAGCTCCCATACAAATCGACAATTGTTATAAAATATTCGATACACTATATCTCGGAAACTATAACAGCTATCGACTTAAAATGTTCTACAAAAAGTAATTTTACGCAAAGGTCTACATTTTACAAAAAAATTTTTTTGAGTGGGGGCAAAAAAAGGGGTAGCTCCCATACAAATCGACAATTGTTATAAAATATTCGATACGCTATATCTCGGAAACTATAAAAGATATCGACTTAAAATGTTCTACAAAAAGTAATTTTACGCAAAGGTCTACACTTTAGAGAAAAATTTTTTTTAATAAGGGGCAAAAAAAGGGGTAGCTCCCATACAAATCGACAATTGTTATAAAATATTCGATACGCTATATCTCGGAAACTATAACAGCTATCGACTTAAAATGTTCTACAAAAAGTAATTCTACGCAAAGGTCTACACTTTAGAGAAAAATTTTTTTGAGTAGGGGCAAAAAAAGGGGTAGCTCCCATACAAATCGACAATTGTTATAAAATGTTCGATACGCTATATCTCGGAAACTATAACAGATATCGACCTAAAATGTTCTACAAAAAGTGATTGTACGCAAATATCTACGCTTTAAAGAAAAAGTTTTTTGAGTGGGGGCAAAAAAAGGGGTAGCTCCCATACAAATTAACAATTTTTATGAAATATTCGATACGCTATATCTCAGAAACTATAACAGATATCGAAATGAAATGTCATACAAAAAGTAATTGGGCAAGAAGGCCTACGCTATAAAAAAAATTTTTTTGAGTGGGGGCAAAAAAAGGGGTAGCTCCCATACAAATCGACAATTATTATAAAATATTCGATACGCTATATCTCGTAAACTATAACAGATATCGACTTAAAATAATCTACAAAAAGTAATTGTACGCAAAGACCTACACTTTAAAGAAAAATTTTTTGAGTGAGGGCAAAAAAAGGGGTAGCTCCCATACAAATCGACAATTGTTATAAAATATTCGATACGCTATATCTCGAAAACTATAAAAGATATCGACTTAAAATGTTCTACAAAAAGTGATTGTACGCAAAGATCTACACTTTAAAGAAACAATTTTTTGAGTGGGGGCAAAAAAGCGGTAGCTCCCATACAAATTAACAATTTTTATAAAATATTCGATACGCTATATCTCGGAAACTATAACAGATATCGAAATCAAATGTTCTGCAAAGAGTAATTGGACAATAAGGCCTACGCTTTAGAGAAAAATTTTTTTGAGTGGGGGCAAAAAAAGGGGTAGCTCCGATACAAATCGACAATTGTTATAAAATATTCGATACGCTATATCTCGGAAACTATAAAAGATATCAAAATCAAATGCTCTACAAAAAGTGATTGAACATCAAGCGCTACGCTCTGAAGAAAAAAATTTTCGGATGGTGGGTGAAGAAGGGGTGGCTCCCATACAAATTAACAATTTTTATAAAATTTTCGATACGCTACTTCTGGAAAACTATTACAGCTATCGACTTCGAATATTCTACAAAAAGTAATAATCAAATAATTCATACATTTTGGTGAAAAAGTTGGAGAAAAGCAGGGGGACTAGAACATTTAACAAGTTTTATTAACATTTAAATATGAATAATGTCGAAAACTTTTAAAACTCTCGACCTCAAATCTTCTTCATCTATTTCTATTATTCATACGAATGTTAAAATTTTGTTATTTTTTCTATGGGCTTTAAAACTCGCACAAGGTTTTTTATTGTATTATTTGCAGTACAAAATTACTCGGCTGGGTATATTTAAAGACCAATGTGAAGGGTATATAAGATTCGGCACAGCCGAATATAGCGCTCTTACTTGTTTTTAATTAAAATTACAAAAATTTTTAGGTTCATGCGTCGTGGCATTGTGGGCTCTTTTAAAGATGAATTAACTCCCGAATCAATTGCCAAAATCGATAAATGGTCGGCTGACTATTTGGGTCAATATGGCATTAAAGAAGAGGATATATTTGGTGAACTTTAAAATCCTTGAGAAAATATTTTCAGATAATAATAAAAGAAAATTTTTAAAACGACATGCTTGGCATAAGTAAATTAAAAGGTGTTATTATTGAAACTTTAACAATGTACATTGTTGTAAAATATTTAAAATTTTAATCCAAATTTTTAGCCTATTTTTTTGATGCGAAACAAAATAAAAACCATTAACACCAGTTCAGTTATATAATTAATAATATTAAAAAGAAATTTTTTCAATCCTTAATGCAGCAAATAAGAGCGCTATAATCAAAATTTTTTTTATTTTTATCCATTTTTTTTTAATTATTCTGATTTTCAAATAGGGGCAGGTGTCATATTTTAACCCAACTCTGCGGGGAAGTTGTGGGGACTTTGAGCCAAATTTTTTAAAATTTTGTATGGCAACCACCTTAGGAGGTAGATATAACTGGTATGTTTCATGAAAATATTTGCAAGGAAAAGTGAGTTGAAGTCAATCTTACATTTGACCGACCCACGGGCACCCTGGAAGCTGTAGGGAAGATTTATTACAATTTCCCAAACTTTGTATGGGAGCCCCCTTTGGCGATGAAGATATGGTGTATTTAGGTGTGTGCTAGGAATATGTTTTGGAGCAGAAATAATGGTGGTCGATGGTAAACTTTATTTCTTTAAGCCCGACTCTGGGAAAGTTTTGGTCATATTCACATCATTTATGCAAATTTTGTATGGCAACCCCTTTAGCTGATGGATATAGGGGGTAGATATGCTCCAGGAATATGTTTTGGAGGAGAAACTAGTGGGGGCTGTTGTAGGTTGTAAGGGTTTTTACCGTAATTTTTCTAAACTTTGTATGGCAACCCTGTTAGACGCTTGTGGTAGAAGGTAAGTATGTTCTATAAAAATAGGGAATATAATTGAGAGGGGAAACTAGTGGGGGTCTGTTGTAGGTGGTAGAGGTTTTACTGTAATTTTTTAAAATTTTGTAAAGCAACCCTCTCAGGGGCTGGAGATAGGGGAACAACTAATAAGAGTCCGGGTCAGTTGCAGAGATTTTAATGTACAAATTCTAGAGATATGAACAGATGTAGTCTTAGTTTTTGGCTTCTATATCGGTCAGCTATCGGGCAGTTTTGCTGGACTTCAATCATTAATTTTGGATAGTTTGATGATGTGGTTATATGCGGTATCGGGGGCTTTAAAAAGTTGATTCCAACCATAACACGGACAGACGGACATCCCTAAGCCGACTTCCCTATCTATGAGGACACAACAAATATATGCTTTGTCGCAGATGGATATTAAAGAAATTACAAATGGAATGACGATCTGTCGATTCGCCTACTAAGAATGATAATCCCAAAAATTATTTATTATTTGCTCGAAACAACCCAAACTTTGATTAAGTGGATGCCCTGGCAACTGACAATAAGCTTGCACAATAGTTGTGTTCAATAACTTTCCAGCAATGAGAGAGTAAAAATAAATATTTCAAAGTTGTTTTTAAAAATATTTGAAAGTAAATTAACACTTTTATAGCCAAAACTTGCAAGCAAATGTTTTTGCTTTTTGTTAGCTTATTTTATAAATTTTTTATGAAAGACTGTTTGATTAATTGTCTGATAGTAAAGTTTTTACTAGTAGAAACTATCAGAAACATTTGTGTTTCTGAACATATAACGCTCTTTTTTGGCTCTCTAGTTGTTAATTTTTTGTGTACGTGAACACTTACTAGCAATTATTATCGAAAATTATTGATAATTTTGTGTAAATGAACACACCTAATAATAGACCTAAATTAAATGATTTTATAAACAAAAGTTGAGTTTTTTATTTCTATTAGATTTTTCGTGGAATTGCCCATAATTTAAATCACACATACCCTAGTGTTAGTGTGGGCTTGCGGAAGGGTTTTATCTGTGAAGGCCCTACTGGCAGAAAGAGAGGGAGTGAGTGAAAGGAAGAGAGCAAGGTACACTTATCAGGTAGGAGCGGTTCTACAAAAACAACTAAAACCGTCATAAGAATGTCAGAGACAAATAACAAAAACTCACAAAATCTTTCTTCTTCTTTTTGAGCTTTTCTTACGATACTACAGTTGTTGTTTGTATAAAAGGAAGAAAATACATAAACATAAACAAAATTTGACATTAATATAACGAAATACCGTTACTCAGCTGTTTATCTGAGGCTACCTGATAAGTGTACCCTGGAAGAGAGATAACACTTTAAATAAAATAAACAAATAAAAACAATTAATCTACTTACAATTTATAAACATTTTTTATCATTTTTTTTATTCAGTTTAGAAGACCCACTCTTGTTGCTTTAGTCTATCAGCAAAATGTTTACTGTGCGTACACGTTTATCGGAAAATATAAAAAAGCGTCAAAATCGAGCTTTTTTTGAAATAGCAGCCAATGGTGCCCATATACCATTGAAAGAAGAAAACTGGTTACAACGTTGGTGTTCTCTGCCCATAACTGAAGATTTTTTTAAAAAACTGTATGAGTTTCAAGTAAGAGAAGATGATGTTTTTGTTGTGACCTTTCCAAAATGTGGCACAACTTGGATACAGGAAGCCACTTGGCTGTTGGTTAACAATTTGGCCTTTGATAAAGCAAATGCAGAGTGTTTGTGGTTTCGTAGTGTCTATATGGAGTGAGATTAATAATTATCTATATGCCTTATTATTTTACTGTGTTTTTTTTTTATTGTTTTTAGTTTAAGTGGCTTGTATATGGATATGCCCCTGAATACCATTGAATTGGCGGAGCAGGCTACCTCGCCCAGAGTTCTAAAGTCTCATTTGCCGGCACATTTAATACCGAAACAAATATGGGAAAAGAAATCAAAGGTAGGGGTAGTAGAGTTGTGTTTATAAGTATGTAGTTTCAAAAATCATATAAAGCTTTTTGACGAGCTTTTAAGCTTATAATATTTACAAAAATACATTTTTGTCATGTCTGTCTATCTGGCGTGAATAGTTAAATTTAAAGTAAAATGTTTGGAAGAGCAATTTATAAAATCACACCCAATTTATAAGTAACACCAGGTGGTGTTACGGGCACAGCTGATCTACTTTTTTTTAATTTTACATATCCTTTTGACACCAGAGCCAACGAAAATGTTACTCACCACAATTTTGTTGTTGTAGAATCACCATTAATTCCCCTTAATGACACTTAAGGTGCATGTATGTATAACAGGTGGCCTTAGTTAATCAGCTGAGTAAAAGTGTTTCGTTTTTTAAATGTTTTATGTTTTCTTATGTATATGTATGTTGTTCTTATTTCCTAACAACAACTGTAGTTTTCTAAGAAAAGCTCAAAGGTGTTAGTAAAGAACTTGCGAGTTTTTGTTATCTGTTTTTGACATATATATAATGATTCAGTGGTTTTTGTTTGCCACCTGATATATATGCGGCTTCGTCATACCCGTCAAATTCTTTAAGTCTAAATTATGAGCAGAAATCATAATTTCTTTTGCATTTCCTATGATTAAACTTAAAAACATATCATCTTTAGAAATTAACAAAAAATTTAAGGAAGTTTTAGTTAGTCATGCCCGACTACATTATACCCTATACGACATTTAACAAAAGGGCTATTTTAAAAAATATATCAAAAGTAATAGTTTTTAGTATAATAGTTGGTGGCATAAAAATAAAATAAAAATTTTGTGAAGGTAAAGTAATCCACGACACTTAAAGCCAAAAATGTTAAATCCGAGATGGGATATTTATGGGGGCTTTGTCAAAAAATGCACAAGAAACAACTTTTTGGTGCCAAATTTCATTAAAATATCTTTAAAATTTCCACCTGCACTTTGATCACAAAAATACATGGACACCCAGCTGAATTGACGGTTGGACGGATATACTTAAATCAACTCAGGAAGTAATTCTGAGTCGATCAGTATACTTGAAGGTGTGTCTCAAGAAATTATTTTTGGTCACATCAAGCATGTGCACAAATGCATATAAAAATGTGAGTAATGTATTAACACCCTCCTATGGCGTTTCCTGCCCGTACCAGGCTTTAGGTTTGTTTATAGTAATTCTCAATAAGTTTATACAACTTATTATATAAAGGCAGCAAATATTCATAAGGTTTTTCAAGAATTTCATTGGAGTCTACTATTGTATTATATTGAAAAAAAAGTCATAAAAATAATTTACAATTACTTTCTCTGTATTAGATTGTTTACTGCGCCCGCAATCCTAAGGACATGGCTTTATCCTACTTTCACTTTCATCGTGGCCTCGGTACTTGGGAGGGTGATATAAACGAATTCGTTGAGGATCTTATCAACAACGATATATTGTATTCACCCTACTGGGATCATATAATGGACTTTTGGCGCATGCGAGAGGAGAAAAATATATTTTTCACCACCTATGAAGATATGAAAAGGGATTTGAGGTCCGTATTAATAAAACTAAATGCGTTCCTGGAGAAACCGCAACTAACCGAAGAGCAACTGAAGCAATTGGAAAAGCATTTATCATTTGAAAATATGAAAGGTAAAGGGCAAGATGTGTGGAGAAGGAACACGATATAAAACTCATAACTTTTGTGACTTATTTCATATAAAGAATAAGTCTGGTTATATATTTCGTCCTTTAGAAAAATAAAAAATTTTTTCTCTTAAGACACCTATAATAAAACTTTTATTTTTAAATAATTATGTTTTCGATATTTTTTTTATATTTTTTTAGCCAATAAAAATCTTAATCTCACTTATTATGTAAAATCCGAACATGGCAGGGCAAGTGTGCGTCCAGATTTTGAGTAAGTTCTTTAAAAGTTGTTTAATATAATTAAATTCTGTAAATGTTTTACTTTTTTTAGATTTATGCGTCGCGGCATTGTGGGCTCTTATAAAGATGAATTGTCTCCTCAAGTTCACAAGCAACTTGATGACTGGATTGCAGAAAATTTAAGCAAATTTAACGTTAAACTGGAAAATATTTTTGGAAATATTTAACTTAAATAAATATTAAGAATAAAAGAAAAAACATATGCCTACATACTTACTTACAAAGAAAAAATTACGATGAATTTGTTATATTAATTGCCATCCATAATAACTCGATTATTCGAATAATTTGTAATCGATTAATCGCTCAAGTAAAAAATTTCGCAAACTTCAAATAAAGACTAAGAATGTCTAATCGAAAAAATCGCTTTCGAAAGCATGTTCAGTTGATAGAACTGCTTACACATATGCATACATTGGCAGTTGGCGACCCCACAAAAGTAGTTACATATACATATGTAGGGTGACCATTCGTACTAATTTCATTAGTGCATGTACTGATTTTTTTTATTTGGTGTCCTAAAAATTTGTGTACTGATATGGCAACTTTTGTGCTGTTAAGTGTTGGCAGCCCTAGAAATCAACTCGACAACTGGCAGTTTAGGTATCGAACATTACACGATAAAGCGATATGTCTTCCTTATGGTTTAATTTTTATGAAACGATCAGTAATATTGCTGAAAAAATAACAAAAAAAAACAATATTTTTAAAACGTTGAAGAGCAGCAAAATTTTTCCAAAAGTAGAGAAACAGGCTGCCATACAAAAAGAAGCAGAGAGACTTTAAAAGACAAGCCCTTAAATCAAAAAGTCTGCTTAATTAAACAGAAATCATTTTTGCTTAAAATCATTACTTGCAGTAAAATGTGAATCAAAATAAAAATCCAAAGCTATGTAAAAACGCCCATAACTTTCCAGATTCGGCCTTAAAGAAAAAAAGTGTAGGACCGACCTCCCTTCAGTTTATCCTTCCAAAAAAAATACTCATAGAATATTCTTAATCTCTATCGCCTAGGGGGGCTCCCATACAAAGTTTGGAAAATTGTAATATTAATCCCCCCCCTTCCCCCCCCCCCCCATAACAGTTTCCAGGTTGCCCGTATATAGGACAAATGTAGGACTGACCCTTACTCATTTTTCCTTGCAAATAACTTCCTGAAGCATACTTACCCCTTATCTGCACCCCCTAAGGAAGTGGCAATAAGGACTTTGAAAAAATCAGCCGATTGTAGCGTTTGCACAAGGTGGGCCAAAAGAAGTTATCCGATGTTGTTTGCAATGCGTTTGGCGGTCGACAAGCTGCAGTTGTTGCACGAACTGAACTTTGTACGGGAACATGCGCAGGTTTTTGACCAAAATTCGCCTTAGAGACGAACGACTGATGGCTAATTGCGAGGCACGGCGTCTAGTCAATGTTTCTGGCGACAGCTCAACATCCTCGCTAACAGCGGCGATATTCTCGGCAGAACGGTCACTCCGGGGCCGGGCACTCTTGGTAGCGTCTCGTGTGGTCCCATGCTCTTAAAGGTTGGTGGCCAAACGGGTCAGTGTTTGCGCAGTCGGTGCCGGACGACCGAGGAATCGGCGACGGAATTCGCGCTAACTCAAAACCACAGACAAATTGTTACGCAAAAAAAATAGACACGTTTATTCCGCGTTCTTATTTACTTATTTACTTGTATTCTACATTTGTCTAGTTCACATATGTCAAAATAGATTTGCCACTGGCAGCCATTTGCAAAAATTTGAGCATCTTCCAATAGGGTAATTTCTTTTAGCCCACCTTGTACTTCTTATTTTTACAACTTCACTATAAAACAAAAAGTCTTAGAAAGATATATTAATAAAGTTGAATGTTATTTTGTTGATGTCTCTACTTATGATTGTCGCTTTAATTTTTCTGAAAAAATAAAAGAAAAAATTAACTCCAAACGAAAATCCCTATTTTTGCTTATTCGTTGTTGTGAATAATTGTAGAAACTAGTTTCAAAGTAAATTGCACTACAATTGAACTGCTTCTTCATTTAAATAATTTACAGTTAGATACTGTAATAATTTTCTAAGTGTAGCGAATTAATTGCTAGCAGTAATGTAAATAAATATTGTTTATTTTTCTTTTTATACAAATAAAATTAAATACATAACACCTCTTACTAGTTTAGGCTGGCATGAGATAACATAAATTTATCTTTTAAGGTCCCACTGTCAGGAAAAGAAAAAATTAGTAAATAATATATGATTTACTGATATTAACTCATATCTTCTTTACCTTCAATTTTTGCTTTAGTTTTATACCAAAATGTTAACTGTGCGAACACGTTCTTTAAAAAATATTAAAAAGCGTCAGAATATACCTCTTGTAGAAATAACAGCAAATGGTGCTCACATACCCTTGAAGGAAGAGAATTGGCTACAACGTTGGTGTCTTCTACCCAACACTGAAGGCTTCTTTAGAAGACTGTATGAGTTTAAAGTCCGAGATGATGATGTTTATGTTGTGACCTTTCCGAAATGTGGCACAACTTGGATACAAGAGGCCACTTGGCTGTTGGTAAACAATTTGGACTTTGATAAAGCAAATTCACAAGCTTTGCGTTATCGTAGTACCTTTATGGAGTAAGAGATAAGCAAAATTTATTTCTTTTATTAGTTCATGGAACTTTCCTTTAATGTTAGCAGTTTCACTGCTTTTAATTCAAATGTATCTATAAATACAATTGACTTAGCAGAGCAGGCTTCCTCGCCCAGAATTTTAAAGTCTCATTTGCCGGCGCATTTAATACCAAAACAAATATGGGAAAAGAAATCAAAGGTAATAAGTATGCATTAATGTGTGTTTCCAGTTATGTTAAGCCTTTAATGAGATTTGAAGTATTTTTAAAGTAAAAAGATTTTAGTTTTTATAAGTTTTGTTTTTGTATTTGACCAATTTGATGATATTATTTGTTTCTATGGGGGTTTCCCACGGGCTATATAAAGTCAACTGTTTTCATATATAAATAAAAACGAACTATATATTCATTTTCAATTTTAGTTTTATTTTCCCGACGTTTCGTTTGCTTTTTTCAAACTTCTTCAGGGGTTCTTGTTGTTGTTTTTTGAAAATCTGGCATAAGTACAATAATTTAATATAATTAATTATTCTAATACACTATCACAGTCAACACTTACAATTCGTCTTACATTGCACAATTATGTATTTTATATTATTCTAAAAAACTGGACTTCACGACACAGATATGAATAATAAATAATTAAATAAATAAATAAACATGTAAACAAACTGGTAGTCAGACTTAATTTAGATTTTAGTTTTAGTTTTGAAATAATTTAAAATATTTGTTTGCCATGTCTGTGTTTTAAATATGTATGACTGGGCCGAATCTTGCATACAATTCACATTTATCTTCTTGTATTCCCAGTCATCTGATCTGAATAATTTATTTTCAAAACGTAAAAAATATAATTAGAGTTTTAAAATAAGTATATACAACTACTTTAGTCTATATAATAAGCCCCACATTAAGAGCAACAGCCAAAACAAGAACAATTGCTTGAAGTTTATTGCTGTAAATGTCTTTTAAAACAATAAGTAAAACAGCAATGTCAAATACAAACCCAATTTTAAATTCACTTGTATAGGGGCTACCATTTTTCTTGTTTCTATTCGAAAAATATTTCTTTTAAATAATAGAAAGATAAAAAAAAATTCTTCTAGTAGGAGCAAGTAGATTGCTGTAGAGAATGGTGCGTTTGAAATAACCATTCAACGTTTGATAGTCCAATTAAATTATTTTTCGAAGTGTCGATATTGTAGTACTATTATTCTGTGGAAGCTTAATCGCATTTATGGGGCAGCCACTCCCCTTACTGTAACTTAACTATTTATTTTTTGTTTTAAATATAAATTTCTTTAAAAAAAATTAAAATACAGGGTGTCTGGTGGCTAATTTATACATATTTTTAAAAATTATTACAACAAAAAGTAATACACAGTGCGGAGGGCGGGTGGCACCATTGGGATTATCTATTTTGCGAATTTGTTGGTCACGATGTCGCAGTAATGTAAATTAAGAGCAAGATTCTTACGTAATTGCTCGTCGACAATTTTGTTAAAAATTCGATATTCGGCAAGGGCCGAGTGTAAATTTAATTTGCTTATGGGTGCAGAGATTTTGCGCGACTGCTACGGCTATAAATGTCCCACGGCAAGGGACCAGTCGATTTTTAAGGACTCTCAAAAACATTGAACTGGTTAAAAGCAGTTTACGTGAAAATCTGCTACTTTAAATACGGAGAGCAGCCTCCCTAGGACTTCCAAGAGCGATCATTCATGCAATTTCAAATTAGGATCTGAAGTTTCATCCTTTTAAAACTGAAATCGTTTCAGAATTGGAAGAAAATGACTTTGATTAATGCAAAACAATTTTGTGAAGCGATGTTAGAGCATTTTCGAGTGACGATGCTTATTTTCACTTAAACGGCCACGTCAGCAAGCAAAACTGCCGTTATTGGTCTCCAATAACCCGCAACCCCGGTTGAAAAATCACTGCATTGCCTCAGGGTAACTGTTTGGTGTGCCTTATTTACACATGAGATAATTGGGGCATTTTTTTCAAAAATTCCTGAGGACTGGCGACAAATATTAACGGTGAAAATCACCAACTTACATCGTGTTCTTTACACACGTGGTTTCAACAGGATGGGGTGATTGCAAACACAGCTAGAGCTTCGATGAATTAGCTTCGAGGAACATTTTCCCCAAAAGCTGATCAGTTGTTTTTGGCATATCCCATAGCCGCCGAGGTCTTCCGATCAATTTCCCATGACTTTTTTTATTAGGCTACCTCAAGGATAGAGTTTATAATGTCAATCACCAATCTCTTGTGGCTTTAAAGGAAAATATTGGTCGAGAAATCAGCTCAATTGAACCAAGCTTACGGCAGCGTGTGGCGTAATACAAAATGCTCTGTTTTGAACAGTGTATTCAACTCGACGTAATTGGATGACATACTCTACTCCTTAAATAATAAATATGGCATTTCTATATTACCGCCCAATTCTCTTAATAAAACTTTGTGTCAGTAATAACGTTTTTTATTTAAGTTTTAAAATATAAATTTGCCATTAGACACCCTGTATAACCCTAAGTCAGAATAAAAGCTAAAATTTGCCCTAAAGCAATTAGTTAAAAAAAAATAATATTATCATGTATATTTTTTAAAATGCTCATATTATACTTACATTACTTTGGTTTGAAATATGTTGTTTAAAAACTGTGGCGCATTAAAAATCTTTGTTAAGGGTTTGTTATTTTTCTTATTCTTATCCAAAAACTTTTATTCCTAAATAGGCACATCACAGAAGGATTACTTTGCGGCTGGTTTGAAGTCTAAATGTAGCGTATTGAATTTTTCTTTTAATTTATGCAATTGCAAGGTGACTTCCACTTTTCTTGCTTCTTTCGAAAAATCTTTTCTTCCCAATTAAGCTCACTAACTTTAAGGTATCTGCGCTAAAATGTGTGGTAACAGTACCCATAGTTAGATAGATATTCTGGGATATATGTATGTACATATGTATGGATTCTGTCTTCTTTAAAAAATATATAATCTCAGGTTTTTGCTTATATTGCAATACGTAGTAAACAAGGCGCACGTAAACAGGTGACCTTAGTTAATCAGCTAAGTAACGGTATTTTAGATGTTGAATTGTCAAAATTTGTTTACGTTTATGTTTTGTTTCTTTTTCACCAACAACAACTATAAAATCTAAGAAAAGCTCAAAAAGTAGAAGAAAGAATTTGTGAGTTTTTGTTATCTGTCTTTGACATTCGTCCTACCTTTTTAGTTGTTTTGGTAGAACCGCTCCCACCTGTATGCATACGCCTTGGTAGTAAACTATCTTGCTGATTTGAAATAGCAATCTGCCCCCCTGTTCTGTAACTGACGAGAAGTTTTCGCAGCGAGAAAATTTTTTTATTGTCATAGTCTTCCGATTATTTACAGTGTGACTTAGATAATACATAAACTCTCATTATACAACGTTAAAAGTTAAAATAGTTAGGTTTATCGTGTTCATCCTGTCTTTTACAAGGCGACTATAAACTTTTCGATGCGAGAAGTTCTCACTAAAGTTACAGAACACAGGCACTGTTTAGTAATAATTCTGATAGTTTGACACCAGAACGTTGTCTATAAGATAGACAAACATGGCTAAATAAGTTTTCCTGTCATTTATAATCCAAAATATATATATTACACTTATAAAGTCACCCATTTTAGATTGTTTACTGCGCCCGAAATCCAAAGGACATGGCTGTTTCGTTTTTTCACTTTCATCGTGGCCTCGGTTCTTGGAAAGGTGATATACACGAATTCGTTGAGGATCTTCTTAATAACGATATAATGTATTCACCCTACTGGGAGCATATAATGGACTTTTGGCGCATGCGAGAGGAGAAAAATATATTTTTCACCACCTATGAAGATATGAAAAGGGATTTGAGGTCCGTATTAATAAAACTAAATGCGTTCCTGGAAAAACCGCAACTAAGCGAAGAGCAACTGGAGCAATTGGAAAAGCATTTATCATTTGACCATATGAAAGGTAAAGGATACAACTTAAAAAGTTAGAAATATAAAAGATTTTATTTGACTTTCAAGTTTTTTTTGCAAAATTTTTTTTGTATATTTTTTTAGCCAGCAAAAGTCTTAATCCTACTTTATTAATAAAATCCGTTAACAGATCATCAAGTGTGCGTTCAGATTTTGAGTAAGTTTATTCTAAACAATTTTTTTACAAACTGATTATCTTTTTGTATTTTTATTAGATTTATGCGCCGCGGTATTGTGGGTTCTTACAAAGACGAACTGTCTGCACAAGCTCAGAGACAATTAGACCGCTGGATTGAGGATAACTGCAGTAAATTCGATATTAAACTTGAAGATATTTTTGGAAAATTTTAATTAAAATACAGAATAAAGATAAGTCAAATATTTGCATGTATACATGTCTCTTACTGGAAAAGAGTTATAAATTCAGGGTTAGGAGAGGTTGATTGTAGGAGGTTAGTGACCAGGGAAATACCACAAGGTCGAGTTATATCACCCCTTTTGTGGCTCCTAACAGTCATCAGCATATTGAGGTAGCATGATGCTAAAAGAAGAAAGATAGTTAAATATTCAGAGAAAGTGGTCATTAAGGTCAGGGAATAGTCTCTACCAATTGACGGGGAGCTACTGAAGTTGGCGTTTTTGGAACTTTCTTCATAAATGTCGGAGAACGGGTTTGACATGAATCCTAAGAAGAAGGGACTAGTTCTCTTTACCAGCATGTATAGGTTCGCAGCTTTTAGAAGCCTGAAACTTAAAGTGGTTAACTTAAAACTGCCATGTGAGACTAAGTATCTTGGGGCTATCCCTGATAGTAAGCTGTCATGGCTTAGAAATACTCAAAGAGAAAAAAAGGCTCTCAATGCATACGATGCATGCAAAATTCCAGAGCAAATAGTTAGGGCTCTTAGCCAAAGGTGGTAAACTGGACTTACACAATGGTTGTAAGACCTTTTTTGACGTATGATTGCACTGTATGGAGGAGGGGATAGAAAAAGCTGCTATAGAAGCTTCCTAATAAAATCTAAAAAGGTTATTCTCTTAGCATCGCTGGTGCACTAAAAAGTACAACTCCAAGGACAGTAGGCGTCATTCTACACTCGGTACCCGCTGTGACTAAGTAATAAGAATGACAGCAAGAAGTTTTGTCAGACTAGACAAGTAAGGGTTCGGAAGATTTGTGAGGCTTGAAATAAATTTTTTCTTTAAGTGTATTCAAACGGGAAAATATATTTCAAACTTTATAATAGTTGGCCAAGGCAGTTTAATAGTATTTTTTTTTTGAAAGAAAAGAAATTGGGGGAAAATTTTGAAATTAATTTGAATTTTATGTACAAGTCTGATCTTTTAGGGGCAAGAACCTTCTCATTATATCTGAGCACGGCCGGAATATCAGAGCCTTAATGGTTGGTCCGTTACAGATTTCTAAATACTATTCAAGACCAATACTTTTGCTTGAGGATCTGAGTTAAGTCCGGGGATCTAGAACGGATTATATGGCCACGAAGGTCAGTTTTAAGATAGCATCACCGATAACAACAGACTACATGATGCGTGTGGTGTGATCCGGCAGGAGAAAGTGGCTATTTTAAAGTAACTGATTTTAAAGTGGAAAACGTTTCAAGAAAAAGTGAGGTCACTATTCAAGGGGACAGTAAGACTTTATTTAAGGTCTCGAAAGTGCATTGCGTCAGGTATAAGCTGCCGAGGGACTGCTGAAAGCAATAGGTGGGATTATGGATACTATCAAAGTCAGACTTTGTTGGGTTTCAGGGCAATAAAATTGCTGACAAACTCTCATGTGAGACTCGGCTCTGAGTGTGACATATAGCAAGGAAGCTGTAAGACCACCAATAAATCACTATTTTAGGACATAGCTGCCAGATTTGATGATTTATCGTCATTTTGACGATTTTTGGTGGCAAAAATAGTCTTTTGACGATTGGACGATTTTCACCCTAAATTTGACGATTTTTAAAAATTACAATTTTGAGCTTTTTTTTAGAGAAAATCAAAGGCTAAAAAGGAAATTTTATTTTTTCATTTAAAAGAAATACAATTTAAAATATTAAAAATTTTAGTTGAAATATTTTTTATATAATAATGATTAGAAATATTTTAAAATATTTCTAATATTCGAAAGTAGTCAGTCATTATTATAATTATTTCATATAAAATTTTTTATTTTGCTTAAAATTATAAATTTCTCTTTTAAGGCTTTTTTTTCTATTTTAGAAGAAACTACTTGTAAACATTTTGTATGCCGAGTTTATTTTATTAATAGGCAAATGATTGTAAAAAAAGATAACTTTTAGATTAAGCGATTCCAGGTTGTTGGAAAATTCTGAAATACAAATAGAAATTTCTGAAATGCAATTGGAAAGTTCTTAAAGATAAATAAAAATTTTCTAAAATTTAATTGGAAATTTCTGAAAGCTGTATCCAATATAAAGCGTATCTAAGATTTTATAAGGTTGGTTCGTCTGTATGGGTACTACCATTTTTTTTTTTTTTTTAATGTAAACATCATTTTAAGATGACCTTGTGCAGACTTAAAGGTATGCTTAGGTACCGTGTACCAAAAATTGCATAAAAATGGTTTATTGGTATGGGATCTACCTCTTTCTCTGCTCTTAGCCATTAGATTTTTTACAAAATGTAGGTAATATTGTACAATAACTTTGTAGTAAGTTAAAAGTCAAGAGCTACTGCGGTTTGTAAAATATAGCGTTTCAAAAATTTCTTAAAAATGGTTCACTTGTATAAGGGCTACCACTCTGCTATCCACATCATGCTGCAACCATACTGTAGTAGGCTTTAAGTACATTGCTATAACATTTTTCCACATATGAAAAATTTCATAAAATATTTACAATTGTAGTGGAGGTACCACCTTCCCTACACCTATCAAAAAAAAAAGTCATCTTGCCGTATTCAAAAAATCCGTTCCTATTTTTCTTTTTTTAAATTAATGGAGATCCGTGTCTGCCACTTTTAAAAACCTTGGACCCTAAGAGATACACAGAAAGGAAACCCGCCTTTTAAAATCAAGAATTTTATTCTTGATTTTATCCAAAATCTTTCTTGAAATTTTTAAGTACGATCCGTACTTACATTTTCTTAAATCAAGCCTATTCGGATTGCTACAACAAATCAAGCAGAAAAAAGCTTGTTGTTTTAATACATTATTTTACATTTGAAAACAAAGTGTCTTAGTGGCCTAGAGGTAACGCGCTTGTGCTGTAGTGCGGAAGGTCCCTGGTTCGAATCTCAGCTCCCGCAAATAAAAAAAATTAAATTTTTAAATTATAAATTTTAAGTATCTATAAAATAAAAATAAATATTTTAAAAAGTCTTATTTTTTAACAAAGCTCCATGTCAAAAAAATGACATTTCATTTTCGAAATAATCCGGTTTACGTCTTAAATCAATCTTTTTTTTTTTGGCTTAATTGTGGCTAAAAGTAAGAAATTCGTACTTGAAAAATTTTACTTGGAGTAAGAAATTTTATACTTGATTTAAAAAAAAACCGTACTAACCGTACTTTTGACACCGCTATGGTTTGATTTAAGTAAAGTTTACTTAGATTATTTTTCGAGGCCAATTCATTTTTTCTCTCAAACATTTTTGTGGAACATAATTACCCCCTATATCCAGCCCCTAAGAAGGTTGCAATACAAGATTTTAAAAAAATTAGGGTAAAATTTCCTACAACTTACCTGGAGTCGCCCCTAGAGGGATCAAAAGTAACACAAACCCGCATTAGATTTCCCTTCCAAATATATTACTTAAACATACTTATCGCCTATCTTCATCACCCAAGGGGGCTGCCACACAAAATTTACAAAAATTATGTAAAAACGCCCAAAACTTCCCCAGATTCGGCCTGAGAGAAATAAAGTGTACGACCAGGGGCGTCGGTTTTAGAAAAAATTATTAATTAAGTTAAATGTTTTTTTGTTGCTGTCTACTTATGATTGTCGTTCTAATTTTTCTAAAAAAATAACTAAAAAAATTTACTACAACTGAAAATCAGTATTTTTGCATATTTGTTGCTATGAATAACTGCAGTAATTTTTTGGGTGTAGCGGATAAATTGCCAGTAGTTATGTAAATAAATAATATATTTTTTCTTTTTATCCATATAAAACTTAATACATAATACCTTTTACCTCGAATGAAAGTTAAGGTTTGCATGAGATAACATAAGCTTATCTTTTAAGGTGCCACTGACAGGAAGAGAAAAAAAGTTATCGCTTAAATTAGTAAAAAACATACGATTTACTGATAATAACGCATATCTCCCTTACCCACAATTTTTGCTTTAGTTTTATACAAAAATGTTAACGGTGCGAATACGTTCTTTAAAAAATATTAAAAAGCGTCAGACGTTACCTCTTGTAGAAATAACAGCAAATGGTGCTCACATACCCTTGAAGAAAGAGAATTGGCTACAACGTTGGTGTCTTCTACCCAACACTGAAGGCTTTTTTAAAAGACTGTATGAGTTTGAAGTCCGTGATGATGATGTATATGTTGTGACCTTTCCAAAATGTGGCACAACTTGGATACAAGAGGCAACTTGGCTGTTGATAAACAATTTGGACTTTGATAAAGCAAATTCACAAGCTTTGCGTTATCGTAGTATCTTTATGGAGTAAGAGATAAGCAAAATGTATTTCATTTTTAAGTTTATGGTATTTTTTTTAATTATTTACAGTTTTACAGCTTTTAATATAAATGTACCTATAAATACTATTGACTTAGCGGAGCAGGCTTCCTCGCCCAGAGTTTTAAAGTCTCATTTGCCGGCCCATTTAATACCGAAAGAAATATGGGAAAAGAAATCAAAGGTAAGATAGATGCATTTTTAAGTATTATGTAAAATAGGATAAAGTTTAGATTTTCCAAATACACCATGTTTTTTGCATTAAAGTCTCTTTGGCAATCTGCATAGTAACACTTCTGATAGTTTGACATCAGAACATTGTCTATAAGATGAACAAACAGGGCTAAATATGTTTTTATGTCTATTGTAATGCAGAATGCTTACCTCATTTTTAGATAGTTTACTGTACCCGCAATCCAAAGGACATGGCTGTTTCCTTTTTTCACTTTCATCGTGGCCTTGGTTCTTGGGAAGGAGATGTAAATGAATTCGTTGAGGATCTTATTAATAACGATATAATGTATTCACCCTACTGGGAGCATATAATGGACTTTTGGCGTATGCGAGAGGAGAAAAATATATTTTTCACCACCTATGAAGATATGAAAAGGGATTTGAGGTCCGTATTAATAAAACTAAATGCATTCCTGGAAAAACCGCAACTAAGCGAAGAGCAACTGGAGCAATTGGAAAAGCATTTATCATTTGAAAATATGAAAGGTAAAGGGTACGACTTAAAAGTTTTTTCTCGTCTAAGTTTTAAATATATTTTGGAAAACTTTTTTATATGTTTTTAGCTAGCAAAAGTCTTAATCCTACTTTATATATAAAATCTGATAAGAAGTTTTCTAATGTGCGTTCAGATTTTGAGTAAGTTTATTCAAACTATTTTGTTTTTTACAAACTGAATATCTTTATGTTTTTTTTCATTAGATTTATGCGTCGCGGCATTGTGGGTTCTTACAAAGATGAATTGTCTCCACAAGTTCAAGGACAACTAGATCGCTGGATTGAGGATAATTGCAGTAAATTCGATATTAAACTTGAAGATATTTTTGGAAAAATTTAATTAAAATATAGAATAAAGATAAGACAAATATTTGCATGTATACATGTCTCTTACTGGAAAAGAGTTATAAATTCAAGGTTAGGAGAGGTTGATTGTAGGAGGTTAGTGAACAGGGAAATACCACAAGGTCGAGTTATATCACCCCTTTTGTAGTTCCTTACAGTCAGCAGCATATTGAGGTAGCTTGATGCTAAAGAAACAAAGAAAGTTAAATATTCAGAGAAAGTGGCTATTAAGGTCAAGGAAGAGTCTCTTCCAATAGACGGGGAGCTACTTAATTTGGCGTTTTGGGGACTTTGAGTCCTAAGAAGATGGGACTAATTCTCCTTACCAGCGTGTATAGGTTCACAGCTTTTAGAAGCCTGAAACTTAAAGTGGTTAAGTTAAAAATGGCATGTGAGACTAAGTATCTTGGGGCTTTCCTTGATAGTAAGCTGCCATGGCTTAGGAATACTCAAAAGAGCAAAAAAAAAGGCCTTCAATGCATACGATGCATACAAAGATTTCTGAATACTGGTCATACTAGAATATGGGATCTTGAACAGAATATATGGCAACGAAGGTCTGTTTTGAGAGAACTCTACCAACAACAATCCCTAAAAAGGACTACATGATGCGTGTGCTGTGTTCCGGCAGGTGAAACTGGCCATTTTAAGGGCATCAGACTTTAAAGTGGAACACATTTTAAGTAAAGGTGAGGTCACTATTTAAGAAGACAGTTAGATTGCCCTTAAGGTCAGGTATAAGCTGGTGAGGGTCAGAATGAAAGCAATTGGTGGGACTATGGATACTTTCAAAGTCAGATTTTGTTGGGTTCCGGGACATTTCGACATAGTTGGCAATGAAATTGTCGTCACTGAATGTGACATATAACAAGGAAGCTGTTAGACCACCATTAAGTCACTATTTTGGGAAGATAAGGACTTTGATGGTTGACATGACGAATCTTCAGTGGGGGAAAAGGAGAACCTGCATGGTTCTTAGGGCTGAGTTCAGCAGGCACTACCCTTGTTATGACCTTAGGGATATAACGAGCAGTTTGAGGCGCAGCGCTCCAGATTATTGTTAGATGTAAGATGCCTGCAATCATATTGCAGAACCATAGTGTGGAGTGGTTGGGAATAAGCTGCAATTAAAAACAAGGCGATGTTTCGCAGTGTAAATTAGAAAACATCACTTGGTTAAAAATTAAAGTTGTGGGATTAGGTGGTAGGCAATAGAAGGGAACTGTTCGCATTGGTATATGCCCTGTTTATTATTTTTCTTCCTGTCTGTCTTACTACTTCTTTTCATCTTGACTTATTTTTCTATTTTCCTTGGGAAATTTAAAATGGACGCAGAAGCGCTCCATGTGTTGATGTATGAGACTTTAATGATTCACTGTGACCAAGACTGCGACCGGTGAAAATTATGAAGACTTTTTTGATTTCTTCTACTGGTAAAGAATTTCAGTTCCAAATTTCCTAACTGCTGCAGTGTATTTTAGGAGAAGATTCTAGCAGCAAAATTAGCCGCTGACCTTGGCTTATTCTCTTAGACTGAGAGCTTTTGGGTAAACATAACAATTGATAACCAAGCAGCGATTAAGGAAATCTATGTAAACCTTACTTGCTCCCCAGTTGTTTAGGCGTGCAAAGAATCCATTGGCAGATTGCGTAAGACAAGTGTTTATTTAATGGATTCGGGGACAAAGAAGTATTGGAAAGAACGAGTTGGTAGACAAACTGGCATAACAAGGGGTCCATTTGGATATGGAGAGAGCAACGTATGTACGATCATGATTTACTACAGTTCTTCAATGAGAGTAGAGACTGTGCGATATGGGTGAGATCTAAGGTTGTCTAAGTGAATACCACTTTGTGTAGAGTCTTCATAATCATGTGGGGATCAATTGACCTGAGGACGACAAGGCTTCTTTTTTCATAACGAAGGATCGACTCTAGAATTCTAGTAGGGGTGATAGCTTAAAAATGAAATCTATGATTTAAAATAGTCTACAAACATACATCTCAAATCAAAGTTCAACGTAGAAGCAATCCTAATAACTTTTGTGGGCGTATTTGCGGCCTCGGACTGCGACAGACAAGGTGTAATTGCTTTTCATGTTCGCGTAACCTTCAGAAATCTGGAGTATTTTTATCTAAACCTATTGGTGACCTTGCTGCCTAACACCCTGCTCTGCTATCATAACAAAAATGTGTTAAAATTTATTCTTTTCATTTAAAACAAAAAAAAACTTATATTTTAGAAGTATTTTTCCCTACTCAAACTAAGTATTTTATTGGCCTTCTTAGAATAAGTCAAGCTGCGTGTATTGCTGCCATAAAAACTAAATCAACGCTGCAGTTAAAAACTGGTAAAGATTTTGTCTTTTAAACTTTTAATTAACGTTTGTTATAGAATCCCCCAGTTTACGAAGCTCTATTGCTACTGAAATTCTTAAATTGTTTGTATGTGCAAGTGTGTTTAAAACAAACATCATCAAACACACGTGAATGGTTGCCACAACATAATGAGGGTGCAATATCGGCATCATCATTAACATCGCCATCAGCAATAGTTTTACTTTTAAATACTGACGTAGAACAAATCAACACTTCTAACTGTTTATATTTTGTATTTCATAGAAACAAAACACTTCCTGTATAAGAAATTACTCTTAATATTTAAGTTGCTCGTTCGTATTGTAAGTCTTTAATATTAAAATACTTAAAGGCGTATTGATAGATGTCGAAGCGCATGTAATGACAAGGGTGGTTTCTAGCAAATGTTAAAAGACCATATGTGGTCTTATACATACATATGAGGTTTAGCCGTCTGCCGGCCCAAAAGAATGTTGTAACGTGTTAGTGATGGAGTAATAAACCTCCATCTTTAAAGTTATTTGATGAATTAAAGGTTGAAGTTTGATTGTTTGAACAGCAAGTGGTCAACGGCAGCCAACACCAATACCAATCGATTATGCATAAAGGGGGAAGAAGATTTTTATTACGTTGCCAAATTTAAGGGAATACCCATTGTTAAAGCCATTGTAATCACCTTAAGAGTCATCAAACATCATCAATTTAATCAAAATGAGAATCTTAAAGAAAATCTTAAAGTCTTTTTGGCCTCTGTGTGTAACAAAGAAGGGAAATTTTTTGCCCTCGTCTAATTTAAAGAAATCAATAGAAATTAAAGTTTTCTTTTTAGATTGTATGGAAGACAATAAAGTTTCTTTTTCATTACGGGGAAGTTCTTGCTTCTTATTCTCCCAAAAATGTAGAAAATAATTAAGAGTGCTTAAGTATGTGGAAACAGTTGTGGGGAGGGGAACAGTTATGCAGGGAGTTAAGGGCTCTTAAAATATGTGATAAGCATATATTTATTGTTTAACTTTAGTTATTAATCATCGTCGTCCTCAAATGTTCAATAAAACTTAATGATTTCTTATTAAGTAAGAATGAAGAAGAATTTTTATTTTACGTGAATTATAATACAAATATTGTGACATGACTTTTAAGCACACTTCGTCCAAGCTTCAAAAGGAATACACCATGGTTGAAGCCCCAATGGCTCATAAATTCTATTGTAAGTAAATTTAGTTTAAGACAAGAACCCCTAACCGAGATTTCTTACTATCAGTTAAACTTAAAACAGGTGATCTTCGCCTCTTACCAAAGCAACATTTATTCAATTCCATGTAAAACGGCCAAAAATGGGTAAAAATTATTTTTTTCTTTATAAAAAAAAAACGATGAACTTACATTTAAATAAAAGGAAAAGGATTAAAATATAAATAATTTTATTCATATTAAATTTTTATTTAATTTGCAAGAGTTTAAAATGATAACATTTTGAAAGATTAATTTTTCGTTTTCACGTTTTGATGAAAATGTCACTCCCGTCACATTTTTTAAATGGTTTTTCTTTAACCAAAAAAGTTTTTTATAAAATTAATAAATCAAATACTATGAAAAACACTTTATAATACCGTTAAATTTTTAAAATTAAGCCAGTTCTCAGTTATATAATCCACCACAATCGCCCGATAACTGACCGAGACTTAAGCTAAAAACCCAGACTACCTTTGTTTATTTCTTTAAAATGTGTGCATATAAACCTCTACAACTGCCCCTGAGTTGCCCCTTCACATGTGCAATATAAGACCGACTCCCATTATTTTTTTCTCATAAACATTTTTGTGAAACTTACTTATACCCTATCTCTGCCCTCTAACAGAGTTGCCAGACAAAGTTTAATTTTTAAAATTTTTTTAATATCGCTGCCACAGATTCATGGGTGTTTCTGCAACGGTAAAATGTAAGACCGAGCCCAGTTAATTTTTCTTAGCAAACATTCTTCCTGCAGTCCTTATTAGGGTTGCCATACAATCAGGCTTGCCATACAAAATTTGAAAAAAATTGGTTAAAAACCCCTACAACTTTCCCGGGATAGTCCTTAGAGTAATAACATGTATTAAAGACCCTTCTTAGTTTTCCCTTCCAAACATATTCCTAAAACATACTTACCCCTTATCTCCATCACCTAGGGGGGATGCCATACAAAATTTATAAAAATGATGTAAAAACGCACGACTTCCCCAGAGTCAGCCCTAGAGAAATAAATTGTACAGCCGACCCACATTAGTTTCCTCTCCCAAGCATATTCCTAGCACATACTTACCCCCAATTTTTCCTTGAAAACTTGTTTTTTAGAACATACTTACCCTGTTTGTTTAACCACTTAGGGGGTTGCCATACAAAATTTGAAAAAATTAGGGGAAAACGTCTACAACTTCCCCGTAGTCACCCTAAGAGGGTTAAGATATGACACCCGCCCCAGTTTAAGATTTAGAAATATTCCATAAATGAAAAAATTTTCGGGGTTTCGAAAGGCCAATGTGAGATTCGGCACAGCTGAATATAGCACTGTCCATTTTTTAAATTAAAATTTTAAAATGTTTGAGTTATTAGCAAAAAGGTAAGCAAAATGATCACACCCGTTAAAATGGAATTGTCCATTTACGGTTTAATTTTTTTGGGGCTGGTGGTTCCTTGTTTCCAAAGCTAGCAACCCTGAAAATAGTTAGGAACTAATATTTTGCAACTATAATATTGAAATGTTTGCCCCAACCCTATTTTAATTGCAATTTTTCCTCTTCATCATCCATTTCATCGTGCCATTTTTCATAATCAAACTTATTGATTTTCATTTCCCTAAAAATGGTGTCCTGATTGATGCCAGTTAACGCCAAAATCACCTTTCCAATGTAGTCAACAGCTTTAGGACTAATTTAAGCAATAGTTTAAAGTAAAATAAAAAACTTTTTGGGTTTCCGTATGGTCGTAGATTTATAACAAAAAAAATAAATAAATTTAATCTTATTAAAGAAATAACAAGTCATTTTTGTTTTTCAAATACAGAAACTTTTGACTGAAAATTGTTTTACTTTAACATTCTTTCTTTTTAAGCTTCCTTAACATATTGGTGTTCATATGTTTTACAATACTTAAGGAATTTATTCCACATGTTTGTCATTCTATAATCAAAAGCTAATTAAATCCATTTTAAACATTATCTTGTAAATTATTGTAATAAATCAATATTAAAATAAGCCTATTACATTCAAACTAAGTCAAAAAGGTCTTAAAGAAGTTACAAATTTTTTATCATCATTTGTCAGCCAGCGGCTTTAAAAAAATGCACAAAAATGTAAAGAAAACAAAAATCGGCTTAAAGGGTGAAAAAAGAGTTCCTCAATAAAAATGCACCATCATTATTCGCTGCATGTTGTAAGCCTTAATAAACTTTTAAAAAGAAAACAATGATAAACAGATTTTAAAAAAAGAACAACATGATTTTAGAAGAAGGGCAAAAAGGATTGCAATGTAATTTATTTTGTTTTTAATAAACTTTATTAAAAAGTCACACTTTTTGGCCAGAGATTGTAAAGAATAAATTTTAAATATTTAAAACTCAAATAAAATAAAGCATGACATCTAATAAATAAGGTAATTAAGCTTGTTAGTTGATTTTAGAACCATGAACCTTTACAAGTAGGTTTGTTACTCAAATAAAAATTACTGTGTTTGAAACAATAAAAATAATAATCAAAGAAGGGCACTAGTACCCCCTGTTCCAAGGAAATAACTTATGTGACTTTTTTGTGTTTAGCAATGCTATGTAATGATCTTAACATTTTATGAATAGCCCTTGTAATAATACAGGGCGTCTGGTGACAATTTATAGTTACAAACTTAAGTAAAAACACAATAATTGAAACAGAGTTTTTAAGATCACTGAACGACATAATGTCTTCATAATGTCACTCAGATGACTTCCGGCCAGTTGAACACACTGTTCAAAACGGAGCCTTGTGTTCTTCGCCACACGCTGCAGCAAAGTTGGTATAATTGAGCTGATCTCTCGACGAATATTTTCCTTTATACCCTCCCTTTGAGGTAGCCCCATTAAAAAATATCAATGGGAGTTAGATCGGGTAACCTCGGTGGCCATTAGATATTCCAAAAGCGACTGACCAGTATTTGAGGGAAATTTTCCTGAAGCAAACTAATCGAAGCTCTGGCTGTGTTGCAGTCACCCCATCCTTTAAAAACCGCGTGTGTATAGAGTACGATGGATGAGCTCACAGATTTGGTGAAAAGAATTCTGTAATCATGCTTCCATAATTTTCACCATTGACATTCGTCGCCTGGCCTAGAGAATTTTCGAGAAAAAATGGTCCAATTATCTTATGGGTGGATAAGGCACACCAAGCAGTTGCCTTGGGGCAATGCAGTAATTTTTATACCCTTCACATAGTCATAAGGGTATATATCAGTTTGTCATTCCGTTTGTAATTTCTTTATTATTCATTTGCGACCCCATAAAGTATATATATTCTGGATCCTTATAGATAGGGAAGTTGATATAGCCATGTCCGTCTGTCTGTCTGTCCGTCTGTTGAAATCAAGTCAAACTATTGGAAATATCCCGCTTACAATCGCTATTTAAAATCAGCAAAATCGGTTCACTATAGACCGAGATATAAGCGAAAACCCAAAGTAACCCATTTTTTTAAAACAAAATCCGTGCATATATCCCTATATATCTATATAAATATAATTTTTTTCAGATAGGACCAGGGAAAGGGGTATTTTCCCTACAATTGCACAAATTTGGTGAAATATTTTATGCGCTATATCTCGTAAACTATAACTGCTATCGACTTAAAATGTTCTACAAAAAGTAATTGTACGCTAAGGGCTACACTTTAAAGAAAAAAAATTTTGAGTGGGGGTAAAAAAAGGGGTAGCTCCCATACAAATTAACGATTTTTATGAAATATTCGATACGCTATATCTCGGAAACTATAACAGATATCGAAATCAAATGTTTTACAAAAAGTAATAAGGCAATCAGGGCTACGCTGTAAAGAAAAAATTTTTTGGGTGGGGGCAAAAAAAGGGGTAGCTCCCATACAAATTAATGATTTTTATGAAATATTCGATACGCTATATCTCGGAAAATATAACAACTATCGACTTCAAATATTCCACAAAAAGTAATAATCAAATAATTCATTCATTAGGAAAAAAAGCTGGAGAGGAGCAGGGGGACTAGAACATCCCATAAAAATTAACAACTTTTATTAACCTTTTAATATAAATAATGTCAAAAACTTGCATTACTGTCCACCTCAAACGTTCCTCATCTATTTCTCTTATTCACACGAACGTTAAAATTTTGTAAATTTTTTTATGGACTTTAAAACTCACACAAGGTTTTTTATTATATTATTTGCAGTACAAAATTACTTGACTGGGTATATTTAAAGACCAATGTGAAGGGTATATAAGATTCGGCACAGCCGAATATAACGCTCTTACTTGTTGATGTTTAAATCGAGAGTTGCGGGCTTTTGGAGACCAGTAATGGCAGTTTTGCTTGTTGACGTGGCCGTTTAAGTGAAAATGAGCCCTTCCGCTCCAATAAATGCGATTTGCGGTGCGAAAACACTCCAACATCGTTTCACAAAAATTTTTGAATAAATCAAAGTCACTTTCTTTCAGCTCTTCAATGATTTGAATTTTCAAAGGATGGAACTTTAAATCTTTTTTTTAAATTTAATAAATAATCGCTCTTTAAAGTCCCAGTCAGGCTGCTCTTTTTCGTATTAAAAGTCGCGGATTTTCATGTAAACTGCTTTCAACCAGTTCAGTGTTTTCGAGAGCCCTTGAAGATCAACTGTGCACTGGCCGTAGAACATTCAAGGCCGAAGCAGTTGCGCGAAATCTCTGCACCCACGAAAGAATTATATAAACACTTGGTCTATCATGTATTCACTGAACACCGAATTTTGAACAAAATTGTCGACGAACATTTCTCTTAAAAAATGTCTCCACAGCGATAGCGCGTTACTCATTCGACCACTGCGACAACGTAGCTGACAAATCCACCTAATCGATAGTTTTTACAGCGCCTTACTCCCTCCGGACCGCTTATTACTTTTTAAAATAATCATTTAAAAAATATAAATTTGCCACCAGTCACTCTGTGCTTGCCTAACTGATAAGATAAGAAGGTCGAAAAAATTTTTTTTGAGCCCCTAACATCAAACCAAACTTAAAAATTTTAATACAGGGTGTCCACCGGCAAGGTATACTAATTCGCTTTGCTGCCATTTTAGTAAACATTAGTCTTGACAGTTCATACTTGGCAGTCGTGAAGTAGAGACGTGGCAAATTTAATATGGAAAGATATTCTGTAAACCAACGTGTTTTAATCGGTAAAACATTTTAACAAAATTAATCATCGATTTTCGTGAAAAAATCATAATTGGTGACAAGGCATATTTTAATTTGAATAAATATGTAAAGAAACAGATTAGTCGGTTCGGGGCAATTAAACCCTTTAAATTATTCATCAGTCACTGGTGTGCAATTTGGTCAGGTGGCATCATTGTACAATATTTTTTTTAAACTGAAAACGGCGTAACGGGGAGTGATATTATGATATGATTGAAAACGGGGAGTGATATTATGATATAATTGAAAACTCTTTAATGCCACAACTGCATGCATTGGGCTTGGTTAACATGTGGTATCAACAAGATGGTGCCACATTGCATACAGCCAGGATTAAAATTTATTTACTGCGAGACCTCTTTCCACAACAAGTTATTTCAAGAAATGGTGATGTTGATTGGCCTCCACGGTCGCCTGATTTGACGACTCCGGACTTCTTTTTATAAGAATATCTGAAAAGCAAGATTTATGCAAACAAATCAGAAATGTTGGAGCAACTCAAATTAAATTAATCAATTACCGCGTGAAATGTGTGAGAATGTAATGAAAAATGTGCTCAAAAGGGCGCGCATTTGTGAATTAACAGAGGCGGCCATTTATGTATCTGATATTGTATTTCATACATAATTGGTGACAATAAATACAAAAAAATTTTTACAGTGTACCTTTCATACCAAAATTAACGGAGACGAAAACATTAAGGAATATAATTACAGACGAAACAACAACAATCCCTATATCCCTATATATATTATAAAATCAAGGTGTAAGTTTGTTTGTTTGTTTGTTTGTTTGTTTGTCACGCAATCACGCCTAAACGGCTGGACCGATTTTCATGAAATTTGGAATGCAAATACCTTAAAGCCTTGGGTGTGCGATAGGCTATACGTTTTTGGAAAAAGGGGAGGTGCCACGCCCACAGCACTTCAAATCTAACTGTACTTCTACTGTAAAAAAATAACTTTTAATACTGGTGCATATGTTGCACCGATTTTTTCAAAATTTTGTACACATTTATAAGGCCGCTAACGGAAAAAAATTTTAAGGCAAAAAAGGAGGCGGGGCCACGCCCCCTAAAACAAAAATTATATGATAGGCACTTATTCCAGACCGATTTTTTTCAAATTAGTTCGCATATAAACGGCTTCCAAGTTAAAATTTTGGAGGTAAAAAAGTGGGCGGTGCCACGCCCACAAAAATGAAACTTTTTTTTGCTGGTACTTTTATTGCACCGATTTTTTTTCAAACTTGGCGCACATATAAAAGGCCTCTAATTCTAAAATTCTAAAGGACAAGAACTAGGGGTTTCCGCGCCCACAAAAATTACAGTCTTCATACTGGTTCTTCTATTGCTGCGATATTTATGAAGCTCAAAAATTGACCTATAATTTTTATTTTTTTCGGTACAATAATTAGTGGCACAAATATGGACAAACGTGCAAAAATATTTGAAGATAGAGCTATATTTGAGCCAGTTATAGCCTAAAACGCTAAATCCGGGAGGACTTTTGTATAGGAGCTAGGTCAAAAAATTAACTGATCATCACCATAAACAACATGCTTTTTTGCCATGCCAAAATACGTATCTGTTCCAAATTTCACTGAAATATCTGCAAAAATGCGGTCTCTACATTGTTCACAAGAATACATTAACTCCAAGCCGGACTGACGGACCGACATGTTTTAATCGACTCAGGAAGTGATTCTGTGTCGATCGGTATAATTAGAGGCAGGTCGGAGATCTTTACTTTTGTAGGGTATAAATATTTTTACAAAAACATAATCAAATTTGGGTATAACAATATAAGAGAACTTTAAACTCCTTTTGAAAAACACTTGAAATGTAATTATACTATAAATTAAGAACGATAGATATATACAGGGTGTCCGCCGGCAAGGTATACTAATTTATTTTACCGTCATTTTGGTAAACGTTAATCTCGACAGCCCGTATTTTTCAGTCATGAAGTAGAGACATGGCAAATTTATTATGAAAAAATATTCAGTAACCCAACGTGTTTTAATCAATAAAACATGACAACCCCGTTTTTCATGAAAAAATAATAATGAGTGCCGAGGCATATTTTCATTTGAGTGGATGTGTCGATAGCCAGAATAGTCGGTTCTGGGTAATAGAACCCCCTCAAATTATCCATCAGTCACTTTTGCATCCATTAAAAGTGGAAGTCTGGTGTGCAATTTGGTCAGGAGGAATTATTGGAGCTTACTTTTTTAAAACGGAAAACGGCGTAATGGGAAGCGATATCGCATACAGCTAGGATAACAATGAAACTTCTCCGAAATCTCCTTCCACAATAAGTTATTTCAAGAAATGGTGATGATGATTGGCCTGATTCGACTGCTCCAGACTTCTTTTTGTGGGGATATCTGAGCAGCAAGGTTTGTGCATATAAACCACCTTTCCGGCGGACACCCTGTGTATGACAATATTATTGGAGCAACAATACCAACAGGGTAGTTCTAAGGGAAAGATATTTTTAAGCTCCATATGCTAAGTAATCCAAAAGGTTTGCCTTCCAATTCTTAACGCTGGCAGTTTTCAAACAAACTAGCCTTTGCTTTAACAATCAAATAATCAAAGGTTTCTGGTTTGCTGGATTTTCTGGCTTGCACTTGGAAATCCCCCCCCCCCCCCCCTAGGGGTACTAGGGTATTAAGTGGATAAAATTTACAGATTTTTGCACTAAATGGAAAAGCTCCTAACAGAGTGTAAAATAGCGTTTTATGCAGTACCTAACGAAACGTCATTTTTTTTATAAGATACAAACTTAACTATTAATATTTGTATAGTAATTTAAAACTTAATAATCCAGATTTGTTTTGTTAGGTTTTGTTTGCATAATTTTACACAATATTGTTTATGGGTTTAATGTTTATGTAAAAGTTTTATTAACAACACTAAAGGGTATCTCGTGTAAAAATTTACATACCAAAAGTATAAGCAGCTCATCAAAACGATCAAAATTTGGAGTTGAATCGAATGCCGTAATTTTCCCCGAGTTTTATATGCACTTTTTTAAGTAAGACAATTGCTTTCAAACTTTACCTTTTAATATTATTCCCGCGCAACGCCGGGACAGGTAAGCTAGTAGCATATAAATCCAACAAAACAACACATCATCTTTTTAACAACAATAAAACAAAAATTGAAAAAATGAAAATAAATAATGTTGTTTACGAAATTGGATGTAACGGCAGTGAAAACGAAAGCTGTAATATGGTTTACATAGGAACAAAAAAAAGAATGCTTGGTACAAGAATAAACGAACATAAAAATGATATAATAAAAGGAAAGGAAGCGACGGCACTATCTCTGCATGTAAAAGAATGCAAACATGAAGCTGACTTTACGAACATAAAGATACTAGACAAAGAGAAAAAGGAAAGAAAACGTTACACACTTGAAAGTTTACGAATACAACAGAAAATAAAAAACACAATGAATACGAAGGAAGATAAAGACAACACAAAACTTCAATATTCTGCTGCAATTTTATAATCAGTTAGAGATCTGTGATACTAGAGTTAAGTTTGACTATCGATTTTTTATTAAGTTTTTGTGCAATAATTGTTTTCGTTTATATTATTTATTTACATTCTGTGTCGTGAAGTCCAGTTTTAAATTATTTAAATAAAAGAGAACTTTAGCATGTAATAATAAGTAATCGTAAGTTAAACAAAACAATAAAGTATGGCATATTTAATTTTAATTCTATATTGTACTCCTGAACTAGATCTTAATAAAGTACCCCTGAAGAAGTTTGAATAAAACAAACGAAACGTTGGGTGAAACATAATAAAAATGAACTAGTTTTTATTACATAAAAAGGAAAACAAACTGACCAAAATTAGCCCGCAGGTAACCCCTAAGATTTTTAAAAATTATCAATAAATTGGTCAAAACACAAAAATAATAAATAAAATATTTATCAAAAAAAGATGCATTCTCTTTCATTTAATCAATTATAAACAAACAAGGTAGTAAACCTTGTCAGCGGACACCCTGTATTAACCCGTTAAGCAAAATTTAAAAAATTTATGAAATAAAAATAGTTTGAAAAATACGCTAAAAATAATGGAAATGACAAATATTTTATTTCGTTTTATTTTGTGCCACAAAACACTGTGCAAAGAAGTGAAGAACAATTATATCCCCAGGGTATAGTAAAAGTGACAAGTATCCCCATTATAAGCGCTCACGTCTCAGAAACACACTTTTGTTTAGGTGTAAGTACAGACATGTGCACCAGTAAAAAATGTGAAACTGTGTAAACAAAAGTGAAATTGGAAATGAAAAAAAAAAACTTAATATATGATTAAATAAAACTTGCACAAAGGACTAGGTAATGAAAAATTGTTGAGGAAACTTAAGTTGCTTAAAGGTTAAATTTGTCATTAACACGTATGTATAATACATGTAATTTATATATGTACGTGTAAAAGTAATGATAAATATCTATCATACATAGACACCAACATGATTTCAAAGAGACTGCATTTAAAGTGCTTTAAGCAAAATGACAAAATACTTGCCATGACATGTGCATAATTTGACTTTAGAAGTTTTGGGGGGGAAAAACTACTAAATAAAAGGAAATGGAAAGGAAGGTGTTAGAAGGAGCGGAAAGTTTAAGTATAAGTGTAAAAGTACAAAAGCAATTGAAGACAGGAAATTAAAAGTGTGAAACAATAGAAAAGTTAAATTAATTTTTTTTGTTACTCGACCCCATATCAAACATATATCTTTTTCAACAGGAAAACAAATTTAATCACTTGTGTTTTTTAAGGGGGAATAGAGGCAAACTAATATTGTAATGTTTGAAATTTCAGTGTCACTAATAATTATTTAAAATTAATTTTAAATAAATACATACTTACTTATATAAATACTGTTTTAAAATAATTTAAAAATTTAGGTAAAAACTGCATTTTTTATACCCTTTACATAAGTTTTAAGGGTATATATAAGTTTGTCATTCCATTCGTAGTGTCTTAAATATCCAGCTGTGACCCCCTAAAAAATAGATTTTCTTGGAAGTCGATTCAGCGATTTCCCTCTGTCCCTCTATCCGCCTGCCCGCCTGTACGTGCTATGGTTAAGATCAACTTTTTAAAGCCCCCCGATATCGAGTAGACCCCTAGGCAGTATCAAACTACCAAAAATATCTGCAGGCGAATCGATATTGTAATCCACCAAAATCGCTCTATAACTGAGCGAGATATATACCAAAAACCAAGACCTCCTCTGTTTAGTTCTCTAGAATTTGTACACGCAAACCCTTTCAACTGGCCCGAAGTTGCCCCATGTAGTGGGCAATGTAGGACCGATTCCCATTAATTTTTAAACATTTCTGTGGAACACACTTACACCCTAGCTCAGCCCCCCAACAGGGTTGCCATACAAAGTTAATTTTTTTTATTTTTTTATAAATCGCTCCTACAAAGGTAAAATGTAAAACAAACCCCAAATAATTTTTTCTTTAAAACATTTTTGTGAAACATAGCTACCCCCTATCTCCAGCCCCTAACGTGGTTGCCATACAAAATTAAAAAAAAAATGGCGTAAAACCCCTACAACTTTGCGGGAGTCGACCCTAGAGGAATAAAATGTATCACAGACCCCCATTAGTTTTCCCATCCAAACATATTCCTAATACATACTATCTCCATTACCTATGGGGGCTCCCATACAAAGTTTGGTAAAATTGTAATAAATACCCCCTACAGCTTCCAGGGTGCCCGTGGATAGGTCATAAAGAAAAAATATATCAGTCCTATCCAACTCACTTTTCCTTGCAAATATTTTCCTAGAACATAATTAGCCCCTATCCTAACCCCCTAAGGGGGGTGCCACACAAAATTTGAAAAAATTTTGCCCCTTAAGAGGGTTAAAATATGACACCGACCCCTATTTGAAAATTTAAAATGTTTCATAATAAAAAAAATTGATTGAAAAAGAAAAAAGTTCGGGGTTTCGAAAGGCCAATGGGAAGGGATTCTAAGATTCTGCACACCGGAATATATCGCTCTTACTTGTTTTCAATTTGTTTGACACCTGTTCTATTTCAAATCATGTGTTAATCACTTTTTTTTCATATTTTAATTATTGAATCTTCGCCTTTAGCGAAATAACAATAAGTATTCAAATCTTAAAACTAAGTAGTTAATATTAGTCCAGCCAGTGCCAGACTTAAATTTAATTTCTCATAATAGAATCAATATTCTTTATCTAAGCGCAATAGTCTCCCTCCTTTTAAGACGATTTTGTCCACTATGTTGCAAGATGTTTCGAGCGAGCGTATTTGGATGAGTTTTCAGCTTGTTTAACTTGTCCACATAATTAAGGATTTCGCATTTAACTAGTGGAACTTGCAGATCTTTGTGGATGTTGCTGTTTGAAATGTACCAAGGAGCACTAGTTATCATACTTAGGATTTTATTTTGACGGTGTTGAATTTTCTTAATGTATGAGGTGGAAGCAGTGCCCCATAATTGTATCCCGTAGCACCAAATTGGTTTCAAAATTGAGTTGTAGAGTAAAAGTTTACAATCAAGACGAAGCACAGAGTTTCTGCCGATTAGCCAATGGATTTGTGTAGCTTTCAGTTTCATTTGCGTTAACTTCGCATCCATATGTGTCTTCCATGTGAGGCGACGATCCAGGTGAATACCAAAATAGTTTGTCTCGGATCATTGAGGCACCATATGGTTGTTAATACGGATTGGAGAGCACGTTTCTTTGCGTAAAGTAAACGTTACGTGAGTAAATTTTTGCTTATTAACATTTATTTCCCATACTTTGTCCATTTTTCTACTTGGGTTACGTGTGTTTGCAATTGGCACGAAGCCTCTTTAGGGTGTTTATGAATAGTGAGAAAAGTAGAATACTCCCTTGGGGTACACCAGCTCCTATTGGTTGGAAACAACTTATTTGGTTCCCTTCTTTGATCATAAATTGTCGACCGGTTTTGTACTCTTCTAATAGGTTGAAAATATAAGCTGGAAGGTTTAGCTTCAGTTTGTTTAACAGAACTTCGTGCCATAGTCTATCAAAAGATTGATGGACATCTATAAAAGCGGAGAACAGTACCTCTTTTCCTCAAAGATTTTCCTTGTAACCCGCACCAGTCTGTGAGTTTGTTCGATTGTACTATGTTGACTTCTAAAGCCAAATTGGTGATTTGGGACTGTAGTCTAGGGTATTGTATTTTATTTTTAAGGTCCGCTGTGACTCAATGGATGGCAAATAGTTAATTCTCCCTATTTCAAATGCTGGACCAATCAGGTAAAATGGTAAAATATTCCACTTAAAAATCAAGCATTTACTCACTTTCCAACTTATAATATAATTGCCATACCAAACTGATATTTATAGTTTTACTTTTAACACCTTTTTTTTTTTGCAACTTCTCTTGATTTCTTTAATTATTATGGAAAAGAAAAACATCTTTTTAATTTTTATTTTTATTTGAAAATGTATTTCATAGTTTAAAACAAAACTCATCATAGTGTTCTTTTTATAAATTGCAATTAAAAACTTGTTCTCAGTAAGGAGCTGACTAACTGAGAAAAGGTGTGTTTCTTTAACTTTTTAATGAGTTTTGTTGTGCTAGAAAAGACTGCATGTTTGAACTACATAAAAGTGCACGAAGAAGAAAGAAAAACTAGCAGCACTTAAGTAATAACAAAAGTAATGTTTAACTACTAATGGCTTAGAAAAACTCTGGGTAACAAGAAATAAAAGTCTTAGAGCATAAGAAACATAACGAAGAATTTGTCAAATTATTATGTTTTGCTATTAAATGCTACCAGTGTTGTCAGCACCCACTAAACTACTTATGTTTATGTTTAAGAAGATTGTTGATGTACTTGTTGGCAAAATGATTAATGATAAATTATCATGAGCCAGACATACGGAAACAAATTTGCAAAGTACATATGTTTGCTTAATTTTTTTTTATTCAAAATATATTTTTAACTAACGAAGGCTGTCGGTGGTTTCGTTATCATTTTTCTTAGTTTTGTTTTTGTTTTTATAAAGTACCTGCGATTAAATAATTTTCTTGCTGCTTCTGACTAGTAATTATTGGTTCAATTTGCAATATGGTTTTCATTGCTGGCAACATGATGATGCTACCAAAGGACTAACTTCTACGAAGTCATAACTTGTATTTTCCACTTGATCCTTTTGTTATTATTTTGTTGTTTTGTTGCTTGTTTTTTCTTTACAAAATATAGGGTGTTTTCGTTTTACTTATACTTGCTGCTAATTAAACATTGTTAAAGATAACAAATGATTTGGGTGTGAGTAAATAAACTTAAATGGCTTTGGCATTATAAAATTTTTTGTTTTTACTTTAAAACAAATATTTTTAATAGTTAAGCAAACTACTGTTTTTCTTAGACCAGCGTTGCCCAACGAGAGAGGAATATCCGTTTTAGTTATTGTTGTTACTTTTCTTTTGTTTTGCTCTCTTTGTTGTGGTTTTTTGTAGCCACTCGTATTGGGCACATGCAAAACTCGATTTGTGTTTGTCCCTCGGAGACACTCTTGGTTTGCATTGCTTAAGTAACACAAATATAGCTTGTGCCCTACACGCGTTTGAAGGTCTTTTAAACCTTTTTTATACCCTTCACATAGTGATAAGAGTATATATCAGTTTATCATTCTGTTTATAATTTCTTTATTATCAATTTGCGACCCCATAAAATATATATATATTCTGGATCCTTATAGATAGAAAAGTTGGTTAAGCCATGTCCGTCTGTCCGTCTATCCATCAGTCCGTTTGCCATTACAAATATGTGTAAAAACATATGTGGTTGCCCTGGTAATCTTTCTCAACATATTAGCTTCCCTTTTATTTTCACTTTTTTTACGTTTCTCTACAGGTAAGTAAAACATAAGTATTAAGTCAGCGATTAGTCCATCAGCTGTATTTTTTCTTATCACGGTTGCCTATTCTATTTTAGACAATAACGCTGTGACGGGTGTGACCTCACAAATTTAAATTTAAGAGAATTTTGCCACTAATATCAAGTTGTGTATAAAAATATTCTTAAGAACGGGTTATATTTTTTCGAAATTTAAGGTAGTTTAAAGGGTTTTTATTCGTATTTAATTCATTCTTACTTTATTTACTTGTTTTTCTTTAGCAAAAACCTCTCCTAACGGCTCATACATTTCTTCTCAAATCAAAGGAATTTTTTTTATTCCACTAAATAAACACATTAAACAGATTCTTAACGAAAATTAATACTTTTCTCCTTTTTTTTATTTATTTTAAAAATATAACTATAACATTAAAAATACATTAAGTGTATTTTATGCAACAAATAAAAAGTGTAAACAATTCTTCAGGTATAAAGTACCATTATTTCATAACAATATAAGAAAAAAATTAAGGAAAAATGGTCACTCTGTGCAATTTTTCGCCGTTCGTCGGCGTAAAGAAAGAAATAAGCCTGTCACAGAGTTCGTACGCTTGACAAATTTTAGTCGACGCACTGTTTTTGTGCTTTTTCATACACACAAATGTGTTTTATTTTCTAAGACGAATATTCGCAATCGAAAAATTCGTCGTTCGTCCCAGTTGTGTTTAGAGCAAAAAGTGTATTTGGAGAAATTGCTGTTGTTTAAAAGTTAATTATCAACATATATCTCATATTCAAGGCTACTCTTAAATAGGCGCCCAAATTTTTTCGACGTCGAATGTTTTCTTTTAAAGCAAATCTAAATATTGAAAGCATCATAGCACTTAGTTCAGACTAGCCAAATATTTGACGCAAAATACGAAACCAATATTTCTAGAATTTATATGAAAATCTTACATAACAGAGTTATTTTTGTTTATTTAATTTTTAAAACATCTATTTCGTCAACTTTTTGCCTAAACTGAACTAAACTTTGTATATAACTACATACTTTGTATTGATACCCTGCAAATCTGATAGGGGGTCTTATGCGTTTGTTCAAATGTTTATAACGTCAAAGAAATTTAGCCTTTAGCCAAACCTTAAATTATACCGATCGATTTTAAATAACTTTGTTAGTTGTTAAGAGCATGCCAGTAAGCCCGATCGTCCGTCTGTCCGTCTGTCTGGCTGGATGTCTTTGTATTCTTGTAATCAAGAACAGCTGGCTTTTTCCAATATATTTTATAAAATTTGCAAAAATAAACATTTTCATATTAAAAATTAGCCTATTGAAACTGGTGATGATTGGCTCACTATTTCACATAGCTCCCATAGAAATGTTCTCTCAAAATAATCGTTTCAAGTAACAACTGCTACAAATATTACACAATTCTAAACCTATTCGAAAAACAGCATCAAGCATGAACTGTACCCGCGGGCTCTATTCTAAGAATCTGTACTATTTTTCCGCCAATATACTTGGCCGCGTTATTTATTTTATTGACCTGTTTCCAGATGAAAATTTTAACAAACACGAGAACTTCCCTTACATTGTTGTAAACTTGATTTCAAGATGACCTTTTTATACCCTTCACATAGTGATAAGGGTATATATCACTTTGTCATTCCGTTTGTAATTTCTTTATTATTCATTTGCGACCCCATAAAGTATATATATTCTGGATCCTTATAAATAGGGAAGCCGATTTAGCGATTTACGTCTGTCCGTCTGTCCGTCTGTTGAAATCAAGTTTCCGGAGTCAAATAAAAAGATACAGACCAGCTAATGGTGTCAAACTATTAGAAATATCCTGGAAACAATCGCTATTTAAAATCAGCAAAATCGGTTTACTATTGACCGAGATATAAGCGAAAACCCAGAGTAACCCTTTTTTTTTAGGACAAAATCCGTCCATATATCCCTATATATCTCAGAAAATATAGTCACTCTTGCCACAAAACTTAGCACAGACTCTCCTAGAGTAAGGGTCTCAATAATGAAAAAGTTTTTTTCAGATAGGATCAGGGGAAGTGGTATTTTTTCTACAATTGCACAAATTTGATGTATATTTTATGCGCTATATCTCGGAAACTATAATAGATATCGAAATCAGATGTTCAACAAAAAGTAATTGGGCAACAAGGTCTACGCCTTAAAGAAAAAAATTTTTAAGTGGGGGCAAAAAAAGGGGTAGCTCCCATACAAACTAACGATTTGTATGCAATTTTCGATTCGGTATATCTCGGAAACTGTAACAGATATCGAAATCAAATGTTCTACAAAAAGTAATTGGGCAACAAGGCCTACGCTCTAAACTAAAAATTTTTTGAGTGGGGGCAGAAAAAGGGGTAGCTCCAATACAAACTAACGATTTGTATGAAATTTTCGATTCGCTATATCTCGGAAACTATAACAGATATCGAAACCAAGTGTTCTACAGAAAGTAATTGGAAATCAAAGGCTACGCTTTAAAGAAAACAATTTTTGGATGGGGGGGTGAAGAAGGGGTAGCTCCCATACAAATCAACAATTTTTATGAAATTTTCGATAAGCTACTTCTGGAAAACTATTACAGTTATCGACTTTGAATATTCTACAAAAGGTAAGAATCAAATAATTCATACATTTTAAAAAAAAAAGTTGGTGAGGAGCAGGGGTACTAGAACATCCCATAAAAATTAACATCTTTTATTAACCTTTTATATGAATAATGTCGAAAACTTTTAAAACTCCCGACCTTAAACCTTCTTCATTTATTTCTATAATTCATACAAACGTTAAAATTTTTTATAGTTTTCTATGGGCTTTAAAACTCGCACAAGGTTTTTTATTATATTATTTGCAGTACAAAATTACTCGGCTGGGTATATTTAAAGAGCAATATGAAGGGTATATAAGATTCGGCACAGCCGAATATAGCGCTCTTACTTGTTACTATTGAAATCGATTGGGTCATACAATTAGAACCATTTGTTAAAAGTAGAAAAGAAGACTCCTTAATGGAAAACAAAAGGTTTTGATTTAAGGTGTGAAATGTATGTTCTGCAAATGTGAGATCCACATTTTTTTCTAAATTTCTTATCTCAATTTTACAAAAAAATTTATCTCTATAAGAGCATCCATTAAAAAATCTTATCTGTTTCAATTGTTTATGTTTGTATGTACAGTTTTATGTTTCAAATGTTTAAGTAAAACATTATTACAAAACTTATGATTATCAAATATAACATTGAAAACATTTTAAGCTTTTAAATAGGTTGAACATGCATCAGTTTTGACAATATGTTTGCCTTGCGACAACGTTCACCTAAAGACGTCGATAAATTTCAAGCGTTTGAATTGATAGAAATAAGTTCTGAGGGCTTAAATGTTCCCTTAAAAACGGAAAATTGGTCCAAAAGATGGTGCACTTTGCCAATTAATTTCAGAAAAATTTACACGGAAATTTACGAGTTTCCCGTTAAGGAAGATGATGTTTTCGTTGTAACATTTCCCAGATCGGGTACTACTTGGACTCAAGAAATCGTATGGTTGTTATTAAATGATTTGAACTATGAAGGCTCCACTAGCAGTCACTTAAGGGAAAGAAGTCTTCATTTAGAGTCAGTGAGAAAGACTTATTTGGGTAACTGATGGTTAGACAATTCTACATTAATATATATTTTTAGGGCGAATGGTTTACACGATAACTTTCCCTTGGGCTTTATAGAGGCTGCCAAAAAGCTTAAGTCGCCTAGAGTTCTGAAGACACATTTACCAGCTCATCTAATACCTCGGAAAATTTGGGATAAAAAAGCAAAAGTATATTTAAGCTTAGTTTACAGTAGGCAGATATTTGATCAAGAAACCTAAATTTTTTCTGATAATTTTTTCACACTTAGTTTCAATTGTCAAATATTTGCCTTATTTGCATTTGATTAAAAATTTACTTTTTACTTTAAATCCTTTAAGATAATCTATTGCGCCCGTAATCCCAAGGACTTGGTTGTGTCCTTGTTTTATTTGCTAAGTGGCTTAGGCTGGTGGCGAAGTGACTTAAAGAATTTTGTTGATCACTTTATCGCCAATGACATCATGTACACCCCTTACTGGCAACATTTAATTGATTTTTGGCAAATGCGTCATGAACCCAACGTATGTTTTGTTACGTATGAAGATATGAAGCGAGATCTAAGAAAAGTCCTAATAAAAATCAATAATTTTTTGGAAAAACCTGAACTCGGCAAAGAGGATTTAGAGAATCTGGTTAAGTATCTAACATTTGATAACTTAAAAGGTAAGAAAAAAATAAAGACCATCACACTTGTTTGAATAAGAATTTAATATTTTTGAAACCAAAATTTAGTGAATCAATCTTTTAATCCCACGGAGCAAATAAAAACAAAATTACGTTTTGAAAATATGAAACAAGATTTTCAGTAAGTTCTCTTGCAAAAACAATTTATTGTCATTTACATATATTAAACCCATTTGTTTTATTTATTTTTTAATTTTTAGATTTATGCGCCGCGGCATTGTGGGCTCTTTTAGAGATGAACTCACTGCCGAAATGGATCAAAAACTTAACGTTTGGATTGACAGGAATTTGAAAGAATACAATATTCAACTGCAAGATATTTTTGGAGATTTGTAATAAAAATAATTTTGTTCAGAAAGCAATAAATTACTTCTTTCCTTTTAAACTGTTTTTGCTGTAATTGAAATAGAAGCTTTGGATATAGAAGTACTGTTATGCATTGAACATTTTTTGGTTGATTTTAAAATATTTGCAAATCCTCAAAGTAAACATTTAAAGCTGTAACTTGCATCAAAGTGATTTTTTCAAATAGAAAAAAAAAAACAAAAAGATTTGGGTCAACAAAAGAGAAAATAAATTGGAAAATAATTTGAAAATAAAAATGGTTTTTCTGCAAAAAATTGTGTCAATCGATTGAAATAATTGATGCTTCGCTTAGTTACACTGTAATGGAATTGAACGTTTGGTTTCTAAGCAAATGTTTGTATTAAATTTTAAGTTTAAAGAGGGTCCTTAGTGAAACAGTTTAACTCTTTCTTTTAAATACCCAACTGGCAGCTATAAGGGAATAATATGCATATCTGCTATATTTATTTGCGATCTGGGTCCCTATATATGATAAGTCGATCAAGCCATATCCGTAAGTTGAAATCAAGTTTCCGGAGTAAAGTTAAATCCTTTGGCCAATCTATTAGTGTCAAACAAACAAAAATATCCCTTAGCTGCTTGATATTTAAAATTAGCAAAAAATTTTCATTTACAAAATACAAACGGATCGTACTTAGGAAGTTTAAGAACTTTCTATTTTCATCGACATGACGGATTCTCTTTTGGTTTGGTTCACATTAAATTCTCTTTCTGAACCCCTTCTCAAACGTACCGATTGGAAAAGTGTAGCAGATGTTTCACGAATAATATCAAGGGTTTGGCCATATAGTGGTAATGTGACCCTATTGCCTACCGGACAGGAATTTGATCATAGGTAGAATATAATCCAGACTATTTATCAATCTGGGCACTGACCATCTATTGGCCTGGAAATGAACTTAAATTCTTAAGCCCGGACGTGTCTTTTCCCATATTGGTCGGCTTCGTGGTCCGTATTTGTTTACTAAAAGGTGTGCGGTATATTTTATTACAGATCAACGATCACCCAAAGATAAGAACGAAAATACGAGTATGGAAAGATGTAATAAGAAACGAGAGCCGGACGAAAGTAAACACCCAGAAGTCTCAAATGGTGTAATCGGTGACTGCGAACACCGGCTTGCACGAAGGGACCTTATAAGCTTCTCTGCGCATAGCCAGCGGTTACATATATTTCAAAAACACCTAAGCTTGCACAGTTGGATTTCGTAATCGACTCAGACTCTGATCTTGCCAGCATAAGTTTTTAGCTTTTAAACCCCCAAGTACTCGCAAGGATACTCCGTTAAAAAGAGAGAAACCGACGCCCAGTAAATAGGGTCCCAAAATCCTTCTCAATACAAAGTTCAGTTCTTTATAAGCAATCGCCTCGGCTCCTTATCCCCTACTTCAAATAAGGAGAAGGATCAAATTAGACATACAAAAAAGTCAGAGAGGAAAGGGCGATCACACTTTAACTAGCATGAGAAAAAGGGGGGCAAGGACCTGAGGTTTCCTAGTTATACTGAAGAGGCTGTGCCAAAGAGTCTCAAGACAAAGAGACAGAGGTCGGCTGATGAGCCCTCAAAGTCGCAAGCCCACAAAGGTCTAAAGGCAGAAACAGCGTGTAGTTGATGAGGGACTCAGTACAACCAAAGCTGCAGCCAAGTCTTTGGTATAGGTAACAAATATTAACCATGGGGGTCTAACACCCCTTGAGCGTTATACTTTCTGACATGGATAATTCCTTTAGACAAATATCTGATAAGCAGTGGCCAATTTTTCGAACAGCTTTTTAAGAAGATGGAAACAATATCAGACCGAACAATGCACTCGTTTGATGAAGCGAGTTGGCTTAAAGGATTGAAGTTCCTTAATTGTAAGGATAAAGCTATGCTGAACTGGGGCACAAAAGTTTTTGACTGTAGACCATTGCCAGCATGTCAACAATACCAAAGGCTAAGATGAAACTACCTCAAGCTGTTCATCCGGAAGACACCCCTCGTCTTTTTCGGATGCAGAATCGTGATCTTCCCACTAGAGACTGGAAGGTTCTGTATTTCGATCAGGAGTCAAAGATCACAAAGAAAACCCAAAATTTTGTCAGATGTAATGGGTCGTAGGAAATGTTTTCCCCGTCCAAAGCAACAACACCCCCAAGATGCGAATCATAACACGCATGAGGTGGAGAGCGATAGTTCGTCGTGTCCACTGAAGCCACTACTAGTTTGTTTATGGGAGGTATAGCCATTGGAGCTGTCCCTTGGTACAAATCCTCAGTCGATGCCACTGAAGGTCTTGCAAATAAACAACATTCTATGATGGCTTCGGTCGAACTTTTGCTCACAATAGAGGAGGTCGCTACGACGTGGTCTACTGATCCTCTTCTGCCATCGAATATGTCTCATATTATCCTACTGCTAGACCCACCTTTTCGGATTTTTAAAGGCGGTTGTTACTGCTTGATATGTACAGCCCATGGTATCGATAGCAACAAAGGCGAGCATCGAATGTTGGTTGGTGCATAGTATGCCAATTCTGTTCATGTAACCTTTTTCAACAGAATTTGAACAAAAAACTACACAAATGACTACCTCCTTATCCTTATTGCGCCGTAACGTTTTTGAGACAAGGAGTGCATACTTTATGCAATTCGGCCGGTAAGAGATGCTATGGGTCCGATTGATTTTAGCTTGGCAAAGCCCGCATCAATCTTGACCCCTCTATCATCTTAACTGCGGATACTATCTCTCTTGTGGGTTCACCTGGAGTAGCTGTTTTTAATACCCATTAAGAACAGTAAGTTAAATGTGCCGCACATTCACTGACAGGAACGATGAAGTTGGCTTGAGGCATCGATTTAGTAACCAAACTTTAAAACCCCAAAGTTTTATTCAAACCAAAGGAAAATGTTATTGAACCGGAATATACGGATCTTTTCTAAATTTAAACTTGGAAGCTTTAAAATTACAGCTCAAAATTTCGTAACCTTACTCTAGCAGATTCTTGGGTAATTTCTTTCTGGAAAATGTCCTTTTTTTCTATTTTATTAAAGCAAATCAATATTGATGTTTATTCACAATTTTATTTGAATTTTTTTTTTCCAATCTCCTGTGCCAAACGTGTATTACGTTAAAATTACATTTCATTTGCTGTAAATACAAAATACTTATTCATACATCATTACTCATTCTATAAAGGCAATCTAGTTAATCTTGCCAAGATTCAAATTTAATTTATTATTGCTGCCATCAAACGACAAGGGTTGTAACAAAAAAATATTGTGGGGGTTTGGAGTTAAAGTTAGATCTAAATGTATTATAGACAAATAATAAATGTTACAAAAGTTCAATTTATAGTTCAACACCCTTAAGAAAATCTTATGCGACGTCGTCATCATCATCAATCCGTAGCATATTCATTATAATGTTTAGCCCCCTTGCACGTGTAACAAAAGAGGGTGGCTGTTTTGGGTTGTTATAAAACTCCCCACGCATCTTGCTTGGCCAAGACCTTGAAAATAAAAGAAATGCCAGGAAATCCCCGCAACAATAACACCAACCAATGAACAACAAAAAAATGGTAAATTTTACATTAAAATTACAAAAGAAAATAAAGTATGAACTTTAAGCAACAAAAAATATATGCTCATGGTTTAACGCCTTAATATATGCAATGAAATTCTGTAACGTTTTGGTCTTTTATGTAAACTTTTCCCTTTAACACTTACTCATCGTCTGCTAGTTTGTAATTCCATAAACGTTTTTCAACGTCCGTTATTTTCGTTTATTCCCTTTAGAGGATTAAGTAGGCTTATGCAATTCTTTTGTAGCAGAAAAATGAAAATATTTTTCTACCCAGGAATTCCCCAAAACTTTAAATATGAGTCACCACCACCTTTTGTTTTTTTGCTTTTTTCTTTTAAACAGACATTGTTCTACTACATGTGAAACAAGGTAAACTGTCTTTTTTAACATTTTTCGTAAAAAATTACATTGCACTTGCTGTTTAATATCGCTTGTTACTCTTTGTTGATGGGCAAAGTGTTACCAAACTTTTCACAAAAAAAGGGATGTTTTTTTTTGGTCGGTCGGGGTAGGTTTTGTATTTAAAATTGTGCGTATGTTACCCTGGGGGATTTGAAGGAAAACAATTGTATGAAAATTCTAGTAGCTCATAACACCACATGTTCAATTTCAATTGCATTCCCCCACTTCTTTAGTAGTTTGAATTGACAAAAAATTTTAAATGAATTGAATCTCTACTCCACGTAAGTCTTGTTCTCTTGTGCGATTTACATCATTGTCAAATTGTTTGTAGAGTGTTTGTTTAATTTAAGTTGATGAGGCGCAAAGTTGTGGAATTTATTATAATTTTTTATTTGTTTTACACTCAAATGAAAATAGCATTTAAATAGAATCCTTTTTCTTTCTTTACTTTTAGAATAAATTACTTTTTTTGAATTTACCTTTTGTCTGGGAATTGTTTTCTTTTTTTAAAAACTGAGATAAGAGAAAAATTATATGTAAATAATAAACATATTTTAATGATGCAAAAGAGGTTGAAAAATTTTTAATTATGTGGAAAAACTGTTCATCTTTGCTTTGCGCAACACTATTCTACCCGGCTGGTTAGAATTAGCGAGTTTTATTTTCGGAAAACGTAATTCCCCGGGAACTCATTCCCCTGGAACTAATTTTCCCGGTATTATTACAATTAGGCTGACTGGATCTATACTAATTGTCAGCCTGTCTGTGATTTTAAGTCTTTATAACTGACTGTTTATAACTGCAATGAGTATATATTTCCTTTGGACTGTTTTATCCACCGCATGCAACAGCCATTTTAACAGACTCAAGGCCCCCAAAAAATACAATGAAAGAAAATTACAACTCATGTTTGGCCTGCCATCCATTTGAAAAGCCAACACTACAAATTTGAGTAATTTCAGATGTCGTGAGTATCGGATTCCGCCTATAGAGCAGTTTTATTCTATTCATGCATTCCGTTCTCCTTAAAGTCTCCGTAGCCATATTATTTACCAGATCTATGGCCACTGTAGCCCATATTATGTAGAAAAAGAAAGAGTGGAACTGTAAGTGTAGCTGAAATGTAGAGAAAAATTAGAAAAGAATAAAGATAGAAGGATGATGAATAAAGAAAAAGAATGGAATATGAAGATGAGATGTGATAAAACAAACAAATTGTAGCCTTTGGCAGGAATTCAACCAGCTAACCCTAGACTGCCAGGGTTGCCACTAGCTATTTTACCCAAAAATCAATTGAGTGTCCAAAAAAAAACCATGGAAGTTAGATCGGGCGACCTCGGTGGCCATTAGATGTCCACAAAGCGACTGATCAGTTTTTGGGGAGAATTTCCCCGAAGCAAATTAATTGAAGCTCGGGCTGTGGGTGCAATTGCCCAATCCCGTTGAAACCAGGCGTGGGAAGAGTACGATGGATGATCTCGTAGGTTTGACAAAAGTAATTCCGTAATCATGCGTTGATAATTTTTACCGTTAATATTCGTCACCTGGCCTCGAAAATTTTTGAAAAAAAATGGTCCAATTATCTCATGCGTGGATAGGCACACCAAACAGTTACCCTGGGGCAATCCAATGGTTTTTGATGTTTCAGTCGAGCGTTGCGGGCTTTTAAAGACCAGTAAAGGAAATTTTGCTTATGGACATGGCCCTTTAACTGAGGAGCCTTGTCACTCCAAAAAATGGGATTTACAATTCCAATATTGTTTCACAAAAATTTAGGTGTAAATCAAAGTCATTTTCTTTTAGTTCTCAAGCGGTTTAAATTTTAAAAGGATGAAACTTCAAAAACTTTTTTTTTTAATTTCGTAAGTAATCGCCCTTGGAAGTCTGAGTGAGGCGGATTTCAACGTACACTGTTTTTAACCAGTCCAAAGTTTTTAGGAGTCCTTAAAGATCGACTAGGCCCTGGCCGTCAGACACTCAAAGCTGAAGCAGTTGCGCGGAATCCTTGCACCCACGAACGAATAAATTTACGTTCAGTCTATCACTTATTCGCCAAATACCGAACTTTGAATAAAACTGTCAACGAACAATTACGTAAGAATCATTACCCTTAAGAATGTCTCCACAGCGAAAGCACGATGCTCACTCAACCACTGCGACATCGTGACTGACGAATCCGAAAAATCAGTTATTCGAACGGTGCCACCCTTCCGCCGCACCGCTCATTACCTTTTGAAATAATCTTGTTTAAAATAATAAATTTGCTACCAGACACCCTGTATAAGCTACCTTTTCATTAAATGTTTAAGGTCCTGTTCAAGTTACTTTGTATGTATTTTTGTTCTTATATATGTTGGGACCAATATTTCTCTTTTTACCTTAACTTTTTTAACCCCTTTTAATCAGTTACTTGATATGTGCCTTTTAACCAATCCCGACCAATAACTTTTCATACAATTCACGTTTTTTACGACTAACAGAAGGAGTACGCCGACCAATTGACACACATTTACTCGCAGGGTACAACTTTTTTGTTAAACCAATTGTAGTAAAATGTATTTTCAAATTTTTCCATAAGCTTTTTACAATTTTCAAAACTTCACTTTCGACAGCTGGTAACAAAATTGTTAATTGTATTAACAACTTAAGTTGTTAATGCCAATTCAATAATAAAATAATTGTATTTTCAATTTTGTTGTTAATATGACAATAAGTTTGTCATATATTTTTTTCTGTGTAAGTTGTTTTTAGCATTTTAACTCATTACAAAAAAAAATACCAGTTTTGGCTGGGCATGTATCTTAATGTTAAATGTTGTTTTGCTAAACTTTAAATTTTTGTCTTAATAGTTTTCAATGCTTAAGATAAATATAATAAATTTAAATTAAATACATACTAAGAAACACTAAAACAATAGCTCCAAGATTGTTAGATATTTAAAAATTTTTGATACACGTTTTAGTTGTTGAAAACCAGTTAAAAGTGCTAGACTCTATTCAAGACCAAAACAGTTATGGATCAAAAAATACTAAATTATGTTGCATACGAAAGTAAGGCGGCGAAGACAAGACTTCCTTATGCCATGAAAAGATACTCGACGAAGGGCAAAAATATACCCCTAAAGGAAAACTGGTCCGAGACATGGTGTACATTGCCATTTCATTTCGATAAAATTTTGAATGAAATTTTAAATTTAGAATTGCGTCAGGATGATACCTTTATAGTGACATATATGAAGAGTGGCACGACATGGATGGAAGGATGTGTGTTGTTGTTAATGAATAATTTAGATTTTGACAATTTTGAAAATGCCGCATATATTTTGAGTAGTCCTCTTTTAGAGTAAGTAAAAATAATTAGTTTACACCAATCGATTTGATTTTGCTGATATTTTTTACATAATAACTCAAACAATTCAAAAATGTTATTTTAAAAAAGTCTAGGATTTTCAAGAATGATATGTTTTTGGGGGATTAATACAGGGTGTCTTTGGGAAATATATATTTTTAAATACGATAATATCAAAAAGTAATAAGCGGTGCAGTGGGAGGGTGACGCCGTTGGATTTACCGAATATGCGGATTTGTCAGCTACGATGTCTCAGTGGTCGAGTAAGCATCGCGCGTGCGCCGTGAAGACATGTTTTAAGACAAAATGATTCTTACGTAATTGCTCATTGACAATTTTGTTCAAAATTCGGTATTTGGTGAATACGTGATGGACTGAGTGTACATTTTATTCCTTCGTAGATGCAGAGATTCCGTGCAACTGCTTCGGCTTTAAATGTCTGATACCCAGGGTCCTGTCGAACTTCAAGGACTGCCGAAAACATTAAACTGGTTAAAAGCATTTAACATGAAAATTCACGGCTTTTAATACGAAAATTAGCAGCCTCACTGGGATTTTCAAGAGAGATTATTTATGCAATTTTAAAAAAGAATCTGAAGTTCCATCCTTTAAAAGTTCAAATCGTTGAAAAACTGAAAGAAGAAAGTTTTTTTTTTTTTTTTGCATATTTTTTTATTATTTAATCTTCGCTGAAGCGAACTAACAATAAGTTTTCAAATCTTAAGACTAATGAAATAATATTAGTCCAGCCAGTGCCAGACAGAAATTTAAGTTCTCATAATAGAAATAGTTATTTTCATCTAAGCGCAATAGTATCCCTCCTTTTCAGACGGGAGTGTCCACTATGTTGCAAGAAACTTCGAGCGAGCGGGTTTGGATGTGTTTCCAGCTTATTTAAATACTTGTTCACATATTTCAGGATTTCGCATTTAACAAGTGGAACTTCTAGATCCTTATGGACGTTGCTGTTTTTGGCATACCACGGAGCACCAGTTATCATTCTTAGGATTTTATTTTGACGGCGTTGTATTTTTTCTATGTTAGAGGCGGAAGCAGTGCCCCATAATTGTATACCGTAGTACCAAATTGATTTTAAAATTGAGTTGTATAGTAGAAGTTTACAATCCAGGTGAAGCACAGAGTTTCTATCCATTAGCCAGTGGATTTGTGCAGCTTTAAGTTTCATTTGCGTCAGCTTTGCATCTATATGAGGCTTCCATGTGATGCGGCGATCCAGGTGAATACCAAGATATATTGTCTCGGATCGTTGAGGCACCAAATAGTTGTTAAAAGTTATTGGAGGGCACGTTTCTTTGCGCAAGGTAAAAGTTATGTGAGTACATTTTTGTTCATTTATTTTTATTTCCCATAACCTTGCCCATTTCTCAACTTGGCTTACGTGTTGCTGCAGTTGACTCGAAGCCTCTCTAGGGTCTTTATGAATACTGAGAAAAGCGGTATCATCAGCAAATGTAGACGTGTGCGTAAAACAGTTGGTTGGCATATCTGCTGTGTAAAGCAAGTACAAAATTGGACCTAGTATACTCCCTTGAGGTACACCAGCCCCTATTGGTTGGGAACAACTTATTTGGTTTCCCTCTTTGATCATAAATTGTCTACCGGTTAAGTATTTTTCTAGCAGGCTTGAAATATTAGCAGGTAGATAGAGATTTAGTTTGATTAACAGGCCTTCGTGCCATACTTTATCGAGTGCTTGAGACACATCAATAAAAAGCGCGGAGCAGTACTTCTTTTCCTCAAAGGCTTTTCTTATTACTTGCACCAGTCTGTGAGTTTGTTCGATTGTACTATGTTGACTTCTAAAACCAAATTGGTGATCTGGAATGCAGTTGTTGTCATTCAGGATCGGAGTAAGCTTGTTTTTAAGCAGCTTTTCGAACAGTTTCGCCAAAGTTGGTAACAAACTTATAGGCCTATTAGACTTCACCTTCGAAGGATCTTTTCCCGGCTTAGGAATCATCTTTATTAAGGCAACTTTCCATATTGGCGGAAAGTGTTCAAGCCGAATTATGGCATTAAAAACAAAAAGAATAATTCTTTTACCTGTAAAGGGTAGCTCTAAAAGCATTTTGTTGCTTATTTTATCAACGCCAGGAGCTTTTTTGTCATTTAGGTTAGCGATAGCCTCTATAACATCTGAAAATCGGAAACGTATTTCTACAGGACGTCTAGAAACAACAGGCGGTAATTCTCTCACGTCAGTGCCTGAATTGGGAGTGAAGACGTTCCTTAAATGGCTTGCGAACAGATCGCATTTTTCTTCGTCATTTCTAGCCCAGGATCCTCTCAGGTTACGCAGTGGTGGTTTTGCGATTACGGGTCTTTTAAGACGTCTGGCTGTTCGCCATAGAGAATAGTTTGTTTGAGGAGTAGCGTCTAGACCTTCCAGGTATTCCTTCATTGATGACATTCTATGTACTTCTAGCAAGTTTTTTAATCGGTTTGTACATTCCTTCAGCTTATTTTTAAGTAGGGGCGATCTATACCTTTGCCATTCTCTTCGGGCTCTCCTTTTTTCAGATAGAAGCTTTTCAACATCGGTAGAATAAATTTTAGAATTTAGAAGAAGCATTTTCTACGGCTTTTTTAATATTTTCATAGAGGCTACTCAAGCACTCATCGATTTCTTCGGAAGTTTTTAAAGATTGGTGTTCCGAACAGTGCGTGCTGATAAATTTTTTGCATTTTAACCAGTTTATTCTTTTAGATAAGAAAAAATCACTAGTTGCTATTTGGGGAGGACTGCAAATAGTAATTATTGTGGGTGAGTGGTCAGAAGATAAATCCAAGGAGGCTTGAGCCTCAATAAGCTCAGGGGATATACCTTTTGCTACGCCAAGATCAATTACGTCTGGAATTTTATTGTGGTCAGTTGGCCAATATGTTGGTTGCCCAGTTGAAATAACGTGAAGTCTCATTTCCGATACAGAATCATACAAGACACGACCTTTGGGACTTATTAGGCGGGAGCCGCAGTACGTGTGTTTAGCGTTATAGTCACCAGAAGCAATAAAGTGAGGACCTAGAGATTTGTAAAAACTGTTATACTGATCCTTTGTTATGGAGAATCTGGGTGGACAATAAACTGCCGAAATAACGAGATTATGGTAAAATTCATCGATGCAGACGTTTGTTGCTTGTATATAACTTTCGGAGAGACCACCTATCCATTGGTGTTTGATTCTTGATTTAATTATTATAGCTGAGCCACCACATGAACTATCTCTGGGATCTTTTGAGTCGTAAAAAGTATAGCCACTTAATTTAAAAGTGCTTCTAGATGTCATATGAGTTTCGGAAATCAACATGACATCAATTTTTTGGTGAGTTAAAAAATATTCGAGTTCGCTTTTGTGTTGGCGGATGCCGTTTGAAAGAAGAAGAAAGTGTTTTTGATTTACGCAAAAATTTTTGTGAAACGATGTTGGAGCGTTTTTGCACTGTAAATCCCATTTTGTGGAGCAACGAGGCTCATTTTCACTTAAGCGGCTATGTTCAAAAGCCAAATTGCCGTTACTGGTCTCCAAGAAGCCGCAAGCCTCGATTTAAACATCAAAACCCATCGCATTGCCCCCAGGGTAACTGCTTGGTCTGCCTTATCCGCGCATAAAATATTTTAACCATTTTCTTTCTAAAATTCTTGAGGCCAGGCGGCGAATGTCAATGGTAACACTGAAAGAACATGATTTCTGCTCACAATGGCCACTTGCGACGGGTGTGACCCAACAAATTTAGAGAATTTTGACTAAAAGTTCGTGCTGTGTAAAATATTTTTTTAAAAAAGGGCTTAATTTTTTTGATTTTAACGTTAGTTTGAAGTAATTTTAACCACATTTTATTCATTATCCCTGCAAAAAAAACTGTTTTTGCTTGAAGAAAAGCTTTTTATAAGTTGTACGGGTGTGACAAAAATCTTACGATATGAATATAAAATTTTTTATGCAAATTTGTACAAATTTTTATAATGATTTTATAGTATTAAAGAACTTAAGTTACGTTGTTTTCAAAAAAGATATCGATTAATTATTTTTTCTTAAGATTTCAGGGACTTTTTCCCAACAGCCCAAGTCGCATTGAAATTTGTAACAAATTATCTAGTCCCCGCTTGATTAAGACTCACATGCAGGCTAATTTGATGCCTCTACAAACCTGGGAGAAAAAAATTAAGGTTAAAGCAAAAAGATTTAAAAGAAAAAAATATTAAAATAAATATTTTGTTTACTTTACTCTTTTAATTTGCAGATAATCTATGTAGCCCGTAATGTTAAGGATGTTATAGTCTCTTCCTATCATTTTACTAAAAATCTAGATTTATGGCGCGGCAATAGCTTAGACGAATATGTTGAAGATTTCCTTAACAATGAAATAATTTATACACATTTTTGGACACATGTAGTGGATTTTTGGAAGATGCGTCATGAATCGTTTATATTCTTTGTGACCTACGAAGAAATGAAACGTGATTTGGCAGATGTATTGCAAAGATTGTGTGTCTTTCTAGAGAGGCCCCAACTTACAAAGGAGGAAGTGGAAAAGATGTTATCATACTTGACTTTCGATAACATGAAAAGTGGGTAACTTTTTAAAGGGTCCTTTTTTAAAAAAAAATAAAAAATTCTATTTAATTTTAGAGCAAAAAGATACCAATTTAAATGATTTTTTTAAGAAAAAGGTGCCTGCTGCAAAGGATGATTTTCAGTAGGTTTTAGATTTTTTTGTTTTTAATTAATTTTTTTTTGTTTAAAAATTTTTTAAGATTTTAAATAAAATTTAACGTTTTACAGATTCATGCGTCGTGGTGTTGTGGGCTCTTTTAAAGATGAATTAACTCCCGAACTAATTGCTAAAATTAATAAATGGACCACAGACTTCTTGGCTAAAGATGGCCTCAAGGAAGAAGATATTTTTGGTCAATTATGAGTTACTAAACAGAAATGAATATGTTAATTATTAAGCTTTTTTTATACTGCTTAACTACTTTATGTAATAAATATCCACATTTTAAATGACCTTGTTTAACTGCCTTCATTCGCCTTGAACCTGGCACCTTCTGCTTGCAAGGCTGAGACTCTCTCACTAGACCATAGGGTCACTGACTTATCGAGTTCATCTTTGTTTGTTGCAAAACAACAACTAGTTTACAAAAGCATTAAACTACAAAATTCCTAAGCAAAATTTTGCTTTCCTCAAAAATTTGTTAAAGTAGTTTTCCAAACGAATTAAATATTTAATTGTGGCAATTAAAATTTTATTAAAAACTGTAATTTTTTTTAATAAATTAATTGAAAAAAATTGGAATATTGTTAAACGTTTTTGATAAGAACAAAAAACTCTTGCAAAAATGAGTGCATTAGCACTGATAATAATATTATTCGCTATAAGCCTGAATTTTGGCATATCATTGTAAGTGATGCCAGATCTATTTTAATAACAAAACCGCGATTTTAAAATTTCAATTAAAAAAAATTAAGGAAATTGTAAAAAAAAAGACGGATGGCAACCCTACGTTCGATTTGTTTTGCTATTTTTAAGGTTTTTATGAACATACATACATACTTAATGTATTATAAGTATTAAGATTGCTAATAATTATTTGCAGTTTTTAGCACAATTACTTTCTGGGTAAAGTCAGATATAACAATATTAAAGATAATAACTAATAGCAAAACCACATTTACTATTTAAATGTACTTTAATTATAAAAATAAATTACAGTTTAGTTATTAAAAAAAACCATTTGAAGTGCTGCATCTTATTAAAGACCAAAATATCGATGAATAAAAATCAACTAAAATTTGTTGCATACGAAAATGAAGCAACCAAAACGAGATTACCTTATGCTATGAAAAGATACTCGACGGATGGTAAAAATATACCCCTAAATAAAAATTGGTCTGAGACATGGTGTACCTTGCCAGTTAATTTTGCTAACGTTTTCGATGATTTATTAAATTTGGAATTGCGTGATGATGACATTGTTTTGGTGACCTTTATTAAAAGTGGCACCACATGGATGCAGAGCTGTGCCTGCACAGAAAAAACTGAGTTGTAGAATCAGTAACAAATTTCAGAGAATCAGTAAATATTTTGTTTGGCTGAGGACCTACAACGAAAGTCGTAAATTTAGACAAACAATTTTGCAAGAATTTTAGTTTCTGTTAAAAAATTTTGCTGAGCTGGTTAAATATTTTATTTGTCTAGGCGAAAATTTTGTTTGATTTAAAAATCAAATAAAAATATTATTAGAGACTATTAAAAAAATTGACTAAAAAAATAAATTATTTTGAACAAGAATTTGTTTGAAAAATTTTTTTTGTAGTTTTTTGTGTGTGGTTGTTGATGCATAATTTAGATTTTGATAAGTTTCAGAATACCCATGTCATAATAAGAAGTCCCTATATAGAGTGAGTTAAATTTATTTAAATTCTTAAAACTTATAGGATTTGATTTTTCTAAAACTATTTTTTAAAATAAAACTTTTATAAATCAAGTCTCAACTGCAAAAATTACCAAACCGGCATTGGGTTTGATATTTTCTGTCAATACCACCAATCCGGCATTTTTTTTCTTAAAAAAATACTTTAATTAAAAATTAAATTGTTTTTTTCCTGGACTTGTACCAACTAGTCCCAGCCGCATTGAACTTTGCAAAAACTTGCCTAGTCCCCGTCTAATTAAGACTCACATGCCGGCTAATTTAGTTCCCACACAAATATGGCAGAAAAATATAGAAGTAAAAAGTATAAACATTTAAGATTTAACAAATAAATATATATTTTTTTAAATTTTTAGACAATTTATGTAGCCCGCAATGTTAAAGATGTTATAGTCTCATCGTTTCATTTTGCTAAAAACTTAGATTTATGGCGCGGCTTTAGTTTTGACGAATATGTTGAAGATTTTCTTAACAATGAAATAATTTATACACATTTTTGGACACATGTAGTGGACTTTTGGAAGATGCGCCATGAACCATTTATATTCTTTGTGACCTACGAAGATATGAAACGTGATTTGGCAGATGTACTGCAAAGATTGTGTGTCTTTCTGGAGAGGCCACTATTAAACAAGGAGGAAATGAAAAAAGTTGTGTCATTCTTAGCATTCGATAACATGAAAAGTGGGTAGAAAATAATATTAATCACATCTTTTCCATTATTATAACTGTCTAATAGGCTACAAAAAATGTGTTATTTGCGAGAATACTTTAAGCTAAATTGTCCGATAAGCTTAAGGGAAGCTCATCTTACCTTTAAAGTTCATTTATACGTGGCATAACCATAATCACAGAGAACAGCTGTTCGAACTAAACTTATGGGCAACACTGTATTTGATTATAGGTGACTTACTATTACGTCATTTTAGAACCTTTCTAATACATTCGTCCACGTACAGCCCAAGCGCGTAAAGCTAGAGACTTGAAATTTAGACTGCGGGTACCTTTATTAATGTATAGATTAACTAGGACGCGAAAGGGGTAAAAATGGCCAACATGGAAAAATTTATATCTATGCGCTGTAGGGACAAAATTAAAAAGGTATCGTATTTTGCTTAAAAAAAATTATTGAGCCCCTGCCTGGCATTTTTTTGAAAATTTTTTACTCTGATTTACATGAAAATTTATACACGCGTTTCTAGTTTTAAGTTTATAAGCAAGACCGCTTCTCATAATTTTGTTGGCGTTTTTGAAGCCAAAATTGAATTTTAAAGTTTCAGGACAAGGACACGCCTACCGTCCTTGGGCCGACATTTTTCAAAAATAATTATTTTTCTTAATAAAGCCATTTTGTTCTAGTGCATCGAATTTCAAAAATATCCAACAGGTCCTTCTATTTTTGCCCACTCGTTATATGGAAACGAAGCACAGTGCGTCGCTGCCACTACGGCACAACAATATGACAAAAATTGGCTGTTTTTGCACTGGTGTTGCCATACTTCAAAGATATTTTCAGAGTAGCCTAAAGGGAGATTGTAAAAACCAAAAAAAAAAAAAAATAAGAAGTCACTTTATTGTTTACTTTAGCTAAAGCAGACTTCATAAACAACATATCGCTTGCTCAATATTACAAGGTTGTATGTGCAAAATTAAACTTTTTACAAATATTTGCCACTGAACTCTGGCCTAATTTTGAGTTATAAAACTATGAAACACTGTTGCTAAGGGGGCCAAAGACGTCCTGCTGCCTTTGAAGCAAGATTAATAGGAGCAATTTGTCGCAAACAACCCACAATTTTTATTAGCTAGAAGTAAAAAAATTTGCTTAATATAACCTTTAAATACTAAGCAGGCGATATAATAATGGCTTTTATACTTAAAATCTAAAAAAAAAAAAATTTATTTGCAGAAAACAAAGAAGCCAATTTGACAAATTTACACCGGGAAGTAATGCCTGGCATAAAGAAAGATTTCGAGTAGGTTCTAAATCTTTTTAAGAAAATTCTTTTCTTTTTATAAAAATTATTTTTTTTCAAAGGTTTATGCGTCGTGGCATTGTGGGATCCTTTAAAGATGAATTAGCTCCCGAGTTAATTGCTAAAATTGATAAATGGACGGCAGACTTTTTGAGTCAATATGGCCTTAAAGAAGAAGATATTTTTGGCAAATTATAACTGACTGCAAATGAATTTTACTTTTGTAATCTTATAATAGAAATTTTAAGATAAGATTAAGAAATTTTAAAATAAGATTAAGAAATTTTAAAATTTGTTTAACATTTTAGTTAAACCATTACGTGCAGGTGAATAAAGGGCTGCGCAAGCATAACTAAAATGTCTTGTAAGACATTAAAACCTTCTACTTGTGTTGTTTCACTTTATTGCTCTGATTTTAATCTCGTATTGATTATGTATGTATGTATATGCTTCTGCAAACATCTGCGATTAACCGTAAAACGAACTAAATCATGTAAAAATCAATACAGAGTTTAGGAATCGGCTAAGTGACAAATATTACGTGTTTTACAGCTTTGGAAATATTTTCCCATTTTTTGAGATTATGAGACGAGATATATTAAATTGACGGCTAGTGACCAATATGGAAGCCTAAAGTCAGGACAATTTTAAAAAAACTAAAATTTAAAAAACTTTTTCATACATTTTGTTGTTGCTTTAGGGCGTTGCGTTTTAGTAAATAAGGGGGATAATTTATACTGAGGCAGAAAAGAATATATACAGTTGTCGCTCGGTTATATGAACAAATTCAAACAGAGCCTGTTCACTAAATGGAGAAGTTCACATAATCGAGAGGATATAAAATAAGTAATTCAAATGATTTTTATTACATTAAGTGTTAATTTGTAATAAGTTTTTTAATAATTAATGTACATGAAAGTATTCGGTTATATTATTTTGTACTTTTTTTTCTTCAATGGATTTCTGTAGTGCCTTTTCGCAATGTTAAAATATCATTAATATCAGATATATTATTTTCAATCCAAGCAATAACTTGGCCACTATGTGCAAGAGAAAAAACGCTTGGGTCTTTGTACAAGCTTGCCAAAATGTCACTTTTTTCAGATAACGTTAACACCTTGCGCTTCATATTCGATGCACTATGTACCAAGCACAAATGATTTCAAAAGAAAATCAATCAAAACTCAACACTCAAAACATTAAAAAAATCAACGGTTGCAGGTGTTTTACACACACTTCTAATAAGACAAACATTTAAAAAAAATAAACGGGCGAAAGCTGTTCACATAACAGAGATAGGCTGTGTTCACTCTTTAGAACCTCCTGTGTTCAAATTTTGTTGTTCACTATTCTGGAAGTTCACATAACTGGATATTCACATAACCGAGCGACTACTGTATTAAATCTGATTAAGGCAGAAATGAATTAAGTGGAAATAAATACATTTTTCCTAATTTTAGTACTTTTAGTAATTTTTGGAGTCAAGGAGTGTAAAAATATGATATCTAGGGCTTTAGAACCAGAAATAAAGAGCTCTTGACCCTAATTAGAGCCGAAAGCCAATAAGGTGGGAAAAAGTTGGTTTTCATATATTTGATGCTTTTTAGAATTTTTATTTAAATTGAGGAAAAAATTACCAAGACTATGTTGGGGAGTTATAAAGAGGAACAATAAAGACGTTTTGTATCATTTATTTATTTTTTTCCAATTTGCTCTATACTTTTTTATGCACATTAGGCTTAAAAAACGGAAAAAAAGTAAAAATCATTTTCAATTAAAAAATTTGTTCATATGATTAAAAAAATATTTAAATAACAACCTATCAAGAAATTCGCTTATTCAATAAACAACTTTTATTGAAAATTTTATAAAATTCTTTATTAAAAAAATTTATTAATTAAAGTAATTTCTTTTAAGTGTTGAACTTAGTTTTATTTTCTTACCTTCACATTCAAAAATTCAACTCCAGCAATTAAACTTGAGGTGAGCTTTGCATAAGCAAAGGCAAAAAAAGCTTTAAGTAAAATTAAAGTTTTTTAAAAGAAGAAGTAAACAAACATCATTGTTGGCATTTACTTTTCAAAAACTATTAAAAATTTAATTTAGGCAACTAAATTTTCAATTCAAATTACAATTTAAAAAAATTTGGGATTAGTTTTTCCTGTGCACACGTTACGGTTATCCTTGTCAACTGTGATAAACGAAAGGAAGAAAACTACTAAAATCTCAATATCTAATAAGTACAGACATACATAAATATAATTAAAAATTTACAAATATTTTCTATAAACAATATAAAACAGATACTTATCTTCTTAAAACGTTTAACAAATATTAATTTCTAACCAGAAAACATTTAACAAAAACTGACATATTCAGCTGTTCCAATTTAAACGATTAACGTCATTCAATCTAACCACAAAAAAAAAGCAAAAGAAAACAAACCATAAAAACACTTTAAAAGTATATTCAATTCCAAATATCAAATCTAAAAGGATCTTTAAGTGAAATAACCAAAACAAAAAAATGTTGTCTGTAAATATCAGACAAGAAAAAAAACCAATTTATACACTTTTATTGGGCAAAAGAAGAAAACAGATTGCAGATTGTTTAACCTGTCGTCATCAATTTTTAACAAACATTTATACAAGCATCAACAATGTGTATTTTAAATCAAACTCACAACAAAAACAAAACCCCTTAGAAGTCAGCAGGAGAAGTCAGGCAAAGCAGCTGTAAAACAAAAGACTCTAAAATATTTTTTTCCAAAAAAAAAATCATCTGGCGTTTGGACGAGAACTTAAACAAATTTTTTTTAATAACGTTTGAAGTTATAAATTGAAATTGTTTTTTTTTTCAAGATGATCCTTTGTTTTTTAAAGAGGATTTATTTATTGCTTATGGGCAACGAAATGCGATCGCTTAACATGCCCCCAATTTTATATTGACTCACTCTTTGCACATCAGGTAAAAAAAACCATACCTAAGGTCATCGAAAAATTGTATTGTTGGGTGTGTGTGTGTATATGTAAGTTTGTATAAATGTTAGTTGAAATGTAAAATAATGGTTATTCCCAATATTCTATTTTTTACAGAAATTCATTTTTAAAATGCACCACTTAGGGAATATGCAGAATAAAAATTGTAGCAAATTATTTAGTTGCTTCTAATACTCTACAGCGTTATGACCCGGCAAAAATGTTTGATAAGGATTTAAATTAATTAGAGTTGTTGTTGTGCCAATAAAAAAGAAGAGAAAGAACAATACTTCTTGGAATTTATATTCTTATAACGTCCTCATACCGTTTCGACCACACGTAGCTTCATTAGGCCATCTACACTCAGCGAGTTTGCTAGTGTATCACGGCATTCAGACTATATTACTTGTAACATGACTCTTTTTTTATTTCGTTTTAAAGTGACTTCCAAAAACTTTAAGCATTTACATTATGTTACTACAAACTTGTCTCTTTTTTATTTTTTGTTTTGGTTTCTTTGTTTATTCTTCTTTTTGAACGTTTGGACCATGGCACAATTACCTTACAAGGTAGTATCGATTCTACAGCTGACTATTTGTTGCTCGAGTTTTTCCACTCGTTAAATCTGTCAAACAGTACGTTTTTTGATATAAACGAGGATGCTTTTACAACAACTTTATAAATTTGATATCGAGTTTGTTGTAGTTGTTGCCGAAGCGATAATACCTTGTAAGGTAGGTAATTGTACCATGGTTTTGACTGTCATTATAATGGCATATACGAAAGAGAATAAAGAAAAATTGAAGAAAAAACCAAAACGTCAAAAGAGAAACGTCAAAAAGTAACATGCAAAACAGAAATAGTGTTACTTTTGTAACGTCTTTGCCATTTCTACTCCCTTCGCCTTTAAATAAATGTAACACGTTACAGTAACGTGTTACAAGTAACATAGTCTAAATGCCGTGTATGTTTCCAATCGGAGTTTGGTGGAGAAGATGGGCTTGCTACAGAGGTAATCAATTGCCGTCTCATTTAGTTTCATACCATCTTTCGACAGTTTATCTTCAACAAGATTACCCTCATAGGTTCCGTGTCCCCACACCCATATGACAGCAATATTGAAATGCATTGCCATCCAATTTAAAAATAGCCTGCATTCGCAGGTAAGTCGTGGTGTAGGGTATACATTATTATTTTTCCAAACACCTTACAGTACCTCAACTAGTTAGTAACTTTGTAAAACGCCGACAATTCAGCTTGAAGCACACTTCATTAATTGGGTAGTGGGAATGATATCTGAACTAATGTTTGTGCAATGAATGTCCTACCTCCCTCACCAGCCCCCCTCTAAGACTCGTCCGGATATGCCACAAGATTCAAATGTTCCGAGAATAAGAAGGTGGATCGCATTACTTCGAATTGTTTAGCATGTGTGAGGATGAGGAAGATTTGGAAATAAGGGGATCTTAGGGTCAAGTCGTTGCGTAAAAGATTTCAAAAAGAACTAAGCAACATTGGAATCGTAATAATAGTCAAGTTGCTTGGATAGAGGCAATACGTTACCATGTCCTTTTAGCGATGTCAATTAGCCACCTATAATCTTTGCTTGATGCTTTTGAAATTATAACTGTAGTAGGGAGCAGCTTAAGATTGATGCCATGCAAAAGGATTCATTATCTTTAAAATCAGGGATAATTAATCAAAAATTCTGCTTAATAAGATCCCTTACTAGTGTAAACTCAAAATCCATATTTGACCACAAATATCGGACATGATTTAGCTAGATGGTGATACATTTCTACATCACTCGTATTGGTGGTGATGGTAAAGGATGGTACGAAATTTTTTTAGGGAGCAGTTTACCACTTCTTTGGAATTCCTCTGCCTTCGCTTGGCAACGAAAACTTGCAGACTCACTTTGACCAGATTATCTAAACAGTCCAGAATCTCAACCACGGGGATAAATAAAGATAACCAAGTGTCCTTTTAATTTGGAAAAACTATTACCGGTCACTGTCGATTCGACAACCATGTCTGTGTAATTTATAAGCTGTTTAATAACTTTTGTAGAAACTATCAAGACGCGGAGGCGTAAAAGAGTATCCAGCACTTTTTATGCTTCTGTCCCGGTGGGTCAGTGGTAAGTGCACGAGTCTACCAGTCAGGGGGTTGTGGGTTCGATTCCCATCAGATACCCTGGCAAGTCTGCTTCATTCTTCTGTTCTTTCTTTCTTTCTTATCTATCCTTCTCCAAATTTCTTCTTTCCTTTCGTCTCAATTTATTCTATCTGCCTCTCCAGGTAACACAAATGGACCGAATTAAGCGGACCCAAGTGAGCTGTATCCTTTCCTTCAACGGCTGCCTGTTCTACCTAACCATGCTTCTGTCCACCACTGGATGATTTCCGGTCTCATTACTTTACCTAACCTAGCTTTGCATGACTTAAAACTGTATTTTCTTGTTCTGAATTGTACAGTTTTTTAACGTGGAGGTTGATGATGGAACTAGTTAAATTTAAACTTCTCTCTGTTACTCTGTGGTTAAACACAAGCAGCAAAATATTTCCGTTTACCTCTCGAGGATGAAAATAAACATTTCTAGGAAGATATCCGGCTATCCTTCATGCTTTCTAATTTGTTTAGGATTGACCATAAAATTTTAAAGGAAAATAGCAGTTTTTACGAGAATGATGTTTGCATACATATAAAAGAAGGGGGAAGGGTTAGGTACTTATATACTTTTTCTAAATGTCTAGTCTTGCCAAAATGTGTCAGGACACCGAAAAATCTGTTTACACATAAACAGCACCAGATTGAGGATTTCTTAATCTCGACGTTTTTCAGACCCGTAGTATTTGAAGGTAATTAATTTTGCAAAATCCGAAGCTCGTAAACCTGTTTTCTACCGATTTGATAGTCCAATGTAATTGTGGCTTACAATGATCTTTCTTTCCTTCGTCCTTGACAGTTTCTAAATACATAAGAAGGTGACAAACAGATACGGTAGAGTATATAAAAATTGATAACCTGTAACTTCCTATTCTTTTCCATTCCCATTAAATGCGCTAAGTTGGCTTAATTCCTAGATCATATTTTAGTTGTTAAGGACCCAAAGAGAAATCTTTTTTTAGCAAAATCCAATAATTGATGTTTAGAAATCTCATTTAGCAGTGTCCCTTTTTCTGTTATCAACATAATTGGACCCTAAGAATTAAAACACAAAATCCTTAAGTCGACCACAATCGTTTATGTATCATTTTCTTAACTCCGTCTGATTGTTTTCGTAAGAAAAAACAAAACGGCAGGTGATTTAGTTTTTTTCTCTTTTTCTTTATAAATTATTCATTTTTAAAATTTGATGAAAAAAAAATTATAAATTATGGCTTAAAATTACCTTAAAAAAAATTTAAAACAACAAAATTATACATAATAATGCTTTCATCATCACAAGCACTCCAGACAAATTCAAATAAATTGAAATTGAATGGAACGAAATATAAACAAAAGCGGGTTTTTTTAAATGCGTTTAGTATTACCAAGTATCAATGTGAAAATCATTTCATAACTTTTTTTTATTTTAAAACAAACTAACAACCAAATCACGGCTGCTGTTTTGTCTTTCTAAAGATCTTGTTTTATTTAATCTAGAACATTGGCTGCTGGCATCCATCAACCACCAACAAAGATCACGTTTTGTTCTTGTTCTACAAAAAATTACTTTAAATCAAAGATATTGATCTGAAAACCAAAAGGGTACTGACTGCTTTTAAACACAAAAACCTATAAAAATTAAAGATTTTAATTAGAAACCATTTGGTCAAATCGTTATCAAAAATATTTAATCGATTGATTTTTCTTTGTGTCTATTTTATACCCTTCACATAAGCGATAAGGGTATATTTAAGTTTGTCATTCCGTTTGTAATTTCTTCGATATCCATCTGTGACCCCTTGGTCTTTATAGATAGAGAAGTTGATTTAGCGATGTCCGTCTGCCCGTGTTATGGTTCAAACTTTTTTTAAAGCCCCCCGATATCGTATGGACCCGTAAGTGATATTAAACTATCAGAAATATCTGTGAGCGAATTGCTATTGAAATACAGCTAAATGACCCTACAACGGACAGAGATATAAGCCAAAAACTAAGACTACCTCCGTTTACTTTTCTCAAATGTGTACTAAAACTGCCTCGGAGCTGGCACTTAATAATCTTTTTCCGCCAAAATTTTTGTGGTACATACTTACACTCTATCTCGGGTGCCCCGGTAGATCAGTGGTAAGTGCACGAGTCTACCAGTCTGGGGGTTGTGGGTTCGATTCCCACCAGAGACCCTGGTAAGTTTGCCTCATTTTCTGTTTCTTCTTTCTTTCTTATCCTTCTGTTAATTTCTTCTTTCCTTTCATCTCAACCAATTCTATCTGCCTTTCCAGGTAACACATAAGGACCGAATTAAGCGGACCCAAGTGAACTGTATCCTTTCCTTCAACTGCTGCCTGTTCTACCTAACCTAACCTAACCTACACTCTATCTCTACCACCTAACAATGTTGCCACACAGAGTTTAAATTTTTTTTTTATTTTTTTAAATCGCTCCTACAGCTTCCAGGGTGCTCTTACAAAGGTCAAATGTAAGACCAACCTCAATTAATTTTTCCTTCTAAATATTTTTGGGAAACATATTTACTCCCTATCAGCAGCCTTGAACAAAGCTGCCATACAAAATTAAAAAACAAATACGGTAAAAACCCCCACAACTTCCCCGGAGTCGCCCCTAGAGGAATAAAATTTATTACAGGCCTCCCATAAAAAATTTAAAAAAATTCCTCAGAGTCGGCCTTAAAAAAAATTCAGTGTACGTCCGGCTCCCATTAGTTTTCTCTTAAAAACATATTCTTGGAATATACTTTCCCTCTATCACCAACGCCTAAGGGGGCTTCCATACAAAGTTTGGGAAATTGTTATAAATCCCCCCCCCCCCCACAGCATACAGGGTGCCCGGAGATAGGTCAAATGTAGGACTGACCCCAACTTATTTGTTCTTGCAAACATTTTTTTTTTAAAATACTTACCCCCTATCAGCACCTCTTAGGGGGGATGCCATACAAAATTTAAAATAATCAGGGCAAAAGCCACCACAACTTCCCTAGTGACCCTAAGAGGGTTAGATAATGAAACCAACAATTTTTTAAAATTATAAATATTTCATAAATAAAAAAATTGAAAAAATAAAAAAAGTTGGGGGTTCCGAAAAGCCAATGTGAAGAGTATCTCAGATTCGGCATAGCCGAATATAACGCTTTTACTTGTTTCATTTTTTTTATTGTTTAAAACTTGTTAGTCTTTAGTTTTTATCTGGTTTGTTTTATGTAATCAAATCCTTTGGTGTAATTATTTTATTCTAAGTATTTGTGTATTTTCTAAGAACATGATTATTTATTGTTTATAGTGTTTTATAACAAGGCCAAGGAAATTTTGTGTGTAAAACATTTGTACTTATGTACATAAGTAACTACATATGTATATTGGGTTTAAACATATGTAAACCCTTTATCGTTAAAAAAACATTCATAAATGACACTTTAAGGAATATTTTATAATAAAGAAATGTGTGGGGCAGCTGAATTTTTTTATGAAGAACCTTTTTTAAGGAAAATAGTGCAGTTGTTTTTAGAAGATTTGACCTTTATAAACATACAACTTAAACACTACAATAAAATTCAATTTTTATTTAGTAAATTCTTAAAAAAATGTCCTTAAGTCTAAGAAAATCAATATTTTTTAAGTATAAGGTAAAATAAATTATCCAAGGCTGGCAACTAGTGAAAATCTCTTTTAAATATAAAACGATTTCTCAATAATTTTATGATTTACTTACTTACTCAGATGGTTATTACAGGACATTTGCTCTATAAGCCAAACGTAGAAACGATAACCAGGCGCTTAGACCTTGTACACTTCTGCTCCAATTTCGGCGAACAAGTTTCGAGATGTCTTTCTTCATTTTCCTTTCTATCGAAGTTTTGGTGTTCCCCTTTTGCGTGGTTCCTTAATATGTTGGCATTCAAAAGTATTCCTAACTGGAGCATCTTATTTTATTATTCTGAAAACATGACCTACCCAACGTAAACGTTAAATTTTTATACGCGTTACTATGGCAATGCCGGCAAACAGCCCTCATAGTTTACGATTTATACTATAACGGTATTCTCCGTTAACGCAGATGGGTACATATGTATATTTTCCGAAAAATTTTTCTCTCAGACTGTCCAAGCACTGCCTCATATACGACAACTATATCGCAAAGTTTTACATTTTCTAAGTTATACGTACTCAGAACATTTTGACATACGAGCGCTATTTGTGTTGTTTACAGTAACTTAAAAGATTCAACTCGACCCAAAAATTAAATTAAATCGTGAACGTTTTCGTGCGACTATTCATTACAACTTTCAACGTGGATTAACTCAGCAACAGTGCATGGATGAACTAAATTCTGTTTTTGGCAGTATGGTATGGTGAATTCAATCGTGGTCGTAGTTCACTTCATGAAGAATTTCGTAAAGGTCGTCCAAAATCAGTTGTGGTTCCGAAAACCATTGATGCTGTGCATGAACTGATATTGGAAGATCGTGATGTGACCTATCGTGAGATTGAGACAACATTAGGCATTAGTGGGACCAGCATGTATTTAATATTGCATGAAAATTTGGCTGTCAAAACAAATTTTTCACGTTGGATCCCACACAATTTGTCAATCGCTCAAAAAAAGGCTCGTGCCGACTGGTCGAAAGAAATGCTCAGAAAATACGATCGCGGTTCTTCGAAACACATCTGTTATATCGTGACAGGTGATGAATCCTGGATTTACACGTATGAGCCCGAAAGTAAACAGCAGTCGACTGTATGGGTGTTTCAAGATGAGTCAAATCCAACAAAAGCTGTTCGCGCACGAAGAACTTCTAAGCAAATGATCGGCAGTCAGAACAGTCAATTCTGAGGGGTACACAACCATTTGTTTTTCAGTTGTCTTCCAAGAAATCAGGAAAACCAGCCGCCGAAGATGGATCACTCTCCACCCCAACAATGCAAGCTCTCATACATTGGCTCAAACAACTGCATTTTTAAGCACCCAAAACATCGATTTGATGAGTCATCCGCTGTATGGTTCTGACTTAGTATCGAATGACTTCTTTTTATTCCCGTTCGTAAAAAACAAACTTAGAGGTCAACGTTTTTCGACACCTGAAAGGCGGTTGCTGTATTCAGAATGCATGTTTTGGAGATACCTCAATCAGATCGGCAAAAGTGCTTCGGCAATTGGTTCAAACGCACGCAAAAGTGTATACATCTTCATGGGGAGTATTTTGAAAAACAATAAAGTGATTTTCGATGATTAATATTCGTTTTTCTTCTCTAATCCTGAAATATAAAATGCAACCCTCGTATAAGCACCAGTACACAGAAAACAATAAAAACCATTTTCAACTAAAAAAATAATTGATTTGATTAAAAAAAATGTCTAGATTATAACTTTCAAGAAATTTGCTTATTCAATTAAATAATTTAATAAAAAATTAAAAAAAAAATTTAATTAAAAAGTTAATCAATTTAATGAAAAAACAATTAAAATTTTTAATTGAGACAATTAAATTTTTAATTAAAATTTTTTTGATTAATGAGCTAATTAAAAAAAATCGGAAATTAAATTTTTCTGTGTATCTTGTAAAGAGGGAGTTTTACCTGTCGGGAGCTAGCTTTGCTTCACAACTGCTTACTAAGTTCAAAGTGGCATCTCTCTTTCTTAAACCTCATATTTTATTCCGTTTCCTAATTTAGACTTTACTCCTTATAGTAAGACTCAATTTAAAAAGCAACTTGATGCTTTATAACACATTATTTTCAATAGAACTTCCTGTTTTGTATATTTTATAGAAAATATCGTACATAAATCATTTGTTTAAATTAGATCAAGTGGATATTCTAAGACGTTTCCTTAGGGTGAGAATAACATAATAGTTTACAAGATTCTAGGAATGCCAAAGAGACCCGCACATTTTAAAAACATGCACTTGATTTAAAAACAAAACAATAATTTGTCTCAAAATCAAACACGTTTTATCAAGAAGCCGGTTAAAATCAAACAAGCGCCTCAATCCTTATTCGGCACTTGTTTGAATGTCTACAAGGCCGGAAAGAACAAAAGTCGCTTCTGAAAGATTTTACTTTTTTCAATGAAACTGTGTCCTATTAAAACTATGAATTTTAAAGAAAATATGACAAATATTTTGTGCAAGGAAAAGCAAAAATATTCAATGAGATTTATAAACTTATCTTGGAGAGATATTACAAACGTACTGCAAAGGTATAAGATGAAGGAAGATCCTTTTTTCAATTTTAAGACATATTTTCCAATTGATTAAATGTGAACAATATGAGTCTATTTAACGATATTTATGTTGTGTAATTGCTTAGCGTAGATGCGTTAAGATAAAATTTTTCTTTAAATATTTTAGTAACTGGGAGTTTATTAAAAATAAATACAAAAACAATTGTCCTTTTTGTATAAAACAAACAGAAGGAAAGAGAGAAAGGAAAAAAACGCTAAACATCATCTAACAAGTACTGACCTCCTTACAAAATGTAACCAAATGCCGCTTTTTATATGTATTAAGGTGACTGTAAAGTCAAATACTTTTGATATCCTGCAGAGCGCGTGTCCTTTTTATAGTTTTATATATTTTTTCTTTTGCTGTTGCTCTTAGCAACTAAACTGGCTACTTTTTTGCTGCCTGAGCTAGAACTCTATTTGTTTAGTTGTGGTTTCATAGACCTTAACTTAAGTTTGCATCATCTAACAGTAGATGTCATAAAAAGAAAATGCCGCAACAAAAAAAATAGCATTTGAAATTGTGTGTGTGATTATCAAAATATAAAATATCAAGTGCATTGTTTAAGTCCTTTGTCCTTTGAATTTAAAATAAAATAACTAACCTTTTGTTTCATATTTTTACATTTTTATTTATTTTATAGTTTTCATTTTATTCTGTCCCTTTTAACTTGTTATTTATGGTTTTTAATCGAAAAATATTTTTATTTAATTTTTTAAGGATAAAATTTTGTTGAATTTTAAAAACGGTTTCGTTGGTAACAAATGCAAATTATGTGCTGTAGAGTTTAAAGAAAATACCAGCAACTATTTGTTTGTAATAAAAAGTTCTCAATAGTTTTTGTGTTTTCTTATTCATTGCCAAGCCTACTATTGTGTTAAAATTAATTTTATTTCACTTTTTCTGGTATGACAAAATGAAAGCGTAATCGATGATTGGAACCTTAGAACACTATGTCCGATTAATAAGAATGAGTTGCAATTCATATCTAATAATATATTATCTTAAATATGGTGCGAAAGATTAAAGAGTAAAAGAATTGATACACCCTATCAGTGTGGGTTCAAAGTTAACTCTTGATCAAATCTCTCTCAAATCTCTGCCGAATCCTGGATAAGATCTATTAATATCCCATCGATACATATAATCTTTTCATCGACTTTAGAGCTGCCTTCGTATAAAATATCGATGTCGAATGACGCCGAGTGACTTTATATTCTCATTAAAGGAAGGTATCAACCTCGCTAAACCATTTAACACCACAAGAGGTCTTCAACAGGATGCCAGCTTATCTAACAGCTTCTTAAAGATACTGATGGAGAGAGACTGAAAAAAACAGAAGTTCATTTAACAGGCACGGTTATAACCAGAATCCACATCCTTTTTGTATAAAGTGTGGTATTTTCCGACAATCGCAGTATCAAAGTAGTAGAGGGGTTAGTATACGTCAGCTCAGCCCTTAATATAAGGTGGGCCAAAAGAAGTCACTATATTGGAAGATGCTCTTAATTTTGCAAATGGCAATCAATGTCAAATATGTTTTGACATTTGTGAACGAAACAGATGTAGAATACAAGTGAACAAGCCATGGAGTCATACTCACTCCAAGAACGCGGAATAATCGTGTCTAGTTTTTTGCGTACAAATTTGTCTTTGGTGTTGGCACAGCGTGAACTCGGTCGCCGATTCCCCGATCGTATGGCACCGACTGCGCAACTACTGCGCCGTTTGGCCACTAGCTGTGAAAACAATGGGACCACACGAGATGTTGCTAAGAGTGGCTGGCACCGCAGCACCTGTTCTGCCAAGAATGTCGTTGCTGTTTGCGAGGATGTCAAGCTGCCATCAGAAACATCGATTAGACGCCATGCCTAGCTATTAGCTATCAACCGGTCGTCCCTTAGGCGAAATTTAATTAAAAACCTGCACATATTTCCGTACAATGTCCAGCCCGTGCATCAGCTGCTGCCTGTTGACCGCAAAACACATGTCCAAGCCATCCTCAATCTCGAAGCCGAAATAGACGATTTTTTGACCAAAATCATAATGAGCGATGATGCTAATTTCCACCTCAGCGGGTACGTGAACAAGCAAAACTATTGCTTCTGAGGCACCAAAAATGAGCAACTAGTGCACAAGGAGCCACTACATCCGCTCAAAGTGACTGCATAGCGAGCTCTTCACGCTGGAGGAGTCATCGGGCTATTTTTTTCGAGGACGCCGCTGGTCAAACGACAACAATAGACGGTAGGCGCTATAGGGTCATGTTAACCAAGTTTTGAACGAATAAGGACTGGAGAATATGTGGCTCTTACAGGACGGAGCAAAGGCACACACTACGCTAGCCACAACCGATATTCTGAAGGTGGCGTTCCCGGGTCACCTCATCTCTCCTCTTGGCAATTTACATTGGCCCACAAGGTCGCCCGATTTTACCATTTCAGTCTTGTTTTGTAGGGTTTTTTTAAGATCAATGTTTACGTGAACAAACCCGAGACCCTAAAAGCCCCCAAGGACAACATTCAGTACGAATGCAAGAATCTGTCGCCCGAAGTTGTCGCCGAAGTGATGAAAAATGCCATAAAACAGGCCCGTATAGCAATCAATTGTGATGGCGTCCATTTGGCCGATACTATCTTCTCGACTTGACCAGTAAAATTTTAAAGGTTCAATGTAAACATATTGAAAAAACAGAGTTGAAGTTTTTCATTAAGAAAAAAAGTTAGAGCCAAACAACATCGAATGACTTCTTTTGGCCCACCTTGTAGGAAAATGATGTTTGAATCGAAGTAAGACTAAAGATCATTCTGTCAAACAGTTTCTATTTAAGGCTGAGCAGACAGCTCAAGAACAGAGCGCTCTCTCGAAGAACTAAAAGAATATTGTTTCACACCCTTGTTCTACCCGCGTTTCCTTATGTTGCTAAAATGCGGGTTTTTGCAAAAGCTAATGAAGCTTAATAGGTGTTTCTGCATTGAAGCGATTTACGAACGTACATATCTGACTTAATTAAAAAAGTTGATACTTAAGATGGTTTCAAGTTCGAAAAGTGTGAGAGTGCCCCAGCATTAAGAAGCATAAATAATGGATGTAGGGTACTTGCAATTTTATAATCTAAAAAAGTCCCTAAAAACATTTGGTTATAAATTGTCTAAATTGTGTTGCATTGTTTATTAGAATTTATGCTTCAGTTTATAAATCACAAAACACTAGAAAATAGAATTTTTTGCAAACCATATGTCACTAATGTCTGTAGACCAAAACTTCCAACCACATTTTTAAAGTCTATTGTTTGTAATAAACGATACATTTTTTTAACAATTCTTTTATGAAATTATTTATGCAATATTGTTATAGTTAACACACAAGAGGCAGTTACCACAAGAAGCAGAAAGTTAAAAGAAGCGGAAAACTAATGTTTGATGTTGCAACACTTTCACATCATCGGCTTTATTGAGTGGGTGTTCCCCGCAGGGTTTTTATTGGTTTTGATTTTTACTGTCGCAAAAAATGAATGAAATGAAGGAAGGAAGAAAGAAAGAAAGACTTTCTAATAAAAAGAAGACAAATTTTGTAAAAGATTTATTGAATACTGATTGCTGTTATCTCCTATTTGTAGGTGAAGGCAATGTTAATCCTAAAGGTTTTGCTGGTCTGATGTTTTTAAGTCCTTTTTTTCATTCGGCTTTGATTCACCTAAACCAAAAATTTTCTTTTTTATTTCAAGTCGAAATTTTGCCAAAAACATAGTTTTGATTATTGGTATTTTTTTAAACATTTGTCAACTCATAAGCGTAAAAGTCTTTTATAATTTAAAAATAACAATTAAAGTCGGCATTTCGAGCTCGGCAAAGAGATTTAATGCAAAAGCAGTGCACAATAAGTATTATTTATTTGCATTCATTGAAAATTTTTTGGCTTCCAAAATCCATTAAAATGATTTGTTTTTTCTTTTTATTTTTTATGTTTTACATAACTATTGAACTTGAAAATCCTTATATGATCTTATCTCCCATATAAGGTGGAAAAACTGACTGAAAAAATTTAGGGAACCTTATGTTTTCGAGTAATAAATATTAGTTGCCCTTACGTAAGGCATAGGCTAACGTTGATAAGTGTCCTAGCAGATCGAGTGAGAAGTTCAATTTAGTTACAGCACAAATTATTTCCAATTTTCTAAAAGAAGCTTAAAAACTGGCTCTTAAAGCAACGATTAGACAGCCGATTTTTATCCAACAAAACCCAAAAAAAATCGGTCACATAAGGTTCACAAAAAAAATTATTCCCAAAATTTTTTCAATTAACTCATTTATCAAAAAATTTTTAATTTTCAAATAAACATTTAATTGTTTCAATTAAAATTTTATTTGTTTGCAAGTCCTATAAAAAAAGCTGCAATTTTGCCTAAAGCTTTTTTTATTTTTCCTTTGTTTTTGCAAAGCTCACCTCACGTTCACTTGCTGAGGTTTCATTTTTTAATGTGGAGGTAAATAAATAAAACTAAGTTTAACACTTTAAAAAATAGTATGCCTTGTTGGCATAAATAAATAGAAAAAAACAAAAAACCAAAAAAAGTTTTTATTTTTTGTATTTAATTTTAGATTTATTTGTGTTTTGATTAAATCGATTAATTAATTTTTTTAATTGAAAATTGTTAATTAAATTATTTAATTGAATATGCAAATTTCTGGATAGGTGGCAATCTTAACATTTTTTTAATTAAACTAACAAATTTTTTAGTTGAAAACTATTTTTATTTTTTTCTGTGTTAGACTCGCAATTGTATAAGTTTTTGGTGAAGCGAAGGAGAAAGGAGGCAAAGTCAAGCTCTTACTCTCCTAAGTATACTCTGATAAGCTTTTAGTTAACCTAAAAGCCTAACAGACATGGTTGTTTCGTCCTTCCCCTGCAACTTCATTAGAATAGTCGTACCGCCCTAAAAGAAGCAAAGGGGAAATTTGTGCCATTGCCTTTGTCCCTGAACTACAATCATTTCGCTTGCCGCTTGGTTAAGTAAGAACAGAGGGACCTTGTCAATTATGTACTCTGCAACCTCGTAATATACTTTGAATGTCATAGAAAAAATAAGAAAGTTAATGCCAGGGAAGCACACTGACAAAAATTAATGGCAATAGATAAGTAAATGTATCTTTAAGGTGTACCCTTCACATTCTGAAACTGATTAGAGTACTATGTAGTACAAAGGGAATCAAAAAAACCACAGTGTTTCATGCCCCGATTGATGTTGAATATCTCTACTGTCTGCTTCAGAGGGATCGTCTTCATCGGTACTGTAACACTTTTAGGGTTATCAAGAATTTTTGAGGTACCGTACTTTGGGAAGTCCTTTAAAAACTTACATTTAATAATATCCCCACCACTAAATATTAGTCGTGTAAGGAACCCACATCCTTTTTTCCCCTAAATGACCTTTATCGTAATATTTTCCAAATAGTGACCAACTGGCTTACTCGCAGATTTCTCCTTATGTACGAATATATGTGCCTGCTTTGGAGCCCATATTGAACTTAGATCCATCAATCAACGCTGCACACCCCTATTACAGCCTTTTGGATCCCAACATATAATCTCTCTCAGGGATTTTTATGGGTTAAGTTCCTTTAAAACTGACTTTTAAATAGCTAGTCTTAGATCCTTGATCAAAACTTAGATCTCAAAGACCCATTTCCATGATATGCTATTGCAATGAATATTATGAATTTTTTTTTATTCTGACTCTCCATCTCGTCTAAGTTTCTTGACACCATTTCCGTCAAGTAGTTTTTAAATGCAACGTGTGGAGTATGAAGTCTAGGGCGGCTTGAAGTTCGCTTCGCAAAGTGATGTAAAGTGAAGCAAATCTTTGAACCTTCTCTACTCAACTCAACTCAACTCTACTCAACTCTACTCTACTCAACTGTACTCAACTCTACTCAACTGTACTCAACTCTACTCTACTCCACTCTACTTTACTCTATATAGCGCAAGAACTCTAATGTAGAGAATTTTTTTTAAAACTATTCACTTTTCCTCCCTCTCTACCGATAAAAATCTGTCGTTTTTATTTTGCAGAAAAAAGATTTTTGGGATTCAAGTAATTTTTTATAAATTTAAAATTCTTTGGTTAACTTTACATATTTTATGTTTACATCACATGTATGCGAGCGATTTTTCTATTTTTAAATCGCGTTATAGGGTTCAATGTGGTCAGCCGTTGTCGACTAACATTATCCTACTTTCTGTAAGAAATTTTTCTAACTTAAATAAATCATATTTCCTTCTTGATTTCTTTCATTAATATCAGGGAATTCCCCAAGCTAATTTTCCTAACTTAACACTTCAATAACTTTTGAAAAATATAGCCGTCCTTTTTGCACTCTACTAAAATAAACAAATTATTTCACTTTTTTAAAAATTGCTAGTCAACTCACTTTCGTTTTAGCAATTTAAATTTGGAAAAAGGCCACCCCTTTGTCGTGAGGCACAACAAAGGTGCCCTTCTGCCATATTTTCCTTTATTATTGGCACTTTGTAAAATTAAACTTTAATTCAAACAAATTGTTATCACAAAACTACAAAACGCACTTTATAGAGACAGAAAAATACATAAAAATTTGTTCCATAAATAAAAAGGAAGAAATCATTTGAACACACATATATACAAAGGTTCATGTTAAAAATCATACGTATTGTAGTGGTTACAATAAAATACATAAATAAGAAAAAAGAAGAAATAATGAAACTAAAATCTAATAATCTATAAAAATTTTGTAGCAATAAAATTTCTTAAAAGAAACAAAAAAATAAGCAAAATGCTATTGCAACTGTGCATCTTAAAGAAGGAAGCAGTGGAAGGGGGGAGCTTAGTTTATAAATGACACGTTTAGCAAAGGACAACAATTGGAAACACTTGTTCTTCTTCTATTTTGTAATAGACAAAATGTGACTGTAACTGCTTGTATTTAGAGGGGGAAGAGGACACTTATTCCAACCCTTGTTGTTGTCAGTCGGCTGGACGGCTGGCGGCAAGTCATCATTGTAATAATTGTAATCAAAACTAAATTATAACAAAAGAGAAATTTGGATTATTTTTTTTCCTAAACAAGTGTATTTTTTGTCATTAATATTGAAAAATAAGATGAATTTTTTTTCTTCCAAGGGGGGAGGGGAGAAGGTGGTGGATTATGTTTGCAATTTTTGCCTTTATGAGTGGAGTTGTTTCTTTATGCCCAAATTTTAATGCGATTTGCTGATATATGAGGCATAATTAAACCCTGCATAAGCTGCGGTTTATGACACATGAACAAGACATGACTAGACATGTTCAATGTTGTAGAAATGTTATGTTCTTGTTGTTATGCCTGTCTAAACAATGTGGAAGAGGGGGGGGACTTAGTTTTTAATCAAAGTTTAATAATAAGAAAGGCGTAAAATATGAGTGCAAACAAGGTTAAATTTAATATAAATGTAAATGAGCTTTGAACAAATCTTAATTAAATGGTTGGCAAAATGAGGCAGTTAGTGATTAGAATGGAAATAAGTTATTGGGAATTTAAAAAAAAAAAAATTTTTTCCAATATTCGTATGAAATTTATTTACGAAATTTAAGCAAAAAAATTTGTTTTAGAAAAAAATCCACAAGAAAAAATATTCAATTATAAAATGAAAAAGAAAATTATAGCAAGGGCATAAAAACTCTTTATATATCCCTTTTAATAAAATATTTTTTAAGACTAATAAAATTTGACAATTGGCGTCTAAAAAACGTAGAAAAAGAAAAGGACACAGTAAAAGCAAAATTTTTGCAAAATCGAGACATAAACATATATCCTTTTTGTCTAAAAATACCAAAATACAAATTTTAGACAAAATCAGAGTAGTGGTATGGGTGCCTACTCAATATTTTTTTTTTTTTAAATATTTAAAAAAATTACAAAATTTGGGGAATGGATTTACTGTTATCAAGAAAAGAAGATAAAGTCTAATAAAAGCGAAACAAAAGAGGGACTCACCCATATAACCTTTTTGATAAAAACTTTGCGTAGTGCATATAATTTTGCAATGACATTAGAACTACTTTTGATCAAAATCGGAGCAAGGACACTAATACTTTATATATATATGATCTTAAATAGCATATCCGTGAGTCAATAATATTTGGCATTGGATTTAAACTTATCAATGAAAAGAAAACGACGAAATGCTAACCACCTAGGGTTATAACTTATATAGAAGGACTTGAATACGACTTTTGAGCCAAATCGGGGAAAAGATATGAAAACTTTCCATATATCCTTTTTATAAAATATATTCGCAGTTAAATACAACAAGACAAAAGGCTTTAATTTATTTCAAAGAACAAAGCCAAATCGCAACAAGGATGTGGCTTCATATATCCTTTTTGTAAAATATATTCATAAAAATAAAAAAATTTTGCACGGAGCTACATTTTTTCTAAAAAAAACAGAAAAAACTTAAATAAAGCAAAACCTGTTTTAAAGCATGACTACCTTTCATATATCCTTTGATTAAATCATTTTAAAATGCATTGGAATAAAGCTGTAAAATATTCTAAAAGACAAAACAATTAAATGAAATGAAATCAGGGCACGGAAACGGGCTCCTCCTGGATGTACTTTTCAATCAGATATTGTTGCTAAGGAAAATATTCACCATTAAAGTTTATTGTTTTCCGAAATACAAAAACCCATATTGTGAGTCATATCAGAGTGAGGATATGGGCTCCTTTCGTATATACTTTTTAATAAAATATTTCTGTCTATTAAACAAATTCCCTTTAGAACTATATTTTACCTCTAAAGACAAAAATACAAATTTTGAGCCAAATCCAAGAAAGCATGTTTATAAAAACCTTTTAAATTTCCTTTTAACTAAAAAATTACCGCATGATAATAAAAACCGCTCTGGATCTATATATTGCCTAGAATGCTACAGAGGAAAATTTTAAGTGAAACCCGAACAAGGATTTAAGTTTTTTCATACATATATCTTTTTTAATAAAATATTTCCAAAACTTAATAGAGTTTTTATGAGACTCAAATTTATCCAGAAATTTTTATTTTTTTGCAAAAGGTCAATTCATGCAAAACGGCCCGAAACTAGGGAAAAAACATTTCTTCTTTAAAAAATAATTTGATAAATTTATGTCCAAAAGAGAATAAAAATAATAGAAACTTAAAAAGTTGGTTTGGTTTTTTTTTATTAATTTTTTTTTTGGGTTTAAAATTGTCATGAATTGATAAATTAGCCATATTTTAGCATTTTAATAAAAATGTCACACCCGTCACATTTTCTTATAGATTTTTAATTTAAGAAAAAAATTTTTTAAAGCACTAAGGTAACGCTTTAAGCTCCCGTTCTCAAAAATAGTTTATAAAACACGTTCTTGAAATCAAAATTTTTTAAAAATTAAATTTTGTATGTTCACACCCGTCACAGTCTTCAAGTGCTAATTGTGAGCAGAAGTTTTGTTCTTTGAGCATTTACTTATTATTGAACACTTCAAAACATTACATCCTTGGAAATCATAGTTTTTTTTCAACAAAAATTCTTAATTTTCTGAGTTATAAGCAAAGATGTGAATAAAACGGTCACACCCGTCACAATTGAATTGCTCAGAAGTAATATATTTTTTGATTTGCATTAAAATCAATTACAAAATAATCGATATTTTTTTCATTTTTATACTGATTAAATATAAAAAATTTTTTTTAGCAAAAAAAAATTATAAAAAAATAAAATTTTTGTGCGAAAAATTGTGGTTATATTTTGAAAAAAAAATAAAATTTAAAAAAACTAAAATTTTCAATTTTAAAAAGCACTAAATTTGAAAGTAAATATCAAAATTTCTTGCTTTGGTTTATTTGAATGTAAAAAAAAACAAATTTTATGACAAATTAAAGCAAGGATATACTTCCTTATTATTAAATATTTTTTTATATTAAAATTATACCAAGAATGTAAACTACATATATCTTAAAGGACCTAAATTCGCAACAGAGAAAAATTTGAATTTAAAAATTTAATGGAATTTATTACTGCCCTACTTTTTTTATATTTTTTTAAGGTCCTTTAAAAAGACAATATTTTCAAAACTTCAGCTACAAATAAGTTACAATAAACTAGTTTCACTTTAAAAAATTTGCAGAATTGTGAATCCTTTGCCTTTGAAGAAGAAGTAAAGAAACAAGAATTTTTGCGGTTTGAATTTATATAAGATTTGTCTCTTTTAAATAAATTTATTGAAAACATTTTTTATATTTTGCATAAAAATTTTAAAAAATTTGCAATTGTCTGCATTTTAATGGCAACCTCCAAATTAATTCATCTACTACTTTCCTCAACTTTAAAAAGCCTAAGAAACTTAATTTCTTAATTTTAACTCCCCCTTTAATTCAACGTGACACGTGTCTTTACAAAAAAATAGAAAAACGTTTTTCCTTCTTCTCTTAAGGAAAATTAAGTTACTACTTCCTTTATCTAAATAGTTATTTCCAACTGCCTTCTCTATTGGGAAACCTTAGTTGCTTTAATTGTCTATTTGAAATCAAAAATGACTAGAATAAGTACGTATATAAATTCTTTGGCAACTTAAAATAACATCATTATTTTTAAAGAACTTCCTTTTAGATATTTTCGAGTAAACTTTTTTGTCAAACAGACATGTGTCAAAGATCTAGATAAGGGATCACTTCCCTTAAAGCGTATACAAAAAAAGCTTCTGGCATTAAGTTTATCATCATGAAAAGATTTCTGATTATAGAAATGTTTATGTGTGTGATTTTTTTTTTATAAAAAAACAAAATCATTTAACAAATTTACGTGATTTTGATTATTTTAAACTGTTTTAAGTCGGCATTTATTTTAATAAACTCACATGATGGGTAATGCAGATAAAAATTAAAATGAGTGGCAAAAATTAAGTGTCAACATACTTTAGTTAAGGGCCATAAATCTGGAACTGTTTTTTATCTCTTTTAGCATAGGAAAAGGAACCTTAGGTGGAAGTAAAAAACTATTAAGATTTTATAGCATATTTTTAGGCTGCCTTAATATTATTCATGCCTTTATATACATATGTATATCAGCCTGCAGTACACGATATGTAAAAACCTTCATTTGCATGTAACTCTTACGTAATATTAACGTCGTCATTAAACAACAACTAAATAAAGCTTTTCACATGTATATTTTTACATTTCGTGTATAACAGGCTTTACACTACACATTCTTCATCATGCATACAACTGTAATAATTTTTACTTTTAATGGTAAAGCAACTTTCTCTACATTTTACAGCGACTAAAACAAAATAAAAGGATATTTATATGTTCCACCTTTGAGAGATGTTGTTGACATTTCCTAAAACGTTTTATTTTATTTCATCTTTGTCAATCAAAAACGTTGTCAAATAAAATTTGTTTTGTACATATTTGTATAACTTCGTGTGAATTTAAATTAAAAAAAAAACTTTTAACTTAAGTAAAATTAAATAAAGTTTACAATCGCAATGACATGCAAAATGTCAATATACAAACGAACATTAAACATAAAGCCAACGAACTTTGTTGACAACTTTTAATATTATGAACCTATCTCCGCTATGCAAAACAAAAGTAAATGGCAGTAGGAGAAGGGTAAACTGGCATTTTAGCAATAATCATTGCAATGTAGGTGGAGGAAGGATTAAAAGGGCTTATAAGATTCCAATGTTATAGCTTGCCTGCTTGTAATCCACTAATTTAAAAATTCTATTCTAAACTTTGTTCAAAAACTAGAATATCCCAATAAATTATAACCATATTTAAGGCATATTGTAAATAATGGACAACCTTCACGGGTATATATAAGTTTGTCTTTCCTGTTTTGTAATTTCTACAATATCCATTAGCGATCCAATATAGTATATGTATTTTGGATCCTATATAAGGAAGTCCATTGGCCATGTCCGTTGGTTAAAATTAGTTTTGCGGGCCAAGTAAATCCCTACGTATCGTGGTTTTGAATCAAAGTTTCAGATATATCCTTTAAATATTACCCATTTTAGCTCTACAACCTGCTGTTGGCCATGGTCTAAAATAATCGCCATGTAAAAACAGCGACACTGGAAAACTTTAAGCCGAAATATAAGCAAAAACCTGTGGCGACCCTATTTGGGAAGCCCCCATAGAAACGGTCTAGTTTCATAAAATTTTTGATGCGCTACATCTTGGAAACTACTGCAGCTTTCGACTTCAAACCTTCCACGAAAAAATTAAAAAGATCTACGTTTGAGAAAAAAAATAGGTAGAAAGTTCGGGGCAGTAGCCCTTGATACAAACGACCATTTTAATTACCTTATTTTGATCAAAATTAGTTTAAAAAAAATCCAGACAAAAAGTTTTATGAAATATTTGTTTCAATTTATCCCGGAAAATCTAACAGCTATAGAAATCCAATTTACTATAAAGTAACTAAAGAACAATATCAAGATTATAAAAGAAATTAGTTGGGAAGGGGTAAGGAGAACGGTTCATTTTTATAAAATATTTGATACGATTTTTCTCCGGATATATAACAGATATTAAACTTAAGCCCGCCGCAAGGTAGTTCTAGTTTGACTCCCATATTTCGGAAGAAAAATTTATTTGAAAAGAGGAAAGGGACTTGTAGCCCCTATCACAGTGAAGCATTTTGGGAATTTTTGACTTATTTTTGGAAAATGTAACATCTATCGACTCCCAACCTACTACAATAGTATTGTACGACAATGTTTTATTACGAATAAATTTAAATAAACTTTAAATCCAATTTATTTGACATAAAAATTGTCTTCAAGCATAGGAGTTACATCTTGACGAATTATATTTGTGATAATTAAAAACGCTTATATATCAAAACCTATTAATTTTATATTGCCTTTCTAATAAGGTGTATTTATAAACAAGAAGGCATCGCTTATTCAGGTTATTATTTTTTCCGCGCATAATTTTTCCCTAAGTCGTGTTGTAAAAATCCATTCCTATTTGCACAGTTTCAGAAGCAACAAAGCTTAGCTAATGATTTAACTTTACACTTTTTCACCTTGCTTATTTTTATTCAACTATGTATTCTTAAATTTAGTCCGTCCATTAGTGTGCATTTTAACTCCGTTGAATAAACGTTCTAAAAAACGAAATGTTAAAATAAGTGCTTAATTTAATTAAAAATATGTAAAGAATATTAGGTCTCCTGCTTGAAAACTTGTATTAAAATATAGCATAGAGTCTTGTCTTAAAGTGTATATTAAAATTTGTTTCAAAAATTGTAAAGAAAAGTAAAAAAAAAGTGTTTTTAAATCTACAAAAAAATGAAATGTAAGAAACATGTGAAGCTAGTGATGTAAAAAAACAGACGCCATTGTTTTTAAACATGTTGTTGTTGTAGAAAAATGGGGAATGGATTTACTGTTATCAAGAAAAGAAGATAAAGTCTAATAAAAGCGAAACAAAAGAGGGACTCACCCATATAACCTTTTTGATAAAAACTTTGCGTAGTGCATATAATTTTGCAATGACATTAGAACTACTTTTGATCAAAATCGGAGCAAGGACACTAATACTTTATATATATATGATCTTAAATAGCATATCCGTGAGTCAATAATATTTGGCATTGGATTTAAACTTATCAATGAAAAGAAAACGACGAAATGCTAACCACCTAGGGTTATAACTTATATAGAAGGACTTGAATACGACTTTTGAGCCAAATCGGGGAAAAGATATGAAAACTTTCCATATATCCTTTTTATAAAATATATTCGCAGTTAAATACAACAAGACAAAAGGCTTTAATTTATTTCAAAGAACAAAGCCAAATCGCAACAAGGATGTGGCTTCATATATCCTTTTTGTAAAATATATTCATAAAAATAAAAAAATTTTGCACGGAGCTACATTTTTTCTAAAAAAAACAGAAAAAACTTAAATAAAGCAAAACCTGTTTTAAAGCATGACTACCTTTCATATATCCTTTGATTAAATCATTTTAAAATGCATTGGAATAAAGCTGTAAAATATTCTAAAAGACAAAACAATTAAATGAAATGAAATCAGGGCACGGAAACGGGCTCCTCCTGGATGTACTTTTCAATCAGATATTGTTGCTAAGGAAAATATTCACCATTAAAGTTTATTGTTTTCCGAAATACAAAAACCCATATTGTGAGTCATATCAGAGTGAGGATATGGGCTCCTTTCGTATATACTTTTTAATAAAATATTTCTGTCTATTAAACAAATTCCCTTTAGAACTATATTTTACCTCTAAAGACAAAAATACAAATTTTGAGCCAAATCCAAGAAAGCATGTTTATAAAAACCTTTTAAATTTCCTTTTAACTAAAAAATTACCGCATGATAATAAAAACCGCTCTGGATCTATATATTGCCTAGAATGCTACAGAGGAAAATTTTAAGTGAAACCCGAACAAGGATTTAAGTTTTTTCATACATATATCTTTTTTAATAAAATATTTCCAAAACTTAATAGAGTTTTTATGAGACTCAAATTTATCCAGAAATTTTTATTTTTTTGCAAAAGGTCAATTCATGCAAAACGGCCCGAAACTAGGGAAAAAACATTTCTTCTTTAAAAAATAATTTGATAAATTTATGTCCAAAAGAGAATAAAAATAATAGAAACTTAAAAAGTTGGTTTGGTTTTTTTTTATTAATTTTTTTTTTGGGTTTAAAATTGTCATGAATTGATAAATTAGCCATATTTTAGCATTTTAATAAAAATGTCACACCCGTCACATTTTCTTATAGATTTTTAATTTAAGAAAAAAATTTTTTAAAGCACTAAGGTAACGCTTTAAGCTCCCGTTCTCAAAAATAGTTTATAAAACACGTTCTTGAAATCAAAATTTTTTAAAAATTAAATTTTGTATGTTCACACCCGTCACAGTCTTCAAGTGCTAATTGTGAGCAGAAGTTTTGTTCTTTGAGCATTTACTTATTATTGAACACTTCAAAACATTACATCCTTGGAAATCATAGTTTTTTTTCAACAAAAATTCTTAATTTTCTGAGTTATAAGCAAAGATGTGAATAAAACGGTCACACCCGTCACAATTGAATTGCTCAGAAGTAATATATTTTTTGATTTGCATTAAAATCAATTACAAAATAATCGATATTTTTTTCATTTTTATACTGATTAAATATAAAAAATTTTTTTTAGCAAAAAAAAATTATAAAAAAATAAAATTTTTGTGCGAAAAATTGTGGTTATATTTTGAAAAAAAAATAAAATTTAAAAAAACTAAAATTTTCAATTTTAAAAAGCACTAAATTTGAAAGTAAATATCAAAATTTCTTGCTTTGGTTTATTTGAATGTAAAAAAAAACAAATTTTATGACAAATTAAAGCAAGGATATACTTCCTTATTATTAAATATTTTTTTATATTAAAATTATACCAAGAATGTAAACTACATATATCTTAAAGGACCTAAATTCGCAACAGAGAAAAATTTGAATTTAAAAATTTAATGGAATTTATTACTGCCCTACTTTTTTTATATTTTTTTAAGGTCCTTTAAAAAGACAATATTTTCAAAACTTCAGCTACAAATAAGTTACAATAAACTAGTTTCACTTTAAAAAATTTGCAGAATTGTGAATCCTTTGCCTTTGAAGAAGAAGTAAAGAAACAAGAATTTTTGCGGTTTGAATTTATATAAGATTTGTCTCTTTTAAATAAATTTATTGAAAACATTTTTTATATTTTGCATAAAAATTTTAAAAAATTTGCAATTGTCTGCATTTTAATGGCAACCTCCAAATTAATTCATCTACTACTTTCCTCAACTTTAAAAAGCCTAAGAAACTTAATTTCTTAATTTTAACTCCCCCTTTAATTCAACGTGACACGTGTCTTTACAAAAAAATAGAAAAACGTTTTTCCTTCTTCTCTTAAGGAAAATTAAGTTACTACTTCCTTTATCTAAATAGTTATTTCCAACTGCCTTCTCTATTGGGAAACCTTAGTTGCTTTAATTGTCTATTTGAAATCAAAAATGACTAGAATAAGTACGTATATAAATTCTTTGGCAACTTAAAATAACATCATTATTTTTAAAGAACTTCCTTTTAGATATTTTCGAGTAAACTTTTTTGTCAAACAGACATGTGTCAAAGATCTAGATAAGGGATCACTTCCCTTAAAGCGTATACAAAAAAAGCTTCTGGCATTAAGTTTATCATCATGAAAAGATTTCTGATTATAGAAATGTTTATGTGTGTGATTTTTTTTTTATAAAAAAACAAAATCATTTAACAAATTTACGTGATTTTGATTATTTTAAACTGTTTTAAGTCGGCATTTATTTTAATAAACTCACATGATGGGTAATGCAGATAAAAATTAAAATGAGTGGCAAAAATTAAGTGTCAACATACTTTAGTTAAGGGCCATAAATCTGGAACTGTTTTTTATCTCTTTTAGCATAGGAAAAGGAACCTTAGGTGGAAGTAAAAAACTATTAAGATTTTATAGCATATTTTTAGGCTGCCTTAATATTATTCATGCCTTTATATACATATGTATATCAGCCTGCAGTACACGATATGTAAAAACCTTCATTTGCATGTAACTCTTACGTAATATTAACGTCGTCATTAAACAACAACTAAATAAAGCTTTTCACATGTATATTTTTACATTTCGTGTATAACAGGCTTTACACTACACATTCTTCATCATGCATACAACTGTAATAATTTTTACTTTTAATGGTAAAGCAACTTTCTCTACATTTTACAGCGACTAAAACAAAATAAAAGGATATTTATATGTTCCACCTTTGAGAGATGTTGTTGACATTTCCTAAAACGTTTTATTTTATTTCATCTTTGTCAATCAAAAACGTTGTCAAATAAAATTTGTTTTGTACATATTTGTATAACTTCGTGTGAATTTAAATTAAAAAAAAAACTTTTAACTTAAGTAAAATTAAATAAAGTTTACAATCGCAATGACATGCAAAATGTCAATATACAAACGAACATTAAACATAAAGCCAACGAACTTTGTTGACAACTTTTAATATTATGAACCTATCTCCGCTATGCAAAACAAAAGTAAATGGCAGTAGGAGAAGGGTAAACTGGCATTTTAGCAATAATCATTGCAATGTAGGTGGAGGAAGGATTAAAAGGGCTTATAAGATTCCAATGTTATAGCTTGCCTGCTTGTAATCCACTAATTTAAAAATTCTATTCTAAACTTTGTTCAAAAACTAGAATATCCCAATAAATTATAACCATATTTAAGGCATATTGTAAATAATGGACAACCTTCACGGGTATATATAAGTTTGTCTTTCCTGTTTTGTAATTTCTACAATATCCATTAGCGATCCAATATAGTATATGTATTTTGGATCCTATATAAGGAAGTCCATTGGCCATGTCCGTTGGTTAAAATTAGTTTTGCGGGCCAAGTAAATCCCTACGTATCGTGGTTTTGAATCAAAGTTTCAGATATATCCTTTAAATATTACCCATTTTAGCTCTACAACCTGCTGTTGGCCATGGTCTAAAATAATCGCCATGTAAAAACAGCGACACTGGAAAACTTTAAGCCGAAATATAAGCAAAAACCTGTGGCGACCCTATTTGGGAAGCCCCCATAGAAACGGTCTAGTTTCATAAAATTTTTGATGCGCTACATCTTGGAAACTACTGCAGCTTTCGACTTCAAACCTTCCACGAAAAAATTAAAAAGATCTACGTTTGAGAAAAAAAATAGGTAGAAAGTTCGGGGCAGTAGCCCTTGATACAAACGACCATTTTAATTACCTTATTTTGATCAAAATTAGTTTAAAAAAAATCCAGACAAAAAGTTTTATGAAATATTTGTTTCAATTTATCCCGGAAAATCTAACAGCTATAGAAATCCAATTTACTATAAAGTAACTAAAGAACAATATCAAGATTATAAAAGAAATTAGTTGGGAAGGGGTAAGGAGAACGGTTCATTTTTATAAAATATTTGATACGATTTTTCTCCGGATATATAACAGATATTAAACTTAAGCCCGCCGCAAGGTAGTTCTAGTTTGACTCCCATATTTCGGAAGAAAAATTTATTTGAAAAGAGGAAAGGGACTTGTAGCCCCTATCACAGTGAAGCATTTTGGGAATTTTTGACTTATTTTTGGAAAATGTAACATCTATCGACTCCCAACCTACTACAATAGTATTGTACGACAATGTTTTATTACGAATAAATTTAAATAAACTTTAAATCCAATTTATTTGACATAAAAATTGTCTTCAAGCATAGGAGTTACATCTTGACGAATTATATTTGTGATAATTAAAAACGCTTATATATCAAAACCTATTAATTTTATATTGCCTTTCTAATAAGGTGTATTTATAAACAAGAAGGCATCGCTTATTCAGGTTATTATTTTTTCCGCGCATAATTTTTCCCTAAGTCGTGTTGTAAAAATCCATTCCTATTTGCACAGTTTCAGAAGCAACAAAGCTTAGCTAATGATTTAACTTTACACTTTTTCACCTTGCTTATTTTTATTCAACTATGTATTCTTAAATTTAGTCCGTCCATTAGTGTGCATTTTAACTCCGTTGAATAAACGTTCTAAAAAACGAAATGTTAAAATAAGTGCTTAATTTAATTAAAAATATGTAAAGAATATTAGGTCTCCTGCTTGAAAACTTGTATTAAAATATAGCATAGAGTCTTGTCTTAAAGTGTATATTAAAATTTGTTTCAAAAATTGTAAAGAAAAGTAAAAAAAAAGTGTTTTTAAATCTACAAAAAAATGAAATGTAAGAAACATGTGAAGCTAGTGATGTAAAAAAACAGACGCCATTGTTTTTAAACATGTTGTTGTTGTAGAAAAATGAAATTGTTAAAAAGAGACCGCAAAAATTTTTGCATGTATGCAATTAAAAAAGCACGTGCTTACATGCATATGTTAGTATGTATGTGTGAATTTGTATGCTAACTGCACATAGTGATGATGTGTGATTGCAGTTATAATTAAAAGCAAGGGGAATTTTTCGTAGATTCACCACCATTGAATAATATTAAAAAAGGTGTGTTAAACTTAAATGGAGAGTTAAGTAAGGTAAGTTTCTAAACGTAAACAAATTATTAAAAATTACGATCCGATTAATCAATATGTGATCACCTTAAGCTCTTGCAAAATAATTAAAAATAACATATGAACGTTTTCCCCTTTTTTGATCGTCTTCCTGGAATTGGCCTTGTACTTAACAAAAAATAAAATGTGTTCGGAATTGACTTTAACTTTCTTACTTATTTTTATAAATAATTTTATCATTATTTACGATCGGTCGAATGTAAGTCCTAACTTGCGGAAACCTGTAAATATGAACTTACTTGAGATTAGTATTTGACATTTAATCTCAAACCCCTTACGATTTTGTACCTATATCATTTTTGAAGACTAACTTAAATTTATTTTTAAGTTTTGACAAAAAAAATCTAATTCATTAAATTTCTTTCCCTTTAACAATAAAACCCAAAAATTTAACTTCACTCTTACCAAAAGAACAAATATTACAAGTTATAAACGACGACATTTCAAAAACGACCCCAATACACCAAATAAAGGTTGAAAATTTAACCAAAACAAATTCTAAATTGCTGCCAAAAGATTCGTTTCAAATTTAACGCTACCGTCTGTTGTTTGACAACACAATGTGATATTAAGCAGGGTTGCATTTGTCTGTCCTTAGTTGTTAAAACTTGCCATACGTTTATGTGTTATGTTATTTCTTATTTTTTTTTTAAGAAGAATGAGTGGTAAAATTTAATATTTGAAATAACTCTAAACATGTAGCAAATAAAATGTCATTAAAAATTCCAAAACTTTATGAGATGCGTTTTGTTGTTTTTAATTTATTTTTGCTTTGCTCAGCCAGTTAGTCGTCTCTGTGACATTGAGTTATGATGGCAAATGTTTTTTTTTTATTGGACTTTTAGCTGTTCTTTCAGTAACAGAGTATTTTACACGGATTACAAGGATATTAGCATATTTTTCCTTTTCCTTTATTTAATTTGGGCAACTAAACACGTGCACTTGTTGTTGTGGGGGTGTTGAGGATGCAAAAGAGGGTGGAAGTTCAATTGCAGTTTTTGGGGTGGTTTGTTGGTGTGTTCAAATCTTCCTTTTTTAACAAAAAAAAAGTAAATAAATTTTATACTTTTGGTTTCGTTAAGCAAACTTATGATTATGTTAAGCTGTGATAATATAAAAGCAAATAAATTCTAAAGTGGTTTATATGTGCAACAATGGTAAAGGGGTGGCAAAAAATATTTTGAAAACAGACAAATTATTGTTTCTTTAAAACAACTAAAATTTTTAATGTTATGTTTCTATTGTTTTGCGATAAAATTTATGGAATTTCATTTAAGATATTAATAAATTTATTGTTTTTACCTTAAATTGGATTGTGCATTTGCACAGAAATCCTTTGTTATTAATGGACAATAACATAAAGGAGATTTTGAAATAGTTTGGTTTAAGGTATAAGAAAAATATAAATTACTTATAAAAAATATATACATTTTATCAGATTGGAATCTAACTTATTGTTTATGTTCTAATTAATTACATAAATTATTATTATTATGAATTTTGCGGCAAAATTTTATACTGATAGGTTAGGTTAGGTAGAACAGGCAGCCGTTGAAGGAAAGGATACAGCTCACTTGGGTCCGCTTAATTCGGTCCCTTTGTGTTACCTGGAGAGGCAGATAAATTAGGTTGAGATGGAAGGAAAAAAGAAATTTAGAGAAGAATAGGAAAAAAAGAACAGAAAAATGAAGCAGACTTACCAGGGTCTCTGGTGGGAATCGAACCCACAACCCCCAGACTGGTAGACTCGTGCACTTACCACTGATCTACCGGGGCACCCTTATATACTGATATGTCCTCCAAAAATTTTATTTTAATTTCTTTTTTATCAAAATGGTAAGAATTTAATTACTATTGCAACATGGAATGTCAGGACGCATTCCAAAGGATCAAGAATTAAGCAAGTGAACAGAAAATATTAAGGGTGTTTATTTGACATCCTAGGATTAAGTAAAAAAATGATGGACAGGAAAAGATCCTTTTGGCTTACATCTGGCAATTACTTCATTAACAGGCAATACCCAGTAACGTTTAAATGATGTTGGCTAGCTATGTTAACAGAAGCCAAAAAGCTATTTGGATAGCTTCAATATTAGAACGGATAATAGGATCGGAGTTCCATTCGGGACTTTTGAAAATGGTATGTCCATGCAAAATCTAATGACGACAGGGAAATGCGGCAATGAATGCAGTACCGTCCGGAAATATCAAAATCATTCTAAGAGATCTAAATTTATATAAAAACTTACAATTTGATGTATGCACTTACGGTCTAAGCTCTTAACGAAACAATATCGGGCACAGACTGGTCGATTTATGTTCCCGTCACCGATTGTTCATTGGTGGTATTGAATTTCCCTATTAAGATATCAAAATATATAATTGAACTTCCCAGGAGATATAAGCACATAATTTACCCAATCCTTTCAAATAAACTTTTTTATGGCTCTCTCTTGGACCAAAAAGGTGCCGATATCGATGTTCCATATTTCCAAAGTGAACGAAGATTTTAATCAGGTTAGGTTTAGAGACGGCTCCTGACAAAGTTATAGTGGCAGCAGTGCAGGAAGATGATGGGCAGAACATAAGGTCTTACGTCAAATCTTGCACATTGATTTGACAGTGTAGTGATTAGGCAAGCCTTACTTTATGACATTTTCTGCAGGGAATTGCACTGCAGAAACAAGTTGACTGCAAGCGTCTTACTGAGAAGCTGCGTGTAACTATGAAGGAAGTGGTGGCGGGGTTAGAGCTGCAGTATTCTGACGAGAACTGGATACTGGAGAGCTCTTTAAACTTCCTGATTATTGCAACGTATTTTAGGCAAATATTCTAGCAGCCACATCGGCCGCCAAATTTGTCTTGTCCTTTCAAACTTAGAATTCTTAAGTGAATATATTGATAGACAGGCGCAATCAAGACAATTTTCGCAAACCTAACCTGCTCCTTAATTGGAAGGGCGTGAAAGGGATCCATTAGTAAACTTTGTGCCGTGAGACATTTTCATATTTCCTGTATTTGAAGACACAAAGGTTTTTAGGGGAATAAATTGATAGACGAGCTGGTGGAGAAAAGGGCTCATTTGCCTGTGAAGATGGCAATGGACGCTTGCGCTCCAATTCACTTCTATAATAAGAGTACAGACTCCGCCATCTGGGCCAGAACCACGGTGGCCTGGAAAAGTATGACCTTGTGTAGGGTTTCAAAAATTATATCGAAATTTTGAGGCCGGAGGGCAGCGAGGTTTTTTCTGTCTTTGAAAAGGAGCAATTGTACGCTTTTGGGATGGATAATAACAAGACATTCTTAAACAGCAGAATGATTGGCCAGCGACGATTGTAGGTTCTGTGGTGTAAAAATTTTGTGCCGATGTCAAGCACTTGTTCGCTCCCGAGCGAACGGTTTAAGGTCCTAGTAGTTACAAGACCTGGAGAAAATAACAGGGGTTTGTGAGACATAGCCAAGAGAGTGTTGAGCCACCGCGATATCCTAACATGAAATCAGTTTTACTGGTCATTGTTTCTTTTTTTCTGACAACACTATAGCCTTTAAGGGTATGTGTTGGATTTTCATATCTAGCAACCTAAGCTAGTGGCAAAAAATATTAGGTTGGGCAACCATGGGAAAATATCACACTGTTTTTTGGCCCATCATGCCATCTTCTTTCGCGTTAAATAGTACTTGCGAAGGAAAGTAAGGTTTAGTAGTCTTTGCCATGTTTGATATACAGGTGGCATTTTGTACCGTTAACTCAGATGAGATCTCTTAGTAAACCTGTTACCCGTTATGAAATAATTCATGCTTGACTGTTTAACCATCAGAACACATACGTTACAAGCTAACCATAGCATAGCTTAGTTGAACCTCAACCTTTTTTTAGGGTCTCAGAAGTCAATGAAAGGGTTGCCCCCTTCATTAGTTCTTGGCATAGGGAAAATTTTGGGGAACCACTTTAGGTCTTATTATTTAAAGCTTATTTGACTAGCAAAAGATCCCACTTGGTTCCTTTTAAACCCAGGTTTCTTCCAAATTCCACTAATAGTTAAATATATTGAATTTTGTGGTTAATTTAAAATTTCTTGACGTCTGTTTTTGTTTAAATGTTTTTTTTTAGATCTAATATCAGAACAATAAATTTATTTGCTCTTTACTCACATTCTTTAATATAAAATTGCCATAATAATGTTATCATATTTTAATATTAGTAAATCTAATAACATTTTTATGTTTTGCATATAGACGAGCAAATAAGTATGTCTGAACGTGACTATATAAAATACATAATATAATGATTCACTCAACTAGATTTTTCAGTTCATACATATAAATATTTTAAGAGGATTTCCCTTAAACAGAAATCACAAAATTCATAGAAATTGAAAAAAGAAAAGACACTCACTCTCTCAATACTAACTCAGATTCAGTTATTATGAATATCCCAAATGGCCACGCCTATAAAACGTTCTTAAAGCTTAAGCCAGCTAAACAAAAACATGAACGTCAAATACTGTCGATTTTAAAATTTTTTATAGGAGCAACAAAATTCTAAATTCCCTATTTCAATTATGATTCACACAACAGCCATACACATTTTTGAGAGCGAACCATCTTCATTAATTTTGAATCTTGCTTCTTACTGTGAAGAATTTGGTATCTTCTCAAATTTTAATAACAAGCTGACGCTTAATCTTAAAATAGTAAAAAACAAGTAAGAGGCTTTTCCAAATCTTATATACTCTTCACAACGTGTAGGGGTTTTACCGTATTTTTTTCAAATTTTGTATGACAACCCCCTTAGGTGGTGATTATGTTTAAAGAAAATGTTTGTATGGAAAAATGAGTTGGAGTCAGTCCCACACTTAACCTATCCACGGGCACCCTGGAAGCTGTAGGGAGATGAATTAATAGAATTTCCCAAACTATGTATGGGAGCCCCCTTCGGTAATGGATGTATTTGAAATATTTTTGGGAAGGGAAACTAATGGGGGTCAGTCGTGCACTTTATTTTACTAAGGCCGATTCTGGGAAAGTAATGGGCGTTTTTAGTAAATTTTGCATTGAAACCCCCTTAGGTGGTGGAGATAGGGTGTAAGTATGTTCTATGAATATTTTGGGGAGGAACGGGTATATGATACATTTTATTCTTCCGGGAAATTTGTAGGGGGTTTTACCCTAATTTTTTTCAAATTTTGCATGCCAACCCTGTTAGGGGCTAGAGATAGGAGGTAAGAATGTTTCACAATAATATTTACGAAATAAAGTTAATTGGAGTCGGTCTTACATTTGTAGGGCACCCTGGAAGCTGTGTGAGCGATTTAAAAAAATTTTAAAAGAACTTATTTTTGTATGGAAGCCCTCTTAGAGGCTGAAGGTTGGGGAATATGTGTTCGACAAGAATGTTTGTGAAACAAAATAAAAGGAGTCAGTCTTACATTGCACCCGCGTAGAGGCAACTCCGGGGAAGTTGTAGAGGTTTTCATGTACACATTTTAGAGAAATAAACAGAGGTGGGTGTTTGGCTTATATTTCGGTCAGTTATCGGGAAAATTTGCTGGATTTCAACAGCGATTTTTTTCACAGATATTTGTGATAATTTGATATCAGTTGATTTCAACCATAACACAGACATACAGACGTCGCTAAATCGACTTTCCTGTCTATCTCTTATCCCTTATGTGAAGGGTATAATAATACGAAAAATAAACTGAAAACGATCGCTTGCACAACATGATTCATAATCTTGATTAAGACAGCCGACATGCATGAACATGCTGTAACAAATCTACAACAATTTTAAAGACATCATTAAAGAAAATATTTTCTTCGGCGATTTGGCCAATTGGGATAACTATAGAAGAAATCAGACATGTATATGCATGCCAGTTTGGGGTTCTTTTAAATATAAAAATGCAATCGTATTTGTTTAAAAAATACCATCTTTTCCAACTTTTATATTTAATACACTTTAAAAACATGGGAAAAATTGCATTTAAAAATCTTTTGAAACAACAAGAGTGCATTAAAACTTTATTTAAAAAAAAATTATTTTTAAAATAAAAGTAAAAAAGTTCTTATTAGAATTGTAACTAGATTTTCTTTTATAATCCATGTGCCCTGTTATACAACATGCAATATGGTCACGCATACATAATCAGTTTTCTTGATTTTTTTTTTTTATTCATCAACCAACAACTTCTAGCCATAGTACCACTCCAGAAGATTATATTGGAAAGGAAAAATCTCTAAAGAAAAATAACATCAAAATCAAGTGCTTTATATGCAGATGATGTGTAAAGCAAAAAATTTGTAATAAGAAAAACAGAAGCAGAGAAGTGAGGATTATGATTTCAAATCTGATGATGAAAATCACAAACTTTTGGCAAATATTTTGCATAAAGGTGTACGTAGGGTCACCTTTTTCATTTGGTATACTAAATACAAATTTACATTTAAACATTTAAAACATTTTAAAAACCTTATTCTCAATTATATCTTAAAGGAAATTTAAACAATTTTTTTTCTGCCCAACGGTCAATCTAATTATACTTGTATACTGTGGGTGGTGAGTAATATGAACTCTACACTTATGAGAATGTATAGGTTTTTGTACTCTGAAATCGATATCAACATTTTATTTTTAAGGTAAAATGCATTGGGTTGCCAGCTCCTGTTTTTATGTTTGAGAACAGCAGCAGAAGAAGCAATCAAAAGACTGTTATCGTTTGCAAATGTTAAGAATAATTTTTTAGCAATCAAACTAGTCGAGGGTTGTCAAATGAGTTTTTGTCCTCATTCTAGGCCTATAAAAACTGATGAAGGGTATTTATATAACCATTGGACGTTCTTACAGGTTTTCCAAGTTAAAATGTTATATAAAATGCAAGTAACTAATAACTTTTCTCTCAAGCGGCCTTAAAACTATTCAGACAACCCTTTTATATATATATTCGAAATCTCTTTTAAACCATGACAAAATCCCAATAAATATGCAAATCATTTAAGAATGTCATACAAACATTAACATGGTATGTAAATATGAAAGTATTTGAGAATATGTGAAAGCAATCAATATATTTAATTTAATATTTTTTAGCACGGTTTTGCAGTAAAATTAGATTTATCGAAAGGACATGAGCGCTAATACGTAAAAAATTAAATCAAAAAAATTAACTAAAAGAAATTAATTATCGAAAGCAGCCTCTCTGGGACTTCCAAGAGTGTTTATTCATTGAATTTTAATGAAGAATCTGAAGTTGCATTCTTTTAAAATATAAATCAATCAAGAACTAGGTTAGGTTAGGCTAGGTAGAACAGGTAGCCGTTGAAGGAAAGGATACAGCTCACTTGGGTCCGCTTAGTTCGGTTCCTTTTTGGAACCTGGAGAGGCAGATAAATTAGGTTGAGATGGAAGGAAAGAAGAAATTTAGAGAAGGATAATAAAAAAAGAACAGAAAAATGAAGCAGGCTTACCAAGGTCTCTGGTGGGAATCGAACCCACAACCCCCAGACTGGTAGACTCGTGCACTTACCACTGATCTACCGGGGCACCCAATCAAGAACTAAAAGAAAGTTACATTAACTTACCCCAAAATATTTGTGAAATGATGTTAAAGCGTTTTCGCAATGTAAATCCCATATTTCGAAGCAACAAGGCTCATTTTTACTTAAACGGTCACGCCAACAGGCAAAACAAGAACCCGCAACCCTCGATTAAAACATTAAAAACTATTGAATTGCTGCAGGGTAACTGTTTGGTGTGCCTTATCAACGCATGCGGTATTTGCACCTTTTTTTTCGAAAATTCTCAACCCAGGCGACAAATGTCAACGGTGAAAATTAACGACGCACGCTTACGGAATTCTTTTTGCCAAACCTACGAGCTCATCCTTTTACAGTGTAGGTTAGGTTAAGTTGAGTTGCAAAGATTAATGATAAATGATATTCGCCTACTCCCCTAGAGGCCAACTGTGAATCCCTTCAGACAAGTAAAAAATAACAGAATGGATAACAAAGCAGGAACTTAAAGTAAAATAATAAGAGAAAGGCGCTGTCGGCAAAGAGTCAAGAAGAAATCAGTGTTCGTTGAATTGCTGGCAAACACCAAAAAAACGTTCTGCAGAAACTACCTATTTGACCGACCCTTTGATGAACCCCAGCCCGCAACTAGAGACCTCGCTAAGTCGATCCAAGAAACTCCTTGGTAAATCTTCTTTATTGAGTTCAGGATGGATGAAAAGGGAGATAAAACTATTTTCAAGGTCAGCGAGCAAAATCCATTTAATTTCCTCATAAAATATGGAATGAAATTACAGTGAATAAGCCCAGAAGTATTTCAATGGACAATAAAAAGGTATTCATAAGTGTCGGTACTTCATGGCTGCATTTCACTAGAAAATTTACGTGGGATAAAAAAAAATTAAGAAGTGGCTGACGCTTGGAAACGATACTTTTTGAAAAGAGCCACTTTGTACACAGAGAAAAAATATAAATAATTATGGTCATGGTAATATGATCACAAGCAATTTAATCATTGTCTGATTACGAAGATAATTTTTCTGACTGTCAAAAGCTAAAGTTGTAGCAAACTTTGGGCAAAAAATTTGATCATAGTTATAATATAAATTTGTCCACAGTCATTTTCTTGATTATATGATATGAAAAATATGTTTCTCTTAGAATATGGTTATCATATTCTTACACATCCTTAACCCTTACGTGCACTTAGAAAATGGGGAAGCATGGGAAGCATTGGTAGGGGGTCTGTTCTGGTCTGATATGCTTTTTCTCGACGTGGTGTACGTTCAAATGTAGAAATTCAGGATTTAATGGCTCAACTTATGAACTAAATTAATTATAAAAAAAGCAACGGAAGTAAACTCTTTTAGGAAAATGCTCGTCAATTGCCTTTTACAGACAATGAATAAAAAAAACATACTTTTAGGTTAATAAAGTGATTATTATAGTGAAAAAAAATTCTTAAATACATTTATCAAATGATATACTGCCGTTTCAGTTTCTATGACCACGACTGTATAATGTACTTAAGGTAAAAAATTTTTTTAAGTATAATAACTTAAGATGACATTATTTTATATCCAACAGTGTGACATTATTATTTGTTTTCGTAATAAAGCGTATATGTTTACCCTCATTTTTCAATGCCTTATTATTATAAGTTATTTTACAAGCAATATTTTAACTATTGGTGAAGTTAAATGTTTAAAATAGTTCATGGTCTTCGCCCTGTTTGGTAATCGTCAGGGCAACCAACATATGCTCTTAAAAAAAGATTTTATGCGCATAAAATATGCGGTTAAAAGGTAAAAATATGCTTTAAAAAATTTTAAATATATGGTTTAAAATAGGAATGATAAAAAGTAAGACCTTAGAATCCAAAAACGCAGCATTAAAAAAAATTGACAAACAGTTAGCTCCTCTCCAAATTTAAATAAGGATAAACCAGATATTTTTTTATTAAACGGTTTAAAACTTTTCGGGTATAGATTTATTGTCAAATCACAACAAACCAGAATGTGTAATCAATAATAAGCTAATAAAAAAACAAGTACGAGCGATATATTCGGCTGTGTCGAATCTTAGATACCCTTTCGAAACCAATAAACTTTTTTTTTTTTTATCCGTTTTTTTTTTATTTATGAAATATTTTTAATTTTTGAATAGGGGTTGGTTGGCATCATATTTTAAACCTCTTAGGCTGATTATGGAAGCTGTAGGGGTTTTTACCCAAATTTTTTTCAAATTTTGTAGCGACTTTTATTCTAATTTTTTTTTAAATATTGTATGGCAACCCCCTTAGGTGATAGAGATACAGGGTAGGTATGTATGTTTTAGGAATATGTTAGGAGGTAAGTATGTTTTAGGAATATATATGGGAGGGAAAACTAATGGGGGTCAGTCTTACACTTATTTCTCTAAGGCCGACTCTGAGGAAGCTGTGGGCGTTTCTACATCATTTATGTTATCACCCTTAGGTCATAGTGATGGGAAAAAATACGTTCTAGGAGTATATTTAAAAGGAAAAGCTATTGGGGTCTGCTATACATTTTATTCCTCTAGGAGCGACCCTAGGAAATTTTTAAGGTTTTTACCTTTTTTTTAAAGTTTGTATGGCAACCCCCTTAGGGCGAGGTTGCAAGGGGTAAGTATACTCTAGGAATAAGTTTGGGAGGAAAAACTAATGGGGGTCTGTCATATATTTTATTCCTCTAGGGACGATTTCAGGGAAGTTGTAGAGAGTAAGTTTTTTCCACAAAAATATTTGGAAGGACAAATTATTTGGGGTCGGTCTTACATTTTACCGTTGTGGAAGAGCCCTGAAAGCTGTTGAGCGATTTAAAAAAAAAAAAATTTAAATTAAACTTTGTATGACAACCCTGCTGGGTGGTGGAGATAGGGTAAAATTATGTTTAAAAAAATGTTCGTGGGGAAAAATTAATGGGAATCGGTATTACATTGCACATTGTACGCGGCAACTCCGGGGAAGTTGTAGAGGTTTTTGTGTTTAAATATTAGAGAAATAAACAATGGTAGTCTTGGGATTTGGCTTTTATCTCGGCCAGCTAGCAGGTGATTTTGCTAGATTTCAATATAGATTTTTTCGCGGATATTTCTGATAGTCTAATACCACTTACGGGTCTAGGCAGCATAGGGGGGCTTCATAAAGTTTATTTCAATCATAAGACGGACAGACGTGCATAGCTAAACCGGCTTCCCTATCTATAAGGATCCAAAATAAATATACTTTATGGGGTCGCAAATGGATAACAAAGAAAATACAAACTTATACATATATACCCTTATCACTTATGTGAGGGGTATAAAATTATGCTCTTAGAGGGAAAATATGCCAAAATATGCTGTTATATGCAAAATATGCAAAAATACTTCCTAACAAACTGATACCAATATTTTGCAAAGGTTCTGAAACAGATCATAATAATGATGGGTTTTGAAAAAAAAGTAATAATATTTAAATAAAAAAAATAAAAAATTGCAAAAGGTGACAATAATTACTCGAAAAATTTTTTGTTAAATTTTTTTAAATTAAATATAAAAAAATAAAAAAATGCTTTAAAAAGGGTTTTACAAAAAAATATGCTTTTAAAAGAAAAATATGCTGTTATATGCAAAATATGCTGTTATATGCAAAATATGCCAAAGTTTTCACCAAAAAAATCGATGCCAAAGTTTTGCAAGATATCTGAATTGGATGAATAACAACATTTCAGATTAATGCGACCCATAGAATAAAAAATAATTTAGCATATTCTTGGTTGCCTTGGTAATCATTGTCATATTTATTTAAAAAATATTATCGATGGATTGTTTTCCTCTCCTTGCATGCCAACTCTACGATCGATCGCTACGGGAAATATCGTAAGCAATTTTGAAACCAAAAATTTTACATAAGCATATTTAGCCTTATGCTAAAGGAATTCAAAACACCTTTAAAGAATCCTCTTTACTCCCTAAATGATCATTGTGTAACATTAACTTTGAGAGCTAACTGACTATCAACGTTAAAGTTGAATGTCAGCACCCCTTGGCACGTGCAAGATTCCAACAAATATTCTCTCGTTGGCATCGCTATCGTGGCAAAAAGTCATGTTTTCCTAAAATCCTCATTTATCCGACATTTGGAAAACCCAGGCTTTTTGTCTGCCATTCTTATCATACACTACTCCAATGGTACTATTTGGAGAAGGGCCACTTATGGTTTTCCTTGTGATGCATACAACAGATCATTATCTATTTAAGACAAAACTTTTTAAAATAATTGGCTACCATTTAGTTAAAATAAATGTTTTTTTATTTTTTATAACAACAACAAAAACAACTTTTAACACCAAAATAAAAAAAGATTCCGTCATCTATCTTCTTTACACTTTGACTTTTTCTAGCAGCCTTTTTGTATTAACTGAAAAAGACAAGAAAGTGCAAAAAGAGAAAAGATTTTTATAAATAACTTTTATAATCATTAAAGCTTAAGTGGTTGTCAAATCGAAAACTCAAGTGTTTCGCTTTGACCCCTTGAAAATGTGCTTCTTGTTGTGACTGTAACTCTTCACTGCAATTAATTTCAGCAACAAAATTATTATAAAAATTATTTGCAACAAAAAAGACATGACAAGATGAAATTTTGTCTAATACAACAATAACAAAAACAGCATGAAAGCAATGCAGACAAGCTTGAAGTAGTCAAAAAGGTAATAAATTGGTTGTGGCAGCAACTAACTGCAGAAAAAACTGCTTCAGAAATAACCACAAGTGGATGACTGACTGACTGCACTTCAATGCAGTTTTAAGCATCTAGCAGTTATAAGTACTTTTTTTGAAGCACTTGGATTTATAAATGCTGCGATTAAAACCAAATATCCTAAGTAAATTAATATTTCTAAGTTGTTTTTTAAATTCGAAAAATTTATAAATCCAGCAAATGTTTTTTCAAACTTGTGGGGTTGTTGTAGATTTCCAAGCTATGGCGTATCGAAAATTTTAAGAAGTAAGAGGACTTACGCTCCCAGAGTGTAAATTTTATTCGTTCGTGGGTGCAGAGATTCCGGGCAACTGATTCAGCTATGAATATCCAGCAGCCAGGGTCCAATCGATCTTCAAGGACTACCAAAAACATTAAACGGGTTGAAAGCAGTTTACGTAAAAATTCGCCACTTTCAATACGGAAAAGAGCAGCCTCACTGGGACTTCCAAAAGCTATTATTCATGAAATTTTTGGTGTGCCTTATCCACGCATGAGATAATTGAACCGTTTTTTTTTCGAAAATTCTCGATACCAGGCGACGAATGTCAAAGGTGAAATTTATCGACGTATGATTACAGAGTTCATTTTGCTTATCAATCGTACTCATTACACACGTGATTTCAACAGGATGGGGCGACTGCACACACAGCCAGAGCTTCGATGAATTTTCTTCAGGAAAATTTTCCCCAAAAACTGATTAGTCGCATTGGGGGCATCCCATGGCTGCCGAGGTCACCCGATCTAGGTTAGGAAGGTTACGAAGGGTAGTGCCGAGTCCAGATCACCGCCTCCATCCGGAGGCCCTCATGACCATTGTGATTCCCTTTAGAAGAGCCAAGAGGAGAAAAATAAAAGTAAAGACAAGCATTCTATAGTTAAATAGAAAAGAAAGCATGAGTGCCATCCGCAAGATGCCCAAGGAAGTCAGTAGTCAAAGGCACTGAATCATCTGTCTGCCCAGCCACCCAACTAGCCTTAACGAAACCCATGATGCTCCCCAGCCAACTGCCAGGGACCTCACCAAGACCATCTAAGAAGCGCTGTCCAAACCACCTCGGTCGGGGAATCTGCAGCCCAGGGCAGGGGCAGACAAGATTTTCTACCGTCTACCCCTATATCTCACAGCGCAGTGCCCTATGAGAGTCCCAATAATGCACCTCAGAACTCCCCTGTTCTCCTTGAGCCCAGCCTAGGCCATAAAAGTCTAGATATCCTACAATCAGCCCTTTTCCTTCAGGTTTGGCCCACTTTGTCCATTATCGAAGTCCCTATCAATCCAAAGCAAAAACTCAGTGGTGACCTCACCGGCTCACAGCCAAGTCCAATATCCCGGGCCGATCCCTTCCTTGCCAGTTCATCAGCAATCTCATTGCCAGAAACGTCATAATGACCCGGAACCCAACAGAGTCTAACCCTGCGTGTCCCTTATGCTGCAGTGTATGGCACAGAACACAAGAATCCGTTTTGAACAGTGTATTCAACTAAACGAAAGACATTTGGATGAAATACTTTTTAAAAAATAAAATCCGCATTTCCAATCTATCATTCAATACTCTTAATAAAACTTTGTGTCAATGATTATGTTTTTAATAAAGTTTAAAAAAAAATCTGCCGCCAGACACCCTGTATAATAATCAAGTCGTTTATAGACATCTGTCAAATAAGCGCTTAATAAACCTACTTTAATTTTTATGAATATGGGGGTTAGTCTCTAAGGCTTATCCTCGCAGAATATATTTATGGGGACCAGCTAAACAGCCCCCTGGAATTCATTTCCATGCTTGAAGCGATCTGCACAAGGTTAACTTGGGCACCCTGCTAGAAGGAATTTGTTTTTTTGACTCTAAAAGTGATTTAAATTCGATTGAGTTAACTAAAGAAGAATGTTTTGACTATTTCGTTTATTGGCGCGAATTCACAAAATAAAGCCCGATTTTGGAACACTTTAAATTGCAATTTAATCATGATTAAAGTTAATTTCATTATTTTATCAGCTTCACTTCTCAATATTTATTTAATTTTTTTTTTCAGTTCTCATTAAAAACCCGATCTTCACTTTTTGCTATACAAATAATTTTTATAATAAATATTCCTGCCGTTGTAAGGTTCCACATAATCACTTGAATATTCATCATTGTAAAATTCTGCGCCTTCGTTATCATCATATTCATAATCAGCATATTCATTATCTCTGTTATCGTAATAACCACCACTCTTAATGAAGAAGATTTTTTTTACTTTCAATGGATTCTTTGGAACCTGTAAAGTCATCTGAGGTTTTTTTGCAATGGCTGCGGCCTGTTTTTCTGTCATTTTTGATTTTTTTTCAAAGGAAGTTTTATTGGCTGCTGTCAAAAGCTCCGGTTTGAGTTCCTCTCCTGTTTTTTCTCCCATCAAAGTTTTGTCATCCAAAGGTTTTTTATCATCTGTTATTGCTGTTTTGTTTAGGTTCAAAAGGACATCCTGTGATTTCAAAGCCGATTCTTCGGCTGCTTGAATGTATGCCAATAGAGATAGCACTTTAAAGATTAAAAGAAAAATATATATTTCAGCACAGTTAAAGAACTTTATTTAAATTGTATACAATTTACCCATTAAAGTCTTAAGAAAGAATTTAGAATTCATTTTTTAATATTTAATAAATAAAAACTTAAAAAAAAAACACTTTTACACTTTTACACTATAAAGTTTTGTAAAGAACTGAATTTATCTTACTACTATCTCATCAGCTTTTATAGCCACAATGTAATTTGAATGTTCAAACAATGTTTTTGGGTTTTATCAAAAAAAAATATAACAAAATTATAACAAAAAACCAAAACACTTGTTAAAACACTCGTAATTAGAACAAACATTTATTCTATTTCAAAGACGTTTATTTTCAAAATTCATGGTGCAACAAACAAGGAGGTCAAGACTTAATTAAAACCCCAAACAAAAACCTAAATAAAATGTTGGAAAAAAATATTTTCCAAATATCATTGATCCAATTTGAAAATATATTACATCATGTATAATTATAAAATGAGGTTGGAAATTTTGTTCTAGGTTCAATAATATTTCGTTTAATCAAAAAACTTAACACTTGCTTGTCCTTTAACTAATATATGCACAAACATCTAGAGTTAATGAAATGATTTAGTTTCGAATAGCCACCAAATAATTTTAACTTGAAATTTTTAATATTATAATTTCTTGATTCAAATATGCATTTAAATTGTATTGATATACAAATTTATAATGAAAAAAATATTAGTTTTTCTTAAGCTAAACCATATGACAGACTTACAGCACAAGGGGTTCAAAAGACTTATTTTTAAAATCAAAAAAAAAGCTAGAAAAAGCGCTATATCCGGCTGTGCCGATCCTTATATACCCCCTTCACATTGGCCTTTCGAAACCCCAACCTTGTTTTTAGTTTACCAATTTGGTTTTTATTTATAAAATAATTCTAATTTTTAAATAAGGGTCGGTGTCATATCTTAACGGGGAAGTCGTAGGGGTCTTTACCCTAATTTTAAAAATTTTGTATGGCAACCCCCTTACGGGGTGGAGATGTGGGATAAGTATGTTCTAGGAAAATGTTTGCAAGGAAAAATGAATTGGGGTCGGTCCCACATTTGACCTATCCACGGACACCCTGAAAGCTGTAAGGGGGAATTTGTTACAATTTCCCAAACTTTGTATGGAAGCCCCTTTAGGCGATGGAGATAGGGGGTAAGTGTATTTTAGGAATATGTTTGGAAGGGAAAACTAATTGGATTTGGTCGTAAACTTTATTTCTCTATGGCCGACTCTGGGGAAGTTATGGGCGTTTTTACATAATTTTTGTAAATTTTGTATGGCAACCCTAATAGATGATGGATATAGGGAATAATTATGTTTTGGTAATATGTTTGGGATGAAAAACTAATAGAGCTCTGTGATACATTTTATTCTTTTAAAGGTGACTCCGGGGAAGTTTTAGAGGTTTTTACCTTTTTTTATTTTGTTAGGGGCTGGAAATAGGAGTTGAGAACGTTTCACAAAAATGTTTTTGGGGAAAAAGTAATAGGGGTCGGTCTTGCATTTGCCTTTTCTAGGAGCCCTCTGGAAGCTGGGGGAGCGATTAAAAAAATTTTTTTTATTTAACTTTGTATGGCAACCCTGTTAGGGGGCGGAGATAGGGTGTAAGTTTTTTTCCAAAAAAAATTTCGTGAGGAGAAATTAATGAGAGTCGGTATTACATTGCACCCGGGTAGGGGCAACTCTAAGGCAATTGTAGAGGTTCTTATGTAGAAATTTTAGAAAAATTACCAGAGGTAGTCATGGCTTTTGGCGTATACCTTTTTTAGCTATACGGCGACATTGCCAGCTTTCAATAGCGATTTGCTTGCAAATATTTCTAATAAATTCAGTTCACCTACGGGTGAATGCGACATCGGGGGGCTTCAAAAAGTTTATTTTAAGCTGAACAGGGACAGACGGACATCGCTAAATCTACTTTCCTATCTTTTTAAGTACCAAGAAAATATGGGGTCACAGATAATTATTAAAGAAATAACAAACGGAATGACAAACTTATATATACCCTTATGACTTATGTTAACCCTTTCGCGGTCACTGACGTGTATAAACGTTAAAACAAACGTTTCTGGTGGATCATTACGTACATAAACGTCGTAAAAACATTTGCTTCTATAACTGTAAACATTTAAGCTTTTCAACATAAGATCAGCATCTGTATTTGATACATGACTTTTGCATACAGTGAATGCATATAAACAATGTTGCAATCATTAAAACATATAGAACGTTTAACTGTTTCCAATAGACTCACGGCGTATATGTACGTCAAGTTTACATGCAAATTCCTTTAGTTGTAAAACGCATATGTCTGTGGGAAGTCGCACAAAAATAACGGTCAAAATTTATAAAATTTATTTTTTGCTTTGTTTTAATTTGTAGGTAAGTTTAATTTTTATTAAATATCGATACCAGTCAACTTATTTTATATTATGCTGATAAGTAGTAATGTATTATACGTAAATATTTTGTCATATTTTAAGTTTTCAAGAATGTCATGCGAAAGAGAGAGGGCGAAATTAGAGAAGCTGTTTGGGGAAGAAGATTCGTGCGAGAGTTACTCCGGAATAGACTCAGTTTCATCAGAGCCCTTTGCGGGTGATGGAGAATATTCTGGGCTGGACCTAAACTATGTCCCAGAGCATCCTAACACAGAAACGTCATCTATCACATCAACAGAGGACTCAAATCTCAAAAGTACTACCAATGGTAATACAATGAATTTGAATGAAACAGAAGCAAATGCAGAAGATGATATATGGTTATCAGATACGGAGAGTATTCCCGATTTTATATTTGATGCTAGTCAATCCGGAATAAAGATTTCCTTACCAGAAAATCCATTGCCGTACGATGTGTTTTCAAAACTTTGGACTCCTAATATTATTACAACTTTTGTAGAGTGCACTAACCAATACGGACATAACTTATGTCAAAACTTAAAAACAAGAACAAGAGCATCCCGCTTCAAATCATTTCAGAACACTGATCCAAAAGAAATGGAAAAATTTTTTGGTTTATGCCTTTTACAAGGCCAACTCAAGTTTCCTACAATTCGTAAAATGTTTACCAACGATTTATTGTATTATCATCCAATTTTTGGATCTGTTATGTCGGGAAGAAGATATGAACAAATTTTACGTTGCATCAATTACGAAAGATATCCAATTGAAAGTGACAGGCTTTCGAAAGTGTCAGAGTTAATAAATATATTATTACAAAATTTCTCTAAATCATACTATCCAGGGGAATCATTAAGCTTAGATGAGTCTTTATTACTTTTTAAAGGGCGTCTTTTTTGCCGTCAATATATAAAGACAAAACGCGCAAAATATGGTATAAAATTCTATGAACTTTGTACACCAGATGGATATTGTTTAAATTTGGAGTTGTATAAAGGTAAAGACCGCGAGGAGAGTGAAAAAAATAACAAAACTCATTCTGTAGTAATGAGACTAATGAAGCCCTACTTAAATAAAGGCCACCATTTATACATGGATAATTTTTATAATAGCATCGAGTTAAGTACGGATCTGCTTAAACACAATACGCACTCGACAGGAACACTAAAATCTAATAGGAAAAGAAATCCTTCTGTTGTAGTAAACAAAAAGTTAAAAAAAGGAGATTTCATATGGAAACGAAATAAAAAAATTTATATAAGTAAATGGAAAGATACCAGGGATGTTCTATGCATAACAACAGCTTACAAGCCTGCATTGAAAGAATGTACAAATAGATTTGGTAGAAATAAGATGAAACCTATAGAAGTAGAAGCATATAGCTGTAACATGGCAGGTGTTGATAGAAATGACCAAATGATGAGTTATTATTCCTGTCCACGTAAAACCATACGATGGTATAAAAAAGTTATATTTCACCTTCTCGATGTATGTGTATATAACTCGTATTACATATATAAAAAATATTCTGGAAAAACAACAGGCTATTTAGAATTTAGAGAGGAGCTTATATATTCTCTGTTAGGACTAAGCAAATCAAAGTCAGCAAAAGAGCAAGTTAATTCAATACAATTAAGTGAAAATCAACATTTTCAAGAGAAAATCCCTGCTATTCCGGGAAGCAAAAAAAAATCAAACTTTTTACGATGCAGACAGTGTTATAAAGAAAGTAGAAGACGAGAAACAGGCTACCGTTGTAAGACATGTGTTAATAAACCTCCACTCTGCCCTGGTATGTGCTTTGAAAAATGGCACACAAACATATGAAATACGGACCTATAAAATTTAAGAATTATTATCTATTTTATAAAATTTTTTTAGTTCTTATGTTTAATTTTTTATACTATTAAAGACGGAATTTTCTGAAGGATTTGCCTATTTTTATCACCCTTCGCAACCTAACCTAAAAACAAACATTTTGGGGTTTCTTAAATTTTTCAAATTTTACTAGTATCACGATGTTTTTTTTGGAGAAAGTTGTGTGACTAATTTTCCAGCCTCGCAAAGTATTTGAGCTTTCATGTTAACCTTGGCGGAATTTTTATTTGGAAGCTCCAGGGGTCATTCTTATGAATGTGTAAATCTTTTTCTTTTGGGTTGCCCAGTTCACTACCTCTAAAAAATCTTTGGATAGGCTCTAGAGTTTATACAAGAGGTCAAGTCCTTATTTAGAATGGTTACAGTTAATTTTTATTTGAATTTGGTGCAAGCTTCTCCCAATTTTCAGATACATAATTTGACAGGACTTCTTATCAGACGATCGCTCCTCAATATGTGACTTTAGGGAAAGGCAAAATTTGTTTCCTTTTAAAAAGTTCATCTTCTCTATGATTAAATGTGATGCTAGATATTTATTGGTCTTTTTCGATTTAAAACAAGTAAGAGCGCTATATTCGGCTGTGCCGAATCTTATATACCCTTCACATTGACCTTTCGCAATCCCAAATTTTTTTTTTTCTTTGTAACCATTTTTTTACTTATGAAATATTTCTAATTTTTAAATTAAGGTCGGTGTCATTTTTTAACGCTCCACGGGTGACTACGGGGAAGTTGTAGGGGTTTTTATCCTAATTTTTTTTAAATTTTGTATTGCCACTCCCCTTAGATATACAATATATACTTTTAGGAATATGTTTGAGAGGGGAAACTAATGGGGGTCAGTGATACATTTCATTCCTCTAGGGGCGACTCCGGGGAAGTTGTAGCCTTTTTTACCTTATTTTTTAAAATTTTGTATGGCAACCATGTTAGGGGCTATAGAGAGAGTGTAAGTATGTCCCACAAAATGTTTGGGTGGATAAACTAATTGGGGTTGGTCGTACACTTTATTGCTCCAAGGTCAACTCTAAAGCAGTTGTAGGCATTTTCATATCATTTTTGTATGGCAACCCCCTTAGGGCGCGGAGATAGGGGGTAAGTATACTGTGGGACTAAGTTTGGAGGTCTGTGATATATTTTATTCCTCTAGGGGCGACTCCGGATAAGTTGTAGCGGTTTTTATCTTATTTTTTTAAATTTTGTATGGCAGCCATGTTAGGGGTTGGAGATAGAGGGTAAGTATGACCCACAAAAATGTTTGGGTGGATAAAATAATTGGGGTCAGTCTTACATTTTACCTTTGTAGGAGAACCCTGGAAGCCGTAGAAGCGATTAAAAAAAATAAATTAAGCTTTGTATGGCAACCCTGGGATATGTATAAATACTAATACTAATACAATTTTCGTTTTGGGTGTGATTCAATAATATCAACATGACTGATTCTGTTTTTTATTTATTTTGTTGTTTTTTTTATTGTTACATACATAGAAATGTTCTCTGTTGTTGCTTTTGACTAAAAAAAGGAGGTAGTCTTGGTTTTTTGCTTATATCTCGGTCATTTATCGGAAAATTTTGCTGAATTTCAATAACAATTTTCTCGCGACTATTTCTGACAGTTTGATACCACTTACGGGTCTATGCGACATCGGGGGGCTTTAAGAAAGTTGACTTCAACCATAACACGGACAGATGGACATCGCTACATCGGGTTCCCTATCTGCAAGAAACCAGAATATATATACTTTATGGGGTCCTAACTGGATAATAAAGAAATTACAAACGGAATGACAAACTCATATATACCCTTATCACTTATGTAAAGGGTATAAAAGTACTCTACCCTTTAAAAGGCAGAATTTTTTACAAAGAACGTAAAAATCCATTTTTGAAAATAGCAATATATCTTTAACCTATTTATTCAAGACAAAATAAACAAAACTGAGGACACAATAATCTTCTAGACACCGTTGCAAAACCTGCTTTGTACCACATATTAGCCACAAACTTAGCTTAGGCCCCCATTCAATATCTTATACAAGGCAATTTTTTATCAAAATCTACAAATCTGGCATCTATGCTCTGAAAGCATAAAAAAGAATTTTTGTTTAAATATTTTTAACAATATGCAAATTAAACCAATCTGTCAAACAATTTGCCACCTATGTATGTGCATCATAGCTGCCCTCAGCTTTGTCCCATTGTAAGTATGTGAACATCTTTTGGTAAAAAACACTGAAATTCATATGTTTTGATATGGAACGACCCACATGTCCTAAGGTGTTTCTAAAATTCAAAAAGCTGATTTTTTTAACGCTTTAATTTTTATTAAATGCAACCAATAAAAGCATTTTGTTACATGATCTTTTTAACACATTTTCTCTACCATTTAGACCGACCCTTTTGAATTATTTTAGCACTTATCTGTTCATTTTAACAACAGAGGTGGATAATCGAACATTTGAAATGTTTTAACTAAGGAGTGTTATAGAAAAATTATTTTAATTTATTTTAACTAGATTTGTGGTATTACGTCTAGTTGACCTATTTGATGAACTCTAAGTTATATACATATGAGGTAAAACAAGCTCGAGGTTGTTGTTATTAATAATTTGTTTAATTAAAAATTGTCGATATTTCGCCAACCGTCGGTTAGCATCATCAGGACTAAGTAAGCAACAAATATAAAATTAAAAAATTTAGAAATCACAAAATCACCCTTATTTTTAAACATTTAATATTGCAATATTTTTTGAAGAACAAATAAGGTTTAACTCCGGTTTATTTTCTTTATATTAAAATTGTGTTCATCAGAACCATACAAAAACACCTTTCTGTTAATTTGTACTCCTTAAAGCCACCTAATTGGTCCCATTATAAATACATACATACATGTATATGTATGTATATATATATATATACATACATACATGTATACTTATAAGTCTTCTGGCACAAACCTCTGAAATAAGCTTGCTCTCGTATGGAATCATTCGATTTTCCTAAAGCATTTTAAAAATCAAAAAGCTTATTTAAAATAAAAAACGCTTTGACTTTTTTTAAATGCAGTTCAAAAGCTTTTTTGTTACATGATCTTTTCAACACGTTTCTCTCCCACTAATGTATGTGAGTTTGTTTACATTTAGCGCTTATATGCTCAATTTAACAATTGTAAACAACAGAGATGGATAATCGAAAATTAATATTAATAAATAGTTTTAAAGTTTATTTTAAAATATTTAAAACTTATGTAAATTGTTATATATACTTTAAACAAAACAAGTAAAATTTAAAAGTTTTTCCAAACAGAATCAAAGCTTAAAAAAGTAAATAGTTTTAATTTTTTACAATTTTTTATTATTTTAAAATAAGTATTTTGTTATAAAAAAAAGTACTTTTGATAAGGTGGCAGCAAAACATTTTTTTTTTATAGAAAAGTACCGCATCTAGTACATTTCTGGTAAACGAACTATAAATGTGAAAAAAAAAATAAAAGTAAAACAAGTAAGTAAATTAGAGTCGATCTAGCCCGGCTTTGTTATAGCCTACACTATATGTAATTTCATTTTAAGTCAGCTTTAATTTTTTATAAAGATTATTTCGGGAGATCATGCTAAGGTATTACAGTCCCCATAACCGAACAACTTAACAAAATAACCTTCAAAATTCAACCCGTACTTTTATTATGAAAGTAAATATACACTAAGTCGGAAAAACGGACGGACAAACTTTGTGTTAAAGGTTTAAGAAGTAACTCTAAGTCGTTCGATTTTACTAAATTTAGTTCTGAGGCATTACAAACATCCTTATAAACGCATAATACCGCTATTACTTATATGGTAAAGGCATAAAAAAGATAAATATTTTAAACTGACAAGATCTCTCATTTAATAAAAAACATCAGTATTAAAAAAAAGCAAACACTTTTCTCACCAAATTGTTATTGTTATTTTTTGTTTTCATTTAAACAGTCGCCTTCTAAAGTTTAAACAAAAACGGTAGAAAAATAAGTTAAAAGCAAATCGGTTAAAATAGATAAAAATAAATAAAAGCAAATGTTTTTAGCAAAGATAGATTAATTAATTAAAAGCAAAAAATCCAACAAATTATCAAATTATGACAAATGAAACTTATGGGCGTCTTATGCGCCCAGATGATCAAATGATTTTCTATACAGTGGAACATTTGAGTAATCCCATTGAAAATACCTCAACAGTGGTCATGATGGTTATGGCCTGGTTTATATTGATTTTAGGCTTTTCGATTTGTTGCTGTTCCCAGTGCTTTAATGCAGGTCTTTGGGCAAGTAAATGGCGTTCATGCGGTCTAGAGGGAGGCATTAGTGAAAGAGGTGATAATTATTATGCCAGAAATAATATAACAACAGTATCCGCTGAATTTGGTAAGTCTTATGACGTTGTTTTTTTTATGGTAGTAAAAAAAATTATTAATTAGCAGGTAAGCAGGTAATATGTATAAAAAATGCTTTTTAGAACTTTTTGTTGTTGATAAAAAAAGCTCTTCTCACTCAACTATATTTAATGTCAATCCTAAGGCGTTTATTTAAGATTGTTTTAAATCTTCTTCAAATATTTTTTAAAAAATTTAATTATTAACTGGAAAATATATGAAATATATGTCTTTAGATTTTTAAAAGTCCTAAGAATATTTATTTTTAAATGCAAAAATAAAATTTAAAAATAAAAAAAATTAAATATATAATTTATTAGCTATGTATGTAACTTATAACTCACTGATCAGGTTTGTTTCAAACCTAAAATATTAATAAAAGTGGATTTAGTATAACTTGTTTGTAATTATAGGTACCAGGGCATTTTAAACGGAGAAAATTTAATTTTAACTTTTAATTTGTGTAAAAAATAAAATGAATAAAAAATAAGATTAACATATATGTGTTAAATTTTACTTTTTAATCCTAAATGACTACATGAAATTGCGAAATTTGTTTCAATTAGTTTAACAACACCAAACTTTTCTGAGCCTTTTTAAAACAGCGGAAGTCCAAAAGTAACTAATGAATTATGGAGAAGATTAGGTTGAGTTAACCTGCAGAAACACACATCCTCAAATATTTCAAGAATATGGGGCCTCTTGGGTCAAGGAAAAAAGTAATTTGAAACGTCAAGTTTTTACTTGAAGCCGTAAAGTCAGAATAAATAACATTACTTTGCTTTTAGTGTTAATTTCGCGTTAATGATGAATTTCCGTAAAAAAATCTAAAAAAAATACTCTACTGATAACATCTCTTAATTTCTGAATTCTGATTCACGTGAAAAAGATGTCATCGCAAAGACGTCAAAAGCTTTTATCTTTAAACAATTTTGGTATTTTATCTCAATTTTAAAATTAGAGGAGATAAATAATGTTTAAAGAATTTTTAACAAAAAGAATTTTTGACAAAAAGAAACAGAAACAGCTGAATTTAGCATATTCATATTCATCTCAAATTAAAGAGAGGGATGATTAAACTGGTGCTACTTAAAGCCCATTTAGGTTCGTTTGCCTTTAACGGATCCTTACTAAATTATAGACCGGTCCTTAAACAATTTATTTAGGATTGTTCCTAAAAAAACAAGTTAGAGCGTTATATTCGTCTGTGCCGAATCTTGTATACCCCTTCTTACGTGTACGGGGTTTCCCTAATTTTTTTAAATTTTGTATGGCAGCCCCTTAAGGGGTGTAGAAAGGGAATAAGTATCTTCTATGAAAATTTTTGCAAGGCAAAATGAGTTGAGACAGTCCTACATTTAACCTCTCCACGGGCACCCTGAAAGCTGTAAGGGGGAATTTGTTACAATTTTCCAAACTTTGTATGGGAGCCCCCTTAGGCGATGGAGATAGGGGCAAAGTATGTTTTAGAAATATGTTTGGAAGGGAAAACTAATAGGGGTTGGTGGTACACTTTATTTCTCTAGAACCTACTTTGAGGAAGTTCTGGGCGTTCTTACATAATTTTTGTAAATTTTGTAAGGCAGCCCCCTTAGGTGATTGTGATAAGGAGTAAGTATCTTCTAGGAATATGTTTGGGAGGAAAAACTAATGGGGATATGTGATACACTTGATTCCTCTAAGGGCGACTCCAAGGAAGTTGTAGAGGCCTCTACCGTAATTTTAAAGTTTTGTATGGCAACCCTTTAAGGGGCTGGAAATAGAGGGTAAGTATATTTTTGGGATGAAAAATTAATGGGGGTCGGTCAAGAATTTGACCTTTGTAGGAGCACCCGTAAAGCTGTCGGAGCGATTAAAAAAATTTTAAAATATTAAACTTTGTATGGCAGCCCTGTTAGAGAGCGGAGATATGGTGTAAGTATGCCCCACAAGAATGTTTGCAAAAAAATTAATAGGTGGGTCTTATACTGCACCCTAGAAGTATGCAACACAATTTCTTTATTCAAGCAATTTGTTACTCAATTGTCCTTAACTTATGGTGTTTTCCTTTCTGGCAAAAATGTTACATTAATGCTACCATTTGAGCGGGTTTATGTTCCATTCTAAAAACACATGCAAGAGTGAAAACAGTTATCGTGTTCCTTTCTGAACATGTTGCACAAATAACTGGCAAGAGTGTAACATTTCTTACCCCCAATTATATTGCAGTGCAACAAAGTACCACTTTTTACAGCTGTGTTATGTAAGTAAATACTTTTTTATGCAGGCGAGTTTTTAACACAGAGTGCACTTTTTATTAAAATCAAGCAATTTTCTGTTCCATTAAAACAAAAAAAATGGACAATTTTTTAAGTGTGTGTGTAAACTGATAAAAATGTTACACATACTTATTGTGACATTTTTTTTTAGAATGGAAAACACCATTAATAAAGTCTGCTATATATTTTTTAACAACTCGTAATAGTAAAATACATTTAGAAAAAAAATTACCAAATTGCACGAAAAAGTATGTCAATGAAGAAAATCCCAAAGAAAACCAAAAATTCATATTAATTTTTCTCAACAAAAGTAAACAACAGAATTGATGTCAATTGTTGGTCATGAATTTAAATTAGTTGTGATATTTTTTTTTTTATTAAAGGAAAAGTAAAAAAAAACAAACAAAACTTTGTCCAGGTTCTCTTAGTAATTTCACACGTATATCCTTTAGCATAGCTTAGGGCGTTGGCAGGAATATTAAAGTCAACAACTAACCAAAGTTTTACGGTAATTTTCGTTTAATACTTTAACTTAATTGTTCACAAATTTTCTGACTTTTAAATTTATCAAAAAAACGTGAGTTGTACACAAAACTTACAAAGTAATTTGTTTTATGATTTCTTTCCAATAGAAAATGCCTTCTTTTGCTGTCATTTATTAATGTTGCTTGCGTGATGCATTCCAAAGAGATATAAAAACAAAATCATAGATAGTCTTAAGATTAAGTAATTTTCTTTCGAACATTTATCTTTGAAGTCAAACACTTTAATAAGTTATTGACAACAAATATTTTAAAGCTGAAATGAAACACTTTATAGTAAGCGAAAGGAAAATTAAAGCATATTTCTTGGAAACTTTGGCTTAATGGCATTATTTATTTAAATCAAAGAATACTTTAAGGGAGGTTATTATTTAAACATGTGGCCTACTTTTAGAGCTTAAATGCCTATAAAATGTTTAATAAAATAATTTCGCACGTAAAACTTTTTGCAATTACAACCATTAATTCTAAATAAAGAAAATTGTGTTAATACAAGAGATCGTGTTGGTAATACTTTAACTTTATATAAGAAAGCTTAAACGAAATTGCAGTTTACAATGTTAGAGAAAAATATAAAAGGTTTATACCATTGAAGAAGTAAATTTAAATTATTTATAGCAAAATTTAAATTTTTTTTAAGTTGAAAAAAATTTTGATAAGATTTAAAAAAATTCCTGGAAAAATTTTAAAATAGAAGAATTTCTAATTACTCATTTTATAAAATAAATTTGAAATTTTTAAAAATTTTTGTAACGATTTTACTTGCTTTTTTTATATTTATTAATAACGATTATTTTATCGTTTTCATTTTTTTTGAAAAAATAACAAATTTTTAATACAAATTTGCACATTAATTTTGAGTGCCACCTAAAAGTATGCAATATTGTGTTAAACAACTATTTTTAAACCTAAGGTATTTAGGTTACATATCTTAAGGCGTAGTTTCAGGACAACATAAAACATGCATTTCTGATGTTAATCTTTTTGTTAATAATGGACTAAAGCCTTAGAAAACGTGGGCAAAAGGACTTAATATATCCTTTTAAGTTTTTTTATATTTTTTACTTTTTGAATTTTCGATTAGATTGTTTTTTAGCAAAAAGCAATTTTTGGATTTTAAATGATAATTCAGTTTTAATTTTATTTACACTTCGTTCATATATTGTTAAAAGCACACTTTGAAGGCGTCCATATCTTTTCTCTAAATTTACTCAAAATTTGTTATTTGCAATTCTAATCGAGCCATGGATTAATTTTTTGTTCAAAAGCAAATTTTAAAAGTTAAAACCGACATTAAATGAAAAGGATATATGTATGGCATTTACCCATATTCTCTCTTAAATTTTTCTTAAAATTTGTGATTTGTCTTCCTAGACAAACTATAAGTAATTATTCAGTTCAGTGGCGATTTTAATCAAATTTCCAAAATATTTCGTTAAAATTATATATAAGGTTGCCAATATCCTTGCTTTAATTACGTTAAAAATGTGTAACAAATTTTTTTTTGAATTATACCATTATCTTTAGTTTAATTACAGTTTTTGTTAATCTGCGGTCATATTTTATTAAAAAGGATATACCAGAAGCTCTATATCCTTCGTCCTGATTTTGCTTAAATTTATATTTTTGTTTTTTAAGTAAATAATTAAGTATTTCGAGTTCAAGGGCAATGTTTATCTATCTACGAAAATATTTTGTTAAAAGGACATATTTATGGAAGGTACTTATATCCTTGCTATGATTTTTTCCAAAATTTGTAATTTACGTTTCTAGATGAACTATACAATCACTTTCAGTTTAATTGTAATTTATGTTAAACTACGGAAATATTTTGGATATATAAAGGATATATGAAAGGAATCCATATCCTTACAGTTTTTTTAAATTTTAATTTTTTCAATACAATTGTTTGCGTTATTCTTTTCAAAACCCGTCATTTTCCTTTCAAGATTAATTATGATTATACAACATTTTTTGTTATTCTACGGTCATATATGTTTAAAAAGAATATGTAAAGGTGCCCATGTCCTTGCTTTGATATTTTTTAAAATTTCAAAATTGTCTTTAAAGATCAATTATAGTTTTATATCTAGCTTAATGGTAAATTTTTTTGATCTACGGAAATATTTTACTAGAAGAATATAGGAGGGGTGTCCACATTTTTGCTTACATTTATTAAAAAGGATATATGGGGGGAACCCATATCATTGCTATATTGTTTCTCAAAGCTTTAATTTTCTTCTACTCAAATAAAGTTGAAATTATATTCTTGCTATCGTTTGTCTTAAAACTTTCTATTATTTTTTATTTCATCCAAATTCATTTTGAGTTCAATAGCAAATTTTCTAGATGTGCGCAGTATGGGTTTTTAAGTAGTTTTATATATAACCAGCAAGTTTAGGGACCTTTAAAGTTCTTAATTTTATTCTTAAAACTCGTATTGTTATCCTTTATTGTAATGTAATAAAATAAATTTGTGCTTATGTATGTATTGGTTTCTCATTGTCATTTTAGATTCGTACTATTTACTTTTTATTTTTTGTATAGAGGCCAAACTCGATATAACGAATTCCTCTTTAATGAAGGTCCTATAAATTTTTTGTTCGTTAAAGCTGAAATTGCCTGTTTATTTTGAACGAATCGTTGACTAGCCACTTGACCACAGCTACTAAATTTCATATCTTTTATATGATACATAAAAAAATTTAAGCCAATCAAATAAGAAATACCATTTTGGTATGCTTCTTTAATTTTTCTTAATCATTTTAAAAATTGTTAGTTTTTCTCTTGCTTAGTAAACCATCAATATTTTTTTAATCTCCGGTCAAGTAGGTGTTAAATGTGTTTGCGTTTTACAAATTCTTTTATTGCAACTCAGTAGATTGTGTGAAGTACTCGTATAAATGCAGAAGAAAAGAAAATGATAAAAATAACAAGTAAGAGCTCTACATTCAGCTGTAACGAGTTTTATATACCCTTCACAACGTGTAGGGGGTTTAACCCTAGTTTTTTCAAAATTTTGTATGGCAACCTCCTTAGGGTAGAAGAATAGGGGGTAAGTATGTTCTAGGAAACTGTTTGACCTATTCGCGGGCACCCTGGAAGCTGTAGTGGGGGATTTATTACAAACTTTGTATGGGAGCCTCCTAAGGCGATGAAAATAGGGGGCAAGTATGCTCTAGGAATATGTTTGGAAGGCGAAACTCTTGCGGGTCAGGCGTACACTTTATTTCTCTAAGGCCGACCCTGGGGGAAGCTATGGGTTTTTTACATCGCTTTTATAAGTTTTGTATGGCAACCCCCTTAGGTGATTGAGACGAGAGGTAACTTTGTTCTAGGAATATGTTTGGGATAAAAAAGTAATAGAAGTCTGTAATATATTTTATTCTTTTAAAAGCGGCTCCGGGGAAGTTGTAGGGATTTTTATCTTTTTGTATGGCAGCCCTGTAAGGGGTTGGAGATTGGGGTTAAGTACGTTTTACAAAAATGTTTTTAGGGAAAAAGTAATGCATTTTCCTTTTCTAGGAGCTCCCTGGAAGCTTTGAGAGCGATTAAAAAAACTTTTAATTTAACTTTGTATGGCAACCCTGTAAGAGGGTAAAGATAGGGTGTAAGTATGTTCCACAAAAATGATAGTTAGAAAAAATTAAAGAGAGTCGGTCTTACATTGCAGACGTGTAGGGGCAACTGCGGGACTGTTGTAGGGGTTTTTATGTCCAAATTTTAGAGAAATAAACACTAGTAGTCGTGGTTGCCGACATTTAAATTGGCCAGTTATTGGGCAATTTAGCTAAATTTCAATAACAAAATTATCGCAAGTTTGCATGATGTTTTTCGATACCACAAACAGGGCCATGAAATATCAAAGCCCCTTGATTGAAAATATTAACGGACAGACGGACATCGCTAAATCAACTTTTCTGTCAATAAGGATCAAGCAATTATATACATTATTGGCGCACAAATGGTTTTAAAAGTGTTTACAAACGAAAGGACGAATTATATTTATCCTTAACACTTATGTGAAGGGTATTAAAATAAAACCATAATATCGTAGAATATTGGCTTTTGTCTGCATAAGATACCAATGGCAACAGTCATATGCATGATAATATTGTTGTCATCTGCATACAGATTCATATATTCATATGTTTTGAACATACAAATTCAAATATAAATATTTTCTGTATTGAACTCTATAACCCATATAAACATATATATTTGAACGCAAGTTATATCAAGAAAATTATGATAAGGACATTGGAGCACAGTGCACCTTTTGAACTTAAAAAAAAACTAAATTAACAACTAATTATGATGGCATTTGTATTTTAAGAGCTTCTAATCTAAAAATATCTATTATTTTATGCATTTTAATAGTGTGTTTTGGTTTGGTAATCTACGTAATTTAAGACAAATAACCGTAAAGACCAACGGCCCAACTATGATATTGGGGCTACCAAAAGTGTTTTTACATGTGTGGATTTCACAGTGGCATTTCTCCTCGCTTTCTTGATCAGGTGGCAGGACCACGTTGTTAGTTTACTGCATTCAATATCTCCACACCAAGTTTTGAAATATCAGAGTTAATAGTTACGTGGATATATAGAAAACAACGCATGGGTTTGTTCTTAAAACTAGGTGATTGCAAGTTTTTGCTTATATCTTGATCCGTAGCTAACCTATCTTGCTGATTCTAGATCACGATTTTATATGTTTGATAGTTTGCGTGAATACCCGGTCCTTGGAGCCTGACTGGGCTTCGGACACATGAATTCAACTGATGGCCAGACAGACAGACAAACAGATGGGCATAGCTTAATCGACCTTCCTCTCCATTAGGTTGCAGAATATATATGCTTCATGAAGTCGCGAATGAATATTGTAGAAATTAAAAATAAAACTACATGGCATGATAAGTATGTTTATTTGGACTATTGGAAGGGTATATTAAAACAAAACATTTAAAAAAAATTAAAAAATGTTTTAATTTTAAATTCTGTAAAAACTAAATTGGTTTTAACATTTACTTTACTTTAAACTTTTTTTTTTTTTTTTGTTGCGACTTTTTGGAGAATTTAGTGACTTTTTTTATTATATCATGATAATGTCATGTTTAAGCAGTATCTATATGCTGACTTTTCATATGGAAATGTTATCATTACTTCTTTAAAGAAAAAAATATATATTTATACCCTTCACATAGAGATAGGGTATATATCACTTTGTCATTCCGTAATTTCTTTATTATTCATTTGCGACCCCATAAAGTATATATATTCTGGATCCTTATAGATAGGGAAGTTGAAATAGCCATGTCCGTCTGTCCGTCTGTCTGTCTGTCTGTCTGTCCGTCTGTCCGTCTGTTGAAATCAAGTTTCCGGAGTCAGATAAAAAGATACAGATCAGTAAATGGTGTCAAACGATTACAAATATCCCGCTAACAATCGCTATTTAAAATCAGCAAAATCGGTTCACTATTGACCGAGATATAACCGAAAACCCAAAACAACCCATTTTTTTAGGACAAAATCCGTCCATATATCCCTATATATCTCAGTAAATATAGTCACTTTTGCCACAAAACTTGGCACGGATACTCCTAAAGAAAGGACCTAAATAATGGAAAAAGTTTTTTCCGATAGGACCAGGGGAAGGGGTATTTTTCTACAATTGCACAAATTTGGTGAAATATTTTATGCGCTATATCTCGTAAACTATAACAGCTATCGACTTAAAATGTTGTACAAAAATTAATTGTACCCTAAGGGCTACACTTTAAAAAAAATTTTTTTGAGTGGAGGCAAAAAAAGGGGTAGCTCCCATACAAATCGACAATTATTATAAAATATTTGATACGCTATATCTCGGAAACTGTAAAAGATATCGAAATGAAATGTTCTGCAAAAAGTAATTGGGCAATAAGGGCTACGCCTTAAAGAAAAAATTTTTTGAGTGGGGGCAAAAAAAGGGGTAGCTCCCATACAAATCGACAATTATTATAAAATATTTGATACGCTATATCTCGGAAACTATAAAAGATATCGAAATGAAATGTTCTACAAAAAGTAATTGGGCAATAAGGCCTACGCTTTAAAGAAAAAAATTTTTGAGTGGGGGCAAAAAAAAGGGGTAGCTCCCATACATATTAACAATTTTTGTTAAATTTTCGATATGCTATATCTTGGAAACTATAACAGATATCGAAATCAAATGTTCTACAAAAAGTGATTGGACATCAAGGGCTACGCTCTGAAGAAAAACATTTTCGGATGGGGGGTGAAGAAGGGGTAGCTCCCATACAAATTAACAATTTTTATAAAATTTTCGATACGCTACTTCTGGAAAACTATTACAGCTATCGACTTCGAATATGCTACAAAAAGTAATAATCAAATAATTCATACATTTTGGAGAAGAGCAGGGGGACTAGAACATTTAATAAGCTTTATTAACCTTTAAATATGAATAATGTCGAAAACTTTTAAAACTCTTGACCTCAAACTTTCCTCATCTATTTATATTATTCATACGAACGTTAAAATTTTGTATATTTTTCTATGGACTTTAAAACTTGCACAAGGTTTTTTATTATATTATTTGCAGTAAAAAATTACTCGGCTGGGTATATTTAAAGACCAATGTGAAGGGTATATAAGATTCGGCACAGCCGAATATAGCGCTCTTACTTGTTTTTTATTAAAATAGTTCGACCAACAACCAGCCAAACATATAGTCAAATAACATTATAAAACACAAAACTAAAAAAGGAGCTAAAACTATGCTTCAACTATGAACAAAACTCAACAATCGACTAGTTAGAGCTTCTTCGTTCGTTATGTTTTTGGTTAAACATGGGAGAGAAAAAAAAACAACAAAAGCTTATACACACAACCAAATCAACAACAAAGTATATGTGCGTGTATGTGTGCAAAAAGAACCTAAAATTCATAGACCCAACAACACAATAGAGCTGCGCCGTTTGATAGTGTCAAGTGTAAATTTATACACAAACAATTATGATTGATGGCAACTGATAACGAAACATACCATCATACTTTTGCAATATACATAATTTGAAATGAATAGACTATACGTGTGTGTGAGTGTAGGTTGTACATATATGAGGATGTATGGAATCGAATGAATGTCTAAAGGACTGATAGACTGTAATAAAATTATAAAAGTCCATCCTTGTAATAGAATATGAAAAATATAAATAATTCTGTGTATGTTTAAAAATTATGTGAAGAAAGAATGTTACTAAATTAAATTAGTTTATTGATTTGTTGATAGCAGAGCATAATTTAAGGCTTTGAAAAATTATTATATGAAAATTATTATGGATATTGCCTTTGTAATGCAATATATGTATACAAACAAATATTACTAAAACTTAATTTAATACAAAATTTTCAGATTGTTAATAAAGTTTTAATTTTATTAAGTTTTTAGAAACAAAAACTTTACATTAGTGATAAGTGATTGTCATTCCGTTTGCAACTTTTTTAATATCGATTTGCCACCCCATAAAGTATATATTTTCTTGATTCTTATAGATAGGTAAGTTGATATAGCAATGTCCGTGTATCCAGTGTAATCTATTGAAATCAAGTTTCTATAGCCCTTGAATATTTCTCGCACCTGTTTGTAGTTTTGAAACATCGGGTATACTTGCGAGAAATTTTATATTGAAACTTAGTAAAATAGCCCGATAACTGACCGAGATATAATATTTCTCTAAAATTTTTACATAAAAATCTCTACAGCAGTCCCGGAGATGCCCCTACATGGGTGTAATGTAAAACCGACTCCCAATTATTTTTCCTCGCAAACATTTTTGTGGAACATACTTGCACCCTATCTCCGCCCCCTAACGGCGTTGCCACACAAAATTTAATTTTTTTTTAAATCGCTCCCACAGTTTCCAGAATGCTCCTATTAAGGTGAAATGCAAGACCGACCCCAGTTAATTTTTCCCCCCAAACATTTTTCTGGAACATAATTACCACCTATATATGTATCTCCAGCTTCTAACAGCGTTGCCATACAAAATTGGAAAAAATTTTTACGGTAAAAACCCCTACAATTTCCCCGCAGTCGCCCTAAGAGGAATAAAATGTATCACAGACCCCCATTAGTTTTCCCTCACAAACATATTCCCAGAACAGGCTTACCCCCTATCTCCATCACCTAAGGGGATTGCCATACAAAATTTACAAAAATGATGTAAAAATACCAATAACTTCCCCATAGTTGGCCTTAAAGAAATAAAGTGTACGACCGACCCCCATTAGTTTTCCCTCCGAAATATATTTCTTGAACATACTTAACTCCCTATTTCCATCGCCTAAGGGGGCTCCCATGCAAAGTATTAATTGCTTCTAATAAAAGTAAATTATATGGACTTAAGCCAAATTAAAAAGCAAAAAGTTTGGGAAATTGTAATAAATCCATCACTACAGCTTCCAGGGTGCCCATGGATAGGTCAGATATAGGACCGACCCCAACTAATTTTTACATGTAAACATTTTGCTAGAGTTTCCATACAAAATTTTAATAATAAGAGTAAAACCCCCTACAACTTCCCTAGTCACCCAAAAGAGGGTTAAAATAACCCCTATTTTAAAATTAGGATTAAAAAAATGTATAAAAATACTTTTTTTTATTTTTATAAATTTTTTTAGTGGTTTCGAAAGGCCAATGTGAAGGGTATCTAAAACTCGATGCAACCGAATAAAGCGCTCCTACTTGCTTTTAATTTAAACTGGCACCGTCTAAATTACTTAAACACATTACTTGCTGAAAGATTTTAGTTTTAAAAAGTATTTTCCACGTATAAGTATTTAAAAAAAGGGAAATAAAAACGTGTTAAAATTCAGCTAATTGCTGACCTTTAACCCGAAATCATATACCCTACTATAAATACCTTACATTTTATCATTGAAATTGTGATAAGTCAGAATGAACATTTTTATTAAAAATTAAATCATTTTTATATAAGCCGAGTGTAGTGCATTTTCGAAACCAGCTACAATTTCTCGTCAACATCTTTCTATTTGGTGCTATTTTAGATGAAACATAAATGTATTCCTTTAAAACAAACATTTACCAAAATTTGAAAACTAAATTCCAGAACTCAAATCATAATTGTATTAAAAAAAAATTTGCAAAACACCTGCTTAACTAAATTTTAATTAAAGTAATGTTTTTTGTTCAAAACCTTAAAGTAATATTTTTGATTTTTCGCAGCATATATTTCTTTGTAACTTATAAATAAGCAAATTATTTAAGCTCCGTAACATCCTTCTTAAACAATTTTTTTTTTCTTGTAGGACATATGTTACACACTGTTACCTTAACAAAGAAGGGTTCTAACTTGATTCTGGTTTATATTTTTATAAAGCGAGTTAGAGCCCTTCTATATTAAAATAACGATATGTATGTGCAGGATCTGCTAAAAACAAATTAATAAAAAAATATTTATTTTTTTTTCTTCTGAGTCAATTTTTCTAACCATTAAATCGTTTTAAGCGTTTTCATCCGTTGCCAATGTAAAAGGTAGGAACCACAATACATATAAGCAATGTTAACCCAGACTGCCTCCGGGGGACGAACACTAATCGGGTTATACATGTATACAACAGAGCACCTACACAAAATAAGAACAAAGAGAGCCAAACAAAATGAATATAACAACAACAACACATGGGGTATTAAATTGTTGTTTTAAATATTTAAAACAGTCAAAAAAAACACTCATACATTTTTATAAATCATCTCCTCTCGTTGGGCAACGCTGCATATAAGCAACAAATACACAAACAACAGAAACAGTATTAATTTCTTCAATTCAATACAAGAATTATGATGTTGTTTTTGTTAAACGGAAATAAAAAAGGTTGCATTAAAAAACTCTAAAATGATCAGAGGCATTTCGAAAACTATTACAAATACATATATGATTTTTAAAGCCACACAGGTAAATTGTCAAAAAGAGAGAAAGAGAGAGAGAGAGAGAAAGAGTAAGTTATGTCTTCTTAGATAACATTTGTTATTTTTATTAATTCTCCACTGTCTACTTGTAAGTGTTACTTTCTTTAATTGTTTATTAAACAAAGTTGAGAAGATCCTTTCTTGTAAGGATTTTATAACTTTGCTCAACCACTTTGTTTTCACATGTTTTTGTTAATGTTAAAAAAATGCCGCTCAACCTCTTAAAAACGGAAATCACACAAAAGCAAAAAAAATCGATTAAAAAATTATTGGGTCCTAAATGTTGTTTTCTTTTTTCATTCGGTTTTTAAAAATTGTCCTTTTTTGTTTTTTTTTATTATTTTTTTTTGTTCTTGACAAATGTTAGTTACACAATTGTTAAGCGAAAAAGGGGTTTTTATAGACAGCTGTCGGATTTTATTTCTCATGATTAAATTTAGGTGAATTTTGTTATTTTTGGAAAATTATGAAATTAAGGAATTATATAAGAGTTTGATCGACAAACACTTAAGGGATTAATTTTTAATATTACACCTGAATAAACAAGTTTTTGAACGAAAAAAATTTTTTTATTATCAAAAAAGATTAAAAAAAGTTTGAGTTTTTTAAAGAAATTTTTTGTTTTTTTAAAGAGTTACCTTTTTAAGGTAAATGTATGTTTAATATCGTGGTGAAAAAATTCATGTCATATCAGCAAGAAAAAATAGTTATAAAATCTCTAACCTTTATATATGAAGTTTGACATCTTCCCAAACGTAAGTTTGTCAAACTCACTGAAACTGTATTTTAACTCACTGATGTGACCTAATAGATTATTTGACCCTGTTTAATAAATAAAGTTTGCGTATCAAAAAAAAAAAGAGCAACCTTATACAGGGTGGCTGATAAAAGCTGCTCCCAAAAAAAAAAAACTTTTTGATAAATTGGGGAACATGTGTCACCGAGGGTAGAGGCCTTTTGAATTACCGCATATGTATCAAAGTAATTCATAACGTTTTGAAAATAATTGAATTCAAATGGCCTCCACCCTCGGAAACACATATGCGACATATATAAGCAAAGAGTTGTACAAAATATCGCGACAAAATGCTACTGCAATATAATCAAGAAGAATTTAATTCTTGTGCAGGGTATTTGGTGTGTCAGGCGGCTATTGGGAAGCAGTTCAAAGCCTAAGACAATTAATGAGAGTGGTAGTAAAGTAAATTCTAGGGTGTTGTATTACTTACTAAATATGACTGACCTCAGGATACTAACGAGGTGGCACACGCGACATTACGACCTTAGGGCACAACATCTTATAACGCTGGCACCAAACATTGTAAGTTCCATTAAACAGATAATAAATCCACGATTTCACGCAGAAGAAAATTTTTCGGTGGTTCGACAATGACCCATAGTTGCCACTACGAGCTTGTGCGTAGTGGCTCGAATTGACATATAAGAAAGAAGCTTTAAAACAGGAGTTAAAAACATTAGGACATGAATGCACAACATGACGAAACTTAAGGGGGAGAAGAGGAGTAGCTGTGGGATAGCTAGGGCTATATTGCCAGGGCTGAGCTCAGCAGGCACTAGATTTTTCATGGACAAGGGAAAATTGGATCTTACGACCATAATTGGGGTCATAACTATACACTGTCTGATTAGCTCTAGGGCGAGCAGATTGGATAGCGGAACTCCGGTTTAATGAGGATATGTTAGACTAAAGAGTAACGTTGGCTGCTCTGCAAAGGTTCAGTAAAATATTCAACGAAGAACTAGACAACGTTTCAAGGTTTAAACTAAGAAACATCATTAGGCTCATCATGGTAATCAGGTAAAGGGTGCTTAGCACGAGTACTTGAATTGACTTCTTCATTTTCGATCTCAGAATATTTTTTTATTTTTTGCTAGTCTCAATACTTATGTTTTCCCTAACTTTATGTCTTAAAATTTAAATTTGTTTTTTTAAATGGAGGCACAATGGACCTAGAAGAACTTTGAATTAAGAGGGTAAGAATCAATATATGTATCAACTTTCGCAACCTAACCCAACCTCATAAAAGTCTTTAAAAATATTTGAAATTATTAATTCTTCATTGGTCACAAAAACGTCCTTTCGCTCTGTCTCTTTGGCTCTGTCCGTCAATTGCATGGACAATTCGAACAAAGATCTTGGCCTACACCTGTATTAGCTGTAACTGGTGCATCGACCCCTCGCAGTTAAGGCTTTAGAGAAGTTTATAGCAAATTGATGTTCAGCAATAAAGTCCATTTTTGGCTGAACGGGAAGTGGGAATATGGGAGCAAATCAGTTTATTTTTGAGTCCTTTTTCAAGCACGTTCGTTTCCTTAAAGTTTTTGAAAATCGACTGGTGTTAAAAGTTTTCTCTCTGCCATTTAGTCACACGCTACCATTAGCCCTTCTACAGACTTAATCGATGTCTCATTGCAGAGTACTTCGAGTATGCCAGCACTTGCGATAGACTAAGGTTTCAAATATTCATGAGCCATGTGTGTGTCAATGTGAGCTGCTGGATAAGCCTCTGCAGGCATAGCTTACAAACATTATCCTCTTTGGGTTTATCAATACTCAATATTATCGAATATCGAGAAAGGTCGGTCCACTTAGTTGGGTTTACACGCCAATGGCATCATCGGATTTATTTCTTCAATAATGAAGCTGCACTTTGCGCTACAATTAATGCAGATCGTCAACGCATTAGAATTAAGAATTTTTTTGTTAATACAGATGGCATTAATACAGGAAAAATGTGATTTTCCGAGGACTACGCAACCATCGCTATGTTAGAATCAAAACCTGCAGCTTGATTTCAAAAGATAATTGACCTTCAAAGCTGTGTGATTGTCCAGCTTTTAAATCTTATGTCCAGAGAGAGATATAGTTACTTATTTACACCAAATAATTAGCAACAAGTATCGCCTTCAAGGCCGACGGAGCTCGCGATGTTTGTGACATATAACAAGCAAAAAAAAAAGCTCAAAATATTGTTATGAGAATGTAGAAGCAATCATATTCGAAATTTAATTTCATGTTGTGTTTTTTTCGAACGAAAACATTTATTCAAAAAATTAAATCCACATTCCTTTTAAATACAAGGTGGGCAAAAGAAATCACTCTATTGGAAGATGCTCTTATTTTTTGCAAATGGCGGCCAAAGTCAAATCTGTTTTGACATTTGTGAAATAGACAGATGGAGAGTACAAGTGAACAAGCGATACACTCGCCAAGAACGTGGAATAATCGTGTCTATTTTTTGTGTAATAAATCGTCTGTGGTGTTGACGCAGCGCAAATTCCGTCGCCGATTCCCCGGTCATCCGGCACCGACTGCGCAAACACTGTGCCGTTTAGCCAGCAACCTTGAAGAGTATGGGACCACACGAGACGCTGTCGAAAGTGGCCGGCCCCGGAGCACCTGTTCTGGCGAGAATGTCGCCGCTGTTGGCGAGGATGTCGAGCTGTCGCCAAAAACGTCGACCAGACGCCTTGCCTTCCAATAAGCCATCAGCCGGTCGTCCCTAAGGCGAATTTTGTGTCAAAGCCCTGCGCATGCGCACGTACGAAGTCCAATCCATGCATCAATTGTTACCTGTCGACCGTCAAACGCATCGCAAACAACATCGGATGACTTTTTTTGGCCCACCTTGTGTGACCAAATTCTTATTGCCTTAACTATTATTAATTGCACTGTTCCTGTATTTTCTTTTCTTTTCTGTTTTTACTTTTAAGGTTAGCATTTTTCTGTACAATAATCTTTTCAACACTTCCTTCCTTAAAATGCATAAAATTATTATCAACTACAACTAATGAGACATTAAAAAAGTAAAGAATGAAATAAACTACAACAATGAACTGCTGCCAACACTGTTCGATGACAATAGTCATTTAATACCATATTTTATATAACGTAAATTTCTTTTCCATTATCTTTAGAGCTAAACAAAAGGACTAAAAAGGATGACCCAATGATCCCATTAAATACTTCCGGCCACCGTAAAAAACACAACAAAAAACTAAATTTAGAGAATGACATTAGAACAACTGGCCGTCAAATAGTAAAAAACCTAAAAAATAGGGAAAATGGAAAATTTGATAAAAAAAAAAATTTCCCTCTTTTTATAGTGAAGTCAATGATACTCAATAAGAAGAAGAATAAAAGATGACAAAACAATAATAATTTATTGGTAATTTATAGTTTAGCTGTAGGAATTGTCTAACTTGTCGATATAATACATTTATTATGCAGTAGTCATTTTTTTATTTTTTATTCTGCCTTTTATTTAATCATTATAAAAAGGCCGCTGTTAAAACCCGGAACAATTTTAATGTCATGACAGTTTAGTTTTTTTTTTATATCAAACTTGTTTGATCTGATGCTGTTGAGATTGTATTCTTTAATAGTTATTGTAAAGTGCTAGAGAAACTTCCTGTTAAAAAGATTGGAATTTCTGATCCTTTTTTGTGTTTAAACATCTAAAGCTACAATTATAATTTATGCAGATAAGCACTTGAAAAAATTTTCCGTTTAGGTTTTAAAAGCCCCTTAAAATTATTTTGTTCACTTATACAGGGTGTCTGGTGGCAAATTTATATTTTTAAATACAATTATTTCAAAGAGTAATAAACGGTGCGGAGGGACGGTGGCGTCCTTGGAATTATCGATTATGCGGATTTGTCAGTCACAATGTCGTAGTGGTCGAGTGAGCATCACGCGTTCGCTGTGAAGACATTTTTTAAGAGTAATGATTCTTACGGAATTGCTCGTCGACAATTTTGTCCAAAGTTCGATATTAGGCAAATACGTGATGGACCGACCGAGTATAAATTTAATTCGTTCGTGGGTGCAGAAATTCCCCGCAACTGCTTCGGCCATGAATGTCCAACGGCCAGGGCTAAGTCAATCTTCAAGGACTTCCGAAAACATTGAACTGGTTGAAAACAGTTGACGTGAAATTCCGCGACTTTTAATACGGAAAAGGGCAACATCACTGAGACTTCCAAAAAGGATCTGAAGTTCCTTCCTTTTAAAATTCAAATAGTTCAAGAACTGAAAGAAATTGACTTTGATTTACGCAAAAATTTTTGTGAAACGATGTTGAAGCATTTTCGCACTTTAAATCCCGTTTTTAAGAGCGACGAGGCTTATTATTTTTACCTTAACTGTCACGTCAACAAGCAAAACTGCCGTTACTGGTCTCCAAGATCCTGCAACCCTCGATCGAAACATCAAAAACCATTGCATTGCCACAGGGTAACTTTTTAGTGTGCCTTACCCACTCATAAGATAATTGGATCATTTTTTTCGAAAATCCTTGAGACCAGACGACGAATGTCAACCTTATCTTTACCAAACTTGCTAGCTCATCCATCCTACTCTTAACACACGTTGTTTTAACTGCCGGAGCTTCGATTAATTTACTTCAGGAAAATCAAAAAAACTGATCAATTGCTTTGGGGGCATCCCATGGCCACCGAGGTTTCCCGATCTAAATCCAATGAATTTTTTTATGGGGCTACGTCAAAGATAGAGTTTATAATGACAATCACCAATCTCTTGTGGATTAAAAGGAAAATATTCGTCGAGAGATCCGCTCAATTGAACCAAGTCTACTACAGCGTGTGGCGCAGAACACAAGGCTTTGTTTTGAACAGTGTGTTGAACTCGACTTCCCTATCTATAAGGATCGCAAGTGAATACTGTAGAAATTACAAACGGAATGACAAACTGGTATATACTTTTATCACTATGTAAAGAGTATAAATATGTATAAAAAATCGTCACATTCGATTTGAGTCGAAATCGAAAAATTCTTATTTGAGTTCCTATATTAAAAGCATTGACAATTGGATCGATCAAGTAAAATTCGATTTGAATCGAATGCGATGATTTTCCCCAGATTTTTAATCGTTTTCTTTAAGAATTCTCCTAGGTTTCTGTTATAAATTTTTGCTACGGATTTCCCACGACTTGCTGACAGATATTATGTCAACCACTGCATATGTTTCCCTGGTAGAAGTCTGACAGAATTCGTTAAGAGTTCTGCATACTTGGCAGACGTTTCTTGATATATGGTAGAGATGTCGGAAAATTTTGCTGACTGGGTTGTCTGAAACCAGGCTGCGTGTCAAACAGCTTTGAGAGGTTATTCTGCACAATCTGATCAGCTTTGCTGGTATGCCGAATTCAGACATGGCCTTTGTACGAATTGGAATATCGAAAGCAGCCTTGTAATCGACGAAAAGTTGGAAACTGTTCATCTGTTTCTCATGGGTTTTGTCCAAGATTTGGCGTAGTGGAAATACCAGGTTTAAAGCCAGATTGGTTAGGGTCGATTATTTTATCAAATTTAGTTTTTAATATTAAAAACGGCTTAACCTTATCTATAAGATCAAAATATTATGCGTCAAACAAAGTTTAAATTTAAATTTCGCTGCAGTATCATATTAATAATGAAAGTTTCAAACATGTTTTCCAACTTAAAAAAACCTTTAAATTTACCTAAATTTACTTAAGTTTTATCTTTTTCTGTTCTACGTATAATAAAATGTGTAAATGTTTAGTATTTAAAAAAAAAATATTGTTTTCCTTTCTTTAAGGAATTTTAAGAATTTTTCTTTGTTGTCTATTGCAGCAGCATTCAAATGTCATGTTTTTTTATCTTGTTTTCATTTCATTGTTGTTATTTTTCTTCTCGCTGACGGTGAAGTAAACAAAAACAAATAAGAGTGCTGTAATCAGATATGCCGAATAATGTAAACCCTTCACCAGTGTGAAGGTATAATAAACTTAAAAAATTTAATAAAAATAATGTCAATCCCCTTTGCAGCCAAAGATTTTCGTTTACTGTCTAAATCAAACGTCTCTTAGTCTAATGCTGTGTCACGAGATAATACTTGCACTTACTTTAGACTCGATCAGTGTTAAGCTACCGATTTTTTTACCATATGATTCAATTCAATTTACACTAAATGTGTGCATCTCTGTGATTGCGCACAATTTGAGGTGATATCTTAGCCTCCTTTAGACACAGTCCACAAACGTTATTGGACTCACTGAAAGCGATAGGGAAATATGTCTTTTTCGAGTAAAATATTTACAATTATTTTGCGCCTTAAGGCATGCTTTCCTTCTTTGTTTGTTTTTAAAATAAAGTATTGCTAGGACTTTTTAGGTTATGTTAAACTCTATTTTAATTTGCGTATGTATAGGGATTGATCTATTTTCTTATTTGTAAAGATCTATAATATACTTAGAACCGTTAAGATAAATGTAAAACCTATATAGACCTTCTCTTTGAGGCAGCCCCATAAAAAATTCATGGGAGTTAAATTGGGCCACCTCGGTGGCCATTGGATGTCCCCCAGTTTTTGGAGGAAATTTTCCCGAAGTAAATTTATCTAAGCTCTAGCTGTGTGTGCAGTCGCCCCATCCTGTTGAAACCACGTGTGTGAAGAATACGATGGATGAGCTTGCAGGTTCGGCAAAAAAGAGTCCGTAATCATGCGTCAATAATTTTCACCGTTGACATTCGTCGCCTGTTCCCGAGAATTTTCGAAAAAAAATGGTCCAATTATCTCATGCGTGGATGAGGCACACTAAACAGTTATCCCGAGGCAATGCAATGTTTTTGATATTTTAATCGATGCTTGCGGGTTCTTGAAAACCAGTAATGGCAGTGTTGATAGTTGGCGTGACCGTTTAAGTGAAAATGAGCCCCGTCGCTCCAAAAAATTAGATTTACAGTGCGAAAACGCTTCAACATCGTTTCACAAAAGTTTTTGCGTAAATCAAAGTCGCTTTCTTTCAGTTCTTGAACGATTTAAATTTTAAAAAGATGGAACTTCAGATCCTTTCTTAAAATTGCATAAATAATCGCTTTTGGAAGTCCCAGTGAAGCTGCTCTTTACCGTATTGAAAGTCGCAGATTTTCACGTAAACTTCCTTCAACCAGTTCAATATTTTTGGGAGTCCTTGAAGATCGATTGGGCCCTGACTGTAGGACATTCATAGCCAAAGCAGTTGCGCGGAGTCTCTGTACCGGCAAAAGAATAAAGTTTACACTCGGGTTATCACTTATTCGCCGAATACCAAACTTTGAACAAAATTGTCGACGAGCAATTACGTAAGAATCATTAGTTGCTCTTAAAAAATGTCTCCACAGCGAACGCGCGATGCTCACGTGACCACTGCGACATCGTGACTGACAAATCAGCACAATCGATAATTCCAACAGCACCTCCTTTCCTCCCCACCGTTTATTACTTTTTTAAAAAACCGTATTTAAAAACATAAATTTGCCACCAGACACCTAGTTTTTGCAACTACAACCAGGGACTGCAAAAAATTATTAGTTTTAATTTTTAATGAAAAAAAATCGTTTACAAGGAAATTAATTTTTTGAAAAAAATAATAAACAGTGTTAATGATATTAATTTTTTGCCAAGAAATGAAAAAATATTTTCGGACTTTTTTTTCAAAAATAATTCTTATATATTTTATTATTACAATTTCCAAATATTATTTAGAATTTTACCTCAATTATTTTAGTTTATATATAGGGTTTGTTGTAGGTTAGGTTTGACCGTATGCCTTTCATTGATTATTACACCAAATCGTCAGTAAACTTAATGAAAATCTTAAAAAACCTGTTGAATATTTTCTGCCTTTAGATAAACTTATTGAGAATTACTATAAGCAAACCAAAGCATTCAAGTGTTCTCTTAAAAACCCCAACAAAAAAATTTTCGCTATTAGCTGTTTTGATTTATTTTTACCTTATAAATTTGGAAAACCATTGTTGACAACAAACCCGATAAATAAGATTTATTCTTTAAAAAGAATTTTAAAAATTAAAAAATAATTATTTTTTGGGATTTTTTTTTTTGCATATTTTTTACGGTCCCTGACTACAATCAACCAAACTACTATTTGTTTCGTTAGTCTTGGTGCTATATCTTTCAATTTTTATTACACAAATATACATACTTAAAAAGCATATTTTAATGTAAAGGTGTGTATGTTTATATATTTACATTTAAGATTCTTAACCGTTGCAGGTGCTAAAGCTGTGATAACCTCCATTTAATGTTTACATGTAAAATACTGACCCCCATCTGGAACAAATATTTAAATAAAATAAAATGAACTCAAGACAAGATAATATTAAATTGTAATAAAAAAAAAGAAATGCGATTAACATGTCAACCACATCAAGCAGATAAACAATTGTGATTAAAACATTACATACATATGAACGCATATATGTATATGGGGGATTTCATGTCAAGTGACCCAACTTTTAAAACCGATATCTTTCGATTGGAAAGAAATTTGGACCAAAGTAAGTTCTTGCAGAGAGTAGTTTGGACACAATTTTTTAACACGATCGGTCAAGAACTCTCTGAGCTAGAGGGGTTCAAAATTTGACGTTTTCGGCAAATAGGTGTTTTTTCTCATACATGTAGTTTATTACCTTTTGCTTTTAGCAAGATTCGTCCCAAATACTTTCGATAGCTTTTTTTTCAATCTTCCAGAAAAAAATATTTTTAAAATTAAAAAAATTTTTTTTTTATTTTTTTTTTATAAAATAATTATAAAAAATTTTTTTTTTCCAAATGTGCCCATTTTTTTTTTTTTTTTTTTGCTCAAAAGAAAGCTAAGATCTTTTCCTTGAAGAACTTGGAGGTCGCTTAGTGGGATGCGAGTGGGATATCTATAAAAAATAATGTTTTGTAACTCAAGGTAGAGGTTTTCCAATTTTCGCGTATATTCTATTTTGATTTTTTGCTATTTATGTAAAATTTTCTCTTAAGCAAAAAAAAATAAATTATTTTATGCTAAGAAACAAAATAATTTAACCTTTCCGACGGTATGCAAGTACCAAATAAAGTCTCATACACTCGACACTGCATTACCAACAAAATGGTAGGCCTCTGGAATAAAATCGCTTTTATATGGTAATGTCTGAACATATTTTGTTAATATTTTCAATGCATACCGTCGGAAAGGTTAAATTATTTTGTTTCTTAGCATAAAATATTTTATTTTTTTTTTGCTAAAAGCAAAAGGTAATAAACTACATGTATGAGAAAAAACACCTATTTGCCGAAAACGTCAAATTTTGAACCCCTCTAGCTCCGAGAGTTCTTGACCGATCGTGTTAAAAAATTGTGTCTAAACTACTCTCTGCAAGAACTTACTTTGGTCCAAATTTCTTTCCAATCGAAAAAAAAAGTTGGGTCACTTGACATGAAATCCCCCATATATGTAAGTAAGTATGCATATATGACATGTATGTATGTATGTACATATGTATGTATGTATGTATTTGTATGGAAGGATTTCCCTTTCACCAACAAAAGAAATGGCACTGCTTTTACGAATTAATTGAATTTGTTAATAAATATATCACTAATGAAGTAATAATTGTATGTATGATGTAAGAAGTAATGTTTAGGGGAAGGTAATTTGAGTTCATAAAATCGTTAAATATTAAATGCGATAAGATAGTTAAGATTTGAGCAATGCGTACGTACGTTTATAATAAACAATTAGTAACAAAAAAAAATATAATAATTTTTGACGAATAGTAATTAAAAAAGGGGGAAAAGATTTAAATTCGAAAAATCTGATAAAGCGTACATTGTTTATAGATTAAGAAGAATATGTTTGTTTAATAATTTTTATCAGTAAACAAGAAAAGTCTTAAAAAGTATTTAATAAAGTTGAATGTTACACAGCAAAAGAATTTTAAATTTTGCGCAAAAAGTTTTTTTAATATATGAGTCATGGTCAGTCAAACACTGAGGTAGGATAATACCAGGGACACACAAAGTACCTGGAAATGGAATTGCACGATCTGTCGCACAGTAGGTAATTTAACACGTTTTTTTGCCAAAAATCAACTAAGCCGCCTTTTGGCTTTTTTTGGATTTTTTTCTTACTTATACATTGGAAGATTTCCTCTTTATTTTTTAAAACTAGTCACTCACGCTCACGAAGGTCACGAGTGACAAGTTTGTCACTTTCGTTTACCTTTAAAATTTTTGTTTAGCTCTGTATGAACAATTTAATTGTGACGGGTGTGACAATTTGGCTGGCATTGAAGGCACTTAAAGAACGCAGTTTGTGCTCACAGTGGCCACTTAAAGACTGTGACGGGTGTGACTTTACAAATTTTAATTTGAGAATTTTAACTTTAAGATTGTTTCGTGTAAAATATTATGAGAAAGAGATTAAATTTAAAATTTGCACGGCAGTTTAAAGTATTTTAATGGCATTTGTAACTTCATTTCTACAAAAAAAAAACATTTTCCTTAAGAAAAACCCTTTTGGAAAATGTAACATGTGTAACATTTTTATTAAAATGATAAAAAAAAAAACAGAAAAGACTTTTTTACAGTTCATAATAATTTTAAACTCTTACGAAAAAAATAAAAATAAAATTTGAACCAATTCTTTTATATTAATTTTATTTTTATTCTCTTTTGAACGTTAATTTATGGAGCTTTTTCAAAAGAAGCAAATACTTTTTACCAATTTTGAACCGTTTTAATTGGAACTCACCATATACGAAAGGAGTTTTCTTTTTTAAAATTTATTGAAAGATTTAGTTTTTCAATTCCTTTCCTTATATAACCGTTAATGATTTGGAGAATTTTTTCTTTTAATTTTTCCCTAAATTATAATCAATTTTAATTTCAAAAAATTAATTTTTGTGTGCAAAATGAGGACCAGAAAACTGGAAATCAGAAAGTCATACAAAACTCCTGTTACTCAACTTTGCTTTGTCTTCTGGTTCCGAAATCTCTTAAGCGAATATATTGACTTATAGTCAGAGGGCGATCAAAGCAATCACCACAAGCAATTCTCAAGTGATCAACCGTAAGATAAGTGCTTAACTCGGGGCTCGAAAACATTTCGGAAAAGGAATGGCTGACCAACACTCAAGAATTAATTGACCTTAGGAAGAGCAACGAATGTTTGTGCTTCACTTCAGTTTTGAAATAAGGGTAGATATAGGCTTCTTTGTGGAGTTTTAAAAAACGACCACTTCGTGTAGAGTGTCAAAGATGATGTGGAAATCTTTATTAAAGAGTTTTTGTCAATTTGTATAGAGAATTCAAGTAAATATGTTAATTGATAATCAGGTGAAGATCCTAGGAAATCGCCGCAAAACGACAAATGTCCAAGCGTGCATGGAATCTACTGGCAAGATTTCTTTAAAATTATTAAAGACCCAACGCCCTATAGGGGACAAAAATTAACCCTATCTTGCAAATGATTTTTTTCTTATTTCTTTTACACACTACAACAAATAGGGTCACCAAACAATACAACTGCATAAATGTAAGAGAAGTGAGGTGCAATAGATTTGGATCCATTATTTTGATTCCTTTGTGATATCCGTAAAAAATTAAGATAGAGAGAGAGAGAAAGAGAGAAGTTCAGACAAGGGAAATTCAATGGTAAAAGGTTAAGGCTAAGCCATACTTGAGAAAGTCGCCCCATCCTTATCGCTATTCGGGAACCAACCGTTATCTATTTAATTACCTGATAATATAAAGAGCTGATATTTTAATGGTAATTTTTGGGCAATGGTTCATGTGAAAAGAGACCGAATATTTCTCACTGATGATTGCAAATTTGTGTTTTATCGAATAAACAAGCTGTCCAGGAACACCAGTTTAGGAATTCTTGTTTTCCACAAACTGAAGGAACCACTGAAGAACCTTTGATTTCATTACATTAAACTGAAACAAATTAACGGGTTGTCTTTTGTCCTTGTCTGTTCACTGTAGGGTCTTTGCGACAAGCCCGTTCAACCTAAATAACTCTAACACTTAATATATATAAGATCTTTAAACCATATTTGATATTATTAAGGGTTTTGCTAATTGAAAAGTTATAGGTAAGCAGGTGCAGATGATTGGAAGTTTCCGATTCTAATAATGGGCTGACATCTTAGTCAACCGACTGTCTAAGCTTCATAATTTTTACAAAACGAATCACCTAATGCAAAAACAGACTAAAAGACGAAAAAATTTCTCCCACAGCTCGCTGAGGCTTGACAGATGTTAAGAAGATCGCTGAGAAATCATCACGTAAAGATGTGTGCTGGACTTAGAATCTAATGTAGAAGGATCCCCTTGGATTTGCAAGCAAGAACTGGTCAGAAGCCCTTATTTATTATTGTTTCCCCTGATCTTTTACTTATTTGAAAAGATTTGCACTAAGTATGCTTCTTCTAACTTATGATCAATTAAAAAAAGCTAAAACAAAATAACTTTTGCGATCGAAAAAAAATTTCAAATCCCAACAAATACCGTGTTTTGCTGTGTAGAAACCGCTTCTACAAAATTTTTCAGTTTAACCGTCCTGCTAATACTACATATCATTTCAAATGTAATAATTTGAGTTAGTACAATATGATTTGAGGTGAGCAAGCAGATATCGCTCTTTAGTCACAATAACAGTAATACTCTGGATCATTGGTGCCCCACGAAAGAAAATGTTTTAAATAATGCACAGATGATTTTTCACTGTGTGGCAAAAACCTACCTTGAAATCTTGTATCATGTAAGCTGAATATAATTTTTATTCGAATTAGTATAATTGCTTAGATTTTTATCTTTTGTGTGCGTATTAAATTTAAGAAATTTTTTCCCCCAGAGGAATCTTTGGGCATCATTGTTCTGAATGTACTGAAGAGATAAAGCCCGATTGCACTTCTGGCGTGGAGAACCTTCATAAATGTGACGCTTTCTACAGGCATCAAAAATCTTCAAAATTTTTAAATGCAAATATGAAAAGTTCATTTAACTTGACGCCTTAAAGCTGCCTAAAAGCCTTCTTGGCGTTTTTTGCACTTTTGTTTTTATTGTAAATTTGTGTTCTACAAAAAACTGACAAAATACACAAAAAAATTTTTCAATTTATGTTAATTTTTTTGCACTTATGACCTGATAATATATAAAATAAATACAACTTATTAACAAAATAAACAATTATTTTTTTTATTTATTTAAATTTAATTTAGGAAAAAACTTAACAATAAAATACATTTTTGCAATAACAATAACAAAATAACGAAAATAATAGTAAATAATAAATGTTTTAAAGTATTTAATTTAAATTATAATTTATTTCATTTAATATATATAATTAACACAATTATATGTTTTGTTCAAATAACCTTAAAAGCATTAACAGATTTAAAGATTTTAAATTTTCTTTTGTCTAACTAACACGTGTTATGTGCGAAGGTGCGAGTTTTAATTTAAATCACTGGGCAAAATTCAAATTCAAAGGCGTTTTCTAATTAAAACCTCCTTAACTTTTTTTTGTATAAACAACGATGGCCAAGTTAGTCTCTGAGGATCGAGAACTAATCGGATTTAACATGTACACTGCAAGAAAAAACACTGTCTTAACTCATGAAATTTATTCTTGAATTTATCCAAAATCGTACTTGAAATTTTTAAGTACGATTTGTACTTAGGTTTTCTTAAAACAAGTCTATTTGGATTACTTCAAAAAATTAGGCAGAAAAATTTTGTGTTTTTCGAACATATTCAAAGTGCATTGGTGGCCTTGATAGATAGTAGCGCGCTAGCGTTGCAGTGCGCAGAGTCCCAGGTTCGAATCCCAGTAACGTCAAGTTTAAAAAAAAAATTTCAAATATAAATATTTAATATCTATGTATAAAATAAATAAATAAAAAATTAAACTCTTCTTATTTAATAAAGCTCCGTTAGTCAAAATAATCGTTTTCATTTTTTAAATAATTCCGTTTACGCTTAAATCAATCTTTTTAAGGTTACATCAAATATGGTTCCAAACTTCAATCAATCCTTTTTTCTTAAATATTGCTAAAATTAAGAAATTCGTACTTGAGAAGTACTCATACTTGGTTTAAGAAAATCTATACTAGGCTTAAGAACATCCGTACTTAGTGTACTCCGCTACGGCTTGATTTAAGTACAGATTAATTGGCTCACTTTTTTGTGTGTAAACTAGAGACCTGCATCAAGTCCTATTTAAGCTAATTCAAGAACCGCATCATTTTCTAATTCTTGTGTTGTTGTGCGGTTAAACTATTTAAGTGCTGTGATGTAGTGTAGCTGCCACAGTTTCTTTGATGCAATGTAGTGTAGTTAAGAATAAAGAGTGGTGTCATGCCCTGTTGTTGATACAATTTAAATACTGTCATTATGTGTGGTCGATAAAAATAATTACTGTGATTATGTGTGGTCAACAACAACAAAACTAAGTGTTTTACACACATTGTTGAATAGATACATAAACAAACATATATACAAGCAGTCAAATCAATATGAAATTCATACGTAATTACATTTCATTACATACATACATTAAAAATTGACCCCCGTTTTTAAAACTAACACACCAGGAACATCCCGTCAACAGTAAAGTTTCAAGATGAATTGAAATTGAAGTGTGTGATCATGATGAATTGATGTGCCGTTGTTGTTTACTTAAGTGTGCTTAAGTGTGAATATATTTTTCATATTAGTTAAGTTAAGTAAACAAAAGAGATGGCGCACAATACAACGCAGCACTTATTGTTGTGTGTGCACACGTTAGGTATATGAAATGAATTGAAAATTCGAGATGATGCCTTATTTAGTGTCGTCTTGAGCTGGCCTCTAGTGTAAACCACACATATACACGAAAAGAAAAGCAATTAGAGAAAATCATGCAAAAAAATTATTTTTAACATGCCAGCTCTCACAGGCGGTGAAAAATACCCTTACATTCTCATATCATATATTTTATCGTTGGACGTCAATGTGTATAACTAAAGTTTCATTGATACGTGACATAACCATAACCACAGAAAACAGCTGTTCGAACAAAACTTATGGGCAACACTGTATTTGATTAAAGGTGACTTACCATTACGCCATAACCATAGAAATCAATTGAGTTTTGGTTTTTATGACAATGTTTATGGTTATGGCGTTATGTTAAGGCACGTATAATTAAACCTTAACAAGTGTTTCATTCCAAGGTTTCACACTTCACATTAAAAGTAGAACTTAGTAATTTAGATTATATAAAAACTTTGACTAAGCGGCTCTTGCTACTAATTTAACACATTTTGAAACTTTTTACCCTTAATAGAGTTTGCAAGACTGTATCCAATAGATCCAAAAAAATTCAGAATTCATTGTATTTCTTTTAATAAAATATTTTTTATTTTAATTTGAAATACATTTTAAAAACAATAACACACACCTATTTCTCCACCTACATTTTTAAGGCTTTTAAAAGGCATCTATTAACAAAGGATTGGAAACGAACCAAGTATTTATTATACTTAAAACCATAATTACATACATACGTATGTACATTCAATACATATTATGGTACATAATTACGCATTATACCACCTTTTAAACGTAATTCATTTATACGAATATTTTAAAATATATATTTTTTTTTGATAAACAAATAAATGACAAATACATAATTGAGTCAACAAAATGAAAATGACAAACGAAAAAATAGGGCAGTTAAAGAAGAAGAAGAGAGATAAAGTATGGTAAAGATATTAACAGAATTCGGAAAACCCTATTATATGCAAATTGTTAACAAGTTTATAAATTTGTTATATTCTTAACGTATGCCCTAACAATTTTTTTAATGGCGTTTTTGCCAATTATTTCTAAATAACTTCTAAACACTTGAAAATATTACAAAAATACAATTTAGCTGACTTGAAAAAAATTACATTCCTTATCACTTAATAGTATTTTGATCCAAATCGAACAAATCGTTCTCAAGTTATGATGAAATGTACCCGCATAGCCACCTTTTTTCAGGGAAAAATAAGCGCTAATAAAACAAATATGAGCCCAATCTAAAAGCACGCTGAAATATCTGTAGCCCACATATTTATACCCTTCACATAGTGATAAGGGAATATAACAGTTTTTCATTCCGTTTGTAATTTCTTTATTATCCATTTGCGACCCCATAAAGTGTATATATTCTGGATCCCTATAGATAGGGAAGTCGAAATAGCCATGTCCGTCTATCCGTCTGTTGAAATCAAGTTTCCGGAGTCAAACAAAAAGATGCGGACCAGTTATTGGTGTCACACTGTTAAAAATATCCCGCAGACAATCGAACAATTTTTAAGAAATTTTCGATACGCTATATCTCGGAAACTGTAAAATATATCGGCTTGAAATGTTCTACGAAAAGCAATTGCACAGTAAGACCTATATTTTGAAAATAAATTGGTAGGGGCTGGGGAAGGGGTAGCTCCCACATAAATTAACAATATTTATGAAATTTTCGAAAACTATAAGAGATATTGACATCAAATGTTCTACAAAAAATTATTGGACAATAGGGCCTACACTTTCCAAAAAAAGTTTTTTGGGTAGGGGCAGGGGAAGGGGTAGCTCCCATACAAATCAACCATTTTTATGAAATTTTTAATACGCTTTATCTCGGACACTATAACAGCTATCGGTTTTAAATATTCAACAAAACTAACTGAGCAAAAAGACTAGGGGCAGGGGAATGGGGTAAAACCCTTAAAAATTAACCATTTTCATGAAATTTTTGATACGCTACATCTGGGAAACTATAAATGCAATCAACTTTGAATGTTCTACAAAAAGTAATGATCGAATAGTTCATACATTTTGGAAAAAATAATAGTTGAAGAGGAGCAAGGGGACTAGAGCATCCCATAAAAATTAATGATGAATTAAATTTTTATAGAAAATAAAAATGATAAATTGGTTCATATTTTATTTTAATTTATTTCACAAAAGTTATTTTTTAACTTTTGATGAAAAGGTCACACCCCTCACCTTTTCTAAAAAGGGTTTCCTTCAACAAAAATATTTCTTTCTAGAAACTTTGATTAATTTACGATGAAAAACACTTTAAGCTGCCCTAAAAAACAAAAAGTAACCCTGTTTTTAATAATTATTTTACATAGCTCAATCTTAAAGTTTAAAATCCATAAAATTCGAATTTGTAAAGCAACACCCGTCACAGTCTTTAAATAGTGATTGTGAGCAAAGATCATGTTCTTTCAGTGTGTTCTTACTATTATTCGCTTGAAAATCATAGCTTTCTTAAAACTAAATTTTGAATTATTTGAGTTATAAACAAAAATGTGACCAAAATAGTCACACCCGTCCCAATGGAATGGCCCATACGCTAAATGGGGAGTTTCAGAACAAAACAAAAAAAATCAAAGATCATTTTTTTTCACCTGATTATTTTATAAAATGAGCCAAGAATATATGAAATAAGTTGCTTCCTTATTATAAAATGCATCAGACTACAATAACGGACACACCTACCGTTCAAAGAGTACTGATACTGAAATTGCGTAGCTGCTTTCGAAAATAATAATGTTTAAATGAAATTAAAAAAATCTATTTTTCTAAAAAAGTTGTGTGTTTTTAATGCCGTTTCTAATGTAAATGGCGTATAATATTTGGCCCAACCATTATAGCACTCTAACATGTTATCATTCAAAAAAAAAATATTCTTAAAATATTTTAGTGCTTAACGATAAATTACTTTTACTCACATAGAATTATGAAATTTTGTTATCAATTCTACAACTTAGGTAGGGTTATGAGACAATCCCCGCGTCAAGCAGTCAGCAAAAAAATATTGAATTGCGCAAAATATTTCCGCAATTGATATTTATGATAAGACAAAGAGTTTTACAACAGATACTACGTTGTAAACAATTTTTGTTTTGATAATTATTGATTGGAATTGGATGATCGACGAAAGTTATCAACCGGTCAAATAACCGGGTTTTTGTCATGACGATTCATAGGCTTTTTTAAATTTTGATTTTTGAATGTCGACGAAACCGGTTTTTTATTCATATCAACCGGTTTCTTTTTAATCAATTCCATTTATAGTTAAATGTACATGTTTTTTCACTTTTTCGTTAATATTTTGTTTATGTGATTACCTATTTAGAGAGGTAGGGCATTTACCGATATATGCAAAAGTATATGCGAGCTCACTTACGATTAACAAGCTCTCAGGTGAAATCGTTGGGAAACCAGTAATTAATTATCTGCTATTTTTAAGTTATTTAAAATCAAAAAGAAACAGCTTTTATTAACCTGCGATCACTGTGCAAATATTTATTAAAGATCGGCTTGATCCCAAAGTGTAGCGTGCTTTTTTCGAAAAGAAAATATTATGAAACCTTATATGACTTAAAATCATTACACAAATCGATTTAAAAAAATATTGTTTAACGGGAAAATTTTTTTAATTAAAGAAAAAAAATTTGTTTTATTGTATTCAAAGTAGTCGCCTTGAATGTGTTTTTATTAGGGGTTTAGTAAAGCCAGTTAAGTCAACCAATGTTTACTAAAGGTGACTTTTCATGGTAATATATGTATTACGAGAAGCCAAAAATGTTGCGGAATAAAATGGAATCTCATAACGTAAAAGCATAATTTATTGTATAGGTAAAAAAAAGATACACAGTTTGACAAGTAAATGTTTATTTTCTAAACCATTTTAGAAACTTACATATTCTTATCCCATTAGAGATGTGAAAGATTGGCAGTACTAACAACATCAAATGGAATAACCAACCCAAAAGTTTTTCATGTTGTTTTTGTTAATATTGTAGAACTTAAACCATATAACGTTACCGTGTAAACATTTAAAATATTTAGAATAGACTTTTACTCTTTTCTCTTAAGCTTCGAAAGAAATCCACAAATTTTTTATTCTACAAAGTCTAACTACTTTGTATTACCATGTAAAGCCGCCTTAAGCAAGCACAACACACATTTTGAACATTATGTGTTACTTACCATTACAAATTTACGTTGTAAAGATATTACAACAGACAAAAATCGATGGCTTAATATAAAAAAGCTTAACTCGATTTTTTCAGCGTCAATTGTACAAATAAACTTGCATGTGTAAACACAAGGTTAGTAATTCGTAGATACCAAATTAAATTGTTGTTAAGTGTTTATGACCGACAGCAGTTAAGTTACTAAAGTCATAAAACAACTAAGTAAGTAAATAGCACGCGAAAATACATACATTTGTAAGTATAAAACGCGTCAACCCAAAACACGCGTTTAGACACCTAAACGTAGGCATTGTAGACGGGCTTACGAAGCGTTATCTTAAGATGATAATTTATTCAACTATATAAAGCTAAGGCGGCTTATCCCAGTTGAGACCTTTTCTGTAAAGAAATTTTTTTTTAATGGAATATCAAAAGTAAGAAGATTGTAACGGTTTTACTTTGACATAATTCTTTAAAATATTCCAGGGATTGCTTAATGTCTTTTTTTCTGCATATATTGTGTTATTGAATCTTTGCTTATGCGAACTAATAATAAGTATTCAGATCTTAAAACAAAGTATATTTCATATTAGTCCAGCCAGTGCCAGACTAAAATTTTTATTCTGATAATAAAATTAATTTATTGCAATGGTTTGATTCAAACTTCTTGCGGCAATTCAAATTGTCTCCACCCTGGGTGACACATGTGCGACATCGTTACAAGAAGTTTTTTTTGTAGCAGCTTTCATCAGCCACCCTATATATGTGACTTTCATCGAAGACGATGATTCAGGTGAATGTCAAGATATTTTGTCTCAATCCGTTGAGGCACTATTATATAAGAATTGGGAAGCATGTCTCCTTGCGTAGAGTAAAAGTGGCGTGGGTACATTTTTATTCCCCTTAACTTTGCCTATTTCTATACTTGGACAATATGGTGCTGTAGTTGCTTTGAGGTCTCCTTGGAATTTTCATGAGCACTGAGAAAAACAGTATCGTCAGCAAATGTCAAAGTGTGTGTTTGACTGTCGGTTGACATGTCTGCTGTGTAAAGTTGACACAGAATTGGTCCTAGAATAGTACCCCAAGCTAGTAGCCAGCTCCTCTCTTTGATCATAAACTTTTGGTCAGTTATGTAGTTTTTTCAAAAGGTTTATGAGATTAACTGGCAAGTTCAGCTTTAGTTTGGTTTGCAGTCCTTCATGCCATACTTTAAGGAAAGCTTGTGAGACATTGACAAAAAGCGCGAAGCAGTACATCTTTTCCTTAAATGCTTTTCTTATAACCTGTACCAACTTACCTTGTTTCTATTGTGTTTATTATACCCTTCACATAAATGATAAGGGTATATATAAGTTTGTCAATTATCTGCGACATTGTAAAATACGTATTTTCTTGATCCTAATAGAAAGGAAAGTTGATTTAGCGATGTCCCTCTGCCCGTGTTATGGTGGAAGTCAGCTTTTCGAAATCCCCCTGATGTCGCGTAGGCCTGTAAGTGGTATTACACTCTCACAAATATCTGCGAGCAGAACGCTGATGAAATTTAGCAAAATTATGAGCCAAAAACCAAGACTTTCTTGTTTATTTCTCTAAAGTTTTTACCTAAGAACCTCTACAACTACCCCGGAGTTGCCCCGTCCGATGTTAGACCGCTTTCCATTAATTTTTCCTCACGAACATTTTTTTGAAATTCTTACACCCTATCTTTGCCCCCTGACAGGGTTGCCATACAAAGTTTAATTTTTTTCAAATCACCCCCACAGGTTCCAAGGTGCTCCTACAAAAATAAAATGTTAAACCAACCGAATTTATTCCTCCCAAACATTTTTGTGGAACAAAATTGTAAAAAATTAGGGTTAAGACCCCTACAACCTCTCCGAACTCACCTTTAGATTAATAAAATATATCACATACCTCCATTAGTTTTTCTTCCCAAACATATTGCTTAAGTATACCTACCCGCTATCTCCATCACCTTTTAGGGTTGCCAGACAAAATTTACAAAAACAGTGTAAAAACGCCCACAACTTCCCAGATTCGGCCTTAGAGAAATAAAGTGAACAACCGACCCCAATTAGTTTCTCCTTGAGAACATATTCCTAGAAAATACTTACCCCTTATCTTCACCCCCTAAGGGGCTGTCATACACAATTTTAAGAAAATAAGGTAAAACCCCCTACAACTTTCCTGGATTCGCCTCTAGAGAAATAAAATCTATCATAGACCCTCATAAGTTTTCTCTCCCAAATATATTACTAGAATATACATACTTCCCCCTATCTCCATTACCTAAGGCGGTTGTCATACAAAATTTTAAAAAATAAAGTAAAAGTCCCTCAACTTCATCGGAGTCGCCCATAGAGGAATGAAATGTTATGCAGATCCTAATTAGTTTTCCGTCCCAAACATATTTCTAGAACATACTTATCCCCTATCTCTATCGTCTATGGGGGCTTAAAATACAAAGTTTGGGAAATTGTAATAAATCCCCTCCTACAGCTTCCAGGGTGCCCGTGGACAGGTCAAGTGTAGCACTTTTTAATGCAAACATTTTCCATACCAAATTTAAAAAAAATTAAGCGGAAAACCACTACAGCTGTCCTAATCACCCTAAAAGGGTTAAAATATGACACCGCTCCTGTTCAAAAATTAAAAATATTTCATAAATAAAAAAATTTATAAAAATAAAAAAAGTTTGGGGTTTCAAAAGGGGTATTTAAACTTCGGCGCAGCCGAATATAGCTCTCTTACTTGTTTTTAATTCTAGCCCATTTTTATTTTAAAAATTTTAATCTTTATTCTTACATTTGTTGAACTAATTGTTTTAAAATAAATTTGTATTAAAATTTTTTTACCCAAATAATAAATTAAATATTCTTAAAAAAAATAAATTAATAAGTAATGATTGTTTGTATTGTTTTTCATTACTTTAAAAACACTTGTTATAACAAAATGAAATACTTTTTTTTGTTGTTGTAGAAATTGATCATTTATTCAACGTTTTTTTTTAAAAAAACCCCCAAAAAATTAATCACCCAGTAAGACTTAAGTACCCACATACACTCTACATTTAAAACTTCTAAGTACATATGTTCTAGTTTAATACAACAACAAGTAATCTCCAGAAGTGTGTGTCAACCAGCAAATTAACGAATAACACACACGCACACATACATATATACATAGAAAACGATCAGACAGTCAGACAACGCACAACTTAGCCAAGAAATGTGTATAACAAACCATAGACAATACCAAACGTATATCAACAATTCTGTTTTAAACCTTAAAAGTTATATCTTGCAAAAGTAGAAAAAAATAAACAATTAATTTACGATGATAAATACTGGTAAAAAAGCAAAACATTTAGTTAATTGTTGTAAACATACGAGAGCGGTTTATTTTTTTAATTTCATTCTCTTCTCTATGATTTTAATAAAATATGTTTTTAAATTTTCGATTGGATTGTTATTGGTAAAATAATTAAACAAAGAGTAAATATTTAAAAAATATATAACAAGTGTTTTCAAAGAAAAGTGGAATAATTTATTGAAAATTAATATAAAAAAAATAAAAGCAAACAAAATTAAATGATTTTTAATGTTTTTTAATTTACAACAAAGTTTAAGATCAATCCAGAAAGTTAAGGAGAAATTCAAAAGCGATTAGAGTTAATAAAGTGACCAGGTTTTTGTTTTCTTAGAGTAAGCAACTGTGCAGATTGCCATGTCAAATCTTAATATAAACAAAAAAAAAATTTGTTTGAAAATTTCATTAAAAAATGTCAAATATTTTAAAGATAAATAAAATAAATCTCAAATAAAAAATATCTCAAATAAATAAAAACATGTTTACGTTTTAAATGAAGTAATTGGTTAAGAATTTCAAAGTCTCTTTTAGATTAAAAATAACCTTTAGGTTTAAGTGATGCAAATTTTTTTTTAATCTGAAGTAAACAAAAGATATATTTATTTTTCATGAAAAAATTTATTTAAAATATGTTATATCAGATCTAAATAAATGGTTTTCACAAGTGAAAAGAGTATGTAAAAATAAAAAATTGAAAAATTTAACATGCTTTCTTGCATATAGCATATAGCGGCATACTTTATGTCAATTAATTTACTTGTTGCGAACAAAAGCTTAAACAAGTTACTAGTTCCAGAAATTTTTTGTATTAAATATTATTGTATTAAATAGACAACTTTAACAGGAATAATGCAATCTAGATCCATATAGGGAAAATGTTAAATAAAATTTTAAAAAAGTTAAAAATTATACGAAAAAAAATATTTAAATAGACATTTGCTGATAAATGAGTGATGGCCACGTGATGACTAAAAAGTGTATTTATATTTAAACTCTATATCTATGTGAATATATACAGATATGCATGAATTTTTTTATGGAATATTTTTATTAAATTTGTTCGACCATAATTTTCCTAAAAATTTCCTTTAAATGCATGCAGCGTCAAAATCGATTTTTTTTTTGCTGCAGTGGCAACACCTTTTGCACAAACATGTTACAAACTTAAATGGTTGCCTTTGCATAACTTATAATTTGCATTAATAGTGGAAATAATATTTTTTAAAGTATCGGCTGTTATCATACCTAATTGTTAGACAGCGGCTTTTGGCGGTTAAACTAAAGGCAAAGAAAAAGCTGTGGCGGGCTTAAAGTCGATAGCTATTATAGTTTTTAGGCAGTCCGCGCGTTTGCAAAGGGTCTACCATTTCCTATGCTACAAGCCAACCATAAATTTACATCGTAGCTAATTCACAGTGAGCCTAGGGGCCTCTGGACCTTCGTAACCTACCTTGTAGCTGTTTTGTTTCATAGATATAGCGTATCCAAAGTTTCCTAGAATTTTTATGGGGCAACCTCTGTAACTTCCTTTACTCCTACCTAAACAATTTTTTTCAAAATGTATATTTTTTGCTTAAATTAGCAAGTACTTTATATTCGAGATATATAGACAAACACTATTTTTTTTGAGTTGTCCCGACCCCCACCTACAAGTATTTTTACAGAGTTGTACTTAATAACTTATTACCAACCATTAACCAAAAAGTTAAATAAAATATATACAAGGCATAGTTAATTAATTTGTTTTCCCCTACTTAGGGCCCTTATTAAGAGATCATTATTATTTAGTGGTCAAAAATAATTATATTCGTTTCACCCCCAATTACTTTGTAATTAATGAAATAACGAGAACCTCCCCACGGTGAAGTAGATTGGTCCACGACTATTAACGTGAACGTCTCCTTAGAGTAGGGACTGTTTCTAGTTATTGCAATTTATATGAAGAAAACCTGTCACTTTTACATTGCGTTGTCATTGGAGGGGGAAATTGGTTTAAAACTTATACCTTAGAACGGGCTAAAGGCTATTCCTATATAAGCAACTTTTGCATTGATTGTTTAAGATCCTGTTCAAGCTACCTTGTTTGTATTTACGCGCGTGTGTGCATATATATATAAACAGATATATGTATGTTTAGGTGTAGGGGCCAGTATATCTTTTTTTCCTTAATTGTTACTTTTAACCAGTTACTTGATGTGTGCCTTTTTAACCGATCAAGACCAATAACTTTTGTCCAATTCATGTTTTGTACCTGTAACAGGACAAGTATCCCGACCAATTGACACACATTTCCCGCAGAACTTTTGCACGAACTCTAAAAAAAAATCATGTGGGTATTGCCTTATTCATCATCGCACAGTCCAAGTGCGTAAGGCAAGAGATTTTAAAGTTTGACTGTGGGCACTTATTTCGTTGTATGGTTCCATTAGGGTGTTTTTTTCGGGAAAGGGTATGAAATGGGAGTAATGAAAAAAATGAAAATAAGGAAAAAAATTTTTAATTGCATGTAGATGTAAAAGTCACTTTATAGATATTTGGTGCTTGGGAGTTAAAATTCACTATGAATTATATTTTGGGTCTTTTTAGGTACTTTTTGTAACTGCTAAACCAATAAAGCTATAAAAGCATTTAAAAATGAGTTCGTCAGCTACAGAACTTAAATGATGTTTAAAACGGCCAAACATCCTTTTAAAAAGATTTTTTGGTGCACTTTTAAACAGAGAGTACCTTTTAACATGTTTAATATTTTTTTAATTTTGTTTCTAAATCACAAACCCCGAAATATAAAATTAAGGACAATTGACCTCGATTGAGATTAAAGACACATTTTAAAATTTATTAGTACGTTTTCTTCACCCTCTTAATTTTATGTGTCTTAAATATAAAACTAAGGACTATTGAACCGTGGATGGAAGTCAATCCATTGGACAAAAAAAAACACATTTTTGAAATTTTTGGTATTTTTAATCTTTTATAAGATTATGACGGCAAGGGGTGCTTTTTAAAGTTTCTTGGTACTTTTTGAACGAAAAGTATCATTTCCCATTGAACAGAGAGTACTTTTTCAAATGTTTGGTACTTTTTTGATTTTTCCTAAATATAAATTCCGAACTATGAAATTAAGAACTATTGGCTGTTGACTTCTTAGCCGAATTTAAGGAAACCCTACTTTCCATTAAAGATAAGCATTTTTGGTGTGTGTATTTAAGCGTGTGTGTATGCAAGCGTCTTATCGCCAAAAATTAAGACAGTTTTCAATAAAGTTATTTATTACCGAAATTTGTTTTAACACACCTTAAATTAACTTCTTATATGGAATATTGTTAAACAGATATTTATATGTATAAGAAAACAGAGAGTAAATAAATGACATAAATACACCTTGAAGGTTTTGTCTATTAAGTTAAACGAATTCCGTCAGTTTGTTTGCATTAATAAACGTCAAATAATTATAATAAACGTCAATGCTATAAATAAAATAAAAGATCAATTGTACTTTAAGGTACATAAAAAACATATAATTTTTTTTAAATTGTATGAAAAGCGAAAGTAAAAATAACTACGATGAAAAGATATTAAAATTTGCAAGGAATGACAAAAAGTGTTTAGCAAAATCACGCAAAAACTTAAAATATTACTAAAAATATTTTAAATTTTAGTCCTAATTTTATAATAAGAAGCCCAATTGTTTTCTCGTTTTTTATTTTTGAGCAAAGAGTTTTTGCAAATACCTTTACAAACAAATTCTATAAGTAAAAACTCCTCTGGGTACACTTTACTTTGCACTAGGGGTTTTCCTGAGAGTTTCCGTGCCGAAAATTGCTGGAAAATTCATCAGTTTTTATTTTTTGTTTTTTTTTTTTTGGAATTTTGTATGGGAATCTCGGGATGTACAGAAATGTGCTTTTCAATCACTTAAAACAATTTTTACATAAGTTTAAGTTAAGGTCAACTTTTTGATCCAAAGAACTGGCAGTCTTTTCTAAATTAATTCCGTTTTTGAAACCGAGACTACTTTTCGAGCTATGGCGTTATTTCTGAAATCAAGAAGCTATTAAGGTTCTGGGGCCAAATCGCCATATTCGATGCTAATCGAAATTTAAAAATTCTTATTAGAATTCCTATATTAAAAGCATTGGCCACTCGATCGATCAATTAAATTTCGATTAAAATCGAATGCGACGACTTGACCCCTGCTATTAGTGAATTTACAAATCATTCAAATCCATTGAAAAGTGTTGTTGCTTCTTTTATTCATAATATTTCTTTCTATCTGATAAAAATTATAAAAATGTAAGATTTTTTCCCGATATGATATTTAAAATAAAAAATCAGGGGCCAAATCGTCGCATTCGATTCGAATCGAAATTTTGCTCAAACGCTCAAGTTGTCAATGCTTTTAATTCGAATCGAATTTTAAGTAAAAAATTATTGCCATTCTTTTCTAAATAACTTTTAAGTACTTGATAATAAATAAAAGATAAATAACCGATATAAAAGAAATTTTTTTTTACCATTTAATTAAATTTTGATCAAAATCGAACAAATCGCTTTTTTAAGGTTTGAATAAATGTATCAGAAAAACCGCCTTTTTTCAGGCGAAATGTTAGTAGGGCCCTAAACCTAATGAAAAAAAAAACTGAAAGCGGATTTTAATTAACCGCATAGAATTCACAAAAGTCCATAAATTGTTAAAAAGGCGATTTTTGCTGCAGATAATGTCGCAAGAAAATCATCAAAATAGTCGTAAAATGTAGTGCACCCACGTGACCCGCAGAATATATACGCATGTTTATATGTTTTTTTATTGGTAACAAAAACTGTTTTTTCAAGTTTTATATTATTATATTTTCCTTAATTTATATTTTCCTTAATGTATATTTTCCATAATTTGTAGAGCGGGATTCACGTGAATCCCAGGAACTTTATTTATATTTTCCCATGGTAATCAAAAAATTCCGGAAAAAACCCTACTTTAATACATACTAATATCTCAAATTCTCTAAAATTTTATATCTGTATAGCAACACAAAACTGACGCTCTTTATTTAAAAAAAAAAATTCTGCCAACAAATAAAGAAGCTTTTTTCACTTATAATCTTCTTATTTGTACTTGTACCCCTTTAAGTTTCAGCTCCATAGTTAATCTTTAACATAAATTGTTGTTGTTTTAGCAATGCATACAACTATTTTTACATACTTTCTATAAACATAACTACAAAAATTAATTAAATTGTTTTGCAAAAAAGAAAATAACAACAAGTATTATTTAAACATTATTGTTTTTTTTTTAATAAAAAAGTTAAAAATAAAAATTTTTTTAATTTAAATAAATTAAATAATAATGATTTGACTTTGTAGAATAAACGGGTTTTTTGTAACAAACTTAAACGGCAACAAAAAAATTAATACTGTGATTACAACAACAAGCTTAATTTATTTATTAAAAGAAAAATAACTAAACTAGTGGAATTGATATAGTCGGTCGGCTTAGACATTTAGACACTCTACAAAAAAATTTTTTTTGAAAATATGAGATTACTGGGTTTGTTCAAGTTAAAAAATTTTTAAAACCCGGTTGATCATTAGAAATTGAAAAAACCGGTCTTTAAAAAAAAATTTTTTTTTTGCCAAAAATGTTTTAATTCATTTATCATATTTTTGAAAATAACGAAGAAAAACTAACTTTATAAGGTACCAAAAAATACATTTGAAAATCCCATCTTTTACCCTTTATAAACCATATCCTTGATACATAATAACTGCGAGGAGATGAACGAACAAACTACAAAATATTTGGTTCATTCAGCCAAAATTAAAAAAATTTATTTTCGTTTTTTAAAAAAAGTTGTGAAGAGGAAAATTTTAATATAATAGAACTATTACCCAGAAGCCCATTTAAAAAAAATATTGAGTGATTTGTGGATTTTACCCGTTAAATTTAAATTACTGGGAATATACAGGGTTTCCGCCGGTAAGGTATACTACTTTGCTTGTTTATAATTTTTAATTACACGAAAGAGAATGGATTTTATATTGATAAATGTTTTATTTAATGTCGGAAAACATGCATGAAATACAATATCCCAGCAAAATTTTTTTTTTATTTGAGTAATGAGCTGTCATTACTTCATAGGTTACCAGGTAATGAGGTCGTTATGGCAGAAAAACTTCCTTTTAGTAAGAGCGTAATAATTATATTTGTAGGTATATATAAAAAAATAGGATTATGAAATAGACTTAATTGAATGATATTGTTTTTAAGATCTTAAATTTGTATATATTTTGTTCAGGCTATCATTGGTAACTAGTTACTTGATTGATTTTTGTAAGCACATTTGTATGCAGGGGTCGTGAATTTCGGGACAACTCAAACAAAAATAACTAGTTATTCGGCCAAAAGATAACTAGTGCTTATTTATCTCCAATATTACTTGATATCTTACCAGGTAAGCAAAGGTTTTGCTGGGATTAGATAAATGTCTGCCTCTGTTAGCCTCACAAATTCTAGCTCTTTTGAGCACCTTCTTGCATTACATTCTTACACATTTCACGCGGTATTTTATTAATTTTATCACAAATATTTTGCTTGCGTTGCTCTAGCGTTTTTGTTTTGTTTGCACAAACCTTGCTTCTCAGATACCCCCCCCCCCCCCCCCCCCCCCCCCAAAAGAAGTCCGGAGTCCGGAGCAGTCAAATCAGGCGATCGTGGAGACCAATCAACATCTTGATTAATTTTATTGTGAGAACGTCTGGTACTGACTGGACTAGTATTAACTACTTAGTTTTAAGATTTGAATACTTATTGTTAGTTCGCTTAAGCGAAGATTCAATAATAAAATATATGAACAAAAAAAAAAAAATTTCTTGAAATAACTTGTTACAGAAAAAGGTCTGGCAGTTATTCCATTGTAATTCTGGCTGTATGCAATGTGGCACCATCTTGTTGATACTACATTTTAACCAAGCCCAAAGCATGCAGTTCTGGCATTAAAAAGTTTTCAAGTTGACTGATGAATAATTTAAGGGGTTTCCATTGCCCAGAGCCGACTATTCTGTTTATTCACATACTTGTCCATTAAAATTTAAATGTGCCTCGTCCCGCATTATATACGTCTAATGTTTACCAAAATGGCGGCAAAAGAAAGTAGCATAATTTGCCGACAAACACCCTGTATTAACGGCAAAAGAAAAGAAAACTTTAAACGCCACATGTCATCTGGCCAGATCTCAAACACAAAAGATCTTTAATTTTTTTTTGTAAACTAAAGTATGAGTTTTGGCCGTTCTTTAATTTCTTGTCAATAAACAGGATCTTCAATTCTCTGGTGGGAGTGTCAAGGTTCTTAAATAAAAGGGCGAGTTTCAGCTCAACAACCAATTTTGTAAACCACTTAAACATAACTTCATCCCAACGTTTGAATAGCTGCACCCCTTTGAATTTGCTTGCTCCATTAAATAAGGGCCTTTGTTAATCTAATTCCGCTTACATTTTTCAGGCAGTTATTTGAAAGTTTTGGACTCCATAATCGTCCATTGCTAATTAGACAATTTCTTAACAGACGATTACTATCGTTGAGAAGTGTCCCGCTTAATGCTGTTGGCACTGTGTTGCCTTTTTTGACCTGGGGCATTATTCTGCTGCAGCTTTACATATACACCTTTCGTCGACATTTTATTTTTCGCCTTTTATACTTTTTTGGATTTGTAGCTGCAGGGGAGTTAGCGGGTGACCTCTGTCTCTTTACGCTCTGACTTATTGTTACAGCCTCCTTAATAAAGTTTAAAACTTGGGGTGTTCAGCCGCATATGCTTTCCGCTCTCTTTTTTTCGACTGCTTCTGTTGCCCATTTTAACTGAGCCTTCTCTTCAGGCTTTATCAGGTTTATTCATAGACAGTTTCAATAACATTTTATACTGCATTCTGCATATTAAAGTCAAAACGCTTCAATCTTTGCGAGAATCTGGGGAATCAAAATATCGTTATTTTTCTGTGTTGATGCTGATAAGACCTGAGTCTAAATCAACTGCAGAAGATCGTAGTATAAGTTCACTAATTACATTTCTAATACATCCGGTATTAGATGCCACAAAGGTTGATAATATGTTACCGCTTTTGATATTTACAGAAGCTTCTGTAGATCCACCTTGCCCGCTGGTGGCCACAGTCACCACAGACCGCCTAATATAAGCAAGAGACGCAAATGGATTCAAGGAACCAAGGCAATTCATCAGCTCTGTCACTATCGTCTGGGTCAATTAATGGTATCGATTAACTTCTACCTACTCTTTTATACCTTTTCACAAAAGCATCTTGTTAATAGAGACTATATACAAACAAATATATAAATATGTTGGGTGTAGGGCATAATTGTATTAACAGCAGCATCATTGAATTTTAATTTAAAATCAAATATTAGTAAAACAAATCATAAATAAGCAAATTATTCATTTGCATAATAACTATACATAGTTCCTAGTAATATCATTGTTTTTTCTTAAATTATTAAATAAATTAAACTATTTTATATTTAATAATGAATATAAATTTAATAAAAAAAAACTTTGAATATTAAAAGCAATTATTAAGATAAAAAAAAAATAAATATTTAAAAAAGATTATTGTAAAATCCAGATAATTGTTTGTATTAAATAGTGTTTTAAGCATAAATATTTTAATGTTAAATTTAAACCAAAAAACAGAGGACGAAAACAAGTAAAATCGCTATATTCAGTTGTGCCCAATCTAGGATACCATTCACATTAGACTTTCGAAATCCCCAACCTTTTTTTATTTTTATTGTTTTTTTTTTAATTTTTGAAATATTTCTCATTTTTAAAAATAGGTCGGTGTCATATTTTAAACCTCTTAGGGTGATAAGGGCAGCTGTAGAGGTTTTTACCCCTTAACTTTTTCCAAATCTTGTAGCGACTTTTACTTTAATTTTTTTAAACTTTGTATGGCAACCCCCTTAGGTAATGAAGAAAGGGGGTAAGTATGTTCTAGGAATATGTTTGAGAGAGAAAATTAATGGGGGTCTGTGATACATTTTATTCTTCTAGGGGCAATTTCGGAAAAAATGTAGGGGTTTTTACCCTATTTTTTTAAATATTGTATGGCAACCCCCTTGGGTGTGGAGACAGGGGCTAAGTATTTTATAGGAATATATTTGCGAGAAGAATCTAGTGAGGTTGGTCGTACTCTTTATTTCTCTAAGGGCGACTCGGGGAAAGTTGTGGGCATTTTTACATCATTTTTGTAGATTTTGTATGGCAACGGCATTAAGTGACGGAATTTAGGGGTAAGTACGTTCTAGAAATGTGTTTGGGAAAGAAAACTAATGGGGGCTGTGATATATTTTATTGCTCTAGAGGCAAATCCGTGGAAGCTGAAGGGGGTTTTACACTATTTTTGTAAATTTTGAATGGCAACAATGTTAGTTAGTAGGAGAACCCTGCAAGCTGTGTGCAAGCGATCTTAAAAAAATTATGAAAAAATGAAACATTGTATGTCAACCCTGCTAGAGGCGGAGATAGGGTGTAAGTATATTCCAAAAAAATGTTCGTGGGGAAAAATTGATGAGAATCGGTTTAACATTGCACATTGTAGGGGGTGCTTTAAAAATTTAATTTAAAAAATTACAAAAAGTACTCAAAAAGTACCAAAATATAATTTTTACCTTTTTTAACCCTGTTTTGAACACTTTTGTGTTCAAATTTCAAAAAGTTACCAAAAAAGTACTAAAATCAAAGCATTTTCAAAATATTTTTAATAATTTCTTTTACTTAAAAAATTTACAAATTGTAAAACAAGAAAACTTGTTTATTAATTAAAAGTTCACACGGCGTTTGATATTTAATTAATAAAGTTTTTAAGCAAGATTAGGTATTACCCCAAGCTCAACCTTCTTCGGTAATAGCGAGGGACCATGGATAAGGCCAATTTTTCAGAAGACAGATTTTTGCGTACCTCCTACTTCCCAAGATGCTTAAAAAAACTACAGTCATTTGGGATTCCTTCGCTTTCCCTCCTCCTTTGTATGGGCTTGGGACCGGCCAGTGATATAGAATAAAACTAGGCGGGATTATTATCAAAAGATAGTTTAATGAATTTACTCATGGCTTACCCATTAGGATCCAAAAGTCTTAATAGATTTTGATCCGTTTATATTATGAGCCAAATACGATGCTTCTATCGCTGTTTATTTATATATTAAATTAAGAGTAGATTATTTTGGTATACCCCGTATAATTTAAGTATTTTGTTTAGATAGCTTAAAAAATCATATGTTAAGATATACTATCTACTAAAGGCATTTATGTTGTCATATAGTTACTCATAATATTTTACTTTTATAATATTTGCTGAGACTTATCTTCTTCTGTTTATATGTGGCAAAGTCGAATGCAAAATTTCTTCTCAAATTCAAATAGTTTGTGTATTCTATTATTAACTTAAGTAGATGTTATTTTGCTTTTTTATTTGGGCTGTTATTTAATAAAACTAAACTCATAACTTTACTTTACTTAGATTAGTTATCTTTTTTTAAATGTACGCCCTACAACGTTGAAAGAATTAAAAAATAAAAATAATTTTCTATTAAAAAATTTATTGATTTGATTAAAAAAATGTTTTGATTACAACCTGTCAAGAAATTCGAATTTTTAATTAAAAAAAAAATTTTAATTAAAAAATTAATTAATTTAATCAAAACATTAACAAATCCTAAAATAAATACAAATAAATTAAAGTTTCACTTTAATTATTAATTTTTATATTTATTTTAATTTATTAATTAATTTTTATTTAATTTAATTATACATGTTTGTATCATGTTTAATTTACATTTGAAGTCTACATTGCAAGTCTCAACAACGACTCAAACTGTGGACCACATGAATACGAGGCGTACGCTATATCCGCTCAGCCAATTGAGTTTTCTTTACTTACCTCCACATTCAAAAATTCAACTCTTGCAACTGAACCTGAGTTGAGCTTTGCATAATCAAAGGCAAGACTGAAACTTTCTTTTGAAGAGTTTGTAAACAAGCTTCATTGTTGGCATTTACTTTCAAAAACCATAAAAATTTTAATTGAAACAATTAAATTTTTAATCAAAAATTTTTTGATTAATGAGTTAATTGAAAAAAAAATTGGAAATAATTTTTTCTGTGCGTTTATATTTCAATTAAAAATTCTTGTTAGTTATTAAATACGATGTCTTATAATGAATCCTGCTTAGTATATAAACAAGACTGGAATTTTAATTAAATTACACTAACAAAAATGTAGCAAAACAAATGTAATAGTATTAGTTGTCCATCTCTGCTTTATGCAAAACAAATACAAAAAAAAAACGATTACAATTCCAAATAGAAATCACTTTTTTCCAATAAAAAAAATTGAACCATGCCAATGTTACAATTATTTTTTAACATTAAATAACCCAAATGTCAAAAAATGACAGATGTCAGTTAATCTGCTACAATAAAAACCAATTCAATCATTTAACCTATGATATGCCACTCTTTGAAATCTGTCGCGTTTTTTATACAAAAACAATAACAAAACAAAAACAAACAAAAAATGTATTCAAACAAACACAAATCGATGTTAATCAATAAAATAAATGAATTAATTTAAATTGTGTCAATATCTCATCTTTTTGAAAAATAATAAAATAAACAAGAACAACTACACTAACAACAACAGCATCATTGTGAGTTGCAAATTTAAACACCATTCAATACAATAATAAGTTTTTGTTGTATTGAGCACGAGTTGGTTGATGGTTTGTGTCAGATTTAACGAGAGCAAGTGTTTGTTTTTATTTTTATTTATTTTTTACCTTATTTATATGGAGATTTTCTTTGTACACATACAAGCATACAGTCGATAAGTATAAAAAAAGTCATACAGCTAAAATCGATTTTAGGGAATAAAATGCTTAAGTAGTACCCTTTAGCTTAATTTAGAAACTGATTAATTTTCTTTTTTCGGAATTTAAAAAAGCTGGCATTTGAAGCTGTTTTAACTAATTTTTATTTTCATTTCACTTAAATGTTAAGGGCACTGTACGTTTTTACAGATGCCTGTTAAACCCAATAATCACATTCTATGCCGATTTAAGATTGTGTGTCCATCTGCATGGCTGGTTATCAATTAATTTTGTGAATTAGTTCAGGCCGAGTTTTTCAAGGTATTTTGAATAAAATTTTTATTTTAAATAATTTTTCCTTCAGGGACCAAGCCTTTTTGAACAGATAATGATCAGTCTATTAGTTTAAGTAGGTTCTAGACAAAACTCCTTCCAGAATAAATATTTTTGGATATAGCTATCACGAATATAACTCTATTGTCACAAAATTTTGCATTAAGTTGGACCTTGTTCCATCAATTGTTATAATAAAATTTATAATGATGGGCCTATAATAAACATTGGGTCCCATTGAACTTCCGCTTCTGAAAATCCTACCGAGTATAACTTTCTTGCTCGTTTATTTATTTTTTCAATTGTCTTTATCACCACCAGAATTTCCAGAAACGTATCTAAATGATTTTTTACATCTTATAATTTTTATTAATACAAGGAATCCCACAAAAAAATATTTACCTGGATCCGTACTTAAAGCAGTATTATTTTATTTAATGTTTTCTTTGATTTAAAATCTCTTTTTAAAGGGCTAGCAGCATCCGGCAATTATTTAATTTAAAAATTATTGGTAACACTTTGTTGAACTTAAAGCTAACAATTTTCCCGTTAGCTTTGCGAAACATGTGCCCGAAAACAAACAATAAGCATGTGTTAGTAAAAGAAGATCCAAATGTTGTAATTGTAATTCTATTTCTTCTTGATAACTAAAAATATAAATTTATATAACTTTTGAACTTTTTGTTACATTTAATTGAAACTTGTCCTACTTAAAGAGAAGGAGTTAAGCTTTTATATAAATAACTTTAAATAAAAACGTTTAGATTTGAACATGGATACAGTGGAGCAAAATTTACTACCTCAAAAGGGATATTTTCATTTCAAAAAGTTTTATTTTTATTTCATAACTTGTAAACATACTTTTTTATAGAATTGAAACGAAATCATTGTTTTAATAATTTTTAAATATTTTTTTTTAAAGTTTTATTATATTTATTAAAACTTGGTACCACCTTTTATTCCCTATTTAAAGAACATTTTTAAAAAATTCCCTTCTAAATCAAATAATTGACTGTGTAAATATTCTTACCATATTTAAATAGGGTATCTTTGCAAATACAATTTATTTGATTATTGAATAATATTTACAATATTTTCCATTGTATTATATGTGTTAAATCTCACGTACTGTGGCTACCATATTTAATTTATTATAATTAGTACTTTAGTATAATTTGCTATCTTTCATTTATAATTTGTTGAGTTTTAATCTATTTATTTTTTAAGTATTTGCAAGTGCGAATGCAAAGAAAAATATAATGCGAAAAACCATTTAAGTAATTTGGGAACTATCTAAATACACTGAACAAAAAACAAAAAAAATTAATCAAATATTTTTGAACTCAAATGTCAAAACATCGTAGATAAATAAAGGCACAACAGCTTTTTGGTATAATTTTTGAAAGATGACATTAGGAAAATAGTTATTTTGCTTTTTTTTAGTAGCGGCAACAAGCTATTGACTTTTGAAACTACTCTTTCAAATTAGTTTTACGTTTTGAAAATAGTAGATAGGAGCATGGGAAGTGGTAACCCCCGTACAGATGGAACAATTTTAAGAATTTTCGATAGGATATATCAATAACAAACAATAACAGATTAGACCTACCGAAAGTAAAGTAATTAATTACTTTTTAATTTTCTCTACATTATTTTATTTAATTTTTTATATATATGGGGGATTTCATGTCAAGTGACCCAACTTTTAAAACCGATGTCTTTCGATTGGAAAGAAATTTGGACCAAAGTAAGTTCTTGCAGAGAGTAGCATAGACACAATTTTTTAACACGATCGGTCAAGAACTCTCTGAGCTAGAGGGGTTCAAAATTTGACGTTTTCGGCAAATAGGTGTTTTTTCTCATACATGTAGTTTATTACCTTTTGCTTTTAACAAAATTCGTCCCAAATACTTTCGATAGCTTTTTCTTCAATCTTCCAGAAAAAAATATTTCTAAAATTAAAAAAAAATTTTTTTTATTTTTTTTATAAAATAATTAGAAAAAAATTTTTTTTCCAAATATGCCCATTTTTTTTTTTTTTTGCTCAAAAGAAAGCTTAGGTCTTTTGCTTGAAGAACTTGGAGGTCGCTTAGTGGGATGCGAGTGGGATATCTATAAAAATAAATGTTTTGTAACTCAAGGCAGAGGATTTCCAATTTTCGCGTATATTCTATTTTGATTTTTTTTCCTATTTATGTAAAATTATTTCTTCAACAAAAAAAAAATTATTTTATGCTAAGAAACAAAATAATTTAACCTTTCCGACGGTATGCATTGAAAATATTAACAAAATGTGTTCAGACATTGCCATATAAAAGTGATTTTATTCCAGAGGCCTACTATTTTGTTGGTAATGCAGTGTCGAGTGTATGAGACTTTATTTGGTAATTTTTTCTAATTATTTTATAAAAAAAAATAAAAATTTTTTTTTTTTTAATTTTAAAAATATTTTTTTCTCGAAGATTGAAGAAAAAGCTATCGAAAGTATTTGGGACGAATTTTGTTAAAAGCAAAAGGTAACAAACTACATGTATGAGAAAAAACACCTATTTGCCGAAAACGTCAAATTTTTAACCCCTCTAGCTCAGAGAGTTCTTGACCGATCGTGGTAAAAAATTGTGTCTATGCTACTCTCTGCAAGAATTTACTTTGGTCCAAATTTCTTTCCAATCGAAAAAAAAAGTTGGGTCACTTGACATGAAATCCCCCATATTTAAGTATTCCACTTTCTTTCAATTTTTTTATTTGATTTGATTTATTTTTTTTTATTTTCTTTTTGAAATTTTCAAACAAAATCCAATAACTTAAACATGTATTTTTAGCGAAAACTTCAGTTAAGGCTCATATATCTTGAGATATTTTAAAAATTAATTAACATTTCCATGATAAATGCTGCTAATAAAGCATTCTATTAAAAATAAAAATAAAAAAGAAATACAAAACACATATAAGAGCACTTGAAATTATTTAAAAAAAAGTGTCAGAAATAAAAAAAAAGTAAGAACACCTTCAAATACAAAATTAAAAAAATTTTGCAAAAAAACTAAGAATTTAAAAAAAAAAGTTGAAAAAAAATTAAACGAGTATTTAGTTTCAAATTAGCAACGAACACATAAAGAAGATGCAATTTCAATAAATTAATAATTATTAAGTAAATAAGTAAAAAATATTATTTAATATTTTTTATTCTTAAATTTTTTATTTATAAAATAAAAACAACTTTAAGAGTTAAATAGCAAACTTAGGAAAAAACAACAAAAAAAAAAGAAACCTAATGGCCGACATAGAAAACCTAACTAACAACACAAATTTAATACAAAACTATTCAATGCTAATAAATAAATTAGAAAAATTGGCATTGGGTGTTGATGCCACACTTGATAACATTTCATTGGATCAGAAAGCTCTTGAGCTTTCTTTGGAAAATGCAGATTTATTAGGTGATCCCTTAGCAGACAGCCGAGCTGGTCCACCACAAATTACAGTCACCCATGGCCTAGATGAAGTCGAATATTCACGTGTGGTCAGTGATATATGGATTGGTGTGATTTTAACATTGCTTATAGTATCTGTGATTTTTTTTATATGCGCCTGCTTTTTATATCACAAATTTCAACAGTGGAAAAACTCATGTAAGTGTCAAACAAAAATTTCCAATTTTCAAAACTGGAAAAAATTCAAAATTTCTCAGGAAAAGTTTTTAAAATTTTTAAATACTTTCGAGTTTTTAAAATTTTAAAAATATTTTTATTTTGATATTGTAGTTTTTAAAAATTTTGAACGAAATAAATATTTATCATACGCCAGAGGGGGTGTTTATATTTATTTAAATGCTGATAACTAAAGCCCGGTGTGCTTCGTTACCTTCAATTGTAAAGAGGCTTTTAATATGTTATTATTTGATCTACGCTTTAAACTTTATCTAATTGGTACCATTATTTCCAACTAAGTAAATTTTTTTTCTTTTTGATATTTAAGTCATCGCTTTCTTAGTATTAAAATTTATATGATTTATGTGTGGTTTTGTGGAAGTAAAAGCATTAATTTATATTAAAACAAAAAGTAACAATTACAAGTAATAATTACAATTTGTATCTCTTATTTATTTAAACTTAAAAAAACTTCCAAAACATATTAATGTTTTGTGAGAAATGAAAACTCCAATTCAATACTATATTTATATTTATTGACATAAAATTTATATAAGTACGAAAAAAATCAAGTTTCTAAAGCCCCTTAATATTTCTCGAACCTACTTGTAGTTTTAAAACTTCAGGTATAATTGCGAGAATTTTTCTATTGAAATTAAGCAAAATCGCCCGATAACTGACAGAGATACAAGCCAGCAACCAAGAATACCTCTGCTGTAATGTAAAACCGACTTCCGTTAATATTTCCTCAATAATAGGGATGCCAGACAAAGTTAAATTTTTTTAATTTATTTTTAAATCGCTCCGACAGCTTCCAGGATACTCCTAAAAACTTTAAATTTAAGACCGACCCTATTTAATTCCCCCACCCCCCCCCCCCCCCCCCCCTTCCCACCAAACATTTTTCTAACAGCGTTGCCATACAAAATATAAAAAATTTAGAGTAAAAACACCTACACCTACATGTATAACAGACCCGAATAAGTATTCACTTCTAAGTATATTGCTAAAACATACTTACCCCCTATCACAACCACCTATAGGGGCTGCCTCGAAAAATGTACAAAAATGATTCTAAAACGCCCATAACTTCCCCAGGGTCAGTCTTAGAGAAATAAAGTGTACGACTGACCTCCATTTATTTCCCCTTCCAAGCACATTCATAGAATATATTTACTCCCTATCTCCATCGTCTAAGGGGGCTTCCATATAAAGTCTGGGAAATTATAATAAATCACCCCCTACGTCTTTCAGGGTGCCCGTGGTTACATGTAGGACCCAAATCATTTTTCCTTGCAAACATTTTTCTAGAACATACTTGCACCCACCCTATATCCACTCCTCCTAGAGGGTTGCCATATGAAATTTCAAGAAATCAGGGCAAAACCCTCCACAACTTCCCGGTAGTCACTATAAGAGGTTTAAAATATAAGACCGACCCCTATTTAAAAACAAGCAATATTTCATAGATAAAAAAAACGAAACAGCTTCTACACTTCATTAATGCATGCCTTTTTGCATAACTACACGTTGTAAAGGGTATATAAGTTTCGGCACAGCCGAATATAGCGCTCTTACTTGTTTAATTTTATATCATCAGCTCTGCACGCTTAATCTATAACTTTATGGTTTAGTTTAGTAGTTAGTCAACCAATAACCTTATTTCCTTGGCAATATGGGCGTGATGTGGGCATGAAACCACAAATTTCTAAAAAGATTTCCTATTGTTTCTTAAATACTTAAAGTAGCGCTCTGCTAAATCCAGCACATCGTTGTGGTCATGTTTAAAATACAAATCTTTTGTTAAAAATTTTAAGACAATTTTATATTAATCATACGCCAGAGGTATATCCTCTACACGGATGTTAACATGTTGACACGCAAGTAAAATGCTGTAATAACATGAAGTGAAATTATGCTTAACAGAAGGTAGTTGCTTATTTTAAAAAAAATTTAAAAAAAAAACATAAATTTTACAGCCTCAGAAAAAAAGTTTTTATAAAAACTGTTACACATTCTTTATATTAAGGTCTGTTTGTTTACATTCGTTAATTGTTGTTATTGATATTTGGAAAACAAACACACATTTTTCGTTAATAAAAAAAATTCCTTTGTTTAATGTAAATGAATGTAAAAATGTCTGGAGGTTTAACTGTTGCTGTTAGACTAATTCGTATAGTTTTTTTTTTGTTTACCCTTGTTAAGCTGCCAATTATACTTTATAAACAATTTTTGAATGTCAAATAAGTTTTCAAAATGCTTAAAATGTATGTTTAATATTTATGCGGAATTATTTTTCAAGAATGTCTAACACAACTAAACGCCCCCTTTAATTCTGTTTGTTTTCACCTTGAAACTTCAATGTTGTTTTATTTTAATATAAAATTTTTTTTTCTAATATATTTTTATATATATTTTAATTATACTTTTTAAATAAACTTTGATTTTATATTTTTATTATATCATATTATAAACTTTAATAAAGCTTTATGTCGATAGTATTTTTTTTTATCTTTATAAAAAAAAATGTGACTTTTTTTATTGCCCACATATACATCCGTATAACTTGAGTGTGACAGATAGATAATTGAGTGTTTCTTATCATAAACTTATAAATTTTTATTTTTTTTAAATTTTTGATAACAACAAACAACTTAACAACTTAACTTAACTTAACAACAACAACATGCCAATAAAGAAAGCTTAAACAAATAACAGGGTTTTAAGCAGGCATCTATGAGGGCAGGAAAAATATCACTTTTAATTTTTCATTGGAATAAGAAAACCTTAATGGGAACTTTTCTCAAGTTAAGCCTAATGAAATTATAAAGCTTTGTAAAAGAATAATGATTATTTAAGCTTAAATATTGTTTAGAATATAAAGTATTTAAAAATGAGTAAGAAAATTATATTTGATCAAGTCCGACCATATTGTACCCTACAATATAGAAAAGATAATAATATTTATATTTAGTTCAATAGTTGATGGCATAAATATAAACATGTGTGCAAAATTTTGAGAAGGTAAAACAATATTTGAGCCATTTAAAGCCCAAAATGCTTATTCCGGGAGGACTTTTGTATAGGGGCTATGTAAAAAAATTAACAAATCATAACCAAAAACAACAGGACTCATGCCAGTGCTAAAAAAACATCTCTGTTAAAAATTTCAATAAAATGTCTTCAAAATCGCGACCTGTAGGATGCTTACAAGAATACTAAAACCGGATTACTTAAAGGTGGGTCTTAGACCATTACCTTTGGGCGTTACAAACATCTGAACAATTGCATAATACCGCTACCATTACATTTAATATACTTAATATACTTTTATACATTACTCTATTGACGTTAGTTTTAAAAATAAATTTTATGTGAAAACAAGTTTTTGCCGATACTAGCCAAGTAGAATGCACTTTCGGAATAAGTACACTTATTTGGCTGTAAAAATCAGCTGTTTAACCCACTGGTCCACGGTGGGTCAGCACGAATTTTTTTCCATTTAAACACTTAAACTAAGCAAACCAAAGCTTTTCCCCTTTTTTTATTTTTATACGTATTTATACGTGCATATTGTATTTTAAATATTTTTCAAAACTGCAAAATAATATAAGAAATTATTCATGTTTAATTACTTTAAAAAAAGTTGAATTAAAATAAATCATACGCACAAGGGCTTACGTTACTTGGTTAAGTGGCTTTTTCAGAGCGTTTGTTTCCATTGCTGATGCAATCTTCGATTTCTGGCATTAGGTTTAAAAATATCCCACCAAGCAATCTTTTTAAAATTTTAATAAATAATTTACCAAAAGGAGTCCTACTACTATCAACGGGCGAACGGACATTGCTTAATCGGTTTTCTTACCTATAAGAAACTAAAATATATAAACTTTATGCAAGTCGCAAAGGAATGTTGTAAAAAGTACAAATAAAATTACAAACTGGTATATACACTATGTGAAGGGTATTAAAAAATTACACGATAGACTGTATCCTTCTTTTAAACATCATTTGTTAGTAAATCGCTCAGAAATGTTCTTTCCTATTTTAACTAGAGATCATGTGCCAATTAAAATCATTCTGCAAAGTCGTATTAATTTCCATGAAAAAGGTTTTTATACATAACTTTGCAACTTTTATTTCAATTTTTCTATATTAACTAATTTTTTTTACAAAAAACAGTTAAAACTATTTGAAATGTAAATAAATATTTGCATTTAACGTGGCATTAAATATGCAATGGCAATTTTTAACATTTAATATTTGTTTTTATTTACATATTTATTTATTTTTTTTTTCTTTTTTGCTAGCAAACTAATTTATTTAAATTAAGTTTATTTCCTCCTTTTTGTTGTTGTTGTAACTTAATTGTTTTAAATTATCATAATCCTGCATAATTCACGTCGTTAAATTATGAAAATGCTGTCACACAAATCCGGTTGATTTTTCAGCTAATTTGTGTGTTATTTTATATCTAAATAATTTAATATTAATGCAGGTCTTTCACAAACGCAAAAAAATTTTTTTTAATTATTTGCAAAATTGTTTAAGATTAAAAAAAATGCTATGAAATAACTTTCCAATTAGCCTTAGTTAGGACCTCTCTATACTAAAGTAGCAATACGTACACATTTCATTGTAAAAATATTTTATTGGGAAATGCATTTAGTATGTTGAAAGACAAGTTACATTTAAAAAAAATGCAAAATTTTTAATTTCCTTAAAAGAAAATGCTTTTAATTTATTCTTCTTATCTAAAACTTCCCGTAGTTAATTAAATATTAAAAAAAAATACAAAAAAAAATTAACAAAATTATTTCTTAAAAAATAATAAGGTTTTAAAATTCTATCTTAAAAGAGAAACCTTTTATACCTCAATAAATAATTTATTTTTTATTAATCCACATGCCCTTTTATAAGTGTGAAAAAAAATAAAAAAAAAAAACAAATCAATTGTTTTTATAAAATCAAATAACCATAAGTTTTTTTAAATAATATTTATTCATATACATCTCTTTTAGTATATGTTGTATAAAAATACAACAACATACTTTTCTCCAAGAAAAACAACAATAAAACCATAATAATAAACATACATTCCACATTTTACTACCACTTTAACCGGTTTCTTGAGAAACAAAACAAATGCACAAATACATACATACAAACTTGTACATTAGTACAGTAAATTGTTCGCTATAAAGAAAGTTAACGACCGCTACTTATAAACATGGATTTGTAAAAATGCTATTTACAAGCATATAGCTTTACCAAAACAGTCATATTAAAACATAAAGAGAGAATTCTCTGTAAAATGCATGCTTTTGTTAATGCAAGGCAATTTTTGTAAGACAACAATAATGTAAACAAAAATATCAAAATCAAAACACATACCCACATACGCAAATGAGAAGCAAAAAAGTGAAGCCAAAAAACACAACCAAACAATAAAATGTATATCACACAAACATAATACATATAAGAAAATATATAAAACACATGTTAAATAAGCAACAAAAATTAGTAATGAGTAGTGGTAAAAGTTAAGTGTTGTTCACTTTTCCGTTATATAAATACAAAATGATGTTAATATACATCTAATTAAACTATGGTTATTAGAAAGAGAAGACAAGAGAGTGTTTGAGTTAAAACTGTCATGAAGTTAATGGCATGAAAAGAAAACTTATCATTTTGTAAATATGATTTTTTTTTTTAATTTTTTATTTTTTTAAGATTGTTTTATATATGAAATGACAATTAAATGCTTTGTGCTTTTTGACGTGGCACTCAAGGCGTATGCTTTGTTTTGGCTTTTTTTTAATATGTTTGTGTGTATGTTTCTGTTTCTGTTTCTGTTTCTTTTTATTTTTTACTTTTTTTTCTTCTTTTTATTGTTGCGTATTAGTGTTTTTAATTGTATCGTTTATCTGTGTTGTACGTACTACTTTACGTATGAATAACTTGAAATTAAGTTCAAAAAAACAATATTTAACGCTTAGCTAAAAAGTGTATGCTTTTTAATTATTTATAAAATGATGTCATTGTAAAACTATTAAAGAGGAAAATTTTAAACCATTCGAAACTTTAGTTTTAAATTTATGTTAAAAACAAAAATTGTTTAACAAAAGTTACGCAGAATAAATTCCAAGCTTTTTTAACAATTTGTTAGTAAATAAAATTTAAATAGTTTACTTCAAGGTTTAAAGAAACTCAGGGTGTTTTTTTTAAGATTAGGTTTTTAAATATTTTTTTAGCTTACCTGGAAAATTCTTAACATTCCTTTTAATAAAAATTTCAATTTAATTTTATTTTTCAATATAAAAATATGTATTTCATATATGAGTGTAAAAAAGTTCTTATAAATACGAATGTATGTAAATTAAAATTTAATTTTAAAAATTTTTAAATATCTTTTTGTTTTTAAGATTTATTTCTTCGATTTATCTTAGAGAGGAAGATTTATTTTAAATGTGTTGGCTTTGCATAAATTAAGTAAATCTTAAAAATATGTCTTTTCTATTTAACAAAAAAAAACTAGATATACATAAGTAATAATTAAAAAAAATATGTAATATATAAATTAAATTCCCATAAAATAGTATTTAAAAAAAGTTTTGAAATTTTTCGTTTTTTCTTTTTATTTATTTTTTATTTTGTTTTTTTTTTTTTTTTTTTTTTTTTTTTTGTTTATGGAACAGTGTTTGCCAGAAAAAAATATTTTAGAGTTAAAAAATTGAAATCAAACTAAATACTAAATTAAAGGTGCTTTCTGCTGGCTTAAAAGTTAAATTATGTTTATATAAGAAATTAAATTAAATAATTGAAAGTTTTTTTAAATAATTATGAGTATAAATATTGAATGCTTGTGTTTATATTGGAAAGAAAATTAAAGTTTTTTTATATTAGATTTATATTAAATATAATCTTAAATATTTTTTTTTATAATATCAAGACTTGCCTTAATAGTCTTTTAAGTCTTTTTGAGTTTTTTTTTTAATATTTTTATAAAAAATATATATTTTTTTTTTTTGCTTTTTTATGTAAAAAAAAGGATCTGTATAAGTCTAACAATTTTTATAGTTTTGATTTAATTTTATAAATTTCTTTGTTAACTTTCTATTTTTTCAGTAAAATTTTATATATTAATAATATCAATTTATAAGTTTAAAGAAAATAATTACAAAAACTTCATATTTTCAGCTGCCTTTCCAAAGAATAAAAATTTTTGAGTTATAAAAACTTATTCAAATCAAATGTTTTAAATTTGTAGCATATTTTTGCCTTAAAAAATGTTTTCAATAATACAAGAAAAATTTTAAATTAATTTAAAAATTAAATTTAAATTTCGAAAACAGAAACGAAAAGCTAAAATTTTTTACATAATTTATTAATTGTGCTGCTTTAACAGTGAGTAATAAAATTGTTAGGACTTAAGATCTGCTTAATTGAAAATCTAAGGTACACATTTTCTTTTTATTTATTTATTTTTAATAAAGAAAAACATTTTCCAAAAATTTTTAAATGACTTAATCAGATTTTTTTTTAAATTTCAATTTTTGTTAACATCCATAAAATTATAAAAAATTTTGCAGTAAGCAACATAGATATGTTAAAACCCTATTACTGATTTATCTTCAAATAAAACTGTAAAACCAAATTGTTATTTCAATATTTCAACACTTTTTTCCAGTCTTTTTGTTAAGTTTCGGATTTTCTTAAATATTACTTTTATAATGTTTTGCATTCTTTTATTAAATCTATCACAACACACAAAATGTAAAAAGGTCAAGTCAGACAATTTTTTATTTTATTCACAGTTATTTGATGACATTTGCAAAAGTTGCCATACCAATAGAAAACAGTGAAGGATATTGCTTAAGGTATTAAAACAAAAGTGTTTGAGGCAAACTTATTGTTTAAATTAAAAACTCATTTCATTTTTCAATTGTATTTAATTTCTGTTTTTACAATTATAATTAATTTTTTTTTTAATTTATTTTAAGCCAAAAACCTATCAACTTAACTTTAAAATAATCTTTTGAAAAAAAAAATAATTTTAAAATAAATATATTTTTAATAAATGTTATAAATCCTGCTGCGAGGTTTCATAGTATTAAGCGTTTAAAGTAGAATAGATATCAGTGTTAAGTATTAAATTGGTCAATTCAAATGTTACACCGGAGTTTACACATACTTTTAGGGCTTTCTTTGCTTTAAGTGAAAAAATTTTCAAATTTATCCATCCATTAGTTCAATTCGATAAGCCAAAATTATGTCATCAGCCATTAACATGATTATGTTTAAAAAGCGATAGAGCCCTTTTTAACTTTAATTTTTTTTTTTTTTGTTTTCCCTTTTACAAAATTCAAAAACAAACTTAAGGTAAATAAAATCTTGAGCTCACTTCCTTTTGTTTTTCTTTTCTCTTTTTTTTTTTGCAAAAAAAAACTATGATTAACTGGCATCCCTATAAAATAAACAACAAAAATATTCTCTTAAGTAGAAGCAAAATTACCAAATTTTACCGTTATTTTTAATGTCTACCTTTTTTTGTTATTACTTGTCATACACATTCTATACATTGACTTTATGGCAACTCCAATGTAACATTAAAATTGATAAATAGTTGAAGTAAATAAGTGTAAAGTAATATTACTTTATAAGTAATTATAATTTGTTGAATTGGAAAAACCTTTACAAAATGTTAAGTTTTTTATTAAAAAGAATTAATTTTTATTTTAAATTTGCAAAATCGACATTAATTATAAAGCAGTAAGTTTTGAAAATAGATAATAAATATAAATATGAAAAAAACTAGCATTAAAAGCAAATAAATGGACGTTTTAAGATCTTAGTTTCAATAGCAATTAATAATGAAATATAAAATAATAAAATTACAAAGTTTTCTTTGACAAAAAAAAAAATTTTAATGTAATTTAAATCTCATTAATTATTAAAGCATTTCAAAATTACATGTAAATAAATTATTTAGTTCAAAATTTTATTAATATCATATTAACAGAAAGTTTACCTTAAAAAAACCTTTTAAGAATAATCAAGCATCTGCCTTTTGGCCCACCGCAGCGAAATAACTTGTAATTTTTCTCTCCTTTTTGACACTAGTTGCCGTCATTGTCGTTGCAGAGGCTTCGCCGTTTGTTTGTGTTGACAAAATGCCAGCATTTTCTTTTTCGGTTATGGTGCGGCTGGGTGCTGCCACATTTTCCACTTGCATGGAAACGGTTACTGACACTTGTTGTATGCCCAAAGCAGTTTTTTGTGCTACTACTTTAGTGGTAGAGGTTTTGGGTGGTGAAGGTGTACTTAGACATGAAGTGGTGGATCTGGTTGACGAAGTGCTGGAAGCTGCTGGAGAATGTTGTTCAATCTTTTGTGTTATAGTAAGAGGTAGTATGGTCGAGGAGCTTGTATTGGAAGAGGATTTGGCCTTTTTTGTTTTTGTTAGGGGATTGGAGGTGGGATCTTCTAACGGAGGCGGAGAAGGTATTATCGTTAAAGGTTTAGAGGTAGCTGTGCTTGTCTTTAATTTCTTCAGCAAGTCGTAAGCGCTTTGTATGGGATCTGGATTGCTGGTACTAATGGCAGGGCTAAGCGGTGTGGAGCCAGTTAACGTACAATCTTGTAAATTGTCATGTGGTAGTATTTCCTCGTCGGCATTAATAATCTTTTCATCAGTTTTTATCTGTTGCAACAATTGATTTTGCAGTTCCTCTATTAGTTTCTTTTGTTTCTCTAATTCAGCCTTTAAGCCCTTTGGCTTAGGACCAGGTTTCTTTTTACCCTTGGGCGGGGCCCCAACGCCATTGGCTGATAAATGATCTCGTTCGATATGTGCCTGTACATTGAATTTTGAGGAGTAGCCACGTTGACATATCTCACACTTGTACGGCTTTTCTCCAGTGTGTGATCTCATGTGGACCTTACGATCTATGTTGCGCATAAACTTTTTATCACAATGTTCACACTGATAAGTTTTGGAGGCATCGCCCATATGTGATTTTTTGTGAACGCTTAGATTTTGATTGGCCCGGAAGCATTTGTGGCAAATGTCACACACAAAAGGCTTTTCACCTGTATGCACTCGTACATGAATCTTAAGATCAGAGCTGCGAACAAATGCCTTGGGGCACATAGAGCACTGAAAGCGACGATCGTTTGTATGATGGCGCATGTGTAAATTCAGTTCCTGCTTTGTGAAACAAGCCAAAGCACAGAGTTCACATTTAAATTTCTTGTCATTGGAATGTCGTAATTTGTGTTCGTTACGACGCATACGTATGCGAAACTGTTTGCCACATATATCACAGCCAAAAGGCTTTTCGCCCGTATGCAAACGTTGATGTTCCACCAGGCGTATGTGTTTCTTAAAACTGCGAGGACACTGATCGCAGACAAAACGTTTAACAACTTGCAATAGAGTGGATTTAACTTTCTGTGGCGAAATCTCTTCTTCATCTTCATCATCTGCTGACTTAAGAGCTATTGTGGATGTATTAACATTTACAGTATCTAATACTTCATTACTTTCACCTACAGAATTTATGGTAAAGGTCACTGCATTGTTTTGCTTGTTATTCTGTTTAGGTTGTTGAACTTCATTTTCTTTCATTTCATTTTGTATTTGCTCCAAAATATCATTAAATGGATCTGCATTTTGATCTTGCACGAGTTCATTGACTTGTTCGGGTTGTTCATAACGAACACTCTCCTCCAGCTCGTGTGCTACCTGTGGCTCAGGTAATGATGCTGGTTCTTTTTCTTTCTTTGCTTTTTGCAGCTCTTCTATGATTTTCTTTTGATACTCTAACTCATCTTTAAGGATCTTATAGCTTGAAACCTTTTTCTTTCTTCCTTTGGACGGTGAACCTTCTTCGCCCTCTTTGGGCAAATGATCTCTTTCAATGTGCTTCATTACATTGACTTTTGATGAGTAACTGTGCAAACAAATGCCACACTGAAAATTTCTTTCGCCCGTGTGTGATCTCATGTGAACCTTAAGGTCGGTTTTGCGCCAAAATTTCTTGTCACACTGTTCACATTTATATGTTCGAGACGACTCGCTTAGATGATACTTTTTGTGCATGCAAAGATTTTGATTGGCCCTAAAACTTTTGTTGCAAATTTCACACACGTAAGGCTTTTCGCCAGTGTGAACCCGCTCATGTATACTTAAGCTTTGCTTACGAGTAAACGTCTTTTCACACTTGGCACACTGTAATTGTGTTTTTGCTGTTTCTGTTTGCGGTTCAATTTCATTTTCAGATTCTGATGTTTTCTTAATTTCAGGCGATTTTGTTGATTGTCTTGTTTGTTTGATCTGTACATTTTCCTCTTCCTTTGCGGGGAGATCTAAAGCTTTTATGGGCATTTCGCTTTCATTTGCTTTTGTAGTTTCTTCAAGATTTTCTGCGATCTTTTCCACCAAAGTTTTCTTTGATTTTCTAGTCTCTCTTATTTTAGTTATTTTCGCCACTTTTGCATCAATTGATTTATTTGATTCTTTTGATTTTACAGATTTTCTTCTATTTTTAATTTGTTTGGTTTCTACAGTTATGTCGGATTCCTCTGCTTCTCTTTTTTTAAATGATTTCCTTTTTTCTTTATGTTCTGCAGCTATTACTTTATTTATTTCTGTAGATTGTTTGCCTTCCTTTGTTTCTTTAAATTCTGCAGCATTCGCATTTTCAGTTGGTTCCGTTGTTTTTGTGGGTATTTTTGTTTCTTCCAGTTTCTTTGTCTCTAGAGTTTTAGAAGCCTCGTCATTTGTTATTATGGGAGACTTGCTGTTGTCTTTAATAGTTACTACAGCTTGAACAGGCCCATTGATTTCAACGGTTGCTTCAGGGGAAATTAATACTGCAGAAGATTTCGCTGATATTTCGGGGACATTATCTTCCACAACCATGGGAATGAGCTAAAACAAATTGAATAAAAATAACAGTTTATAAATACATAATTCTTTCATAAGGCCAAAATAAAAGTGTTAAATTGAAGATTTAATGGAATATTTACTTTATAGTGAAGTTTTTTGGGAGCTGCTGAAAAAAGACAAAGTTTCTGGAATACCAGTTTTGACCAAAAAACAAACGAACCGCTTAAAAAATTATTTTTTCATTCAACTACACAATCATCTAAAATTTTTACATAAATATTCTTTAAAATATTATTAAAAAGCTAAAAATATTGTTTTGATTAGATTTAAATTTTTGTGTTTTTAAAACTACTTTTAATCTAATTTTTATTTTTTTAAAATATGGACCCCACCTAAACAAAATTTTAGGATTTTTGTATGTTTTTTAACTTACCTCCTCTTCCGCTTTTGTATTGTTTCTAGTATTTCGTTTGAGTCTTTTATTTGCAGTTGTTTCATTTTTGACGGGAGAGGAACGTCTCTTAGTTCTGGCTTTCTTTGAAGAAGCTGGCTGTTCAATATCTGAAGGCTTTATAACGTTTTCATGCGGAACTCTCGAATCTTCTGAGGAATTTACGGAACCTGAGCTGGCAGTAGCTTCTTTAATCATCGCCTGTGTTTCATTCACTTCCTCAATTGCAATTTCTTTTAGAGCTTCCTCAGTTTGTGCCAAATTTTCCGGTGTAATGCTGATATCTAAAGGTATTCCAGCTGGTATAGTAACCATAGCAGTAGGAGCTATTATATCCTGTTGTCCTACTATATCTGTGGGAACAACAATTTCTTCTTTTACTTCCACCTTTGGCACTACATTTACCTCATTGCAACAGCCTTCGAAAATTCGATGTTGTTGCCTTAAATGTTTCTCAAATAAATCCAAATTGGCATATTTACACTCACAATAGCCACAGACCAAAAACAGTTTACGATGGTTAAGTATAAACACATTACCACAGGAATTTAAAGGTTCCGCCAGTACAGACATAGGTAGTGCAACAGGTGGTTCAACTACTGTAACTAAACATTGTAGGGGTTCTTTCTTAATACTGCCGGCATTTTTGTGGGCATTATTGTGATTGCGCAAGATTCGTGGCGCATTTTCTTTTTCAGGATCTTCATCAAAGTTGAAGAGTTTATGGGCTTCGTGTAGATGACGGCCAAAATTCTCCAACTCATCATATTTTAAATCGCAAAATTCACAATTGAAAATAAGTTTTTGTTGTAAATTAAAAACGTAGATGTTGCCACAGGATTCAGTTTCAGCAGAGTCAGAGGCCACCGTAGATGCCACACTGCAGGTGGAATTATTACTGCCACGACGACTTTTTGTGCCAGCACCGTCTACGTCGCCCCCACCAACACCTTGCACATTAGCCGGTGATTTGCCTAAACTTTCTATATTACGATTGTTTTCCATATTTCTATTTAGATTCTGGGCAGCTGATTTGTTGTTTTCCACAACTTTTTCTACATCAGTATGTTTGTTTTTGTTGTTATCCACCTTCTTGGGCACAATTTTCTGTTGCGTTTGTGTGAGTATATTTGTACTGCTGTTGTTCTCTTTTATTTGACTCTCTAGAGTTTTTTGTTTTTCCACTGTTTTAAGAAGAGGTAAAGTTCTTTGTGTGCAGTTCTTTTCTTCCTTGGTATCTTTTGTAATATCTTTTTTTGGAATTTCTTGCTTAGAGGCTAGTGCATCAGAAGCATTACTAGTTTGGCTGTTTCTTGAAGAGCTGCGTGAAGATATATGGGAATCACGACGTATCTTTTTGGAAATTGTTTTATCCGGAAAACGTATTCTTTGAGCCTCTAACTCAGCCTCTTCATCACTACTTATTAATAAAGTAGCTTCCTTTAATATTTCCAAGGCATCTGTTTCGGTATCAGACTCTTCTTCCTCATCATCCTCTTCCTCGTAATCTTCATCATCATCCTCGTCGACTTCTTCATCATCATCAACTAAATCTTCAGCAGCGCCATTCATGGCATTATCTTTAGAAACTTGTAATCTAGTTGCCTTTTTTAAATGATTCTCTTTACTTTTGTCTTCCAAATCTTTGGCTTCTATTTTAATGGGCACATGCTCCAGTAAAGTGTTGATCATTTTGTTAATTTTTTTAACACATACACACAAAAACGATAATTCTTTTTTATTTTCACACTTGCATATATGAATTCTTTTTTATAGTTTCTAGCTAATAAACTTTCGTTGTTATTAATTTAACTGAAATAATATTTAATTTATTTATTATACTTCTTTAATAATTTTATTTAATTTATTTCTTTTATCACTTTTATTTCATACTAAACTCGACACACACTCAACAAATTAAATCCACTGACGCCGCTTTTTCTTCTTTATTGACTTGTTGTTTTTGCTTCTTGCTTATTTATTTATCATCCACAAAAACTTTTTGTTCCACACACACACTATTCAAACTATTGTTAACATTTTGCTTTGTTTGCGTTTATTTCTTTGCTTTACTAAAGGTGGTTGTTGTTTTAACTCAATATATTTGTTGTTGTGTTTCTTTTTAATTTATTTTTTGGTTTGTGTATTTTTTTGCACGCTATCAGATTTTTGGTGAAGCTGTTCGTTTGTCATAGGTCAGAAAAAGATGGCTGGTATACATAATTTTTAACTGGCTGTCTTTTTCTGTCTAACGAGTTCAAGTGATCTCGTTTTTGTGATAAAAGTGGAATATGTGTTTAGAGTTGTATTTTTAGGTACTCCATCAGCATGGTTGTAACAAAATTTATGAAAATTTTTGGTTATTAAATTATAAATATAAATTAATTTGATTAATATTGCAATAATAAAATAATTGTTTTAATTTTTTATATGTATTTGGTATAAAAATTTAATGTTTTTATAACACATAAAATAATTATCGTACTTAAATGTGTAAGTATGTGTGAAAAGATACTATTTAAGATACCTATATGTTTATTAAATAATAAGTATCCGCTGCTATTTTTTAAAAAGTCATTTTATTTAACCCTATAATACTAATGAACGTAAATTTGTTTATATAAATCTTTTGTGTTGACGATACACATTTGTATGATTCAAGTGTGTAGTATTCTTACTGCGTACTCCTTCTAGCTATGCCAGCTGCACACCTTCATAAAATTTTTTGCACATGTATTATAATTTAAGAACTTTAAACATTTTAGTGTATTAAAAAAATAAGAAAAAATTGAGTGGACTGGTTTGGTTTGTTACCATTACGTATAAGTCGCAGCTTTGTTATCATCAGGTGTATTGCTATGCTCACAAGCGCTACCGCAAAATGTATTATTTCTTTAATTTTTAGTGTAAATTTTTCCACTTTTCGACAAAGAATGACTTCTACTTCTTGTTAAATTGCAAATCAATGGCTAATTAGCATGAACATTACATTAATTAAATAACTATCTGAATACTACCTCTTTTCTTGTATTAAATATTTTTATTGCAATATTTGTAAACGTATGTACAGATGTATGTATATAAGGTTTAAGAATATAATCCTACATTAACTCTAACAAAATAAAAATTTTTCTTCTGACGCTACCCCACCACCATGTGTAGGTATACATTCGTTCGTTTGTTTGGTGGTTGTTGTTTTTTTCTCAATATGCTATTTGTTTTCATTGCATTTATTTGTATGTTAGGCGTTGTTTGTAGAAAGGTAGTAGCGTAGCAACAGCGGGATATAGTTTAATTTGCTGCTATATAGGAAAAGTTGCAAACCAAGGTACATTTTCGTCATATGTTCTCTAGCTTAGCTTGGCAAATTTTTTTATATAATATAATGATTGTGTATACTGTGTGTATGATTGGTAGCAACATTTTGGACTACTTTTTTAGAATTTGGCTACAACAATATACAAGTTAAATTTTTACAGGAAGTTGTTGTTGTAGGGACGAGATCACCTTTTTTTAACCAAAATGCACACTTTATATTTGCTTCCTAGTGGGTTTGTATACAGTTTTTTCCATTTAGCTTTTAGGTAAAAAAAATTAATTTTTATTTGTGGATTAATCCCGTTTAGGTGTAAACCAATTTTTTTAAGCTCACATCAAGTACGATTTCGAGGTTAATTCAATCCTTTTTTGGCTTAAATTTGGCTAAAAGTAAGAAATTTTTACATAATAAACCGTACTTAGCTTAAGAATTCCGTACTTGGTTAAGAAAATCCGTACTCACTGTACTTTTTACATTGCTATCGGTTGATTTTAGTAAAGATTACTTGGTTGATTTTTTTTCTGTGTATGAATTAGGGGATTCACAAGGTGTTCTATTTGTCCTATTGTCAAATTGCTATAAAATTTTTCCATGGTTTAAAAGACTTTCTCAACTATAAGACACTCAGCGCAAGTGTATGTGGAGTTGTTGTGACAATTTAATAAGCATATTTTTTTATAACTATTTTTGTATGAAAGACAACAAAACCATTGTGAAATTTTATAACAATATGACAATCGGACAAATAGAACATCTTGTGAATCCCCTAAATGTATATAATATATTATTACCTAAATTGTTTGCACATTATTTGGGTTTATGCCATGATACAAATAACCAGGTAGTCTCGTTGGCCCAGCTAAATAGAGCCAAAATGTCAATATTATGTTCTCCCTGTGAAAATAAAACAACAAAAATTATTACAAAACGCTTTTTTCTATGAACTGTTGTTTGACACTTTGGCTCTAAATTGTAGCTGTTATAGGGACGAGACTACCTGGTTATTTGTAACATCGTTCATGTTTAGTCTATTCATTTGTCAGAGCAAGATGACTTTTAGTGATCTTGTTGTTGTGATAAAAGTGGATCTCATTATAAGAGTTGCATTTTTTAATACTCAAAAAAAAAAAATTATGTATTAAAGAATAACATATAATAAAAACTTACTAAATCAAACAAAATAAAAAATAAAAGCGAATTAAAAAATACATATACATATCTCAAAAAATAAACCTAGAGTTATCCTTCACTATACTAAAAATATTGTACTTAATATATGTAAAATAACCCATTTTTAACTCAAATTATTATAGGCAGAATTTTTGAAATACAGTGAACTCGCGGAAACGTGAATATCCAGAATCGTGAACATCCAGAAACGTGAACACTTTTTATTTAGCATTAACTACTCTAAAACGTGAACAAACATTGAAAGCTTTAAAACGTGAACAGTTTCTTCTGGGGTTTTTTTTTTGTTTAAATCAATTTTATTAGTTTTGGGAGTCCCCGAATTATGCAATAAAAGGATCTATAAGCGATATACATAGTTTTATTTGCAAAAGTTTGATTTTTGTGGTCAGATTAATAAGACAATTATGTATTACCCAAAAAACTTAGGTTTTAAAATTTTTAAATTGGACTTTTCGGGCTAAAGCGTTGTTAAGTTTTGACTAGATTTGGATTTTTTTGAACTAGTAACTATAAATTGATAAAAAAAATTAAATTCGTTAGAAAATAATTAAAAAATATCCAATCAGAAACGTGAACAAAATCGAAAACATGAACACCCTTGGTAAAAATTAGTTCACGTTTCCGCGAGTTCACTGTAATACATATGTATGTACATAGGTATGTGTCATTTCCTTTCAGCACATAAAATTGTAGGAAATAACATTTGTTCTTTAAAACTTATTTAAAATACATATGTATGTAGTTAGGTATAAGCTGAAAAAAAAATCATTTTACTGGACATTTTTATAAAATGTCTTAAGTGATCCTACTTTTACACAACACTACTTTTTAATGGTTTTAATTTTTTTTGCCAAATTATCTTGATTAAAACTCCACAATAAAAAAAATATAATCCAAAACTAGTTTTAAATATAATTACTTTGGCTGTGTCGTATACGCATACATACAAATGTATGTATGTATGTATACACATACATTACATACATGTATGGCTGTGTATACAATTTTTTATTATATTCATATGTATGTATTTATGTATGTTTGTTTGTATATGAAAAACAAACACAATAAATATAGCAACAAAGATCACTTTATCAAAATCAACAAGATATTGCCCAAGGCGCATTCATGCATGTGCCTTGATACTGCTGTGTATGTGTGGAAAAAAGTAAAATTTTACATACCTATATACATGTTAAATTAAGGAACCCCTTTTTAAGTAGGCATTTTGTTACGGATTTTTTTTTTGTTTATAGCTAATTAATTTTGCGCTAAATAAAATTACATACATAGGTATATGTAGATGAACATATGCATATACATACATACATACTACTAAAACACAATTTTTTCGTCTTTAAAAGGTTTCGTCTGGAAAAAATATGAGTTAAAAATATGGTAACTCTGATGCAGTAAATAATAATGTGCTGTTTGTCATAAACTAAATGTTAGAATATGTATGAATGTATTGTGCATAACTGTGTATGTTGTTTGTGTGGATTGCAAAATTTAACAAAATATAAAAGCATTAAAAAAAATAATACTAAGCGTATACGTGACAAATAGCTAATACGCCTTAGTTGAAGCAACTGTACCTTCTGTTTTAGAAATTTAAAAATTAAGCTTTTTTTTTAAATTGAAAAAAATTTTAATTTAATTTTACTATTGTTTATAAATATATTATTTAAAAAAGTATAATAATGCATTTAAATTAATAATTTAAGCCTATTTCGTTATATAAAGAAAAATTTAAAAAAACCAGAAATTAAATTTTGAATATTTGGCAAAATTTTTCCACATAGAAACATTAAAAAAAAAACCTTCAGAACATCTTTTTATTATATAATTTTTATACTAGCTATCCCAGTAAGCTACGCTATCCCATTAATCAGACATTTTTATAAAATGTCTTAAGTGATCCTACTTTTACACAACACTACTTTTTAATGGTTTTAATTTTTTTTGCCAAATTATCTTGATTAAAACTCCACAATAAAAAAAATATAATCCAAAACTAGTTTTAAATATAATTACTTTGGCTGTGTCGTATACGCATACATACAAATGTATGTATGTATGTATACACATACATTACATACATGTATGGCTGTGTATACAATTTTTTATTATATTCATATGTATGTATTTATGTATGTTTGTTTGTATATGAAAAACAAACACAATAAATATAGCAACAAAGATCACTTTATCAAAATCAACAAGATATTGCCCAAGGCGCATTCATGCATGTGCCTTGATACTGCTGTGTATGTGTGGAAAAAAGTAAAATTTTACATACCTATATACATGTTAAATTAAGGAACCCCTTTTTAAGTAGGCATTTTGTTACGGATTTTTTTTTTGTTTATAGCTAATTAATTTTGCGCTAAATAAAATTACATACATAGGTATATGTAGATGAACATATGCATATACATACATACATACTACTAAAACACAATTTTTTCGTCTTTAAAAGGTTTCGTCTGGAAAAAATATGAGTTAAAAATATGGTAACTCTGATGCAGTAAATAATAATGTGCTGTTTGTCATAAACTAAATGTTAGAATATGTATGAATGTATTGTGCATAACTGTGTATGTTGTTTGTGTGGATTGCAAAATTTAACAAAATATAAAAGCATTAAAAAAAATAATACTAAGCGTATACGTGACAAATAGCTAATACGCCTTAGTTGAAGCAACTGTACCTTCTGTTTTAGAAATTTAAAAATTAAGCTTTTTTTTTAAATTGAAAAAAATTTTAATTTAATTTTACTATTGTTTATAAATATATTATTTAAAAAAGTATAATAATGCATTTAAATTAATAATTTAAGCCTATTTCGTTATATAAAGAAAAATTTAAAAAAACCAGAAATTAAATTTTGAATATTTGGCAAAATTTTTCCACATAGAAACATTAAAAAAAAAACCTTCAGAACATCTTTTTATTATATAATTTTTATACTAGCTATCCCAGTAAGCTACGCTATCCCATTAATCAGAAAATAAGAAATTTTAATTCATATTGAGTAAATTAAAAAACAACAACTTTAATTTTTTATCTCATTTCTGTAAATATTTATCCGTTTGATTGTTTATTTAGTTATTTTTCTATATTTTTTTAATATTCGAACCTTTTTAACGCTTTCGAGTCGAATAAAATATTTAAAACCTTATATATCGCAGATAGCAAGAGCTTTTGATTTCAAACCTGCCATTGATGCATATTTTTTTAAAAAAAATTTACCTTCTGGACAAAAATTGTTCTGGTTTTGATCATTAAAAATGCTACCACCAATATTGAAAGGTACATTTTATGGCATTTTTACAAAAGCTTTTGACATCAGGCGTGGGGCATGTAAAAATAAAAATATTTAATGAAAAATTTAAAGCAAATTTCACAAAAAAAGAACTTAATTTTAAAAAACATTTTTAATATAAAGTGTGTGAGATTCGGCCCAGCTGAATATATTATTACTTGTTATACCCTTCACATAAATGATAAGGGTATACATATGTATATAAGTTTGTCATTCCTTTTGTAATTTTTTTTATATCCATCTGCGACCCCATAAAGTATATATTTTCTTGGTCCTTATAGATAGGAAAATCCATTTAGCAATGCCCATCTGTCTGTTTTATGGCTGAAGTCAACTTTTTGAAGCCCCCCGATGTCGCATAAGCGCGTAAGTGGCATCAAACTATCAGAAATATCTGCGAGGAAATCGTTATTGAAATCCAAAAAAAAATCGCCCGATAACTGACCGAGATACAAGCGAGAAACCAAGACCTCTGTTTATTTTTTTTAAATTTTTAAATAAAAACCTCTACAACTGTCCGGGAGCTGTCCGTATACGTTTGCAATATAAGACCGGCTCACAATAATATTTTTCACAAACATTTCTGCGAAACATACTAACACTCTATCTTCGTCCCCTAACAGGGCTGCCATTAAAATTTATTTTATAATTTTATCGCTCCCAAAGCTCCCAAGATGCTCCTTCAAAGGTCAAATGTATGGTCGACCCTAATTAATTTGTCTTCTTAAATATTTTTATAAAACATACCTCTTATCTCCAGCCACTAACAGGGTTGCCATACAAAATTTAAAAAAAATTAGGGTAGAAACCCCTACAACTTCCCGGAGTTGCCCTTAGAGGAATAAAATGTATCACAGACCCATATTAGTTTTTGCTCCCAAACAAATTCCTAGAATATACTTTCACCCTTTCTTCACCCCCCTAATGGGGTCGCTATACAAAATTCCCAAAAATAATGTAAAAATGCCCATAACTTCCCCAAAGTAGGCCTTAGAGAAACAAAGTGTTAAACCGACTCTTATTAGTTTCCCCTCTCAAACATATCCCTAGAACATACTTACCTCATATCTCCATCGCCTAAGAGGGCTCCCATATAAAGTTTGGGAAACTGTTACAATTTCCACGATGCCCGTTGATAAGTCAAATATAGAACTGACCCCAACTCATTTTTCTTTGCAAACATTTGCTAGAACATACTTACACCCTATCTTTAGCCCCTTAGGGGGTTGCCATACAAAATTAAAAAAAATTAGGGTTAAACCCCTACACGTTGTGAAGGGTATATGAAATTTGGCATAGCCTAATATAGCGCTCTTACTTGTTTTTAACGGTTCTTAAAATGTTAAAATTCTCTACTCAAATAACTTTACAAATTTTTGTTTTTTTATTTTGACTTAAGCTCTTATTTCAACTTATTTTTTTATTTAGAAAAAAATAATCTTTTTCATTTATGATGAAAGAAACTTTATTTGAAAAAGCTAGTCCTTCTACCGATGCTAGGCGAGTAGAATGCATTTTCAACTTTCAAGTTTAAACTTGGTCCCAGCTTACCTACAAACAATTCCGTTTGCTTTTTTGGATAACATGTAAATTTGATAAGTGATGTTTACTAATCATAAAAATCCGTAGCTGGTTTTACACATAAAATTTCTTTTAACATTAATGAAATATATTATATTCTTATAAGTAAAAAAAAAACTGAAGCCAAAATAATGAAAAAAAATTATTGTCTTACAAAAATACGGAGCAAACAAATAAATAAGTTTATTTTAAACGCAATTTAACTAATAGCAAAATTAATTTAAAACAATAAAAAAAATTAAAAAAGGTCAAAAAATCCACCACCCTTTTTAAAAGCAACCACCTTTTTCATTTTAATATATTTACATTCGGTTTTTTAAAAGCAATTTAAGTTTTCTAAATTAACAAATGGCTTTTTAGATGCTTAACTGCAGTTTGGTTGTTGTTGGTGGTATTTTACTGTTAAAGCTTTTCGACTATTTTTTTAAAGAAATTCCAGTGAAATAAATAATATTTTGTTGCATACGTTTAGGCCTGTAAATATTTCTGTGTGTGTAAATTTTAACAAAATATAAATTTTATTGTAATTTTCCAAAGTGCAACCTGTTTAAACATATGCTCATCTTTGCAGTCTACAATTGATAGTGGGTGGTTAACCACCCCCTGGTTGAAAACTCTGCATTAACCCAATATAAGCAAATAAACTTTGTAATGGGGGCTTAAAAAAATTCCCCCACCCCCAACTTATACCTTTTTTGTAAAGTTTGTTGCGCTTTTTATGCCGGCTGGCTGAATTTGTTTTATGACATTCTGTGTTTATACATATTTGGGGAAATCCTTGTTTATTGCAACATTTTATATTCCCTTATGTAACACAATCATGACTTAGAAAAAAAATGAAAAAAGAAAAATCTAAAACGACCAGTAGAATCACTGAAGCATATATTTATACATTATTTTAGAAAATTAGTTTCAAGTGTTTGGTAGTTTAAAAAACACAAAGTAAAAACTGACAAAACCAACAAACAGTAGCAGGCAATTTCCTGTTATGTTTTATAATGCATCTCATCCCCATTATCAACACCTTAAAGAGAAGTTTATAAGCCCTTTTCTTATGCTAGTAATGAAATGTATGAAAATAATTTTTTTTAAAATTTTTTTAATGTTTCGTCCTTTCATCCTCTATTGGAATCATCCCTTAAATGTTTAACATTTATTATGTATATTTTCTTTAGTTATAAATAAATAAATGCCTTTAGAAAAGTTTAAAAACTTTATTGTTTTTAAGTTATTTCAAAACAAATTAGTATTAGTTTTAATTATTTGAACTTAAGTTATTCGTAGATTTTTTAGGCTTTATTTTTTTCATTTAAATCAAATATCCCTTGCAACAATAAAATCTGTTAGTTCTTAAAAAATCAACGACCCTTTGCTTATGTAAAATTTATCAAAAGAAAAAGTCAATCAATATTATTTTACTAAGAAATTTCTCACTCCTTTAAACCCCTAACCAGCGGCCTTTTAAAAGCAAAATTTAACCCTTTACTACACGCACTAAGAAAATTACGCAACAACTTAAATGGGATCTGCTCCTTTTTACACCCCTCACATAAGTGATAAGGGTATATATCACTTTGTCATTCCGTTTGTAATTTCTTTATAATCCATTTCCGACCCCACCAAGTCAATTTAGCCATGTTCGTCTATCCGTCTGTCCGTGTTATGGTTGAAATCAACTTTCTGAAGGTACTGGATGTCGCATAGGCCTGTAAGTGGTATGAAACTGTCAGAAATATCTGCGAAAAATCGCTATTGAATCAGTTTTTTAATTTTTATACCCTTCACATAGTGATAGGGTATATATCACTTTGTCATTCCGTTTGTAATTTCTTTATTATTCATTTGCGACCCCATAAAGTATATATATTCTGGATCCTTATAGATAGGGAAGCCGATTTAGCGTTGTCCGTCTGTCCGTCTGTCCGTCTGTCCGTCTGTCCGTCTGTTGAAATCAAGTTTCCGGAGTCAAATAAAAAGATACAGACCAGTTAATGGTGTCAAACGATCACAAATATCCCGCTAACAATCGCTATTTAAAATCAGCAAAATCGGTTCACAATTGACCGAGATATAAGCGAAAACCCAGAGTAACCCATTTTTTTAGGACAAAATCGGTGCATATATCCCTATATATCTCAGTAAGTATAGTCACTCTTGCCACAAAACTTGGCACGGATACTCCTAAAGAAGGGACCTAAATATTGGAAAAATTTTTTTCAGATAGGACCAGGGGAAGGGGTATTTTTCCTACAATTGCACAAATGTCGTGAAATATTTTATGCGCTATATCTCGTAAACTATAACAGCTATCGACTTAAAATGTTCTACAAAAAGTAATTGTACGCAAAGATCTACACTTTACAGAAAAAATTTTTTGAGTGGGGGCAAAAAAAGGGGTAGCTCCCATACAAATCGACAATTGTTATAAAATATTCGATACGCTATATCTCGGAAACTATAACAGATATCGACTTAAAATGTTCTACAAAAAGTGATTGTACGCAAAGGTCTACACTTAAAAGAAAAAATTTTTTGAGTGGGGGCAAAAAAAGGGGTAGCTCCCATACAAATCGACAATTGTTATAAAATATTCGATACGCTATATCTCGGAAACTATAACAGATATCGACTTAAAATGTTTAACAAAAAGTAATTGTACGCAAAGGTCTACACTTTAAAGAAAAAAATTTTTTAGTGGGGGCAAAAAAAGGGGTAGCTCCCATACAAATCGATAATTGTTATAAAATATTCGATACGCTATATCTCGGAAACTATAACAGATATCGAAATGAAATTTCCTACAAAAAGTAATAATACGCAAAGATCTACACTTTAAAGAAACAATTTTTTGAGTGGGGGCAAAAAAAGGGGTAGCTCCCATACAAATCGACAATTGTTATAAAATATTCGATACGCTATATCTCGGAAACTATAAGAGATATCGACATCAAATGTTTGACAAAAAGTGATTGTACGCAAAGATCTACACTTTAAAGAAAAAATTTTTTGAGTGGGGGCAAAAAAAGGGGTAGCTCCCATACAAATCGACAATTGTTATAAAATATTCGATACGCTATATCTCGGAAACTATAACAGATATCGACTTAAAATGTTTGACAAAAAGTGATTGTACGCAAAGATCTACACTTTAAAGAAAAAATTTTTTGAGTGGGGGCAAAACAAGGGGTAGCTCCCATACAAATCGACAATTTTTATAAAATATTCGATACGCTATATCTCGGAAACTATAACAGATATCGAAATGAAATGTCCTACAAAAAGTAATTGTACGCAAAGATCTACACTTTAAAGAAACAATTTTTTGAGTGGGGGCAAAAAAAGGGGTAGCTCCCATACAAATCGACAATTGTTATAAAATATTCGATACGCTATATCTCGGAAACTATAACAGATATCGACTTAAAATGTTCTACAAAAAGTGATTGTACGCAAAGATCTACACTTTAAAGAAAAAATTTTTTGAGTGGGGGCAAAAAAAGGGGTAGCTCCCATACAAATCGACAATTGTTATAAAATATTCGATACGCTATATCTCGGAAACTATAACAGATATCGACTTAAAATGTTCTACAAAAAGTGATTGTACGCAAAGATCTACACTTTAAAGAAAAAATTTTTTGAGTGGGGGCAAAAAAAGGGGTAGCTCCCATACAAATCGACAATTGTTATAAAATATTCGATACGCTATATCTCGGAAACTATAACAGATATCGAAATGAAATGTTCTACGAAAAGTAATTGGGCAAGAAGGCCTACGCTTTAAAAAAATCTTTTTTAGTGGGGGCAAAAAAAGGGGTAGCTCCCATACAAATCGACAATTATTATAAAATATTCGATACGCTATATCTCGGAAATTATAAAAGATATCGAAATGAAATGTTCTACAAAAAGAATTTGGGCAAGAATGCCTACGCTTTAAAGAAAAAATTTTTTGAGTGGGGGCAAAAAAAGGAGTAGCTCCCATACAAATCGACAATTATTATAAAATATTCGATACGCTATATCTCGGAAACTATAAAAGATATCGAAATGAAATGTTCTACAAAAAGAAATTGGGCAAGAATGCCTACGCTTTAAAGAAAAAATTTTTTGAGTGGGGGCAAAAAAAGGGGTAGCTCCCATACAAATCGACAATTATTATCAAATATTCGATACGCTATATCTCGGAAACTATAACAGATATCGAAATGAAATGTTCTACGAAAAGTAATTGGGCAAGAAGGCCTACGATTTAAAAAAAATCTTTTTGAGTGGGGGCAAAAAAAGGGGTAGCTCCCATACAATTCGACAATTATTATAAAATATTCGATACGCTATATCTCGGAAACTATAAAAGATATCGAAATGAAATGTTATACAAGAAGTAATTGGACAAGAAGGCCTACGCTTTAAAGAAAAATATTTTTGAGTGGGGCAAAAAAGGGGTAGCTCCCATACAAATTAACAATTTGTATGAAATTTTCGATACGCTATAACTCGAAAACTGTAACAGATATCGAAATCAAATGTTCTACAAAAAGTGATTGGACATCAAGGGCTACGCTCTGAAGAAAAAAATTTTCGGATGGTGGGTGAAGAAGGGGTAGCTCTCATACAAATTAACAATTTTTATAAAATTTTTGATACGCTACTTCTGGAAAACTATTACAGCTATCGACTTCGAATATTCTACAAAAAGTAATAATCAAATAATTCAAACATTTTGGAGAAAAAGTTGGAGAAGAGCAGGGGGACTAGAGCATTTAACAAGTTTTATTAACCTTTAAATATGAATAATGTCGAAAACTTTTAAAACTCTCGACCTCAAATCTTCTTCATCTATTTCTATTATTCATACGAACGTTAAAATTTTGTTATTTTTTCTATGGACTTTAAAACTCGCACAAGGTTTTTTATTTTATTATTTACAAAATTACTCGGCTGGGTATATTTAAAGACCAATGTGAAGGGTATATAAGATTCGGCACAGCCGAATATAGCGCTCTTACTTGTTTTTTTTTAATTGCTCCCACAGCTTCCAGGGTTCTCCTTCGAAGGTAAAATGTAAGACCGATTTCAAATAATTTATCGTCCCAAACATTTTTGCGGAACGTACTTACCGTCTACCTCCAACCCCTAACATGGTTGCCATGAAAAAGAAGGTTAAAAACCTCTAAAACTTCTTTGTAGTCGCCCCTAAAGGAATAAAATGTATCACAGACGCCCATAAGTTTTTCCTCCCAAACGTATTCCTAGAATATACTTACCCCCTATCTCCATCGCCTAAGTGGGTTGATATACAAAATTTGCAAAAATAATGTAAAAATTCCCACAACTTTCTTAGCGTCAGCCCTAAAGCAATAAAGTGTTCGAGCAACCCCCATAAATTTCCCCATCCAAGTATATTCCTAGAAAATACCCCTGTCTTCACGCCCCAAGGGTGTTGCCATGCAAAATTTAAAAAAAGGGTAAAAACCTTACAACTTCCCCGGAGTCGTCCCTAAGGGAACAAAATTTATAACAGGCCCCCATTAGTTTTTCCTCCCGAACTTATTCCTAGGACATTTTTCCCCCTGTCTCCATCACCTAAGGGTGTTGCCATACAAAATTAACAAAAATTTTGTAAAAACGCCCATAACTTCTTTGGAGTCAGCCTTAGAGCAGTAAAGTGTACAACCGACCCCATTAGTTTCCCCTCCCAAACATATTTCTAGAAAATACTTAGCCCCTGTCTCCACGCCTTAATGCGGTTGCCATACAAAATTTAGAAAAAAAGGAAAAACTTTACAGCTTCCCCGTAGTCCCTCCTAGAGAAAAAAATGTATACCAGGCCCCCATTAGTTTTTCCTCCAAAACATATTACCTAAGGGCGTTGCCATACAAAATTTAAAAAAATTAGATTAAATGTCCCTACAAAATTTGATAAAAAAATTAGGGTAAAAACCCCTACAGCTGCTCTAATCACTCTAAGAGGGTTAAGATATGACACCGATTCTTCCTTTAAGAGCATAGTTTCTAATAAAACCCAACTTTTAAAACATTTTTTTGAATTTTTGATATTTGATTTTGAAAACCCTAACAAAAAATCTTTCAAGTGTTTATTGTTGAAGCGAAACCCAATATTTCTGTATCATCAGTTTCAGAACTTTGTACCAATTTGTTTGGGGCATATTTATGGATATTTTGAGCATAACAGCATCATTTTTTTGGCATATTTTTTCTTCAAAAGCATAATTTTCATACAACCAGCCTCCAAAGCATTTATTTATTTATACTAAATATGTTTTATTTTAAAGTGAAATAAAAATAATTTTGTTGGATTCCAGACAAATTTATTCTTTTTATTTTGTACAGAAACAAGTTGTTAAAATTAACTAAATTTGCAATAACAATATTAAGTCAATTGACATCTTTCTCCTGCAACATGATTTTAAAAAATATGTTTTTAAGGAAATTGTTGCCTTAGAAAATAACCTATTTTTAGGAACATCAAAATATGTTATCAGAATAATTTAAATAAATATTTTAAATAGAAAATGCTCTTTCTTCGGAACAGCCAGGGCTGGCTATTGAATTATACTGTTTGAAAAAATCATTTCTTTGTAAACATTTAAAATTTCCATCTCGATAGGCCTCACGCTGGAAATGCCGATATGTATTTCAATTGAAATAAGAAACTTTCATATCATCGCCTAAGAGGATCGTATTGTTTAAAATACAAAAATGGGTTTTATTCGTTAAGAGCTTTAATAATAAATTTACTATGTAAATTTAAAAATTAATGCTCCAAACATTTCTTTTTACCAACATAATTATATTAAGTTCCCCAAACAGCATTCTCTATTAAAAATTTAAACTAGTACATATGTACCTGTTTCCCCCTCTTACAAACAAATCAATCAGCAACCCCTTTTCTTTGGTGTTTTGTGAAACTTGACACTTGTATCCACTTAAGCCGCTCATATAAGCCTTTTATACAATGTTTAATTGACTTCGATTAATGTTAATTTGAATTCAACAAAAAAGGGTGAATTTAAAACTTTCTGTTAAATGACAAAATAAACAAAAGAACAATCACAGACACATGCACACAAATTATTACTCATTCTCCAAGTTTATCTCTTGATTACACAAATACTTTCAAAGTTAATAAAAATTTAAATTCAGTTTTAAAGTGCTTGTGTCCCCCGGGCGTATGTGTGCGTGTGTGTGAGTTGTATAGCAAAGTGTTCTTTGAAATTCGAAAGGTAAACAAATCAAAATTTCTAGCAGTTATTTAAGGTTAGCATTAACAGTTCAGGCGAATGTCAACAATATATAAGTGATTAAAAATGATTGTGATTAAAGCATTATAAAGGGAAATAATATGAGATTAAAATAAAAAAAATTTATTTTTATGCTGTTTTTTTAAGAGGCTTTTTTTTGAGAGATGGTGTTATTTTTAGTCCAAATATTTTATTACATTTTGTATATATTTTTAATTTTGAAGAAATGTCTTGTTCAAATAAAAAGTTTGTGAATTGTTTTAAAAATTATTTTTAGCTGTTATTAGGGCTTTTCGATGGTTATTTAGCTGAAAGGATTCACACACTACATTGCAGGCAAAATCTAGTACCAATATGTCATTACTCATTAAAAAATTAGTTGGCTTACAACAGAACTTAATTTATAATTTAGTTTAATAAAAACTTTTTTAGTGGCATTTAATTTATTTTTTACATTCAATTAAAATTATGCTTCTTTGTAGATTTTTATTTATTTTTTTATATTTTTTTCTCTAAAAAAATTTTTTTTTGCTTCTTTACAGATCGTACAAATAACAGTGACAACGTTGAAGCTTGCCGTAATTATCCAATTAATTATGAAGCAGAATCACTACCCTCTTACACCATCGTTTCCGGTTTGCCCACCTACGATGATGCCTTAGAAGAATTTCGCAAAGCGGGCATAATACTTACTTCTCCAATGCCAGTGATAAAAATTTTTGAGGCAAAAGAAACCAAAGATACCATCTACAATGTGGATCAAAATAATACAAGCGAATCCGATGACCTATCGGTGACTTCTTCTGTTAACACTTGCACCTGTGGTAGTAGTCTTAACAACAATAACAGCTCCTCTCAACAAACTTTGGCCACACCACCAGCCATTTCATCCGCCCTAAATACACAATTTATAGAACTTTCACCCAAACAATTGGCTGCCTTATCGAGAAAACGTTTATCACTGCAAATTGCTTTCCCGCCTGCCATAGGCCGCAATGCGCGTCCTAGAATAGATATGCGTAACAACTTGTTGCGCTCTCGAGCTATCAGCAATACTGCTGGCTACGATATAAATTTGCCACAATTACATCGTTCCTCCTCTTCGTTTTCGTTGGCGAATGAACGTCATAATATGCAGCTAATGCAGCAACGTTTAAAGCACAGGGGATCGTTATTTTGAAATGCCTTCAGACTTTACTTAAATTTTTTAGTTAATCGATTTAACATTTTAATACAAGTTATCAAAAAGAAAAAAAAAACATCCTTTAATTTCACTTAAAGGTTAAATGATAATTTTGGTTTTACTTAGGTTTAGATGATTTTATTTTTGTTTTATTTATTGTTTTTTCTTACTTTAAATTTTGGTTAATGTTAATTGTAAATAAATGTATATAATTTTAGTTTTAGAGATTGTTAAACAAATAAAGAAAAAGACAAAATTCAATGCATAAAAACTTTAAGAAAATTTACTAACATTTTTGATTGAGTGTAAGTATGTGCCAACAAATAACAGAAATCATAGTAAGAGGTGCAAGCAAAACATAATTGTGCATTTAACCATTGAAGCTATAAACAGCTTTAAGAGCTTTTTTCTGACTTATCTAAAAAAGCTTTTATTTACAATAAAAGTAATGTACAGTAGAAACCATGCTAAATGGACCATTTTCTTACTTCTTATATAAGGACAAGAAAACAATAGAAAAAAAATTTTTCAAACTAAAGAACCTTTTAAATAAATAATAGTTAAATAAAAAAAATTTTAATTGTACTTTAATAACGCTAAAGAAATATATACCAACATTTTGAAAAAAAAAATAAAAAATATATAAAAATAAAAAATTTCCTTAGTTAAATAAACTTTAAAATAGAACTGTAATACCTTTATAGAAACAAAAGTACAAATTTTCATTAAAATTGGAATGATAATATGGGTTCCCTTCATATAATCATTTTATTAATAGTTGCAAAAAGCTAATACAATTTTCATTATGGACGTTATGTATCTTGACAAATGTAATAAAAATTTAAAGCTTAATCGGGCCTAGGGTGAGGCAGCCTACCATATATCCTTTTTTTTTTATCAATAATGACCGAAAACTAATAAATTTTTTTCATGGCCTGTAATACATCTAGCGAATTAAATTTACAAATTTTGAACCAAATTGGAATTATGATAGGAATGCCTCCCATATATCCTTTTTTCTTAGAAAATAAATAATTTTAAATGGCGTTAAAGTAGATGTAGAGGCAAAAATTATTAATTTTAAGCAAAACTGCAGCGAGGATATGGGTGTCTCCCGTATATCGTTTGTGTTTTAACCAATTGCCTTTAACTAACAAAATTAGCCGTGGGCTTGTAATATATCTAAAGAAATAAAAATACAAATTTTGACCTGAATTGGAGCAAGAATAAGTCAATCAATTGCTTGAGAATAATAAAAATATAAATTTTAAGAGTTATTGAAGCAAGAATATGGGTGCCTCCCATATATCCTTTTTTAAAAAGCAATTGCCTTAGATAAATAAAATTTTGCATTTGTCTGTAACACATGTAGAGAGATGAATATAAACCAAAATCATATCAAGGATATAAGTGCATGGGAAAAAGTCTAAGAGGAAATCTGCTGTGGGTGGAGGCATATTAATTGCACATTGCAGGGTACTGCAGGCTGAACTGTTGGCGATAGGCAAAGTGGCTAACTGGCTACGGTGCTACAACATGTTCGGCAGAAATATCGGAATCTTCACCGACAGCCCTGCCGCCATCAGGTCTAATACTGATGTATACTGCACATTACAGCTAGTCCCCGAATGCCGGTCATCCTTCAACTGGATAGCGATGCATTCTAACATCACCCTAGCGTGGGTGAGAGGACACGGGACCATTGCGGGCATTGCCGATACACTTGCTAAAAATGGTGCAAAATTGAATAATGGGGCAATTGATCACTTCTGTTTTATTCCCCTTTCTTCCTGTAAGTTTCGAGTGGATGAATACGCAAAAGGCATCGCAGAGGCTAGATGGTCCAACGAGCCTAGATGTGAAACCACTAGAAGACGTTCCAAGTCTCTTCTTAATCTGGATTAACAAAGAATAAAGGAAACCGTGGCCGAAATTACCGATTTGGTACCCATGTCAGTAGATTTGGATTGCCTCAACGACTTCTATGGAAGCTGTCAGGACAACTCGAAAAAGAGGAGACTGAAAATATAAATCCCCTCTTGTGCTTCTGTCTGCCGCTGGATGATATTCGGATTAGGCAGTTTGGATACCGATAGACTAAATACATAATAATAAATAAATAAATCTATTATCTCATATAATTTCTTTTTTTATTAGAAGAAATTATTATTTTCCGTTAATGTTGAAAGAAACTTTCAATTTGAAAAAAGCAGATTTTTCTACCGCTACTAGCCGAGTAGAATGCATTTTCGGAAAATAATAATTTCTTCTAATAAAAAAAGAAATTATATGAACTAAAGCCAAACTAAAAATCAAAAATTTGTATTAAAAACAATTAGTTCAACAATAAATAAAAATTAACATATAAATCTATTATCCTTTGTCATGAATAGCGGTTGTTGCGAGGACAGGTACCAATTCAGGGCCAACTATATACATTAATCTTTATTTCTATCTTAATTTGTCTAATCCAAGCTAATCTAATTTAATTTTAAATGTCTTTTTCTCTTCCTATCTTTGTATTCCCCAAGTATCACCAAGTCACCTAAGAAACTGACCATTTCCACAACGGCTTGTTCTACCTAACCTAACCTATGGGTGCATCCGTTATATTCCTTTTTCAAAAACAATGACAGTATATTAATAAAATTTGCCTAGAGACATCTAAGAAGACAAAGACAAAAATTAAAAAAAAAATCCAGGGAAGGATACAAGCGTTTAGCATATCCTTATATCCTAACTGCCTAAGATTATTGCAATTTAGGATGGGATTATAATACATTTTAAGTAACAAAAATATAAATTTTTTAACAAAATCTTAGCAAGGCTTTGAGTGTCATCCATATATCCTTTTTGTTAAATAAAAGCCTAAAGCTGGTACAACTTAACATAGGGCTGTGGAAAATCTTTTGTGACAAAAATACTTATTTTCAACAAAATCGAAACAAGGATATGAGTACGTATACTATATCCTTATAAATAAACAAGTTCCTTACATTAATAAAATTTGGCAGGTTGTTGTAATGCACTTAGGGAAAGATTAAAATAAAAATTTTAAGTAAAATTAAAACAAGAATATTCATATACTTTACATATCCCTTTTAATACAATTAAGCCTTATATAAACGAAATCTGCTATGGACAGAAATTTCTCTTGAGACATAATGATACAAATTTTGACCAAAATCGAAGCAAGGATATGGATGAATTTTACAAATCCTTTTAAATAAACAATAGCCCTAAAATAATAATATTTGGCTTGACGTTGTTTTAGATGTAAAAAACCAAAAATTTATATTTTAAACAAAGTAAAAGCCTTTCACATTTTCTTTTTAACAAACAACTTCACAGCTACCATATGAGTGCATACATCAATAGAGGGTCTCACTTTCCCCATTGCTTAAATGCGCCAGGCTTACGTGGCCTAGCTGTCCTGGAGGTCTTTTTTAATACTCAGTTTAAGGCCACTATTAATGTAAATAAAAGAATTTATTTTCTTAAACATTTTTTTCACATTGAATAGATTTTTTTAAACTTCCAATTTTTATTTTTTTATTTTATTCAAATTTAAATTGTTGAACAAGCAAAAAACAGCAAATCAAAACCTTCAATTAACTAACTTTAGGAAAAAATAAATGTTATAGAAATTTTTTTGTTTAATATAAACAATTATATGATTTCAACGTGACACTACATAATGCAGTTTGCAATGTTTTTACATTAAATATTTGTTTAAGCAAAATAATTTATTTAAATTGAATTTGTTTTTTCTTTTTTTGTTTTGTTGCAACATAATTGTTTCGAATTGCGATAATCCTGCATAATGCACATAATTTAATTATTAAAATGTTGTCACACAAATTTTTTCAGTTAATTTTTCCTCCATGGTTTGCTTGCCGTTTAATATTTAATTAGTTTAATAATAAATTATGCTACAAAATCAAATAAAATTGTGTATTTATTTGTCAAATTGTTTACTTAAAGTAAAAAAAATATATAGTTTAAGAACATAAAAATATTATTATTTATAATATTAATCATACATGTACATTGGATTGCAAAATTATTTTAATGTAAAAAAGTTTTTGCAAAGAAACAAAATAGCTACATTTTAAATTCAGGAAATAAAGAATGATTTTAAAATGTTTTAATTTTTTTCTTTAAGTAAGTTTTAGATTGCTCTAGCTAAATACATAATTAAATGCAAGATAATTAAAAAAAAAATACTTATTACATTCTTAAACATTTAAACAAAATTTATTTAAGAAATTAAATTTTTTTTATCTTAATTAAGAATTTTTAGAGTTTCTCTCTAATCTCTCTGCTGTTAAATAATATTATTAATTTTTTTTATACTAACGTAACAAAAACATAAAAATTTATATTTTGTTTAATATTTATTAACATTTTTTCTATTAAAATATTATTAATCATTTTTACTTTAAAAACATATCAAAAAAAACTTTTAAACAACCCATTCAATATTTGTGCAAGAGTACAAAAACAAAGTTTTTCTCCAAAAAACAATTTTTTGATGTAAACAACAACAATTATTAAACGACATAAAATACATTCCACATTATACTACCACTTAAACCGGTTTCTTAAGAAACAAAACGAATTCGTTAAAAACAAAGTTAACGAACGCTAATTACAAACATGTCTTCGTATAATGTTACTGGGTTCATATACATAAATATAAGAATAAAGAGTTAAGGAAAAATAATTAAATAAAGACGCAGTTAAATCTTTGTAAAATGTATGAAATGAAAATGCAAGTTTTGAAAGACAATATTGTAAACAAAAATATCAAAACCATTACATATAAGAAAAGAAAACAAACAGATAAGCAAAGCCAAAAAAAAAACACTTACACAACTAAATGTTTGCAAGTATATGTATGAGTAAAGGCAAAGTTTAACTATTGTTTACTTTTCAGTTATAAAAATACAAAACGATGTCTGTTTGTACCCCGTAATACCCTATGGTTATTAAAAAGAGAGGACTAGAGTGCGTTTTGTTAAAAAAAAATATTTTAAGATAATAGCATTAAAAAAACATTGGTTATCATTACTGTTAATAAATTTTTTTTTTAATTTTTAAGATTTCTTATTAAAAATGCTTTGTGCTTTTTGACGTCGCATATGTTTTTACTTTTTTCTATATGCATACATACATACATTTGTTTTTCTAGTTAAAGTGTTGTGAAGCTTTTATTTGAATTTATTTGTTGTTTGTGTGTTTAAAGATATTATTGCGTATTAGTATTTTTAATTTTATTGTTTATCTGTTTGTTGAACTACTTAACGTATGAATAACTTGAAATTAAGTTCAAAAAGCATAATTTTAAGGCCCATTTAAACAATTTCTTTGCTTTTTAATATTTATCAAATATGTATTTAAATACCTATGTACATATGTATGTAATTGGAAAAATATTTTAAAAGATCATTTTTTAACCTTTTTTTAATAGTTTTCTACGTTTTAGAAAGTTTTTCCTATTTTTTAAGTACAAAAAAGTCATAGTATAAAATTTGTATTACAAAAAAAACTTATTCGCCGTTGAAACTTAAAGTAAATAAGAAAAAAGTCTTTTAGGCTTGTAATTTTAAACAAATGAAATAAATAAATATATGTGTAAATACCTTAAACTTTATGTGGGCATATAAGTAAGATGATTATTTCAATTTATCACCTTATGATCTCCCTTTCTTCTATCATTAGGTGTTGCTTTAATAGACACATAAATATTGAATGCTGTCATCATTAATAAACAATACCACAAAAATTTAAACAACAAAAAAAATATCTCTTACTTCATTTGCAACTGCTGCTGCCAAACAAAAAAGTAGTAGAAACACCTGATGCCATGCAATTTACGTATATAAACAATATGCATTTGTGTTTAATGTTAACCGTTATCATTATTTTCTTCTCCTAAATATGTTGTGAGTAAACGAGAGTGCTTATGTACACGTGTTTATTATGAAAGAACAAAACTCCATTTGCATATAAAAACAACAAAGAAATCGTTTTATTTTTTTCTGTTATTAAGCAACAACAAGCAATATTGTTAGGTGTGAGTATAGACATAACGAAAGTAAAAATGGTTTTTTACCGTTTTTACGATATTTTAAAAATTTTGTTTTAATTTTTTCACCCATATTTGTCCCCCTATTTTAAATTGTTTTTAAGTACCAATTGTGGTTTTTTACATCTTTTAGTTAATTAAATTTTATTTTGTTAGATGATTTGAGGTTTTCTTAAATTAGACACGACTATATGTGTATGCTAAATATAGCTTTGACGGAAAAAATTAAAAAAATTATTTAAAAACCCTTATGAAAATATTAAATACCTGTGTGGATATACTTTTTGCTTTAAAAGAGGTTTACAAAATATGTAAAAAATATTTTGCTTATGTTCCATAAAGACTTATTATTTATTTATTAAAATATTTGAGTTAACAAAAAAAGTTTGTTTTAGATTTTGTTTAAAAAAAAAGTAAACCTTAAATTTTTTTAAAAAGTTTAAATAAAAATTTATTTTGATTTACATAAAAAAAATTAAAAATACATATGTATTTAAAAAACCATAACCATTTTTTAAACCATTTTTTAAAGCAACATATCGCTTTTTTAATATTAGTACCGAAATGAATGTAAAATTGCACCGTTTTATATAATCAGTTTCACGAAAAACGGCCCAAAATTGTGAAAAATATTTTTTTTATTAAAAATAGTCGATGAATTTACGTCTTAAAGAAAAGGAAAATTTTTAAAATATAAATAATTTGGTTTATTTTGTATTTTTATTTAACTTACAACAGTTTAAAATTATTTCATACTGAATAATTGGTTTTTCTTTTTTTAGCTTTGATGAAAATGGCACACCCGTCACATTTTCTAAATGGGTTTTCTTTAATCAAAAAAGTTTTTTGTAGTTTATTTTCATATTGTTAGCTACCGTAAGCCCTTAATCAATAACATTTAACGCATATCGATCAATAAGTCAAAATTCGCTGAAATTCAGTCAAGTGGTCATTGTCAGCATAAATCATGTTTTTTCAGTGTCTTCTTGTTACTATTCGCTTAAAAACATACCATCATTGAAAATCATAGTCTTTTTATACAGTCAAATCCCGTTAATTCGTACCCCGATAAATCGTAATTCCCGATAATTCGTAATAAACTGTCGGTCCCTTGAAAAAATCTCGTTAATTCGCAAAATTTCCATACATTTTGGTCCCCTCGCTAATTCGTAATTTTTTTTGAAAATAAAATCTTCTTTACCTCTTATAAATCGTAATTGTTTGCTAACTACCACTTATAATTCGTAATAAAAACAACAGAAACATGAAAAGAATGATTTTTTGTTTACCGCTATTTTTTTGCGTAGGTTTTTACTTTTGCTTGTGTGTGTGTTTATTTTCTTAAGATCAGTTTGTTACATCAGGGTTTTTAATATTTTTTTTTTATCGTTTTATTAAATAAATTGAAAAACCCCGTTAATTCGTATTTATTTTATTTTAATCCCGTTAAATCGAAATCCCGCTAAATCGAAAACCCCTATAATTCGTAAGAAATTGTCGGTCCCTTGCGATTACGAATTATCGGGATTTGACTGTATTAAAATTTTGAACTGTTTGTGTAAAAAGCGAAAATGTGAGCAAAATGGTCACACCCCATGTCACATAAAATATTTTGTGTGAGCGCCTTTGAGTATGCTTTATCTTTCGGTTGTTAAAAAAAACTAAACTTGAGGCTGTAAAAAAAACAAATTACTGTATTTTGTTTCAGCTCTCACTTCTACGTAAGCACTAATACATGCACACACTCACTTCCACCTAAAGCTGCATACATAGATGAGCATGAGCCAGTTTTACGGCACCAAGAAAATTTTAGAATTTTTGGAAAAATTCCATTTAAACATGCTTTTTTCTTTTATTAATATTGTTTGCCTCTCTGTCTGTCTTTTCTTTTGAAAAATGGGCTTAAGCAAAAAATGACCTTGTCTGTTTAATAAGTATGTAATATGAAGACATAAAAAGATGTTTTTTGGTTTTTAAATTAAGCACAAAGTATAAATGCGGACAAAAAGTTTAATATATAGGTAAGTAATAAACTAACTTAAAAACGTTTTAAGCTAAAAAAAGTGTATTTTGGAACAAATTTACGGAAACTGGTGAAAAAGTAAAAGTTTCTTAAAGAGAAAAAATCTTATTTGGATCAGATCATGGAGTATAGTTATTTCTATAAAAGAAATGAAATTTTTGTAAAAATATCTGCTTAAAAGAAATTTAAAATTACGTTAATTTTTATATAAAATTTTATAACAAGATTAATGTAAACAAGTGAAAAAGTTGTAGTCGGTCATACCCGACCACATTATTTTTTACACCAAAACTTGTTCTACAATAAGTATCAACGTATGCAGATTGGCATTTTTTGGCCAATGGATCATAATTAGAACTAAATTTTTTTTAAGAAAAAATTTTTTTGATATTGAAGCACAGTGTATTGATTGCATATAATGAGAGACCTAAAGTATTACAAAAAAAATTGGCATACATAATATAATTGATATAATACGTACATATATCCAGATATAAAATTCTAAAATTTGATTCGTGTCCTTTCCATATATCCTCACAATAAAAGTTATTATTTTGTATTATTTGTACAAATTTCTTTCAATTGCAAGCAAGGATGCGCCCTCTTACCTCAAAAAAGTCTTTTTTCAAAAAGGAAAAAGAAAGTAAAAACCCAAAAAAATCACTTAAATTGGGCACGAATATTTAATTTGAATATATATAATTAGTTCCAAATTTTTATCACTTAAACACAAAAGATTCGGATCCTTTTTCATTGTTTGAAGTGAAAACTGCCATAACGGAGAAAAAATATTGATAGTTTAGTGAAATTTTGCACCGAAATAAGCTATTACAGGTTTCATTATCTATTAAATTTTTTTTAATCCTGAGCAAGGATTCGTCTTCCTCAAAAATGTGCTTTTTCCCGAAACAAAAAATAATTTTGTTTTATTTAAGCATAGATTCTTTGTTTGATTTAATAAAATAAAATCTAGATTTTAATCATTTAAACACCAAGGATTTATATCCTTCTCATATATCCTTTAAATTGATTGATGCAATTTCGCAGAGATATTAGTTGTAACATATTTTCATATATGCCCAAAATACTGTGAATTCCGAGCAAGGATACGCCAAGCTCGAAAATGTCCTTTTTCAAAAAAGAAAGAGCAAAAAATAAAAAATCCTTTAAAAATAAGTACGAGTACTTTATATGTTTAAATATTATTACACTCAAATTTTTATCACTTAAACGCCAAGGATTCGGGTCCTTTTTTGTTCTTTGAAATGAAAACTGTTATACCGGAGAAAAAATATTGACAGTTTAGTAAAAGTTAGTGCAGAAATTAGCTTTAACCTGCTTCATTGTGTGTTCAAATTTCTTTCAACTCCAAACAAGGTACCGTCCACCTCAAAAATGTCCTTTTTCCCAAAGGAAAAAAAGGGGAAAAAAATAAAAAGAATTTTTATTAATCAAGCATGGATACTTTATTTGATTAAATATAATTATACCTAGATTTTGACAATTTAAGCAACAAGGATTCGAGTCCTTTCCATAAATTTTTAAAATAAAGATTGCCATAATAAAGAGGAAAAAGTTTGTTGAGCATAATGAAATTCTTAACATACATTTTTTATATGTTTCATTACCCGTCCAAAATAATTTCAACTCAAAGCCAGGATGTAAAAATTAAGAAAAAACAATACCTTTTTAGAATTAGGCATACATACATACTTTAATTGATAAAACATAATCAAAACCTAAAATTGGATCACTTAATTTCTAAGGATTCTTATCCTTGTCATATATCCTTAAAATCGTAATTACCACAGTGTAGACAATATTTCGAAATTAAGCTATCGAAATTCTGTAGAAATATTAGTAATGGCGTGCCTTTTAATCCATCCAGGTTTATATTAATGCCGAGAAAGGATACCCTTAAATCAAAAATATCCTTTTTAAAAAAAGAAAAAGGAAAAAGCGAAACATGAAAAAAACTTTTAAATCAAGCAGGAACAATTAATTTAATAAAATATAATTAAACATTGATTTTACCCACCGCAACACTAAGGATTTGCGTCCTTTTCATATATCCTTAAAATAATAGTTTCCAAACCAGCGAGAAAAATACCGATAGATTAATGAAATTTTGTAGAAATATTGATAATAACATGCCTTACAATCCATCAAAATTTCCATTACCTCCAAGAGATGATACGCCTACCCCCTGCAGAATGTTTTTTTTCAAAAAAATTAAAGTTGTGCTGCCAAAGAGACTTTAATACAAAAAAGCATAGTATATTTGGGAAATTTCAAATTCGTTTAAAATTACTTTATATTTACTTCTATCAAAATCGTGTCTTATTTCATTCAAATAACTTTACTTTCAAATGCAATTAAATCAGTAAAAAAAAATACATTAAACAAACGAAATTAAAAAAAAATCCACCACCCTTTTTTAAAAAGTAACCACTTTTTATTTTATTTTCTTAAACTCTATAAATGCCTTAATATATTCACATTCAGTTTTTAAAAGCAATTTTAGTTTTCTAAATTAACAAAAATTGCTGAGAATGCCTTTTTAGCTGCTGTTCGGTTGTTGTTGGTGGTAGTTTTAATAATAGATTCTCCACTGTTTTTTAATGGAATTTCATTCAAATTAATAACATTTTGTTACATGCATAGTCTTGGGCTTTTAAATATATGCGTGTGTGTGTGTGTAAGTATGTGTACGTGTAAGTTTACAAAATGTACATTTCATTGTAATTTTCTAAAGTGCAACCTGTTTAAACATATGCTCATCCTTGCAGTCTACAATTGATGGTGGGTGGTAAACCACCCCCTTGCTTAAAGTTTTGCATTAACACAATTTTAGCCCATAAAATTTGTGGTGGGAGTTTGAAAATTCCCTTCCCCACCTTTAATTCATACCCTTTTTGTTAAACAAAGATTTGTTGCGCTTTTTATGCCTGTCTGTCTGGCTGAATGGCACTAAATTTGTTTTATAACGTCTAAGAAAGGTAATCCTTAAAAAACCGGTACAACATTTTGTTTTAATATTTGGGGAAATCCTTGTTTATTGCAGCAATTCCCTTATGTAACACAATGGTGACTCAACTTATTTGATTTTTGAGATGTTCAAATGTAAAATTCAAAGAAAATCGAAGACTAACTGAAGTAAGTAAACATTAATTTTTAAGATTTGTTTCGAATGTTTGGTATTCTTAAAAAAAAAAAAAAACACAATAAACAATAGCAGAGAATTCCCTGGTACGCTTTAAAATGCATCCCACCCCCATTTTAACACTTAAAAGGAGAGTTTGTCTGATGTCCTTTAATCTTCTATTGTCAGCATCCCTCAAATATTTAACATTTATTGACTGGTTTGAATTTCTTAGGAAAACTTAAAGCCTTAAAAATTTAATTTCATGGAACAAAAAACTTTTGCTTATCTTTTTAATACTAAATTTAAATTTGGTTCGAAATAGGAAAATATTTTGTTCCAACAAGTCTTTGAAAAAAAGAAAATTTATTGTTTTACTTTTATCTTAGACATTTTTGAGCTAATATTTGTTAAAAAATATTTTATTTAAAGACATTTCTTAGACACTGTTATTTCTTAATTTATTAACAAATCACTCAGCAGCCTCTTTTTGTGAAATTTGACACTTGCATCCACTTTAGCTGCTCATGTAAGCCACTTAAGCAATATTTAATTGACTTCGATTAATGTTAATTAGAATTTTTTTAAAAAAGGGTATAATATACAAAAGAACAATTAAAAATGAAATGTATGTGCGTCCGTTACTCTTTCTTTTACTCAGTTTTTTAAGTGTTAGTTGCAATTCCAAATGTAAACAAATCCAAAGCTTTAACAGTAATTTACCCTGCCGTTACACATGGCTATACTCTCATAAAATGTTTGTACACTTATTATAATATTTTCCAAAAGTTTAAATGTTTAAGTGAGAAAATAAGATAAAATGTGAGTGTATTAGGTTTTTTTACTGGTTCCGTCATGTTTAAGCCCTAAGTTAAAGTTAACAGTTTATGATGATGTTAACAACAAAATGTTGAAATAATATACCAGATGATTTCAAGACGAAGTGAAGGAACCACTATATTATTGTTTTCTTTTTTATATATGATGTTTGACACTAAAAGGGAAATTCTTTTTCAATAGATGTGTCAAACTTCATAAAAGAAGGAAAAAGTAAGAGAGTCAAAAATGCCTGTACGAATTGTGGCCACCTGATTTCAATATGAATATGATCATGGTCAAATAACTATCAGGTCGTATCAGTGAGAACATATAGTTTTCGCATCCTTTACAGTTTTCTTTTTTCATATGTAAATTGACACACTAACGCTTGCAATTTTTTCTTTTATGACCTGGAAAGTGCCAAATTCCATTTATAGAAAATAACAAAATTAACAGAGGTTCAAAGCCTCTTCTTTTACTGCTACCATCTAAAGAGGTATTTAGCCATAAATGTCATGGTCAAATAACTCATCAGCAGAGATATCAGATCTGGCGAGATCTCGTCAAACGTGGCGATTAAAAAACTTGTTTGGCGTCCTTATTTTCATTTTGGTGATATGGATATTTTTTGACGATTTAGAAAATAGTTGGCGATTTTGTTGGCTACTTTTTATATGAATTTTTATAAAATTTAATACGAGCAAATATTAATTTTCTTCTGGTATTCTTATATATGAATTTTGAGGCATATAAACGAACAAATTATTATTGTTATTATTCCAACTAGTAATGCCTGTGTTGAAAAAATATTTTCAATAATGAACTTCACTAAGACTCAAACTTCTTGAATTGAATGGAACATGTTTCACTTCTTTTGTACTCTCGCAAGATATGTTGAATAAATTCGATTCCCACACCACGTATTCCAAAAAAGAAGACAACGAGAAATGCCTTGACGATGAACTGTATAGCGTTTTCGATATATTGGAGCTTGACACACTAACTTATTAACTTATCATCAAAGATTTGCAGACAAAAAAAATAAATAAGAGAAATTAAAAGCATAAAAAATTTTATATGTAGTTTTAGTTTAGTAGTTTACTAATATCTTTTCATGAGTGTAATTTATTGTACTACAGGAAACGGAAATCAAAATAAAAGTTGTAAGCAAAACATAATTGTGTATGTTAAAAATTAAGATAAAACAGCTTTATGAGCTTTAAAGTTGTTTTTAAAACTTATTTAAAAAGCTTTTTTATTAACAAAGGGAATTATCTACAAAAGAATCCATTTTTACATTTTACAACAAAAAATTACGCTTAATTTTAAAAAAATTTAAGAGGACAAAATTTTTAAAAAACTAAATTTCAATAAATTATCGACGATTATTCGAACTCTTTCCGTTTATGTGAAAAAAATGCGAGCAAAATTTCATACCGATACCAAATGCACAAGGTTTTTTTGGGTGTCAATATGACTTCTAAGTGAGAACCAAGCTAGTATGCCAATTATGATTAATTTCGATTGTTTTAAGAAAAAAAGCTAGTGGAAGAAAGCATCGGAGTGTCAAGTATAGTAAACCATCTTGGTAGCATATAGTAGATTTTTTCATAACCAATTTTTCAATATAAAAAAGATTTTTTAACTAAATTTTCATAGAAAATCAGGGGCCGAATCGTCATGTACGTCATGAATCAGTATTTAAAATCTGTTTTAAATTTTCTCTTTTATTTACTTCTTATTTACTCTTTTGGCAAAATTAACTACTTTTTTTGGAGTTTTACATTTTTTATCAAAAAATTATTTATTTTTTATATACTATACACTCAAAAAATTATTTATGTAAAATCAACTTAATATGCTACTTAAAATAACTGGATATTTATTTAAAAACCCTTAAACAATATATTCTTAAAAATGAACACAATATTTCCTTTAAATTCAGACATCAAAAAAAATTAACTTACATAAACTTAACTAGATTTTCTGTTATTAACAGCAAATCACGTTTAGTTATGGGGTTGTTTTCTATGAGAGTCGTTTTCTGCTTAAAGTTGCAGTCGTGTTCTGTTTCATCACTAAGTGGAGTGGATATAATAACGATTTGAACTTTCCGCCATAATCATACAAAGTGGGCCGAAAGCAATCATCCTATTGGAAGATGCTTTTAATTTACTTTTTTTTGTGGGGTTTCTTGTTCCGTGCTTACGTAAACAAATCCAGAAACTCTGGAAGCTTCCAAGGACAACATTTGACACGAGCGCGAGCATCTGTCGCCCTCAGTTCTCGCCGAAGTGATAAAAAATGCCTGAAACCAGCCCGTTTAGCAATTAATTGTAAAGGCATCCATTTGGCCGATATCATCTTCTCGACTTGACCAATTCTAGAGATTTAAATAAACATAATCAAAAAACAGAATCGACGTTTTTCATTTAGAAGAAAAAACAGATCCAAACAACATTGGATCTTTTAGCTCACCTTGTACCTTTAATGCCAGAAAAATACTTTTTATTAACACATTATTTCAATTCTATCGTAAACAATTTAAAATTTTTTTTCAAAACTAATAAATGTTTAAATATTACTAATTACGCCCAAAAACTTTTTATTTTCATAAGAACAATGGTTGCTCGTTAATATTATTGAAATATAATTCCAATCACTAGCATAACACATTAACAATGATAAAAAGGCAAACATACAGACAGACAGATAGACAAACATTTGGTTGTGGTCAAATTGGCTGTTTTGGTTGTTGACTTTTAAATTGTAGACTTTTGTTAACTCAAATGCTACAAAAATATATGACGTGTCCTGTTTATATGCCACGTCATACGGGTACGCATTTCAACATAGTCCAGGTTGTTGTGAATCTTTTATTCAATACGTTCGGTTTTTTATTTAAGACAGGGAAAGTACGGAAGTTAAATTCTAAACAAGTTTTAGTTGTTGCTACTTATATATTTGTATTTATTAAAAAAAATATTTAATAAAAATATTTTTAATTTTTTATTTTGTTAAAATAAGTAATTAAGTATAAGTGAAATGTTTGCAAACAAAAATATCCGTTTATTTCAATTTTCCGCTCAAAGTTGTTTAAATGATTAAAGAATTAACGAAGAAGATAACAAAGCAAGATAATCTTTATATTAAAAAATTAATAAAGAATTAAAAACAATATTAATGTAATAAAAATCTAAAAATAAGTATGAAAATATAAGCAGGTCGTTTTCGAATATATTATACCCAACAACTTATCTTTACTTCACTACGTCGCCATTGAATATTTCCTTTTCACAGTGTACGATCTCATTTGCTAAATATTTTTTCCAAAAAACTATAGCCACTCCTCCTTCCAACAGGAAAAAAATGTAAATTTGCTTGCCTTAAAAAAGGGCAGCATGATCAAATAAATTTAATAAAAATATTTAATAATAATTTTGTTGTTGTTTACAAATATATTGAAAAACTATAGAGTGATTAGAGACGCGTTTCTGCGTTTAAGCCGATAAAAGTTAGCTTCAAAAGTCGGGGAAGAAATTTAGGAGGATAGCGATGCCAATCAGCAACTTAAATCTATCCATTTGGCAACGAAACAAAAAAATATCGCCAAAGATGTTTTTGGGTCGGTGGCAACAAATACTCGCATTTCGATACGTGATCCCGGAAGGTCCTTGGTGGGACTATAGACACTTTCAAAGTCAGATTTTATTGGGTCCGGGGACACTATGACTTAGTTGGCATAAAATTACCGTAGCGGCTCGACCCAAGATGTGACATATGTATAGGGAGGAGGCTGTGAGACCACCAATGGGTTAATATTTCTCAAAGACAAGGACATGGATGTTTGACATGACGAATGCTCAGTGGGGAAACACGAGCAACTACAGGTGGCTGGGAATATGTGACCGTGGCTGAGCTCTGCAGGCACTAGGTTGCTCAAGCACTTAAGAAGAATTGGGCTAAAGGGCATAATTGGACTGGGAACTGTTTGGTTAGGGCTATGACGAGCAACTGAGATCGCGGCATTCCACATAATTGCAGAATGTATGATGAAGAGAAAGAATTAGAGACGATTGTTTTTCTTACCACTTATTTTTCTCTTTACTTGATGCCTTATTATACCCTTCACATAAGTGATAAGGGTATATATAAGTTTGCCACTCCATTTTTAGTTTCTTTAATACCTATCCATCTGCGACCCCATAAAATATATATTTTCTTGGTCCTTAGAGATAGGGAAATCGATTTAGCGATATTAGCGATGTCCTTCTGCCCGTCTGTCCGTCTTATGGTTAAAATTACCTTTTTTGAAGCACGTCGATGCCGCATAGACACGTAAGTGATATCAAACCATAATAAATATCTGTGAGCAAATCGCTATTGAAATTCAGCAAAATCGCTGTTTATTTCTATAAAATTTTTTAAAACAAACCTCCAGAGCAGGGAGTTGCCCCGTACAATGTGCAATGTAAGATCGGCCCCCATAAATTTTTCCCCACCAACATTTTTATGCAATTTACTTACACCCTTTCTCCTACCCATGACAGGGTTGCCCTGGAAGGTTAATTTTTGTAATTTTTTTTTAAATCGCTTCTACAGCTTTTAGGGTGCTCCTACAAAGGTAAAATGTAACACTGACCCCAAATTAATTTTCCTCCCAAACATTCCTGTGAAACATACTTATTCCTTATCTCTGGCTCCTAACATGGTTGCCGTACAAAGTTATAAAAAAAATGGGGTAAAAACCCCCTAAGACTTCTCCGGAGTCGCCCCAAGAGAAACAATATATATCACATACTCCCATTAGTTTTCCCTCACAAGCATATTCCTAAAACGTACTTAGCCCCTATCGCCTTCACTTAAGGGAGTTGCCATACAAAATGAACAAAAATTTTTTATAACGCCAATAACTTCCCCAGAGTCGGCCTTAGAGAAATAAAGTTTGCCTTCCCAAATATATTCCTAGAATATACTTACACCCATCTCCATCGCCTACGGGGGCTCCCATACAAAGTTTTGAATATTGTAATAAATCCCCCCCCCCCCTCCCTACAGCTTCCAGGGTGCCGGGGATAGGTCGAATGAAGGACTGATCCTCCCTATCACAACTCCATAAGGTGGTTGCCACATAAAATTTAAAAAAAATTTGGGTAAGAACACCTGCAACTTCCCTAGTAACCCTAAGAGGGCTAAAATTTGACACCGACCCCTAATTAAAAATTAGACATATTTCATATGAAAGAAAAAAATGGACAAAAATAAAAAAAGTTCGAGGTTTCGAAAGGCCAATGTAAAGGGTATCTAAGATTCGGCACAGCCGAATATAGCACTCTTACTTGTTTTTCCTTTTTCTCAATTTTTCTCTTGAAGGGATGTACAATAGATCCAGGAGGTCTCTGAGATTCGATGTATGAGAGGCTAAACAAATAATGCCTGCTCAAAAACCCGCGCGCCATCGATTTTGAGTCGGTCGGCTTGTGTTATTGGTTTTAGCTGTTTTTAACACTACTTGAGATTTTTTGCAACAACAAAATGCATGTGTTTGTTTTTGTTGCCGCCGTAAGACTACCTGGTTAATAATGCCATGATCAGGGTAGTCACCTTTACTCTTCTATATCATCATTCAAACCAAAACATTTTCATTTAAAAATAAATATTTTTAAAGCTTAACTTCTCCTTTTTAGATGGTTTAAGTTTCAGATAAATCCAACTAATATTTTAAAAGTTATTTTATATTGAATTTTTGTCGGAAAAATATTAGACATGTTACATTGTACACATGTTGTATGTGTTAATGTTCAATCGGACAATGGTATATATTGTGCTTGCAAGCGGATTAGAGCTTAAAAAGCTTTCTGTGCGCGTTTTTAAAGTTGTTTAACAAAAGCTTGTTGGAAATAATTTTCTTACGTTTATTTCGGCTTTTACGAAATTTTTAATTAAATTAATGAATTTTTTTGTATGAAAATTCTATTTTAAAATTAAATATTTTTAAAATTGCAGGAGTAAAATGTTTTCTTACACTGAATTTATTACAATCAAAAATCGTTTAGATTTTTTTAAATAAATTAAGGAGTTTTATTTTTAAAAACTATTGAATAGAATAATATTTAATGACATTATTTGTTTAACTCTTTTTATCACCCTTCACAACCCAAAATGTCATACGTTAATTAAAACCCCTGTTCACACTTGGGTACCTTGTTAGCACTTTCTCACTTCGTTTGTAATTTTTGTATTTCGGATCCTTATAAATAAAGAGAAAAATTTAATCCTGTTAAAATTAAGTATATGAAATCAAGTCAATTGCCACGAAATCAGCTTTGATGTCAAACTATAGGATATCCCTGAGATAATCGCTATTTGGTAAGATCGATTAGCGGAAAAGATAATCAAAGGGATATATGCAAAAACTCAGATTAGCCAACGAGGAGACTAGATTAGATTAGATTAACGAGGATACTCGTAATCCAATTTGGGGAAATTTTTTTTTAATAAAATCAAACAGACTGGCAACTCCCTATATATTAGAAAAGATTGCTCTACCAGGAGCATGACATATTGTAGCCCCTATATAAATAGATCAATTTTGAAAAATTTTTGTTGACCATAATCTCAGAAACAGCTATCGACTTAAGACACAACAGACTGTTAACCTGCCAAAATTAATTTTATTATAATATTTTAATTTTAAAAACAATTGAACTGAATCTGTTCACAGTGGAAAAAAAAGGCGAATGTAAAGGAAATATAAGATTCAGCACAGTCGAGTAACGCAATCTAAATTGTTTTTTTTTTTATTTTTTTGAATTTATGACTACGCAACGTGTGGTATAATAAAATTTTTAATAGCGGCATTAATCAAAAATTTATTTTAACTTTGAATATTCCACTCAAAAAGTGTTTGTTTTTCTTAAGTGTCAAATTACTAAGATAAACAAAAATACCTAAACTATTGTAAATATGTTTTTGTTATATCACTGCACAAGCCTATTTATAGATTTGCCTTTAAAAAACACATGCTGCAAACATAGTTATAACAGTAACACGGAATTTAGACTATGTTACTTGTAACATGACTATTTTCTTATTTCGTTTTAAGGTAACTTCCAAAAACTTTAAGAATTTACATTATGTTACTAGAAACTTTTCTCTTTTTTATATTTTGTTTTGGTTTTGTTGTTTATTCTTCTTCTTGAACGTTCCGACCATGGTACAATTACCTTACAATTACCTTAATTGTAATGTACAATTACCTTAAAGGTAATTGTACCATGGCATATACGAAAGAGAATAAAGAAAAAACGAAAACGAAACATTAAAAACAGAAACCGTGTTACTTTTGTAACTTCTCTGCCTTCTCTACCCACTTTGCCCTCAAAAACATTTAGCATGTTACAGTAACGTGTTACAAGTAACATAGTCTAAATGCCGTGTTAGTCTTTACAACACAGTTTACTACGATGGTTGACGGGGGGTAGTTGCTAGTTGTAATAGCTGTCGATATTTTGCGGTTTCTTTTATCTCATTTTTTTATTTTTATTTTTGTTTTTGATTTATGAAAATTTAAAGTTTTTAAAAACAAAGGACAGTAAATTTTCATCAGTGTCTATTTTTAATTTTTGCTTTAAGAATATTTTTGTGGTTTCTTGCTACCCTTTAGTTAAGAAATGTTAAAGTGTACAAATTGTTAAAAATATTAGTCAAATCGAATCGAGTTTTAGTTTTTAAATTAATGTTTAACATACATACAAATATACTTAAACGTGCTGGCACTCTTAAGCATTTACTAACTATCGCACATCAAATTTTAAACAGTCACAACTCAAAATTCATTAAAAATAATTTATTTTTTCAAAAGCCAGTCTTGAGATCAAATTTCGCTTGCATTAAAGAAACTTCAGTATCACACATTAAATATTTGGGTTTCAAAATGTAATACACTAACACCCTTTTAGTTACACACATACAGCTTGCAATAACCCAAATGATCACGTTTTCAAGATAACTTCAACAAGGCCTACAAGACAATAGTTAGTCTGAGAGGACACAGTTAGGAGAATGATGAGAATTCTCTGGGGCGACCCGAATGAGGTTAAGACTAGTGGCATTCTAAAACCTGAGAGGCCTGAACTGACTAAGATGATAAGTGTGCTGACGAGTCACTAAAGCGTAGAGGCACATGTCCCTCGGATGGGAGTTGCGGAGAACATCTAGTGCAGAGCATGCAGACAGGACATTGAAACAATGAGGCATTTTCTCTGTCATTTTCTAGCTTTTGCACAAGCCAATCACTAACTAACGTGAATGTTTAGCGGAATTTCATGACCTTTTTTGAGGTCTCCTATTTAAACCTATCCTAACCTAGTCTGAGAGGGCATGTTTAACAAATGGTTGACGAAATTTTGATAAAAATGGCCGCAAAATCACACAAAATTAAAATCGTCACTATATCGCCCATGCTTTCGTTTATGTATTGAACTGAAGTAAAAGACCATCAAAAAGAACCCAAAAGATCTAATTACCAGGACGACGATTTGTTCAACTGGGATGTGCTTTCGATAACAAAAGGAATTTGAATTACAATAAATGCATGCATGTAAAGTAATTACTTTTTAAATCTTAATTGTACGTTTTGACGAGGCAAGTTCCTGCCTTAGTAAATGGCATGGATTTGTCTCGTCAAGACGTAGAATTATATCCCACACAAAATTACACACTGGCTGGCGGGTGGCTTTTGCCTTAGTGCTGCCTGATGTTTTTTTTTAAAAATATATAATAAAAAAAATTTAAGACAAACTTTCGCTTGTTTTATTTTTTCTTTAGTTTATATATAATTATTTAACCAATAAAAATTTTGTATGGCCTGTTAGATATTTTAATCCATTTTTGCTATTTTTAAATAGAGGTCGGTGTCACATTTTAACCTTCTTAGGGTAACTACGGGGAAGTTGTAAGGGGTTTTCCCTTATTTTTTTTAAATTTTGTATGGCAACCCCCTTAGGGGGTGCTGATGGGGGGAAAGTAAGATCAAGGAAAAGGTTTGGGAGGGGAAACTAATAGGGGACAGTTGTACACTTTATTTCTCTAATGCCGACTCTGAGGAATTTGTGGGCGTTTTTACATCATTTTTGTATATTTTGTATGGCAACCCTATTTTATATTTTTATCCATTTTTGTTATTTATAAAATATTTTTAATTTTCAAATAAGGTTGGTGTAATATTTTAACCATCTTAGGGTAACTACGAGGAAGTTTTAGAGATTTTTACCGTAATTTTTTTAAATTTTTTAAATTTGTAAATTTTGTATGGCAACCCTGTTAGATATTTTTATCCATTTTTGCTATTTTTAAATAGAGGTCAATGTCACATTTTAACCTTCTTAGGGTAACTACAGGGAAGTTGTAAGTGTTTTTACCCTTTTTTAAATTTTGTATGGCAACCCCCTTAGGGGTGGAGATAAGGGGAAAGTATGTTCAAGGAAAAGGTTTGGAAGGGGAAACTAATAGGGGACAGTTGTTCACTTTATTTCTCTAATGCCGACTCTGGGGAAGTTATGGGCGATTTTACATCATGTCTGTAAATTTTGTATGGCAACCCTATTATATATTTGTATCCATTTTTGTTATTTAAAAAATATTTCTAATTTTCAAATAAGGTTGGTGTAATATTTTAACCATCTTAGGGTAACTACGGGGAAGTTTTAGAGGTTTTTAACCTAATATTTTTCAAATTTTGTATGGCAACCCCCTGAAGGGATGGCGATGAGGGGTAAGTATGTTTTAGCAATATGTTTGGATAAGAAAATTAGTGGCTGTTTTTAATACATTTTATTCCTCTTAGGGCGATTTCGGGAAAGTTGTATGGGTTTCTACCCAAATTTTTTAAAATTTTGTATGACAACCCTGTGATAGGGGATGAGTATGTTCAAAAAAATGCTTGGGAGAAAAAATTAATTGGGGTCGATCTTACATTTGGCCTTTTTGGGAGCCCCTGGTAGGGGGTGGGAGCGCTTAAAAAAATTACAAAAAATAAAACTTTGTATGGCAACCCTGTTAGGGGGTTCCCCTGGCTTCCCTATGGATTTTTTCGAAATGTGCTATCTTCCCTGCAGCAGGTTTGAAGCCGGTTGCTGTGTCAGTTTCCGAGATAAAGCATATTAAAAATTTAAAAAAATTTAAGCGATTGTAGGGAGAATACTATTCCTCTTGCTCCTTTAAAAAAATTACCTAACTAAGCTCGAAATCTCAAAGTATCCGTGCAAAGGTTTTTCACAAAAGTGACCATATCTATTGAGATACATATATGCATGAGTTTTGTCCTAAATAATGAGAGCCCTAAGGCCTTGGCTTATATATTGGTTTGTAGTAAACCGATGTGGTACGTAGGGCATAGCTTTTCTCTGGAAACTTGATTTCAACAGACATACAGAGGGATATGGAATGGTAATGCGATTGCTAATGAATATTGTAGAAATAACAAACCAAATGGCAAACTGATCTAAATTCCTTTTACTATGAGAATGGTGCAACAACTAACCTTAACATTAATGTACGAAAATATTTGTATTTTACTGTACTTGAATGTACACACAGATTTGAGGCATGTAAGTGGCATAATTAAAAACTAATACACCCAGACATTGATCGCAGAAAAATTATAAAAATATTTTTGTATATGTATATGTAGTTTGTAAATACTTGTATAACTCACTTTCGATTTTATTGTTTATTTAAGTACTTTTCTAAGCGCATTATACGTCTCTGGCATCTCAAAGGAGCAAGAACTGATTTTTCTTTGTTTAAGATAAAGAATAAAAAAAGGAAAATGTTTTAAAGCATTAAATTTCAAAATAAATCTTAATACATTATAATTTAAAATAAATCATGGAAACAATTGCACAAACTGTGCAAAATTTGGAAAAACCTAAACACAAGGGATTGATTTTGGAAGCACGACACTCGATTTGCATGTAAGTATGCAGTGTAGAAGTTTTAAGTTAAAAAAAAATTATGTTGATCTACATTCAGATAATTAAAATATAATAACATTTTAGTGAACAGAAGTGCCAATTACTGTATTAAAATGTAAAGTTAAACGAGAAACATCTCTTCAGAGTGACTTCATCTTAAAAACATAAACTAAATGATATATTATGTCTTAACATTGTGAAATTAAAATTTTGGGCTCTCTTAAAAATTCAATAAATAATGCCAGAAACACAATTAAGGAGAAAGACGATTTTTTTCGTATCGAACATTCGTAACCAAAAGGAAAACAATTTTTTTGAACACTAAGAAATTTAAAACAGAAAGTGGTTTATAGTGATAAATTATTTGTCGGCGTAAGAATTAAAAATAAATCTATTGCGAAATTCGCATAAGGTTTAAGGTTGAATCAGACGTGACTTAACCGTAACGCCATAGCCATAACAATTGAAAATTAAATTGGTTTCCGATTGGGTTCTAACTGGATCCTATTGGATTTTAGTTGGATTTTCAATAGGTACGGCTATGGAGTTACGGTTAAGTCACGTCTGATTCAACCTTTAACCGTAACGCCATAGCAATAACAATTGAAAATGCAATTGGTTTCTGATTGGATTCCAATAGGATTCAATAGGATTTCAGTTGGATTTTCGTTACGGTTAAGTCACGTATAAAGCAACCTTTACCCTAGATTATTCCTTTTTTTCTTTTAAAACGTTATCGATTGCCTACGATATGTTATGACATATATAGCAATAGAAATATTTCTTAATCTTGAAGGTACGATATCATTTACATATGTATGTGTGGGGCAGCCGCTTTTGGCTTAGACAAAACTTTCTGGTCAATCAAATTTTTCAAAACGTTCTGGTTCTGTTTCACTAATAGGTCCAAAGCTGTTAGTATAAGCAATCTGAATGATTTCTGAATTAAGTGCAGAGCATCTATCTAAAGCCATAGAAAGAGTTTGAGTAATTAGTGCGCAGCACTATTGTTGAAATCGATCCGCATTCTTAGCAGCATTGGACCAAAAATTTTTTCAATGATACCATAACTTTTAAATTCCCATAAAACTGTCGCTTTCTGTGAATGCATCAGCTTCTCGACAATGATGTACGAGTTTTCTAGCTCAGAGGCGCAACAATTGTCTTTACGGAAACTAAAATCGCGTCTCGCTATAAAAGACTTTTTTAGTTTTCCTAGTAGTCCCATCTGACAAGCCTTTGTTTCACATAAAACATTTAAATTTCGATTTGGTTTTAGTCCTTTAACGGGGATATATCAGTTTCTTATAAACGTATGTATAATTTAAAAGAAAACTTTTATTTGGCCTATGCTGGACATCTTCTATACCATTTTTCGAAATGTAAGGTTCACTAAACTTGAATAGTAAAGCCTTATTCTATCCTACCATAGACAGAATGAAAGCACTCGGAAGTTGTATCTAAAAACGGAATCTGCACAACAACACTTTCAATAATACTAATGCTAAGACAGCGCTGCCAGATATTAAATTTTCCTTTATTTCAAAATAGTAACCCCAAAAAGCAGATATTTGGTTTTTTTACTTGTCTCTAACAGTACCGAACATTAAAAATGTTTGCTCAATGTCAAAATCGAAATAAAAAATTTTCGGTATTTTTGTACTGGGTTTTAGTATACTGAGTTCGACATTTGTCTAGGCATGAATTTGTCTCGCCAAGACAATAACGTTTAAAAACGAGCACGATCAATGCCTCTTCGTCTTATGTACTTCAATAGTGTTATAAATTAAAGTGGCCATATTTTAAACTAATTAAGCAGTTTTGTGAGCAACGATGATGTTCTTAAAATACTTTCAGGCTGATAACTTTGATCATCTAAGAAGCAAGCAAGCCAGCCAAAAGAAAAATTCTGCAAAAATATAAATCTTTTTTTATTTTTTTAAATACCTTTTTCCGATTGCATTTTCTTAGTATCTACGTACTCTGCATTTCCCTCTTAAAACTTTTTAATCCTGCAATTTTACAAAATCCTGAAAAATAACCTTGAATAACAAAATTTTAATCTCCAACCTGGCAACACTGAGCCATAATATCACTTTAAGCGTGGTGGAATCGCATAGTTGGTCTCAAGAATGATAGACAAAAGATTACGCCATGTGCACGATATTCCACTAGATGATGTTGTTTTATTTTTACGGTTGGCAAATCTTTTTAATCTGATAAATGTTTTCTGTAAGAGTTTGCCACTCTACAGTTACATTTTTTAACACAAAAAACATCAAGACCAAGCAGAAAAACACAATTAGGACATAAAACGTAACGGCTTAAAATTATTAGCCCATAGGAGAACAATTCGGATGACGTCAAACTCCCAAAAAGGGCAGAAAGTTTAATTTCTTACGAGTGATGCTGAATCTTTAGTTTTACCATTCTTAGGAGGTCTTATTAGAGAAACTGCTCGCAGCTACTACTTTCCATATGCCAGAAATTCATACATTCTCTCCCCTTTAATAAAATTCAATTCTACATATAAATATTTATTAATTAAATTCTAAGAAAATACTATTTCCGAGCTGCAATCATCCATAATGTTTTTACCATGACTTTATGTAATGCACAGGCCACGATACCACATACAAGGCCTTCCTTTTCTCATGTTAATTTTTGTTGAATTTATAATTATTTAATCTGCAATAAAGTTTAAGAAAGAATTTCGAACTATTTATTTGAACTTTCTAATTGTTCATATAAAATTTTTTCTTTATTCGGCTTTAGGTTTGTTTTATTATTATTGTTATATCAAAAGTAATTTGTTAAAAATAATTTTTTTTAGTTTTAAGACAAGTGAAATGCATTTTTGAAACTAGCTACGGTTTTACAACAGCACTATTTTTAAAAAATTTTTATTAAAAGTCGGCGATAGTAAGGTATAGTCCCCCCTTAAGGGTTCGCGATGAGCTGCACTGATTATGTTTCAATATCTTAAAATAACAGCGCAAGTGACTTGGTCGCAAATTATGAAACTTAGCCAAGGGCATGGTGGTCAGTTACCACACGGACAAGGGAAAGATGATAAGTTAATAATAAGTTTACCTGATGCAAATTCGCCTTAATTATTTACTCTTGGGCTTAACGAAGTTTCTTTATATTATTAATCTGTAATCAAAAATTTTCCCTTTATTTATTTCAGTGAAGCTTCCAAGAAAAAACGATCAAAGCTCACACCCAGACTTTTTATGCCGGTAATTAATGCCATTTATCAAATCTTTCTATTAATTATTCAAGTTTTTCTTTTACAGCGAGTGCCCATTACAGGAGACACAGCAAATCCTTCAGATAATTCTAAAGAATTAAAAACATGTTTGAAGAGTCAAAATTATCTAGGCTTTAAAAATGAAAGTCATAAATCTGAGGAACAATACCAAAATATTAAACATTTTATTAAGAATTTAAAAGGAAAATACACCAAGAAGAAAAGTTTAAAACTAAGCGACAAGAACAATGAAGGTTTAAAAAAATCCGTTAACTTAAACTTTAAAAATAAACAAAATATTGTGGAAAAGAAAAATACTAGAATATCTAAGACTAAGAAAAATGCTGGAAAACTCGTTAATAAGCAACAGGCAAGTTCAGCAGTTAGAAAAAAATCAAATAAAGATAAACAACCCATAGGAATTTTAGAAGAAAGTTTGAAAAACTTAAAAACTATTGTCAACAAAAACTTAACAGATAAAGAAAAATATTTAACCGATGAGGAAATTTATATTCTATATAAGGATTTCAGTTCAATTTCATTGAATTCAAAACAAGGTATTTATAAGGAAATTTTGTATGCAGAACTGTTATACATATAACTGCTTTTATTTTGTAGAAAACAAAGTCTTAAAAGGTCAAGATTTGAAAAATAATGTAGAGGAAAAAATAACTATTGAACGCAAGGAAAAATATTGCTTGGAATCTACTAACAAAGTCAGTGAAAAATCTAGAAATTCAAAAAACGAATTTAAAGCGAAAAGAAAGAAAAAGTCAAGTGGTAGTTTAGATTTAAATACAAAAGTCTGCATCGAATCGATGACTTTCCTCAAGGACAATTCTGCAGACTTTCAAAACTTAATCATTGATAAGAACTCTCAAGTACCTGCCGCTCAAAATTCTCTAGAGCCCACCAAAGAATACGTAGAAATATCTCAAAACATACCAGCAAGCATGAATGGAAATTATTCAAATTTGACTTATAATTTTTTAAGAAATTTAGGACCAACTTTAAATTCTACCCGCAGAGATAAAATCGCTACCAGCAAAGTAATAAAAAAACGTTTCCCCAGAATAAAAATTGGTGCTGGCAAATATAAAAAGCAACAAAGAAATGAAAATTGTCCAAAACCTATAAAGGACAAACCAGTAAATTCATACAAAGCAACAATAACGACTCTACACAGTAAAACATCTGAAGTGGTCCAAAACTCACAACCAGCACAAAATAAATATGCCACCCCTTCTCTACAATATATTCCATTTCCCGTTCATGACTATCTCAGAAAAGCCTCTATTTGTGTTAACAATTTCCAAGATGCCGTTAGATCTTCAATTTCTCAAATATACAACTCTTCGCCAATTGATCAAGAAATTAATAAACATCTCGTTTGTTTGGATAATATAATGGAATCATTTTCCAAATATTTACTTCAGTCCTTTACAGATATTATCAGCATGGATTTTAAAACAAATAATTGTTTGGAATATTTAGGCCAAAAAACCCCAAACAAAGGATTTTTGGAGCAACATCAAAGGTAAGTCTTTTAAACTAGCTTAACCTTTGACATTCATTAATAAAACCAAAATATATTGACAGAATATTTAAGCTGAAAGAAGTAATTTTTTAAAGCTTTTTATATGTTTGTGTCCTGTTTGTTTCTGAAGATAGAGATATGTATAAGAAGCTCAGATTATGTAAGTAATGATAAAGTTGACCTTGGCATTCCAACTTTAGTTCGGTTTTTTAGTTGCAACTGAAGTTGAACTGATGTGCATTATCAATATATTAGTAATTTTTGACGACCCCAAATACGCTTAATTTGTCGATATTATTCCTGTTTGCCGTAAGGCCAGTGTAATTTAGTAGCCACCGTGAAAAACTATTGAAAATTAAAAATTAAGTGGCATCTTTGTTAAGTGGAATTTCTTAATAAATTTACCGCTAACATTTTTGACATAAAAACCCTATAGTGTTAGTAGACAAGAAAGAGAAAAAGATAGAGATTACAGAACGGCTACATAAAAATTGTTTTTGTTATGAGAAATGGTGAAAATATTACTCAGGCGATCAGCGTTGCCGTTTAGTTGCATTTGTTACATTTTATGTAATTTTTTGACCTTCTACGTAACATAAATAATTTTAACGGTTTTGATCTAATTTTCGTAACTTTTTGTTCTAGTCGTACAACAAGGTATAAATTTTGGTGTAAAATACATTTTTAAGGTCTTTTGATGTACATTATCAATTATGAGGACATTACTAAATCATTAAAAACAAGTTTTTGACATGAAGAAACCTGAAATGGGGAGCTTCATTGTGACGGGTGTGACCATTTTTTTCACGTTTTCGGTTAAAAATCAAAAATTTCAAATTCTAAGTTATAAAAAAGGCAATACCTGCATTTTTTAAATAATTGCCGTTAATTTCTGGCATTCTAAAACAATTAACATAGAAACATCAACGTTATCTGCTGTTTAACTTAGCTGCGCAAAATTTTTTCGGTAATTGCTCGTAAAAGTAGTTTTTCAAGTGTACTTTGTTTGTACCCTGGCAACGATGCAGGCGATAACAATAAGAAAAGAGAGATTTAGTCCCTCTTTCCTTTTTCTTTTTATGTATTAAGTTTGATACATTTACGTTTTCTTCTTTGAACGGGAAAGCAAGAAGAACGCTTTGTTTCCCTGCCTAAATAAAAACTTTACCTTTTCGCAATTATGATCTCGCATCTGTTTTCATTAAATTTAATTTGTTAAAGGTGTTGGGGCATACAATGCAATTTTTAATCTAAAAAATTATGTGGAGAACAAAAGGCTTTTGTCAAGGACTTTCAATAACTTCGCTACTTTTAGGACATTCAAACTAGATCTGGAATAACAAAAAAAAAATAAGAATATGTTCATTGATACAATTATGTATGTCTTATGATGTTTCCACTATTTATTTTCAGATCTAAAAATTACTCCTTAAAACATCGAGAAACTGTGGAAAAAACTCTAACAATATTTGTAGAAGCTGATGGTATGCCAAAGAAGTCTATTACATTTAAAGCCTTGGATATTTTAACGGAAAACCCTCGTAGTAACGAAAGCAATGTGGTACGATCTTGGGATATTTTTAATGGACAACACATGCATTTGCAAATTCCAGCTGCTATTCGTTGGCAAACACCGCATCCAGTTTTAAATCCAAATGCTTAGATGTGACAATTGTTTCAAATTATAACCTCAACAAAACAAGAGTGCATATTAAAAGCACCCAAGTATATGATCGTTACTTTAGTTAATTTAACAAAACCACAAGGAAAGAGCTTATAGAAGACTTTGCAATTTGTTTTGGCGCACAAAATCGTCCATATGAGCAAACCATCCATCAAACTTTGGATAGATTTATTACCTTGTTCTATCAAAATAATGTAATAACAACGGAACGTGGAAGGAGTGTGCGTACTGAGGAAATATCACTGCTACTTATCAACACAAGTGTGTGTGGATGTGTAAAAGATCGCTGAAATTAAAGCTCTGAGATCCAATGCGTTCAAAAATGAAGCCCACAAGATTAATAGTAAATCAACCCGATGCAAATTTATGCTTAGCGATGAGGCTTATTTTTACCTTAAAGGTTTTTTATTGCCGCATATGGACTGAGACGTATTTACAACTAAAAATCACATTATATCCGCTAAACGCTTCGTTTATGTCATTATCGGGTATAATTTCTTCAAGAATAAGTCGGGGGCCAAATTACGAAATTCGAATTGTATCGAAATATTACTCGATTGATCGAGATGTCAATGCTTTTAATAGAAACTCTAACAAGAATTTTTTATTTGAACCTAATGTCACACTCTGGTCAATGTTTTCTGCGATTAAAAATAACAATGAATCGGGGAGATGTTGTTTAATAGTTGCCACTTCCTTCCCATAAGCCGTAACCATCAATTTATTTGAACAGAATTTGGCGATGACTTAATTTAAATAATCGACTTATCGATTGGTAATTCAATTTTCCACCTTTCGATTTGTTTCTGTTGGAATATTTAAGCCCTCAGTTTTTTCTGATAAAGACGCAGCAATTGAAGCCTTGGAAACCTTGTTTGGTTTTTTTTTCAAAATATAGAAAAGTGTGTTTTGACACGACTCATCCCCATCAGCCATCTATTTGAACAAAACACGAAACATATTGCCGCCTCAGCAGTGGTAACAGTTTGCAAATGTCCTTGCAGTGACAAATATGTGCTGATATTCTTGGCCAAATTTTACATGTAAATTGTTTTTTTTTTTTATGCAGAAAATAAAGTGCAATTCAAATATATTGGCGAACAAGTTTGCTTACCTGGAAGCTCAGTCATTGATGGCAGCCAAAAATGAACATTAGTGGTCTTCATTAGCCTAATTCGTATACGACAAAATTTTACTTATCGTGAAAGTCGTTATTGCATCGTCATCAATTTTTAGCTGCAGCCAGTTTAGGTAACCGATTAACCCAACTCTACTTTCAAGTATTCATAGTCGTACTTTGGCTGAAAAGTAGAATAGTAGACTTTGTTGCCACCCACAGAATAATCGCGACTCGACTATCATGTGGCCAACCAATCAAGTCAAGCCAAAATATTCAGCCTTATTATGAGTGTCGTTGTCGAATCGTTTTTGTGTCGAAAATCATTCTTTTTGTTTGAATGGTACCATGATTGTCGAAAAACGATAGAAAACAACATTTCCTAACGATTCTATTACAATTTTCGGTACCACGAGTGTCGTCAAAAAATTTCAAATACTTAAAAAATCGTCGTTAAGATATTTGTAAACGACAGTTAAAAAAAATATATTAAAAATAATTTAAAAAAACGGATTTCAACAAAATAAAGTAGTAGCTATACTCAAAAATATAATTAAAGCAAATTTTTTTACATTTTTTTATTTAATTCTTTTTAAAAATTAAAACCAAAAATAAAAAAAAGAATCAAGTTTAGCAAAGGGATATACACAAATACAAGTGAAATTTATAAAGAAAATGTTAAAGAAGAGTAGAGTAAAATTGCAGGTCAACTCAATGAGTTCATGAAACACTTTGCTAATGGTGGTTTTCAGACAAGACTAATTGTGCTGGCATAAAATCGCAGTTTGTAGGCTTTTTCGGTGAAGAGAGTGGTTTTGGTTGGCATAATTTTTTCAACCAGCTTCAACCCCGCACAAGCAGAACAAAACTAACACATACACACTAATGAACGTGAAATAAGCAAAGAAAATACTAACACACACAAAGCTTTGTATACGTGCACAGTTTTATGCCAGCATAATTAGTCTTGTGTGAAAACTAAAGAACAAAATTTTGTGCGGATTAAAAATTAGTCTTGTCTGAAAACCCCCAATAGAAGATTAGCTTAAGCTGATGTTGAGTTAATACCAGCACCCTTATCATTCAGCTGGAAAATATGTGGCAAACATGTTAACCTTACTGGCTATTCTAATTTAGGAGCAATTTTGTCAATGACATACCTAAAAGCGTCCTTTTTTGAGTCTAAAATATCTAACAAAACTTAAAAAAAGACTTAAATTTAATTAAAATACATTAAGTATAATTGTTTACTAACTTGGAGTTTGGCATGATAACTATGTTTGACTTTTGCCGTAACTCCCAACGCATAGTATTATACTCAGAAGTATTATACTCTTTTTCACCCTCAGATGACGAAAATGTAGCAACACTTAACATTTTATATAAATAATAATTTGTATTTTTAATTATTTGTATTTTTTTTTTTGTTATTTTTATCACCGTCAACAGTTGATTTTTTGACGGTTTATACAACAGGGTTACACAAAATTTACTAAAATTGTAAGAATTTTGAAACATTCTGTGTTTTTTATTCCATTACAAAAATGTCGTTTTCGTTAATTTTACATGGTACCGAAAAATATTAAAAACGCCAACGACTACGATAACTGTCGAAATACGCCAACGACACTCTTAATAAGGCTGATTAACTTTAATAAACATTTGGGGCTTTTATATTGTTTGCAATAACCAAAATGGCAATACTTTGCTTCTTTAATTTTTAACGTTTACCCCTAGTCTTCATTAGCAATAAATATGTTAACATATATTGCAGCAAGTGTCAAAACTATGTTATCTCTAACGTGGACTGCTCTATTGCGTACATATTTATTGCCAACATTTTATTGAGCAATAATTGTCAACCATTTTTCGAAAGCAATTATTGCGGACATAAAACGACAAATTCAATTGTCATTTTTAAGTGACATTTAAAAAACGACGCCAATTGACACAAAGCGATAAAAGATTAATAATTTTTAAAAATTTTCCTTAAAAAAACTATGATTTTCTGATTTGGTTTGTTTTTTTATGATGAATTAAGATATATACGTGTTCCCATACCCTTAACATAGGCGAGTCAATAAGCAATAATTTCCCGTTATTCTTCCGACGTGATTGCCTTATTGCTGAGATATTTATTGCTAATTTGGACGGGGCGTTAAAAAAACGTTTTACAAGCGGCGAAACGAGTTGTAATATTTAAAAATTTTTGTCAACCAAACTTAACACAAAGTGGTCAAAGATAAACTTCTTTTTCGCAGGTTTGTTTGCACCTAATCATAATACTAAATTTGAATGTGATAGTCGACTCATAAACCTTTTATTCGTGTCTCGACTATGGTGTGGCTATTTATATGAAGTGTTGGTGGTGAATTTATTTGAGTTTTGCTTAGCAAAGATGCCACTTTTTTTTAATTTCCATTGAATAGTTATTGTGAATATGGGCCTGAAATTGAAATCTAGATTGCCCTTTTGAACAAATTTTTTTTATTAACATTTACTTTACCTTAGGTTAGTTTTGGTTAGGTAGAACAGGCAGCCGTTGAAGGAAAGGATTCAGCTCACTTGGGTCCGCTTAATTCGGTCCCTTTGTGTCACCTGGAGAGGCAGATAGAATAGGTTGAGATGGAAGGAAAGGAGAAATTTAGAGAAGGATAACAAAGAAAGAAAGAACAGAAAATGAAGGGTCTCTGGTGGGAATCGAACCCGAAACCCACAGACTGGTAGACTCGTGCACTTGCCACTGATCTAACGGGGCACCCAAGGGTTGCCATTTGTACTTAAATTAAAAAAAACTAAAACCCCATAAAGTACACAAATTGTTTAATAAAACACTTGGTTTTTATTTATTTTTTATTTTTATTTTATATGTTTTAATGAATATTATTGTAATTTATTATTTATTCATCGTCTTGGATTTTTTTTTGTTAATCATTTCCTTTATATTATCTAAATTTATATTTTTGGAAATATTTTATAAAAATGTATGTCATTCATTCTTATCATAGATACCATACAACTTTTTCCTTAATATTTGAAAAGATTTAAATAAAAATATAGAAATTACATTTAGAAAATTATTGCCATAGTAATATTAATATGTAAAATAAGAGGAATATACAGCTTAGAAATACTAGTTTTTACTTAAACTTAAGAAAAATTTTAAAAATCATTGTAATTATTAAAACTATGAAAATATATATCAAATTCAAAAATATATTAGAAACACATAAATCAATACAGTTGTTTTTGAATTTTGTTTTTCAATATAGAACGTTAGACACTTAAGTTCTTATTTTAAATGTTTTTTTTTTTGTGTTTTCAAAATGTTGTTTATCTTAACAAATAGTGTTCGGGAGATAATGAAGGAGCAATTGTAATATATTGCATTTTTATTTTTGTTGTTTTATATGCTAAATATATGTATATGGATATAAATATCGTTTCATTTTCCTTCCTTTTTTAAGACAAATTTTATATTCAATATATAAAAAGAACCAAATATTCTTAATAATTATTGAAAGAATAATTGCAAGCCTTGTTCTTACATTCTACATAACGTTTGGTTTTCGTCAAGAAAGTCATAACTTAAAACTCTTTAACTTTAAACTGTTTGAAAGAAAACATATGTCTTTTGCTTTAATTAAAAAGCGTAGACATTTGTTGAACCAAAATATTTATTATGCTTGGCATGCATATCAGTTTTTAGTTTTTCAAAAGCCTTATAAAGTTAAAAGAATAATGTAAAATGCTTAAATCAATTTTTCTTTTTAAGTTATTAAACTTTCTAGACGCAATTGCACGATGATACTCTAATATCCAATAAAATCCTAAATATTTACATATATTTTAAGGTTAAAACCAAAATACTTAAATAAAAAAATATTTTCGCTGTTAAATGTTTCAGTTTGATGTAAACAAAACAATTAATAAACAGCTAAATATGTTTTTTTACTTTTAATATAATTGTTTATGAATTTGTTTTTGTTTTAAAGCATGGTTTTCAAACTTAAGAAATTTCTTCGGAATTTGAACAGAGATAACCTTGATTTTGTAAAATATATAAACGTTTCTCCACCGCATCACGATCTAAAAAAGAAAAAATATTTTTGATAAAAAAATTAACTAAAAAATAAGGTAAATTGGATTTTTAAGCAATGGTTTGCAAAAAACATTAAATTGCAGGAACATAAAGCCCATAAATTATTGGGGTTATTAAGGGTTTGGTCCCGTTCTCAAACTTATTTATTAATATCTTTATTAAACTTCTTTCCTCCTGTCCTTTTCATTCCTTTGCAATTGGCAGCAGCATATACCATTCATGTTTACTTGATTACATACTTGGCTCTTAGGAAATTCGAACTAGGCAGAATATGAAAGAAAAATTTAACCGCGATCTTATCTTAGACTCCGATCGGGGCAGTGCAAATAGGGTCGGTTGCTCGGTAGACCAGTGAAATAGCGCGCAAGTCTACTAGTCGGGGGTCGCGGGTTCGGTTCCCGCCAGAGACTCCGATTAGTCTGCTTCATCCTATTTTTCTTTCTTTTCAACGCTTTTCGGGAAAATTCTGTGAAAAACTGGAATCTAACGCCAAATCTTATGCATTGGATCTACGCTACAGTGGCTAAACCTCTATAAGATACTTGTGTGGTGGACTGCACTGGAAAAGCAAGCCTATGGCAGACGTCTGAAGAGCGCGCAGAGACTGGCAGGACTGTGTATAGCTGGTGTTCCACGCAGCACCCCTGCGTCAGCGCTAGATGTAATCTTGGGTCTGAAGCCAATTAATCTGGTCGCAAAGAGGGTTGAAAGGAGTTAAACTACTCGGTTGTGGTCAATGAATGGGACAATTGATTTTGGCGCCTTATGGTTATTGAAAAAATATTGGGAGCGTAGAATGAAGCAGTGACTACATGACTCTAACACTAAGCTTCATTGGGAAGTCGGGTTTAACTATCGAGGAGTTCGGCTGGTTGGCTGACCTTTGCCCAGACCATGGCACCTGTATCTTCTTTACAGACGGGTCCACCATTTTTTACGGATTGTAGATGCAGTTTTCTGCCTGGAAGCCCTTTAAACATCTTGTATATTGCAGTGTATATCAGGCGGAGATTCTAACAGCCAAATTGCCCGCAGATCTTGTCATGTCCTCTCAGGCTAAGAATTCTTAGGTAAACATATTTATTGGTAGTCAAACGGAGATAAGTGCAATCTTCGCGAGCCTAAACTGTTCCTTAATTGTTCAGGCGTGCAAATATTCCGTTGAAAGAGTGTGTGCCTTGCGAAAAGTGCACATCTACTGGTTTCAGAGTCACAGGGATATTGAGTGGAACGAGATGGCAAACGGGCGAGAAGTGAAGCAAGAGGTCAATTTGTCTATGGAAAGAGCAATGGGTATTCGTGCTCCCCTTCATTTCTACAAAAGAGTATATAGATGAAGGTCAAAGCCACGGAGCTCTGGGTGTTTACCACTTCGTTTAGGGCCTCCAGGATTATTCGGCGATTTTTTGACCCTGAAGCGATAAGTTTCCTTGTCTTTGCGAAGGGGCGATTATAGACTCCTAGTGGGAATAGAAACAGGTCATTGCTTGACAGCGTTATATGCCAAAAGAGCAGGACGACTGGCCAGCGATAATTGTCGATTCTGTAATGTACGGGGAGATAAGAAGACTATTGAGCATATTCTGTGTCACAGTCCACCGCTTGTGTGTTCCAAAGCATTGTTTCAAAAACCTGTTGGAAATATCTGGGGTTGTTAAGATAAGGCTTCTGGCATTTGTCAATAGAATGTGGTGTTGCCTGGATTTCATTACATCAAGTTAGTAAAACTGGTAATCGTTTCTTCTTGCCGGATAACACTAAAGATCCATACAGTCTGCGTACAGTTTTCGGGACCAAATAGTTTATTCTAATCCAACCCTTCTCTATACTTCAGCGTTCCTTCTCTTTCTATCTTCCTCTGCAGTTAGATAAAAGTGGGCCACAGTGATCGGTATCCTTTCCTTAAAACGGCTGCCTGTTCTACCTAACCTAACAAAAACCCAGTATTGTCTGCACGGCCTGTAATAATGAATGATGTAAAAATTGGAAAAACAAAAGCTCTTAATGTTGATGTAAATCCAAAGCGATGTCTTCTGGAACACGTTTTCTCGCGCCGAAAAAATCATCGAAAAAGCTTGGCTTTTTAAATCGGCGCAGATATCCGATCTTAATATTTATACCATCTTTATCCCACTGAAAAAGGGAATACAACTCTCAAGTATTTTATGCTCCAAAGCCTATTTTGGGGTCCCTTAACCTCGCCCAAGAACAAGCGAAGGTGCTTATCGTCGGCATCTAGGTATCTCAGGCTTCACTCATTTCACTGTTCTGTTCCCTAAAGAAATTGGGGAACTCGTTTTTTAAACCCGAGATTTCGTACGTAATACGGGGTTTTCAAGAAGAGCACACCCATTTGTGGTCGACCAGCCAGTTAATCGCACCACGCATCACAAGAAAAATTAGTTCTTTAGTCACATAGTTCCTATGTAAAATAAACTTTCTAAAGTTGTCTTTTTGACACCTTAAATATTGAAAAAATTTTAAAAATATGTCCACAAACTCCTTTACTCTTCACCCTTTGCCGTAGGCAACTTAAACTTAGGTTTGCCTGTAAAAAAATGCCATGAACCTTGATCTAGTTTTTAAAACCTGCAGTGCTTTCCAAACAAAAACATCTACTACTTACATTTATTTAACAGCATTTTATCTTGTGGATGATTACATTTTTGTACCAATGAATGTAGCAAAATGTGAGCCGTATTATAACGTTCGAAGCAATTCTTGGTATTACACAGCAGCTCATCTAAAGCAGCCGTCTGACACTAAACGAAAAATCCAAAAGAAATTCAATTAAAACTTAGTTTTTAAACAAAATGAAAACAAAAACAATGACTTACCATTTCTAAAGCATAATCATATAATATCTTGTCTGCTGTAATATTAAATGCATTGGCTTTTTGCAAAAGACCAGTGCCATTTAATTTTTTTGATTCAAATAAAATGCTGCGATATTTTGAATTCATGGTTAACAAAGCTAAAAATAAAAAAAAAAACAAACAACTTTGTTAAAAAGTCCACTTCAATAGTAAAGTTACATTTTCTTACCATTTTTAACATTTGATGAAGGTTTCAAAGTACCACTTCTTAGTTCTTGTGAAGCTAAATTAAGACCGGAAGAAAGCAGCTGTAAAGCTCTTACCAACAACACTAATCTTTCGGCTCTTTTACAGTGCTCTGGAGCATGCGGTGGGATTTGTGCTCGGTCAGTTGACTCGGCATTCATAAGAGCAAATGAAGAAACGCAACGTGAGTCGGCCACTTCTTGTATACAATCGGTAAGAGCCAAAACAAAATTTAACTTGGACAATATTTCATTGTGTTCACGGTCCATGAGAGTTTCTTCCGACAATTCGGGAGCCTGGAATGTATGCATCTGATGACGATGATCTGAAGGACTACAAGCACCAATGGCATTGGTATTCAAAAGACTTTGCAGTCCGCCAGTGGCTCCTAATTCGGGAAGTGTAAAAGCTCTGGGTCCCAGCATGGGATGTTGATTGTTATTTTCTGATGAGGAACCAGAGCCCAAAGAGCCGAGCGAACCAGGCGCTACCATTAGTTTGGCACTACCTAAAGCGGGTAATTTTGTAAGAGCGGACGGAAGCACTGGTGAACTATTTCCGGAGCGTCTTAAAGGCGACTGTGTTTGGCCACCAGGACTAACCTGCCAGGTGCAGGGAGCCGTGGGAGGTGGTGTTTCAGAAAGCGAACCACGAGAGGTGGTACGCAATCTACTGTGGGGTGGGGTGCCTAAAGCAAATTGCACAGCCGGCGGAGATATTGAACTTATATCACTGCTTACACTACTTTTACGATGCTCCTGCTGTCCCTTAACACTAATTGGTTGAGATCGTGGTATTGGTTGAGCCGGCGAGGCTATCAAAGCCGCAGTGGACAATTTTGGAGAGGAAATTTGCTCACTATTCGCCCTATAACGCACTTGATTTTTTTCCAAAGGTGAATTAGGTGATGTGGCGGCTGCTGTGGAGTTTGTTGAATAGCGTCGTACTGGCGCTGGCACCGGTTTGGGTTCTGAAATTGGCAAAGTACTGGGTCTTGGAGGACTTGACTGATATTGCACGGTTTCATTGACAGCCTTTTGTTTGGCGGAATGCCTGAAAGAGTTTATAATTCTGAAATTAATATTTTATTCCAACTGCATGACTTTAAACTTACTTCTTTTCATATTCAATAATATTTTGATCTTCAGGAAGATTTTTGGGCACTAACACAAAACCATCGGAATCATCATGAGATCCCGAAGATTCGGTATTATTTTCACTTTCACATAATATACCGACATTGGTAATGGTCGCACAAATAGCTGGATTTTCAAGGACAGAAACTGAAAGAGTAAATCGAAAAAGTATTTAAATTAAATAGATGTAAATAATTTTAGGGTGTTAATTTTATAAATAAAGTGGGTTTCTTTCTTTTAAAAAACATATGAAATAAAAAAAATATGGCAACATTGTGGTAAAAACAACCCTATTTTCGTTTTTAAACTTGAATATGGATTTAGTTAGTTTTTTTTTAATTATAGGCAATCGCCAGTTCACCTTATGTTGGAAAAGGAAGGGTTGGGCAGTCTTTGATAGAAAAGTGCAGAAGTAAGATATGAGAGTCCACCTGACAGCTTTGAAGGGGAAGGGGTACTTGTCGAGAATAAAATTCTTTGCGCAGGGTTTGACCACTGTCTGAAAGACACATCTATATAAAATCTCTTGAAATTTCAGAATTATTTGGACTAGGCGATCAGCAAGCTATTATGGAGGACGAATAATATACAGAAAAGAATGGAACACAAGAAGTCCAACCCCAACTATTAATGAGAAAATTTCATATGCTTGTAAGATCAACACTAGCAATGTAGACACAGTTTGGTGGGAGGCGATAGAGAAGGGCTGTTATACGACGCTTTTAACTAAATCCCAAAGATGTGCCTCAGTTAGAATTATTTAAGCCGGGAAAAGAATATCTCAGGTTGAATTGTACGTCATTCTCCACACTGTACCAATTGAGTATTGGGTGATGGTAGTGGCAGCAAGAAGCTAAGTCGAAATAAACGAATTGTTTGGGATACCATAATCTGCAAAAGGGATGTGGAATTTTTATTGACGAATCTGAGATGAATTTGGGCGTAGAAGCCGGGTTCTATATTACGGAAGAGGTTATCCGATTGTTCCATAGACTATCCAATGATTGTTGTATATTCCAGGCAGTTAGGCAGTCTAAAAGCCTAGATTGGTTAGGAATTGAGAAAGGGGCCGAAGAAGAATTATGGACTTCTTCAACATCAGTCCAAATTTGGTTTCGGAGTACTGACACATCAAAACACAGCTTGGCAACGAAATCGCCGATGAGCTCGCTCGTAGTGTTTGCCCTTTAGGTTGGGGCATGTGTGTTTAAAGTGAAAAAAAACTTTAGAGAAATGAAAGGAGTATTTATAGGTTAGATGCGTCTATAGGCTAGGGTTAAGCTCAGCAAACTCTAGGTTACCTATAGACCTGGGCAAATTGGGTATAATGACCAAAAATTATGGCATTTCTAGACACTGGTTAGTTAGGCTATGACGAACAAATGGGATCGCGGTACTCTGTATTATGATAGGGAGTATGATGAGGAGGAGAAAATAGGAATGATAAAGAATGTAGCCTGTCATTGCTTTGGACTAAAAAACCATAGTGGCAAGTGATTGAGCAAAATATTTCATCTAAAACGAAGCGATTTTCAGGGGGGATACTGAAAAACATCATTGGGTTCAAAGTTTAAATCAGGTTGTTAAAAGATAGGCAATGGAGAGGAAAGGTTTAGACGGGTACTTAAATGGTTTTTCCTTTTGGTCTAAGATTATCTCTTTTATTCTTGTTAGTCTTATAAATTCTTTAGTTCATCTTTAAACCAAGGCCAAATAAGTCCAGAAGATATCCGAGTGACCACTTGATCAATCACAGACAATTTCGGTAGCTATCTAATGCCTAAATTTGCCTCCAGGTGTATGAAGGCGATGCTTGTTTTCAGAACCTTTTAAGGCAATCCATGCAGTGAAAAACAAACAAAGAAATTTGCGATAATATCTGAAAACTTAAATAGACAAGTAATGCCAAGGGGCCGAATAAGCAGACCTAAGTGAGCTACGCTCTTCCATTTAATGGCTGCCTGTTTTACCTTACCTTACTTCAAGGTCAAGACAAGCAGGAACTCGGCTTATGCTTCAGACTATTAAGTGTCTAAGTCCATCTAGCGAGTGCATCAACAAGCTCTCCTTAAGGGAAACCTAAAATAGTGCAATAACCTACGTGAGGAATGCAACACCATCAAAGTCAGTCAAGCTTCTTCAAGCAGTGAATTTCCGGTCAGAGAGAAGGAGGATGGTCATAGTGGTGATAACAGGTTTAACTGGCTTTCGGAACACTCTGGGATGGCGGGAAACGATGTTACAAATAATTTAGAACGGCAAGGGTCGGCTCAGGGGACAACGTGGGCACTTTGGGGACTAGTTTCTTGCCGCGTGACGTAATAAATTTTAATTAACGATTAGGCGGACATGGCTAAATCGTTTTCCACATTACTTATTTAAGTGGCTCTACAACCTATAGCCAGTCTTGGCCTCATATTTTCCAAGCTAACTCCAGTTTATAATTCCAAAGATTTTGTATTATCTTTTACTTGGTTCTTCCGTCGGAGTCTTGGTCTCCCCTGTCTAAGCGCCTTTCTGGCTGAAGAGTTGGTTTTCATTTGAGTGACATGTCTTTGCCACTACATTTGATGGATTTTTTTACCCGCCAGCCACACAAATATTTGACATACATATACAGTAAGATACATATGTACTTTGGCAGTTATGTTTAAATTTCCTCCTTTTAAAATGTCTGTCTAACAAGTTTTATTATATAAACTTTCACAAGAGATATTTTTAACTTTTGGATTTTTAAAAAATATTCAACTTACTAGCATTTTCGTCTTGAAAATCATCATCGGCCCCTTGTTTTTTATGTTGTTTCTGTAATTGTTGCTGCAACTGTTGCTGTTGTTGTTGCTGTTTTTGTTCAAGCTGTTGCTGCAATGGACTTTTCGACTTTGTGGGGGGTGTTGTACCCATAGCTAAAGAAGCTGGTATATCAACTTCAATTAAATTAAAAGAGAAAAATTAATTTTTTTAATTTAAATAAAAAATATTTGTAAAATCATATGCCTTACCTGGTGATGTAGCTGCTTTTTTGCCCTGCAAAAACCGATGTGTAAAAAAGCTTTCAAACGAAATTCTTTCCTTGGCATTGCGACGTAATAAACACAATAACAAATCGCGTAATTCGGGTGAAATACCATTTGGTATTCTGTTTGTACAAAAGAAAAATGCAAAAAAAAAAAACACAAAATAATAAATTCATTCAAAAACATTTCATTTTAGTTTTTATGGCAAAAGAAAAACAGCACAAAAAGTAAGAAAAAAATATAATAAATTAAAATCAAATTAAAATATTAAAATTAAAACAACTTACTTGGGTGCTAAACTTTCATTTTGTTCATAATAGTATTTTAATTCAGCTGGATTTTGTGCAAAGAACGGAGCTTTGCCCGTTAAACACTGATAGACAATTGTTCCCAGAGACCATAAATCAGCTTTGGCATCGTATTGCAAAGACATGATAACTTCGGGGGCCTAAAAATTATTAAAAACAAATTTATTTAAATAAATAAAGATTTTTACTATTTTTTAAATATAACCCACCATATACATGGGTGAACCACAAAGAGTGGCTGCCATAACGCCTTCATTAAGAAATCTGGCAAAGCCGAAATCAGCTAAAATGTAAATAAGAAATATGTTATAACGGTTTTAGGTTTAAAAGGGTGATGTGATATAAGGTGCGTTTCCATTATATACAAAATATTCCTGTAAAGAAAATTTAAGCGTTGCCGTACTGGAAAATAATGTAAATAACACGTTTGAAAATCAACATATTTTTTTTCTCTTGTTGCACGAAACGGCCATAACCTTAGTTTTTTACTTCGCATTTTAATACACATTAAACTTAATTTAAGTTCCACTTAATTAAAGTTTAAATTTTTAAATCAATGAAGCAAACGTACAACTTAATTATAATTTCAATACTAATCACTTAAGTAGTATTTAAGTATTTTACTTAAAAACAAGCAATAATTGGAGGAATAATAAATAATTGGAATAATAAATAATTCGAATAATAAATAATAAAGTTTCAGAAAGTGCAGATAGTTGAGGAACCAAAAGTTTTTTATTGCAAAAAGGACGATTTAAAGGAGTGGTCAGCAATTACCCCATCACAAGAGGACCGAAGAAACGCACTCAAGTGGACTGCACCACATTTATTCACAATTTTTTCAAACTACCCACAGAGCATTGTAGAGCAATGCATCAGTTGATAAAATGCGGCATCCCGGGTAAGGATAGGATTAATCTATTATATAAAGAAGGGGTGTGTGGGTATGTATGTATGTATGTATGTATGTTTGTATTTTATAGCTGGCCACACCAGTGGATCGATTTTTGTGAAATTTTTACAGCGTGTTACTTCAAGTCTAAAAGGAACAATAGGCTACTTTTTTTTTGGAAATTATTGCTGCCACGCCCACACTACGCCTATTTGTGTGGGAAGGTCAAGTAACAAAATTACCCAGAGCCATACTGCTCAAACGCGTGGAACTAAATACCTGAAATTTACAACACGTGTTAAGCTTTACATGTTTGTTTAAATGCACATGAATTTTTAAACATTGGGCCCGTAAAGGGATAAAAAGGGGACAAAAAGGGAAAAATCGGTAACCTACTATCTCTTGATGTCTATAAGATAGAAACAAAATTTAAAAGTTTAGCGTTTTCCTTAAGAAATAAACAGACAGGTATTTGGAGTTTTTTTTAAAATTTGGTCCGAAAGGCCGAAAAAAAGGGTTTAAATTATATTTTGGTACTTTTTGTTACTTTTAAACCAATAAAGATAGAAAAATTTTTCAAATTGCGTTCGATAGGTCTTACAAAAGTATGATTACGTTTTTCGTACTTTTTTTTAATTTTGGGCCCAAAGGGGGAAAAAAGGGCTAAAAATATATTTTGATTTTTTTATTCGTTTATTGTAACTTTTAAACCAATAAAGATAGGAACATTATTCAAATTAAGTGTAACAGGCCTAAAAAATATGAGTACGTTTTTAGATACTTTTTTAATTTTATAGACCCTAAGGGAAAGAAAGGGTTAAAATTATGTTTTAGTACTTTTTTTAAGTTTAAAATAAATTATGAAAGAAACATAATTTCAATTCCTCTTCGAGACCGATTTTTGGAAATAAGTTCGCACGTAAACGGCTTTTAAAGTTAAAATTTTAAAGGTAAAAAAGTGGGCGGTGCCACGCCCATAAAAGTTAAACTTTTAATGCTGGTTCTTTTATTGCACTGATTTTTAAAAATTGGCACACATATAGAAGGCCTCTAATTCCGAAGTTCTAAAGGACAAAAATGGAGGATTGCAGCGCCCACAAAAATGTTAGTTTTCAAACTGGTTCTTTTATTTTTGCGATTTTTATAAAGCTCAAAAATAGACCGATAATATTTATTTTAGGTATAAAAATGGGTGCCATAAAGATAGACAAACGTGCAAAATTATCTGAAGATAAGGCCATATTCTAGCCAGTTATAGCCTAAAACGCTTTATCCGGGAGGACATTTGTATGGGAGCTCTGTTGAAAAATAACCTGATCATCACCACAAACAACATGCTTTTTTCTTATGCCAAAAAACTTATCTGTTCCGAATTTCATCGAAATATCTGCAAAAATGCGGTCTCTACTTTGTTTACAAGAATACATTAACGCTGAATTCCAAAATGTAGTTTGCTTTGCATCAGAAAATTTCAAGTTTTTCCTGAAAGCAAAGATGAGGTTTTTGATAATATCTTTTACTTCCAAATGAGTGTTTGCAGCTATATCAATGCCCTGGAAGCAAAAAACGTTGTCAAAATTGTAGGGAGTGTATAAGGGAAGAAGTTGAAAATTTGAAATGCAAAGCAAACTGCGTTTTGGAATTCAGCCTAACTCCCAGCCGGACGGATGGACTGACAGGTTTTAATCGACTCAGGAAGTTATTCTGTGTCGATCGGTATAATTGGAGGTGGGTCTCAGACCTTTTTCTTTGGTGAGGCACAAAAATTTGCACAAAAGCATAATAAAATTTGAATTTAACAATATAAGAGAAGTTTGAACTTCTTTTGAAAAATATTTGATATGTGATCCCTGTATCTATATTATATAAAGAAAGGTTTTATGTATGTATGTATGTATGTATGTATGTATGTATGTATGTATGTATGTAAGTTAACGAAGTTATTTGTATCTCAGAACAGAACTAAAAACTTTATTTGTCACTCATATTCTTTTATACAATTTTCTTAGCCTAAATACAATTTTGCTTATTATTAAAACTTAAATAAATTACAAAAAAATATGCTTACTCTTAAATTAATTATTTTGTTATTCAGTTGGGTTTGAAGAAGTTGTTGTGTTTGTTGTAAAGTGTGTCGGATGTCTTTTAGTTAAATATTTTGCATTATTGCATTTGTCGTTTTATAGAATGTGCTTACGTAGAAAGATAATTAGAGTATTTACCAAATGTGTTAACTCCCCCTTTTCTAAGTATTAGCGTCCCGCTAATCATTAAAATTTCATGGATAATTTATTTTTATCTCGGGAAAATTTGTCATAGGTGGAATTTGAAGAACTCCCCTGTTATTTCTGCATTTTGAATAAAGTTGGAAGGATATGATTATGAAAAACCCTATAAAAACCATTAAGAAGTTAGAGCTAATAGAAATTAAACCTTTATAAGATATGTCCTTTATGTGTTTAATATTGCCTAGATGAAGGTGATGGAGATATTGCAGGTCTAACCTGACTTCATCTTCAGTCACATTATTTTTTAGTATTGGTGGGAGTATTTGAAAAGATGTTGCCTGCCAATTTGAATAGCTAATGTTATTTACTGTAACGGTTTCGTTAAAAAAGTTTACAATAAAAGTACCATTAAGCTCCTGGGAGTTATTACCGAAAGTTATATTTCCTATGAAATTGGTTACAAAAAGTGTTCCCTCTAGTACAAGTTCCACCACAGGTTGCCTTTCAATCTGGTATTCACATGATGCTGTTTCGCCTTCGAGTATCCTCACAATACAGTTGTCACTGCTTAACTTTTCCACTTGATTTTGTTTGCATATTGTAGCGTCGTCGATTTCCAAACATTCCCCAACTATGCCATATTTTTCTTTTTGGGAAATTAGTACGTTTTTAAATTTAAGAAAAATTCGCTTTTTATTTTTAATTGTTGAACGTAGAACAACGTTATTAAAGAGCATGTCCTCCGTTTGCGGAATAGAAATAATGTATAACAAAAGTGAGTCCTTTATAACCATTGAGGGTTCCGCGAATTGCAAAGCTTCAAGCTCATTTTTGTAAGGAAGTGTATTCGTTTGTGACAAGATATTCTGAATATCGCCTTTGTTGAGCAAATGCGAATGTACTATACCTCTCTTGGCCAACTGACTTGCCATTACTATCTGGGCTATTTCTTCCTTTATTAATCCGAGTCTGTTGAAAAGCGTTTGCGCGTGGCTTAGTGTATTATCCCTATCGGAATCCGCAACTATTTTATTATAATTGTCTAGAAGGCTATTTGTAGTTTTAATTAAGTACTGGTTTACAGAATACTGCCTATTGCTGTTTTCAATAACGTCACTAGTCTTTTCCAAAATTTTGTCCCAATCGGTTGCGTCAGGATTCCCCGCTATCCATTTCCACGCGGATCCTATCCAGTTAATTGAGCGTTTATATTTGGACGAGTTCTTCATCCTGAGTTGATCAAGTAGGTTTCCTATTTGCTCGAGTTGGTGTTCCATTTGTAGTCCTAGTGATCCAGTTTTCTTAGATTGAAGGTGAATTATTGGTCTGATTTCTGCAACAGCCTGCTCGTACTCCTTTAGATCGATTGTGTGGATTATCTTGTAGTTTCCTTTGCTTAATTTTCCAGATCCCTGCTTGATCGTAACAAGTGGACTGTTGTATTCGTAAATGTTAACCGTTGCGTGTGTCCAGTCGATCAGAAACCTGTAAAAAATTATTGGTTTTTTAGATGGGACTTGTGAATTCTTTTATTATCGGTTGTTGTAATTGTGACGGTATTGTCTTTTCCTACAATTTGCTTGATAAAAATAGGTTTATCTTTGCCTTTTATTTGTTTATTTTTCTTAAAGACAATGTCTCCTTGGCTGTAGGCTCTAGGCTTTTGCTTCTTTGCGTTTTTCCTATACAGTGCAATTTTTTGGTTCCTAGAGATTTCATTCCGTAAGTCGTTATTTACTACTGCTTTAAAATCGCTTAATTTCTGGTAGTTAATTCTTTCAGTTCGTCCGAAAAATATGTCCGCTGGTTTCCTCTTGGTGACAGAATGGACCGTATTGTTGTACCTGTCGACTGTTATGTTTATTAATTCCTTGAGTGTAAAATCCGGAAATTCTTCTTTTAGACATCTGAGCATTTCAACAATTGTTGAGTGGACTCTTTCGATGGCTCCATTCACCTCACTCTTTTGGGGTGGTGCAAAATATGTCTTGATTCCTAGTCCTTCGATGTAATTTAATACTATTGGGCTTATGAAACTGCTTTCGTTGTCCATTACTATTGTGTTTGGCGCGGAAAAAAAATGAAGTAATTTAATAATCTTATCTCTTATGTGCAAAACTGATTTATTTTTTATGTGGAAAAATTTCGTAAATTTCGAAAATTTGTCCACGCAAGTTATAAACTTTTCGCCTTTGATTTCCAATATGTCAATATGTAGAATTTCTGTAGGGTATGAGGGAATGGGAGTTTGTTGCAATTCTGGATTTGGGGGGTGTCGGTCGTATTTATTTTTACTACAAATTTCGCAAGCCTTTGTAAAGTCTTTAACTAACTTGGTCATTTTTGGAAAATAGTATTTTTCCAATATTTGCTCCTTATTTTCGGCGAAATTTCTGTGTGCGCGCTTGTGTTCGCTTTGAATGATAGCAAACTGTTCTTCTGGATCAACTATATCTTCTACCAATCTCTGCGTAATTCTGATTTTAAATTTAGAAAAATGTTCCGTGTATACCTTTTGTAATATTGTGAGCTTTTCTTCTGGAATTTTTATGCCATTTGTTACGCTTGGGTTTAACTTGCTTTTTAAAGCGTGAATAAGCCTTTTTTCATTAAGGTTTTCAAGTCTCACGTAATGCCGTTGAAATTTTTCATGAGGAACTTCCATGTAGTTTGACTTCATTCCCTTCATAAATATTATTTGATTTCTGAAAACATTTATTGGAGATTCGCAGTGGTGTATTAGCAATGCACTATCCTCTTCGGCGCTATGTTGAGAGCAATCATCAGTTGTTGAAAGTGTGTTTACTTCCGTTGGCAAGCGTGATAGAGCGTCAGCAACAACATTTGCTTTACCTGGCTTATATATCAGCCTATAATTGTACTCCTCTATCCTGGCCTTCCACCTTTTGAGCTTTGCATTATTGTTGGCATTGCTTAATGCAAATGTGAGCGGCTGATGATCGGTGAGAATTTGTACTTCCCTAGCTCCATATAAGTAAGAACGAAGTTTGTCGAGAGACCAAACTATAGCCAGCATTTCTTTTTCTATCGTTGAATAGTTTTCTTCGGTTTTATTCAAGGATCTGGACAGATATATAATCGGTCGATCTTTTCCAAGCTCTCCCTGCGAGAGAACAGATCCTATTGCGTAATTTGAGGCGTCTGTGGTTAAAATAAAGGTCTTCTCAAAGTTAGGGTATGCCAAAATTTCTGATGACATCAGTAGTTCTTTTAAATTCCTAAATGATTTTATCGCATTATCGTCTAAACTAATGTCTACACGTTTCGATTGGTTTGCTTTAATTTGAGCATTTATTCCACGAGTTAGATTTGTCAAAGGTTTTGCTACGGCAGCAAAATCTTTTATAAATCGCCTGTAGTATGAGGCTAATCCCAAAAAGCTCTTCAAATCCTTTAGATTTGTTGGGGCTGGAATATTTTGAATCGCCGTTATTTTACCTGCATCCGGTTTAATGCCATCTTGGGATACTGTGTGTCCAAGGAACTCCACACTAGTCTTCAAAAATCTTGACTTCTCGAGGTTTATCTTTAAGTTTGCTTTTTCCAATAAAACGAATGCTTTCCTTAAATTCTCGATGTGCTCATTCCTATTGCGCCCAAAAACGATAATATCGTCTATGTAGACGTAACAAGCTTTTCCTAGTAATGGGTGTAGTACGTCGTTTATCATCCTCTGGAATATTGAAGGGGCATTCTTAAGGCCGAAAGGTAACCTTAAAAACTCGAACTTCCCATTATTTGTAGAAAATGCCGTTTTCTCTATATCTTTGTCTTTCATCCTAATTTGGTGAAATCCAGAAGTCAAGTCTAAAGTAGTAAAAAACTTACATTCTCCGAGACTAGAAAGTGTGGTGTTAATATCCGGTATTGGATAGGCATCGGCAATAGTAACTGCATTAAGTCTTTTAAAATCTATCACCACTCTAAACTGTTTTTCGCCATTTGGTTTTGGCTTTTTTGCGACAATCCAAAGGGGTGAATTGTAGGGACTTTTTGAAGGTCTAATTATTCCATTTTCTAGCATTTGGTTGATTTGACTTTCCACTTCGGACTTTAAATGACTTGGATAAGGATATGATTTTGTGTAGATTGGTTCCTCAGTTGAGGTTCTGATCTCTGCACGAACGTTTGTTTCAATCACACCACTATCAGATACTGGACCAAATAATGTGCGGTGTTCGATTATTAAATTCTCTATTTCTTCATCTTCGTGTTGTATAGTGTTCACACTGTTGACTTGTTTAGAGATTTTTGATTTTAGCTTAATAACAGAGCCATTGTAAAGTTCCAGTGTGTTGTTTTTTCTGTCTATTACTGCCTCTAATTGTCTTAGTGTATCGTCACCAATGATCCCATCGAAGGATTTTAATCCAGGAAGGACAAAGAAAACTAAGTTTTTGTTTACGCCAAGTGATTTAAAAAAGGTGCTATAAACTTTACGAGTAATTGGAATTTGACCAGTTGCCGACTGTACTTTAAAAATGGAATTTACAGGTTTGGAATTTGGTAAAAATGTTTCTGAAACGAAATTTTTATTGGCTCCTGTATCGATCAAAAATTTAAAAATTTTGTTGCTTCTAGAACGCACTTCTAGGTAAGGAACGCTGGATAGGCGTCCATCGTAAAATTTAACTCATTTAGACCGAGATCCGTGTCCTCTTCGTAGTAGTTATCTTCTGAAAGGTTTTCGTCGTCTTGTTGGTTCTCTTCACAAGGGTATTGCTCCTGGCTGTCTATGGTTTCAGTATTAAAAACTCGCTGTTGTTTTCGCGGTATATTTGATGAATTATTACTAGAGTGTGGCAATGGCGATTTTTCGGGTCTATTCATATAATTTATTTGTCGAGACCTCATTGAAGGGTCTATTTCCATTGGCACTGGTGGTTTTGGTTGAGTAGGCCTAGGAGGTGGTATGTTTTGTAAATGATGTTGTATAGGCGCATTGTAAATTCGTACTTTTTCGAGAACGTTTAGTGGTCTTTGTGGTGCTTGTGGCTTACGGAAATTTGTGTTTGCAGACATTTGATTGATTGGCGTGGTGACGCTATTTGAATATCGTAGATGAATAGAGTTATTTCTAAAATTTAGATTTTGAAATTCAAGACAAGAAGTGTAAGCTTCAGGCAGGGTTCTAGGTTTTTGGATAGTTAACATTCGAGAAACATCCCCGTTTATACCTCGTATAAAAACATCTAAGGCCCTGTTCCTGTAACAAGATATTAAGGCTTCAACGGTTTCCACTGAGTAATTGTCGGTTTTCAATTTATTTATAATGAGTGAGAGTTGATGATTCACCCTAGCATAAAATTCGTCAATAGTGCTATTCCTTTGACGCATAACACTGAGCTCATACTCTAATGTCTGAAGGTCCCTTTTGTCTGCGTAGTGCAGAGACAAACAATTTTTAATTTTCTGCCAGCTCTCATCAAATATGTTATAAGAGATGAGGGCTGTGTCAGCTGGTCCCCTAACCTTCTGCCTAATATGTTGCAGTATTGCCCTGTATATTGGTCTTTCCCTTACAATTTCGTAGTCTTTTAGGATAGATTCCACACTATGAACCCAAGAAATAAATTGAACAGGATTACCTTCAAAAATTTGTAAATCCCTTACGCAGTCCGGGAGTTTACGTATATCCTCTAAGTCTCTAACGGTTTTGGGTAAGGCAAGACTTGACTCTTCGGTGATAGGATTGCTTATCCCACTTTCCAAATCTGTCATCCTTCTCTCCCAGTCAGCCATTTTATTGTTCAACTGCCTAACCTGTTCTATTTGTGCGTTCAGTGCACCAGTCAATTGTGTAATTGCCTCCTTAATTTGCTCCATTATGCGTGTGCGTGTGTGTGTGTGTGTGTGTGTTTTATCAAGGACTGTATAGTATAATTCTTCCTCCCAACTATTCTTATGTGGCAAGTTTCACGATACTTTAATGTGTTTTTACGCAATGTTAAAAGGAATATATATTTTACAGTTCAATAATGAGAAAAAAATTTTATTTTTATTTATATATTTTTATATTTTTTATTTTTGGTTCAAGTAAGTTTTAAAGCAAAAGTGTTTGTTTGATTTCTAGAAAACTTTTTTATAGCATATAATTTTAATTTGAATGAATAATCGATAAGTCCATAAATGACAGAATTATTTTTTAGTTTCACAATAGTTTAATATGTTTTTAATAAATTTTAATGCTTACAATAAAAGGATCAGCATGCTGCTCGTCCGGTCCGTATTTATCCTGTTTGCAGATCTACTGGGGTACGGGGCCGTCACTAGTAACTGATTGATTGAGTCTGTCTTCTGATTGCTCCCTCCGCTTATTTTTTGAATTTTGTAACACGATTTTTAAGCGTGTTTTTTGGATTTAGCTTTTATTAGGATTTTACTTTTGTTCCCGCTTATTTTTTAATTTTTAAAACGGTACTTTTGTTTAAAAGTGTCTGTACCTCAACCTTTTTGAATAATCCGCTTGTATTTTCTTGGAATGTTTCTTCCTTTTAGAACGGTTTATGAAAAAGTTTTTTCCTTTTTTTTTTTTTTTTGGAACAGTTAGTTGCACAATATTTGCACTAATACACTTTTAATATATCCGGGTTAGTTTTTTTTGGATTTTACTTTTGTTCCCGCTTATTTTTTAATTTTTAAAACGGTACTTTTGTTTAAAAGTGTCTGTACCTCAACCTTTTTGAATAATCCGCTTGTATTTTCTTGGAATGTTTCTTCCTTTTAGAACGGTTTATGAAAAAGTTTTTTTTTTTTTTTTTTTTTTTTTTGGAACAGTTAGTTGCACAATATTTGCACTAATACACTTTTAATATATCCGGGTTAGCTTTTTGCTCGGGCGCCAGTTAACAAAGTTATTTGTATCTCAGAACAGAACTAAAAACTTTATTTGTCACTCATATTCTTTTATACAATTTTCTTAGCCTAAATACAATTTTGCTTATTATTAAAACTTAAATAAATTACAAAAAAATATGCTTACTCTTAAATTAATTATTTTGTTATTCAGTTGGGTTTGAAGAAGTTGTTGTGTTTGTTGTAAAGTGTGTCGGATGTCTTTTAGTTAAATATTTTGCATTATTGCATTTGTCGTTAACTTGTGTATAGACTTCTAAAGAAGTTGTTGTGTTTGTTGTTAAGTGTGTCGGATGTCTTTTTGTTAAATATTTGGGTTATTGCATTTGTTGTTTTATAGAATGTGCTTACGTAGAAAGATAATTAGAGTATTTACCAAATGTGTTAACTTGTATGTATGTATGTATGTATGTATGTATGTATGTATGTATGTATGTATGTATGTATGTATGTATGTATGTATGTATGTATGTATGTATGTATGTATGTATGTATGTATGTATGTATGTATGTATGTATGTATGTATGTATGTATGTATGTATGTATGTATGTATGTATGTATGTATGTATGTATGTATGTACAGTGTGCGACAAAACATACGCACGAACTTCTGTTAAGTAGAATATGTCTCAAAAACAAAAGCAAACACATTTGGATTTGGACCTATTTATTTTTTTTATTAAGTTAATAACCTAAATTCAATAAAATATAAGAAAAACAAATGAAAATTCTTATAAAACTTAAAAAATTTCATATTATACAATAAAAACAGATTTTTGTATGCGACAAAACATATGCACGTCCTTAGGAAACTCAAAAAATATTAATATTTAGTTGAGTAACCATTATTTTTTTAAACTTTTTTACATCTTCGTGACATGGACTCAGTTAGGTTTGATAAAATTTCTCCAGAAATTTCATTCCAAGCAACTTCCACCTGGCGAAAAAGTTCATCCCTAATTCCGCAATTATCACGGTTAGTTTTACGACCTACCGTATCCCATTGATTTTCAATGGGATTGCGATCTGGCGATTGCGCTGGCCAATTAAAAAACATTTATTTTATTAACTGCAAACCACTGTTTGTTGCATTTAGCCGTGTGTTTAGGATCGTTGTCCTGTTGATACCTCCACTTAAGCGGCATTTCCTCCTCTGCATGTGGTAGCATTATAGTTTGTAGAATATCCTTGTAAGCGAATCGATCCATTACACCATTTATTTTATAAATTGGTCCGATTCTATGGCCAGAAAAACATTCCCAGACCAAAACATTTCCTCCTCTTTGTTTTACCGTACCTTTGGTATATCGAGGGTTAAGGCGTTGTCCTTTTGGTCTACGTACCAGCCTAATTTCATCAGAACTTTTAAGATTGAACTTAGACTCATCAGAGAAGAGTGCGGTTTTCCATTGGGTTGTGGTCTAGTTGATGTGCTCCTTTTACAATTCGATTCTGGCTAATCTGTTTTTAGCAGAAATAAATGGTTTTTTTGCACTTCTATATAATTTTTATCCACCTTCAACAGATCGTCTTTGGATGGATCTAATCGAGACATTTAAGTTTAACTGACTTGCAATAGATCCTGCTGAGGTAAATGGATCCTTTTTTATTAAGCGCAGTATTGCCTGGTCGTCCCGTTTGCTGGTTTTCCGGGGTCTACCACCTCTGTGTACGGTTGCCAACGATCCTGATGAACGGAAACGGCTTACAATGCGAAAAATTACACTGTGGTGAATTCCAAATTTATTTGCAATCGACGTTACTGATTCCCCTTTATTATAATCATTTATATTTTGTTCTTTTAAATGATCGGAATATTTGCTGTAAGCCATTCTTTTATTAAAATATTGCGAACTATGACCGATGACTTTGAAAGAATATAAATATTTATAAACACGTGCAAAATGTTTCAAATTATTCCGTTTATATCTAAAAAATTGTGCATCTCATTTAACGGTTCTTTTTGTTAGTAATTTGTTAGAAAAAATGAAGAACATAAATTCCGAATACTTCGTGCATTTGTTTTGTCGCATGTAAAATAGCGGTTTTGTAAGTTTATTATTAATTTTTTTTTTGTTAAACATTTTTTTCTTTGTTTTTGTCCTGTGTTAGTAAGAGGACTCTATTATCATTACAAAAAAATAGCACAAGTAAAAATACGAATGAAATTTCCTATATTATAAAGATATCTGATTGTAAGTACAATCTCGTGCATATGTTTTGTCGCATACTGTATGTATGTATGTATGTATGTATGTATGTATGTATGTATGTATGTATGTATGTATGTATGCATGTATGTATGTATGTATGTATGTATGTATGTACATACATATGTATGTATGTTTGTAATTTATAGCCACACCAGTGGATCGATTTTTTTGAAATTTTTACAGCGAGTTACTTAAAGTCTGGAAGTAAGGGGCTAAGATTATATATAGAAGTTTATAAATAATTTTTGCTTATTAAAACTTTTTGAATATCCAAAACTGTAAGCCTGGTAAATTTCCAATTTTTATGAGCTAAGTAAATAGTAGGGCTGACTTATTATTTATTGCAACTTATGTGGGGCAACCAATAAATTTAAAAAAATATAAATTCTTTTGTGTTAACATATTTGAATAATTTTACTATGATTGGGGTAGCGAAGCACACCGGGGCTTAGCTAGTGGATTTATAAAAATTAAGAAAATCGTAATTAAGTAAGATGATAAGTGTACTAACCGGTGGCTCAGGCCCATAAGCACTCACCTTCACCGAAAGTGGTTTGCGGAAAAAGCGGTTCGGGGCATGCAGTGAAGACATTGAATCGTGAAGGTTTAAGGTCGATAGCTCTAGCAAATATGTATTGAGATATTAAAATTTTCTTTTGTATGAGGGCTACGCTTCCCCTGCTCCTATCCAACTAATATTTTTTTAAAATGTTGGCATTGCGGACCAATTACTTTTAATATGACATTTTAAGTTAATTTTGTATCAAAAATTTCTTAAGAATGGTGCATTTATATAGGGGCTGTCCCTCTTCCGCTCCAATTCAATTAAATTTTTCCTCCAAAATGTACCTATTAAAATTTATGCAATTGTGGGGGAAATACAACTTCCTCTGGTCTTATCAAAAAAAACCTAATCTAGGCCGCCTCTTTTAAGGTATCTGTGCGAAGTTTTGTGACAAGGGTGACTCTACTTTTGCCATTATATCGGTCGATTTTGTTAGGGATATTTCTGACAGTTTAATACCAATACCTGATGGCCAAACTATTCTACAATAAAGAAGGCTGACGGAGAAAATTTCGATTCAAATTGAAATGCATAATAGGGGTGAACAGAATTTTTTTTGGTTTATTTTATTTTTGGTGCCCTTTGGCATAGTTTCTTTTAATTTCGCGCAATTTTTAATTTTTCTGTTTTCACTAAATAAATATATCATGTAATAATTAAATATAAATACATTTTTTTAATTTTCTAAGAGAATATAAAAAAAGAGAGGGATATTACGTTTATTATTGCTTAAATGATGAAAAATGAGAATTTCATTTGGGTATCAAAAAAATGTTTCGAGAGTACTTTTTTAACGGCAATAGTATCAAAATATTTTTTTTTCTCTGTTTTATTTTAATCTAAAAAAAATAATTACAAAAAAGTCATATAGAAATTTTAAGTGTGTTTAGTTTGTTCAACAGTGAATCGAAACTGAACTGAACTAAACTGTATATTTCTTTAAAAAATTTTAATTTTGGTTTAAGTCCGCTAATATAATCCAATGCTATTCTAAAAATTTATTTTAAAAATCTGACCTTAAATTTGGGAAAATCGACATTATCCGCTTGAAACAATTGAATTTAAATTTTTTTCTTCGTTGACTTGCCGAATTTATCTAATCGCATCTCTATGAAATATGTATTTTGCCCGCCTTAAGCATTAAATACATTCCTCGCCACAGGCTACCGAACACAACCAGTTAAAAATAGAATACACGTGTGCTTATGAGAATAACTTTTTTTAATGGCTACAATGCAACACGGATACGGGTTGCTGTCAATGCTAATTTTGTGGCGTGGTCGAAATTAAACTAATTTCTATTTTTATACGCGACCGTTAACAGATTAGTGCTGCCAATACGGTAAAATGTAAATAATGTAGCTTAAACAATACAAAAAGACTTTAGGTGGCACCACTGAAAGTCATATTGCTCATATGTTTATTTTGTAGTGGTAGTCTAGTAAATATCTCAGTAGCAGCCAGTCGGGCACAAATATAGCAAACAACTTTTGTGCTCTTGTGTTCCTGTGTTCTTGTAGCTTGAATGTGTTTAATGCATTAAGTTACAAAGCATCAAGTTAAAAGGTTTATTTACAACTTTTTTTATACGCTATGCCAAAGAAATGCGTATATGCATTCACACATTTAGCAAGGCAACTACCCATAGGTTTAAATTTTATGCTTAAAAAAAGTTTCAAATGATGACCACGATTACTTTGTTACCTAAGTTAATATATTTGCGGAAGTAATGGTTAAAACCCCATTGACTAATGTAAAAACATCTCTTGACATGGAGGAAATTTTCAAAGCTATATTTTTTGTATTCGCCACCTTTTTGCACTTTTTTAATTTAATTTTGTTTTATTTTAAAATAGTTTTTTTAAACGAAATTTTCATACAAAATCAGTATTTCAAATCTATTTTATATTTAAAAATTGTTTATTAATGTACCCCTGAACCTTTTTCATGGGTAATAATCATGGCGCAACAATGTATCAGGTGGTGGGGATTCTACAACAACAAAATTCGGTGAATAAAATTTTCGTGTTTGGTGTAGTTTTCGTTGGCTCAGTTGTCAAAAAAAGATATGTAAAAGTAAACAACTTTGTCTACCCAGCCTCGATTTATGCATAAAAAAGGAAATCAGCTGTGCTCGTAACACCACCTGGTACACATAACTTCACCAGGGGTAATAATATTGTACGTAATTTACAATTAAAGACTTTAAAACAATTTTGGGACCTTCTAGTTTCTTAACAAAAATGAAATGATTGCACTTTTATGGTAACTGCATTTACTATTTTTAAAAAAGGTTTGAGAAAAATTTATGTTTTTCTAAAGTTAGTCTTAGAGTCACGTGTTTTAAACCTGTTTATCATTTCCTATTTGAAACTTTGATTGTAAAATAATATTCCGAAAAATATTATTTACAGCCTCTCTAAAAGGGCGCATATTTACTTACTCAAGTATTAAAGAAAAATATAGTTGGAAAGGGGCAAACCTAAACCATTTAAATTAACAATTAGAAAAAGCAAAAAAGGGTATCAAATTAGCCAGAGGAGTAACACGGTATTTTCCACCATCCAATAGTATCAAAAAAAGTACGATCGTATCAACTTTTGCAACGCTGGCTTAAACTGAACCCCATATAGTAGAAAACAAAACCAGGGTTTAGAATAAAGATAAACGTCATGTTGAGCTTTTAACTACAAGCGTTCAGGGTACAAAAAAACATAATAAATATTTAAGCTGTAGAATCAAAATATTATGAAATTCTCTCCGTGTTTAAGAAAATAGAATGAAAGAATTTTTTATGTTTACACGGATGGTGTTGGTAAAATTAAAAGCTATTTTTTCATGCTTGTTTTCTTTTGTGGTAACGGCATATGGTTTAAGTTTTACAATTATTAACAAAAACAACTTCTGCATCGATTTTGATTGTTTGTGTTTTGTTTCATAAAATGTAGCCGCCTTCATTATATGTTGTAAGTGCTGCCAATTTTTCACACCTCTGATATGATGAGAATACGTAAGTTTTAGAAAATACATATTAACCGAACACTTGTCAAATTTGTATTCGTATTCTTTCCTATTTAATACATTATGCTTTTACATGATGAGATTTTGTATTATTCTACAACACATTTATATATACCTTTACAATGTAAAGATACCTTTAAAAACGTTTGTATTGTTTTTAACTACATAATTATTTCTGCGTATAATAAAAATTAATCGAAAACTAATGGCGTTTGATTATTCTTTTTTCCTAACTTTAAAACATTAGAACAACAGCAAAATACTTTTGCACCTGAATGGAGTAGGGCATAACCGTGGCATAACTATAAGGTGGCATCCTTTCTTTTTTTCAATATCCTTTGGCGAGAATGCGAAGTGGTTTTAAGCAATTAATTTACAATAACCTGTAGATTTCTACACTTTAATAGTTCACATTTTAATACAAGTTTTGTTAAATAAACGTTAAATAGTTTTAGAAACTGTCAATGAATAAGGGAAATGCATATAATGGAAATATTTTGCTAATAAAAAAAAAATCATGGTGGTGGTTAACTAATAAAAATTACCTATTTTTAATGTTATCTTTGAAGGTGCTGGCAGTGTTCTGCCATAATTGTGCGATAATAAAATATTTTGTGGCTTGAGATCACGATGAACAATTCCTTTGGTATATAAAGCTTTCATGGCGCCAGCTAAATAATAAAAAAAAATCAAAACATGGTTAATAAAAAAATTGGTTTCAAAAATTTAAAAAAAAACATAAAATAAATAAAAAAAATAGCAAAACTTACCCAATTGCTTTAAAAATAATCGCACCGTATCCTCGCCCAAAGTACCCTTGACACTTAAATAATCAGCCAAATCACCGCCATTGCAAAACTAGAAAAAAAATAAATTATAATTTATTTTAAAGTTTTACTTTCAAGACAAATTGTTGTAAGAAATTTAAAGCTTAATTAACTAAATATTAAGAAATTAACAAAAATCATTTTAAACTTGACCTGCAAAAATAAATCAAAGTGTAAATTAAACAAATAAAATACAATTTAAGTATTATTTACTACACTGATGCGAATGCTAAAATGCATAAATTTATTTATAGAAAAAAATTTGACATCATTGCACTATACAGATGATATCAAATTCGTGTTCATGCCAACAAATTTTTTGTGCCTAATTCAAATGATCATCTTTTCTCCATCTTTTTGCGTGTCTATACAGGTTATAGTTTATAATATTTTACCCTTCACATAGTGATAAGGGTACATATATATCAGAAGTTTTTGCATCGCGCAATTTTATAAGATCATAATAGCATTCCAGTTAATAACAGGGTGAATCATATAATTGTAATATAATGCAAGTCAACATTAAACATTTATAATATGTATTATTTCTTTGATTCATTCTGTCTCTGACAGGGCGACTATAAAACTTTTGATTAAAGAATTTCACACAGTACAGAAACGAGGCATAGGATTCATATAAAAAGGGAAGTCGATTTAGCCATGTATTTTAGTCCGTCGGTTTAAATCAAGTTTTTGAAGCCAAGCTACATAAGTCCTTCAGACCACGTATTGATGTCAAACTAGCATAAATAGCAAAAACTTGAAATAATCCTTTGCCTTAATATAACCACTTCAATAAACTTATTGAGAATTACTTTAAACAAACCAAAACATTCAAAAGTTCCTTGATTTTCTTTTTCTATTAATAACCCACAACAAAAGCAAGTATTTCAAAAAATTTTTGTAAATATGAATGCATATATACATATACAGTAATCCCCCGATTTACGAATAGGATACGTTCTGTGAAAGTGGACGTATATCGAATATTCGTATAGCGAGCTCAATATACATACGACATATTACTAAAAATTAATAGATACGTTCCAGGGACTAAAATTATTCGTAAAACGAGATCTATATTGGCATAAGTTTGTACTAAAAATACATAGATGTGTACCCAAAATGTTCGCTATGCGAAACCCCGTTTTTAGAAACATTTATGTATAACAAAATGATAAGGAAGAAATTTATTCGTTTTAAAAATAAAAAAAGATACATATTCATAAAAAGGAAATTTTATATTAAAAAAAACATTTTATTTTTAAATTAAAAAAAATAATTCATTGTTTATTAAAATAGATTATTTAGCATTACATATTAAAAATATTAATTTAAATGTTATATCAATTCTGATGTGCTGTATGAACTTTCGCCTAAGCTAGTAGATGGTTCTTCATCTAAACTGGCATCAGAAATGGATTCTACAGATTCTTGAACATTAGGAGCTGCAACAATTTTTTTAGAAAAATAAGATTCTAATGAGGTTTGCTCTGCATATTTATTTTTTTCTTTGTATAATTGTCTATAGCAAAGAAGTGAGTTTTCTATTTCTCTGGAAACTTTAAGGCTTCTTTCTGTGGAAGGATCGTTTTCCGAAAATATATCGATAGCTCTCTGGATAAGAGAAAACGCCTTTAAAAGTTTTTGTGTCGTCAAAATACGAGAACTTTCGCAATGCGTCAGGTTTTCCGCACTTTCTGCATCTGTGCTTCCTTCAAGCATCGCTATCAATTCTTCTTTTGAAAGGTCTTCCTGTCTCGAACCAAGAACTTCTGCCACATCTTCATTGCCCACTTCATCCATACCGACTTCATGTGCCATAGCTATAATTTCATTTTGAATTTCTTGAATGTCTTGTAATGAACTACCGAAATCATTAGTGCATTCGGGCCATAATTTTTTCCATACTCCATTCATGGCTGTTTTCTTAACTTCATCCCAAGATTTTGTAATGTTATCAACAGCATTAAATATATTAAATTTCTTCCAAAATTCTGTAATTGTTGTCCGGTTTGGGCCATCAACATATTCGATAAGATTCTTGAAAACGCGGCGCAAATAATAAGCCTTAAAGTTAGCAATCACACCCTGATCCATCGGTTGAAGTATAGGAGTAGTATTTGGGGGAAGGAATACGACATTAATGTTGTCAGGTATGTGAGTTAGCTTATGGCTAGGTGCATTGTCAATTATTAGCAATGCCTTGTTTGAAATATTTTGCTCTGAATTAAATTTTTTCACAGAACTTGCAAAATAATTATTCAATCACTCTTCAAAAAGCTGTGCTGTCATCCAACCTTTTATATTTGACCGCCAGATAACACCAAGTTCTGATTTGTTACAACCTTTAAAGGCTCGTGGATTTTCAGCATGGTAAATTAGCAAGGGCTTTAATTTATTATCTCCTGCAGCGTTTCCTCCAAATAAAATCGTAATACGGTCTTTAGCTGCCTTAAACCCTGACGCAGATTTTTCTTGTTTGGAAATGAATGTTCTAGATGGCATTCTTTTCCAAAACAGACCTGTTTCGTCTACATTGTATACTTGCTGTGGGGTATAGCCACCGTCTTCTATAATTTTTTTAAATGTTGCAGGATAATTTTTTGCCGCCTCGACATCCGCACTTGCTGCTTCACCAGACATTTTTATATTATGTAAGGAATGACGTTTTTTAAATCTTTCAAACCAACCTTTGCTAGCTAAAAACGGCTCTGTCGTAGACCCTTCCCCATTTTTCATTATTAAATACTGGTGAAGGCTCCTGGCTTTTTCTTGAATTATAGTGGTGCTTACCGCAATATTTTGTTGGGATTGGTGGTCTATCCATACACTTAGCATTCGTTCCATGTCTTCCATTACCGCACTTCTTTGTTTTGAAACATTTTTTGCAGTTAAAGATGTTACTCTTTGCACACTGTTTCTTATTTTATCCTGATTGTTCTTAATTGTACAAACAGTTGAAGCAGCGAGGTCTAAAGCTTTTCCTATTTCGTTGTTTTTCTGACCTGCTTCGAGCCGTCTTAAAACATCAAGCTTTACTTCCAATGTGATCGCTTTACGGACCTTTTTTGTACAAGAGGCGTGAACTGTAGTTCCTGTTCGTTTACCAGGCATTTTTATTGCTAAATTAATTTCCACTTAATATTACGCAAAAAATAATAGACTTTACTGATAAATGTACCTCCAACAAAAAATTATTTGACTTCACTAAAACAAAACACAACTTGCTCTAAAGAAATTTTCAATGAATGGTTGAACACAACTAATTGTTTTCGGGGAGTTCCCAAATTAAATTAAAATTTTACAATACACCACTTGCACCATGGTAAAATCACTATGTACTAGGTGGCAGCAAATGGTGTTGTTGCACAACAAAACAACAAAAACGGGAATTTTTTTGTGTAAATTTTAAACTTTTTAATTACATAACTATTGATGTTCGTAACTTCGAAATTTCATGTTCGCAAAACGAATTTAATGAATTATTAATGATGTTCGTAACTTCGAAATTTCGTAAAGCGAGCCTTCGTAAATCGGGGGATTACTGTAGGTACATATGTATAGAAATGAATACAGGATGTCTGGTGACATATTTATATTTTCAAACTTAAATAAAAGACGTAATAATTGACCCAAAAATTAAGAGCATTGAACGATAGAATGGAAATGCTAATCTTATTTTTTAAAGAGTATGTTATCCAGATGTCTTCCGTCGAGTTGAACACACTGTTAAAGTCTCAGTGACTTGTGTTCTGCGCCACACGCTGCAGTAAACTTGGTTCAATTTAGCCGATTTCTCGACAAATATTTTTCTTTAAAGCCACAAGAGATTGGATATTGTCATTATAAACCTTCTCTTTGAGTTAGCCCCATAAAAAATTAATGGGAGTAAGATCGGGCGACGTCATTGGCCATGGTATGTCCCCCAAGCGACTGATCAGTTTTAGGGAAAATTTTCCCCGTAGTAAATTCATCAAAGCTCGGCTGTGTGTGCAGTCGCCCCATTCTGCTGAAACCACGTATGTGAAGAGTATGATGGATAATCTCGCAGGTTTGGCAAAAAGAATTTCGTAATCATGCGTCGATAATTTTCATGGTTAACATATGTACGTCGCCTGGTCTCTAAGAATTTTCGAAAGAAAAATGGTACAATTAACTCATGCGTGGATAAGGCACACCAAACAGTTATCCTGTGGTAAATGCATTGGTTTTTGATGCTTCAATTAAGGGTTGCGGGTTTTTGGAAACCAGTAACGGCAGTTTTGCTTTTGGACGTAGCTGTTCAAGTGAAAATGAGCCTCGTCGCTTCCTCAAATTGGATTTGTAGTGCGAAAACGCTCCAACCTCGTTTGACAAATAATTTTGCGTAAATCAAAGTCACTTTCTTTCAATTCTTAAACAATTTGACTTTTAAAAGGATTGAAATTCAGATCCTTTTTTTTAAATTTCATGAATGAATTTCATAATTGCTCTTGGAAGTCCTAGTAAAGCTGATCTTTTCCGTATTGAAAGTCACGGGTTTTCTCGTAAACTGCTTTCAACCAGTTCAATGTTTTCGAGAGTCTTTAAAGATTGACTGGTCCCTGGCCGTTAGACATACATAGCCGAAGAAGTTGCGCGGAATCTCTGCACCGACGAAAGAATTATATTTACACTCGGTCCATCACGTATTCTCCGAATACCGAACTTTGAACAAAATTGTCAATTAACAATTACGTAAGAATTATTACTCTTAAAAAATCTCTCCACAGCGAACGCGCGATTTTCACTTGACCACTGTAGCATCGTGACTAAAAAATCCGCACAAACTCCAAAGGCGCCACCCTCTAAACGCACGGATTATTACTTTTTAAAATAATCGTATTTAAAAATATAAAAATTTGCCACCAGACACCCTGTAGATATGTAATTTTTCACAGGGCAATTTCTAAAGTTGTGCTCATTTCGTCTCTCTTAAGCTTTAACCACAACCCATTAAATTAACTACAATGTGAAAATTATTATTATTTTAACAACAACAAAAGACAAAAAAAAGACAAAATGTTTGACTGAATACAAAACAGCATTTTTAAAACATTTAGCATGTCAATGACTTTGCAGTCTTTTGCATATCACTGTAGATATAACATAAAGAACCGACGAAATCGGAAGTGAAATGATAATTACAAACACAAACACAAAAACAAAATAAAAATGAGACTACGAATAAGACAATATAATAAAAAATACAAAAGTCAGCAAAAATATTAAATATTTAGCACAATAATATGTAGATAAGTATGTAAATGTTGAGAAAAAAATAAAATAAAAACTTCTTTATTACAGTATAATTGCAAACTGTTTTCTTAAGAAAATGTTAAAAAGTTTAGAGAATAAATAAATCGTAAAATTAACTTCTTGTAATTAAAAACAGATTTTAAAAAGTATTTAACATGCATTATTTAAGAAAGTTATGGTCGATTTAGGTAGATTCAATATCATTCAAATTTCGTCAAACATTTCCCCCCTTTACGTTGGTACCAAAATCTGTCAAAAAAAGTATGCCGATTAAGGTGATTTTATGGGGTCATGTGGGAATATTAAGAGGGGATTTTTGGCATTTGTGCAGAGTTACGTCCAAGAAGTACATTTTTCCAGGATATGTTTTCCTATTATCTGGTATGTATTAGGCCAATCCTTTCAATAATAAAAAGACGTTTGTATGTTTAATAGCATCTCGATACCAATGTACTTCTATATACTCGCAGAAAAATCGGTTAAATGTGATCATGGACTACAGCGATAATGGGTCCTGGAAGCCTGAGAAGGGGTCTCAAGTTTCAAATACCGATGAGTCGAAGATTTTGAACGGCAAAACTGGTGCTGGAGTAATTTGGCACTAGCGATGGGTGCTAAATAATAATCGATCCATCTACGCTATATGCGTACTTATGTGTTAGAAGGAATGTAGGGAGAGGGACTCGGATATACCTTTTTTCGGGAAGTCAGGCGGTATGAAGGGTCTTTGCGGCTTATGATATTATATCCGCACTGGTAAAAAAATGCCTGGACACTCTTAATAGGCCCGGTGCGCGCAATGACATAACGCTGGTATATGTTTCGGGTCATGTTGGCAATAAACGTGCCTACTATCTCGCTAACCGCAGGGCAAAACGCCCCGGAAAAAGGGGAAGAAAGTAGTAAAGGGGGTTCCAGATGTATTGATTCACTTGATTCCTCCATCGGAGTTTCGGTCTTTCCCTTCGAGGTGAGCCGTCAGCAGGTTCTAACCCAAATAACTTAAGCTAGAGGGCATTCATTTATTTTAACAACATGACCTAGCCAATGTAAATGATTAGCCTTAATAGACTTAGTATCTGTAACAGTGTTGCCTGATATGATAACTCAGCCAATTTTAGTGATTTGCTCCCTTATCAGTTACACGGCATTTAGACTATGTTACTTGTAACGTGACTCTTTTCTTATTTCGTTTTAAAGTAACTTCCAAAAATTTTAAGCATTTACATTATGTTACTACAAACTTGTCTCTTTTTTATTTTTTGTTTTGGTTTTGTTGTTTATTCTTCTTCTTGAGCGTTTTGACCATGGTACAACTATCTTAAAGGTAATTGTTCCATGGCATATACGAAAGAGAATAAAGAAAAATAGAAGAAAAAACGAAAACGTCAAAAGAGAAACGTCAAAAAGTAACATGAAAAACAGAAATCGTGTTACTTTTGTAACGTCTCTGCCTTCTCTACTTCCTTCGCCCTCAAAAACTTGTAACATGTTACAATAATGTGTTACAAGTAACATAGTCTAAATGCCGTGTTACAAACAAATCAGCGCCATGTATAGTTTTTATCAAAAGTTTAAAATCACAAATGTCAAAACTAAAATTAATTAAAAAGAATTAAAATACAAAACAAACAACATACGCAAAATATATAAAATCAGCAAAACCGAAAAAAAAATTTAAGGAGAGAAAGAACAATTGGCAAGAAGACTGTTGGCCATATTTATTATCGTTTAATTATGTACGAACTTTCTTCGCAAAATTAACAATTATAAATAAGTGCCGACCAAATTAAAATGTGAAGTATTAAAATAACAAAATAGTGTCAGTTATTCCAGTAGCGAATAACACACTCGTATAGTCTTAACATTAAGTAAGCTATAGATTTTTATTTAATTCGTTTTTATTTGCATATTTAAAAAATAATTTTATATTATAAAATCTTTAAAACATATTTTGTTTTAGTAATTAAATTAATATAAAATGTATGATTATTTTTTATATTTTTTATTATCACGGAATAGCCCATATACATATAAATGTTAAGAGAAATTTTTGATATTTCTCTATTCGTTTAAAGAGAACTAAACAAGTTTTAAACAAAAAGAGCAACAAAAAACTATTTTTATGTTAAAAAATAAAATAAGCTTAAATAAAATATTAGACTAAATAAATAAAAACAGTTGTATTTTGTCTTTTAAATAGAGCGGTATGGTAAATAGGAAAAAAAATATAAAACCTAAAGAAAACGTAGAGAATATTAAAAGTGAAACCTTAAAAAACAGACGTTTAAATAATAACAACAAAACAAACAAATTAAATAATGATGATTAAAAAATAAATGCAGTAAAGTTAAAAATAAACATTAAGTTTATTATAAATCAATAAAATATTAAAAAATCAAAATATTATAACTTTGTAACTTACTGATTAAGGAATTGTAAAATAAAAATATTAAAAATAAACGTTTGTTCAGAAAGAGAGAGAGATAAACACATTGGAATGTTTTCTTTTCTTTTGAAGTTGTACTTTACACACAAAATATACTAATTATATTATGTACATACATACATTTAAAAAAATTACTAAAACAAAGCCCAGAGTAAAGGTCGATTTAAACGATCCAATCATTCCACAAAATAATTTAAAACAATAAAAACAACGGCAAATAAAACAAAATAAAAAAAATACATAAAAACATATGTTTGTATGTACTTGCTAACAAAGATGTTATTAAAATATATACTTATTGATGTAGTATGCTCTGCTAGCGTGCCCGGTGTGCTTCGTAACAAGTATATTTTATAAAATATAAGCATTAAAACTATTTCTAACGTTTATTTAAATTTTCTGTCGTTAAAAAAATTGAAGCAATATTGTTAAGTGTATTATAGTGTTTTTAGTGAAGTTTTTTCTGAAGTTTAATATTTCATTTTACGAAGGAATGATATCCAGCCAAAATATGAATAGGAAATCGCCGGGAGTTTTTCCATATTCCGTGTATTCTAATTCTAAATAAATTCGCCCAAGGAAAATTCTCCCTTTTCCGACACAGAACACAGTTTAAAGCAAAATAGCTGGCAGCAAAAATTTGAATTCCTCTTTTCCTTGTCTTTGGCTGTTAAAAGAAAGTAATTTTATTTCCGGATAAAATTATCTTCCGGGAACTCATTTTCCCGGGAATGTTTATAATTAGGCTAATAGTCTAAGACCCAAAAACGCTTTCTATTTTACACCCAGAATCCAGCCCTTTAAATCAATGGTGATTAATTCTTCCGATTACATTTGGTCATCCTAGCCCTGACTGGAGAATAAACAGTAATGAACCTGACCGCTGGTCTCAGACCCAAACTTCTTAGGTTCAGTAGTACCCAAGTGCCTGCTGAGCTCACCCCTAGCCATATAACTTAGATACTTTACAGCTACTCTGATACCTTAAATCCCATTTTAAGCACTTACGTGTCTATCTTTCTATGTATTAACTAAAGATTCGCATTACCATCAGCGACTTCCTCGACAATTTTATTGGCGACTATGTCGCAGGACCCCGGAATCCTAAAAAGAATGAAGTTTAAGAAGTATTCAATCCCAATAAGGACGTTCTTTCAATATTTTACCAAGTTAGATTTGATGGAGTGCGCCTTCAAAGCTTTAAACACTGACTTACTGTTCACACAAATAGTGAACTCACTTTAGCTTGGAACATGTTTCACAGAAACTTTGTCTGAAATGGACTAAAATCATTAGCTCGTCAATAAGATTCCCTTCTCAGAAATGGACTAAAGGCCAGCAGATGTCAATAACTACTGCAAGAACAAATCTTATATGAATTTCTGACCAATACATTGATGTCACACCCGGCTTTTGCCAATAGCCGCTTTAATTATTAAAGTAACACTAGAATATTGGTTTTTAAGCAGAGGTTGTTGTTATCGTTTTGCTCTTATCGAAAGTTTTTTTATGAAAAAAAAAGTTATACCAAGTAACTACAATCTTTCCTGATTTATTCTTCTTAAGTTTAAGTTTAACTGGGGTTAAATGCGGTATTTCCTAACCTTGGTTGGCTTTCGTGGTAGTTCGCTGCACGCAAACTGTCAAGTAGAGTCTAAATGACCCCGTTTTGACAACACCACACCACTCGATAGATGATTGGTCCCCTTAAACAATGGTCCAAGGGAAAATGGAGTACTAGTTCCACCCTGTCGTGTTGATGTATCTCAATAGGTCGTTCAGCCCAATCGCAGATACATCCCCTAGGTTATCCAGTACATGATGGCCCAAGAATCTGGGAACAGCTAAATCCTAATACTTAAAATATTACACGAATTCTTTAACATTCAACGCTGTTTTCACCAATTAAATATTTCTTTTCTATTTGAACTCGATTTATTTTAATTTTCTTTAGACAATGATTTAAAATTACAAAACAACCATAAATTTATAGTGGCTTTGTTGAAAAATTAATTACTTCTACATATGCACACGTACGTTCATACAAACATGTTTGTGTGTATTTGCAAATTTTCAAAAGAAACAAAAAATTTTTGCTTAAAATTATAATAAAAAAATAAAATTATTTAGGCAAAAAAACGCTGGCAATAAAAATTGTTTTTTTGTTAAATGTTAGGCGCGAAAATAAACTAAATTTTTTTTTTTTCAAAAATTTATTTTATATATGTATGTATGTAAATAAGTTAACGTATGTATATAAATAAGTTAACGAAATACTATAAAATTTGTGTCAAATTTTTATAATATTTAATTCAAGCAAATAACACACATACATATGTATCTCTGCACTAAATTTTTTTATCGTTGATGTTCACACAAATAGTAACTTTACCTTAATTTAAGTTTTTAAAAAATCATACTTATCGTGTTTTTGGCAAAACCTGTCAAAAATTGCAAAAGCTGCCAAATAAAAGCACTTGTTCCCAAGCACTTATATACATACATACATATGTTTAAAGATAATAACAATAAAACAATAACAAATAGTTTTATTGCTTAAATGGCAACAATAAACAATTATTTTTAATACAACAAAACTCTTCAATGATTAAAAACAAAAAAAAACAACACATCATGCATAAAAACAGTAACAACAACGATGACTCGTTAACAATTATAAAAAAGCACTTACGATTTTAAAACTGAACTGATAAGATTAGCAAGTCCTAAAAGATAATCAATACAAAGAGTCGTCACAACAACAAAAGAGAAACAAATAATTTTTTAAAAATGAGTTTGAAAACAATTGTTTACATGCAGATTAGTGCTTTTAGTACTATAAAATTATAAAAATTATTTTTTGATTTTTTGCTAAAATAACAGTTACTTTTTAATTAAAAAAATAACAATTATTTCTGCCAAAACAATTTTAAATCAAAAAAATTATGTTATTATACATGTTAAAATTGTGCATACCACAAAATACCTCATTATTTTTTTTATTTTAAGATATTTTTATTGAAAATATTTAACGTCTACAGATACTTATGCATATTATTTTTCTTTCTAAAACCTGGCAAACAAGAAATCACACAATTTTCAAAAGAAATAGTTTTCATATCTGGCATCTTTATAAATTAAAATCAACTAATAAATTAAAGAGCGATAGTGACATCACAAATTTAAGAGAGGGCAAACTATAAGCAAGCAAAAACAAAAGAGATAAAATTTAACTATAATGATTTATCACTCATTTGGTGGTTTGACGATATGCGGGAATTTCTAAATACAAAAAAAGGATATCACTGCAAAATTATTCTTCGTTATTATTCATTTTTATTGGGGTTGTTGGCAAAACACACGCACACATTATCTTGCACGCAGAACACATACGATATGCTGGTCAGCTGAATAAATGGAAAAATACATTAAACCGTTAGTTTAACATTAGCCAGCAAACGGGAGAGTATTGAATTTACGCGAAAATAATAGAAACAAATAGAAATTAACTAAATTTTTAATATAGTAAAAAATGTTATAAAAATTTAAACAAATAATTATCTACAAATAAACTAGAATTAACAGTGACATTTAATGCAACATGTGTGATTAACAAAATATAAATAAAAAAATTGCAACAAATAGTATTTCCAAAAACAAATTTATTTATAAAAATATAAATAATATAAAAGCAAAAACAACTCGGTGTTTTAATATGCATGTTTCTTACAAATTTGGATTATTTTTAATATTTATTTTAAGCATAAGGTGGGTATAAAAATAAACAAAAGAAAATAAAAAATTTTCAAATCATCATGTAGTTTATTTATTTTAGATTTTAATGTTAATTTCAAATGTATTTAAAATATAAGTTTTAATAAAACTGATGCAAAGGATAAATTTTTAGAAGACACAGAACTCAGTAATATTTATTATAGTTTGTTTTTAATGCACATTTTAATTTGTACAAACTCGTAAAATATTTAATGCGAATCAAATTTCATAATAACTCCCCAGATTTTCAATAAAATGAGCAATATTGGACCTAATCGCTAAAATTATGTTTATATATTATTTGCTTTTATTGTTGACCAAAACTGCGAGTACTTAATACAAAACAAGTGAAAGTGCTGTGTTTAGTTAGCGGAGTCTTAAATGCCTTTAACTTTAACTTTCTTCACTACTTTACTAATTTCTTTAATATCTATTTGCGACCACATAAAATATATATGTTCTTGATCCTTATAAATAGGACAGCTGATTTAGCGATGTCCGTCTGTCCGTTAATCTGTTCAAATAAAGTTTCTAAAGCCTCTTGATATTTCTTGGACCTGCTTGCGGTATCAAAACATTAGGTATATTTGCGAGAATTTCGCTATTGAAATTTAGCAAAATCGCCCGATAACTGACAGAAATATAAGCCTGCAATCACGATTACATCTGTTTATTTCTCTAAAATTTTTACATAAAAAACTTTACAGCTGCCCCAGAGTTGCCCCTACACTGATTCAATGTAAGACTGACTCCCATTATTTTTTTTACAAAAAAACTTTTGTAAAACATACTTACTTTGTAATGCAAAGTTTAATTTTTTTTTAATTTAAATTCAAATCGCTCCCACAGCTTTCAGGGTGCTCCGACAAAGGTCAAATGTAAGCCCGATTTCAATTAATTTTGCCTCCCTTTGCCTTGCTCGTATCCAAAAAAAAATGTCCCTAAAATTAGTCTCTATGCTAAGTAATAACAGCAACCACAGTTACGATGATATTTTGATATGTTTTAATGGAGTTTGTCCTAAAAAAATGTGTTATCGATCTTTCTGTGTAAAAGATTGACAGTCTGGAGGCTTTGAGTTCGATTCCCAGATAAAGCTCTGGTATGTTTAGGGCAATGGTTTTTGTTATTCTGTAGTAAATTAAAATTGATAATTAAATAATTAATTTCATGGAAAAAATGTTTCTTAAAAATTTAAATTTACTTATATAAATGACTCATTTTACAATTAAACATAAAATAAATTAATTCATATTGTACAATGTCAAGATTATTTAAAAACAAATCCCACTGATTAAAATTCAAAGAACGTGAGAATAAGTGTCACTCACAAATTAAAAAAATTTATTTATTTAACTAAGGCAGTTAATTAAATAATACTTAGATTTACTATTACTTAAAAAAAATATGGTTTGAATTTTTTCAATTATCAAAAAAAAAATGTTTTACAAGGTATTTTTTAACATAAAATAAATTTAAAATTTGTTTTTAAATAATTTAAAACATTTTTAAATTTTTTCTTCTAATGGTCAGTTGGGTTACATTTCACCTTTAGGGTTAGTTTGAATTGTAGACATAAATAAACATACGTAGCTTTTATCAAATATAATTTAACGAAATAATAAATAATTTATTAGAAAACATAAATTAAAGAAATGCTAAAATTAATTGAAAAGTATGAACATATACCTAAATTTCAAAACGAAAATTAAGCATCACCGCAAAAAAGCCGGTTTAAATTGTTTACATTTTTTGCCACTTGACAGCATGTTTAAACCAGTTTTAAGTAACAAGTTTTAAAAAAGACTCATCACTTTTGGGTATGTTTACAAAATTAAAATATTTGTTTTTTTTTTAATTTCTAAGCAATTTTAGTTTATTTTTTGTAATTTTTATTCTCTGAGATTTAATTTAATGATATGTTAAGCGCCATGTTAAATAACAGAATGACTAATTAAACTTGTTTGAAGAGAGGGAGAGAGAGAGGGTCAAACAAAGTTCTCCATATTTTAACCTCAAAAATCTTAAAGCAGATTTTATAAAAAATAATTAAGGCAATTAAAATTTTGTTAAATTATAAATTATATATAAATATGTGGCAAAAATTTAAATTTAAAAAGTATTTTTTTAAACATTTTTTTTTATTTTAAATCATAAAATGCTCATGTAAAGATTTTTTACTTTTATTTAAACACTCCTATATTTTTTTCCACTTAAAAGTATGACTGTTTTTCAAGGATTATGATCCTTTTTAAGGATTTTATTGCTTAATATCCTTTTTGACAGAACAAATAGCATGTTAATGATACATTTTGTATTTGTAAAATCCTTGACACACACACATACACACACACACGAACAGTGTGATGGGAAAAGATGAAATAAGCCGGCATATCGTGAGTTTAATGTAAAAAATACTTGAATTTTTTCATTATAACCTTAAAAATAACTTTTCTCTTAAACTCAATTTACACCCCAACTTTTTAAAATTAGGCCTTATTTGGCCGTTTGGAAACTTTCAGGAACATGAAGAGTAAAATGTTTTCTATTTACTTTGTAGTTTGCATGCACCGATTTTCGAGGTACATAAGTACATAAATGCTTTTTTTATGCAGAGTGGCCACCTGGAAAATAGCAAACTGGCAAAAGTATTTTTGAAACTAAAAGTGAAAAAAGCAAAGCTGCATGGCCATTTAAGCAGCCTAAAAACAAAATTTTTTATGTTTTAACCTGATGTGCTTGAAGAACCGATATTAACAAGAAAAGCATTAAACCACTTGGCAAAGAGGTTTTTAAACACTCTGGGTATTTTAAAAGATTTTGTTAAGCTAAATCTAATTATGTGTGAAGAAAAAGAACAAATTTGCTTACAAAAATTGATTATGTATGTAGTTCAAATTAAAATTGATTATAGATTACAATTTCTTTTAAAGCTTTCCAATTCACTCACGGTGATTTAAGGGAAGAAATTTTAAGATAAAAACTTTTAATAATCTCTGAAAAAAGACTTGTTTTGTACATAGAGCTAAAAAAATTTAAGGGTCACGAAAGTGATAAACATAGCACGCGTGATACACCGTAAGTGTAAATGACTAATTTCGGAAAGCTCTCCAATTCACTCACGGTGATTTAAGGGAAGAAATTTGAAAATAAAATCTTTTAATACGAGTATACTTTAAAAAATAATAATTTTGTGCATAAAACTAAAAAAAATTTGGATCACGAAAGTGATAAAGTTGTCACGCGTGATATAAAATTAAAGGAAATGTTCCAGCCGTTTGACTGGATTTTTTTTTTGCAAAATAACGGGTGGAACTACCTACTGTGGATGTAGTTACCCCCATCAAAATGGAAAAATATGTTTGATACTCTTAATCTAAAAAGCTGTAAGATCTAGTATTAGAAAAATTGAATCGATAGGAGCACGGGGTGTTAGCCCCAGTACAAACGGGCCTATTGTATGATATATTCAATACCTTGTATTTAAAACTATAAAAGCTTCTCAATCCAAATCTAGCACGTGGTACCACCATACCAAAATACCAATTTTCCAAAGGGCTTTTTTAATAATATACTTATAATAAGAGACCGTAGTAATTGTGCCAAAATAAATAAATCTCAAACAAATTTTTAGCCTTTCTTACCATACTTTTAACAAAACAAATAAACGCGGACGTAAGTTTGTTTAGATTTAATGTAAGAACTACAACATTAATTGGGGCCGTGCGCTGCTTTAGATGGACAATTAAAGAAAATTGATTTTCTATAACAGAACAATGTCAACAGGATAAAAGGAGCTTAAAGCACAAAACGATTACATGTGCATTCAATAAAATTAGAAAGCGAATTAAAAATTAAATTCAAAGGGGCGATTATTAAAAAATAGGGTCAAGGTTAAAAGCAAAGCGTCTTGTCGGTTCTTATTTATCGCACCGCATATGTTTAAAAAAATTGAGTAAGGAATTGATTGTATTTACATATATGACAAATTTGTTATTTTTTAAATTTGTTATCAATTATCTATATATTTCTATTATATTGAAAGATATCAAGCTTTAAACATTTTTCATATCCCCAATTTCAAGTTAATTGCAAATCATTTTGCTTAATTATTCACTTCTTACGATATTTACATTCCAAGAACAAAAAAAAACAATATAAAACAAATACACTTGGCGTATTTCAAACAAAGAAAAAAATATAAGTACTCAAAATGATTAAATGAGGCTTAAGCACTTTTTTGGGTTTCTTTTAGAAAATTAAATCTTAATAACTTTTAATATATTGTTAAAAATTCATAAGAACCTAAGGTTTTATTTAAAACAAGGGCCTCTTTCAAGGTGTTTTTCTAAAGGAAAAAAATCGATTAAGTGTGCCGTACGCCAAATAAGAATTTACAAGGCAAAGAACAGACGAGCGTTGCCACATAGGGATTAAAAAAAATAAAGATTAACATTTACGAAGTCAATACTGCTTGAACATTTTCTTTTTTTGGGAAATTGTTAAAAAATGTTAAAAATTTATTTCTAGTTCTATTAGATTCGAAAAAAAATTGTGTTCCAAAACTATTCCTTATATTTATAAACGATTTTAAAAACAAATTTTGTTTGTAATTTTCTAACAGGTTTACAATTAGAAATTAATAAAATTTTTTACAAATTTTTTTTATGTAAATTTTCTTATCGTTTCTATACGAAGCAGAAGAGGACACCTATTTTTATAACTGCTAAAAGTTTTCCCTTTTTTACCTGATTTAAGTTTAATCATTTCAAAACACTTTAAAACAAAATCGACAAGTTTTTTAATTGATAACAATAAATTTATAAAAAAAAAATTTAAAAGTCAGAATTATTTTCTTGCGATAAAGTTAATCATTTAATCATACTAATTAATTTTTCTTTGTAGCAAATATAACACATAAAAAAAGTTGTTTTACGAATATAAATAGCACTTAAAACCTGAAGTTTAAAGTACAAAAAATTTATGCTATGTTTGTAATTTGTAAACAAATTTAATCTAATACCATTTTACCACACGCGTAGCAAATTTTATGGAATGTGTACTGATTTCAAATGATTTAGTTGTCGGCGAAAAATGTACGCTAAAACAAATATCTTTTATATTATAAAGGACACCAATGGTGTTAATCTTGTCTTTTGTATTTGAGTGATAAATTTTAAAGATGTGAGTGAATGAATACATAACAAATTTATATTTCTTATCAGGTTGGTTTTTTTTTTTTTAATAGAAGCTTATGATTTTTATTACATTTAGCTTTAAAATTAAGATTTTTAATAAAATTTAACATTTCTTTCTTAAAAATAAATAATAAAAATCATTATTGGATAAATCTTTAAAATAAACGTTATATCGCCGTGTGATTTTTTATTTGCCACACGACGCATTAAAGTTATTTCAAGAAAAACGGTAAGAAATTTTTGGTTTAATTGTTTTAAAAAACACACATGTACGATATCTTTTTAAATAAAAAAATCGATAGAGGCATTTGTTTCGAATAAAACCTCAAGATTCAACCAAAGAAAGCCCAAAAGTGTTTTGCCGTATTTGATCATTTTTACACATTAATATATTTTCCTTTGTTTTAAATACGCAAAAAAGTGTATGTGTTCTATGCAAAATATTTTATCAAAATGAAAAACAATCTTTATTAAACCGTGAAAATGCACTTGGCAACCATATTAGAGGAATAAAATTGTAACCTTGTATTATTTAGACACTCTTAAATATGCCTTTTTTTTAAACCATAATTTTTTGTTAATAGAAAATCTTTAAAATAATAAAAAAACTCTGGCAACACTAATTGCCCTTTGTACATTTTGTCGTGTAAGTTTTTATATGCCGCAAGGCACATTTTAAAAAGAAATTAGTTACGAATCAGCCCCCCTGTTCTGTAACTTGCGAGAAGCTTTCGCAGCGAGAAAATTTTTTTTATTGTCATAGTCTTCCGATTATTAACAGCGTGACTTAGATAATACATAAACTCTCATTATACAACGTTAAAAGTTAAAATAATTAGGTTTATCGTGTTCATCCTGTCTTTTACAAGGCGACCATAAACTTTTCGATGCGAGAAGTTTTCACTTAAGTTACAGAACACAGGCACAGGTAGGGTACACTAATAAAGCTAATACTAAGAACCCAGCTGATTATGAATCTGCCTAATATTTTGTAAAAGTAAATGTCAAATTCAGGGCACACTTAACCAGGTAATATCAAAAGCTCAGCTGATTAAAATAAATTTGACCTTTTAACATTACAAATATTCAGTTTTGTATAAAATTTTGAATTTTTCTGGCATTCTACCGTTCAAACACAAAAAGGAATTGCAGAGGGCGATTTTTTTGAATTCGCCTTGATACTACCTTGTTTAGTGTACCCTGGTCAAATTTATTAATTTAATTTAAAATTCAATAAATGTTTACATTTACTTTCTCAAACACAAAAAGGTAATGCAGAGGGTGAATTTTTTGAATTTACCTTCATACTACTTATTAATTACATTTTTGTGTTTGAGAATTATTCAAACATTTTTGTCTTAGCATTTCTTCATTTTATTTTATTTTTTTTAAAAGATAATATGGCAACGCCTTAATAGAAATATTAGGTGTATTCAATAACTTTTCAGTAACGAAAGACTTAAAAAGATTTGGAATTTAGTTCTCAAATATATTAAAAAGTAAATGAACGCTTTACTAGCCAAAATTTCCAAGCAAAAGTATTTTGTTATTGTAAATCTTTTAAGAAAGCTTTTTTTGTATTGATCAACATAAACAGCTGTTTAAAAAATTCTTGCAAGTAAAAAAATTTGCTTTTTAAAATTTACAACAATTTTTTTATGTCTTAATTTTTTACTCTCTTTTGACGCTCTCTCTAAATGCAAGTTTTTTGAGTAACTAAACACTTTTTAGTAACAATTTGTAAAAATTTGTGGGTTAATGAACACACCTAATATTACAAATTGCGCAAATGTTGCCCTCTCACATATGTATATTTAATCAATGTAGGGACGTTATGAAATACGTTAATTTGATAGTTTTCTACAAAATGACGTATGTCATTTACTTACTATCTTTAGGCAGTAATTTGTAAGTATGCATGTACATTACGTTTCCAACAATAATTAAGCAATTAAATTCAAACAACATATTTTTTTTAATTAAGAACTTTAGCAATTACTTGTTTTTATGTTTCTTTAGTTTAAACTTTCACTAGAATAGAAATAAAAGTACAATTATTAAACAATGTTTAATATTTAACAATTTTATTCAACAAGTATATTCTTTAGAACAATACTAGAGCTAGACAAACAACCTTCTAAGGCCCTCACCCTAAATAATAAATATTTTCCTTAACAATTTTTCAAAAGTAATTTTTATAACTGAGCACCACCCTTTAGAAACATTTCACTAAAAAAAACTTTAAAATGAACCAAAAATTTTAATTAATTTTTTTTTATAATTTAACAACAAAATTTTATTTTTGTACATTTTTATTTATAAATTTCTTTTAATATTTTTAGTTTTTATCACACTAGAGCTGCCTCCATTTCAAATAATACCTCCACCTATGATGAAGAATATCGTGATAATTATGATGATGACTACTATGACGATAAGACAGAAGATACAAAGAAGGCATCAGCTGATATTAAATCCACACCTAGCAGCCTAGATCCATCATTAACTACAAGAGCCTCTTCATTTCTTTTTAATTTATTTGGTTAGAACATAATGCAAATTAAAATTATTTTAACAAAATAATTTTTCAGTCAAAACCTTACTTTAACAGACATACCACAACGCAGCAATCATGTAGTTGAACCCACTTGTCCCAAGGCCTGCCTATGTCTGGAAGATTACAAATACATTCAGTGTTCTAATGCAGGCCTAAAACAAATACCCAACGATATACCAACTACAGCGGCAATCATAGATTTAAGTCATAACCAAATAAAGGAAATCAAAAAAACCGATTTTGCACATCGTACAAAATTGCAAGAAATAAATTTAAATTATAATAACATAGAGAAGTTGGAACAAGAGGTACGTATAATTATTTCTTTTTATTTATAAAAAAGTATATACCACTTTTTAAAATTTGCCTTTTAGGTCTTTGCTGATTTACCTCGCCTACAGAGATTAAAACTGTCCAATAATCTTTTAACTAAAATACATCCTGATACTTTTTCCGGTGCCTCAGATTTAAGTTTATTGGATTTGAGCAACAATTCCATAGTTTTACAAGATCATAATTCGTTTCTTAATCAACCCTCTTTATTGGAGTTAAATTGTCGTAATTGTTCTTGGACTGAATTATATGATGAAACATTTAAGAATACTTCGTCTTTGACGGCATTAAGAATAGACATGAATGATTTTAATAAGGTAAGATTTATTTAGTAGATACAATTTAAATCTTTTCATCTTAAATAATTTACGAATAAAAAAATTGTAATTTTGCCAGAAAAAGTTTCTAATTTGAAATGAAGTTCTGAATTAGCTTATTAATTAAATAAAAATTAACCTGCCTTAATGATGTTTTAAAATTGGTTAAAAAGTTGTGTTTTTGCTATTTTTGATATGTCGATTTAATATGTAAATGTTTTTTAAAATTTTTAGTTAAAAGTTATGCGAGGTTTTTATGCTTATTAATTAATAAATTTTCCAATTTAAAAAGGTTTTTAAATGAAACTTGAATGCAAAATCAGTTTTTAAAGTATGTGTTTCAGATTTAAAAATTGTTTACACATTTAAAATAGACTAATGTAGTTTAAAACAAAAATTGTTACCAGTTTCTTCTTTATGCTGGTACTATTTTTGTAATTTTTACCTGGCAATGCTATTTATATTTTGGAGTATTCAGAAAAGCTTTTAGTTTGCTTTTTTTATAAGCAGTGATGCCAACTAGTATTAATAAAAAAAATAAAAAAGTTGAAAACATGATCTAGTTTCAGAGAATTGGCTGATAAATAAACTGTTTCTTTTTAAAAACAAAGGAAAATACATACTTTATTAGAATTTAAATATTCTATTAAGTATTCTTTTTATTAAAACATAATTTTTTTAAACCTTTAAAGACACTTGTGCTCAAAATAAGTCGTTGTATGTATTTTTTAAAAATACTTTAACTTGATGAGTGCAACATTGACTTTATATTATATTTAAAATCAACATTCATTTTTAATAAGATTCATTTATTTACAAACGGCCAATTTTACGTAAAATGGGGCAAAATCACTTTCTTCTTAAAAAAAAATCAGCGAGCTTACGTCTAAGAGAATAAAAAAGATCGAAATGTAAATAAATTGGTACATATTTTTTTTCATTTTTTACATTTTTATTTTTATGTATTTTGAAAGAGAGCTTAAAATGGCCACATACTTAATAATCAGCTCTCATTCTTTTACGTTTTGATGTAAATGTCACACCCGTCATGTTTTAAAAATGCCTTTCTTAAAGCAAAAAAGTGATTTGTTTGAATAAAGTATCAAATACAAATTAAAAACACTTTAAATTACCGTGTTTATTAAAAATTTAAGCACCTTTTCAAAAATATTTTACACAATATGATCTTAAAGTCTAAATTCCATAAAATTCTAATTCGTAAAATTACACCCGTCTTCAAGTGGTCATTGTGAACAGAAATCTCTATTTACTTATTACTAAGCCTTTAAAAATATAACATTCTTGGAAATATGGCCTTTTTTAAATTAAAATTTTGAATTGTTTGAGTTATAAGCAAAAATTTAAGTAAGTTGGTTACACCCATCACAATTGAACTCCCCAAATACTATTTGTTATTCTGTTGCAATGCTGCCGCATTTTAATTTAAACAGTTCCTTTACTTTAGTAATGGTTTAACTGGAATTTGATTAGAGTCAATTTATATTTAAACAGTAAATAAGTTGTATGTATATTTATTAACAATTTTTATATTAAAAATAAGCTTTTAACTAAATTTTTGTACAAATTTAGTATTTAAAATCTATTTTTTTATAAAACTTTAAAATTACTTGTAAAAATACATACTTCAGTTATCAAAAATAAATTCAGAAAGATAGGAAGTTTTTTGTAAAATGTTGTTACAAAAATTAAAAAATTAAATCCATTTACAACAACACAAAATATATATTAATTACAAAAATAACAACAAACTATTATTAAAAAAAATTGTTTGCCTTCAGTTAAAGCCAATTGCTCCTTTTAAAGTACAATCAACACAATCTAAAATTAAAAACAAAAAGCGCCAAGGTGACATTACTACTTGTAACAAAAAGCTAAAAGCTTTTATCCAATGTTTACCTCCCTTATTTTTTGACGTTTTGTTGTTTCCTATGCTTTATTGTTTCTGTTGTTTTTTTTTTGCTGTCATACATACAATTTTATTAACTTTGCAATCGTATTATTTTTCCTTTAATTTAGAAAATCAATACAAGAGCATTTGTGCCTTTGAAAAACTTGATAAAACTTCGCCTGCCCGAATTGGATGCAAACAGCACGGAGGAACTATGCAATCTCCTGAAATTTATCGATAATATTGGTTTTAAACGTTTCGATATCAGCTGTTATGAGTTGGTATTAGGTGCTACATACAATGAAAGTTTAATATTAGCTACAGATCCGCCATTTAAAAAGCCACAGCTAGAGTTAGAGGAAGAAATCAACAAGAGCAAGACGGAAGGGGCAACATCAGAGGTTGACTCTAGCAAAGATAAAACTAAGCAAGGTAAGAGGAAATAACAAAAAAAAATCTTTTTATATATATGTATATACATATGTACATACATACATGTATATATTTTTTTTATTTTTTGATTAGAAACACCCACTATGTCTTCTAATATAACATTAATTGCCGATTATGATAATAGCACGGAAATTGCTAAGGCAGGTGTGTCACCTGACGAGCCGGAAAAACCTTATCAAGTGCCAATTTCACAGGATGCTATTCATTATATGTTAATAGGTAAATTAATCATCAATGGAAGTTTTAAAAACCATATGAAACCAAGGCAAATACGTACATCTTTATTTTTTCCATTTTCAGGGGTTATGGTTATTTCAGTCATCGGTATTATTATTGGCGTTATATGTCGCAAAGATGTGGGCGGTATTAAGACCAAATGTTGTCGGACCAAAAAACCTATAGATGAAAAAAATCCTGAGGCCGGATCACCAGGGGAGGAAATTCCCCTAAATAAGTTAAATTAGTTTGTCGATTATGTACAGCAATCCAACGCTAGTTGCTAAAATTGAGTTGCCATATGTAATCGACCCATAGGTTTTACATAAGGCTCAGCCACTAACGCAACAAATTCCAAAATAATTTTTTTTATTGTAAATATTTTATAAAAAAAGCGACAAAACAAAAAACAAAATTTGTTTTTTAGAAAAAGCGCAAATCTTGCCAAAAATGTATCTATTAACTACTGTCTATAGTAATTAAAACTTGAATGATTCCATTTTAAACAAAAACTTACTTGTTTTTATTTATATGCAATTAATTTATATAGCTTTTAGAAATTAGTTTTTATAGGTTTTATTTAAGCAAAACCACAAAGTTTAAGAATTTAAGTATATAAACTTTAACATGACATAGTAGTAGTGTTATTTTGTATGTGGTCGTAGAACTAGTCTATGTAATTTTATAAATTAAATTTACTTTAAATGAAATAAATGAATTATTTAAAAATTTAAATTGAAATATATTAAGAAATTTGGATAAAAAAGTAAGACTCTTGAACTGTTTTTCAACCCCACACACATTTTAAAGAATAACAAGTAAGAATGTTATAGTCGGTCATATTATACCCTACCTGCATGTGTTCGGGCTTTATAAAATGATTTTTGTGTTTAGTATAATATTATAAAAATAAACATTTTTGAAAAGCTTTGAGAGGGTAAAGTAATATTCAAGCCTATTTTGTTTGGTTTTTTCAAACTAGATAAAACATATTTAAAAATGCTTTTTAAACGGGTTATACAAGAAATATGCTCTTAAGCGAAAAATATGCCAAAATATTTTGTTATATGCAAAATATGCAAAAATATGTCCTAAAATTTATGCAAAAATTTTGCGAAAGTTTTTAAAGAGATAATAAATATAATATTTTTTACGTCAAAATAAACAATTAAAAAAACGGGTGACAATAAACCCTGGAAAGATTTTTTAAACTTTTTATTTTCAAAATAAATATAAAAAATTTTAAAAAATGTGTTTAAACGGCTTTTACAGGAAAATATGCTCTTATGCGAAAAATAAGCGAAAATATGCTGTTATATGCAAAATATGCCCTAACAAATCGTCGCCAAAATTTTTCAAAAGTTCTGAAACGGTTGCAAATTTTTGGTTCTCCTGTTCGTTACTGTCATATAAAAAAACACCTTAAGGTGATAAAAAAAATTAATGATAAAAATAATTTCCTTAAGGTGGAATGAGATAAGTAGCACCGTTATTAAAAAGCAGTGAGTTGTTACGAAATACATATCGCATAGTTAATCAAAAACAGTCACAACTCAAAGTTATAATTTAGGCCCTGGTTCTGGTGCCCATATTCATCTTAGATCCATCAGTAAAAAGTTTACCCGCCTCATACAGACTATCAGATCTGAACAAACAATCCCTTTTAGAGGTTACTACTATTGGTGGTGTTCTCTCAAAACTAGCCTCTATACCTATATATCCTCCATAATTCCATAATGTCTTAGTGTGGCTAGTATTGAACATTTTTCCTTATCCACTGCCTGCCTTGTTGCCGTCACTCCCAATTCTTGGTCTCAATAGGTAGCGGGTGAAAAATAACACCCAGTGCCGTTGGATGTGTGCTTTTTGTAACATCATTGATGATTAGTGATACACATCTTTGGAACTTAGTAAGAAGCTTTCCTATAACAGCTTATTTCTATGAGAAAACTGAGATAAAATATATAAGAGAGTATAACAGTGCTGCCAATCGAGTTTCTGTTTTACCCAGCCCTAGCGTCAAAATCATTTAAAAGATTTAAATTGGCTCTTAATTAAAAAAAAGGCAATGAAAACAAATAATGTTTATTTAAAATAATGAATTAACTTGTTTTTAAAGCTTTTTGCTTTCTGCTTGTTTTAATTATTCATTATTAAATATTTTTTTATACAGCAGCATTATAAAATGATACAATAGCAATAACCGCTTAAATATTTTACGGTGTAAAAATTATCCAACAAATTTAAAATTGTATCATTATGGACATTTTTAACACTGGTGTTTGATGCAGCCGCAGTCTTTAATATAATCAAGTAGCTACCACATGGCAGCCAGCTGCATTTGTAGTCATGTAGTTGTGTTGCCTGCTGTCGTTTGCCGAGGCCACATGCCGAATGCCTTGAGAGTCTGAGTTTTTTTTTTAATTTAAAGTTTAGGTATAATGTAATCAGCTGTCACTCTATTACACAAGGCTTAAATATGACAGCTTTTCTCTATTAAAAATTAACGTTGACCTTTATTTTTCATGAAATCTTTGGCAACTCTGTTACAGTAAAAAACTAAACAGAGAATGAATATGAAGGAATCTTATACGTTAAAATTTTTTAAAACAAAGAAAAATCAGGTAAATTGCTGATAAGCGTAAAACACAATAAGTTGAGCCTTGGAAAAAAGTAAACAAGCGATAAAGATATAGTAAATAATTAGTAGATTAACTTTTGTTTACGGAACTTTTTTCTTGTTGTGTCTTGTCTATAAAAATTAAAAAAAAAAATACGGTCAAAGACTTGGTCATGATATAACTAATCAGGTAATTTCGTCTCTGCAACAACTACAAATTAGTACCAAGGTGTCAAACAACAGTTCATAGAAAAAAAACGATGAGTAATAATTTTTGTTGTTTTATTTCCACAGGGAGAACATAATTTTGACATCTTGGCACTAATCAGCTGGGCCGACGAGACTACCTGGTTCTTTGTATCATGGACTTGTTAAAAAAATTGTTTAAAAGAGAGAGAACTCCCTCAAAATAACTATAAAACTTCGGGTACCTAAACTTATCTCGTTTAACTTTGACTTTTGTTTAGTTTTTGTTCATTAAAAAAAAGTTAACACAAAGTTTTAACTACGAACACGGTTTATAAGATGTCCTTAACTTAGGCCAACAAAAATATATATGTACATATAACTGCTAATGTAATGGATAAGTATACTTTCTAGGATATGACAGTAGGCTAAGAAAGAAGGGCTCCAAGAAAAAAGACTTGAGTTTTTTTCAAGGAGAACCAATGGAAAAGAAAGGCGTCTGGCGAGCACACAGAGACTTGTACACAAAAAAAATAAACCAAGTAATCTTAAATCAAGCCGTAGCGATGTCAAAAGTATACCAAGTACGGATTTTTTTGAACGAAGTACGGATTTTCTTAAACCAAGTACGATTTATTTAGTACGAATTTTTTACTTTTAGACAAAAAAGGGTTGATTCAAGTTTGAATCTGTCCTTGATATAATCTTAAAAATATTGATTTAGGCGTAAACGAGATTAATCAAAAACTTAAAACTATTTTTTTTACTAACGGAGCTTAACTAAACAAGAAGAGTTTTTCTATATTTTATTTTTATTTAACTTAATATTTACAATTTGAAAATTTTCCGGTACTTGCAATAGCTGGATTGGAACCTGGAACTCTCCGAACTACAAAACCAGCGCGCTACCATTTAGGCACTGTGTTTTTTAATGTAAAAATGTATTCAAAAACAACAAAATTTTTCAGTTTGATTTTTTTAAGTAATCCGAATCAACTTTATTGAAGAAAATCAAAGTACGGATCGTACTTAAAAATTTCAAGTACGATTTTGGATAAATTTAAGAAAAAAATTCTTTGTCTTAGAATGTGTTTTTTCTTTCTGTGTTTGACTGCGTTCTTCTAGCAAGAACTAGATATAAGACTGCAGTGTCCTTAATTTAGAGATTATAGCAGTCAAATTACCCACTCAAGTGACTATAATTATTGATACGACAGGCGGCAGCCAGGCCCTTCTTCGTAAGCCCCTTTGCAAGGGAGCGATTATAGACCTCCAACATGCAATTATCTGAGACCCAGCGTCTGTTTTTTTAAATGCGAACGTAAATTTTATCTTCTTTAAAATCGCTAAGGCGTTAAAAATCTCACAAACAAATAAAAAAAAAATTTCAAAATCCCTTAAAAAATTTTTAAATCGGAAATCGCCAAATTTGTCTTACATTTGGCCAATTCACAAGTTCTGTCGTATGGCTTATCGTTTAAAAAAATACGATTTTAGTAAATTCACTTGTGAGTAGAGAAATCACTCTGAGCAAACTTTTTAGAAACGTAAAAGTACATAAATATTTTTCGAGCGTAAAAAATAAAAGAACTAAAAATCTTCCACGTTTAAATTTGATAAATTTTAAAATATTAACAACTTTTAAGCTTTTTAATTTTATATGTTCTTCTTTAACTGAAGTTGGCATTCATATAATTTGATAGCATTACACCAAACCGGGAGTGGGAGTTCTAATTTGAGGTGAATTGATTATAAATATAAAATTATAAGAAATTTTAAATAATATACTAAAAAACCTAATTTGAATTTAATTAAGAATATATTAATCATTAAAAAGAAATAATTTTGTAGTGTTATTCATCAAGATATTATAAATATTATTACACAAGTAAAACATTTCCAGATCTGAAATAAATACAACATATTCAAAACATATGAAAAACAATCGTAAAATTTAAACACACTTTTGTATGAAAATTACCAACAACAAAAATACGATATTGTATATTTATATAATTAGACGACGCATACGACGATAACATGAGCTTGTGAATTGGACAATTGATTAAAAATTTTTTACAACCATATGTAGTTTAAGCGCGAGCTATACTATATACGATTCTTAGCACATGGGTAAGAAAATAAAGAAAAATTTTAATATTTTTTTTTAATTTTTCTAAAACCTAAAGACAAGATAAAACATTTTAAATAGTTCGTTTACCTTTCATGTTTTTCTTTTTCATTTATTTTGATAATTTCTCTCTTTTCTTTGTAGGTTGTCTTTCTTTTTATCAGTCAGTTTAAAATGTACATATAGCACACTAAACAATACACAGTCAGTAACTCAAAATCATTATTAATGTATTTTAAAAACCAAATTGAGAAATGGAGCAGATAAACATTTAGTTTTGAGCTGGGAACTGGCTAAAAAAAACTTAATAAATGATGTAAAGAATTTTGAATTGGAACAATTTATGATTTAGCATACGATATGTTCTTGTATGTATGTATGTAAACAATATTATCGATATTTAAACAATATTTTTACGTCTTTCAGTTTTTTTGCCGGTTTTGAAACACATTTCATCATTTTAAAAATAAAATTCAGAGAAATGCCCCTCCCTCTTATCCTGTATTCAGTGTTTAATTAAAAAAAATTAAAATTGTTTTATTTTTGTTAAAAATATTTATGTAGAAATATAATCATTTTATTTATTTATTTACTTTTTTAACTATGAACAATTAGTAAAAATAAAAGGCGGCTTTGGGCGTTTTGATATTATTTTTGAAATTTGTAGAAGAAGAAAATTCGAAAGAAAACGCTTTCATCGCATTCTGTGTCTTCCTTATTACACTTGAAATAAAATACAAAAAAGTATGTATATAGGCCTTGATAACAAGAAATAGAAAAAGGCGGATATGGTTTAAGTTGCCTCCAGAACGGCTATCGGCAAAAGCTGGGCACCGCGCCAAGACTAGCCCTGTTTATTTTTCTAACATTTGTACATTAAAACCTCTACAGCTGGCCCGGAGTTGCTCCGTACAATGTGCAATATAAGACCAGCTCCCATTAATTTTTTCCCATGAACATTTTTGTGGAACATACTTACACCCTATTTCCGCCTCCAAACAGGGTTGCCATACAAAATTTAATTTTTTTTTTAACCGCTCCCACAGCTTCCATTTTTGTAACATTTTTAGCCCTATCTCTAACCCCTAACATGGTTGCCATACAAACCTTTATAAAAATAAGGTGAAAACCCCTGCAACTTCTCCGGAGTCGCCCCTACAGGAATAAACTGCATAACAGACTCTCCTTAATTTTTTCCTCCCAAACATATTCCTAGAACATACTTACCACGTATGTCTATCACCTAAAGGGGTTGCCATACCAAATTAAATAAAATATGTAAAAACGCCCATAACTTCCCCATAGTCGGCCTTAGAGAAATAAAGTGTACGACCGACCTCAATTAGTTTCTTCTCCCAAAAATATTCCTTAAACAAACTAGCCCCCTATCACAATCACCTTAGGGGGTTGCAATACAAAATTTACAAAAATGTACCAAAAGTATGTAAAAACGCCCATAACTTCCCAAGAGTAGGCCTTAGACCCGATTTAGTTCCTTCTCCAAACATATTCCCAAACATACTAAGCCCATGTCTCCATCGCCTAAGGGAGCTCCCATACGAAGTTTGGTAAATTCTAATAAATCCCCTTCCTCCTCTACAGCTTCCAGGACGCCCGTGGACAGGACAAATTTAGGACCGACCCCAACTCATTTTTCCTCGAAAACATTTTTCTAGAACATACTTACCCCCTACCATCACTCCCTAAGGGGGTTGCAATACAAAATTTGAAAAATTATAATAAAACCCCTACAACTTTCATTTAGTCACCCTTAAGGCGGTGGCACAATGAATCCGTCATCCGTCATACGTCGCCTTTTTTAACTGACAGCTAAGTTAAATAACATGGTTTCTTATGAACAATGTCACATTCAGTACGTCTCCTTCAACGCAACGTACTAAAGTTGGGCAACTTTTAACTTTCAACGTACGTCAAGTACTTTGACAAGTTGCATGGTGAAATTATGTGTACCAGGTGGTGTTACGAACACAACTGATCGACGTTTTTCATGCATAAATCGAGGCTGCGTAGTCAAAATTATTTACTTTTACATATCTTTTTTTGACAACTGAGCCAACGAAAACTACAACAAAAACAATAATTATATTCACCAAATTTTGCTGTAGAACCACCACCACCTGCTAATTTAACATCCGTTTATAAAGGATTCTATGTGACAACCTCTTGCGTTGTTACGTTAACGTCAGTTAAAAAAGGCGAAGTATGACGTATGACGGATTGTATGTGCCTTCGCCTTTAGGAGGTTAAAATATGACAAATAAAAAAAAATAATTAAAAATAAAAAAAGTTCGAGGTTTCGAAAGGCCATAAGTGTATACGATTCGGCACAGCCGAATAGCGCCGTTACTTGTTGTAAAATAAAATGGTTTTTAATTTTATTGTAAGAAAATCAAAAGGAAAATGTTTGCGTTACAGTTTGTGGTGTAGATATATTTTAAATAAAATCAAAATTCTGTGTGGTACATAAACAGCTGTTATTGTCATAAGGGATGGATAGTGCATTATACATATGTCTTCTTTTTTAATTTTATACAAAAAATATTTAATATTAAATATATTATAATTTTTAACATTTGCAGTCAATAACGTAGGTATAGGTACTTCAAATTGTTAAATTACTATTAGTACTTTAAAAAAGCGATTTTCTTCATGTCCTGCTGTAAATCTGCAATACTGATTTAATCCAAAATATTATAGTTGGGAAAAAATTTTAAAAATTTGTTTTTTGCCGTATACCTTGAACACAATCATTTGCAAACTACGATATGTGTATCTGTCACCTATAGTACTTAAGTTGGTTCTACAACCATCCGTTTGTCTTGACTTTTGTATATGAAACGATATAATTAGGTATGTTATATAAAAACATTTAAAAGTTCGTTTTATAAAGTAAAAGTTAAAAAATCAAATTAAAAACAGAAAACAACATGTTTTTCTTTCTTTGTTATTTGTTTTCCAACCTATTGACGGATAACACTAAAGACGTCATATTTGAATTGCGAATGCATTTGTTTCAACACAAAAACATATTTAAGGAAATTATCAATGAATCATACACAACCTTAATTTTACACTAAAAAAAATTAAATTTACTTAAAAAAATACTTTCAACTTACCTCCATTACTAAACTAACACATTCTTGTGATTCTTTGCAATCCAACAAGGCCACCACATTTTCATGATGTAGTTCTGTCAACTCTTTTAGAATCTTGATCTCTTTTCCAAGTAAATTTTGTGATTTTATTAGACCTTTTTTGGTAATACATTTTATGGCAACGGGGAAATGTTTCTGGAAACAAGAAAAAGAAAATTAAAATTAATTTTTTTTCATTTGTCAATATGCAGCGTTAAAAGCTGAAAGTTAAATTTCAGGGTCATTATGACAACTTGCCTTTAAAAACGTGCATTTAAGCAAATATTACATTTTTATCTTTTATGACAAATGTGACGATGGTAACCCCCATAATATGTTTATAAGTTTATGAAAACACAAGCCATTTAAAAAGGACAGGACATCTGTTGTTAGTCCCACATTTTTAAGTTCTACACCCAATAACCACACACAGTTGATATTTTTTTCTATACGTAAAATGTTATTTAAAGTTCTCTCCCTTTAAAGACTCACACTTAACAACGTTAAAGTAACAATTAGGTTAAGAAAAGACCGCCGAAGCTATAAATAAGTGTTTCAATAGACCTGGGAAACACGTGCTGCACATAAATATTTCTGTTTTAAAAACTTTGATGTATCTTAAAAAAATTCTATCCTAATACATATTCCAAAAAATGCAGCAAATAGAAATAAAAGCAAATTAAAACAAGTAAGAGCGCTATATTTGGCTGTGCCGAATCTTATATACCCTTCACATTGGTCTTTATATATACCCCGCAAGTTTTAAAGCCCATAGAAAACTTTAAAAAATTTTAACGTTCGTATGGATAATAGAAATAGATGAGGAACGTTTGAGGTCGACAGTTATCAAAGTTTTCGACATTATTCGTATAAAAAGGTTAATAAAAGTTGTTAATTTTTATGGGATGTTCTAGTCCCCCTTCTCCTCTTCAACTTTTTTTCCAAAATTTTATTTGATTATTACTTTTTGTAGAATATTTGAAGTCGATAGTTGTTATAGTTTCTCAAATGTAGCGTATCGAAAATTTCATAAAAACTATTATTTTGTATGAGAGCTACCCCTTCCCCTGCCTCTGCCCAAAAAACTTTTTTTTTAATGCAGGTCTTATTATCCTGTTTTTTTAGAACATTTAAAGTCAATTTCTGTTATAGTTTCCGAGATTAAGCGCAACAAAAATTTCATTAAAATCGTAAATTTGTATGGGAGCTACCCCTTCTCCCGCCCCTACCCAAAAAATGTTTGTTCAAAGCGTGGGTCTTGTTGTCCAATTACTTTTTGTAGAGCATTTGGTGTCGATAGCTGTTATATTTTCCGAGATAAAGCGTATCGAAAATTTTATAAAAATTGTTAATTTGTATGGGAGCTACCCCTTCTCCTGGCCCCACCCAAAAAACTTGTTCTTCAAAGTCTAGACCTTATTGTCCAATTACTTTTTCCGGATTATTGATTTCGATATCTGTTATAGTTTCCGAGATAAAGCGTATCGAAAATTTCAAAAAAATTGTTAATTTGTTTGGGAGCTACCCCTTCTTCTGCCCCCACCCAAACATTTTTTTCTTCACAGTGTAAGTCTTGATGTCCAACTACTTTTTGCGGAACATTTGAAGTCAATTTCTGCTATAGTTTCCGAGATATAGCGTATCGAAAATTTTATAAAAATTATTAATTTGTATGGGAGCTACCCCTTTTTCGGCCTCCACCCAAAAAATTTTTTCTGTAAAGCATAAGTCTTGATGTCCAATTACTTTTTGTAGAACATGTAAAGTCGATAGCTATTATAGTTTCCGAGATATAGCGCATAAAATATTTCAGCAAATTTTTGCAATTGTAGGAAAAATACCACTTCCCCTAATCCTATCTGAAAAAAACTTTTCCATTATTTAGGTCCCTACTTTAAGAGTATCCGTGCCAAGTTTTGTGGCAAGAGTGACTATATTTACTGAGATATATAGGGATATATGCACGGATTTTGTCCTAAAAAAAATGGGTTACTCTGGGTTTTCGCTTATATCTCGGTCAATAGTAAACCGATTTTGCTGATTTTAAATAGCGATTGTCTCCAGGATATTTCTAATAGTTTGACATCAATAACTGGTCCGTATCTTTTTATTTGACTCCGGAAACTTGATTTCAACAGACGGATAGACGGACATGGCTATATCAACTTCCCTATCTATACGGATCCAGAATATATATACTTTATGGGGTCGCAAATGAATAATAAAGAAATTACAAACGGAATGACAAACTGATATATACCCTTATCACTATGTGCAGGGTATAAAAAAATAGTCGGTCAAGCCCGTCCGTATTATACCTTACATTGTATTTTATTCTATGTTAAGTACAACCGTTTGTACAACATGCACGTAGGCTAAGGTGGCCTCCGTGTGTGGTTTTAACATACGGTTGATATTGAACCAATATTCATAAAACTTGGTAATATCATTTATATTTTTTTAAGGCTTGCGAATGCATACATTTTTATATTTCAAAAGCATTATTTATTCGCAGTTTGTATATTTTAATGTGGTTTTCGGGAGTTAAACTTCTATGGCACCACTGGTTAATTATGGAGTGATTGTTATAGAATTTAATTTAACTATTGATGGCGTAATGTAATACACGAATGCGAAAGGCAATCATAACCGTAAATGCTTGTTGCGGACAGAGAAATAAAAACCGATTAAAATTTTTCGGTTGCGGCTGAAGACAAAAAATTTTTCGGCGGCGGCGGCTTAGCCTCTTGCAAGCATAATTATAAGAATTTAAAAAAAAAATAATAAAAATGAATTTAATAATAAAACCAATCGCTAATAAATTGCTTTTAACTATGTAATTCACATTTTATTTCATTATTTTATTTATTACACTTGACCCACAAAAATAGTGCAAAAAAATTTAAATAAAGAAAGACGTATGTATGTATTTTAAACTGTCTGTTTGTTATTTATTTAATATTGAGAAGTTAATCTAAAATCTGCTTGTTAAAATGAATTTATTTATTACACATTATAGAGATACGGTAGAAGACAAGATTAGAAAATGACACTTGGCCGCAAGCCGACACACATTTTTCTCAAGGATTTTATAATAAAGTAATACAGTTCAAAAGGCATCAGCTCTAGTTTAAAATTACACATAAAGAAATTATTTTGAATAATTTTGTTTGGACAATCATTAGAAAATTTCCTGCAATAGGCTACTGTCAGCAGTTTAATGTATGTGCATGATACCAGGGTTGCCAAACGCGACGGATTCACGATTTTTTGACCAAATTAGCAAAAACGACGATTTTTAGGCAGAATTTAATTTTTTCCACGCTTTGCTGATCAAACGTACAAGGCTAATAAAAAAGAATACATATTTCGATTTTTGTTACGTTTATTATTATTTAAAGTAACAACTAGGGATGCAAACGATACATCGATGTTTCACAAACAAGGATGTATCGTTCATAAACATAGATTTCAGCACATCGTTCATTTAATATATTTGCACTTAGCTGACTTAAAAAGGGTTCATTACTCTTGTTACTTTGAAAATTATTTTCTGTATGCTTAAAAATTGTCAACTTTTTACTATTGAAGTTTAATTTTATAATTTAATTTTTTAATTTAATAATTTAATTTAACTAAAGAAAAGTTAGGAGTTTAAGTGGGAGGGGATACTAATTGGGATCGGTCATGCACTTTATTTCTTAAAGGCCGACTCTGAGGAAGTTGTGGGCATTTTTACGTTACGTTACTTACTGCTGGAATTCCCCATATAAATATATTTATTTAAAAGAAAATTTTATTCAAGTTTTTTAATATTAATTAATAATTATAACAATTTTATAATATTAAAACATCTTTCGTCACCTCCATCTGCTTTAAATATTTATTAAAGTGATAATAGCACAGTAATGCTTGTGGAGTACATGTTTACAGCTCAATAAAACAATATAACATAATTGATTAAGGAAGCTTATATGGTGTAAATGGACCTTTAGCACTCAGCCAATTAGTACTAACAAGATAACTTGCAAGTTATGGCATTCGATAGCAATCGATATTTAAACCGATTGTAGAGTTTTCTATGCTTTTGTTATATGAATTCCAAAAAATTTAAATTTTGATTTCTACCGAATGCTGTAAATGTCCTCTGAAAATCTTTTCTAAACGAAAACATTCAAATATTAACATTTAATTTTGTTTATATCATAGATAATATATCCACGTGTTTTATTTTATTTATTTTTTTTTTATTTTTTACAACAGAAAAATCACAAAATTTTGCGTTTTAAAAAAACTTAGAGCACAACACACGTTCTTGTAGGTGTACATACATACAACATATGTACATGTGTTCATATGTATGTATTAGCTAAAATATTTAGAAGCTCAAAGTTTATTAAACTTATGCCTGTGTCAACCATAAAAATTACAGTACAACTGAAAATAAATCGTACAAATGACAATTTTCATGAAAAATTTAACATCATCAACCAAATTTATCGGAAACTAAAAAAAATTTACGATTTAGGCAATTCCATTTAAAACTATAAAAATATGTTTTTATTTTTAATCAAAGGCGTTCCATCTGTGTCTTTAAGATACATATACTATCTTGTATTGTAACAAAAACAAAAGACATGGTAAACGTTTCGCCTTTTGTGTTCTATAAACAACACATAAGATATAAGAGGTATAATAATAAAAAAATCTAATTAGGGGATTCACAAGGTGTTCTATTTGTCCTATTGTTATATTGTCATAAAATTTTGGCATTGGTTTAACAACCTTTACCAACTATTAGACACTCGGCGCAGGTGTAAGTGGAGTTGTTGTGACAATTTAATAAGAATATTAAACGACGTGGTACTTGCAAAGAACTATTTTTGTATGAAAGACAACAAAACCATTGTGAACCATTTGAACATCACCAATTTTTTTTATCGTATTTCAAAGAGCAAAAAATATAAAAATGTTCAAAATGGTTAAATTTTAATGGATTTTTATATGCTGTTTAAACATTATAAACTATTTAAGGTTTAATTCGTAATAAAATCTTTCAACGGTGCCATGCGGCAAATAAGAAAGCACACGAAATAGTGCTAAACTAAACGCCTTGCCTAAAACAAAAAAATTATATATCTTTTCAAAGAGAGATGCCTGCGTGTATTTTGGTTATTGTGACTTTAATAAAATTGAATAAAGTTGTCATCACTTATTTCTATTTAATTACATTTGATACCGGTTATTCAATTTATAGTTGAAAAATACAACACACAGGGGGAAAAATATCTACTTAACTATCAGACAGGAAATAACTAATTATCTAACAACTTCCAATTAATGTAGACGAAAAGTAATAGCCATTGAAAAGTAAGTAGGTTTGCAATGACTTATAGCCCCTCAAGCTTTTGCTGGGTATAAGAAAATAAAGTAAGTGCGCCATATTTATCTAGGCCGAATCATATATACTCATATTTAAAGTTATGGTGTGACGATTTCCATTTTAGTTTCGGGACTCTAAATTACAATACTTTCATAAGATTGGTATTTTGATATCGGCAAAAATGGATTGAATAAGGTTTAAAACCGTACTTGTTGTAAGCTGAAAAAATATAAATTTACAGGTAAATGGAATTAATCCAAATTTGACAATTAATTTTTTTGACTAACAGAGCTTTATTAAAGAAGAAGAGTTTAATATTTTCTTTTTATTTTAAACATAATTATTATTAAAAAAAATAGTTCTTTATACTTGCCGTAGATGAGAATTGAACCTGATACTCTTCGAAACAGCAGCGCGCTACCATCTAGGCCACCGAGGCACTTTGTTTTTAAAAGTTTAAAAAAAATCAAAAACAACAAGTTTTTTTTGCTAGATTTTCTTGAAGTACTTCTGAAGAGACTTGATTTAAGAAAACCTATGTATATACAGATCGTAATCGTAATTTCGATTTTAGATAAATTTAAAAATAAAGATTTTGGTTTTAGAATAGAATACTAGGTTTACACGTTAAAGTATGTTTATGCAACCAAACATGTTTCGTTGCTGGTTGCATAGTGTGAATTATCGTTTATGGTTAAATTTTGTGTTGCATTCGAGGTTTCAAATATATCGCAAAATTCTAAAATTTTCTGGTTGCATAAACATGTTGCAAAGTGGGATACTTGTAAAATGTTTTAGGAGGTTGCAATTTTTTCATAATTGGAAGTTTCTTTGTTTGCAACTATATATATAAATATGTATTTTGCTGTACTTTTAAAATAATCTGGCAACACTGCATGTATTGGAAAAAGTTCACTAGAAAATATATACATTGTAAAAGAATACAGTGAACTCGCGGAAACGTGAACTAATTTTTACCAAGGGTGTTCATGTTTTCGATTTTGTTCACGTTTCTGATTGGATAGGTTTTAATTATTTTCTAACGAATTTAATTTTTTTTTATCAATTTATTGTTACTAGTTCAAAAACATCCAAATCTAGTCAAAACTTAACAACGCTTTAACCCGAAAAGTCCAATTTAAAAATTTTAAAACCTAAGTTTTTTTGGTAATACATAATTGTCTTATTATTCTGACCACAAAAATCAAACTATTGCAAATAAAACTATATATATCGCTTATAGATACTTTAATTGCATAATTTGGGGACTGCCAAAACTAATAAAATTAATGAAAACAAAAAAACCTAAGAAATAAACTGTTCACTTTTTAAAGCTTTCAATGTTTGTTCACGTTTTAGAATAGTTAATGTTAAATAAAAAGTGTTCACGTTTCTGGATGTTCACGATTCTGGATATTCACGTTTCCGCGAGTTCACTGTATATATTTTTAACTTAATCTTGCAGTTGATTAAAAATTTAAAGGAATATATTTATTTTTAAATTCTGTTAACATTTTTATGATGTGTTAAGACAGGCGACAACTGTCTTTCTTATCTTGGTTTTTGGTTTTGCTTCAGATTTTCTTTAAAACAGGGTTCGATAACACTTTAGCAATCTGTTTGTTTGTTTCTTTTCAAGTATTTATTAAATAAAAATTTAGGTATTTAAAAAAAAATATGTGTTTATTATTTAGTAACCTGAAGATAAAAATAATTTAAAAAAACCCTAAATCGAGAGACAGAGAATATACAGGGTGTCTGGTGGCAGCTTTAAATTTGCATAATTATATAAAAAACGTAAAAATTGACACAAAGTTTTATTAAGAGTATTTAACGATAGAATGGAAATGCGGTTTTAATTTTTTAAAAAGTGTGTCATCTAGATGTCTATCGTCGAGTTTAACACATTGTTCAAAACGGAGCCTTGTGTTCTAAGCCACATGCTGCAGTAAACATGGTTCAATTAGGCTGATTTCTCTATGAATATTTTCCTTTAAAGCAACAAGATATTGGGGGTTGCCATTATAAACTATCTTTTTAGGGTAGTTCCATAAAAAAATCTATTGGAGTTTGATCGGTGGCCAAGAGATGTCCCAAAAACGTTTGATCAGTTTTTGGGGGAAATTTTCCCGAAGAAAATTAATCAAAGCTCTGGCTGTTGAAGCCATGTGTGTAAAGAGTACGATGGATGAGCTCGCAGGTTTGGCAAAAACAATTCTGTATTCATGTGCCAATAATTTTCACATTCGTTGCCTGGCCTCGAGTATTTTCGAAAAAAAATGGTCCAATTATCTCATGCGTGAATAATAGTACGTTTCCATTATAAGCAAATTAAGTAATTTTGAGGAAATCATTTCGAAGTGTTTCCATTACGTTGTAAGTAATTTTATGTTCGAATTCAATCTGACACGTACATCAGGTGGCCTCGGTTATTCAGCTGAAACCGGTGTTTCGTTATTAAAATAACAAATTTTGTTTATGTTTATGTATTTGATTCTTTTTTACAAACAACAAAAAGAATTTGTGAGTTTTTGTTATCTGTCTTGACATTCTTATAACAAATTAAGTTGTTTTTGTAGAACTACTCCCACCTGATGCATGCTCCTTGCAATCAGCTGTCATTTTTTCGGATTTGTTACTCACCAATAATGGATTCCCCAAAGTTGCATTTGTAAAAATAGCCTCCGCGCAGTGTTGCACAGACAAATTTCGAAATAATCTTGAGCAAATCAAGTCATTTGAGATGATTTGCTCATATGAAAAATATATGGGAAATCATGTAGCAAATTACTTAATTTGAGCAAATTAAATGATTTGGCGCAAATCACGTAGATGGAAACGTAGTATAAGGCACACCAAACAGATACCCTGGGGCATACAATGGTTTTTGATGTTTTAATAAAGGGTTGCGGGTTCTTAGAGAACAGTTACGGCAGCCTTGCTTGTAGACGTGACCGTTTAAGTGAAAACCAGCCTTGTCGCTCCAAAAAATTGGTTTCGCAGTGCTAAAACGCTCCAACATTGTTTCACAAACATTTTTGCGTTAATCAAAGTCATTTTCTTTCATTTCTTTAACGATTTAAATTTTAAAAGGATGGAACTTCAGATCCTTTTTTTAAATTTCATGAATAATCGCTCTTTGAATTCCCAGTGAGGCTGCTCTTTTCCGTATTTTAAGTCGTGGATTTTCACGTAAGCTGCTTTCAACCAGTTTTATGTTTTCAGGAGCTCTTGAAGATCGTTTGGGCACTGGCCGTGAAGCAGTTTCGCGGAATCTCTGAACGAGTTCAATTTACACTCGGTCCATTACGTATTCGCCGAATACCGAACCTTCAACAAAATTTTCGAAGAGCAATTACGTAAGAGTCATTACTCTCTAAAAATGTCTCCACAGCGAACGCGCGATACTCACTGGACCACTGCGACATGGTGACTGACAAATCCGCACAATCGATAATTTCAACGGTGTCACCCTACCTCCGCACCGTTCAATACTTTTTGAAATATTTAATCGTTTTTAAAAATATAAATTTGCCACCAGACACCCTGTATAAATCAGTGTCTAATAGTTTGATACGGTTGAATTTTTTTATACAAAACTAATATTTTTATAAAAAAAACTTTTATAAATTAATAAAAATACTGTTGTAAGTAGATGGCAAATATGTAATACAAACAGAAGTGGGATCTCAAAGTGAATTTAAAAAAAAAATTGATATCAATCACGCTGAGTTCTTTTTATGAAAAATTTAAAGAAATTGTTTAACTATACTTATACATACATGTGTTTACATAAATTTTTTTTTTTAAACAACTAATAATGTTTTATTTATAGAATATTTTTAAATAAATTCCTTACTTTAAGAAACAGCTTTGTTTGTTTTATTAAAAACCAATATTTTTAAATTGCTGTATAACATATTTAGGTGCTATTTATAAACAGAAAAAAAATATTTTGTTATTGGATGCTAGATTTTTTTTATTTTGAAACTTTCGTAAAAAAATATGTAAATAAGATGTGGCCATTGTTAGATTTGACCTCTTTAGGGTTAGGAAACAATCTAGCCAATTTCTGTTTTAAAGTGAAGTGTATCCCAGAGAATGCGTGTTGGCTGCATCGATCTAAACCAGTAGTAAGCGACATACGTTTTTAAATTTTGCATTTGTATATGTTACGTTTTCAGACTTTTCTCAAGAATACTCTCTTATTGTTCATTGAACATTGTTGCAACTCAAACAACAAGCGACAATTGTGGAAACTTTGCCTTTTATGGATCTAAGCAAATAGAAGTCGGACTAGTCAAGGTCTGAACTTAATACTTTTCAACAGACTTTGCAAGATGTAACCAAGTGTTGTCATGTCAAAATGTTAAGTCCATAACACGCTTTTCATGCGTTCTCGCTTTATACGCGGTTGCCAAAAAAGTTATATACTTTTGCATGCGTCATAAAGCGTCAAACCAACAGAGCAGCTGATTTTGACTAATGGGCGTGACAAGTTTTGTAATTTTTTAAAAGCTATCGATGATTGTAGTGGAAAAATATTTAAAAAAAAAACAAAAAAACTTCTGTAATAAAGTTTTGCGAGATTTTTATAAATAAAATATATTAATTTCGTTTATTTACTGCAATTTATAAATAAACAAAATTTGCATTGAATTTATCGATAAAATATTCATACAAAGTGTCATCTCCCATTCCAAAAACAAAGGACGCACCCAAAATCGTCTTTTATTTTTTTAAACCTTTTATATGCACTTGTAGCACAAAATAATATTTGCACAAACTCTAAAAAATTTTTAAAAACCAAAATTTTAATTCCTATTATAAAACATTTTTTTCTTTGCCTCCACAAACTTTCAAAACAGCTGATAAAAATAAAAAATTCTATGCGTCAAAGCGTTGCATGTAACTTGAGACGCAACAACGGGTAAAAAGTTCAGAAAGCCACAATGCATTGCGAGGTTGACGCGTGCAATGGACTTACAGCTTTATGCTTTCATGTCTGCCGGCGTATTCTGGTTTTAAGGTTTCTCCACTTCAATTCCATTTTCTAGCTTTTAGATGGATGCTACTGTTTGTAAACTTTTCTCACAGAAATGGAGTCTTATTTTCCCATATTAAGATCGAACGTCAACTAAGGGGACAAAAAGTACATGTTTTGGCTTTTTAGTACTTTTTCGAGAGTATGAGTCTAAAAATATGAAAAAAAAACCGGAAGTCAACTAAGCAAGGAAAGAATTCTTTTTTACGTTTTTTGAAACTGTTTTACCTCTTAGAAATATGAAATTAAGAACCGTTTACCCATTTAAAAGTCGGAAGTCAACTAAGTAAACAAAAAGCACTTTTTTTACATTTTTAGTACTTTTTTGCATTTTTTGAGAGTAAAATTCTAGAAATATGAAATTAGGAACTATTGCATATAAAAGGGTCAGAAGTAAACGAAGTGGACAAAAAGTAACTTTTTTACACTTTAGGTACTTTTTAGTGTTTTAAAAATTAAGGAATGTTTACCTATTAAGAGGTCAGAAGTCCACTAAGTGGACACAAAACGTTAATTTTTTGTACTCTTTTTCTTTTTTAGGATTTTAAGTCTTGATATATGAAATAATGACCCATAAAGAATTTGGAAGTCAACTTAATGAGTACAAAAAGTATTTTTTTACATTTTAAGTACTTTTTTGCGTTTTAAGAGCATAAGTCTAGAAACATAAAATAAGAGATTATTGACCCAGATAAAGGTCGGAAGTCAATCAAGTGGACGAAAAGTGCTGAGTCTAGATATACGAAATTATGGGGCTATTAACCCATAAAGAGACAAAAAGCCAACTTAGCAGAAGAATAGTACTTTTTTGGTACTCTTTTGCCCGTTTTGAGATTATGAACCTGGAGGAGTCATCGGGCCATTTTTTTCGAGGGCACCGCTGGTCAAACGACAACAGTGGACGAAGCTACGAAAACTTTACTTTTTTATGCATTTGCATTTAGTACTTTGTTTTAATTTAATTAAGTTATTTTAATGCTTACGAAGTAGCGGGTTAATTGCTGGTAATAAATATTTTTACAGGACACATGGCTATTTCTATACAAATGGACAAACAATTTTAAAAAAATCAAGATTATGTAAATTATTTCACCACATCTAAAATAATTTTTTTTTCTTATTTTAATTAATTGCTTATTTTAGATATGTGGCAACAATGGTTTATACACAAACAATAAGGCCATTGATAGAGGAAGTTTGGCTATAATAACACGATTTTTAATACGAATTATGAATACAAATGCTTATATTAATATGCGTAAACTAATATGAAATGTGTTATGTACCTGTTGTGACAGTTCAATAACAAATAAATTCCCAAAGAATAACAAACTTATATTTTAAATTTGTTTTTCAAGAAATAATTAAAATTAGGGAAATGTTTGCCAAAAAAACTAAACTAATAAAAAATTTAATTTAATTATTTTTATTATTACAGAAAATTTTTAATGGAACTATTTTCCATTTAATCACTATTTTATTATCTCTTTTTAAAAAGTTTTATTCGCACAACAATGTCTGACCTTGATCATATTAAAATTTTGGAAAACAAAAAAATCATCCCTTAAAACAGAGAAAATTTATACGGATTTATGACACCAAAACGAAAGGGCAAACCAATTAATGTCTAGACGCAGTTTTCAATCGCCATTTAAAAATAATTAGCCCTCTTAATCGTATTTTTGTGCTTAATTTTTTTAAGTCCCTACCAAAGTAAAAATTAAAAAAAAAATAAAAATATCATTGAAAACACAAATTTTAAAATTAAATCTAACTACAATAAATTGTTCTTAAATTCTTGTAGTTAACTCTGTATATTAAAAATAAAAAATCAAATCTGTAGGCCGAGTTTGTTAGCATATTATCCAGGAGTTCGATCACAAGTTGCAAGGCTTAAACTACGATGTATGTGTGCAGACGTGCCATAGGTAACAACTAGGGTCTTACATTTACTTATATCAGTTGTCTATACAATACGGCGACATAACCAATTCTGAGGGGTTGTAATGTGGTAGAAGGCTGTGGACTTAAGGTTAGGTTGGATTACAAAAGGTAGTGGCGAGTGCAATTCGCCACCTTCACCCAGAGGCCCATTGTGAATCCCTTTAGAAGAGTCGAAAAGAGAAATAGAAAAGATAAAGAAATTTGAAGATATAACAATGCAGAAATAGAAAGAATTGCAAGAATGCCGTTAGCAAGAAGTCAAAAGAAGTCAGTGTTCTCAAATTATACCACCTATCTACCCAGCCACCCAACCCCTTTGATAAATTCTACGATCTTCCCCAGCTCACAGCCAAAGACCGCAATAAGTCCGTCCAAAAAGCGCCCTTCCAATCACCTCTTCCGGCGGATCCGCAGTCTAGGGCAGTGGCAGACAAGGTGTTCTAGCCTCTATCTACTTGTCATCCCCGCAGAGGTCCGGAGAGTTCCTAAACCATTTATTCGCCATATATCTTACATCGCAGTACCCTGTGAGAGTCCCAATATTGCACCTGAGAGCCGCCTGGTCTCCTTGAGCAGCAGGTCAGTGCCCACCCTGTCCAGCCTGGGCTACAGAAGCTTGGAGATCCCGCAATCCGCCCTGCCCCACGAGATTTCTCTCACCTTGCCTATCTATTACCCACATAGAAACCCAATGGTGGCCTTACTGTCTTACAACCAACCCATTATCCCCGGCAGATTCCTCGTTGCGATGTCATCGGCAGTCTCATTGCCGGCAACATCACAATGGTCCGGAACCCATCAGACCCTAACCTTGCCTTTAGCCATGATCGCCCTAAGAGCACGTGCACAGTCGGCTACAGGTCTTAATCTGACGTATTGCCGCTCTAGAGCCTTGAGCGCGCCCCTACTGTCAACGTAGATTTTCCCATCCCCTCCTTCATCTGCATCCTCCCCTATCAATTCCGCAACCTTGTAACCATCAGAACTCAGAACCAAAACTAAATACAGGTTTCTGGACAAAGGCAAACTCACCCACGTCGGGTGCCCCGGTAGATCAGTGGTAAGTGCACGAGTCTAGCAGTCTGGGGGTTGTGGGTTCGATTCCCACCAGAGACCCTGGTAAGTTTGCTTAATTTGCTGTTGTTTCTTTCTTAGTTATCCTGTTCTAAATTTCTTCTTTCCTTCCATCTCAACCCATTCTATCTGCCTTTCTAGGTAACACAAAAGGGCCGAATTAAGCGGACCCAGGTTAGCTGTATCCTTTCCTTCAACGCCTGCCTGTTCTACCTAACCTAACCTAACCACGTCACCCACATTAGTCTCAGGGGATCACCAGTTTTCATATTCACTTATCATTGTATCTTTGTGCCGTGAGTGCAAAAAAAACCTTCTCGAAATCTATCATCTTTATACTTCTTAAGTTGTTTTAACTGGGTTTAGTTCTTAAACTTTTTTCCAACGACATTATCATTAATAAGGAGTTAGGACATATCAAACCATGTAACAAACTATTTGGTATCTGCTCCATATTAATTTAGAGGTTTTAACTGGAATAAAAAATACCTTAATAAAAAGAGGCTTTTTTCACCAATGAATGTTGGCAAATCAATCTTTTTCAAATTACCCACAGTTTCAATATCTTCGCTTTGATAATAACAATGGCCAAACTTTCTGTGCAATTTAAAAGCAGTGACTAAAGGCCAAAATCAGTCACCAAAATAACATGGTCGCCAATATTTGTATCTGCCTCAGTTTATTGTAATGCACTAAAGAGAATAAAATAAGGGTGGTAAAAATTAAATAAAACAATGCGATGGTTTATAACCATATCAAGAGCGTACTAAGTTTTATAGTCTTTTATAATGAAAAAGCCATTATACTATTTTAATGCGATTTATATCCCCAAACCAAGGAGACAGTCAAAATTTTAGACTTTATACAAACAAAAAACAGGTATATGCTATGTAATAGGTAGATCTTAATTCAAAACTTTAAATTTACCTTGCGGTGGCGCCCTTTAAAAACAACAGCAAAGGCTCCATGGCCTAACATATCCTTGGAACTGTATTCATAATCGCCTACCACATTCATTGTTGCATATGGATTTGAAGAACTCTATTAGAAACAGATGTTTTTTTATTTGTTATTATTCAGTTAAGCACAAAACGACTCGGAATGTCCAACACTTGTAAATATGTAAATTTTTACTCTATTTTTTCAATGTGCATAAAAACTAATTGATTGCAAAAATAAACAGTTTAGAAAATTATTGTAGAATTTGTCAAAAATAGAAAATATAAAACTAGGGGCACAAGGTTAATACATTTTTAAATAAAAAAGGTATGTATTTAATTTTTTTCTTTTACGCGATACAAGTCGTATCATACGACACAGATACTTTTCTATATACGCACTCACAAACACACGATTTATAAAGTGAAAATCTTTTATATATACATTTTTGTTGTATTTCTTTGTTTTCCTTCGTGCGATTTTTGGGGAAAATCAATTTAAGGGTTTTTCCAATTGCACTTTATAAAATTGTATTTCTTTTAAGTTTGAACACTATTTATAATTATTTTCCTTAACTCACTGCTTTTTTTTTTCTAAATATCAACATATGTGGTTTTTGTTATAAAAATTTTAATATTTTTTCTACGTAATTTTAATTTTTTTCTTTAACTAATTCGTTGTTTCTATTTATGCTTTATAACAATTTTTTTCCTTTTTATAATTATATCTTCTTCTTTTGTGAGTAAAACTTAGGTTAAACTTGCAAAAAACTTTTTATTTTTTAGGGTAATGTAAATAACAATTTTTTATTTGAATATGTATATATAATATTTTTCTTCTAGTCTTTCAATTTTTTTCTAACTTTTTACTTCCGACAAAGACGAAGAAATAATCAAGGCAAATTTGAGAATACTAGCAGGTATCAAAAAATACGAATATTTTACATCACTGCATCACATTGTTATTGTTTTCAACAAAATGATTCTATACAAGGTGGTAGCGTAACTAGTACATAAAAACAATCACTACCATATGGCATATTTTTACACTATTAATCCCTGGACAAACAAATAGATGTCAATAAAAAACCAAGAATAATTTAAACCAAGGTTCATTAAACAAGGCAACTGATCAGCTGACTTTTTTTCCTCCATATGTTTCCTAGCTTAGCTTGGGAAATTTTTTATGTTATATAGTGGTTCTGTATATTGTGTGTTTGTGCGGTCGCAACATTTTTGACAACTAAGCTGAAATTTAGCAACATCAAAACAAATGCAAAGTTTTTAAAGGTAGCTGTTTTGGTAGGGACGAGGTCACCTTTTTATTCTGCCATGATTTAAACAAACTTGAAGTATGCAACCATGGTGAAATTATTGTGACCAGGTGGTGCTACGAGCACAGCTGATGTACTTTTTTCCTGCATAAATCAAGGCTGGGTTGTCAAATTTGTTTACCTTTACATATCTTTTTTTGACAGCCAAGCCAACAAAACTACAATATAAACGAAAATTTTATTCACCAAATTTTGTTGCTGTAGAATCACCACCAACCGACTCTCCTAATTGCGCTATGCACGCAACTTTTGGCATCTAGGTGTTGTCAAAAAGTTAAAAAACTACATGCTACTTACGGTATGCTATCCCCTTGTTTAGATATACATACTTAGGTTTTCATTGTGAATACCAGGGCACACTCAACAAGGTAATATTAAGAGCCCAGCTGATCAAAATAAATTTGACATTTTCACGTTGCAAATATTCAATTTTGTAAGATTTTTTAAATTTTTTGACATATCACCGTTCAAACACAAAAAGGAAATTCAGAGGGCGAATTATATTTGCCTTGATACTACCTGTATTAGTGTTTTTTTTTTACTAACAACAACTGTAGAATCTAAGAAAAGCTCAAATAGAATAAGAAAGATTTTGAGTTTTTGGTATCTGTTTCTGACATCCGTACATACATTTTAGTTGTTTTTGCAGAACCGATCCCACCTGTATGCATGCGCTTTGGAAATAGAGCAGAAAACAAATAAAGAATCGTCAGCAGTGGTGGAATAAAACCGATTATTTTAATACCTCAAGCAGATTGTATTTAATAGGTGACATACGCAGTTTGCAACAAATACCAAACAAAACCTTCTCATTTAGTACCATATTAAAATCAGCTGACTATTTTTTTGCTCTTGCAACTTACCTCACAATATGTCAAAAGTTTGATTATGTGTTTCTTCTTGATATAAAAAAAATTATGCGTCGGTTGGATTTAAAAAACTAAAAATTAAAAAAAGTATTCTTAATTAACAAGAAGTAAAACTAAATGATGCGTTCTTGTGCTTTGAGCAAAAAAACAGTGTAAAATTCGTTTTATTCACGTTTTTCTTCTGCAAATGATTTGTTTTTTTTTTAATGATGCCATATAAAAATAATTTCTGTTTTTTTTAATGATGCCATACATGTATTTTGACATTATCTGTTCGAATTTTTCGCCCTGCGTTCACCTTGTATGAATTCGCCTTGACAGCTCATTATATGCTTAACAAGGACCAAGGCACATTCAACAAGGCAAATTATTTTTTTATATCGTATTAATGTCAAATTGTTTTTAATCAGATGGGTTCTTAATATAACCTGGTTGAATGTGCCTTGACAGGGACAAATAACATTCGCTTTACAACACTGCATGTATTCAGCACATGCTTACGAACAATGCAAACAAAACAAAGGACCGACAATAAAAACACACCATATAACTAGAAGCCGAGCTGCTTTGAGCTAACGGCGCTCACCACGGGGTATATTCAAAACTAAATCGCCGCCGCTTATTTCATCGGCTTTTGTCGTCTATATACAAGTCGCCGATTTCTTAGCTTAAAATGTGGCTGTTATCAAGGCACATTCAAGAAGGTAAACCCAATGCGAGTTCAAAAAATTCGCCCTCTGCATTTCTATTTTGTGTTTGAACCGTAGAATGTCAGAAAAATTAAAAATTACATATAGTATTAAATTTTATTTCGTATAAATGACAAATTGATTTTAATCAGCTGGGTTCTTAATATTACCTAGTTGTATGTATGTGCCTTGGCTGTTAAATTAAAAAAAAAAACTGTTAAATCATTTTCAACTTATATATTATTGAGAAGGGGCCGCCGAAAATTTATTAAACCGCCGCTAAAATTTTGGCCTCGACTTGTTTCTCTGACACCGATACCTACAAAATTGGTTAATAGCAAAAAATGTTGTTATTCTGTCGTTGTAAAAAACATTTGTTTCATGGTACAACTTTGATTTGTTTCTTTAAAAATAAAATTTACAAGTCTGATAACTACTACAGTGTTTAAAACAAAAACATCATCGGTAAATAATACAGCAAATAAAAAATGTTTGTTTTGGCTGAGCTTAAGGATACCATACGTATAGCACCAGAGCAATTTAATTTAAAACTAATCGAAGCTATAAGAGATGAAATAAATCGCAAATTGGCCAATAAGGTAAATATATTTATTATAGTTTTAATTATATGTAAAATAGGGCGGATATTTTAGGTACTGCTGAACGTAGGCCTTTGTATTGCTCTTAAGGATATTGTTTCACTAAAGGATTCCATTATATTACCGGGAGACGGTGCCTCTCATACAGAAGTTATTTTTCATTATATTGTCTTCAGACCTTCCATTGGCAACGTGATAACAGGTAAAATACGCAGTTGCAGCCATGAAGGGGTACATGTTACTTTGGGCTTTTTCGATGATATTCTGATACCTCCCACGGCCTTACAGCATCCTTCGCGTTTCGATGAAACTGAACAGGCATGGGTATGGGAATATCCCTTAGAAGATGGTGGCAAGCATGACTTGTTTATGGATATAGGAGAATCCATAAAATTTCGTGTATCACGAGAAATTTTTGAAGAAAGTTCACCCATAGGACCACCAAAAAATGATAATTTAAAACCGGGCACATCAGCAGTAAGCAGCTCGTCAGCGGTGACGGGAAAAAATACGGAATCAAAGACGCCATATCGCATAATTGTAAGTAGGAATAGAGATGTAAAAAACTTACATAATTATAGACATTTTTGCTGTAGGCTGCTATAAATGAATCAGGTTTGGGTGTTTTATCGTGGTGGGATCAACAACAACAAGAGGAGGATGGGGCTGGTGGGGATGAAGAAGAAGACAATAATGATTATGAAAATGATGAAGATGGCGAAGGGGCTTATGAAGAATGACGTGTTTTTGTAATTTTGTTTTACAAATTATCTAATCTAGATAAAGAAACTTCTTTTTAAGTTAATTTGATATTGGGAGGTTAAAGTTTAACCTAAGAAATCCAGTGAAAGTAATTTATTGCAAATTTTGTAAAATTGAAGTAAAATTGGTAGTTTTGTTTGATAAACAACTTGTATACAGGGCTACCATAAAATTTAAGTGCTTCCGGAATTCCAAAAAAAAATATTAAACATTTAATCTCGGAATAAAAAATCAGAAATATTTATCTTTTATATATCCAATTTTGGCAGCAATTGGAATCTATGACAATCATAAGATTTCAATTTAGGTAATTATCTGCGCTGCTTAGTATAAATCCTTTTCAAACGGGTGATTTGGGTGGCCTTTACAACTAAAAAAAACATGTATAGCAAAATTTTATCTTAAAAACTGTTACTACAAACTCACTCTTTAAACCCATATACTCTAGTACCCGTATCCAATTCATCAATATCGGCCATGGCTTGGAGGCTTAACTGGAAATTTACACTCAAAATATTCTCCTTCATCTGTACTTTTTTTACCGCTGTGACTACAACAATATTGCCTCTTTGTAATTGATATTTTATTAGAACTTGGGCTGGTGTATGTTTAGTTTCATTGGCAATTTCCTGAATTTTTGGATTGTATACCAAAGGAGTTTTATTGTGTAACCGATACATATTCGATGGACTGCCAAAACAATGATTCGATACTACAGCAATGTCATTGGCAGCACAAAAATCTATAAGAATTTGCTGATTCAAATAAGGATGGCATTCAACGTGAAGTAGAGCTGGTTTTATGTGAGCCTTTTCTAGTATCAGATTAATTTGTCTTATATTAAAATTCGCTAAACCTATAGATCTCACTAAACCATTTTGTACTAGCTTTTCCATGGCTCGCCAAGTTTGTAAAAAATCGACATCGGAAAAGATTATATTTTCATTTTCATCTTTTGGCTGCAAATCATCACCATCCTTAAAAGCCATAGGAGAGTGCATTATATAGCTGTCTAAATAGCTAAGACCTAAGTTTTTTAAAGACACCGCACAAGCCCTACGCACTAAATGCGGACTATGGTGGTTATTCCAAACTTTGCTAGTAATATAGATATCTTCCCTGCAAAGGAAAATCAAAACTATTATAAATTTGTTCGTTTGTATGTACATGTATGAATATTTTAATTGTGGGAAATGCAAAAAGGCCTCACAAACAAAAATAAAAAGTTTTTGATGATGCAGCACATAAAAACAAGTCTCTGTACAAATTAGCCTTTAAAAATTACAACTTTATCAAAGACCGTAAGTAGAAATAATTTCTTTTCCCACTAGTCTAAAATGTATAACAACACAACGCTGCAAAAGCAAGGTTTTAAAATAACAAATCAACGAACTGATGCTTTTTTTCTATTGCTGTGATGCAGATCTCTTGTTTGTAATATCAAAACATTTTTTTATTAAATTGTTTAACACTCTTGTAAAGTTATGATTCGCCGTTTTGCACTTGCAGTCAAAATACTTACCTTGATATAAGACCCTTTTTAATATATTCTTTTATAGCTTCGCCAATTTCCTTTTCATTGCCATTAATTTCGGCACAATCTATGTGACGATAACCCAACTTAATGGCATCTCCCACAAGTTCTTTGCACTTTGTTTGCAGCTATTTATGCAAAAACAATTAAAGCCTATTCAAATTACTTTTAAACATAACTCTACGTACTTTCGTTGTACCTAAACCGATAATGGGAATTTCGTTGTCATTATTCAATTTCAATTTTAAAACCTCGGGTATTAAAAATGGATTTTCATCATGTTCATTTAATTTTTCTAAAGATGCTGTTTGATTTTTTAAATTTTCAGCGGCGTTATTGGGCAACTTTTTAGAGTTAGAGGCCATTTAATACAAAGATTTTTTTTTAAATATTTAAAACAAAAGTTTTGAAGTTATAAAATTTGAAAAACAAAAATTAAAACCGAGGCACATACATATGTACATAAATATCAAACAATAATTTTTTTATACCCAGACCTGCTTTAATTTATTTTTGCAATTTGGTCCACACTTTTTTACACTCTATAACTTGAATTCGGTATATGATTTGTTTTTAAAACAAATAAAATTTTAAATCCGTTGCTTTATTTTTAATGCCACGGTTTTAGCACCACAAATATTGATAGTTGCAAAAAAATTAAATAAAATTTTTTCAATTTGATTTGGCTCATTTGCGAAATTAAATCTTTGGTGCAAATAAGTCTTGCGAAAGTGCAAAATATTCTAGCTTTTATATGAAATTTAACTACAAAGATAAAAATGTTTTACAATTGGAATTTAATATCAGTAAGCTGGTAGTCTTAAGAATTTTCATTAGATTCTTAATTGTTTAATTTTTTCTATCTTCCTCTTGATATTTTAAACTCTCGTGAATATGAAAACTCGATTATTTGAAATTTTTTCTAATCCCTTAAAATTTGAATTATTGAGGTTCGACTGTATAACAAATGATAAAACCTTTCAATTTAACCAGTGGCATAGTTGAATTACCCTATTACTCCATGGCCAGTATTAACATTAACTAATTTCCCTTAATTTTTTTAATACAAATTTCTAAACATATTTGAAAAAAAAACAGTTAAAGCAGGTACATCTTGTATATAATAAAAAAGTCGTTACAAATTGTCTATTCATTCACAAAAGGATGATAAGGATGACCTTGGGCACTGTAAAGAATTGCGAAAAAATTTTAATATTTTTAACCGATTTCTTTAAACCATCATTTTTTTGTTACTTACTCTGCCATTATCATAAATCTTCCGCTAAAATCCAAGCTATTTAATATATCGATATCATTTGCAGATATTTTAAAATTAAATATATCAAAGTTCTCTTGCATATGATTTTTATTAGCAGATCTAGGTATAACGGCATTATTTCGATCCACTTGATAACGCAATAACAATTGAGCAGGTGTTTTATGATATTTTTTCGCTAAATTTAATACTTTTGGATTTTGAAGTACAGGATATTCTCCTGGTTTTACATAAGGTGAGCTTGGAGATCCTAAGGGGCTATAGGCCGTTACCACAATGCCATGCGCTTTACAAAATTGCATTAGCTTCTGTTGACTTAAGTAGGGATGACATTCAATTTGTAAATTAGCGGGTGGTATGCGAGCCACACTAAGAATGCGTTTTATTTGCGAGATATTGAAATTTGAAAGGCCTATATTAAGGCACAAGCCCGCGTCTATCAAGCATTCCATTGCCTGCCAGGTATCAGTAAAATCAACGTTTGAAAATATGATTTTACCATTTTCATCTTTTGGATAAAGCTCTTCACCATCCTTATAGGCCATTGGCCAGTGAACAAGATAATTATCTAAATACGTTAGGTTTAAGTTTTTTAAAGTAGTCTCACAAGCTTGGCGCACCATTGAAGGGTGATGAAATGTATTCCAAAGTTTACTAGTAACAAAAATATCTTCTCTAAAGAAAAAATTTAAACAGGTTAATTAAAAAAAAATAATTGTTTTGTGTAAGAAAAACCTTTTAACGATTTCCTTTTCTAATACCTCCTTTAATGCTTCACCAACTTCACTCTCATTACGATATATATGAGCACAATCGAAATGTCGAAATCCCACGTCAATAGCATCAAGTACAACTTCTGAAGCTTTACGTTGCAACTACAAGAATTATAAAAATTATGAATTTGGAAGAAAAGCTATTTAAATAAAGGCAAAACTTTTTGCTACAAGAAGATGTGGATATTAATTTTTTATGTGTTTATTTTGAATTATGGAAGTTTTTGATTCGATTTCTAATTAATATGTACATATGTACATACAAAGTTTAGTTTTCAAATATAACCGCTTGTTATTACAACTAACTTAACGAATAATTTGAGAAATTTCTTAATGATTTATTTATTTAATTACTCGTTCCATATTTTACTAACAGCCTAACGATTTTAATGTTTCGCCATCCTCAAAGTATATGTATGCAGTTCATTATCATTTGAAAAGCTTTAAAAACAATAAATATGGGCATTTCCATGTCATCGTACGTGACATTTGTACGCCTACAAAGTGGTGTAGATTTTGCAAAAAGAGTGGTAACTGAAAAATTGTTTCGTCAATATGTTACATTTAGAGGGTACTATAATCTAAAAAAAAATCATGACTTTAAAAACCTTGCCGGCCAAAATATTGGGCGAAAAAGGTGCATATCGTACGTGACAAAAAACGGAAGTGATGTCGAGGTGCATGCACATATATACGAAAATCTGCGAATTGTAAAAGTTTTTTTCCTTTCTTTAAGTTCTTACACCAAGCCAAATATTTTTCCTTGATAATCCATAATTTTTAAATAAAAAAAGAGTTTTAGATGATTTTGTTACGTACAAATCTTAATATCGTTCGTGACATACCGTATGTGACAGATTTTTCTCTTATAGTATTTGTCTGAAAAAATAGGTTTTTTTAATATATGTATGTATATGTACATAACAAATTTAAAAAGAATTAAAAAATGTTTATTCGGTGATAATAGCAATAAAAACAATAAAAGGTTAATTTCATTTCTTACTATACACTATGTACTTGGGCGCTGCCACTTAATTATTAAATTTTAATTTTTTCTCTTACTGAATACGCAGTTCGAGACACATTTATATACTGACAATCATGATAAATAAACGAATGAAGTTTTCTTATTTTTGGGATGGGCTGGACATTTTGCAATTTTTCATGGAGATGAGCAGAAAACCCCTCAATCTCTTCGGTAGCAACATAAAACAAATTAACTCCTTCCACATATTTATGAGCACATTCATAAAATGAGAAAGCATCTGGCAAGATTAATTTATTTGCTTTTACAATTTGCCAGACCTTTCTTTTAACAGTACCACCTACTCCATCAACTGCACCTTTACCATGTGATGTGGCAAAGAAGTTCCATTCTAAATGTTGGCAGCTAAATTTGTTTACAAAAGAGGGAATACTTTTTAAAATGAATTTGTTTTTAAATTGAGCGCTACTCCAATCAGAAAATATGTATATAGACGATATATCTTCATATTGTTCGCTTATTTCAAGCATAGTTTTTGTAATAAAATAGTAAACATCAAACTTATTGTGTGTTAATTTGTCGTTAATTATTTTTTTTGTCTTTTTTGGCTGCATCTGCGAACTTTTTTCGATAGATATGCTGTCATTCAGCCTCCTTTTTCCGGTACTTTTTTATTTGTTCTTCGTTTTTCTTCAAGTCCTCCCTCCATTTCTTTGTAGTCTCATAGCTATTTTTACCCATCTTAATAAAATATTTATAATTATAAAGAAATTTGAAAGTATTAAATTGAATTATGTTACTTACAATATCGTATGCTACAAACTTTGAAAGGCTATAAAATTTTTATTGCATCAAATTTAAAAACAAAATCGATCAATATTTGTTTGCGAGATTTATTTTGCTTTGCACTTTTATTTTTAATTACTTGCGACCGGCCGAATCCAAATGATGACGACAAATAACGTTTTTGCATTACGTACGTGACATTAGAATATCATTCAAAGCAAACTATAAAAAATATCGCTATTCGGACTCTAAATTTTTAATTTCATAATGGAACTTGGCCACTGATGTTGTAACATTATTTTTAAAGTATAATTGGAATATTACAATTACCTAAATTTAGGCACTAGTTAAGACAAAATAGTTAATTTCAATTTCTGGAAATTGATCAAAGAGATTACCAGTTAAATCTGCTATTTTTGCTCTTTTAAAATTATAATTAGCTATAAATACTTTTACATAATAAAATTGAGGTGTTTTATTGCTCTTTGGTATATTTAAAAAAAAGTTGCGATGACTTTTATTTTTCCAGCCGTGGTTGACATATTCATGGAAATGCCCATATGCAACTGTTAATGACCTTGTGAATGAAATGAAGAAGTTCAATGTTCTAATTCGAAAATACTACTTTACAAATACCTACCCTCCATGTTCCCAGGCCTATTATGGGCATTTTATTTCCATTTTTTAAGGTAATTGAAGGCACCTTAAATAATTTTGTTGACTCTAAATTCATATCAATTTTTTTTGTTGTTTTATAATGTTTTTTAACACTGCATCTGTGTTTGCATTCACGTTGAGGTTTGTTGTAAAATTATGCAAGGCGAGTCTTGATAGCTTTTTGGCTTTTTAGCGTTAACAGCTTTTAAGCTTCTTCGTTATAGTAAAAGTAGTAATTTTATAACTTGAATCAATTAAATTGTTTAAATTGCTTTTAAACCCAATCTTATATTAATTAAAACATGTTTTAACTCAAATACATACATATATAATTATTTACATACATATATGGATTACAATTTTGAGGCAATTAGAAAATTAAAAAACTATTGGATGACAGAAAATTTTCAATCAATTCTTTTCTAAAACAAAAGTTGTGTTTAATAATTTTCCAGTAAATAATAGATGAACACTTTACCAGTCAACCATTTCAATAATTTCTGGTAGTCAACATTTAACAAGCAGAATTAATTAAAAACATTTGTGTTGCAAAACATATTACGCTCTTCTTTCAATCTCTTTTTGCAATTAAAAAATAATCAAGATCTTTCATATAAAAACCGCTAAGAAAAAATACCTTTCAAAATTTTGAAAATATCGTTTTGTAGTTTTTAAACGTTGCGTTTTACAAGTTGTTTGATTGTTAATAATGCAAAAAGTAAAAAAATTACGAAAAAGGATAATCAGTAAACAGTAAAAATGTTGAAATGAAAAAATGTAAAGTTACATATATCTTCCAATATATTCGAGATACAAAAAAATTGATTACGGATTTTGGCCCTAGTCATATGTGGGTATTTCCAACAGAAAGTAACGTAACGCCGAATGGAATATATCTTTTTTGTTCTGGAAAAACTTGAACTTTTACATATGTATGTATACCTATGTGTACAAACATTATTTAAAACAAGTCGCTTCTTTCATTTTTACTGCAATTCAAAAAAAAGCTTTTGCCTGACAAAAATTATATATTTCATCTGGTGTTACGTTACTTTCTGCTGGAATTGTCCATATACCCAATTCCTAGAACTCACACGACGACATATACATATATTTTCGTAGTATATCGAAGCTTTAAAAGATATTAAGTTCTAAACATCAGTTGTTTTGTTTCATTATTTACTTTTTGCAAGATGGCGCACTTTTTTAACAATAAAGTAAAAATATGCCCCTTTATTCCTTAAGTCGTAATCGACGTCGCCGTCAATTATCAGCTGCCGTTAAACTCGTTTGACGTCATTACTTAACCCGAAATCGGTATTTGTTTAGAGGTATGTGTTGATGTTGACAAGCTATCGATATTTTTGAGAAATTGCATTACTCATATGTTTTAACAGTAGTTTAATTTGCAAGTCTTCATCGGTTGATAGGCTGGATTTTTTTAAATTAAAATATTCCTTGAAGTCTTCATATATTTAAGAAGTTAGCATTATACTGCTGATATATTTATGTTTTTTGTATCACCCTGTAGTAGTTTTATTTACGTTTTTAATTATAATATTACTTTTTAGAATTGCTTACATTATTAATAAACTTTAAACAATTAACATTTTTTGGTGCAATTATTTACTTAAATATACATGGAATGAACGAAGTTGTACGCGGTGAAGCTTCAGAATCTGAAGATGAGTCAATAGACTTAAATCTTAGAAAAAAGGTTTGTATAAAAAGACGTAATGTAAAAGAATAATTAGTTTGTGTTATTTTCTTTATATGTATCAACTATTTTTTTTAGAGGATACTAGCCGCAGAAATATCGGGTGAAGCATCTGAATCTGATGAAGGTTCGCTATAAAAATACATGTTTTTTAAAATAATAATTTTCATAATTTACCTCTCTGTATATAACTATGGTGTTGCCGTAATTCATATTGGTTTTTATTTATTTTACAGAAGTTTATGACAAAATCTTGGAGCACAGAATAGAATCAAAACATAATATCGATTCTCTTTACAATAGCAATTTATTGCAACGCAAGTTGAGTAAGTACCAATACTTCAAATCAAGGAATATTATAATAAAGTGCTACTTAATTAATGTTTATATTTTAAAATTAGTTGAATATGCACGCATATTCATGTATATATAAAAAGTTTTTTTACTTAAATCTGGTTCTAGTTGATAATAACCTATCGGTTTTGCGCAGCTTGAATATGTTTGTAAAAAGTATTGTTACTTTGGCTTCGAAGCAACTATTGTCCACCGATCAACTGCTTATAAAATCACAAACTTCTATGCAAGCCGTTTTAGTGACACTGAGTCAAACACAGGGCAATATAAAACAGCTTTGTAACAAAACTGATGCAGTTTTTAATACCAACTTTATTGCAAACATTCTACAAACGAAGAAAACAATGCCGAACAACGAATAAATAGATATATGTAGATATTTAAAACCATTTTTATTTTTATAATTTAAGAAATAAAAAACTTTCCTTCTAAATTTTATGAAAAGTTTTTGTTAATCTTCTGCGTCGGAATTTGGCACAAAAACTTCACTATTTGGGGAAGGTTCTTTAGGTATATAGGTAGCTTCAAAACATCTGGCAAATATAGTACGTATTTTAGGCACAAACTCTCGCTGAGGGGACTGGGGTATCGTTTCAACTTCTTCCTGCTCCTCCCTACCGCCGTTACTATCAGAAAACGTAAGGTTGGACGTTTCAAAAGTCGCCGCTGCTAAAATTATATCAACATCATTTCCTAAATCACAATCTCGTCGAGTTACATTTCTTGCAGCCTGTATTGAATGCGAGGTGGTTTGGTTATTATCTGCTTTAAAATCAAAAAGTGTGGTGTCATTACTAAGAGTAGTTTCTTCAGAAAGCATTTTCTTTGCTGCCGTTTTATTTGAACAAACTCGCTTTCTTTTTTGTGTTGTTGGTGCTGTTTTCGTGCGTGTAGTGTTATAAACTGGTTCGTTTACTTCATTTTCTAAACATTCTTCATAAAAACTAACATCTTCTGGAAGAACTGTGGTCATTACAAGACTACATTCTATGTAATCAGTTTTTTTCATAGTTACAAAAAGAGGACAGCCCTCTTGACTAAAATTAAGCGTTACGTTCTCGTTTATAGTTTCAGCAAATCCTAAAAATGCTCGAAATTCTTTTAGCGAAAATGTTATTGCTGATTCTTCTTGTATGTTATAGGACTCAAACTCGCTGGGGCTTAATATAAAAAATAATATGGATTTAAGTATTGTAGGTGCTCTACATTAACCTAAACAATACAAAAATAGTAATTTACCTTAGTTTTAATTGGGATCTCATAAATTTGTCATTCACCCTGGCTCCCTCAATATAATTTTTTGCCGTTAAACAATCTGACATGGCTTCAAAATTTATTTCAGCTTCAGTGGCATTAAAATTACTGGATATATCGTTGAAAATTTTATAAGAGCCTACAATCCTTTTTAACGCCGAAAACTTTATGTTATTAATTTATTTATTTCAATAACATGAAAGAAGCCATTTAAAAAACTTGTTTATACTTACACATTTGTTGTATCATCCAAGGAAACGTTTGTCGTTAGGATTTCGTCATCAACGACCGCAATTAACGCATTCTTCATGGTATCCAAACGACATTTGAATTGAACTTGTAACCTCAACTGATCGGACAGCAGACGTATTTCACAATGTTCCACATTACGCATACTTCTAAATACCGCCAAAATTGCTTTCATACAAACCTTACAAAAATTTACTCTAGCCCCTTCGATGATAAAGGTTTCGAAAAATATACGGCTAAAGCGAATTGTAGCCATTGCAGACTTTGTAGCATTAAAGGTTCTGAATTGTAGACCATTATCATCTGCCTCCACACATAAATCGCTACCAATTTTAGACAACGATTGAATAGATTTTGCTATTACTGAAAAGCAAGAAATCAATTTCAACGTTAATTTCAAATGTATTCACTTGCCTTTTGCATTTACTCCTTCCAAGCTACACTTCATGGTTTTTTGCTACTTCAAAACAAAAAATGTAAACAAATAAAGGTACCTTTACACGGTAATACATATATTACGATATGTCAACAAATGTTGTGGGATAATACAAAATCTCATCATGTAAAAGCATAATGTATTGGGTAGGAGAGAATACGGATGCAAAATTTGACAAGTGTTCGGTAAATGTTTATTTTCTAAACCATTTTAGAAACTTGTGTATTCTCATCACATCAGAGGTGTGAAAGATTGGCAGCACTTACAGCATCTAATGAAGGTGGCTACACTTAATGAAACAATACACAAACAATCAAAACAAAAGCAGATTTTTTCATGTTATTTTTGTTAATATTGTTAAACCTTAACCATATGGCGTTACCCCAAAAGGAAAGTGGCAAGAAACAACCGATTTTGATTTTACCAACCTCATCCGTGTAAACATGAAAAATAGTTAGAACAGATTTTTATTCTCTTTTTTTAAACACGGAGAGAATTTCATAATATTTTGATTCTACAAAATCTAATTACTTTGTATTACCGTGTAAAGGTACCTTAAATAAACACCAGTGTTGACAAAAATGTATTTAGCAATCACAACATAGTTCTGTTATTCTGCATTGACATTGCTCGTCTTGTGAGTTCTTATTTACTGCACGGCACATTTTCTAAATATTGAACTAATATGTATTTTTTTTATATTGTCTCGATTATATTTAACAAAATCAAGCCGTTAACATTAAATTTATTCAGAATTATTTAAAATTATTTTAAACGTTAATGCACAGACGAAGAAAAGATATTATATTATATTATATTATTTAATTATTGTTTTTTTTTTTTTAATTTACTTGCATTGCTGATCTTGATGTCATAAATTTTGAAATCCAGCACTTTTCTTTGTTACCTACAAAACAATTTAGTACTTTGTTTTTTTAGCTTTTTTAATTTCATAATTTTATTTTATGGAAACATTTCTCATCAATATTTAAAAAAAAATTATTTTGCACCTCTTGTTTACAAAAAATATGATGATCTTACGAAATCGAGTATTGTAATCAAAGTTTTATGATCGCTAGCAAAAAAATATATATCAAATAATAACAATAATATCAAATATAACAATAATATTGCACATTTTTTAATAGAAAAACAAGAAAACAGTTTTGGGAGAACGCTCAAAAAACAACGAATAAATTGTTATGAATGTGTTTAATATGGATGTGCGGTAAGTCATAAAATACATAAGTTTATTAGTAGTATCTTTTTTTAAATCTGATTTTTTTAAATATATAAATTCAAGCATCTATGTAAACATAAAGAACTTACTTACATTTTTTCAAATAAAAACGACGGTCAAATTTCTTCCTAACGCACCCTAAGCCCCGTCGAATAAAAATTTATGTAGAAATATTTTTTCACATATTTTAGAATATATCGAAAGGTGATAAAGTTATCGATGTTCACTCGCGCGAATTTTAGAATCAAAAAATGTTATATGAACGCGTATATGAAGAGAACGAGTATTTTAGAATAGCTATGATTGATTTTGACGTTTGTGTAGGCAAGACGTTTAATTTCGAAGCACTATATAATATTAGTTTTCCAGCCCTGATACAAATACAACAATGTTAACGTGCCATATGAAAATTTATTAGGTTTCGTCATTATTAATTTACCGTATTTGTTGTGCCACATCAGATTTTAAGATTTTACTGAAAATTTTATAAATAACAGGTAAAGCCGATAAGAAATTAAATATAGAGGGATTATTTTTAATAAATTCTTTAAGGTGTAGCTAAATAAATTATGTACCAAAACTGAGTGGTGTTGCATAGCAAATAAACAAAAAATGATACCACACAACAAACCGGTAAGGACTTTATTGTCAATTTTTACACTATTTATATTATGCATAACTGGAGAATGTCATGAGGCAACTACGAGCAAAAGTTTTCCCATCACGACTTTAATAAATGCCAAATGGGAGCAAACACCTTTACACATGGAAATAGCAGAATACCTAGCCGATGAGAATGCAAATTTGTATTGGGATTTCCTAAAGGATATTGCCGATTTGGAGACGACTTTAAGTAGTTATGGTAAATGATTAAAAATAAAATTCCTTTAGTTTAAAGTATTAATAGAGGTGTGTATTTTTAGAAACTGCTTCTCAAAGTTACAATGCTGCTATTAACTTGGTGCATAGACGTCTAACTGAAATGCAAATGCCACTTTTGAAGTTAATAGTATCAATGCATAGTCTTACGCCTCGCATACATACTCATTTTCAAATTGCTTCAGAAGTGTTAGGACGGGGATCTTGTCCAGATTCTGTCACATTTGCTCAAGTTGGTACGGAATTGGTATGTAGCTTAGACGAGTTGCGGCTAAAGCTTAAACTGCCCAAACAAGAATCATTAGATGCATCTGTAGAGACGTATGCCTTTGATCATATATATCCAGGATCAGAGAATAATACACGCGTAGTTGTTTTATACGGCGATATAGGTTCAAGAACTTTTGCCCAGTACCATTATTTATTAGTTGAAAATGCCCTAAGTGGTAAGGTAAAGTATATCAACCGTCACTTCTTGCCACCCAAAGACCAAAAATCACAAAAACGAGTACGTCTTTCGGGCTACGGTGTGGAACTACATTTAAAATCGACAGAATACAAGTCGCAGGATGATGCCCCTAAGCCAACTGAGGAAGCAGGAGATGACATATCGGATGATGCAGATCTTGAAATGCAAGTACAAGGCTTTGATTTTAAGGTACTAAAAAATAGATTCCCTTCGCTATCGCATTCTCTGGAAAAGCTGAGGCAAAGTTTATTGCAAGGCAGCGAAGAAATTGCTCAGTTAAAAGCCTGGGAATTCCAAGACTTAGGATTACAAGCCGCCCAAGCTATAGCAGAAATAGACGGTGAAGAGGCTTTGAAAATTTTGCAATTTACAGCTCACAATTTTCCTATGCAAGCTAAAGCTCTGCTAAGTCATAAGGTCAGCGAAGAGCTAAGAAATGAAGTAAAACACAATACTGAGGCATTTGGACGAAGTCTTAATATTATACCGCCAGATGGAGCCTTATTTATAAATGGCCTCTTTTTTGATGCAGATACCATGGATTTGAATTCATTAGTGGAAACCTTGAGAACCGAAGTAAGAGTGCTAGAAAGCATACACAGCAGTCAGGTAAAAGGTTCATTAGCATCCTCCTTGTTAGCTTTAGATTTTGCTGGTTCGGGATCGAAGGAATTTGCAATTGATATCCGTGACTCAGCCATTTTATGGATAAATGATATTGAAAATGATCCCCAATACAGAAGATGGCCTTCCAGTGTTATGGATTTATTAAGACCCACCTTTCCCGGTATGTTAAGAAATATACGAAAAAATGTTTTTAATTTGGTGCTGGTAGTAGATCCATTAAAGAGTTCTAGTCGCGGAATAATTAAATTGGCTGAAAGTTTTGTAGTGCACTCTGCACCTGTTAGGTTGGGTTTGGTTTTCGATGCTAGTAAAGCTAACGATGACACCCAGGAAGATTATAGATCAATAGTATGCGCTTTTAATTATGTTACACAGAAAAAAGATGCCCGATCTGCTTTAGGTTTTCTAACTGATGTTTTTACCGCCGTAGACTCCAAGCAGGAAATAAAAAGAAAACATATTAAAATGCAACTAAAGAGGGCATTTGATAAACTTTCCGGTTCAGCTGTAGATGAAATTTTAGATGAAGATTCGGATTTTGATTACGGACGTCAGTTAGCTTCAGAGTTTGTAGAGCGTTTAGGATTCACTGATTCTCCGCAGGCCCTCCTCAACGGTGTGCCTATGCTCCAGAATATTTTAAGCTCGGATAGCGATTTTGAAGAAGCAATATTCTCTGAAATTATGGAACAAACCACCACTCTACAAAAAGCTGTGTACAAAGGAGATTTAACTGATTCCGAAGTTTTATTGGACTATCTAATGAATCAACCACATGTTATGCCTCGTTTGAATCAACGTATTTTAGGTAGCATTGAGAATGCCAGATTTCTAGATCTAACTGGCCAAGCTCACAAAGAACTGAACAATGTTAAGGCCTTAGCTGGACTCTCTAATCGCGATATGACGGCAACTTTACTAAGTAACATTAAATATTTTGAAGGCAAGCATTCCTATGAAACTATAGGCGAAGCAAAACTGCATTTCTTGACCATTTGGTTGTTTTGCAATATGGAAACAAAAGATGGTAAAGAATTGCTTACAAACGCCTTAAAATATGTTAAAGCTGGTTCCAGTGTGCGCATAGCTTTTATACCCAACGTTGAGGGCAGCGCTTTGTCTAAAAAAAACAATCTAAACCGTTTAGTTTGGGCTGCTCAACAGGTTCTAAAGCCGCAACAGGCCACTGATGTTGTTCTGAAATGGTTTAAGCAATCATCTGATAAGTGGGAAATACCCGAGGAGCTTAATGATTTCTTGGCATCCACAGAATTGCATATGAAAATGTTAAGAGTTTATAGCCAAAGAGTTTTAAACCTTAAGGTTAACGAACGTTTAGTAATTGGCAATGGCAAAATTATAGGTCCCATTGGCGACAAAGAAAAATTTACCATCGAAGATTTCGGCCTAATCGACAGATTTAACGCCATACAATATGGGGACAAACTACGCAAGGTTTTAAAATCTCAATCAATGGATATGGAGGAAACTGAATTTGATAGTGATACCTTGTTGAAACTTTATGCATGTCTTATACCTAGACAGTCTAAAACTAGATTCAAGATACCAGACGATGTTAAGGAAGCACAATCGGTTGTCAAGTTGAAACCCAAAAAAGAGCAATTTCCTCATTTTGAAATTAATGCTGTAGTAGATCCAGCATCCAGAAGTGCTCAGAAATTGGCGCCGATTTTAATACTTCTACGCAATACTGTCAATTGTAATATGAAAGTGTATTTAACTCCTGTCAGTCAACACAGTGATATGCCCGTCAAGAATTTCTACCGTTTTGTTGTAGAGCCTGAAGTTCAATTTTTGCCCAATGGAGAGTTAGCTGAAGGTCCAATTGCCAAATTTACAGGGGTACCGGCTAATCCATTGTTAACACAGAACGTGCAGGTACCTGAAAACTGGCTTGTAGAAGCTGTACGCTCAGTCTACGATTTGGATAATATAAAGCTGAGCGAAATTGGAGGTCCAGTACACAGTGAATTTGAATTGGAATACCTGCTGTTAGAAGGCCATTGCTTTGATGCTTCTACCGGAGCTCCACCTAGAGGATTGCAGGTAACCTTGGGTACTCAAGACAATCCCACCATGGTTGACACAATAGTCATGGCTAATTTGGGCTACTTTCAATTGAAAGCTAATCCAGGTGTATGGACTTTACGTTTAAGAGAAGGTAAATCAGCGGATATTTATGATATAACCTACGCAGAAGGTCCTAATACCTTGCATCAAGAAGGCAACACTCAAGTAGTGATAAGCTCTTTGAGATCACATGTTATTAAACTAAGAGTAACAAAAAAACCGGGCATGCAGCAAGCTGACCTTTTGGGGGACGATGACAGTCAGCAGCAGACGGGTTTATGGAATTCTATAGCTAACTCTTTTGGTGCAGGCTCCACAAATGAAGAGGAAATCGAAACTATTAACATTTTCTCATTAGCGTCAGGACATCTTTACGAAAGGCTTTTACGCATTATGATGTTGTCTGTCATAAAGCATACTAAGTCGCCTGTTAAGTTCTGGTTTCTGAAAAACTATCTCTCGCCTCAGTTTACTGATTTTTTGCCACATATGGCCAAAGAATACGGATTCCAATATGAACTTGTTCAATACAAATGGCCTCGCTGGTTACATCAACAGACCGAAAAACAACGCACTATTTGGGGCTATAAAATTCTCTTTTTAGATGTGTTGTTTCCTTTGAACGTACGTAAAATTATTTTTGTTGATGCTGATGCCATAGTAAGAGCTGATTTGAAGGATTTATACAACATGGATTTGGGAGGCGCACCTTACGCCTATACGCCCTTCTGTGATTCTCGCAAAGAAATGGAAGGTTTCCGTTTTTGGAAACAGGGATATTGGAAATCTCATTTAATGGGCAGACGTTATCATATTTCCGCTTTATATGTGGTAGATCTTAAACGTTTTCGTAAAATAGCCGCTGGCGATCGCTTAAGGGGCCAATACCAAGCCCTAAGCCAAGATCCTAATAGCTTATCAAATTTAGATCAAGACTTACCCAATAATATGATACATCAAGTGGCCATTAAATCTTTACCCGATGAATGGTTGTGGTGTCAAACGTGGTGCAGTGATAATGCTTTTAAAAATGCCAAAGTAATTGATTTGTGCAACAATCCAATGACCAAAGAGGCTAAACTTACCGCTGCCCAACGTATTGTGCCTGAATGGAAAGATTATGACAGCGAAATTAAAAAGTTAATGTCTCGCATAGAAGATCACGAAAATGCCGATCATGGTGAAACAGTTCTGACTAACAATGATAGGGATGATAAAATTTCAACAGTATCATCATCATCCAACAAACAGGTGAATGATGACTCAGATGTACACAGTGAACTGTGATTTTCTTTTCATAATCAATTTTCCTTCCTAACATCAACTTGAAAAAAAAAACGATACAATTTGTGGCATCCACTTTTATTTAATTTGTTGTTTTTTAAACGTTCGCTTGGTTTTTTAATTGTCTGCGTCAGTTTTTATTCTACGAAATAGATATAAATTACAACAAGAAAAGCATGTTAATACGTAAAGGTCTTTAATATTATTAAGAAAGTATAAGGGCTTAAATAAACATTCCTTAAACTTAACAAACTGTACTTTATTTGTCGATATAATATGTGGCTTTAATTAAAATCTTATAATTGATGCATAAAATAAATAAATTTCAATTTTTTTTGTTATTTTCTAATTGGTTTAGTTTGAATTTATTTATAAATATATTGTCAAGATTTACCCCAGCAGTAAAGCAGTAGTTTAAAGATTACCCTTTCAAAACGATAACTTGATCCGTTATGCGGGTAATCAAGGGATCAAGCTCGTTACGAGGTAATTCGGTGCCCCATAATTTGTTCAATGTATCTTCTGCCTTTGAAAGATCACTACCTAGAATATATGAAAATACTAAAAACCTTCGTAATTAAGAAAATTAAAACTTACTATTATTCTCTTCTGTTAAAGGTGTAGTGAGCGTTAAAAATATAACAACATTTTTATTTATTGGACTGTGAGTGTCACATATTGAATGTAAAGCCCTGGCGGCATTAGCTGGTATCTAAAATATGATATTATACATACACATCATTATGTATTTAATAATTAGTTCTTAAATAAAACAAGCTTACCTTATTAATATTTGCGACTAGTAAAACATTCCCCTTCTTAATTATTCTTTTATATTTTTCAATGGCAAATCCATAGTCATCCTTACCCGAAAAGAAGTCATTAGCCTCTATTTCAATTGGAGACATTTTTTTACCTTTAAAACAAAATAAGAAAAAAAAACCTGGACATGTTTTTAGTGTTCTCGTTTTGATACTTTCAATAAACAATAAACAAAATGAGCTCTTGACCATGTGTAAATTAATTTATCAATTTATTTCATCGCCTTGATTTTGAGCTTTGGGCGTAGTTGTTGTGGCCTTAGACAATTATTATAATAATTTCTTGTTTTAAAAAACATCTTAAGGATACTTCGTTTGAAACTGTTCTTATACATACTGTTCATTGCTTTTTTAAACATTTTCAATTAAAGTTAGTACCCAGCTAGAATTTACCAATAATTTTCATGGTTGTGTTTATAATTAGCAACAATAAATGAAAACCAAAGTAAAAAATTCAGTCAATATCTTAGAAGGGATTATTGAAATTAAATAATATCGACGTAGGTATTAAACTTAAAAGACTGAGTTATTAGAAATTTAATTTATGCTCATAAATACAACAAAAAACCATTTCGCCTCGGAGACAAAAATCCAATCATATGATTTAGCCACCTACCAAAACATTTCGATGTATGTTCAGCAATTTCCTTAATTAAGGGGACAACATTTTTGCCATGATGAAAAAATAAAAACACAGCAGGAGAATTAGTGGCTTTATTTAAAACTCCTTCCACTCCAACTTTTAAAGTTGTCCACACCTTTTCATTTTCATCTGAATAAAGTTTTGTTAAATTTTCAAATGAGCAATTTATTTCTTTACTGGGATGTTTTCTGCAGGCACTTATTATAGAGACTATTGCCACTAAAGAAGCAATTAAAATTATGACCAGAATTGTATTATTTGTCTTAAACTGCTTAGGGTTTTCCGATTCTGGTGAATAAATTTGCTTAGGAGAGCTATCGGGCATCACTGACTTTGATCGCTTAGGTGTTTGTGGAGTATTTTGTGACATATCTGTGTCATAGTTTTCGGGTTCATCTGAGACATTTGTTTCATCTTTGATATTTGAATCGGAACCCGCAGTTTCCTTTTTAGTTCTTTTAGACGATAACCTGTTTTCGACTAATCTCTCATTCTGAGCTTTATTTTTATGTATGGAGTCGCGTGACCTAATTTTTGGCGTATCCATTTTCTTATTTAAAAAATAAACTAAATTTTCGAACTCAATGACCACAATACAAATTTTTTTAAAGTAATCGAGCAAAGTACCATGTAATCGAGTACTGACCAAAAACCTGCGCCGAGGACTTTTAGTCGGCGGCTCAAAGCCGGCTCCGTGACGGCTGAAAGTACACATCAAGGTATATTCAGCAAGGTAGGGACAACTGATCAGCTGACTTCTATTTCCGCCATATGTTATCCAGCTTAGCTTGGACACTTGCTTATGTTGTACAATGGTTGTGTATACTGTGGGTATGTGTGTTCGCTACATTTTCGACAACCAAGCTGGAATTAGCAACAACAAAATACATGCTGAAATTTTACAGGAAGTTGTTGTTTTAGGGACGCTCCCACCTTCTTATTCCATCATGGTACACATAAACCATGGTAAAATTATCTTGACGAGATGGTGTTACGGGCACAGCTGATCTGCCCATCTCATGCAAAAATCGTGGCCGGGTTGTCAAAGTTGTTTACTTTTACATATCTTTTTTGACACCTGAGCCAACGAAAATTTGATTCATCACAATTTTGCTGTGGTCGAATCACCACCACCTGATGCATTATGAACAATGTATTTGCACATGCATTTTTACAAAACTTTGCAAGGAGAATGTTTAAAATCTCTATTTGCTGCAATAGTTAGCGTGTTAAGCGCAACTAACGCTATAAAAATGTAAAAAAGTATTCGATCGGTGGCTATCTTTCAACCGACAAAACGCTAAGCAAAAAACGGCGGCGGCTATCCAAAATTTGTCGGCGGCTTGGGTCGACCGGCTTAGGCTTAGGTAAAACAAGTGGCTGCAGAAGTGATGAAGTGATAGTTGTGCTGTAACGACTTCTTGTTTTGCAACTTAGAGAAATGGCACGCTTGCAGTTGGTACGGCATTAGCTCGCCGGATATGTGAGTTCTTTTTTTTTTTTTGTTTCCCATTCGTCGTTGACATTTAAATAATCGTGCCATGATTTGAACACAAATACTTTAATAGATTACCTCGAGACATGTACAAACCAGATGATTATCACGAAGATGTAGTTCACCAAGTCATCGATATTGGTCAGGAGGAGATTTTGCCAGGACTCAGATGAAATTGTCCTGCCAGGCTGCCCGCCCCATTTGACTTATTAAAGTCAACCTTGACATCATCATTTGCCTATTTGTTGTATGATGTCCCAAATACTAAAATTATTCTCTCTTTACATCTCCTTTCTACATTTCTACTTTTCCAACTGACTTCGAAAACTTACTCCATTACGCTAATAATTGCTATATTTCAAGAATTCAAAACACGATTAGGATTAACATACATATTTACACATATATTTAACAATTCAACAAAAATATTAATAATGATAATAACAAAATTTTACTTTTTCTTATATGCGTATAATGTATATATAAAAATTCTTATATAGGAAATATCAGTTGTAAAGTTGGTTTACATATTTCTTTTCTTTTTTTCTTCTTTTTTTTTTTTTTTTTGAATTTTAAATTTTTATTATTATTGTAGTATTTTTTTTTTCTTCTTTCTTTTTTTAACTATATATGCATATATGGTTTAGTACACTTAATTTATAAACATATATATAAGTTATTTCTTTTTTTTTTTGTAATATATTTAAATTCTTGTATTTTTGTTCTTTTTTCTGCTATTTTATTTCAAATTGATTTGGCAATTAAAAAAAAAACAAAGTCATGAAATATAATTTATGTACAATTTTTCAAATTTTTCTTATATGTAGTTTAATTTATTATATAATTCTCTCTTTTTTTTTTTTATTTTGTAATTTTTTTAGTAATTTAATAAAAATATTCGACATATCATTAACAATCTAATGGTACTTTCGCTTGTTGACTACTTTACATAAAAACTTCACAGGACAGACAAAACTCGACACGGACGTTAATTTCTTTTTTTTTCTTTAGGCTGAGGTTAGTATTGTTGGATCTGGATCTTTAGTGTTTTGATTTTTTTTTTTTTTTTTGTTTGTTATACAATACGAACGTTTGGGGGGCTTAATAACAGATCGGGAACCACGGTTTTTATTTATTTTTGTGTGGGACGTGAGTTACTTGTTTAAACAAAACTTGGCCAATTGAAGAATTTTCATAGATGGGTTGTAAAATCTACTTAGCTATGCCTTGTGATGTACTCACCCGGGATATTCATTTAAGGCACTCGTCGGTAGATGGGGTTGTTAAATTATCTAACCTAAAACTAGGTTACCACGTGTACTGTCTTACCACGACGAATTCCTAAATACCGCGAAAATATCCTGGATAAAGGAAAAATTTTTCTTTTTCCATAAAATTTCCAAAATCACTATTATGAGTTTCTTATTCTCACCCGAGTGTTCGTCTCCTGATGTGTTATGACGATTACGCACAACTGCACCCACACGACACTAAGATTAAAAAAAAACTCCTATTACAATTTTCGTATAAATTTTAACACTTTGCAGGGGTTTTCCCTGTTAGTTACTTAATTTAACAAGAATAAACTAAAAGTGAAGCTCACCCAGTAAGATTTCTGCTGGGAAGATCCAAATTTTCCGGTCGCATGAAAAAAGAAATTTCAAGAGCAAAACTTTTTTTGTGCCTTTTATTTTTATTTGAAAAAAACAATAAACTTAATATTAGCACTTAACACAAGTATTTATACAATAATCTTTATTGAACAATTTTCACTTCAATTCTATTTCCAATTCGTTCTTGAGAATTTCCGTCATGCAGCGTCCCCAGTCGAAATTAAAAAAACAGGAAATGGGATTAGTAGCAACCTCATGCTTGCTACTGCTTAAATTTTACAACTCTGCTTTTTTATCTTAAATATTGGTAGGACTGTTTGCTACCAATTTACGCTGAAAAACGTAGATAAATTAAAAACAAGAAGAAGCAGTTTGTTTACTTTTGTTTGTTGAGGGTAAAAATGTTTTAAATTGTTCAGAAATATTTAAAGGACAAATGTTTAGTAATTGAAAAAAAAAGGTAAGGTAAGAAACAAGTGTTGTACGTAGCCGTCACAAAGCCTGCTCATTGCCTGATACCCGTGGAAGTCAATGAGTTGGGAAAACAAATGTGTATCCTATCCAAGAACTTTTGCTGCGCCGACATAACGATAGTGTTTTGGGATACATACGTTCCAAATATAAATGATCTGTCTTCTGATGCAGAATTCTATCTGCTACTGGTCATTTAGTTGTCTTTATGCGACAATGTGCCTATATGTGTAGCAAATACAAAGTGATGGGTGGTTTAAAAGATACGTACCTATTGTAAAATTCATGCATTATGGTTTTTATACTCTAAAGTTCTTTTCTCTTATTTTGCAGTTGTTATTGATGGGTCTCTAAAAAGGCAATGCTTTGGAAGTGGTTAGCTAAGACGGTGTGAGTACGCGTGTACAGAAAAGGATCATACCGAAATTTATAAATCTGTTTGCTTCTGGGTTTTTGTCACACATAAAAACGTACCCATAATATTCAACCTGTATATAGGTATGTACAGTGAAGTAATTTAAGACATTTGATGAAAAGCAAAACAATTATATATATAGCATAGAGAATTGTAATATTTGTGCCAATGTTTTCGCAATCTGTGAGTGCAATTCGGACTTAGATTCAAACCAAGTCTGTATATACTAGATTTGTGTGTGTTTGTGTTAATATTTAACAACAAAAAAAATGGGAAAATAAAGTTAAATAGGATATATTCGTGGCTATAAATGTGGTTTAGATTGTGGCCTGATATAGATAGATATGTATATATACACATTTGTGGGTGTACGTATGTACTTATGTACCATACATATGTATGTACTTGTACATATGTATCATAAATGTATTCTATTGATTTAAAGTAAAAAGTAAGATCGTTAAGATTTTGAAAATTTGTTAACGAGTAATAGTAACAGATAGTAGGTGTGTTTATTTACAGAAAACTATTAGTAATTTAAGTATTATTAGTTAAGTGTTCACGTACACAAAAAGTTAGCATTCAGAGAGCAAAAAAAAAGTTTGAAATGTTTAGCAACTCGAATGGTTCGGTTAGTTTCTGATATTTAAGTTTTTACTAGCGCAAATTATTCAAGTAGTTGTTTTGTATAAAAAAAAATTTTCCAAATTAAGTTTACAACGACAAGATACATTTGCTTGCAAATTTTGGATGGTTAAGTGTTTGTTTACTTTCGAAATTTTTTTATTTCTGGAGAGTAATTTTGAAAAATTTTTCTTTTACTCTCTCGTTGCTAGTATTTACTTAAAATGTTATTACACACGACTAGTACATGAAAAGGACTATTTTTTTACAGTTTGAAAAGCTTTGACTATATTTTTCTTTGTTTTTTTCCAGACGTTTAGAATTAAATTATATTATTTTATGTTTTTGACATATCTAGAGCAAATAGATATATATTAGGGGTTAATTTTAAAGTGATAGAAATTTATAATGACAATCCGTTTATACTCTTATGTTTCATTCTCTTGCAGCTAGATAGTCCGGATGTCCGCTTTCAATGCCAATATCTACCTATCCAGTGGCTGTGTGTGGGTATTGTGGTCCCTATGTGCATTGTATGTATTATGATTTTCTACCTTCTTCAATAAAAAAATAATTTTATCTAATTGAGTATGTCTTATTTTCACAGGTGGCTAAACATATAGTGGTACCTGCACCGAGCCAATGTATGGTGTGCTTAACTAGATATGTGGTGATAATTAAACAAAAAGGATAAAAGGGTTCAGAACTGTGGGTAAGAGGTTATTATTTTGGTATTTTAACTGGCCTATTGTCGTAGATGCTGTGCGTGAATGACGCCAATTAGTTTACCACTTAAGTTTTCGACCTCGTATTGATTTTTGCCGATTGGCTTTCTAATGCGACATTTTAACCATGGGCGACAAAGCTTCGCGTTAATACCTTTTTTGAAACTACTTTGGATAAAATTTTTGCGAAAGACTTCTTGTCCAGGTTGAAAGGTAATATGTCTGCTTCTTTTATTATAGGAATTTGTGTTTCTTTTATAGGCTTCATGCATTTTTATGGCTATTTTGTTGTGAATAAGTTTTATTTGCTCTGCTTTAGGTAAAATAGTAGTGTCGTCTTCGAGTGCTCCAAGTTTTCTCAGAATAGAATAGGCTTGTGCGTGCGTAACCATATTGTACCCAGTGAGTGCATAGTAAGGTGATACTCCAGTCGAAGCGTGGACTGTTGATCGCAGACAGCATTCGATTTTCGAAAGGTTTTCATCCCATCTCGATTGGTCCTGTTGAAGATAGCTTCTTATGCTTGTCAGGATCGACTGGTTCACTCTCTCGCTTGCGTTTGATTGAGGCGAGTGTATTGCGGTTCTTATATGATTTATTCCATACGTTGTAAGGAGGTCTTGAAAAGATTCGGATATAAATTGTTTACCGTTGTCGGAGTGAATGATTTCCGGCACACCAAACTTATGGAATACTTCATCAAGCAAAAACTTATTGACGGCTTTAGTAGTTGCTTTCGGCATTGCCTTAAGCAGAACAAATTTGGTCTTATGATCTAATACGATGAATATAAAAGTGTTACCTGACTTTGATCTTGGGTAAGGGCCAAGAAAATCAACATAGATTTTCTGAAATGGTCTCTGTGTGATTACCTCCTTTCCCATTGTAGGTCTTAATGTTTGATTTGGGTGCTTTATTTCCTTGCAAGTATCACATTCGGCTACAAATTTTTTTATTTGTTTCACCATAGATGGCCAATAGAAAAATTCTCTTATATTAAAAAGGGTTTTTGCTGTGCCACCGTGTAAGGTGTTATTAATATGTGACTTTTGTATTACTTCGTTTGTTAATGCATTAGGCAACCAGATTTTCCAACAGTCTTCTTCATTGTCTTCTTCATCACGATTAAATTTAACTTTCTTATACACGATGTCATCGACTACTTTAAGATCAGGTAGTCTATTTTTGTTTTGCTCAATGGTATCAATGAGAGTAACATATTCAGGACTTTTAAATTCTTCAGAGTTGAAATCTATCATTGTAGGTGAAGTTGTGATTTCTTCTGTTTCCAATCTGGATAGCATATCCGGTACTATGTTTTTACTTCCTTTCCGGTGCTCTATATCGAACTTATAGCGCTGCAGTTTCAAACTCCATCGAGCCAGGCGTCCGTTCAAGTCCTGCTGCTTCATGAGCCATTTCAGACTTGAGTGGTCGGTAATAACAGTGAAGTCCATTAGCTCGATGTATTGGCGGAATTTTTCGATAGCGAGAACGACAGCAAGGCATTCTTTTTCTGTGGTAGAGTAATTTTTTTGCGCCGTGTTAAGCTTTTTAGAAAAAAACTCTATGGGATGTTCTTCACCATCAGCATCTTTCTGGAAAAGAACTGCTCCTATTCCTACGTTCGAAGCGTCGCACTGCACGAAAAAGGGGCGTTCAAAGTCAGGGCTTGTTAGTACAGGGCTAGAAACTAATCGTTGTTTTAATATTTCAAACGAATTTAGCGCTTCAGGGGTAAGGGTGAATTTTGACGATTTTTTCAAGGTGTCTGTTAGAGGTGAGGTTAATGAAGAAAAATCTTTTATAAACCTTCGGTACCATCCAACAGTACCGAGAAAACTTCTTACCTCTTTAGGGGTTTTTGGTGGTTTTATCCTTAATATGGCATCCATTTTACTCGTGTCTGGCCTTAGCTTACCTCCGCCTACAATATATCCAAGGTAGCGCAACTCCTTGTAGCAAAATTTCGATTTCTGGATATTTATTGTGAGGCCTGCAGCTGTAAGTTTGTCTGCTACAATCTTAAGCATTTGAATGTGTTTGTCGAAATCTGGTGAAACGATAAGTAAGTCGTCGAGATAGACGAATACGCGGTCTTTAAGTTCAGATGGGATCACTTTATCCATGAGACGACAGAGGCGTTGGGCAGCATTGCACAGCCCAAAAGGCATAACCTTAAATTGGTAGAGCGGTCTACCTTGAACTGTGAATGCTGTCTTAGGCCGTGCAGATTCTTCCAGCGGGATCTGCCAGAATGCATCCTTTAGGTCGATCGCTGAGATGTAATGAGTGTCACCTAATCGAGCTAGTAAACCGTCGATGTTAGGCAGGGGGTACGCATCTTTTCTGGTAACTTTATTCAATTCCCTGGCATCTAAACAAAGGCGATTTTTCTTGGGTTTTATTACAAGCGTTGTTCTATTGTTCCACTCAGCATTAGTTGCAACTTCTATCACATCTAGATCTAACATGCGGTCCAATTCTGCGTATGTTAAGTTTTGGATCGCTGGACTTACGGGATAATAACGCATTTTCTTTGGTGAAGCATCTCCTGTGTCGATAACGTGTGTCTCCAGGTGAGTTTTGCCAAGTCCATATTTGGTGTAGCATCTAAACGATAACTTAACATTTTCTAGTATGATCAACTGTTCTGGTGTTAATTTATGCATATTCATTTCCACTTCTGACATTTCTATCTCACTTATGGTATCCATATTCATGCAAATTTTTATGCCGAAGCGTTGCCAAAAATCATATCCTAAGATTAGCTCTTGTTTAAGACTCGGGACAAGGTATAACATTATTTCTACCGTTTTATTACCACATTGTATTCTTACCTTTATTTTGCCCACAATTTGTTGGTTTTTGCCATCGGCTGTCCGAAGTGATGATTTGAAATCTATAATCGGAATATTCATTTTTCCCACATTTTCCAAACAATTTTTACCTAGACAACTGACAGAAGCTCCGCTGTCCATTAAACCTTTGAGTTCGAGTTCATTCACTTTAACTTCCATATACGGTCTTATATCAACTTCCCCGTTTAAAATCGTAGATGCAATTTCTTTTCTTTCACGTTTTCTATCTACAAATCTTTGCCTGATTTTATGTGTTCGGTTGGACTGTGCGTTGCCGAAAATTTCTGCTCTTTTTGTGTTATAGTTTTGAAGTTGAATTTCATAGGGTACTATCTCTTTACGTTTTTTGGTGTAAATTGTTTGCTGGGATATTTTCTTAAGAATTGGGTTTTCGTTCTTGGTTGGGTTTTCGAAATAATTTGCCTTCTCTTTTTGCTCAATATTAATATAATGATTACCAGGTGTGTCTGTTACAAAATTGTCAATTACTGGAACTGTCTTGTTTGTGAACATGTTGGTCCAGTTTTCAACATATTCTTGTGGTGGTTTTCCATACATTTAGGACAATTTGGGGATATTACATTATCGAACCCACACCTATAACAAAAAATATTTCTTTGCTGTGATGTACAATCAAAAAACGTATGACCAGGTGCTTTACAGTTCCAACACAATATTTGTTGTTTGCCTATATTATTTGAGTGGCTGATGGCTTCTACTTGACAGTGGTTGGTATCTTCATATCTTTCGTCATAGTCTAATTCGTTAATTCGCCTAAAATTGCTTGGTGGGTGACGTTGTGTAGCTCTTTTTGCTAGGTTGCGTTCAGCTCGACGACACTCTTCGAGAAGCTGGTCCATGCTGCTTATCTCCATTGGAAAAATCAGTTGAGTTACCCCATCTTTTAGATTATCCTTGACTAATCTAACTAATTCGTACTCTGGTATACTAACTCTTAACTGGTTTTGCAATTTAACGATTTCTGCTATAAATGCATCTGCTGACTCTGAAGGATGTTGTCGCCTTTCCATGATCTTTCTTTGGATTTCAAAGTCGCTTTCGAAACGTCTAAACTTCCGAATCAACTGGTACTTCAAGTGTCCCCACTCGCACGAAGGATTTTGTCTTCGGAAGTCCCAGAACCATTGTTGGGCACTTCCTGTAACTAAGTGGTGGAATCCCTTCATAAATATACCCCACGGACACTGGTAGTCTTCGCGTAGAGCTTCAACTCGAAAAACGAAATCTTCTACGCTCATCATTTGGTTGTTTCCGTCGTATTTAATGCCCCATTTTTCCATTTGTAAAGGAGTGTAATGGCCGTAGTTTGGTACCATGTTTGGATTAAAGGGTGCCGGTGGTGGTTGAGCAACTGGTGGGCGTTGTGGATGATGTGGTGGCAAAAACCCTGATGGCGCGTAATTTCTATTATGGCTTTGGTTTTCAGGACGATTCTGGTCGAGGTTTCTGTTTAATGAGTCTCGATGATTATTTCCGAAAACTGAATTTTGTTCTGACCTTAGAGAGTCGCGTATAATTTGTGGGACTAAAGCGATAAGGTTTTCTTGTACTTGCCTTAAAATTACAGCCTGTGCTGCTCCTACCGAAGCGTTAACATAATCCTGCACCGATATTCTGTCCGAGTTATTTGGCATGTCAGGATTTTGTTCCTCGTTTACCCTGGGCATTGGATTACACTGTTGCCTTGCTAGGTTGCGTTGTTGTACTAATCCTCGTGCTGTCAAACTGCTGTACTCTGGTGAGCAAATAGTGCTGCCTGTTTCTGGAGAGGATGTCGTTTGTGGTCCCATTCCGGGTGGAAATTGTAGTGACATTAAGTTAGGTATTACGTTTGTACCTGACTGCACAGTACTGGTATTATTATAGACTGGATGTTGGTTGGACAAAATAGATGCAGTCGTAGTGGTGGTTGTGTTACGGTTGTCAGATGTTGTTGGTATGTCCATTCTGGTATTCATCTTACCTGCCTGTCTACTGGACGATCTGGTAGCTCTGGTATTGCCTGCGTTGGTGGCCATGGTTAAATATGTTTTTTTGAATATTTCTATATTTTAAAAGTCTTTATCGATACAGGTCAAAAAAATGGTTTTACGACAAAGCTAGCTTTAGCTTCGTAGAAAAAGTAACCGCTTTTCGACAAAGGGGTTTGGTTTATATCAAGGGACAAAAAGAAGTTAAACAACTATTTTATAAGCTTTTAAACTAATAAGTCAAAAAGTAAAGATTTTGGGAAAAAACGAAATTATGTTAAAAAAATAAATTTTTTCTTTCAAATCAGTATTAACGATTGTTTTTAGTTGTATTTTTTTTTTTTGTTTAATAGATTAGTTCAATAACAGTAACAACACAGAACATATCAATTTGGTTAATGAATTTTCTTGATTTATTTTTATTTTTATATTTTTTTAATTAATATATATTTTATTCTTTTGTAGGTTAATATGTGTTAATTTTCAGTTGGAATATACAGTAGATCAGTGTAAAAAGGATTGATGTAGCGAAAATTGAAGTCTCCTGACGCTGAGAAAATTATTATAATAATAATATATAATTATAATAATAATTTGTGTATGTATTATTTAATATCATTTGATTTCTAGATTTCGATAGAAATAAAAGATGTGAGTAATACAAAAGTAATGTGAATTTTCATGTTAAAAAATTTTTAAACGTTTTGATGTAAAAACGTAATAAATTATATTGTTTATATCGAAAAGGTTTCTTGTTTTATTCCATTACAGAAAAATGTTTGTGAACTGCTCTTTGGGAATGGTTTCTTTTGAGACTTAAAAAACGAAAAACGAGTTATCTAACTTTAAAATCTTTCATGACAGAAACTAGTTGCTTAAGGACACTAAGCGATGTAGCTTTTCGGACCAAGTCTTCCTAAAATTTTTGCATGATAGAGTTTAAGTTCAGATTCCTCTCAATGTGTGTTTTCTTTGCTAGGTTCGTAGCGACGCAGGCATGGTACTCGTGTACCTTCCGGGACATACGATACTTAAGAAAGAAACATTTCACTGTAGAACTGTTTTTTTTTTGTCTCTTACTTTCAAGGCTCGCACGTTGGGCGCCAAAATGTAACGACTTCTTGTTTTGCAACTTAGAGAAATGGCACGCTTGCAGTTGGTACGGCATTAGCTCGCCGGATATGTGAGTTCTTTTTTTTTTTTTGTTTCCCATTCGTCGTTGACATTTAAATAATCGTGCCATGATTTGAACACAAATACTTTAATAGATTACCTCGAGACATGTACAAACCAGATGATTATCACGAAGATGTAGTTCACCAAGTCATCGATATTGGTCAGGAGGAGATTTTGCCAGGACTCAGATGAAATTGTCCTGCCAGGCTGCCCGCCCCATTTGACTTATTAAAGTCAACCTTGACATCATCATTTGCCTATTTGTTGTATGATGTCCCAAATACTAAAATTATTCTCTCTTTACATCTCCTTTCTACATTTCTACTTTTCCAACTGACTTCGAAAACTTACTCCATTACGCTAATAATTGCTATATTTCAAGAATTCAAAACACGATTAGGATTAACATACATATTTACACATATATTTAACAATTCAACAAAAATATTAATAATGATAATAACAAAATTTTACTTTTTCTTATATGCGTATAATGTATATATAAAAATTCTTATATAGGAAATATCAGTTGTAAAGTTGGTTTACATATTTCTTTTCTTTTTTTCTTCTTTTTTTTTTTTTTTTTGAATTTTAAATTTTTATTATTATTGTAGTATTTTTTTTTTCTTCTTTCTTTTTTTAACTATATATGCATATATGGTTTAGTACACTTAATTTATAAACATATATATAAGTTATTTCTTTTTTTTTTTGTAATATATTTAAATTCTTGTATTTTTGTTCTTTTTTCTGCTATTTTATTTCAAATTGATTTGGCAATTAAAAAAAAACAAAGTCATGAAATATAATTTATGTACAATTTTTCAAATTTTTCTTATATGTAGTTTAATTTATTATATAATTCTCTCTTTTTTTTTTTTATTTTGTAATTTTTTTAGTAATTTAATAAAAATATTCGACATATCATTAACAATCTAATGGTACTTTCGCTTGTTGACTACTTTACATAAAAACTTCACAGGACAGACAAAACTCGACACGGACGTTAATTTCTTTTTTTTTCTTTAGGCTGAGGTTAGTATTGTTGGATCTGGATCTTTAGTGTTTTGATTTTTTTTTTTTTTTTTGTTTGTTATACAATACGAACGTTTGGGGGGCTTAATAACAGATCGGGAACCACGGTTTTTATTTATTTTTGTGTGGGACGTGAGTTACTTGTTTAAACAAAACTTGGCCAATTGAAGAATTTTCATAGATGGGTTGTAAAATCTACTTAGCTATGCCTTGTGATGTACTCACCCGGGATATTCATTTAAGGCACTCGTCGGTAGATGGGGTTGTTAAATTATCTAACCTAAAACTAGGTTACCACGTGTACTGTCTTACCACGACGAATTCCTAAATACCGCGAAAATATCCTGGATAAAGGAAAAATTTTTCTTTTTCCATAAAATTTCCAAAATCACTATTATGAGTTTCTTATTCTCACCCGAGTGTTCGTCTCCTGATGTGTTATGACGATTACGCACAACTGCACCCACACGACACTAAGATTAAAAAAAAACTCCTATTACAATTTTCGTATAAATTTTAACACTTTGCAGGGGTTTTCCCTGTTAGTTACTTAATTTAACAAGAATAAACTAAAAGTGAAGCTCACCCAGTAAGATTTCTGCTGGGAAGATCCAAATTTTCCGGTCGCATGAAAAAAGAAATTTCAAGAGCAAAACTTTTTTTGTGCCTTTTATTTTTATTTGAAAAAAACAATAAACTTAATATTAGCACTTAACACAAGTATTTATACAATAATCTTTATTGAACAATTTTCACTTCAATTCTATTTCCAATTCGTTCTTGAGAATTTCCGTCATGCAGCGTCCCCAGTCGAAATTAAAAAAACAGGAAATGGGATTAGTAGCAACCTCATGCTTGCTACTGCTTAAATTTTACAACTCTGCTTTTTTATCTTAAATATTGGTAGGACTGTTTGCTACCAATTTACGCTGAAAAACGTAGATAAATTAAAAACAAGAAGAAGCAGTTTGTTTACTTTTGTTTGTTGAGGGTAAAAATGTTTTAAATTGTTCAGAAATATTTAAAGGACAAATGTTTAGTAATTGAAAAAAAAAGGTAAGGTAAGAAACAAGTGTTGTACGTAGCCGTCACAGTGCAGCCCACTTGGGTCCGTTTCCTCGGTCCCATTGTGATACCTGGGGGGTCGACCGGCTTAAAGCCGATCGGCGGGAGTTTTTTCTACTGACTACTCAGTGATAGATGATATTTTGGCAAGTACATGGCGGATTAAGGTGACCTCGTCGCTAAAACTACAACTTCCTATTAAATTTATGCATGTATTTTGTTGTTGCTCAACTCCAGCTTGGTTGTCAAAAATATTGCTATCAGACATACACACAGTATACACAACCATTAACTAACAGCCAGACGTTCAATTTTTGCCTTTCAAGTTGCAATAAACTCACCAATATTTACTAACACACTCAAACTTTTCGAACTTGAAAGCAACTTGATGATCAATTTTTCCATTCAACTCGCCTTTCAACTTGATGGTCAATTTAACAGCTGATTACAATAGTTGTTTTTCGTAAATTTTCGTTTTTTCACATGTTTGCTTACACAAATATTCTATAGCAAATAATTTTAACTAAATTTTCGTGTATGTATATACGAATTAACATTTATAAATAAATCAATGCAAATAGTTTGAGTATCGTACCAAAATTCAGTCGCAAATAAATAAAAAATGTTTTAAAATAACAAATATAATCTATAAAACAATTTTTGTGTGTCGTTTAACAAATATTCTGCAGCAAAGTAAACATTTTTCATTTTGACGACGCCATCTTAAAAAATTAAATTGATCATCAATTTGATTATCAGTTGCGTGCAGCCTACGTCACGATCATCAACTCGAATGAATTTGACAATCAATATGTGTGATCAACTTGAAAGTGAAAACTTGGACTTGTGGCCGCAGCGTTATTGAACATAAGAAATTTGCCAAGCTAAGCTGTAAAATATATGGCGGAAATAAAAGTCAGCTGATTAGTTAAAGTGGTTTCAGACGATATGTATTTTACACATGACTAGTCACTTTTGCAATCCACATGTATTTGCATATGTCTGTCAAAATTTTTATTTTACAGACAGTTTATAATTTTTGCTTTCACACGTACATATGTAATTACATCTGACATGACCTCCAAACCAAAATAAACAACTTACTTTTCCTTGTTGTTGTTCTAAAAACAGCTGATGACACATGCATTGTTAAATGAAAATAGAGCACGCTCTAATTACAAATTTGTCATATGACATTTACATATGTTTTTCACACTTGCAATGTTTAAACACGTTCAGACGGCAGATATCAATTTCGCAGTGCAAAATTTGATAAGTCATGTGTAAAATACATATCGTCTGAAACCACTTTTACTCCCACCTTGTTTAATTTACCTTGAACTAATGAATGCTTACGTTAAAATGCAACCATTTGTAAGCCAACTGCATCCAGCTTCACATTTCCGTTTAAATGTTTATTTTTTACATATAATGTATATAAGGTGGTAGCAATGTTTCAGCTTACTTTGCTTAATCACCTAGAAGTCAAAATTTGTATACATTTTTGTACGCCTTGAAGATACAAATCCATGACTTGACAAAACTCAAACTAAAGGTGGCTTTATACGGAAAGCATATTAAATATGACCTGTGACTTTTGTAATACATATGTAATTGTATATGTCCGTCAACATTGCATTTTTACAGACGGTTTGCTTCACACGTTCATATGTAATTTCGTCTGACATAACCTCCAAACGGCTGATGCCAAATGCTTTGTCAGATGCAAATAGAGCGCTCTCTAATCGAAAATTTTGTCATCTGACTTTTACATATGTATTTCACATATGCAATGTTTCAACGCGTTCACAGGACAACTTTCAATTTTGTAGTGGGAAATATGACAAAACATTTGTAAAAAACATCCCGTATAAAACTACCTTAAGTGTATAAAAACACAGTATAAGAATACAGGGTTTTTTATGTTGGATTTTGACATTTGTCTAGGCATGAATTTGTCATGTTAAGACGTTCAATTATCAATGTAAAATGTCATATGATTTATTGTTTTAGTCGTAGTTACGCTTCCACCTTGTATATATATAACTTGGTTGCCACAATTCACGTGCTGCTTCCTTCATCTCTTTCATTTGCCTGCTGAATTCGAAGACGTTTGGAAGTAACTGTTTCGAGCAAGGTAATTCTAAATTTTATAAATTGTGTGTGCCTATAAAAAATGATGATTGTTCATAAACTGAACTTAATAAAATTGTAGTTTTTATCAATAACATGGTAAATACAAAATTTTCTAAACATTTTGAGGATAGATAAGAACGGCCAACTGAATTGTTAAATTTTGCGCAGACATTTCCTATTTTGGTATACTTGTTGTATGAAAGTATTTTTTTTCTTTTTTACAGATGAAAAAGCTGTTAAAAACTCCAGTTTGGTTTAATAGAGAATATTACTCTATTTGTACACAAGGTTAGTATTTTATAAATGGTATTTATGTTTTATGTATATTGAAAACAGATAGGGATGTCGCCATGTGGCGGGTTCCTAATGGAATAGTTATTGTCTACATCCATATGGTTAAATTTAGTTGTAAAAAAATTATGGTCCTGGACAGCGATGGCCTTACTGTTATTGGCTGGTGTGCCTATGTTGACTTGGGTAAAAAAAATTTCCATAAGGAATGTCTGAAGCTGATTGTTTTAATAATGTATTTTTGCTCCCAAATTAGGCTATAGGTAACATTGATGTATTGGAAACAAGACATTGCATTTGTAAGGGTTTTTTAGAGATAGCAGTTAAATTTTAAACTGCCTGCAGAAAGCCAGCCAAATTTTTAGTATCTTTAAATAGAGAAACTGTTCAGCCATACTATTGGGCATGTTCTGAAAATCACTTTCGCTGAATTCCAAAACGCAGTTTGCTTTGCACCACAAAATTTCAAGTTTTGATGAGGTTTTTGATAATATTTTCTACTTCCAAATGAGTGTTTGCAGCTGTATGAATGTCCTGGAAGCAAAAAACGTCAAAATTGTAAGGAGTGTATAAGGGAAGAAGTTGAAAATTTTTAATGCAAAGCAAACTGCGTTTTGGAATTCAGCCTTTCTGTGAAAACTTGAAATCACAGGACTAAAAATTAAAATGTTTGTGATCTTAAACCTTACAGCTAATTGTCTGCGGGTTTAGAATCTGTAATCTTTATGCATATTCTAAAAAAATCACGAAAATTGATTTGAAATCGCAAGAATAGTGTTATGCACACCAAACATTTGTGATTTTAAACCGGTCGGCTAAATGTCTGCCATTTTAAATTCAATGGCAAAATAGTGTCAACACAAAGAAGTCGCACAAAAAGTCACAGGCCCTTGAAAAGGTTGCAAAATGCAACTTTAGCCAACGAACCCTGCCAGAACAGTGACAGTCATATGACCGACACAGATGACATCTTGCATCTCTCTCGCACCTTCAGATGTGATAGAAATATTGGTCACAAATGACCGAAAAAAAATGTTTCAGTGTTAGTTTCGGTCACAAATTTCTTGTAGGGAACGATCACTCTGAACATCTATTGCTAAATATGTATTTTATTAATTTAATATATAGTTACTGTTGGCAATATAATTTGACAGTGGCCACGCCAATAATTGCCATGCTAATTGCTCGTGTGATTGGGTACCCAGTAAGAAAAAAGAAGTAGAAAAAATGCAGAGCTAGCTAACTTGAATCACTTTAAATTTTGAGGGAAAAACCTATGAATTTTACATAGGCTTGTCATTGGCCTATCACAGATTAGAGTAAGATTTAAGCGAACAATTTTTGTTCTCTTCCTAACACACTGGACTAATTGTTCTGGCATAAAATGTATACGTGTATAAAGCTTTTGTGTGTGTATTAGTGTTTTAAGCAAACCCTGCAAAAAATCTTGGAACACATGGTCCGTTTTAGCTGAAATGGACTAGTTACAACATGGTCCTTGGGTAATGCAGTCATGGACCATGTCATTGTCAAACAAGAACTTATAGTTACTTAAGTGATATGCGTTCGTGTTTTAACGATTGCGTACAAAAAACACGAACGCATATCACTTAAGTACATAACTACAAGTTCTTGTTTGACAATGACATTGTCCATGACTGCATTACACAAGGACCATGTTGTAACTAGTCCATTTAATAGCAATTTTTTGCAGGGATAGAGTAGTTTTGAAACTACTCCGACGTAATGCAAATCTGGGTTAAGTGGTCCGGCCCTAGGACATCATAATGTTAAAAAGACCATGTTTTTTACATGCATTTGGGTTAGTTTTGGAGTAATCCTACTCCTTTATGGACTAGTCCATACACGCATGTATGGACTAGTCCTGTTTTCTGCAGGGAACCTGTTGTTTTTCAAATGTGTATGTATTGGTTTTGTGCTGCTTGTGCGGGGTTGAAGCTGGTTGAAAAATTACGCCAACTAATAACCATACTCTTCCCCTCTTTTGCCCTCACTTTGTCATTTTGTTCTGGCGGAATTACTCTAATGTGTGAAGGACCATTGGGATGCTATTCATTTTTGTGAAATTTAAGCCACATATAATCAACTTTTGCAATGCAAAAAAATCCATGCTAAGATGTTATTTTGAAGTAAATGTAAAACTTGAACTTTTTCTGTATTTTATATGCTAGGAAAAAACGCTTTTACCACACCAAGTGTAAAGCGTTTCTTAATACCAACAAAATAACGTATACGCTCCGTTTCATATGCCAGTTTTTATTTCTGCTTTACCTAAATACTAAAAACCCAAAAAGAAGCATTAACGATTAAAATGTGGTTTGTGAAGAATCACTTCAATTATTTTTTGCTGTGTAGTAATAAACCTGCTATAAGTATTATGAATATGGGCATAATACTTTAAAACTTTATACGTTCGCATGAAACAAAAACAATTGCTTTTTGAGAAAATTAAACTTTTTAAAATTTTTACACCTACATACATACATTTTATTATGCGTTGCGTTTTAGAAAATGAAGGGGTTGGTTTTTTGTTTTAACTTTTTTTTTTTTTTTTTTCTTTTTTTTTTTCAGATATTACTTTATCATGTACTTGTTTATATAAAAATATGGAATAAATGTAAGTTTATTATTTTGTCTCTGAAAAATTTTTATTTTTAGTAATAATAATGCACTAGTAGGTAGGGCCGATTTATGTATATGATGGGGTTTCCATGAAATCACACTCAATAGGTTCTTTTTGTCTACAAATAAAAAATCATGATGCATGAAAAATATCAACATGTAAATTGGCCCGCAGTTGAAGTAAATTAAATATTTTTTACACTATTATGATGATTTATCCTTACATCAGGATCCCTCTTCTTAGATGAACCCATTTTAAAACCATGCTGTTAATTTAACATTTATCTAATTTTATTTAAATATGTATCCATTCTGCAGTGTCTACAAAGTATTTTTTTATAAGATTTTCTTTTATTTTTTTATAGATTTAAAAAGCTGCTAAAGCCGCTCGCAACCTTATTGAGACGGTTTGATGTTAGCAAAGCATGGTTAGTATAAATAGATACCTGTACGAAAAATATTATTTTAAAATCCTTACATGATGATTTGTTTAAACTTATTTAAATCTATGCTGAATAGCACATCAAATTAAACCAAAAGGATTCTGAAATAATTTCATTATTTAAAATTATTGAAAAAAAAAATTTATATACTTTCTATTAAGACGTTCATATTTACTAATATTTCAGAAAATTGTTGGATAAAAATTGCTCGTCATTTCTTGCTAACAAAAGGTAAGTGTTACTTAAAAATAAATGGCATTTTTAAGTAGATACCTACATACATTAGAAAATTCACATACCAAACAAATTAACCGGGTAAATGCGCTACTAAAATTATTGGTGTAAATATAAACAATCACCAATATGCATTTCCATTACGATTCCACGCGAATATAGGCAAATATCAAAATAAAAATACTCTAAATATGCTAAGTAAAAGTTAGTTTTGACCAAACTATTTCACGGTGAAAAAGACTGACGGGGAAAATTTCGGATAGAAATGAAGAACACGGGGTAACAATCATATTCTCATCTAATGTACTAAAGATTTAACACTATAATTTTACAAGAGACTTTACGAAATAAAAAGTACCATCAGAATAAGTGAAAAAAAGAAAACGAGACGTTGAATAAAAAACGGTGTTCGCCGTCAAGGTTAACTACTTTGTATATATATTTGATTAAATAAAAGAATGGATCTTATATTGATAAATGTTTTATTTAATATCGGCAACTAACTATGTATGTATGAAATACAATATCAGACAAATGTCCGCCTCTGTTAGCCTCACCAATGCGAGTCCTTTTGAGCACATTTTGCATTCATCACGAATATTTTGTTTCGAGTTGCTTGCTTTAGCATTTCTGGTTTATTTGCATAAACCCTGCTTTTTAGATATCCTCATAAAAAGAAGTCCGGAGCAGTTAAATCAGGCGACCGTGGAGGCCAATCAGCATCACCATTTCTTGAAATAACTTGTGGGAAGAGGACTCGCAGTAATTCCATTATAATCCTGGCTGTATGCGATGTGGCAACGTCTTGTTGATACCATATGTTAACCAAGCCCAAAGCATGCAGTTGTGGCATTAAAAAGTTTTCAATCATATGATTTCGATTTCCATTGACAGTTAATGTTACGCCGTTTTTAGATTAAAAAAGGTAAGGTCCAATGACCTCCTGACCAGATTACATACCAGGCTGTCACTTTTAATGGATGCAAAGGTGACTGATGAACAATTTCCATTGCCCAGAACCGACTATTCTGTTTATTTACATGCCAATGAAAATATGCCTCGTCACTCATTATGATTTTTTCATGGAAATTGGGGTTGCCATGTTTTAAATACTTTTTTTTTACGGTAAAACTGTTTAGTTAATTTTGCTTTTTCAACCCATAATGTGATGTAGTTTAGTCAAAACTACTACTACAGGCAGTGTTGAGGGTACTGCTAAAATGAATCGTTTTTATACCTATTTAGATTAAAGTACATCGCACTTATTCTGCATTTCGATTACTATTCCGCAAGGAAATAGGCATTTATCAAAATAGAAATAAAATATATATTTTCCAATTTCATTTAAAGAAGCACAAAATTTTAGTACAAAAAGAAAAAAAAAATCCAAAATATACTAAGAAAAAGTTTTTTGTGGCCAAACTATTTCGCAGTAAAGAAGACGGACGAAAAAAAATCTTGGTTTATAATATAGAATCGGGATGAATTGGAAATTTATTTTTTTACTTTACTTTAACGTGATGATAAATTAAATCTTAGTTAAATCTCTGCTGATTACAATTAAACTAAACCAAAAGGATTCTGAAAATTTAATACCTATAATTAAAAAATCATTTTTGTTTTTATAAAAAAACACGTTTTAATTAATTTGTTCCCTTTTATATGTACATATTTCAGATCAGGGCCCTGTTTCAGGTTATTGATTGGATAGTTTCAACATATTTGGGTTTCTCATACGCCACTAACAAATAAAAAAGGTAAGTTTCAAAATTATATAACTAAATAATACAAAAAAAAAAAATAAATCAACGTTTTTAAAAACATTTCTATGATGTTTCATTATTAGTATAGTTCATTTGAAAAAGACCATGTAACTAAATTTTTAACTGAAAGAAATTATTTACTTTCACTGCATAAGAAGTGTGAATTTATAAATTGACATTCAAACATATTTGTTTTCTGTTTCAGATGGGTGTTAAAAATCTAAAAGAACGAGATGAAATTTAAAAGACGCTGACGCTGATGAAATAAAAAATAATAAATGATATACATAAATAAAATAAAACACTTGTGAATTAAATAAAAAAAAATTTTTTTCAAGAAGTAGTCAAAGCCTTTAAAATTTATTAATATATTACAGAGACCGTTATAATTATGAACAAAAAAATAAATTTCTAAATATAATAATGGTTTCTTTTTATAATTTTTTGTCAAAAATATTTTTTTGATTTTTTTCCAGAAATAATCTTTAAATGTTTATAAAAATCAATTGTGATTTTTATATTAAATATGAAAATTTCTGCAAAATTACTCAAAAAAATTATTTTTGTCTAAAAAAATTAAATTTAAAAACAGTAGTTACTTTTTTTGATAATTAATATAAATATCGAAGACTAAAAAAAAGAAATGGTTATACTTCACATGACTCTGACGTTTCCAGGGTACACTCAGGGTTAAATGTGCCTTGGGTACACAAATACAGGTAGTTTCAAAGCGAATTCAAAAACTCCCTCTGCATTTCCTTTTTGTGTTTGAAAAAGTGAATGTCAAAAAAATTTTCAATTATATAAAATTAATCCGGTCACACTCAACCAGGTAATATTAAGAGACCAGCTGATAAAAATAGTGAGACATTTCCACGTTATAAAAATTTAATTTTATATGAAATTTTTAAATTTTCTGACATGAAAAACACAAAAAGGTAATGCAGAGGCGAATTTTTTTAATTCGCCTTCGGCTTACCTTGTTAAAGGTGCCCTGAAAAAATCACTTTTAAAAAATTTCAAGACTACAATCAGCTGGGTTCTTAACATTACCTGTATTAGTGTACCCTGGATGTTTCCTTGTACATGCTTTTTTCCAAGGCACATTTACCAGGTAATATTAAGATCTCAGCCGATTAAAATCAATTTGACATTATTACGTTATAAAAATTAAATTTTATATGAATTTTGCTGACATTCTACCGTTCAAACACAAAAAGAAAATGCAGATGGCGAATTTTTTTTAATTCGCCTTGGGTTTACCTGGTTGAATGTGCCTTGTATGTACCGTAAATAAAAATCAGCTGACCAATTGCTCCTACCAAGGCATGGTGGAATAATAAGGTGACCTCGTACGCAACATGCATGCCATCTTGTCGATATTATATTATGTCTATTTTTTAGCATTGTATTTGCAGTCTTATAAAAAATTCTCCATATAAATATGAAAAGTTAATTAGAAGCTATATACCGAATAAAAGTCATATGATCAGTTGATCAATCCTCTTGAAAATTAGCAAATTGACGCAACATGCATGCCATCTTGTCGATATTATATTATGTCTATTTTTTAGCATTGTATTTGCAGTCTTATAAAAAATTCTCCATATAAATATGAAAAGTTAATTAGAAGCTATATACCGAATAAAAGTCATATGATCAGTTGATCAATCCTCTTGAAAATTAGCAAATTGACGCAACAATTCTGCCTGAGATATTGCTTGTATTAAGACATTAGATTGCGTGTCTAGCCAGGACATAAGAACTGTATATTCACATCAAAAAAAACGCTGATTAAACGATTGATTACCATCACTGAAAGTTCAACCCCTGACAATTAGTTTGTGACTTGTTTGTGAAAAAGTCAGAAAGTACAACAATTTGTGCCATAAAATAGTTAAAACACAAAAAAAAAAACAAAATTCTGAATTAAAATTATTTTTATAATATAAATAACGCCATTATTTAAAATGGTTGTTAAATTTGATGCACAAAAGACCAAACATCAGTTATTTCATCTGTCTATTAGCCTGGGAGTGATATTGATATGTATGACCTACATGCAGTATCGTAAAAATTGGGCGCACCTGGGCAACTTTTGGAAGTCTCTCATAATACCAATTGTGTTCACAGGCGAAATACTAAAGGTAATACTTTGCTGCTACTACAAACGTAACGACGATGTAGTGCTGGCCCAAAAGCAAAAACAGAAGAAAGTTGCCTATTTTACCGTTAAAGATATAGCCGGAGGCTTACTGTTGCAGTTTTTATGCACAATGCTGTACGCTTTTGTATGCATAATTTTGGGAGCACCAGTTTTACAAAATTACGAACAAACATTTGTGCTTTCATTTTTGTTAACACTATTGTCAGTGTCTCCCACGACGTTTCTGTTGGGTGGCGGTGGTGCTTTGCAGGTGTGCTTTTGTGAAAAACCAGATTTTTTGACAAAAAGTGAGGAGACTGCTATAGATTTGTTTAAGTATAATGCTCTTGGTGGTGTCCTGGGCGCTTGGGCTGGATCAGTGGTCGCACCACTGGACTGGGACCGCGAGTGGCAAACTTATCCAATACCAAATGTTGTTGGTGCATTACTAGGCAGCGCATTAGGGAATATTTACGCCTGCTCTTGTATTTTGTACGCAACTGGCAAACTATATTTAAATAAAAAACGTTCTTAAAACTAGTTTTTTTTAAACTCATCCTTAATTTAGTCACGTTAACCAAAAAACAAATATATTAAGTACACAAAATTTAATAAACACATTTAAATATATATGGAAAGTATTTATTTAAACATTATTTTGTTCAATGGTATGGATCTTGGTATTTTATTTAATTTTTTGTTTTTATAATTTTATATCTTTATTTATATAGAATATATCTAAGCCTTTGTTGATACTAAAAATGTTTCATCCTCTAGTAGACATCTTTGCCCCACATATGTGTTATTTACTTCCCAAGAATCATCCTCATCATCATCGAATGTCTGCAATTGTTCAGATTTTATCTTATCATTTAATAAGACTTCATTTATCTCTTGCTGTGACTTCTTTTCATTAAATTCGGCTATAGTCAAAAGTTTATCGTGATCTTTGTTAAGATTTTTAAATTGCCTCAATTCACCTGTCAAAGGACATGATTTCTTTTCAAACAAGTATTTTAATTGCACAAAATGTTGCCCACCGGCCAAGCGTTGTATTGAGTTTTGAACAATAGCAGCTGACCAGCAGACTGCCAACGTTGTATGTGGTTCATAGGATGCAACAATATTATTGAATTCTTCTGTAGTAATGTTGGTATTAAAATATATTGTTTCATGATTGGCCAAGAAACTATACAATTCGCCCATTTTTGGAATGTTATGCTCAGATCCATGAGCTTTAGTTTTACTTGGCAAGACGTTTATATAAGAGAGGCGATTCTTGAGAATATTTTGAGATAACTGAGCAGAGGGTTCTGAATCGGTGTTGGAAGACTTCAGCAAGCGACATTGGAAGTTTGCAGCTTTTGTAGGTTTTAGGCAGCGTTCTGAAAAAAAACAAATGTAATTTAAGTTTATTAAATTTAATTTTCTTAAACATTTAAAACAAAGTTTGCTAAATATTTTTTTAAAGCAAATTATGTTTTTAATTTGTATTTTTTTAAGAAAGCATTACAAAACTTACCTCCTAATAAACCACTACTTATTTCCATTTGATTCATTACTAAACAAAAAAAAGTTCAATTTTTAGGATTAGTTCTTAAAAAGAATATAAAAACAAACTTACAATAAAATTTATCCTTATTTAATTTAAATTGATCACAGTACAAAGCTAACGAATCAATGTAAAGTTCCGACAATAGGGAATGATGCGGTTTGTTTTCGTTTCGAACTTCGATGTTCAGACCCAGTTCACCGGTGACAGCATTACTTACTACACAGCTGACTTCGGTGTGTAAACTTTCGTGTACATTAAATTTCCAGTTTTGACGTACTAAACGATATTTAAGTCTTAAATCGCTTGAGGGCAAAGCATAATAGAATAGCAAACGTAGAGTGTGAGTACCCTTTTCGAATGGAGCTTGTATCCAAGCTGTTACATTTTGGGCTTCCTGAGCTTTAAGGGCTATATTGTCATTTGATTTTGCTTTAAGCAAACGAAAAACATGTTGACGACGAATTTCTTTATCTTTAACTAATTTTTCATTGCTTAAATCTTTAAGAGCTAATGAAATTAAACAAATTTTCATATTATAACATTATATCTTTGCCAAATATATTAAGTACTTACAACTTAATATCGATAATGGTATATCGGCATCCTTGTCTTGCAAAGTAAACCATCTTGGAGTGTCACAGCCTAAATAAATTTCTTCTATGGGTTTGATGCCCTCATTTCTCAAAGTTATGTTAAGGGGCATAATTTCTCCAGCGACTAATTCTGTGGGTATGTTAGAAAAGCTAACATTAAGCCAAGGAACAGAAGGTATAACGTGTATATTAAGCTTTTGATCACATAAGGTTTGCTTGCTCTGTTTTCCAGGTGGCCTAAAAGTTTGAGTTTTAAATTCTAAGGAACCCATTAAAGTGTTGTGAGGTTCTGCTGCCGAGGCCACACTAGCTACCATACCAACTATGGTCAGACGACCAGTTAGTTTTGGTGTTAATTTAAAGTATAATGTTTGACTGCCTTTTTCCTCAAGTTTTAAGGTTTGTAGACTACTCGTTTTTATTGCAGCAACAATAGCAGCCTTATCTAAAAAAGGTATTTTTTTTATCTGGTTCAAAATGTTCTTAAGAGTTTCTAAAAAAATTTTTTTAAAGCATAAGAATACTAACTGGGATTTTCCTTGGCATTTTCGAAAAGACTAACGTTTGTTAATTCTTCTTGATGATCAAGTTTTAAGCTCCATAATAGTTCGACATCAGTTAGAATAATACTGCAACGTATGGTATTTGAAATAGTAACGGCAACTTCAATTGGTTCTAAAATTAATATTTAAATAATTAATTTTTCAATTTATTAGGAGATAATAAATCATATTTTATAGGAAAATGGAAAATTATAGTTTATTAAACAGTGTCAGGTGATACCTTCCTACTCCCGAAATTGATACATTCTCTCTTCTAATTTTAATTTAATAGGCGAGGTAAGGTTAGGTTAGGTTAGGCTACGAAGGGTAGTGACGTGACAAATGTAATTTGCCACCTCCACCTTAAGGACTGTAGGCCCATTGTAAATGCCTTCAGAAAAGTTAAACAGAGCAATAAGAAGGAAAAAGAAAATTGTAGATTGAACGATAGAAAGAATAAGAAAGCAAGAAGTCAAAAGATGTCAGTATTTGTGAAAGCAGGTGCAAGCCGTGAAACCACCTATTTATCCAACCAGCCAACGCCTTTAATAAATCCTAAGATGTTCCCCAGCCCAGAGAACTCACACAGTCTATCTAAGAAATGTCCTCCCAGCCACCTCTGTCGGCAGTTTTGCAGCCTAAGACAGTGGCAGATAAGGTTTTCCACAGTCTCTATCTCCTCCTCATCCCCAAATAACTTGAAAAATTCCGGGGAGTTCCTATCTTGTCTTATATCTCACATGGCAGTGCCCTGTCAAATTCCGAACTATGCACCACAGAACCCCTTTGCTCTCCTTGAGCAGCAGGTCAGTACCCCTTCTGTCCAGCCGGGGTTACAGAAGCATGGAGATCCCGCAATCAGCCATGCCCCCAAGTTTTGGCCCACTTTGTAAATAACCTAAGTCCCTATCAATCAATTTATAATATAAATTCATTGGTGGCCTTACCATTTGTAAAGTATAAGCTGATGATCAGTTTTTTTTATTGCACCATGATTTAACGTATTCAAAAAAAAAGGTTCATAATTTACAACTTAGTATGTAAAAAACTTACCTCCTTGTACTGCTAGAGGATTGTCGGTTGTGGGATTTTCTTTGGTAAATAAGCTTCGAGACGGTTTGAAAACCATAGGCTTATTAGCAGAAGCAGTAGTCACAATCATTTCTTCGATTTTATGCCAAATAGATTCCTTATTTAAATCGGTCTTTAATTAAAAGTAAACAAAAATAAATTTCTTAAAAAAAAACAATACTTTTAGTAAATTAAATTTGAATGCTATGACTTGCAAGGACTGCCCAAGATAAAATTGTTCTAACACCTTTAATTTTACCAAGAGCGCTATATTCGGTTGTGCCGAACCTTATATATCCTTTCGAAACCCCGAAATTTTTATTTTATTTTTATCCTTTTTTATTTACGAAATATTTATAGTTTTTAAATAGGAGCCGGTGTCATATTTTAACCCTCTTAGGGTGACTACGGGGAAGTTGTAGGGATTTTTACACAAATTTTTTATTTTAGCCCCCTTGGTGTACTTTTGACCTATCCACGCGCACCCAGGAAGCTTTAGGGGGGATTTATTACAATTTCCCAAACTTTGTATGAGAGCCCCTTTGTCGATGGAGATAGGGGTAAGTACGTTTTAGGATTATGTTTTGAAGGGGAAACTAATGGGGGTCGGTCATTCACTTTATTTCTATTAGGGCGACTCTGGGGAATTTATGGGCGTTTTTACATAATTTTTGTAAATTTTGTATAGCAGCCCCTTTAGATGATGGAGATAGGGGGTAAGTACGTTCTAGGAATATGTTTTGCAGGGAAATTTAGTTGGGATCAGCCTTACATTTGACCTTTGTAGGAGCAGCCTGAGAGCTGTGCAAGCGGTTTAAAAAAAATTAAAAACAAAAAAACTTTGTATGGCAGCCTTGTTAGGGGGCGGAGACAAGGTGTATGTTCCACAAAAATGTTTGTGAGGAAAAATTAATGAGAGTCGGTCTTACATTGCACCATGTAGGGGAACTCCAGGGCAGTTGTATAGATTTTTATGTACAAATCTTAGATGAAATAAACAGAGGTAGTCTTGGTTTTTGACCGATATCTCGGTCAGTTATCGGGCGATTTTGTTGGATTGCAAGATCGATTTTCTTGGATATGTTTCTGATAGTTTAATATCACTTAGGGGTCAATGTGACATCGGGGGATTCAAAAAGTTGATTTAAACCATAACACGGACAGATGGGCATCGCTAAATCGACTTCCCTATCCATAAGGAAGGACCAAGAAAATATAAACTTTATGGGATCGCAGATGGCTATTAAAGAATTTAAAAACAGATTAACAAACTTACAAAAGTGAAAAGTACAAAAATAAAAATATTTTGGCTTTTTTTAAATCATTTTCTTAATGTAAACTACACTTGGTATTTCCTAACAAAACAAGGCAAGAATTATTTGTTGCGCACTCCAAATTTTTATTTAAGTACCGGCACCCTTTAAAGTTTCTATTACCAACCTTGCAAAAATAACATAAAACAAAATACTTGCTAGTCTTGCAAATATACTAGAAAGAAAACTTACATTGATAGCAATATTAGATGCTGGTACATGATTAGCTGTGGCTGTTGGTGTTGGTGATAGAGTAAGTACCTTAATGGATTCTTGCACCACCTGAGGCAAAGCATGTGCCAATAAGCCCATTTCTGGATGGCGTTTAATATATTCCTTAAAAAAAAAACATTTTTAAACACTTGCATTTTTAAAACATGCATTACCTACATTTTGTGTTTGTATAAACTCTTTTAGGAAACTCAACTGCTGCTGACCATTTTGTAGACTACCTGGCCTTAAAAGATGGGCCAACGAACGACTAGCCTCTTCCAGTTTCTTCAGCATATATGCTTGTTTGGCCATAGTATGTTGTATATTATCTTCGGCCAGGCTCCAGCCTTTGTTTTGAAATACTTGATAGGCTTGATTGTAACAACGATAGGCATGCTTTCGTTGACCGGCACGAGAATAACGATTACCAGATAAAACAATTTTAAAAGCATATGTGCGATACATGGCCGGGGAAGAAGCTAAAAAGCAATAGGCAGCTTGCTCTAATAATAAGGCTGAACGCAAATCGGATTCCTCACTGGTCATGCGTATCAATTGTTTTGCTGCTTCGCCGTAATAACGTGCTGTTTTCAAACATTCCATACTCAGCAAGGTGGCACGGGTAGCAAATTGTTGCAGTCTTCAGATGTTTTTGGGAATAATTCTGTTATGTTCATATTTAAATGGTAAAAAGTTCAAACTTTATTCTTACCTGCAAGTATTTAAATAACACACTATAGCATCTTCCATATAATCGTAAGTCTTACGGTTGGCTGTCCCTACCATAAATGCCGATAGGGCAGCCATTTCCAAAGCTCCTGCATAATACTGCCAAGCCGAATCAGCATTAAAATCCCTTTTTGCCTGATGATAGGCTTGAAAAGCCATATTATAATGACCAAACATAAAATATAAATCACCTAGTTTACGCGTTTGCAATTCGGCCGATTCATGGGTGTAACTAAAAGGAAAGTTTTGCGCAAATAATTAAAAAGTACGAATGGATTGCTTGGCTGGGGTCAAATGAATAATACTCTTCACCAATTACAAGTTTACTACAAGTTTTTTTAAAACTATTTGTAAATCGATATAGTAACTAATTATGGTAAAGAGTATAACTACATTTTTATTGGAAAAATATTTACATGACAGCATTTTGATTGCTTATACTGGCCCCTGGTTTGCTGGTAACAAACCATCGTTTAGTTGCACTAAGCAAGGACTTACTAACACCCTTTTTATTTGTGACCTGCCAATTAAATGTTGATTTCAAAATATTTTTTTTTTGCAAACCTATTTTTAAAAACTTACCGCCTCATTTAGGATTCCTACTAAATGCTCTACATAAGGTATTAATGCTCTTACTGCGTAATCTTGCACAAAATGTCTTAAATTTTCTACATCCATAGCATTTAGACATTGACCGTGAGGTGCATCATAGTCCCCAATCCAAACATTGGTATTTATAGTTTGAGAGGCAATACTTTCGCTGCTTACCGAAAATTTAGAACTCTAAAAGTTCCACAATAAAAATGGAAATTTGCAAGAGGAAAATGTATTACATAAATAAATATAAAAAAGTTCGGGCTATTTCGCGTTCGGTATGCCTCTACTTGAAATCAGTTATATAAAATTTATATATTTTAATAAACAAAATGTAAATGCAATATTACAGATATGTATTTAAAAGATTTTTAAAATGATAATACACCGTAAATAATTTTTTTAAAGAATACTAAGGAAATTCACCATCCTATTAGGATTTACCAATTTTACTTACTATGGCTTCCGTTGCGTTCTCCTGTAATGGACTAAGAGGATGTACGAAGTCAACCAAGCTATTCGATTCAGTATTGAGAGTTGCATCACTTAAAACTGACATCTGCATCGTGGATAATCGTAGATTATCTTGAGGAGTTTTATTTCCACTTAACTGTTCAGCTGCTGTACTACTTGAACTTTGATTATCAGATGGCTTTGGTTGTCGCCTTAGAAAAGGTGCCCAATAGTCTGGCACTTCACTAGTAACATTAGAGTCTAAAGAATTGATTTGTATAAGAAAACATTTAGTGTCGCCAAAGGTGGATTTTAACATTTCATAGCCCTGTTGAGCTCTGGACAGATCACCTTGACTGCCCTCGTGCAAAACGACATAGCTATTAAGAACTTCGGTCGATTGAAACCATTTGGGAAGTTTTTGTGGTGTAACACTTTGCATTTGATGAACAATTTGAGAAAATTTGTGGGCGGTTTCAACAATATTTGGGTCGCCGCTAGATAGAACTATAAGACAACTTAGTAAATGACGCGTAAACTCATGATCGGCTGGAAATTGTACATTAAGAAAAGTTTCACGCCAATTTTCAAACCAAGGTTCAGTAGTAGGTACCTCTAGGCTGACATCACCTGTAAATACTAAACCTATGCCAAATTTGTCTTATATACCTTTATAAAGCAATAATACCTAAATGCACAACTTTTGTCTTATCATTATGAGCATTTGTCACAGATTCATTAAGCAATTTGCGGGCCAAAACGGTTTGCGGTGGCCTCCAGCCTACATCGCAAAAATTTAAACGCAAACCTTTAATAGAAACACTTGTGCCCGAAACATCACGAAAATGGGCTAGTTATTAAGTAAAATTTCTTTATTATTTTGCTTACAGATATATTTTTTTATATTTTTACCATCACTTTGCAATTTAGCAAATGGTTGCAACATTTCCACAAATGATAAATTATTACGATGACACACCTCATCCGCATAAGGGCTCATTAAGGCACCGATTAAAGGTGAAAAAATATTTTGTACAATTTCTCGACTATTATAGTTTTGACCAGTTAAGTGTATCATTTTGAATGATATATAAATTTTACACAAATTTTCTTGCACAATAAACAAAAAAATTATTTTCATTCAACAACAACAACAATAGCACAACAGCTGGAGTTATAGGGATGCCAAGCTTATTTGTTTTAGTAATCAGGGAGGATTGGTTAACATGAGGAACTTTTAGTGAAATAGGAAAGACCTGACTGCACGCCCAGTTGAGATATATTTTTGACCTTTTAAATGATGAATAAAAAAACAGTATAAATATATTTGGAGTTTTTCTTGTCTGGACGTAGGTCATACAAAGAATTCTAAAGCTACAGAATGCAAGGTGTTAAAGTTGTAATTAAAATTTTCAGAGCTCATGAATGACCAATTATTTTCAAATTGTTTAAGCTATATTTACACTACCTGAGCTATCATCTGAATTTCACAACTAATACTTGTATATTATAATAACATGTTTGCTTTATTTGATAATATATATATGAATTTAAAATTAAAGTTTTTAAAGCTACTGGATTAAATGCTTGGTGTTGTATTGCCATACCCTTTATACCAGTTCAACAACTTTTATAATAAGCGGTCTGAAACTTATTCCTTAAACGTAATGTAATACTATAAATAAGAAAATTAAATCAAAAGTCTACAAACAGAGATTTTATGCCAGCACAATTAGTCTAGTGTGAAAACCCCCATTGAATAAAAAATTAAATGAAAAAAAACACTGCATGAAAAAAATTAGATTATACTCTGTTATATTGTAACATTGCCACATTTTAATAGTGACCAAAACTATTTAATGCGTCTTGAGGTAAAAAATTTATGCCAGGATATGTCAAAATCCATGTAACAAAATTCTGGTATTTTTATACTGGTTTTTTTATATACTAAATTTGACGTTTGTCTAGACATAAATTTGTCTCGTTAAGTTGTAAAAAAATGACTGAAATAATTAAAGTATATAAGTCTAACTTACATTTAAAAATAAACTTAACTCGTATATAAAACGAAGTCATAAAATACATACAATACATACAACTACATCTTTCGTATGATTTTTATATCTGGCATCGTTAATTTTTATAATAATCTGCTGCAATTCACTATAAACTAGCTACTTATTGCAATAGCACTCTGCATTGGAATTTGGCGGGAAAGTTGGCAACATTATGGAATTGTCATTTTTTTTTATTAACAAACAGTATTTTTTTGGCAACAAAAAGAAAAAACTTAAAAGTTGTGCAAAAATACCATTGAAATAATTAAAAATTGCAGTAACTTTAAGGTAATTTGGAATTAATTCCTCATCTTTGAAAAAATGTTGAAATGGTGATGTTTTTTACGGAATTAGCTAAATAATTTTGTTTCTGACGAAATAACATCTACGTTTTGAGTTGACTGCAAAAAACACAATTTTTCCTTTCGTGATCACGATATATCACACAATTCTATTGCCGCCAAATTTATTAAAATATGGCTAAAGTTCATATTACAAATGTTGTGGTGCTGGACAACCCGAGTAGTTTTTTTAATCCTTTCCAGTTCGAGTTAACGTTTGAGTGCATTGAAGAGTTAAAGGAGGATTTAGAGTGGAAAATGATATACGTGGGTTCAGCTGAATCTGAGGAGTACGATCAAGTTTTGGATACAATATACGTGGGCCCCGTGCCAGAAGGCAGACATATATTTGTTTTTCAGGCAGATCCACCAGACGTTACAAAAATACCTGAACCCGATGCCGTAGGTGTGACCATAGTGCTACTTACATGTTCTTATCGTGGCCAGGAGTTTGTACGTGTAGGGTATTTTGTGAACAACGACTATGCCGATCCAGAAATGCGTGAAAATCCCCCACCAAAACCCTTGTTTGATAAACTAACCCGCAACATATTGGCCACAAAACCCCGTGTGACTCGTTTTAAAATTAATTGGGATGACACACCCTCAAACGAATTAGCCAATGGAAATGGTCATGAGGGGGAAAATATGGATGATGAAATGCAATGTGGCGCTGGTAGTATAAATGGTGGAATCTCAACTTCCGCAGTAGCTGCTTCATTGTCAACAAATCTTAGCTCTATGGAAGCGCCGGAAGCCACTATGGATGATAATAGCTTAGCCATGCCGATTGAAAATGGTGTTACTGCTTTGAATGAAAACTCAAATTCTTTAGCCATGGAATGTTAGGTGAAATCTAATAACTTTTTTATATCCCATAGATTAAGTCCTTTTAGTTTTATATCTTTAACTAAGAAACACACGACTGCATGGGATTAATTATACCTAATAAAACATCCCAGAAGCATTACTTTTTGACTTCAGCTGTAATTAATGCTTATATAGCTACAAGGAAAACGTATAAAACTGATAATTTAAATATGGCTGGTTGCACCTATTCCATTAAAAAAAATGCTTGTCATATGTAACTTAAAATGCTATTGTTTCACTTTTCCTCTTTAAGTTACGTTTAATAATCTTTGTGTTAAATTTTTTTAAAAAGTACATATTTATCTAATATTTAGTACATAGTTTACTGTAAAATTGAAATCCACAAAATACAAAATTACTATTTTTGTGAAAATTGCTTAAATTAAAAACGTTGATTTTTTAAATGAAAAAATTATTTGGGGTGGAAAATAGTAAAAAGAAGATTACCAGTAAAAAAGTGAGAAAAAAAAGAGAAAAAGCCCAGAACTAGCTAACTTGAATCACTTCAAATTTTAGAGAAAACCAAATGAATTTTTCATAGGGTTGCCATTGCAGGGACTCATTTTTACATAATTTAAACCGCATATAATAAGCATTTTCGATGCTAAAAAATTTCCATACAAAAATGTTGTTTTCCGTTTTTTCTTGCATTTAAGTTGTAAAGAAAGGTCACTTTTGTTAAAGGAAAAAATTTTTGGATCAAAGGGAAAATAAGCCTACAACATGGTTTTTGAATTAATTTTAATATCCCCTTTAATATAAATACTATAAATCTGAAAAAACAACTATGAATTAGCATTTTTAGGTTTGATTAAAATGTGTGTATTTTTTCTCATGCGGCTAAAAAGATTCTTTATGAAGTGACTTAATCTTAAAGATTGTGGTAATGATGTAATTGACAATGTTTTATATTGAAAAATATTGAATTATTGATAACTGTTACAATTGTAATTAAAAAATAAATACAAATTCACTAATAAAAACAAACAAGGTGAAGCGCTATTTTCTATATATTTGTATGGGGGCCATGGCTGCCGCTGCTACTAATTGTTTTTTCAAAGTTTAGATATTGTAGTACAATTAGTTTGTACTAAATTTTAAGTCGATAGCTGTTTAAAGCTTTTTAGATATATCGTATCAAATATTTCATAAAAATAATTTGTTTTTAAAGTGGCTACCGCTACAGCTACCCCTGCTCCTACCGGTAGATATTATAGTGCAATTACATCGTAGTAAATTTTAAGTTGATAGGTACTATAGTTTCCGAGATATTTTGTATAGAAAATTTCATAAAAATAAATAGATTGTACGTGGGCTACCGCTACCCCTGCTCCTATAGGACTCAAGTTTTTCCCCTGTATTCAGAGTATCCGTGCTAAGCTTTGCGGCAACAGAAGCCTTGTTTACTGAGATATCTAGGGATATACATATGCATAGATTTTCTCCTAAAAAAAACTGGGTAATCGGAGTGTTTTGCTTATATATCGGACAGTAGCAAACCGATCTGGCTAATTTTTAATAGCGAAAATCTCGGATATTTGTGATAGTTTGATTTAAACAGACACACAGACGAACATGACTCTATCGACTTCGCTATCTATAAAAATCCAAAATATACTTTATAGGGTCATAAGTATAAATTGGTTAAACAACAGCTTCTTATAGTTCAGTTTACCTAACGTACGTTGCAGTTGGTTTGGTAGGTAAAATGTACAAAATGTGTAAATTTTAGAACGAAAAATTGCAATTTTGTTTCTATTAAACTATTGACTCAGCAATGAGGGCAAGCAAAACAAAAAATGAAACGAACTATGAACGAAAAGACACAAAAAGAAAAATGAACGACTAACTACTGAACTACGGAGCTTAAAGCGCTCAGTGAACTAACCCCGCTCAATTGAACTAGTTCATCATGAACTACACAACTCAAGTCGCAAGTGAATATTGTAGAAATTACAAACGAAATGACAAACTAATGAAAACCCTATCACTATGTGAAAGGTAGAAAAATGTCGATAATATCAAGTCAAAATAATGGATTAAAAATCATGGATTCTTCTGATAAAACATTTCGAATAGTTTAAAACTTCAAGCATTTGCACTGTAAGCACTTTAATTATAGTAATCAAGAACGTTTTATTTGGGGCACAAATACTGAGCGACTAAGTATTAGAAAAATGTTTTAAGAAAAAAATTAAATTATTTGTTTATGAATTTTAAACAAACGTTTTTATAAAATATATTAATACTTTAACAATTTTTAAATTTAGCACGTTTCTAAAAAAAAACTAAAGCTCATGCATAATTGCTACATCCTTAAATTACAAATTCGATTGCAGTATTGCCGGCAAATATCATCAACGTTGTATTTTGGATAATTTCTTTCCTTTCTTCGTAGTTTTCGTAAATGTCGTATGTATTCGATAACGTTGTGACTGCGTTTAAAACATATAAGACCAGCTGTTCCTACACTAAGATCCAAATGGCGAAAACGTTCAAAATTACATGTACAACCGTCGAAAAGAAAATAGTTCTTTTCTTTCAAATCCATTTTTCCTAAACAACGAAATACCACAAAGTTGCCCCAAGGTGTCATAATAAGTACACGATTGGCTACTTTAAAACCGGCCTGGAATAGTTTGCAAATACTTTCATAACTGCCTGTTTCAGAACCAACAACTGCCATATCAGCTGGTTGTTTAAAATAGCCTGGATAACGATTAGGATTGGGCGTGGAACAATAATATTGTTTCTTCTTGAAATAATCTTCGTTTTCATCATCTGCCTCAGTTCCATCATCGTAATGTTGAGAACGCATAACGCCACCTTTTCTACTTTGAACTGAGTCGTCTTTTACATTGTTATAAAGTGATCGGTTCTTATTACGTTTTTGATCGGTTTTAACGATTGTTTTTTTTTCATCAGTTTCTTTGTTTCTGTCCTTATATTTTGTTTTATTTGTATTTAAGTCTTTTTCCCTGCCTTTTCTTGAATCTTTGCCTTCATTTTCTTTATCACTAGCGTTTGCTTGATTTATACCAGTTTCAAGATTATGTTTAATAGTTTTATTTTGAACTGGCTCATCATTATCTGGACCTAAGCTTTGTCGATATATCTCTATTTCTGGTAAAGCTTTACGTATGTCCATATTTTCAGCTTTTGATGTGTTTTTAGTAGCCTTAAAACCTTTATTTGAAATTTGTTTAGCTCTTTTGTCAAGCGGTTGATTATCGTCTTCGTATTGATGTTTATGAAAATTTGAATCAGTTCTGCCATCGTTTTCTTCAAAATTAGTATGTTTGTTGTTTTGCTGATCATTATTTGGCTCTTTATTTTTTAAATATTTTTCCTTGATAATATTGTTTTCATTTTTATCTTGACTTTCTGCTTTGGTAACTAGTTTATCATTTTTGTGTTTTTCAATTTCCTTTTCATTTTCGGTTGTATCAGCATTGTTTTGAAAGGAATCTTTTCCTGGAATAGTTTTTTGGATTTGATTAGATTGTTTGTATTCCATATCCCTGTTTTGTTCCCTAAGTTTTGCATCTAGAATTTTATTTTTATCTATTTCCTTTAAATCGTTTGGGGTTCTTTTGGGTTTCTCATTTTCTTTGTAATCAATGCCATCGTTTTCCTGATCCTCAAGTTTTTTGTTTTGATTTTTGTTTTTATCTTTTAAATCACTTTGGGTTTCCCCTTTAGAGTCCTTTTCTCTTACTGGAGGATTCTTAAAACCTCTTAAATCTTTATTTTGTAGATCCTTATCTACTTCTTTTGTATCTTTAGGATTTTTATATCTCATGTTCTTGTGTTGTTCTTTAGCATCGTCAATACTTTTTAGATCCTTATCTTTATTGCTGTCTTCTTGGTCATGTTTAGCTTTTGCTTGCTGTAATTTTGAATCCTTAATGTTGTTTCCATCTTTAATACCTTTTTGTTGATCTGCCCCTTTGCTCTTCTTGTTTTTAATTTCATTTTCAAGGGTTGCTTCATAATTTTCATTGTCTTTATTAGGATTTTTACTTTCCTTGGTCTTAAGCGATAGCTCTTCCTCATCCGAATTTTCTTTCCTTCCTTTACTCTTATTTCTTACATTTTTTTGAGTTGTCCCATATTTTTTACTGTTGTTAAGATTTTTACTAATTTTGTTTTCAGGCAGCAATTTTTCGTCTTCGGAATCCTTTTCGGCTTCTTTGTGTTTACTTCTTATTTCGTTATCCTTAATTTTTTTACTTTTTTTGGTTTTAGGTGATAGTTCTTCGTCTTGGGAATCATCTTCGCTTTCTTTATGCTTATTTCTTTCATTTCTATGAGTTGATTCATATTTCTTATCCCTTATCTTCTTACTTTTTTTGTTTTTGGGCAATAGTTCTTCATCTTTAGAACTCTCTATGCTTCCTCTTTTCTCATTTCTTGCATTTTTTTGCGTTGCTTCATATTTTTCGTTTTCCTTAAGAGTTTTACTTTTTTTGGGGTAAGACAGCAGTTCCTTGTTTTCAGAATCGCCTTCGCTTTCTTTATTATTACTTCTTTCATACTCCCTATTTCTAGCCTTTTTACTTTTTTTGGTCTTAAAAGTCATTTTTCCATCTTCAGAATTTTCTTTGCTGTCTTTATATTTATCTTGTTCACTTCTATGATTTGCCCCATTTTTCTCGGTATCTTTCTGCTTTTTTCTTCTTTTGGTTTTAGGCGGCATTTCTTCATCTTCGGAAGTCTCTTCACTTTCTTGATTCTCGCCCTTTTTACGCTTTTTGCCAACTTTCTCACTATCATTTGTTCCTTGGCCTCCTCTTTTTCCTTTCCTTGAGTTACTTTTTCCTTTATCGTTCTTTTCTGTACGTTTGTTACCTCCTTTACCAGGCTTAACACCTCTTCTAGATGTTGTGTTCTTTTTATGGCCACCTCCTTCTTCTCCACTTGAAGAAGTTTCTAAACCTTTAATTTCTTCAATTTCTCCTTCAAAGCCAAGTTCCTCCTCTTCCATCAAATCTTCAGTTTCGCTTGACGATGTTCTTAATTCTAGTTCAACCACATCCGATTGGAGATCTTCATCTTCATAATCACTGATTTCACCCAAAACATTTTGGCATAAGTTTTCCGATTCTTCAAAACAAACATGCTCGTTTAGTGATATTATTTCACCATTAGCATCCAATTTAATATCTTCAATTGGTTTAACACTGCCCTCTTTGGGTTTGAGGTGGGTCTGTATATTTTTAATTTTTAGCGTGTGTATAAAGAAGGGACTTGTGCGATTGGAATCCAGCAGTATGTGATTGAAAACATTAATGAAAACCTCAAAAGAACGAAACATTCTGGTTGTAGCACTTTTTTCCATTTGTTTGTAATCCTCCGATTCGCTTGGTTTGCCTAGAATCCGATGGCGATAAGGATCAAGCAGATATATAAAATCGTGTTTTTTCCAAATGGCATACATTTGATAGTTGATTTGCATTAATAGCTTTTGGTCACCGGCATCAAAAGCTCTTTTAATGGTAAGAGCCAATTCGCTGTGCTTGAAACCCGGTACACATCGCCAGGTGCCTTCATATTTATGAGCCATTATTTCGATAGTAACTTGAAACTGGCCCATAACAAAGTAGGTGGGAAATTCATTAACATCTACCAAATCTTTGTCTTTACATTTTTCCCAACAGGCCTGACAAAAGTTCACCCCAAAACAAATAATCCTATCAAGAGTTTTCATGTTCCATGTCGCTGAATGCTCTATCTTTGAGACCGTAATTGCGGTTACCGCCACCGGCAAGGCACTGCGATTTCTTAGCAAATCTCTGCGATTAAGGGTCAAATGCAGACTTGATTGTAGGTAGGCGTAGTCATCATTAATCACCTGATATTGGTGAGTTCGCGTAGCATAATCTCTTTGAACTATACTGCCTTTAGGCGTTATAACTTTCACCACTTTTATTTCTCTAATAACTACAGCATCTGTTGCTTGCAACGAACTTAGATTGACTAATAAATGTCTTATATTTTCCAAACTACTGAGGCATATTAACATGGCCACCCCTTTATCTTTATCAGACTGAAAATCGGTCAATCGTCTGCCACAAGCATCAAAGACAAAATACGCTTTATTTGAGCACCAAATTAGAACATAAAAAGTATCCACCGTTATTAGAGCATATTTGTGTTGGCGAAAAAAGGCTTTTAAAGTCGTTGCAATATCTTTTAAAGTCAAGCCTACACCATCACCCTTTGCATCCTTATTTTCAGTAGGAAACGAATCATGCTTTTTGAAAGGCAACATTAATTCAAGGTGAAAATTAAAACCAAATAACTCAAATTCACGTAAAATATTCATTTCGCTAGGCAAGTAGATATCTGCTGGTGATTTTTCACGATTCTCTTCTTTTTGTGATGCTGTGTATAATAAAAGACCCTCCTTCATTATATCATCAATTAGAGTTGAGCTCCATGTTGTTTCGGCATTTAGGTGGAGGCAAGCAAAGGACTTTAAATAAGTGGCAAAGCGAGCCTGAATTATGTCGTCGATTATTTCCTCGGCTTTAAAGTTGACATTTGAAGCTGCCACACCAATGGGAGAACCAAGGCAATTAGTATTTCTTGTTTTTGTTTTGTTGCCTGTGAAATGTTAAAAAAAAAAGAATTTAAGAAATTTCTTTTTAAATGAAAAGCAAAATTGAAAACTATCTAACGTTTCATGCGACATTGATAATTCCGCAACGGCATTGGGTTCATATCATGAACGCCAAAAATATTACAGTTTTTGGTACTGCAAACAAATTGTTCTGTAGGTGGTCCTTCAGTCCGGGTTCTTTAAATGAAAACAAAACACATTTATTAAGAGATACCACTTAAAAAAATGGGGAAAAATAACATACAACCGCATTGAAGAAGCTTTAGATGAACAAGGATCATCACATCTGGCTGGTGGACAACAATCACATTTAGAATCGATATTCATTATAGCAAATCTGTAACTTAAATTTTGTACATGGACTGTTTGTTTTGTTTAATGTTTTTTAGGCTTTTAATGTAATTTTCTTTTTTAATAAATTTAAAATTTTCTTATATTTTTTTAATTATATTTATAAAAAATTCTTTTAATTATTTTTTCTTTTTAAAATAAAATTTTGACAAAATTTTAATAGTTTATATTTATAATTTGTTTTTTTTTCTAAGAAAAACAAGGGGTTCAGAAAAAGGTTTTGATAAAAAATCAAACATTTTGATGTCAGTCCCGTTAACCTACTTACGTCTTAACGAGACAAATTCATGCCTAAGTTAGGTTGGTTATTGTACGTCTTGACGAGTCAAAGGGACTGTTCGGAAATGCATCACTGCCCTGCATCATGATTTTTAGGGTAGCAAAAAAAATATTGGAATGCACTTATTTACTTTAAAAATGGTTTTTAATAAACAAAAAATAACTAAAACTGTGGCATTTTTAAATTTTTACAAAACTTTTTCGTTTTTGTAAACGTTTTCGTTTGTGATGCATTTCCGAACAGGCCCAAACGCATGCCTAGACAAATGTCAAAATCCAAATAAAAAATTTGTCTCAATTCGTACAATAAAGATTACGACACGCCCATAATGTTCCGTGAGGTGACGTATACGATCCACTTGAATGGTTGCCAAATCTGTTTTATATGAGAAAGCTAAAACTTTAGCAAAAAATGTGTGTTTTTCTCGGGAGAACGCACCCCAACAGTTGAAAGCTTTTGACAAGAAAAAAAACAATAACAACTTAAAAAAGCACCAGAATGAGAAACGCTACTTAAATCGCCAGGGCTGAGCAAAATATAAACTCGATTGGCAGCACTGTTTTACACTCTTATATATTTTCTCTCAGTTTTCTCATTTGCCGCCTACTAAATAAAATAGAAATAAGTTTAATCTAGCCACAGCTACAACTGTAGTCATGTTAACGTGTAGCTATAATATCGTCAAAATAATTGTGTACATATAAATGCATGTATATTAATTTTAAGAGAATGTAATCGGTAGTCTGCTGTGGTCTATGTGTTTATAGCATTTGAATTAAAAGCTTATAAAACAGTGTAGTCAATACTTGATAACATTTCGTAAGTACTAACTTCGCGTTATGTTTGATGGTTGATCTCTTAAAATTCATTAATATGTAAATAAAAATTATAAAATAAAACAAAACATATTAAATGCACTTTTGAGTTAAAAAAAATTTTAAAGTGATATTAAATCGAATAGCGTAAAAAACTTTGTCGCGTTACTAATGTCACGTGCCCTTTTATACTTAAACTATTAAAAAATAAACGAATTAAAACATTTCAAATAAACATCTCTTTTTAGGAAGCGGAATGAATTCTTTCTATATTAAAAAATTCTTTAGGAATTTCTTCAGGGCCAGTTGAAAGTAAGTTAAATTTTTTGCCGCATATTGTTCGTATTTTAAAAGAAAAAATTTTACAAAATTAATGTTTTGCGTTTTATACATTACCACTAACATACATACTTTAAAGTTGATATAAATAATTATTTTTTCAATTTAAAAAAGAGTATGAATATCGTGTTCTTTGTCCTGAAAACGCCCATATGTAATGTAGTTCAATATAGTAGTTTATAATACTGTGCGCCGTTACCTGAATTTTCGGTATAAGTTAAAAAAAGAAAACAAATTCTTTTAAATATTTAACTACAATTTTGGATTTTTTATGATTTGTTTATTGTTGTATATTTTAAAGTGATATACATACATAGAAGATGACTTATTTTTTATTATTTTTTTAATTACGTTTTTATATTCTAATATTTGCCCATTTTTTATTGGTTTTATAATTATAATTATAATAACTTTTTCTGGTGTATAAGCTAAAATATATATGTATGTATTTAGTATACCTAATAAGTATGAATGTATGTATTGCCTTAAAATATTTAATATTATTCCATGTATTATTTGTATTAAAGTAATAATTTTTGCCTTTTTAAGTATAGTTTTTTATTAAATATTATTTTTTTAATTCTAATTCAATTTATTAATTTAATAATATTCTTTTGTTTCTTTGAAAAAAATTTGTATTTAATGCAGCACAATAATTTTTGTATGTTTTATTTTTGCATTAAGGCACTGAAGCAAGATTTTTTTGCAAACTAGAAAAAAAAATCAAAAAAGACTTAAGAGTACATATTACTAATTTTATGTTTTAAAACATAAACGATTTAATTGATTCTAGCAACAAAATATTGCTTAATTTTGCTTAAATTTACAACTAAAATTATTATAAATATACACGAAAACTACAACTTATTTATATACACAATTAAAATTATAATCACAAAGAAATGCACTTAATTGTGGTTTTTTTTCTAATTAAATTAAACTAAAAAATTTAAAATTTTAAGTACAAATGAAAAATTCTAAATCGTAATAAGAAATTTCTTAAATTAAACAAAAGAGTTTTGAAAATACAATTTTCTGGAATAAAATTAGAAAGTCCTGAACAACAACAACAATTGAAAATGTTGTAGATTTATGGAAATTGCTCTAAAAGAAATTCAAAAAAATCTCCAAAAATATTTTTAATGGTCAAATAACTCATCAGGTCGTAGCAATGAGCACATTGTGAAATTACGTACCAAGGCGCATGTATACCAGGTGGGATCAGTTCTACAAAAACAATGAAATCATCATACGAATGTCAAAGACAGATAACAAAAACTCACAAGTTCTACTACAGTTGTTTGTAAAAAAGAAAAAAGAATACATAAACAAAATTTGACATTTAAATAACAAAATACCGTTACTCAGCTGATAAACTAAAACCCCCTGATATACATGCGCCTTGTCACGTACCAGGTGAATTCAAGGCGTAATTAAGAGTCACTCCCTTACTCTTTTCTGTTTTTATATATGAAATAAAAAAAAATTTCAATAGATGTGCCAAACTTCATATAAAAAAGAACAGTAAGAGGGTTAAAATGTCCCTCCGGAATTGCGGCCCCCGGGTACCTTATTTCATCATGAATGAGAATGATCGAATATATTTTTGGCCTTTCTTACTTTCTTTATTTTTTTATATGGAGTTTGACAGACTAGCATTTGGAATTTCCTCTCTTATGGCCGGGAAAGTGTCAAACTTCATATAAAAAAAGGAAAAAGTAAGAGATTCTAAAACTTTATTATCTCATTGCTGCAATCTGCTGAGTTATTTGACCATAATATTGCTATTTTTTAAATTTACACTGAAAAAATATTTCAAAGAGAATTAAATTTAAAAAAAGGATTTTAATTAAATGAGATCTTGTTAAAAATTTTGGTCATAGAAATTGCATTTCAAAAATTTCGTATTTTTTTAATTCCTAACAATTTGGTTCTAATGTTAATCAATAAAATAAAAAAAAAACTAAACATTTTAAAAAATATAAGAAATCTTTTTTTTATATTTTAAAATAAATAATATACTTAAGTTTACTGTAAATACAATTTTTTCAATATTTTTTGCAATATTTTTTAATATATTTTTCTATTGGACGAATGTTGATGTACAAGAGTAATTTACTCTTTAATAAAAAAAATCTTAAACTAAATTAATAAACTTAAAGTAACGCTAACTTAAAATATAGAAAAAAATTACGAACTACACCATAAATATTATAATATTTCAAAATTTTATAAAATTTCCCCTTACTTAACATTTAAAAGAAAAAAAGATTTTTTAAATCACAGAGTATGCATTGCGGAATTTTTTTAATAACAAATTTTTCAAGGTGTAGTTCTTAAATATAAATTTTTTATTGACAAATTTTCTTTTGTGGATTTCATATTACAAGCAAATCTTCATTTAAAATGCCTGCTTATTAAAAAGGGCCCACAAAAAAATCTTTGCTAAACTTTAAAATTTTTTAAGATGAGAACTTCAAGTGATTATGATTAGGCAGCTGACTATACGGCTACGATTGCCGCGTTTAGTTGCGCATTTTTCAAAAAAAAAAAAAACGATAAGAAAAAAAATTACGTTTAAAGAAGAACCATGGTGAAATAATCGTACCAGGTGGTGTTACAAGCACAGCTGATCTACTTTTTTCATGCATAAATCGAGGCTGGGTAGTCAAAGTTGTTTACTTTTACATATCTTTTTTTGACAACAGAGCCAACGAAAACTACAACAAAAACGAAAATTATATTCACCAAATTTTGTTGTTGTAGAATCGACACCACCTGATACTCATAATTGCGCCATGAGAAGAACCATGGCGCAATTATGAGTATCAGGTGGTGTCGATTCTACAACAACAAAATTTGGTGAATATAATTTTCGTTTTTGTTGTAGTTTTCGTTGGCTCTGTTGTCAAAAAAACATATGTAAAAGTAAACAACTTTGACTACCCAGCCTCGATTTATGCATGAAAAATGTAGATCAGCTGTGTTTGTAACACCACCTGGTACGATTATTTCACCATGAGAAGAACATTACCTTTTTCTATTTCGTTAAACTATCTTATACAAAAACAGGAGGCTTTGTAATTTGAATAGCAAATACCAACGTATTTCCCAATTAGCAAATATATACTACATATATAAATTGTATGTTAATGATTGGAATCTCATTTAGATTAATGTACGTATTGACGGTACAAATCCATGTTATGACAAATATTAAACCAAGTATGTATGTATGTACATATCAGGATACACTAATACAGGTAGTGTTAAGAACCCAGCTGATTATGAATTTGCCTTGAAATTTTGTGAAAGTGATTGTCAGATTTATTAATTTTGTTTAAAACAAGGCACATTCAACCAGGTAGTATTAAGAACCCAGCTGACTAAAATCAATTTGACATTTATACGTTATAAAAATTTAATTTTATATGAAATTTTTAATTTCTCTGACATTCTACCGTTTAAACACAAAAAGGAAATGCAGAGGGCGAATTTTTTGAATTCGCCTTGAGTTTACCTTGTTGAATGTGCCTTGTTTATATGTGTACAAGGCACATTCAACCAGGTAATATTGAGAACTCAGCTGATTAAAATCAATTTGACATTTATACGTTAGAAAAATTATATTTTGTATGAAATTTTTAATTTTTCTGACATTCTACCGCTCAAACACAAAAACGAAATGCAGAGGGCGAATTTTTTGAATTCGCCTTGAGTTTACCTAGTTGAATGTGCCTTGTATGTATATAAAAAACAGTATAAAAATACCGGAATTTTTTAGTTTGAATTTTGACATTTGTCAAGACATGAATTTGTGAAGTGAAGACGTACAATAAAGAAGAACAAACTGTAGTTGTAGCCTACTGTGTTTACACTTGAAATTATTTTGTTGTAAGTTTAAAGATAAGTGCATAATTAAATGTACAGTAAATAACAAATAGAATACAATATAATAACATAAGCTTAACAAATAAATTAACTAAAAGTTTAATGTACTTTTTTTTTGTGTTGAGTATATCAATATAATATACATATGTACTTATATAATATTTGTCGTTAAGTGTATTTTTGAGTATTTGCAGAGCAAATATCATGGCAAAGTATACATTACTACACGTATAGACGAGACAAATTCATGTCTTGACATATGTCAAACTCTATATTTTAAAAATACCGCTTTTTTCATACTTGGAGTTTGACATTTGTCAAGACATGAATTTGTCTCGTAAAGCTAGTTTACTAAATTGATTAATTGAATCGAAAAAAAAAACCAAAACTTTAAGCAAGTATCCTAAAAATCAGCCTTAAAATATAGGTATTCCTAAATACGTCTAAAATTTTTTTATTTCCATTAATTATTTTATGGACCTACACCATATCTATAGCTCCATCTTTGTCATAAGTAGTTATGGTAATAATATCGCTTTTCTTATTATGACTACTTTTAAGGTTATTTTCTAAATGTTTTTGTTTGAAGGAAGCATTATTAGAATTTCTTGCTAGATGGTTATGGGTTAATTTTTTCTTACTTAATGATGGCTGCCTTTGACGCAAGGTTGTTGTTGTTGTTGCTGAAGATGATGAAAAAGTTGAAACGGTTGGCAAATTATATGAAACATCCTCTTCATCTTCACCCGATTCTGTTTCACTTGACTCGGATGTTTCCGAATCGCTTGTTGTTGTAGTTGTCGTCGTTGTTGTTGACAATTTAAAGCTGGAATGCTTGTTGTGATGATGCTGGCTTTCTAATGTTGTTGTATTAGCTGCAATATTCATTTTTTGTAATGCTTCTGGCATATCAGGATTGCTTTCAAGTGTAGAATGCTGACTGGATGGCGAATGACTATATTCAGAAGTATTTTCTTCGTCAGATATAATGATTGCATTACGTTTTTGTATTGAGACTTTTTGAGTGATGGGAGTTTTGTAGCAACGCCTGGCGCGCATACCACGACCAATTGGTAGGCGACCAATACTAGGAAATGAGAGATGCTTGTTATTTAAAGTTTCTGATATTAAAAAATATGTGACTAAGAAACATGGAAAAATTTTTAGTTGATAAAAAATAGTATTTAGGCCAAGATCTTAGCAATACAGTTGTACCTTTAACTAAAACTATTTCTTAATTTCTTCCTTAGTTAAACAAATTTCTTTGCCAGTTTATGAACTTGATTCGAACTTGCTCAAAGACATTAGTAAGTAAAGTAAGCTAAGAATGGTTTAGCCATAACCCCTTCTAAAATGTATTTATCTAATGATGTTCAAGTCCAGGGTATTGTGCTTAATTTATTGTACGACTGATTATAAGGCGTGATAACAATTATTCTTGTTTGCGGGTTTAAAGTCTGTTAGAACGCAATGGACTCTGCTGCCAATCGTTTAACTCCAGCCTAATCGCGTTTTACTTAGCCTAAGCTACTTCCATCTTATGTAATGGCGAAATTAACCCGAGCCTTTAGACCTCACTTAACAAGATGGCGATACATTCTATCATTACTCTTATAAATTTGAGGAAGACCAATGCAGACAATTCTGTCACTGACGAACCAGTTTGTGTGGCCTTAGGTTCGCTGGAAGCAGAGGGTCTAATGAACCTAAGTGGCCCTATGTATCTTTTGATTCTTAACAGCTGGCTAAGGGATACTTTTGCCATTACTGCAGGCCATTATTACTTTGGAAACCAGAACTAAAACTGAAGCGATTGCCACTAAACGTTATGTCTATACGTTTTAGGAACTGAGGGGGGAAGAAGATTATTCATAATCTTTTATGCTCTTGTCTAACATTTGGTTAACCCAATTGGAGCACTTTGGACCTAATAATTTGACAGAAGTGACTGAAATCGGTCTAGCCAAACAATGGCCCGTTATTCTACACCCTTGTATTTGACCTTTCGCTTTTCTTTTTATATTTTTTAGAGTTTCAAGTGGAACCCAATTTTTTTTATGTTGCCCTAGCCTTATCTAGCCCAAGTACTTGATTAAACTTCCAAACAAAAACTCACCTTCGTCTTCTCAGTGAGTAGTTGTAATCGGTATCTTCACCTTCTTCATCGGACCAACTGTCTTCGCATATATTCTCATTCGATTCAATACCGTTGGCATTAAGAACATTACCGGTTAAATCATTTCCACCACCCACACTTACTGGCTGACGCAATAAACTTCGTTGAAGACTAGAAACTCGCGACAGACGGGGACTGCATATAGCTGCTACATCATCTGTAGTATCACGGTCTGCCAAACATTCTGAATTACCGTTTTCTGCGTTTATTCCAAAGTTATTATGCACGACGCTAGTGGGGCTTGTGGTGTTGTTGGGATCAATTTGATTGTGAGATGCGGTGTTAGCAGTGATGTTGGCAGTATTAGTGATACTGTTGCTATTGCTGTTGTTGGAGTTCATGGACAGACGATTCTCATTAATGAGTTCAATAACCTTACGGCCCAGCTGTTCAAGGTTTTCATTGTCACTACAACAGCCTGTTATGTCGAGACGCTCATTACTATTCATAACATCGTCTAGCAACTGATCCGGACTTGAGCAGGCATCTTGGAATGTTTGATCGCTGGTGGTAAGAGAATTACCATTTGGACTTGTGGGTGTGATCGTTATGGGCGATGTACTGTATTGCACTTGAGTTTGCAGTCGTTGTTCTATCACCTGTTGCATTTGCGTTATTTTTTCTTCGATCAACTGTGGTTCTCTGGTGTTTCGTTGTATTACAGTCTGTGGTACAGTTGTGGTTTCTAACGCGTTATTATAGTGTGTGGGGCAGTTTGAATCAAGAACCATTGAAATATCACGTGATGGACAGCAGGCACTGGGGCTTAAGTCCGTTTCACTTACCTCCATGGCATCTGTTTGAGTTTCAGTGTCAACCAGTTTAACTTTACGGTTTTCTGGTTCGCTTTGGTAGCGTCGATCGCGACAGGGACTATACTTAGGTGTTGCGGCAAATGTACCAGATCCTACCCTTCGATGCCGGGATTTTTTGCTTTTCTGCGTTGTGACACAATAAGATCTAGGCTGAGACGACGAACTATCTAATTGAGCATAGAGGGTACATCTGACAGGACTCTGTAAATGTAGAGTTTTAAAAAGGTTTAGTTCAGTGTTTGAGAAGTTATAAGGATTAGCTAAGTTAAAATACCTCTGGCGTAGTTTCAGGATCCGGTGTGGCTGAAGACTGTTGTGTTTGTGGCTGCTGATGCTGTTGTGTTGAAGTAGATACTGCTAGTATCGTAGGAGCTCCATTGAGTCTTCGTCGATAATACTGCATTTTACGTAAAGTAGTGCCAAAACGGCGGGAGGGTTTATAGCCGGGAAGTTTTTTCTCTCGCCTTAAAATTAAGAAAAGCATGGAAACAATTAACAAAAACCATAGTTAAGGCGTTAAATAAGAAACTGTTACAAATTTTCGGAAAGTCCCTTATACTTACTCAGCAATTTCTTTCTCCTTTTCCTGCAACTGTGACATACATTCAGCTAACTCCAAATACAAACGATTCGTCTTTTCCAATTTATCTTCATATACCATACGAATGTCCTGAGCATGTCGCCATTCGGCAGTACGTCGTCGTATTAAATCCTGCTCAAATTTATGAATACTGGTGCCATTCTTGGTCATCTCTTTCATATGAGATCTCACTTCTTCCTTCCACGAACGTTGTGTTTCGAAATATTGTTTTTCGGTTTTGCGCAACAATTCGGGACCAGCAATTTCCAAGTGCGATAAAATTTGTCTAAAAGAAGGACGGTTACGGGGTTTGGTATTCCAGCACAGTTTCACCAACAACTTGAAACCATCAGGGCAACTCGTGGGTATGGGCAGTTTAAGAGAGTTATTGCCCACACCCCAAATTATGGCCGATGAATCAACATCTTTATAGGGTATTTCGCATGTTAACATTTCCCAAAGAACTACGCCATAAGACCAAATGTCTACCTTTTCTGAGCACGGCTCATTGCGTATAACTTCGGGTGCCATCCAGGCCACTGTGCCGGCAAAGCTCATTTTCGTACTAATTTCATTCCATTCACGGCTTGTGCCAAAATCACTTATTTTAACAATTTCATTTGTACTTATAAGAATACTGAAAACAATAAGTAAAGTTATTCCTTAATTCGTATTAAATAAAAATATAGAAATTACTTAGGACTCTTTAAATCTCGATGTATGATTTTGTGAGAGTGTAAATATTGCATGCCCAAAGCTATTTGTTTCGACCAGGAAACTAGGCGGGACGGCAACATGACTTCTTCTTCCTTGAGTATATTTTGTAAGGGACCATAAGGACAAAATTCCATGATTATACAAAATACTGGCGATTGTGTGCAAACGCCTCTGCAAAAATAAAATTCAATTTTAGTTTAACTTTTAAGTAAGTTCCTTTGCTTTATATAATGAAAAAGTACTCACTTAAATTTAATTATATTCTCATGATCCAGCTTTCTTAAATGCTTAATATCTGTCTCTTTAACATCTTTTACTTTCTTAACTGCCACTATTTCATTTTTTAATTTTCCACTAAACACCGCTCCCTGAGCTCCACTACCCAACCACTCTAGATCACTTATGTGTTCAAAGGGGATTTCCCAATCTTCAACTTTTTGATTTTTTATTTCAATCACACCTGCCTTGCCTATAAACGACAGCACAGGTTTCATGCAGCCTAGCAGGCCATACATCCAACCGATTGGTTTGTCAGGATGTCCAAAGGTGCTGCTATTCGGTGGCCATCTGTGTTGGCAGGTATTCTCCGCACTGCTATCACTACAGTCGACTACGACATTTTTGTGGGGCTGGTGTTGATGCTGATGTGTGATTTCTGGCTTAAAGGGCAGATCTGAGCAACCACTAAGTCCTAGGTGACCGAGCTCATCCTGTATGCAGGCAATACTAAAATGAAAAACACAATTCATTATTACCTAAATGGTTAAATTTGATAGAATATATAGTTGTTTTAAACATATGTATAAAAAAACAAGTAACAGCGCGAATCCTAAAAAAACGGAACAAGTTCTTTTCAGCAGGAAGTATAGGATTGGGGCTTTTAGGAGCCGAAGACTCAATAGTGTGGAGCATGCGAGGCGTAGTACCTAAAGGAAGTCCTAAACTGTCATGAAAAGGGAATAAAAAGGAGAGGGTCAAAAGAGGCCTCAACGCATAATATACATGCAAAAATTCATGCATAGAAAAGAGTTGAGGTAGCAACCAAAGGTGGTAAGTTCGGCTTACACCATGATTGTAAAATCTATTGCGACGTATGGTTACATTGTGTGGTGGGTAAAGGTAAAAAGGGCTGTTATAGGAAGCTTCTTCCTAAAGACCAAAAAAATGCTTCACTTGGCATCACTGGTGCCATGAAAAGCACACCTTAAGCGCTACTTAACTGGGTGATGGGAATGGCAGCAGAAAGGTTAGTCAGATTAGTCGTGTTAGGATTAGGAAAATTGCTTAATACTCTCCCTACTAGGATAGTGGTCTTGAAAATCTTAGTATAGGCCGGAGAGCTAAGACCATATAGAGTTCAGTTTTAAAAAAGACTACCGATCCCTAAGGGATGGTTCGTTGGTATCTCATAGTCTGTATGAGGGGTGTGCAGTTTTCCCTGATGGATCTAAGATGGTTATAAGCACCTGAGCCGATGTCTATATCATGAGAGAAGATTGTCCTACAGATTACATGATGAGTGTAGTGTGTTCAAGGTGTGAATATGAACAACTTCAACGTCTATGCTGCGTACCAAGACACTGCGACGTATTTGGCACAGTGGCTCGCCCCTTGAGTTGGCATATAAGAAGGAAGCTTTAAAACCACCAATAGGTCACTACTGTGGGATGATGACGGTATGTATGCCTTAAAAGGCGAATCTTCAGTAGGGGAACAGAAAAGCAGGGTGGCGAGAGCTATATGGCCGGGCTAAGCTCATCAGACACTAGCTTGCTTGGAGAGAATGGACCAAAGAACCATGATTGGGGTGATAACTGGGCACTGTCCGGCTAGGAGCTGGTAGGATCGCGTCTCTCCAGATTATTTTGGGATGTGTGAGAATGAAGAGGGATTTGAAACGATAGAGCATGTTGTCTGTCACTGCCCGAGGTTGAAGAAACAGAGTCATGTGGTTAGGTAAAAGACTTAACGAAAAACTAGGTGCTATTTCGCAGTATTGACTAGAAAACATCATTGGGTTTATTATGGAAATCAGCTGGTAACAAAATAGGACAGGGGTACTTGAATGGTTTTCTTTCTTCTTATTTCTTGTTAGTCTTGCTAATTCTCTTCCTCTTTTACTTGAATGTCTTTTTTCCTTGAAGATATCCACAATGGACCTTGCTGGTCTCCGAGTGTTGATATACGAGAAGGTGTGCCTCTCTTTATCACCCATCGAAACCTAACCCAACCTTTTACATATTATAGAGGATCAGTTGTAAGTCCTATTGAGGTAAATGAGCGATACATTTAGGATGAAAATTCAAGTTAATTGAAATCAAATGTGGCCGCACAGCAGTTTATTCTAGTATCAAAGTTGTATATTCTCTATTTTTAATACCGATTGTATTCCGAAAATCTAGCAAAAAGTTGTATCAATAGCAAGACATTTTTGCAAAGTTGATTAAGGAGATAGCCAACTGGAGATTACTTAATTAGTTTAGATAAGCAAAGATCCAAGTTATACATATATATTTAAGAGTCTTCAGTGACAAACTATCGTTAAATGTTATCTCATCGTGTGAAATTAAGAAAAAATATATTTAAATAATTTTGTTCGCACCGTTATTTAAAAAATCCAAAGCCTGGCTTGCGCGATAAAAAGTGAAATTTTGTTTGAGACTTTTTTTGATTTTTTTTAATGTCTAGATATTTTATACTACTCGATGTAGGATTTCAGATACAACATCTAACAAAAATACGGGAAACCGCTTGGAAACCTTAAATTTAATCAATCGTAAATATAATAGCAGCACGATCTTAGGGATTTTACCATCTAATTTTTTATTTTTTATTCCTCTGTTTTCAAACTTTATACATATATATTAATACATATATGTATATGTCTGTACATGCGTTTAACTGGATATTTAATAAATTTTTATCCATTATTATCACTTGTCTTTAAAACGTGTTTTAGATAAAGTCTAGACTTAGTAAACAATAAGGTCGATTTTAATACTTTTGGTTATAACAACCTTCCTTTAAACTAAACTAAGTTTTTTTTATTAATATGGCAATACCATTGCAGTGGCAGTTTTCATCACTGGCAACAAACAAAATAACGCCGCAATTTTAAAAGTTAAAAGTTGAAAGATGAGCTTATCTTAAGGTTATAGTGCAAATAAAAGGAATCGGCAAACTGTTCTTTTTTTATTCTTAACACTTTTCTTTATTAGTATGTAACACGTGTTTTTAATCAATACACTCTCCAAGTTTTGCTCTCTTCAAGTTATTATTTCTTTCTCAACAACAATAAATAAAAAACAAAACAGGAAATTCGTATAAAATTAAATGCAAGGTTAACTTTTAATAATAGTAACTGTTAAATTAAATTTTTTTAAGTATTTTTGGCATAAAATTAATTTAGCATTTTGCAGTGTGTTAGATTAAACAACAAACGTGCATTTCTCAAGGAAAGTTTAAGTTAAATTGTGACGTAAATACTTCGCACCAAATTAAAAAAAAGTTATTAGATAACAATAGAATTTGGTATACAATTAAACGCTTAAAAAATAAAAAACAAAGTAATAACTTTAGAAAAAGATTACAGAAAAAACAAGACAAAATGCATTTTGGTTTGTTTATAATAATTCCCAATAAGTTTATTGAGGTTATTGCATTAAGGCAGAAAGTATTCATGAGATTTTTAAAGAAGTTGGCAGAAGTCTACTGATGATTTGGTGTAAGAACCAATTACTAAATACATATAGACAAAACTTAACCTACAACAAAACTTATAAATAAACTAAGTAAAATTGGAATCAAATCTTGAATTATATTTGAAAATTTATGATTTTTTTTATTTAAAAAAAATGGTTGGATAGGACCGGGAAGTAGCACCACATGTACAAACGTTTAAATTTTGTGCAGTTTTCAATTTCAAAAATGAGGATAGTTTTCGGCTTCAAAGCCGCCACAAACTAGATATTCCCTTTACATAAGTGATAAGGGTATTTATGAGTTTGTCATTCTGTTTGTAATTTCTTTATTATCTGCGACCCCATAAAGTGTATATTTTCTTGGTCCTTGAAGAGAGGGAAATCGATTTATCGATGTTAGTCTGTCCATATGATCGAGACGGGCAGTCTCTCCTCGTTATGGTTAAAATCAACTTTTTAAAGCCCCCGTTGTCGCATAGACCCGTAGGTGGCATCAAACTATTAGGCATTTATGCGAGCAAATCGTTATTTAAATCCAGAAAAATGGCCCAATAACTGACCGAGATAGAAGCGAAAAACCAAGACTACCTCTGATTGTTTCTACCCAGGAGTTGCCTGTATACGGGTGCAATATAAGACCGACTCACATCAGTTTTTTTCACAAACATTTCTGTGGAACATAGTTACACTCTATCTTTGTCCCTTAATAGGGTTGCCATACAAAATTTTTTATTGGAAATTTTTTTAAGGGTGTTTCTACAAACGTCAAATGTAAGACCGACGTCAATTAATTTTTTCTTCCAGACATTTCTTTAAAACAAATTTATCTCTTATCTACAGCCCATAACAGGGTTGCATACAAAATTAAAAAAAAAAAAATTAGGGTAGAAACCCTTTTAACTTTCCGGAGTCGCCCTTAAAGAAATAAAATGCATCACATACCCCCATTAGTTTTTCCTTCCAAACATATTCCTGAATATACTTACCCCCTATCTCCATCACTAAATGGGGTTGCCACACAAAATTTACAAAAATTATGTAAAATAGCCCATAACTTTTTTAAAGTAGGCCTTAGAGAAACAAAATGTAGGACCGACCATTATTAGTTTCCCCTTCCAAACATATTCCTAGAACATACTTACCCCCTGCCTCCATCGCCTAAGGAGGTTTCCCAAACAAAGTTTGAAAATTTTAATAAATCCCCCTACAGTTTCAAGGGTGCCCGTGAATAGGTCAAACGAAGGACTAACCTTAGCTCATTTTTCTTTACAAAAATTTTCCGAAAACATACTTAAACTCTATCTCCACCCCTTAAGGGAGTTTCCGTACAAAATTTAAAAAAATTAGGGTAAAAACTTCTACACGTTGTAAGGGGTATGTATATAAGGTTCGGCACAGCCGAATAAAGCGCGCTTACTTGTTTTATTTTAACAAAAACTGGTCATATTGCGTACTTTTAGAATCCAACATGTGAAATTTTTATTGAAATACCTTAAAAAATTAAAATTCTGTTTATCGTTACCCTAATAAAGAAAGGCCCTAACTGGTATTTTTTATGTCGAGATTTTTTCGGTATATTTTGATATACATACATACATAAGAACATACCATTTATCGAAACAAATGAAAATCGGGGCAAATAAAAAAGTACGAGCGTTAGGTATTTAAAAATATTTTATAAACTAAAATATAAATGTTAATGTTTTACACATGTATAAAACAACAAAATTATGATGTAATAATGATAGGAAAACTATCAGAACTTCGATCTTTAACAAATTATAAAAACCTTAAATATGAAAAAATACTAATTGTTGTATGGCCTTTAATACAGGTGCTATAAATTTTTATCTGATACGCTTCATGTATATGTTCATACATACATACGTGCATAAATACATTGAAGACAATCGTGGCAAAAGATATAAAATGGCACAAAAAAGTTATCTTATCAAAACATATAAAACACGTTCACATTGATCACTTTCCGTAACGAGAAAAAAACCCCAGAAAACAGTCTGCAGAAGTGTTGCCAGAAGTAGTGGAAAATCCTTATTTAGCTTATAGCTAAATAAATATAAATTATTATATGCTAGAAGAAACAATAATTGAGTCAAAAAATTAAGAGATACAAGGTAAACCCAAGGCGAATTCAAAAAATTCGCCCTCTGCATTTCCTTTTTGTGTTTGAATGGTAGAATGCCAGACAAATTAAAAATTTCATATAAAATTAAATTTTTATAATGTGGAAATGTCAAATTGATTTTAATCAGCTGGGCTTTTGATATTACCTGGTTGAATGTGCCTTGAACTATATAGCTCTTCATTCAGTTTAAAAGCGAGAGTTAGATCAGGTCACTTGGGTCCGCAAAGAGAAATAACAAAAGAGTAGACGCAGAAGTGAAGCTTAAGTGTAGAAAAGGATAGGAATGAAAGCAAAATTAAACAACGTAGACTAATCAAAGTCTCTAGCGGGAATTGAACCCGGGACCATCAGACTGGTAGACTGCTCACTTACTCACTGGTCTAACGGGGAGAGTTCTAGGTAAAAATTTAAAAACGCCACTACTGTTCAAAAGTTTTCCTTCCTTTACAAAAAATTGCTTTTCACCTACCCAGCAAAAGCTTAACTTTTAGGATTAGGTACAACATACCCGGTCAACTTCGTCACAAATGTCAATTCTGCCATAAAACCAAAACCACAGTAAAAAATTAAAAGGATTTTTGAATGCGATATTAATGTTAAATTGTTATTTTATGTCTGCACGTAGTAAAATTATACCAAATTCACTTAAACCGCCTTTTATCTTCTAAACTTGAAATATTTCATTAAATGTTTAATTGAATTGATTGTTTTAAAGCCAACAATCAAAGATTTATCCCTATTTTAATTTATTTGGCCAAAATAAATTAATAAGGATGTTATAAAAAAAAATCCACAATCATTTAAAATTTACCTTTTTTCTGTATTTAAAATTTTATCCGGTGGCTCGACCTTACGACCAAAAAATGAAGCATAAAATACCATAATAAAATGGTATTACACTCTGTTGCTCTTTTAATAATAACTTTATTGTTGGGGCCCGAAAAATATGTAAAGCAAATGATATACATACAAACATATATACGTGTTTGTTCACGTAGTAATATAATGTTAAAATGTCAGCGTGATTTTTTTTTAAGTTAATGATCGCAGGTGTTGATACTATAACAATGTTTCACCTGATACGATCGCTTTTTCAAATAATTGGTTTCTCAAGAATATTATTTTCTTATTGTTTTTGTATACATATGTGTGTATATAAATACATAGAGCATACATATATACATATGTGCATGTTGACAAAATTAGAGCAGTCAAATTCCTTGAATTTTTAAAATATTTCTGTTTTTATTTTTAACACTTCCAACCTCTATAACTTTGTATTTTTTTGTCGAAATAAAACCTCTAAAACACTTTTAAAAATATTAATAACTTTTCTTCACATTTTTACTGTAGCTTTTGTTGATTTTATTGTGAATTTTTTTATTTGTTTAGCATATTTTGCGTGTTTGTTTATTTTTTATATTTTTTTTTAACACAAAGCCTTCTTTCGATAGTTGACGTATTTTTTTTGCTCCTACTCTTACCGTTTTTTTCAATTTATATATTGGCTATTATTAGATAATGACGTTTGCATTAAAAGGTTTAATTTACTTGAATATTGAGTGATTTTTTGAAACGAATTTTTAATAAAATATACTCTACTAAATGCAGTATTTATTTGCACATATTAAAAATGTGGGTCCCATTATAAAATGCAAATTAATTATCAATAAATTCTGTACCGTTATTTTATTAAAAAATGTGTTGTGGAACACGAATTTTGTTTTGGTTCTGACATGCATAATGTATTTTTAGGATTAAAGAGCTACTGCAGGGTGGGCGGCAAAAACAATAATGGATCGATCGGTTTTACAAATTTTGGTAGGATGATATCAGTTTAAGAAAAGCTTACCAGGGCAACCAAAAACATGCTCGCAAAAAAGGGTTTTATGCGCCAATAATAAAAAAGTTAAAAATATGCTTTAACAATTTTAAACAATTTATACATCTGTATATGCTTTAAAATAACCGAAAATGTAGCATTTAAAATTAAGTTGCGTTACCGAAATAAACTATTATCGTTGCCAAAAATTTCGGTTCAAAATAAAAAAAGGGGAAACCAAAATAATGTTAAATATTGTTTAATTAAGCAGTTTCAAAACTAGTCGAATTAAAACACACCAGAATGGGTTTTGCTTCCAAATAAATAATTAAAAAAAAAACAAAAACTAACATCGCCCCAATGAACACTACAGAGACTTTTTTCTAGGTTTTATAATTTAATGTAAAAATAAAATCAAAAATACTTCAAAAACGGGTTTTGCAAAAAAATCAAAAAAAATATTGGAGTTTTTTAATAACCAAAACAAAAAAAATATATGAAAATATATATATGAAAAATATACCAAAATATGCTGTTATATGCAAAAATATGCCCCAACAAATTGATGCCAAAATTTTGCAAAAGTTCTGAAACGGATGAATAACAACATTAAAGGTATGTTATTGCGACGCACAGACAAAAATATGATTCTGCATATTTTTGGTTGCCCTAGATATATGGCAATTTCGACTTCCCTATCAATAACAATTTAAAATATTGCATACAATTACTTTGTAGGGTCTCAAATTGCCACTGTAACTAGTGCATGCACTTTTATCACCCTGCAGCCCCAAGGTTGTAAGACAATAGCAGTTTTCGAAATAATCGCATCAAAAATTTCATTTAATGGTTGTGTGAGGGGAGGGGGGTGTTATTCTACTCCCCGTCCTTCTATCTAACTACATACATACATAATTTATTTTCCAAATGTAGGTTTTACAATAAAAATACTTTGTGTCAGTCTTCCAGTTTTCGAAATTTTACCCATTCTAAGGTATAAAAGATTTGGTACAGTCGAATAAAGCAGTCTTATTTGTCTTTAAAATATAATGAGGGTGACCGTTCTTACTGATTTCATCAGTACATGTACTAATTTTTACCTTTTGTGTACTGATTAAAGGTTTTTGTACTTAAATGTACTGATTTTTTTTAAAATGTACTGATTGTACTGATTTTTCAAGATAAATTCAAATTTTATTTTTAGGTGTTTTTATGACAGCAAAAAGTCTTTTAAATCTTGTTTTGTATCGATCAGCAGCTCCCCAAAAATTAACAATAATTTTGTTTCATTTGTTTCCTTATCAAATATTTTCTTTACAAGAATACATGACACCCAGACGGACGGAAAGGCTTTAATCGACTCAGGAGTGATTTTAATTTAATTGATCTAATTGAAGGTGGTTCTTAGACCATAAAAATTAAAAAGGGTACTGATTTAAAAATAAATAAATGGTCACCCTAAATATAAATAATAATTTTCCTATATTTTAAATTCACAACAATTAACCTTCTTAAGTTCTTGTTTATTTTTCTTTATCGCCTGTTTATTGTTTGCCTTGCAATATAAGACCCTTTATGTTTTTTTGTTTTTTATGGTTGCAGTTTTAAAATGCATGCTTATTTATACATATGTTTGTATGTATGCACAGATGTAAATAATATTTAAAAACATGGAAATTTGTAATCTTTAAGGTCTGAATGTTTTGTACATATGTACATTCTTATCGCTACCATTTTTTTAAAAGGCCTTAACTGCCATTTTATTCATTAAGGTTCTTTTTTTGCATAGTTCGATAAATGAACCCCCTAAACACGAAGAATTCGATTTAAAAAATAAATTTGGAATTTTCTGAAAAAGAGCAACGATGTGTATGTCTTAATTAATTTTAATTTATAACTAATATTGCCAACTTTGTTTTACATGATATTAGAGCTTAGTATTTAGCTTTAGTGTTTAAATTTACCTAAAATTTTGTGCCTAAATAACATTTTAGTAATTGGATATTTAATTTAAACAAAAAATATTTAGAGCCTCTGGCAACACTGATCGTTTGTGGTATTTAAGAATTTAATTCACAATAATAACAAGAAAAGCAACAGTAATTAAGCAAAAATATTTATAATAATAATAACGTCAATTAGGTTTTCATGGTTTTTAACATTGTAATACATAATAATGTGTTTTTTTTTGTTGTATTTGTATTGTTGTACAATTATAGCGTTTACATACCAACAGGTATATACATATTTTGTTTAAAAAAAATCATTAATGTTTTTAAAATCAATAAATTTTTTTTTATTACTTTATCACTTTTTTCATACATTTGCACCGAAATTCACTTGAAAAATTATTTTTCTATAAAATATTTGATAACGATTTTGTATTATTTGTTTTACTTTTGTTTTAACTTTTAAAAAAATAACACTTCGTTGGCAAAAATAAATTGAAAAAACGTAAAAAACACACAAAAAGTATCAATGCAAAAAATTATTATTAAAAAACATGGAAAAAAATAACAATAAAAAACATTAACAATTTTGTTTAAGAGTATATGTGGAAGAACTCGTTTATTGTTATTAAAATGATAATAAATTTGTTGTTTTTTTTTTATCAATTTTGTCGTTGAGTATACCAACAACAATAAAATAATACGAACGAATAACCGCTTTGTTTTAGGGAAATGATCGTTATATTTCTGTTTTTGTACCGCTCGACCGTTACCGATCTGCTGAGAATTTGCCCGTCTACTAAATTAATTTCTCCCAGATTGTTAGTTTGGAGGTCTGCGTCTTACCACAAAAAACGTGCTCACCAGGGATGGAAAATATAGATAAAAGTAATTGGAACTTGGTCCGTTTGTATAAAGATTAGCTCTTCCCCTGGTTCTTTTCAATTATTTTTTTTATAATGTAGAGTTTACAGCATAATTACCTTGTATATAACTTTTATAGTTTTTGAAGCCTAATATACTGCAAATTTAATAAAATTGGTTCGTTTGTATTTGGGCTACTACTCTCCGTACATAGACAATATGCTAAAATATCTATATAGCAGGTTTTAAGTCGATAGCTGTTACAGTCAACGAGGCATAGAATTGTTAAATTTCAAAAAATTTATGCATTCGCACATATCCAACAGAAAAAAGTCCCCCAAAATTAGCTTGCCGCCTTTAAAGAATTCATACCAAGTTTTGCGGTTACAGTGGCTTTAGTTACTGAGATATATTGGGATTTGTGCATGGATTCTGTCCTAAGAAAAAAAGTTATTTCCAAAATAAAAGGTGTGTGGTTAACGGATCTTAGTGATTAAAAGAAGCGGTAATATCATTGATATTTCCAATAGTTTGATACCAAAACGCGGTCCATAGAATTTAAATTGCTCCCGAAAACTTGATTTTAACAGGCGGACATGGCTAAAATGACTCCCCTATTCGGATACGAATCCAGAATATGTACATATATGTTTAAATACTAGACAAACTGATGTAAACCCTTATAACTATGTAATATCAAGTTCACACGGTAATATGAACCACTAGATTGGCTCTTAGAATCAAGTTTGCGAACCCTGGCGTTTACACGATTGTTTTTGTATTACTTTCACCATTACCTTTTACACTCAGGGAATAAACATAGTTGAGCATGGTCACGAGAATATGATCACGGACAATTTCATTATTGTATGGCTACGAAGATCATTATTATAACTGCCACAACCATACTATAGTTGTAGTAAATTTTTGGAAAAAATTGCAGAGATAGGTATGGTTGAAATTACCATTATATGTTTGTGGTAATCGTTACTTTGGTTATAGGTAACCATAATCTTAAGGGTTATACATATGTTGCTCTTAGATTATGACAACCATATGTTTTTTTATCTGCGTGTACTATTATTTTTGTTTTTCTTGTTTTTAAATAGGGTTTGTAAATTTTCACTTTTCATTTGTTAGATTTTTTTACACATTAATTTTTTGTGTTTTCTATATTAATTTTTTTCCTTTAGGTCAGATAAACTTGTGATACTTTGTTATCAACATTTGAGATGATAAAAATTATTCATAATTCTTACAAGATTCAAAATGAATCTAGAAGGTTTACTATTAAAATTTTGTGTGGCGAACCATGTGGTTTCAACCATGTTTGGGGTCAGTGATCAATAATGACTAGTGAAGAAGTAAGTAGAGTCGAATCCTGTGCCTCGTTTCTGTATTGCATGTGAGAAGTTCTTTAGTTATAAATTTATAGTCGCCCTGTCAAAGAAAAAATGAATTAAAGAAAAAATACTATATTTGTTTAATGTTTACTCGAATTTCATTAAAATTTTACGATTTACACTGTTAACAACTGGAACACATATATATTTAAAATTTTTTCTAACCAGGTACTGGCTTATAATACTTCTTGGACATTGCCCACCTTTATATCAACTCGACAGTTTGAAGTTCTCATCATACTTAACATTTTTATCGTTGTTGATTTTCACTCTCATTACCTCAAGGTGTATAAAGGTTCAATTATATGTGACTTATCATAACGCCATAACCATAAACGTTGCCTTAAAAACCAAAACTCAATTGGTTTTAAAGGTTATAGTTATGGCGTAATAGTAAGTCACCTATAATCAAATACAGTGTTGCCCATAAGTTTGGTTCGAATAGCTATTTACTGTGGTATGGTTAAGTTACATATAAATAAACCTTAAGCGATTCCAACATATCGTCACAGAAAATGCAAAACGCCCTATCTAACAAACAAATTAAAATTGGCTTTTTATAAGTTATAGCCTTCAAATATGTACGTCATCTCGCAAAACTCTTTTTTTCAGCAGAAATAAATTTGTTGATCCTTTTGAACTAACATATATTGCAAAAATTTGTGTTAACTGTAAATATATTTTTCATTTACACAAAAATGCTTGCCCCTTCTAAACAATTTTTAAATGTTAGATAGGGCGTTTTGCATTTTCTGTAACGATATGTAAGTATAGTTCGCAATGTGAGCTTCGCATACTCATTATAAGGTAATGTGCTTGCCAAAAACGAATCATTGCCGATCACTGGTTGGGGTGCGAACTGTTAATAAGAGAGCAAACCTCAAAATTTGGTCCCCGTGTAAGCATGCTATGAAAGGTTAAAAAAATGTTTAATTAATAACCACTTTTCCATCCCTGGCTCACATGCCCAATACATACTCAATTTTGAAAACAACAAAGAAATTATGATTTTAGATGAGAGTTGTACCAAATAGTACGGACTTATACCGCCACGGCACAAACAACAACAATAGCGATTGTAAGTATTTAGGTAAAGTTGAAACCACAGTCGGTAGCTTTATATTATTTATGGCCTTTATGTGTATGTATGTGTGTTTTGTTAAATATGTACGTGGTTTTATTACTTTTTTAAAAGAGTTACCAAAACTCGCAAAAAACATGAAGCTTTTCTCGTACAATAGAAGCAATCGATTGTTTTGAAAAGTTTAAAGAACTTTGAAAAGTTCAAAGAACTTTCCAGTTGTTATCGATTGTTGCTTATACGTACAAATCACGGTATTGGATGGTCAAAGGTTAAGAACGCGCAGCTGGTAACTTTTTGTTGGCATAAAACAAAGGGAACGATTTCTAAGAATAAAGTTACACAATGGAATTTTAAGAAAAATTGCTGCATTTAATTTTGCTTCGTAGACAAATAATGTTAAAAATTAACGGCCGTATGCAAAAAAAAAAATCTTGCTTTAACTTTAAAGTTTATTTCAGTTAAGAAACCTTTGTAAAAAAATCGTATGCAAAAACAGTAGTTTCACTAAAGTACGTTTTAGGAAAATTAAGGTTTTGATTCTGGCAACATCAACACTTTTTATACTTTTCACATAAGTGATAAGGGATATATGTATGTATATTACTGTGTCATTCCGTTTGCAATTTCTGAATTATCCATTTGCGACCCCATAAAGTAGGGAAGTCGATATAGCCATGTCCGTCTATCCGTCTGTACGTCTATTGAAATCAAGTTTCCGGAATCAATTTAGGCACTACGGACCAGGTGTTGGTGTCAAACTATCAGAAAGAATCCTGAGATGATCGCTATTTAAAATGACTAAGATCGGTTCACCACGGACCTAGATATAGGCAAAATACTGTGACTGCCTCAGTTTTTTTAGAACAAAATCACAAATTTCATACAAAAAATGTAACAAATGAGAAGGTTATATAAGATTGCTAGTTTAGTAGGTAAGCAAAGATTTTTCTGGGTATAAAACGTTTCGGTTGATTAAATAATTTTTGTAAAGAACTGAAAGTAATACCCAATAAATTGGAACCTCTGTTATTTCACTAAACTTAATAATATATTGTTTCAAATTTGTTAAACGCAAACTAAAAACACACAGGCGGTTTTTCCTAAATATTTACTTATAAAACTTAATGGCAACTCTAAATTGAGAGCATCATATTACCGCAAAAATGTTGACGTATTGAGAAATCAAAAGTTATTGAGACATAAATTTTTCAAAATTTTGTTATTTTATCTCTACTATGTTTAACGTTTTAAAGCCCCTAAAAAAGCTGTCTTGGCTATGCGAAGGAAGACAAACATACATACATAAATACTTATGTATGTATCAGATATGTACATACCATGGAAACAGGTAAATGAATGTGTATGGGCAACTTAAAGTATGTTTGAATGAGTTTAAGAGAGAGCAAAACTATTGAAGTGTACTTCCACCATCACTACCAGGTCGGTGTTTTTAGAATTTACACATTTTAACACATCGAAAACAAGTAAAAAATATTTTAGTCATTCTATCTTGATCACATAAAACACCCTATAATGGCCTATAATAGAGCAAATTTTGATTGCAAATGTGTCATTAAACTTCTTCTAAATGGTTGTAATAATTTTCAACACAATTTTCTATGAGTTATAAAAGTAAAGATAATGGTGTAGATTCCGAATTGGACTCATTTATCGAACCTGCGAACAAGTTATAAGCAGTTTTTAAACCGAATTTAACAACATTTTGTAGGTGTATTAAGTTAGACACAAAAAAATTTTAATTTTTCAACTTAATCCCATAGATGGCGCTTAAGTCAAGCTAAATTAAAGCAATTTTTTTGAGCCATGGGGAGTTCAGCGTCTCTAAACTTTTCAGGAGTGAGTGATGTGGGAGAAAATTATGAGGACAGGATTTATACAGACAGCTCCAAAATGGATTATGGTGTAGAGTCCGGCGTCTACTCACAAGGATCTTTGGGCTAATTCCACATATCGTCTGCCTAATGAATGCAGTGTGCTTCAGGCCGAAATATAAGCTGTATATAGGGCAGTCAGGCAGCACTTCTGTCGCTCAATTCGCAACCTACTACGTCGTTACTAGTCAGCAACTATATCGCTTCTAGTGTATAGGCTGGGTCGTCTATCTTATAATACTTTAGTATGGCTCCCTGCGCATAGGACCACTTTGGTCAAGACCGAGAAGACGAGCTAGCTATACTAGGTTCTCTTCTATTTATCTCTAATTTCCCCAGGTATCACAAAGGGACCGAGGAAACGGACCCAAGTGGGCTCCACAACTATCACTTCATTACTTCCGCAGCCGCCTGTTCTACCTAACCTAACCTATCTCTAATTCGGAATCAGTTTCAATTACGCTAATGACTATGAAGAGTGGAATCTTGCGACACTTTTTTAAAATGTAGGGTCTCTAGGGTGGTGTGCCCCTCTTTAGCTTGGAAGCGTATGATCCGGTTGTATAGATATTGATATCGGTCCTAATGGGTCACAAGGTGGTGGGTAAATACGCAAGAAGACTTAAACGGCCACTATCTTAGTTGTGAGAATAGGAAAAAAGGCAGACAGTTTTTCTTCTTCTCTGCGAATGTCTTGTCCTAGCTGTCAGGAGGCACAGATTTCTGGAAAGTTATTTACTAGATGACATTAAAGGGGTATAAAGGTGTAGGTTGAATTGATATTATACTTTAAGTCTTGATCCTGGTATGGGTTATAGAGAACAATACATCTGACGTGTGGAATAGTTATGTCAAAACGGAGGAACTTGAGACTCTACTTGATAGGTTGCAAGTGAAGCAAGCTTTAATTTGAACCAACCAACCTATGGATTCAATTCACAATTCTCTCTTACTGAGTAGAAGGCCACCTTATTAACTTTATAAATAATACTCTACCAAAGATAAGCAACATTGTTGCAACTTTTGTCATGTACGATTTTGATTCCATTAGTGTACAAGTTACGAGCGCCTTTTTCTGGAAGCAGTAATTAATCAACAAATTTGGAATCGGTAATAAAACACAATCTACTTCAGTTTTAAGAAAAAGAGAAGAACAATATTTCCCAATAGATGCCACTTTGGAGCAAGTTAACAGTTTAAAAGCAAAGTCACCTTCCGACAAACAAAAATCACTTTCAACAAGGCACTGATACTACTCGTACTTTAATATGACTCTGAAGCCTGGATACTTGCGAAAGCAGACGAGGCAGTGCTTGGTTTTATGTGAATCGGGATGTAAATGAGCTGTTTGCCGACATTGACATAGTTAGACGTATCGAAATTCAACGTTTACGTTGGCTAGGCCATGTTGTGAACAAAGATGAAGATACTCCAGCTAGAAAGTCATATAAATGCGACCCTGGGGCAAATTATGTATATCATTCGTTTCAAATCGAAATTCTATTCAATCGATCGAACTGTCAATTCTTTGAATATAGGAATTCTAATTCGAATGCCGTAGTTTGCCCCCTGGTGAAAGATCAAGAAAAGACCAAAACTTCGTAGAAGAATCAAGTGCAGAAAGATATCTCAAAGCTTGGTTTTAAAAATTTGAGAAAAAGCGCAGATGATCAAAGCGCCTGGAAATCGATTCTACCGTCGGCTAATTGCACAAACGCTCTGTGATAGCCCATTAATTAGGCAAAATGTTAAAAGAATACTTTTAGTGACAATCAGATTTAGTTTACCAGGCGTGGGTATGCATTTACAAAGAGGATAGGAAAGACCTAGAAGAAATATCTCTGTTCGGACAGGAAGCACACTCTTCGTTGTCATAATACCTGGAATAGCTATGTCAAAATGGGGTTATTTCAGGCCCAACTTGAAAGCTTGCTTGTTATACAAATGGAAGGTTGAACCAACAAGTCATAATATCTTAAGTTAGTGTTGTTTTCTCTGCTATTTCTGGCGTATGTAATTCATTGCCACAGATTTCGCTGTGATGCATTTGTATGGTATTCGAGCTATGTATTTGGGCACACTTTCCCTTATTTTTAAAAAAACATTGTTTTGAGGATATTTCTCTGGGTTTTCTGGCCCATTTTTTAAGGAGCAATATGAAAGTATGAGTTCGCAATGGGTTAACCTGAAAATAATTCTAACCATTAAGGTGAAGGTTATATATGTAGATCGACTTTATGGAGTTTCCCAAACGTTAAACCAGGAATTTAAGGTATTTTATCCATACCGTTTGAAAATGGCATACATTAATAGAAATAGAAATTTTTATTTGCCTTAATACATTAAAAATAATTAAAATATTTAGAACTTTACTAAGTTGAATATTGGAAAGAACGTATTGCTTATGAAAAAAATGAAATAAAAATTGAAAAGAAAGTAAACAAAACAATTAAATACTAATTTTACATATTTTAAAAAATATTTGTCTTGTTCAGCAAAAAAGAAGCTGAGTGAATTAGGTTAGAAAAAAAGAAGGTTTAAAAAAATTCAATTCAGCTCATTGCCATTAACAATTTAGGAAACAATTTACAAAAGTCTCAAACAAAGTATTGCATTTGCCATTACCGATTTTTCAAACTTAGATCTTAATTACTTCTTGATAATTTTGTAAATTAGACTCACCTCCTTCGTATGTTATCCGTTTGATCTTGATACAAATTTGGACTGCTGCCATGACGCTGATGTTTATATGAAGCTAAGGCGATTTGTGATGCTAATTTGGAAGCGGTAACTAAATCTTCACGACTTTTGCTTAAGCTCTCGCTATAGTGATGCATGTTCCACATAAGGCAAACTTAACACACAAATCGCAAAAGTATACCCAAATTTCTTTAGGTAATTTTTTGCATTTTGCCCTAATAAAAAAACACTTCACCGCTCAAGAAAACGTTCAGGAAAATCTGCAATTCAAAAAAAGATAAGACACGATTTTTTTTATAAGTAAATTGTAAGTCTTAATAAATTTATAATTTAATCCCATGTTGCATGGTGTGTATGTTATTTCACTTTTTATTTGGAGAACTTAAATTTTGGTCTGACACTAACTGGACTAATATAAGTTTTTTAGTTTTTAGATTTCAACAACAATAAGTTAGTTCACATAGGTGAATATTCAAAAATTAAAAATTTGTTAAACAAAAAAAATTTTCCCATCCTTAAACTTATCCTTTAAGCATTAAAATTTATCTAAAAGCTTTTCTATTTCTGAGAAATGTTTACACACTTTACATGCAAATGTTTGAAAGAACAAAGGTGTGTAGGTTTGTGTGAAAAGTAACTGGCGTCATATGGATTTTCCAACATAATACATACACAAGCACATACACACTTCCTCTTTCAAATGTTTGTTGTTTTTATTTTAGTCTTTGACCCCTGTATGTTGAATTAAATTATAGAAAGGAAGAGAGTATGGTGAAATAGTTTATTTATGTTTGATTTCCTTGCAATCAGTGCTGCCACCTCAAAGCAAGTTTTTTATACCAAAAGTTCACTGCTATCACAGTACCAGTACCTCGTTTCTATAACTTGCAAGAAGTTTTCGAATCAAGAAATATTTAGAGATTTAAATAGTGTTTTAGTATTAACAGTATGGTCCATATAATTTTAAAATAATGAAAATGAAATTAAACAAAAAATTGCTTTAATTTTGTGGTTCATTTTGTCTTCGACAGGGCAACTAAAAATTTCTAGACCTAAGAATTTCGTACACACAATACAGAAATGAGGCACAAGGTGCACTAATATAGGAAGTAGAGGATGTCTGGTGGCAGATTTATATTTTTAAAATTAAATAAATATTTACACAAAGCCTTATTAAGAGCATTGAACGATGGAATCGAAATGCGGAATTTTTTTTTAAAGAGTTTGTCATGTCATCCCGATGTCGAGTTGAACACCGTGTTCAAAACAGAGCCTTGTATTTTGCGCCACACGTTGCAGTAAATTTGGTTCAATTGTGCTGGTTTCTCGACGAATATTTTCCTCTTAAGCAACAAGAGATTGGGGATTGCCACTATAAACCCTCTCTTTAAGGTAGACCCATTAAAAAATCAATGGGAGATAGATCGGGCGACCTCGGTGGTCATAGGATGTCCTCAAAGCGACATCAGTTTTTCGGGAAGATTTTCCCGAAGCAAATTCATTGAAGCTCTGGCTGTGTGTGAAGTCGCCCCATCCTATTGAAACCACAAGTGTAAAAAGTACGATGGATAAACTCGCAGATTGGCAAAAAGAATTCCGTAATCATACGTCGATAATTTTCACCGTTGACATTCGTCGCCTGGTCTCGAGAATTTTTGAAAATATCGGTCTTATTATCTCGTGCGTGGGTAAGGCACACCAAACAGTTACCCTGGGGCAATGCAATGGTTTTTAATCTTGAATCGAGGGTTGGGGGTTTTTGGAGACCAGTAATGGCAGATTTGCTTCTTGCATGGCCGTATGAGTAAAAATAAGCCTAGCGCTGTAAAAAAATTGAATTTACAGTGCAAAAACGCTCCAACATCGTTTTACAAAAGTTTTTGCTAAAACATTTTTTGTTTTGCTTTACCTAATTGAATTTTGATTTTAGTATCTACATATTTGCAGTTTAATATGTGTTGTTATTTCATTTCAATACAAAAAGTGTAAATAAGGTGCTTGGGAGGTTAGTATGATCTCCGGGTAAAGGCTTAATATTGGAGATTTGTAATGGGCCAAGGTAGATACAGGACCTTTTCTGTTTAAAATAAAAAATTGACGCCATAACACCTTGATTATATTTTTTTGTTTGCGAGTTATGTGCAGAAATTGACTGATTATTACTAGTTTCAATTGGCATGGGTGCGACAATTTTTACTGTGTTCGGGAAATGAGATGGCAGAAAAACTAGCAAAATAAAGGGTGCATTTGTCTAAAGCAAGATCAGTGGATGTTTGTGCTCCACTTTGGTTCTATAAACATAGATTCTGCTGTGAGGGTCGGAGCCACGGAGGTCTGGGTGAATACCACTACATGATTAGGCTCCACTATTTTGTGACGTAGTTAATACACCCAATCTGTTCTGTGTGTACTAAGGATACTAATAACTATATTCTACGTCACTGTTAAGCTCTCCAAATTGGTACTTGTTAAAAACGAAAACCTCTTAAAAGAAGCTATTCGAACTAACTCGAACACATTGATATAGGGCTTTCAGGACCAGTTATTTTTAACTACCTAAATTAAACACCGTAATAACAACCTTTGTTCCCACTGTGCGCTGTTTGTACCCCAATTTCGGAAACTTAAAACCCTTTTAGTTTATTTTCTTAAGTTAATAAAACTTAAATATATGTATATACATACGTAAAAATGAGAACTTACCTAGAATTCTCGGAATTATAATCCAAGTCAGTAAACTGTATTAATAACAAATTGGTAGCAGAGTGGTTAAAAGATAAAGGAAGGATATAACACAAGACAAGCAAAGCAATGCGGCAAAACACTTAAAATTTGTTGTTGTTATTCTTTTGTATATTTTTTTCTTTAAGGGGAAATCAATAATTTTTTAACACACTTTATTTTATTAAAACCAAATTATTATACTAAACTTTTTAATATCTTTTAAATTTTCCTCCTAAGATATCCATTCCACTTTGTACTGGGTGGCCCAGAAAGACCGAAGTGGTGTGAATTCCTTATAACTTTTTTATTATAATTTTTTTCTTCTTTTCTTTTCAGTATTTTGTAAAGAAGACTTGGATAATTTATAATGGAGCAATACACAATTGAACAACGTGCCCAAATTGTTGAAATTTACTTTTCAAATCAACGGTCCATTGTGTTGACTCAGCGTGCATACCGTCGTCAATTTAATGTGCGGGTTGCACCCTCTCAGTCAACAATAAACCGTCTGGTTGCAAATTTTCGAGAACAAGGAGCAGTAAGGAACCTTCCTGGTCCCGGCAGACACCGAACTGTCCACACGGCTGACAATATTCAAGTGGTACAGGAGAGTATTCGGGAGGATCCAGAAACATCAACCAGGAGACGTTCGTCACAACTGGGCCTCTCAAGAACTTCGCTGCAGCGAATTTTGCACACCATAGGATTGTTTCCATACAAAATTCAACTTGTTCAAGAATTGAAACCAACAGATTACCAGCAACGACTTGACTATGCAATTTATTTCCAGCAAAAAGCACAAGAGAATCCAAATTTTATTCATAACTTAATAATGAGTGACGAAGCCCATTTTCAATTAAATGGGTTCGTTAACAAGCAAAACTGTAGGATATGGGCTACGGAAAACCCGAGAGTACTTCATCAACGACAATTGCACCCAGTTAAGTGTACCGTTTGGTGCGGTGTTTCTTCAGAAAGGATCATTGGCCCATATTTTTTTGAAAATGAACAAGGTGTCGCCATTTCCGTCAATGGTGATCGATATCGGGCCATGTTGCAAAATTTTGTAAGGCCAGCCGTGGAAAACCATCCGCAAATATGGTTCCAACAGGATGGAGCCACAGCGCACACTGCGAGGGCCACAATGACTCTTTTACGCGACATCTTTGGTGAAAGAATAATTTCTCGTAACAGCAATTTTAATTGGCCTCCGCGTTCCCCGGATTTAACCGCTCCAGACTGTTTTCTTTGGGGCTATTTAAAAGGAAAAGTTTATGTTAATAAGCCTAGGAGTATTGAGGAGTTAAAAACCAATATTCGAGAAGAAATTAACAACATACCACCGGAAGTTTTGCGAAAGGTCATGGAAAATGTGTTGGAAAGAGCACATTTGTGCGAAGCAGAATATGGCCACCACTTGCGGGATATCATTTTTAATAACTAATCCAAAAATATTCCCCATAAATTTAATGTATTTAAAAAAAAAAAAATTAAAAAAATATCTCTTAAATAAAAAGTTATAAGCAATTCACACCACTTCGGTCTTTCTGGGCCACCCTGTATAACTACAAATTTTCTTGCATTTAAAAGGTTTTATTAGAATTTTTCTTTTAGTTTTTTTTCCTTTTATTGTAAGCAATGCTTCTTTTTTAACTTGGCTAACAAACTGCAAAAAGTAACAATAAAAACAAAAACTTCATAAAGAAAACGAGCTTGATAAACAAATCCACCACGTGAAGAGAGTAAAACTCACCACCGAACAACCGCTTTACAATAAATCAATTACCGTTTTTTAACTTTTGTTATTGTTGTTTCTTTATTTATGTATGACCCGTGGTAAATGGATTTTTTTTTTATTTTTTGTTTAGTGCGCAACATAAAATCGATTTTAGGGATTTTTTTTAAATTTCTTTTATACTTTTAGCAAAGCTTTATACATACATACTTATGTAGAAATATGTAAATTTTTTACAACACTCTCGCATACACACACACTTTTACAGCAAGTAAAAAAATAATTATTTATTGAATTTATTTGGAATTATCTTGGTTTTATACATCTGAAGCTCTCGAATTTGGTTAAAAACTTTATAGAAAATATAATTTTTGTTGTTTTTTTATAAAACTTTTGCATTTATTTCTATAGATTTTTATTAAAGAGCATTTTCTATTCAGCAATTTTTTCACAGAGCAGTAAGAAGAAACAAACAAGCAAACAACACAAACGTAACGAAACCGAGCTCTCAAAAAGGTAGTTAACTACTAAATATATTTTAGCCATCTTGCTGGTACAAAGGAGCGGCTAAATCATTTAGCTTTTTTACCACAAACTCCAACATGCGCATAGTTAAGGTTTATTGCAGTGTTGCCATTAGTTAAATTTTATTGTTAATAAAACTTTCCTTTGTAAAAGCTTTAATTGCCTAAAAATAACAGCAAAATCTTTTTAATAGGTAGTTAAAAACACGATTAATTTTTTTTTTTCAAGTTTTATGTTTTAATCAATTTTTTAAATATTACGACTTGTTGTAAGCCAGTACAAAAAATAAAGAGGTCAAGTCCTCGTTATTAGAGCATTATCGCCAAATATTATATTTTGGTGTGGACTTACAAATTTGAATTTAAGGGAATTTTTAATTTAAGATCGATTTCTGTAAAATATTTTTAGGAGTAGGCTTATTGTTTTTAGTTTTCATGGTTGTTTAAAGTCTTCTTAATCGTCTTTGGTGCATTATTTAAACAAAAATTTATTTTTGCTTAAGGAAAATCGTTGTGGAAAATCTGGTGGATGAAATAATTTAATAAAAACGCAAACAAAGAAGAGGCAATTTTTAAGTATGATTTTATCCTAATTTCTTGAGAAAAAAAATAAAAATATAAACCAATTTGTATATATTTCAATCATATTCATTATCTTTTAGACGTTAATTTATCGAGTTTTTTAATAAAGAAAAAAAAAAGATTTTTCCTCACTTTGGGCCGTTTTTTGTGGAATTGGACGTAAGTAAGTGCATATTGTTCCCCCAAAGTTATCTTTTACACAAAATCAGAGAAGTCAGATAAGATTATTATTGGGGTAATCTTTAATTTTTGTGGGAACCGCACCGAATATTTGAGATGTGGATAATAAAATACTTGAATTTTGTTTAAAAAAAATTTTCAATTAAAATTTTTCAAAAGTATATTCTATAAATTAAATTTAATGACGTGTCCGTGGGATTTAGAAAAACTGGGCGCAAATTATGGCATTCGATTCGAATCGAAATTTAAAAATTCTTATTGAAATTCCTATATTAAAAGAATTGACAACTCCATCGATCGGGTAGAACTTCAACTCGAATCGAATGCCATAATTTGCCCCCCGTATACAATTGAGGGACGTCCGAGCATTAATAACTTGAATAAGACAGCGAATGTTCCAATTATAAATATTTGGATGTTTTAAGGGGCTGAAAATAAAAAATTTAGGCAAAATCTTATTATTTAAAAACGTAGCGTATCTTTAAGACAAAACGCGTTTAAAAATGTCAATAAAATAATATGTTATAACATTGAAAAAATGTGATTGTATGTTTTACGTAAATCGATGTAGAATTTCAAGCACTACATGTGACAAAAATTTGACTACTTTTCTTACACCACTTTTTTAATATAAGTTTCTGAATTTCGACTTTCCAAAGTAAGCTTAAATGGCAACACTTTTAAAGTCTCATTTCCGCTCTTTTCACCGAGGTAGCTTGCCACTTCTCCAAAACTTGTTTTAAATCTGTTTTTAATAATTCACCATGGCTGGCAGTTTTCTTTTCGTTTTTCTTCTTCGTTTGCTAGTTATTGTCATTGTAGTTGTCGTTTGTCCATTTGTCCGGGTGTCTTAACTGTATACGATTTCATGTTACATGTAAAACTTATGTGTTTGTACAAAAATATATACGCTTGTATGTGTTTGCGGGCACATTTGCCAGAGGTAGAAAATTGTAGCCGAAGTTGTGAGCAGAAAAGCCATTTACAAAACTTTAAGAGATATACATATTCCAATTTATTTATTATTTTAATTTAAAATACATAAAAAAATGTGAAATGTTTTTAAAAAAGTTTTATTAAAATAAATAGAAAACCAAGGCACATTCAACAAGGTAAACCCAAAGCGAATTCAAAAAATTCGCCCTCTGCATTTCCTTTTTGTGTTTGAACGGTGGAATGTAAGAAAAATTAAAAATTTCATATAAAATTAAATTTTTATAACGTTAAAATGTCAAATTGATTTTAATTAGTTGGGCTCCCTGGTTAAGTGTGCTCTGATTTTAGTATTTACTGTACGTCTTGGGGAGACAAATTCATGTCTAGACAAATGTCAAAATCCAATTAAAAAAATCCCGTATTTTTATACTGGGTTTTTTATATACTGAGTTTGACGTTTGTTTAGGAATGAATTTGTCTCGTCAAGACGTGCAATGATTATTGGATTTATTCAAAAGAATTTTTTGACAATAGAATAGAAGTTATAAATTGCAGTCGTTGATTTCTCTTCTCAATATGTATTTAAAAACAGATAAATTTATGAAAAAATATATTTAACCTTAACCTTAATTATATTTTATTAATGGAAAGCTCATTTTAGAGTCAATTTAAAATAACGGTTGTTAATCAAAAAAACTTAAACATAACAATAAATATATATGTATGTAAATAATATGGGTAAATTGTTATCAAAATTTTTTTTAATGACAAACAATTAACTCTCTGGCAACCTTGTGTTTAAATGCCAATGTATCTGTATTTACGGTTTTTTGCTCTCGCTTAAATCCGGTTTGGAGCATAAAGAACTTACAATAACAACAATATTAAAAAAGCACCACAATTTCAACCACCAACTAGTAAGCCAGCCATGTTAATAGTTCCATAAGTTTGCTGTTGTAAAAGCAGCGTTAAGATAAACAATAAACGCACAGATACATAAGTTTAAAAAAATCTTCGTTATTGTATCTTACCATAGTTTAATGTGGTTAATGGTGTATTCAGCCTTGGGTGGGAGAGTAAGGGCCCCTGAAAAAATATATGTTTATGAGTACTTTTGAAAAACTTTTTAAAATCAAATTATTAAACGGAATTTTTAAGTTAAATTTTGTATTTTGTAACTTATCAAAAATTAGTTGAAAATAATAACAAATACTTCTAACAAATGAACAATTTTAAATTAAAACTAGATTTTTGATTTATTTTGGTAAAAGAAAAATGTATCAACAATTTGTTTTATAAGGATATATGTATGTGCTGGACTATTATTATTATATTTAAAAAAAATATTTCTAGACGAAACCCAGTAAAATATTTTTGTATTTAAATAATAAGCCCTCATTATTTTTATAGGTTACAAAGTAATAAGGTCTTTACAACTGAATAATGACCTTTTGGTAAAGGTTTTATTTTTAACACATCTAAGTTAATATGCAAAAAAAAAAGATTATGAAATAGACAACAACAACAGTTTTTCTATGAGGGAGTTTTCACTATTTTGATACAAAAAATCCCGGCGTATTAAACTGACACATATGTATATTAATAAACAATATTTAAACTTAACAAAAATAAAAACAAAATGGGACCTTCACATCCTTGCGGTGGAGAACACCTTAACAAAAACCCCCGTGTTGAATTTTACATACCTGTACCATATACTTAGCCCCCACTACTTAAAGGTTGTCCGTACGCAGCATAATAAGTTTGTGATGCCCACTAATACATCTTTATTTTTATGCATATTTGCCTTAACCAAAAATGAAAAAAAAACATATTTTTTATTATCTTTTATTTTAATGCTTATTTCTCTTACATTTTCTTAATTGTTTATTTTATCGCTTACATGTATCTTTCAGTCTTCATTTATACAAATTACAAACAAAAGACAGATGGACGGACAAATACATTTATCAAACACTTGGTCAATTTTAAAGCACACTTGCAAGCAATTAAACACTTTGTGAAGTAATAAAATATGCAAATAACTTGAAAAGTTATTTTCTTTTGTATACAACCCTTAAAGAAAATAGGTTATAAAAAATAAAAAAATTTTGAAAATACATATTATTTTTTTTAATGCAAATTAAGAAGTTTTTACGACTTAATCTGTTTTAAGGAGTATAGAGATTTTTATTATATAACTGGTAATTTGGTTGAAGCCTAAAATTGTTAAATATAAGATATGTAATTTGACAGAAAATACAAGCGAAAAGGGTATTCTTAGTTTCATTCCCAGTTTCAGCAAGAGAAATTCCATTTAAAACGACCCAAAATGGGGAAAACTCGTTTTCTTCTTTTTTTTATATATCGATTAATTGACGTCTAAAAAATAATGAAATATTAGAAATATAAAAAAGTTGATTCATATTTTTTTTTATTTATTTCAAAAGATTTTTAAATGATTACACACTGAATAATCGGCTCTCCTTTTTTTGCCTTTTGACTAGGGTATCCACTCAAACAATAATCGCTCGATAAATCGAACCAATTTTAATCAATTAATCGCTCGAGTAAGAGAAATTGCAAATTTCGATTAAAGAATAACTCGAAAAATGTACGTCGATTAATCAACTACAAGAGTAAAATTAATTTTACGCTTAGTTGTCCTTGTTTTTACTTTATGCTGCCTCGTTAAGAATAATAACAAAAACGCGCGTAACAAAAATACGTTCAAAAGTATTTTTGGGAGACCCTTTGGAGACCCTACGAAATGGTTATATACAATATTTTTGATTGTTATTGGTAGGAAAGCCGAATTAGTTATGTCGGTATGTTTGCCTGTTAAAATAACTTTTGAAATAAGTACCAATAAGGTTCTACGGATCCCTTTTTAATACAAACATTCTTATTAATTAAAAATGTTCATTAGAAAATGTCTAACACAACAAAAGCTTGCAAAATCAGTGGAAACTTTCAGACAACTGTTGCAAGTGGAAAAAATTAATCAATTGGGTACAATACGAGCGAAAGCCGAGAGACGTTGACAGCTTCTTTATGCCCTAATTTAGCTTAACAAAAGAAAATCGTTCTGGAATCGAAAGCGTAAGTGCCAGTATGTGAATCTCGGCCAACCAGCTTTATCAACAACATAGTTTTCTTAAGAATATTTTTTCTTGTAAAGTGTCAAACACGATTAAAAACATTTTTGACCCGTTCCCAAACCTATTTTACAAACATGATCTTAAAGTCAAAATTGTCCTAAATTTAAATTTGTGCAATCACACCCGTCACAGTCTTCAAGTGGTCAATATGAGCAGAAATCATATCCTTTTAGTGTGTGCTTACTTAAATGCTTAAAAACATGCAATTTTTGGGAAAGTGAGTAAAATTGTCACACCCGTCACAATGGAATTGTCTAAATACGATATAACATACACACACAACTACAAATTTTTACAACTTAAATTTATAAGCTCACAGAAACATGCGTTGATATAACAACTACAATCAAATATTTGTTCATATCAAACAACAAAATGTCTAAATAAAAATAAATATGTATAAAACTAGGCTTTTAAAATCCTTACACATACACAAAGAATCATAAAAAGATGCTTAAATATTTTTAATATTTGAATAACTGTTAACATGAACAAGTCTGGTGAGTTTCCCAAAACTTTCATAAAGGTGGTGTAAGTTCTTGTAAGTTGTGTTTTAGTAAAAACAAAAAGAATAAACAGATGGTGAATAAACAAGGCACCATGGTGGATAAAGAGTAAAGTTAAATTCAACAGTTAGGCTTAAAATATAAGCACAAATAAAATGTTAAATGTTTTGTTTTTGATGAAGAAAAATTAATTTATGCAATTTCGATGAAATTTTTTATATAAATTAATTAAAATAAATAAAAATTTATCTTAATTTATAATTATAAATTTTGTTTATTAAAATTTTATCAAAAGTGGTCTGATTTTTTCTCCTTTTGAAAAAGGTTAGCTTAGTTTAGGTTGCGTTGGGTGATGATAAGAGTACCCTCTTATACACCAATATTCGGAGACCTTCGGGTTTCAATGTGCATCCCTTCATGGAAAAAGTAAGAAAACATAAAAATAAGACATTAAGTAAAGAGGAAAATTGTGTTATGCGTTTGTATTTACGTTTTTAGCAACCAAATTCTTGTCTAGCTGTACGTCCATTTAATTGTTGTGATCGCATTTTTAAAGATTTTAGAAATGTAATTAATAATAATAATAATTATTTCTTAACTATTGGCCGATGAAGCTCTACTCCCTAAGTTCAGGTAAACTCCGACGTAAAATGCTCGTATGACAAAATAGTTGTGGAGTGGGCTATAATCCGTTCGGTCATGACTAGCTTTGTTGTACAAAAATTCTATTTAGCCACATAAAAATTATTGTTAAACTTTGACTTAATTTGCAAAACCATTATTTATAAGGCCCTTCTTTAGCTGCATAAGAACTATCGCTATCAATAACTATGATTTGACAGCTAAAAATGTCAAAACTTGTTGACTTTCCTATACAGCAAGGTTTGGCATTTAACGCCTAAGACCCCCTTCAGATTGTGGAAATTTACTTAAAAAAATAAATCTATTCTCAAAGTTCAAAGATCACTTCGTCTATTTTACAATCATAATAATCGACTAAGTGGGCAAGCAATTCATGAAGCTGTTGATTGTTTATGCTTCAAAAAACAAGACACTGCGTAGTGCGCTTTGCACGTTGACAAACTTTTGGTCCTTATTTCTTTGAAATGGACAAGGTAATGCCCTAACGGTGAACAGCGAAAGCTTTCAAAGCATGCAGACTGCTAACTGTTCGTCACTTCCAGATATTTCAGAATGGTATACCTGGGTGGTTAGATAAAAGATTTAACCATATCCTTTAGTTTGTACAGAGTACAAACTCACCATGCCTTCTTGTGTTGTTTTTTTTTGTGTATTTTTTTTTATAAATAAGAAGGTGTCTGAAGTTACGTTGGTTCATTTTTTATTGGTTATCAAAATAAAACCATTATTTCTAAAATTATTAAAAATTATATTTAATTTTAATCTTCCAAAATACCAACACTAATTTGAAGTCGTGCAAAACTAAGAACGATCCCTCAATTTTCTAAAGAATGCAAGGAAAAGTTAAACAGGTAAAAGACAACAGACTTTCTGGATTCTTACATAAATGAACATTGAAAAAGATTTGGTAAATAAAGATGACTCATTTTCCAGAAGATAGACCACAAGCATGAACACATGCGTGCAAGTGCGCCGCAAGTGTTACGTGCTCAGAAGATAAAAAGTAGTTCATATTTTAAGTATATGTTTGTGTGTTACGACAAAAACTTCTTGGCAGACCATTTCTAACATTGGGTATTAAGCAGCACAAGACCATCGGCTATAATCGATTTAAGCCACAAATTCAAACAAGTTTTAAATTCTTTTAATGTTTAGCAAACAACTAAAATATAGAACTGGGAGAAAAGAACACTGTAGGAAAAGATAACTTTTTGAAAAGGTAACGTAAAGTGGTAAATTTGTTAAAAAAGATAAATAAGTAATTTGTTATTTATTTATTATAAATATTCAAATGTTCAAAATATCACAAAAAGAAGTAAGTAAGAATTGTTTAGTCGGCTAAGCGCGACTGATACGAGTAGGTATTTATTGGGATTTTATAATACTAAATGAGGGAAGTACATAAACACAATAAAAAGTTTCATTGTTTCAATTAAATTTTTAATTAATTTTGATCTTTTTTATTAACAGCGTGCATAGTTTTTATTTAACGTATACATTCACTAGCGCAATGAAATTATCTCAATGAACTTGTACGATGAGTTCGTAACAAACATTAAGGGAACATGTTTTGTTGAATTAATAAGTATTTTAATCTAATTTAGTGAACCTGTACATTAATCCAATGAATGAACTAATGCATGATGTTAATAAACTTTTAACCTTAATTTAATGAACGTTTACTTTGACTCAAAAGACTAAGATATGGTTTTAATGAATTTATTGTTAAACTAATGAACCTATACATTGACTCAATAAACTTATACATTGTTAGAATAATTCTTTCCTTTGGATTTAATGAGCCTATACATTGATCAAATGAATCTATACATTGTTATAATAAGCTGTTACCTTGGATTTAATGAACCTATACATTGACATTATATTAATAGAAAAATATTAATGAATCAAAGTTAATGAGGTTCATTCATTGGTAAATATTTTGTTTCAGTACATTTCCAGATGTGCGTATGGGTGCTTAGGTCTACCCTGGAACAATACTTATAAAATAAGACAATTTTATATTTATTTGGGTGCTTACATGCGGCAATTAGTAGTTTTTGGACCGAAGGTCAAGAAATATCCTAAAATATTTCCATATTTATTTATTTAAAAATTAAATCCGTAAGATGGGTTTAATAATTTCTGGGTAAAGGCTAACTAATGAACCCATATTTCCAAAGCTTTGCTGCCGAAGTTTTGATTTAAAAAAATTATTCTGCATGGCTTATAACTTCCCTTATGGAATTTTTTATGCAATTTTAAGTGAATTCTGAAAGTAGAGCTTATATAGACTTAAAGGAAGTGGCACTTCCCAGTAAAAAGTTCATATAGTTGGGAAATATAAATAAAATGCAAGAAGTGCTTTCTATTAAAACTGATGAGCTCGGAGCTAAGAATTTTATGCCTCCATGTGATATTTTTAGTAAACCACAAATTTTACAGAGCAAGAATCAGACACTCATGACAAACACGGATATAGACACTATAGAGTAGTGGTTAGTGAGCTCTTAGATACAACCTGCCTAAGCCAAAGCTTACTGCCCGCTAAGCTTACCCTTCGATCATACTGGCCTTGATATTCTACAGTCATTTATGATTCTTCCATTATCTTTTCTAATGAAAGTTTTAAAAAGTTCTTTTAACAAAGAATTAATTTTTTTCGGTGCATTTGAATAGTTTTCCTTTTTTTATCATTGAGATCTTTAAGCATGAGTCAACATGTTGGTAGTCAATAACTCTTATTTAGATAGTAAATAAAAACAAAAAGCAACAAATTATTAATTTTTGTGAACGATGTTATCCCAGTAAAAAAGTGTAAGCACTAAAAATAAAATGGTTCAAATAGAGAACTCTAAAACGCGATTGATTTTGAATTGACTTTGAACCTAAGAAAAAGTAAGTTACAAGTTCATTTATTTATTTTTAAATATTTTATTTGTTTTGAGTTTTACATGGTCTAAGACAAAAACAAAATACCGAAGGCGAATTAATTTACCCCTTTATTTCCTAAAACGTAACGCCTTAAAACAAAAACAAATGTATGGAAAAGTTTTTTAAATTTTAGTTTTTTTCATACAACTGTTTTTGTTAATTTGCCCTAACCTTGAAAACATTTATTATTTAAAAATTAAACATCTATGTTTGCTGGGATATACAAATGTTTTTTGTACAATTTATGATCAATGTATTGCAAAAGTGTTTCCGGGGGACGAGTACTAATCGGGTTTTATATGTACACAACACGAGTACCTACAAAAAAACAATACAAAGAGAGAAAGATAAAAGAAAAGTAACAACAACAGCACAGGCGTATACACGTTTTTTAAAATAATAAACACAGTTAAAAAGCACCCATACACTCTCACAAATCATCCTCTCTCTTTGGGCAACACTGTTTATGATGAACAGGTAGCAAAATGTACCACAAATATGTATAAAAAAAACCATTTGCACATATAAAAAGGTGCATATGTTTGTGTGCTTTCTTTTAAAAAGGGTAATTTTAATTTTTAGATCAATAAATTGAAGTCTATCGGTTGCGGTCCAAAAGTTCAATAAAAAACTCAAAGCAAGATGATTTTTAAACATGCATAAAATGATACCTAAATACATATATATGTGTAACGATATACATAGTAATGTTATGCAGGTAAAATATTAGTTTTAAAGTGAAGATCACGACAAAATGATATCTTATTCTATTATTATGAGACAAGGACGTAATGTATAGCACTATCCAACAGCATTTATTCAACAAAATAGTGGCAATTTAGTGCTAAAGGACACGTTAAGTAGAACATTTTTGTAAACTCCAGCTGGTCTGAGTTTTAATACCCTTCACATAAGTGATCAAACATATTCCTAGAATATATTTACCCCCTATCCCCATCACCTAAGGGGGTTGCCATACAAAATTTACAAAAATGAGGTAAAAACGCCCCAGAGTCGGCCTTGGAAAAATAAAGTGTACGACCGACCCCCATTAGTTTTCCTTTCCAAACTTATTCCTAGAACATACTTACCCCCTATCTCCGTCTCCTAAGACGGCTTCCATACAAAGTTTGGGTTTAAATCCTCCCTCTACAGCTTCCAGGGAGCCTGTGGATAGGTAATATGAGAAACTGACCCCAATTAATTTTTCCTTGCAAACATTTACCTAGAGCATAATTACCACCTATCTCCACCCCCTAAGGGGGTTGTCATACAAAATTTGAAAAATATGGGTAGAAACCCCTACAACTTCCCCGTGGTCACCCTTAGATGGTTAAAATATGACTTTGACCCCTTTTTAAAAATAAGAAATATTTCATTTAAAAAATTTGCAAAATAAAAAAACATAGAAGGTCGGGGTTTCGAAAGGCCAATGTGAAGGGTATAGTATATAAAATTCGGCACAGCCGTTCTAACACTTGGGTCCAAGAAGCCTATGTACCAAATGAATAAAATGCTGATGGTAAATGTATAAGATAACTTCTTAATATCAGAGCTGTATTGAAGAATTTAATGGGAATTATTTTTATACAAAGTCTTAACCTTCTAGCACTTTCCTTCTTTATGAGTAAATTTTCCCTTTATTAAAAAAAAATAAAAAGGTCATTTTGTAAAAGGCGTATGATTAATATTCGTAAATTGTAACGAGTATACTCAAATAGATTTACAACTCAATCATTATTATTATTACATATTATATTTATACATATGTATGTATATGTATATATCCTTTTTTTGAGAAAAGACAAAACGTTTTTTCCGACACTTACTGAGGGAAATGCTTTTTCTTTCAAGGTATGTAGACTTACTCCCAGTGATGATGCCATTCTTGCATCATTAAAACCACTGTTAGCACATAAAAATAGGGTAAAAAAGAGTAAAAATTAAAAAAAAATTTAGGGTAAACAGGAACCAACCAACAGTACTTTTTGATTAAACGAACTTAAGATTTAGTGAGCATTGCATTTAATGAAGAAAAACTTTGTACTCGGTATAACGAACAAATGTAAACTTTAGTAAACATCACAATTGTTTCTAAAAAAATTACATCAAAAAGAATGTAAACAGAAATGTACAGTTAATTTTCTTCTTCTGCGGATGGTTCACTTAAGTATCATTTAAGATGCAGTTGTGTGTAGGATGGAAATGCTTAACCAGCTTTCAAAATATTTTTTTGTATTTAAGTTTTTTCTGACTTTTTTACTTATATTTTTATGAAATATTAACGTTATTTTAATATTATAGTAAAAAAATACTTAATATATTTCTGTTCTCGATACTGCCTGTATTCGTGTACCCTGAATAAATAATACAGTAGTTTTCCTATTAAACGAACCTTCGATTCTGCGAACACCGCATTTAACGAACACACAAGTTTGCTCCATTGAGTACCTTATATAGCGAACAAAACATTTTTTTGTGCTCAATTTAGCAAACAAACAAGATTCATAATTTAATAATCAAAACAAAGTCTTAAAAAAATGCGGGAAGTACAAACTGTGAATTTAAAAAAATGGAACGCCGTGAAACAAGGCGAATTTCCAATAATAGGGAAACAACTTTTTTCTTGGTTTCTACGACAACGACATTCATCCGTGCCTGTTTCTGGCGCAATCCTTCAATTCAAGACCAAAGCAATTGATAGAAAGCTTTATAGGAGAGGTTTCAATGTAAGTTACGGTTGGTTGTCTAGACTCAAAAAACGGTTTGACATAAGTCTTTTAAAATAAAGTAGATGAAAGTCTTCTAATAAAAAGATGTTAAACCTTTCAACAGGAAACTGCAGCAAGTTATTTTAGAACATAACTTACAATTGGCTGTTATTTATTATGCCGGTAAAGCTGGTATTTTTTGTAAAGCATTGTCATTGACATCTGCACCAGGCATTTAAGTTTCCAAAGATAATTAACACGGCCCTTGTGTGAAGCTGATTGGAGCAACAAATAAAACACATGGATGCTTTCAAAAGTTTCGCAATTTGTATCAAATGGGCCAAACAAAATAATGTTGCTTTGTCAACTTTATTGCTTTTAAGAGAACTTCCGGAAGATGCCACAAAACAAAATTTTTTTGTTAAAAAAAAAAACAAACATTACTGGACAAATTTTTTATGCAAACTTTTCAAGAAAATTGAAAATGAATTTAAACCTATTTTATATTAAAATTATTTTAGGTTTTATGCTACCAGTGTAATGAATTGTAACTTTTTTAATTTTTTTCAATATTTTAAAAAGATCTCAAAACATTTTTAAAAATAAACGATAAGTAATACAGTTTTATTTATTTATTTGTTCATAACATGGGTACAAGGCATAAGTATGGCATATAACGAACTTTTCAGTTTAACGAACAGGCCTGATAAAGTACTCTTTCGTTAAACCGGAAAACTCCTGTAATTATTTTCTAATAAACTCAGAGTTAATAAAAATCTGGCAACCTTGCTGACTAATATAAAATTATATTTTTAAGGGTTGACCAGCGCCGTTATTTTGAAATACCCTTTTAAATGTTTATTTTAAACGCTTTCGTAACCAACTAATAATTTAATTTTTAAGTCTTTTATAATAATGGAAACTAAAAACGGTTTTTGCTCATATTTTGCAATCATTTTATTTATATAATTTATTTATGCAAATTAAGAGTAAATATTTTTTTTCTTCTGAAATTAAATCATATATCTTAATAATACTTTAATACATTTTAATGAAATATATATTTTTTTAAATACAATAAAACTACTAAAAATAAGCATTTATTTAATTTATTTAATTTATTTAAAATTGAAATTTATTTTACGATTTTTATAATTTTCACTTCTTGTAATTTTAATAATAAAAATTTAGTACCTTTGGCACTTAATTATGTATATATAGATATAATTTATTTAGTATACATAGATTTTAGTATAAAAAGAAAGTTAAAAAAAAATAAATAAGAAATTATAATAAAAATATTTTAGAAAAATTTAAGGCGTTTCTACTCAAATTTTGGTTCCACAAATTATCTTGTTCATCTGTGTATTGCCAATACAAAGTGACAGCAGATATCAAGATACGCCATTCAATTTGTACGAATAACACGGCATTCAGACTATGTTACTTGTAAGACGTTACTGTAACATGTTACATTTATTTGTAGGCGAAGGGAGTAGAGGAGGCAGAGATGTTACAAAAGTAACATGATTTTTGTTTTTCATGTTACTTTTTGACGTTTTCGTTTTTTCTTTTATTTATTTTTTTATTCTCTTTCGTATATGCCATTATGATGACAGTCAAAACGTTCAAGAAGAAGAATAAACAACGAAACCAAAATATAGAAAAGAGTTCGTAGTAACATAATGTAAATGCTTGAAGTTTTTGGAAGTTACTTTAAAACGAAATAAGAAAAGTAACATAGTCTGAATGCCGTGTTAGAAAGATTTTCGATTAGAATCGAGTTACATAATTTTATTATTTACTTATAATAAAAATTAACTAAGAAGTCTTATGTGTAATTATATGGAAATTTAGAAACGGAAAATTGTTTATAAAAAAATCCAAAATAATTTGTTTTTAGTGTTTTTAATAACGTTTAATGGCTATTGAGACGTAGTTTAAGAAACGTTCACATTAAATAAACTTTGCGAAAAAAAAACTTTAAAATTTCATATATTGTTACCTAAAACGCAAACAATGCTATCTTTGCAATATTTTTGAAATTTTAGAGGTTTTTTATAATTAATGATTCATTACAAGGTGGGGCAAAAGAAATCGCCCTACTGGAAATTGCTGTTATTTTTGAAAATGTTGGCCGCCATTTTCAAATCTTTTTTGACATTTGTGAACTAGACAGATGTAAAATACAAGTGAACCAGCCATGGAGCGATACATTCCCCAAGTACCCGGAATAATTGTGTCTATTTTTTTGAGTAACAATGCGTCTGTGGTGTTGGCGCAGCTTTCCCTGTCATCCGGCACCGACTGCGCACACACTGTGCCGTTTGGCCACCAACCTTGTTGAGTATGAGACCACACGAGATGCCGCCAAGAGTGGCCGGCCCCAGAGCTCCTGTTTGCCGAGAATATCGCCGATGTTGGCGAGGATGTCGAGCTGTCGCCAGAAACACCGACCAGACGCCATGCCCCGCATTTACCTATCAGCCGGTCGTCCCTAAGGCGAATTTTGGTCAAAGACCTGCCCATGTTCCCATACAAAGTCCAGTCCGTGCATCAGCTACGGCCTGTCGACCGCCAAACGAGTGTTACCTACGCCCAAGCCATCCTCAATCTCAAAGCCGAAGTGGACGATTTTTCGGCCAAATCATAATGAGCGATGAGGCTCATTTCCACCTTTAGCGGGTACGTGAACAAGCACCGAAAATCCACGATTGATGCACAAGGAGCTATTACATCTGCTTAAAGTGACTGCATGGTGCGCTGTTCACGCTGGATGAGTCATCGGGCCATTTTTTTCGAGAAAGCCGCTGGTCAAACGACAAAAGTTTGCGGTGCGCGCTATAGGGCCATGTTAGCCGAGTTTTTTCTGCCGCAATTGAATGAATTAGAACTGAAGAACATCTGGTGGCAACAGCCACAACCGATATTCTGAAGGCGGCGTTCCTGGGTCGCCTCATCTCTCGTTTTGGAGATTTACATTGGCCTGCAAGATCACCCGATTTAAACGTTCCAGATTTTTTTGTGGGGTTTTTTGAAGTCTCGTGTTAACGTAAACAAGCTTGAGACCCTGGAAGCCCTAAAGGACAACATTCGACACGAGTGTGAGAATCTGTCGCCCGAAGTTCTCGCCGAAGTGATTAAAAATTCCATAAAACAATCAATTGTGACGGCGCCCATTTGGCCGATATCATCTTCTCGACTTAACCCATAAAATTCTAAAAGGTTCAAATGAACAAAATCAAAAAACAGAATTGAATTGAGAGCCAAACAAAATCGTTTGGCCCACCTTGTAGATAGGGAACTCGATTTTGCCATGTCGGTCCGTTGGTCTGTGTTTCTATTGAAATCATGTTTCCGAAGTTAATTTCAGTACTACGAACCAGATATTGGTGTCAAACCATCAGAAATATTCCTGGGATTGCTATTTAAAACCAGCAAGATCGCTAAATTACGAACCGAGATAAAGGCAAAATAATAGGATTATCCAGTTTTTTTAGGACAAAATCCATACATGAGAAGACCCAGGACAAAACGTGTTTTTTTCATTTTTTGAGAAAATGGGTTTTAATTCGTTTGCATTAATTTTGGCTTAGTTCTATTAAAAAATCTCATTTCTTTAGTAAAGCTCGTTTCGACAAGTTAAAAAAGAAAAAAAGATTCGATTTTGAATCTTTAAGTCAGTTTTAACTGTTTGCGTTTCAGGTAACGTTATGTAAAATGTTTATACTTTTATACTGATTCTATATGTTACATTTGATTTATAATCTCGGTAGTTTATGTTTAGTTTTAATAAATATTTCTTTAAGAATTTAGTTCTTTATTTTTTTTTTTTTTTTTGAAGGAACGTCTGGTCACTGTCCTGCACAATCACAATATTTAAATATTGTTATCGGTTTATTATAATGGATTTACTTTAAGGAATATATATTTTACTTTCTTCTAATTATAATTTCCCTTTATTAAATTTAGTAGCTATTTAGGTAAGTTATGTGTTTATCTAGTATTTGCTAAAGAAATTAAAAAAAAAAGTTTATTTTAGTTCGCCATATTAAGTACGAGTTATGTTTGTATATATTTGGAGGGGAGTGAGGTTTTATTATGGATTTTCCTGATTGTATGAATGTGATGAAGAAGAAGAAGAAGACCTTTGGCCACCATTAGTATTTGAATTAGTAGGTAGTGTTTGTTGTTGCTGTAGCTGTCCAATTTCATTGTCATCATCACTAGAGTCAACAATATTACGTAAAGTTAAGGTATGAAAATCATTTAAAGTCTGTTCAAATAAATCAATAGTTGGCTGATCAGCGGTTGCTATAACGCGCTGTGTAGCTCCCAATAAATCTTCAGCAGCACCCAATAACTCACGACTACCTCTTTCGCGTGAAATATTAATACCGCCAGAGCCATTGGTCCCCAGTAAACCATTGCCACTTAATAAACCCAAACCATGATTAGAGGTCATTGAAGCAGATGCAGTCGTTGTGGCAGTGGTTGCCGTTACCGGTGATGTTAGCAATGCATGTCTACGAGTAGAATCACTTAAGCTAAGCTCACCAGATGTTACTGGATTCATTTGATTGTGAGTTGTATAACGGCCATAGGCATTCGGCGGTGATGAATATGATGAAGATGATAAATTATTGCCACCTGAACGTGTTAGTTCATCGGCATGGGCTAGTGTTGAACCTATAATATCACTGGCAATACGTAGTGCAGCATCTGTAGCGGCAGCTGTCGATACAAATTCACTGGGATTGCCCAATTCAATGACATAACCACCCAAACCACCGTATGATAAACGTAAACGTCCTTGAGGATTGTTGGGTGATGTTGGATCGTTTGCAGAATGATTGCGTAAAATAGGATTTTCAATAGACTCCAAGTCACCTTCGTTTAACAATTCGCCACTGCGATATCTATAAGTATAAGAGATTTTAAAAATATACCAGTAAGTGCTGTCAAGTTAATTGTTAGTGCCAATAAGTTCAATATAGTATCTCGTGTTTTCGAATATAAAAAACCTAAAAGTAATCGGAGAACAGCAAACTAAGGGATCTGAAATTTTTACTAAATATTGAGCTTATGTCTATATTTTGGAAACAAATATTATGGCATTCGATAGAGTCCCAGAGAGGTGCATCAATGTCTTCTATAATAAAGGCTACTGCTGCGGGAATGCCAGCAACCGGGCTCTGCTTTAAACTTTCGAGGAAATTAAGGTTTAAACCTTACCATGTTGGCCTGGAGTTAAACCAAAGGAAACTTTATTGTTTGGCTAAAATGGTTGTACGTTTATGGCAATATTACTGAATTACTGTGATTGCCAACGAAAAGGATTGTCCTACGATCTGAAATTTTTATAAGATCAAGTAAATCCTACGATTTTTTTAATTGCAGACTAATAAATAAAAAGTTCCAAATAGTGTAAAGTACGATACGGTACGGTTTCCAATGAAAGCACATGGCGCAGTGGCAGCTACATAAACGGCTTGCGCACAGCGTAGTCACTTTACGAATACTTTTAACAAACATGAGTTCGATTAAACATAAGAAAGGAAGGTCTCCAAAAGGGATCGTGACTCTTCGTTTAAAGAGTCCTCCAATGGGAGAAGAGGATGACAAAGAAGAAGACGAAAAATGTATTTCTTTATTAAAAGAAATTTCACAACTAAACTTAAGTAAGAATCAAAAAAATTAAAATTTGTTTTAAAAACATTAAACAGTTTGACAAAGAAAACAAAAAACATATTTTTAAAGTTTTTATAAAAACCTACCGGTTCTGACGACTCTGATAGACTTGGGCAGCAAAATTTGAATCTGTTGTAACCGTATTACCCTCAATGCGTAGACCAGCTACACCTTTTTTGGGTATCGTTGCCAAATCGCGTTTAACACGACGACAGCGGGCCGGTTCATTTTGACGTTGTTGTATCATTGCATCAAAATCAACGATGTACACATAACCGGCCACTAAAATTGTGCAGGAACGTTCACCTTTTTTAAAGGCCTCCTCTAAGTCCTGGCTAGTGCGATCATCATATTGCCACCAACCTTTAAAAAGAGATATTAGAATGGAAAACTATAGAGAAGGGAAAAATATTTAGGGGTTGTTATGGATTAAATTTTTATTGGAATTGTAATACATATTAATTGATTTTACAAACTCTTAAACCATTTGTTTTGATACAAATTATAAATACTTTGAAATATGGATTAAAATATTTCTTTTTTTTCCTTTTCAAATTAATTCCATGAACACCCTAAATATTTAAGTAGAAATAGGGAAGTGTTTTTAAAAAATAACCAAAACAATTTTGTAGTTTTAAATAACGTATGAAAATATAAATTTTATTGAAAATTATTAAAAATAATTAAATATTTTTGCATACAAGCTTTGCAAATATATTTGATTTTCGCAAGAACATGATTACAATCGTATTTATGCTTAAAATAAAAAAAGGAAACAATTCAAATTATAAAAGTAATTATAATGACAAACATAATGCAATTATAGGTGGTGCTATCTAAGTAGCTGATCATCAGCTGACATTTTTTAAATGACGGAAAATCATTTATAAAAAATTTAACTTTTAATCCTTTACAATTTGCAATCATCTTTTATAATTGACCATTTTGTGCAACTAAGGCAACACTTATTAAATTCATTGTTGTTAGAAGGGACTTTTTTTTTATTAAAATCAGTGCTGCCACCATTGAAACTTATATTTACCTGACTTTAAATTAGCGTTTTTTTTTATAAAAAATAGCAAAATTTATAACAAATAATTATATATAATAACTCAAAATATTTTATATTTCTGAAATTTATGAAAAACCCCGACTTAAAAGCATTGCAGAAAATGTAATTTAGAGGAAAAAATTTTAGTTTTTTAATAATCATATAATATTGCCAGTACATTTTTAAATGATGCCAATGATAACAATAGAACGGGTTTTCGCCCTTTATTTCCCCCAGATTTAAAAAATCATTCAACACTACACCTAAAAGCCACTAGAGCAACACCTTATACCTGACATCGAAAATTACACCCAATTAAGGTAATTACGGAATGGCTAAGCTGATTTTAATAGGGTTTCTTTCTGCGATTTCTTTTTGTAGTTAGAAGGCCGGCAACGCCTTTAAACGGCAAGCCATTGGCTCTACAAATTTTACGTTTGCGATAGGGCATTGTTTGAGGATATTGCACCATATTTTGAAAATCCACTGTATACAAAGTGCCACAGATTTGTAGATCATAAGTAAAAGAATTAATAGCATTTGGATTGTTATAATTCGCCTCCCCTTCATTACTTTCGTCATCCTCATTATCATCATACTCATCATCATCATCGTTATCATCAAACTTTGCCTTTAAATGCTTTTTAGTTTCATCTTTTAGTATGCCTTTTGTTTGTAATCTTTGATAAGCTTCTTCAATTTCAGAGGCACTACGCTTTTCATAGGCCCACCAGCCACCTAAATATGAAGGGGAGGGATTAGGAAGATGGGCATGAACAATTTAAAGCAACAAAAAAAAAAGGAAAATACTTTCAAAACTACAATAAATTGAATTGTTTATTTGAAAAAAGGAAAGAATAAAGGAATAAAAATGGTAGAAAGAAAACACACTTACCATTACGTCCTTCATAAAACCACTGATAACCATCGTCAGTTGCTTTTGTAGTACAAATGTCCTCGATACCATTAACGAGTTGGGGGTGATCTAGAAATTCCGGTGGTATTTCACGGCGACACATGGCACAACGGCGATTTTTATAAGCCACACCCTTTAAAGCAAAAATTTAAATGAATAGAAATATTTTTATTTATAAATTGATCATTGAAAAGTTTTTATAAATGATGGCTTAAGCAAGAGGCCAGAAACAAGTAAGTCACAAATTTCTAAAAAAAAGTTTTATTTTGTCGCATTCATTGCTATGGGACAACCTAAAAATAGGTATGATTTGCTGCTTATTTTATATGCCAAACACCATATTTATTCGTTAAACTATAATTTTATAAAAAATTTTAAAATCTTTCTTACTTTTACACAAAGGAAACAAAATATATGGCCACATGGCAAACGAGCTGGATGTATGCAGGTTTGTAGGCAAATTGGACATTCCAAGACATTGCTTGATGTGCTACTGCTAGTATTAGCAGCCGAGGAAGAAGTTGAGGGATTTTGATCTAAACGAAAATAAAACTATAAATTTTTTTGCGTTATATTTTATCTATACCAGTTACCTGCATTAGATGCTTCTCTCAAGGTTTCTTCTAAGTTTCTTTTAACTGAATTACTTGCCCCTACAGCGCCCGCGCTGTTGGAAGATGAGGGTTGTGGCGTCGTTAGATCTAATACTTCTATGGGAGTTTCTATAATTTCTACCGAATCATTAAGACTAATATTACTGGTAGCAGCAGGTGGTCCAGATTCAATGGCGGCTATAATTTCAACTTCAGCATCAGGTGCATTGTTGGCAATAAAATCCCCTAAATCTTCTTCGAAATTTTCCATTTTTTTCAAATAATTAAACACAATTTGTAATTACAACTAAATGTTCAATTAAATGCCAGCTTTCTCTTGTCTGCTGGCGTTCAATCTTTTTTTCTCACACAAAACACACTTTGTAACTGCACTTTGTTAATATGTTTAAAATCAATTTCATATTATTTGTATTTTTTATATTTACTTTTTACATTGCTCCTGCTTTTCTTAATACGTCGCTTATCTGGAAAATAATTTTCCTAAAATGAGATTTTTTTCTTTGCTTTTGGATAATTGTAGAAAAATATTTCTTTTACTTCTTGTTTTGTTTTTAGTTTTGCTCTTATGTTTGTTTTTGTAGCTTTTTTTCACAGAGTTAGTACTTTTTGCTACTATTTATTTCAACCATGTCTTTTGATGAAAATGGAGCTGCCAGACAGCCAGTTTGCTGGAATGGTAAGGTACAACAGTTCATTTTAAGATAAGACTGTGCAAAAAGCTTTAATTTAAAACATAACACCAAGACTTTATTTTTAAATTTTAATTAAAGTAATAAAGAAAGTAATGAATGATGCAAACTCAAAAACTCGCTTTAAGGTAACACAAAACGTTTTTAATATATATCCCATCGCCATGCACACGTCAATAGTTGTTCGAACTATTTCTAAGTATTTTAAGTTGATATAGCAGGTTTTTTAACAGTGCTGCCGTAAGTAGAAGGAGTTCCTACGCATTTATTTTATCCATCAATTACATATTAGAGGCCAGCCCAAAACGACACTAAATAAGGCATCATCTCGAATTTTCAATTCATTTCATATACCTTACGTGTGCACACGCAAAAATAAGTACTGCGTTGTATTGTTCGCCATCTCTTTTGTTTACTTAACTTAACTTAAATGTATATTCACAGTTAAGCACATTTAAGCAAACAACCACGGCACATCAATTCATCATGATCGCACACTTCCATTTCAATTCATCACGAAACTTTACTGTTGGCGGGATGTTCCTGGTGTGATAGTTATAAAAAACGGGGATTGATTTTGAATGTTCATATGTATGTAATGTAATGTTATGTAATTATGCATGAGTTTTATATTGATTTGCCTGCTTGTGTATATGTTTGCTTGTGTATGTACCCACTCAACAATGTGTGTATTATTATTTGTTAACATAACAACAACATAACTCTTAAGTCTTTGTTGTTGTTGCCACACCATAGGCACAGTAATTTTTTTTATCGACCACAGTCTCGACGCCACTCTTTATTCTTAGCTACTCTACACTGCAGCACAAAAACTGTTTTAGCTGCTCTACATTTCAGCACTTAAACCGTTTAACCGCACAATAACACAAGAATTAGAAAATTATGCGGTTCTTGAATTAGCTTGAATAGGACTTGGTGCAGGTCTCTAATACATATACCCATATCACTATGTGAAGAGAATAAAACGGGTCAAATCGCCGCGTTCGATCCAAATCGAAGTTTTACTCGATCGTTCGAGCTGTCAATAGTTTTAATATAGGAATTCCAATAAGAACTTTTCAATTTCGGTTCGAATCGAATGTGGCGATTTGGCCCCTGTATATGTATATCATCTGGGGTAAGGACTTATGCAAAGAAAGTTGTAGCTTTGGCAACACTACTATTTTCAATTATTTCAGCAAAGGGCACAACGGTTTCATGTTTTTAAGCTTTTGCTAAGCTTATAAACAAAAAGCTTTTCGTTAGCTCTCCTAAGGTTTAACTGCTATATGGTTAGTTTAGCGTTTTTTAAATTGTTTTGATTTTTTTCATATAACAATTTATTTTCTTTTTACATTTGGCTTAATTGTGCACACTGTTTCAGCTGTTGCGTGTTGGTGTGTTTTTTTAAAATAATAAAGCTGTCCTTGTTCTTCAAATAAAGATTTAAAGGCCAAGAACGTTTAATGAACGAATTTATTAAAAGCACAGAAATGTTCAAAAGTGTTGAGCAGTGCAAAGAGCGTAAATGATAGATTGACAATGAATACCAAGACGTAATAGAACATAAAGAATGTTTTTCTGTTTTACTTGCTGGCTGTTTTCTGTTTTTTGCATCTATAAGGCTTTTTGTCCCCTTCTAATGCATATGAAATTTAGGTTAGTGTAAGAATAATCTTAATAATAAATTAGGTTGATTTAATTTTGTGTGTTTTGTCTTGTGCTTTTTGTTAAATTCATGCATAAAATTTTTCAAAAGGGAATGTAGGGAGGTTGGGGTAGGGCTATACAAAAGGCTTTTGCATAAATTAAGAGAGTAAAAGTTTTCTGCCATTTGTGAAGTAGTTAAGTGTGTGTATAAAAATTTAGGGGTAAAAGTTCTTGTTCTTTTTTAAATGCTTAAATGTGAGTAAATATCATATTTTTGTTGTTTTTTGTTTAGTAACAGTTAGGCCTTCGCCTTTACCTTCGTCAAAGTCGTGAGTGATTTTGGTTTTTTTTAGTGAACTGTGTCTGTGGTTTTTTATTTAAGGAAATAATTTATAAAAATACAATGGTTTTTGCTTATCTAAAAAAAATAACAATTTATGGCCAAATAAGTTTTTGAGTAAAATCTTTATAATACAAATGTTTTAATGTATACATTGCTGTTTCTTTTTTTAACAAAACGTTCGTTCTGTCGGTCGGTCGGTCGTTATTTTTGTTGTATATATTTCTTTGGTCGAAATTCGTTTTGAGAGCAAAAGCAGCTCACCGAGTGCGTTGTTGGCCTACAGACCTAATTTTCTTCTGGTAGAGCATAACATCTAATCATCTTAAAAAAGTAAAAAACCAGAGTCCACCAAATAAAACAATGTAAAGAATAACGAAAAACCAGATACATTTTCCTGCCATTCGAATGGTGTGTGTATTAGTATAATTTAAAGGCAACTTAACACAAAATTTATAACAAAAATATAAATTATTAAGTGTTTTTAAATAAAAGTGAATATTTAAACAACACAATTGTATATATTTTAACAAAAAAAAAAAACAGCAATTTTAAACAAATTAAACATAGATGTGTATATTTAATACATACATATGTATATACATAAGAACAAGCATATAACGTTATTTTGTGACAGCTCTACTATTTAAATGGTTTAAAAAAATTGTACAATGGAAAGAAAATTAAAGTTTAACAAAACAAATGTTTAAATAAATACTAGCGACAAATAAAACTTAAATAACTAATTAAATTAAAACAAAATAATTTAAAACAAAACCTCGTAAACCTCGTCATTATCATTACTACTACTAATACACTTTTTTCCTGCCCCTCTATCTCTTATGAGGAACAAAAAATAAAAGCTCTTTTTTCACATGTTGCCTATTTCGTGATAAAAATGAAAGTAAAAATGAAAAGTAAAACTAAAATATAAACAAAATTTTAAATATTATAATATTACCAAATATAAACTATAAATTATAAAAATAAAGATATGAAAATAACTAAAAACCATATTGAGTGCTAAATATAAGAAAACCCAAAAAAATAGTGCAAAATTAAAAAAAAAGAGCCACTTTAAACGAGTCAGTATTTTTGTGTGTTCGGTTAAATGTGTGTTTTGCTAAAAACCTCTTTTGCCCCTCTTTTGCTTCTCTTTCAATATTTAAGTTCTTTTTGCAAAAACCAAAGGCAAAAAAATACTAGAGAATAAAAGTTTATGAAAACAACAACATATTGAAAACGTTGTTGTCGTAGTCGTTATTGCCGTGTTTTATTGCTTTTTGAGTATTTTATTTATTTTTTTCGTTTACGCCGCGCTGTGCCGAGTTTGTTGTTTTTGTTATTCTACTTTTATACCTCGTCTACCGTATTATGTGTTTTACTTTTTGCATTTTGTCCAATATTTTCAATTAATTATGCCCAGCTTGAACAATGTTAGGCCCGCCTAGTTGCAGACTAATTGTGGAGAAATCAGCTGTTTCTCATAATAAACAATATAAGGTATGTATGGATACACATTTTACGTATTTTTGTTCTATGGGTATTTATTTAGGTAATTCCATGTAAAAAGGCCCTAATTAAAGAAATATTTTCTTACCTATAAAAGACGGATAAATTAACGTCTAAATAATAATAAAAATTATAACATAAGTACCTATTTGATCCCCTCGTGTTCTTTCAACCTAGACAATTTTAAATCTATTTTTTTTTAAATCTATAGGTTTGCTGCATTCGAACCAGTATTGTTATTTAAGAATTAAACTTTTATTTTTTTAATGCGAATTAATATTTATAGAATACCATCACAAACTTTTAAAATGTTTCCCTATTGTTTACGTGTTTAAATTTGGCATCGCCTAATAATTTCCTTAAATTATTTTCTGAAACTGTGGATCCATCAAACGTATTAGGTAAAAAGAATTACTTTAAAAACCGAAAATAATTTTCGAAGCCTTTTTAGTTAAAATCGAATTATGTATATACATAATAACCTTCAAAATTGCTGAATTGATTTTAATTTAAATAAAATAACTTCGATTTGATTTGGAAAACATCACAATTTTTTGATTCGGTTTGAAATCAGAAAGTTTTTTCGGATTGGGTTACAAAAAATTAGAGATACTTAAATTGAAACAGGTAGGTATTTAATTTTCATTAATTTGGCAAGAGTTAAAAATTACCATACGGGAAGCATACTGAAAAATTTTGCTCGTCACGTTTAATAAAATGTTTTGCTAAGAAAAAATATTTTTTTACAAAATTTAATGCCTATTTAATGCAATAGAATATACTTTTAAAATAAATAAATTAAATCAAAACAATTGTGTGCGATCTCTAGAATAAATGGGTGCCCCAGTAAATCAGTGGTAAGTTCACGACTCTACTAGTCTGGTGGAAGGGTTTGATTCCGCCCAGAGGCTCTGAAAAGTCTGCTTCATCTCACTTTTCTTTCTCTCAATTTCTTCTTTCCATCTACCTTCACCCTTTCTCCTCTCCAGGTAACACAAAGGAGCATAATTCAGCGAATCCAAGTAAGCTGTATCTTCTCCTTTAATGGCTGTCGCGAAACTGTTGTAAAACATTCCCCTCTCCCGCCACGGGTTTCTAGTGTCCATTCTGAGCAGAAATTGTATTGTTCTTTTAGCACCTCTTGTATTTCTGAACTTTTTAAGTCTCAGTTCTTTGGAACCCTAGTTTCTTATAACATAGTGAAAAAGGTTTAAATCAGTTTGTTATTAGATTTGCAATTTTGCGACCCTGTATAGTATAAATGTATATTGTAAATTTTTATAGATACGGCTGCCAAATTAGACTTGTTCCAACGTGCATGTACGGAGATAAATCAAGTGCTACGGACCGGGTTTTTGTGACAAGAAAATTTGTTATAACGTTCATATTGAAGGAAAAATTTATAACAAATTTCATAAAAAAAATTTTTCCTATTTTTGTGAATAGTGAAAAAGATTCGGCCCAACTGAATCTAAATATACCTATTCATAATTGTTAAAAAAAAAAAAAATAATTTTATTATTAAAAAAAAATTAAATCTTTAAATCATAAAAAAAGAAACAAAAGAACTTGTGACATAATTTGTATTTTGTCTTATAGGTTGCCCAACTCTGTAAGACTTAAACTTAATTAGCACTAGCTCCATTACGAAACTGACAAGAAATATATTTGCAAAAAACATCTGTGATTCTTACGGCTCTTGCTACTGTTATGACTGAACGGCTGGCTGCCCACAAGAACACACACAGCGTACGAAACAACTAACTTTTCTCCACTTCCCACCTCTGTATCTTAAATAACTTAACAACAAAAACATTGCAAATTTTTTTTAAGAACCAAAGAATGAATACGAGAAGAAAACAAATGCTGGAAACAGACCCATATAAATTATTATCCACTGTGCTAGGAATTAGCAAAGTCAAAATACGAATTGTTCAGAAATAAACTTGCAAAATACAAAAAACACTAGCAATGGTTGCGCAGTTACCCAGTAAACATATTAGTCGCATACTAAATTTAAGATACACTTCGCTCGTTTAGCAGAGAAACAAGCCGATCAGTAAACATCGGCGGCGACTGAAGAGCAAACAATTTTTGGCAGCATTGGCTTAAAGGCTTCGCGCCATTTAAAATAACTTTAAAAAAAAAATACATTTATTTGTACAAGTAAGAGCGCTTAATCCTATATTCCCTTCGCATTGGCCTTTCGATACCCCGAGCTTTTTTTATTTTTATTAATTTTTTATTTATAAAATATTTCTTATTTTTAAATAGGGGTCGGTGTCATTTTTAAACTATCTAAGGGTTACTACCGGGAAGTTGTAGGAGTTTTTGCCCTTATTTTTATGGCAACCCCCTTAGGGGGGTGGAGATAGGAGGTAAGTATGTTTAAGGAAAATGTTTGCCAGGAAAAATTAGTTCGGGTCAGTTTTATATTTGATATATTCTCGGGTACCCTGGAAGCTGTGGGAGAGATTTATTACAATTTCCCAAACTTTGTATGGGAGCCCTCTTATGTGATGGAGACAGGGGTAAGTATGTATGTTTAAGGAATATGCTTGGAAGGGGAAACTAATGGGGGTCGGTCGTTCACTTCATTTCTCTAAAGCCGACTCTGGGCAAGTTATGGGCGTTTTTACATCATTTCTGTAAATTATATATGGTTCTTTGGTGATGGTGATAGGAGGTAAATATGTTCTAGGAATATGTTTGGGAGAGAAAACTAATAAGTTATTAAAGAATGAGATGCAGCCCACTTGTCCCTTTTTTTAAGTTCCTTTTGTAATATAATGAAAAGAACATTAAATTTGCCCAAATTTGGATCAATAAAGGTCTTTGAACTAGCTGATATTTCCTACAAAATATCATATACCATATTGGGCAATGTTAGACGCAACCGACAGGTTGCCAGTTTATCCCAGTAATTCCACACCGGGATTCGTTCGACCATTAGTCCCATGCGATGCTGCCAGCGTATTTATCCATGCAATGTTTAAAGGAAGGGATGGGGATGCAACAGAATTGGTCGATCACCCCATCATCTATTTTCGTACCATCTTCAGCTAGTTTGTCAGCAACACAATTGACATAATGTTGCCCAAAAAACCTTATTTTTGTAGATATAATGCAGGCCTAGGCACCTAATACATTGACATTTGCAATGGTGTATGTATGCTTTTCATGCTTTCTCACTCTAATTTTAATTTAAACAACAAGCGAAAACGCAAACCAAACCAGCCTTTTTGAAGTGTCAAACAAGACGGATTAATGTTTTTAAATTCTCCAAAATGTGTGCTTTGCCTTTTCAGGTTGTGGTTGTTTCCGGGGGTTCCTCTTATTTTCAGAGAAAAGGGTCTTTTGATTCTCCTGTTCTTATCGTGATATCGGGGGCTAATCCAAAAGCGGCACATTTTTTTCCCACCGATTGCTGTCGGTTATTTTTGGGGCCTCTATGGCTCTCAATTTTGTCGTTTCTTAGATAAACGATTATATAAAAAATCTCTAAAACTTTGCTAAATATCGCTTAATTAGCACTAAGCGTATGATGCAGAAAACAAATATATATGTAGAGGTATAGAAAACAAACAAAAAAAAAACAATAATGACACCCGATAATAGCTTTTTTGGCAGCTGTGTATATACTTTTTTCATCTTTACTTTAGCGGAAATTTTAATTTTAGTTATATACAATGTCTCTACGGTGGCAAAAAAGAAACAAGTAAGAGCGCTTTAGTTGGCTGTGCCGAATCTTAGATACCCTTTACATTGGTCTTTTGAAACCCCAACCCTTTTTTTATTTTTATCCATTTTTCTTTTATTTATGAAAAATGTATTTCTAATTTTTAAATAGGGGGCGGTGTCATATATCTACCCTCTTAGGGTGAATACGGGGAAGTTTAGGGGTTCTTATCAAATTTTGTATGGCAACCTCCTTAGAGGGTGAAGACATGTTCTAAGAAAATGTTTTCAAGGAAAAAGGGGTGGGGTTCAGTGCTACATTTGACCTATCCACAGGCACTCTGGAAACCGTAGGGTAGGATTTATTATAATTTTACCAAACTTTGTATGGGAGCCCCCTTATGCCATTGAGGTAGGGGGTTACAGATGTTCTAAAAAATGTTTAAGAGTGGGAAACTATTGGGGGTCGGCCGTTCGCTTTATTTCTCTAAGACCGACTCTGCGGAAGTAATAGGCGTTTTAACATAATTTTTGTAAGTTTTGTATGGCAACCCCATTAGGTGATGGAGATAGGACGTAAGTATGTTTAAGAAATATGTTTGAGAAGGAAAACTAATGGGGGTATGTGATACATTTTATTCCTCTAAAGGCGACCCTGAGGAAGTTGTAGGGGTTTTATCCTATTTTGTTTTTAAATTTTTTATGGCAACCCTGTTAGGAGCTGAAAATAGGGGACAAGTATGTTTCATTGAAATGTGTGAAAGAAAATGCTGTTGATGATGATGATGAATGATTTATAAAAAATTAACTTAATATGGCAACCCTATTAGGGGGCGGAGATAGGATGTTAGTATGTTTCACAAAAATGTTTGTGGGAAAAAATTAATGGGAGTCAGTCCTACGTTGAATCCGTGTAGGGACAATTCCGGAGCAGTTGTAGAGGTAGTCTTGGTTTTTGGCTAATATATCGGTCAGTTATCGGGCGATATTTCTGGATTTCATTAGCGATTTGCTTGCAGATATTTCTAATAGTGTGATACCACTTACGGGTCTATGCGATATCGGGGGTCTTTAAAAAGTTAAATTCAACCATAACACGGACAGACAGGCAGACGGACATCGCTAAATCGGCTTCCCTATCTATAAGGACCAAGAAAATATATACTTTATGGGGTTTTAGATGGATATTAAAGAAATTACAAACGGAATGATAAACTTATATATTTATCACTAATGTGAAGGGTATAAAAAAGCCAACACTTGCAAACGGGGTGCGGCTTATTGTGTGGAATTTCTGTCCCCATTTTTCTACATCTTTTTTATCTTTCTTATATCCTGTTTTACTTCTTTTATAAGTTCTTAAGAAAAGTTTTTTTTTATTATAGAATCTTGTAGAGTGCCTTTGTTTGGTAACTTTTTTCTTTTCTCGTTCTTTTCTTTTAAATGTTTGTTGTTTTATAATGCGTTTTGTGCGGAACAACAAAAAAAAAATAGTTTAGTATGTCAGACAAAAGATTGAAATTAAGGTTCTCTCTTTTGCCGTATCTTTGTCGTGTGAGTGCTTGTTTTAAAAGCACTTTTGCTTTCGCTTTCTATTGGTTTTATCAGTTTCCTTATCACGTACATACTTTAGTTTGAAGTTTATTTTTGTATCTGCAAACTTTAACGGAGACAAATTCACTGCAAAATATTATGACTGAACTTGTTGCGGTTTTTGTTTTTTTTTTTGTTGGTGTTTTTAGTTATGTGAAACAAACGTCATTGGTGAACACAGGTACATAAATATTTATATCCCTTAATATAAAAAGGCCCTAACTCGTATTTTTAAATTGAAATTTTTTGGCTAATTGGGATATATATTTGGTTCAGTAGTTGCTTTAGCTTATGACATGCACCCCCATGAACCCCGATCCGAAGTTAGTTTAAAACCAAATGAGAATTATTAGAAGTTTGCCGGTATAACGATTGCCAGTAGCGGTATGTCACAAATTTAATGGGAATCATTGAGAATTTATTGTTTTGTTGTAACGTCGCGATACATATTTTTTTGCATTTTTTCCTATTATGAGAACAGATTGAGGTCCAAAGTCAAATTGCATTTTTTAAAATTATGAGTCCAAAAATGAAATGACGTTGACACAGATTATACTTGAAAAAGCATTTCTTGCATATTTTGATTTATAATATTATGGCTCTAAAATATATTTAATCCTTTATACCTAATTGTTTTAAATTAATTCATATAATTTTAGGCTACTGCGCTTGTATAACATTATTTAGCTCCCTTTTTGGAATCCTAGCATGGAACATTTTTCGGCGCCACTTTTGGCGAGCAGTGCAAGTTATAATCAAAGCAACTGCCAAAACAGCAGCAACATTATTACAAATAATAACAACAACAATAATAATAACGCCAATATGCATCATCATAAAGATCATATGTTGGCAGCTGGTAGTACACCCAGCACCACATCTTTTATGTATGAAACTTCAGCGGCTGCCACATCTGCAAAAAGTGAAATTTCAATGGCGAAAAGTGATTACAGCGCATTTACCACCTGCATACAGCAATCGGCTTTACTCGATCATCGTTCGTCCATTGATGCTAATTTGGATGCTGGCGTATCGTTAGGTGCTCTATGCGATTTGAAATTTTCCGGAGGCTCAGTGCCAATAATGGGTGCTAATATGGTTAACGAAAATAGCAACAATTTTAAAGGTTTACCATCTCTTATGAGTGGTATAGAACCAAATCAAATTATGGGCGGCCTACAGAAGCTAAATAATGCAGCGGAAGCGATAAGTGGTCCTTCGTTTTCCAATTTATTATTTGCCAGAGAAGCTACACAACTGCATCATTCTAGTAATAATGAGCAAACAGCTCTTAACCATTATATAACCTTAAAGAGTAACGAAGTACAAAACACTGCCGAAACTACACAACTGCAACAACATCACTATTTACCAAATACTACTATAACAGCAACAACAAGATCTTCTGGTGGGCAAATAATGTCACCTACAAATGAACTTATTAGCCGTGCAAACGAAGGAGTTGCCAACAATAATGGACATAATCTTATGGATTATGAAATGGCCAGTTCATCTACAAATCGTGCGGCAACAATGCTTAATGAAAGTCAAATAACAACAACAACAACAACAAACAATGATGCAACAACATCAGACACTGCCAATATAAAAGCAAATAATAGCAACAACAACAAAAACAACCATAATACTAATATACATACAGCAATGGCCAATACATCTTTATCATTAGCAACCAGCAACAGATCTTCAATGTACAGTATTGAACAGCTGACAGCCAGTTCCAGTTTACCAACCTCTTCGACATCATCACCCACTAATACTCTGGCAAATAGTGGCAACAATATAAAGGTTAGTTCGTCTTCATCTTCTACAACTGCTACAACGGTTCCCTTAATTTTGAACATTGAAGAAATACAAGGGAAGCAGCCACAGCCACAGCATCAGAAAGCAACTACAAATTCAACAAATCAACAACAAACAACTGTTGCTAATATGCAACAGCAACAGTTGCACACACAACATCACAACCAGCAACAATTACAGCAATACCAGCAAAATGTGCTTAAATCCATTACATTAAGCAGTGACAGTAATAATTCTAACTCTTCTTCGGAAGAATTAATTGATATGGAAACTAACGAAAAGTCGGGTAAGTCTTTCTCTATAAAAAATTTTAGATTTTATTAAACCTTTAGCTTGGGATTATATTGGAAAATATTTTGTTGTTAAACAAATAATGCTGCAAAGAATGAAAAAGTTAAAAAATTCGCTTCAATGATAATTTGAAAAAAAAAACAACGAAAAAAAGAAAACGGAACCAACATCAACTACGTTTTACAAAAATCTTAATCTCAAAACCTTTAAAAATAATAAATACCAAAAATATTGAAACTTTATTGTTTAATGGTTACAGGAAAATAAAAAAATCTTTTAAAGAACACACTTGAAATTAACGCTTTTGAAAGACTTTGGCTTTTATTATAAAAAAACATTCGAGAAGTTTTAAAAATCTAAAATCATTTTAGGGGTCGTGTATGAAATCTCCATTTTACTTATTTGAGTTAAATTGATTCGCGGCCAGACAAGGGGTTGTCTAGTTTCTCAATTACATAGGCTTTTAACAATTTTTTTTTTAAACAGATTTAGCATGATTTACGTCAGCACCTGCCATGATGGCCTACGTGACAGTGGTGTGGCAAGAACTCGCACAGGTTAAACTTTTCTATTTTTTACGACATTGGGCAAATAATATGCAATTTTGCGTCGAGCTTAAGTAATCTAAAACCCTGACTTACAAAGAAGACGGTCCATGTGTATACAAGGTGGGCCAAAAGAATTCATTCGATGTTGTTTGGCTCTCATATGTTTACTTGAACCTTTAAAATTTTATTGGTCAAGTCGAGAAGATGATATCGGCCAAATGGGCGCCGTCACAATTGATTGCTTTACGGGCTAGTTTTATGGCATTTTTCATCACTTCGACGAGAACTTTGGTCGACAGATTCTAGCACTCGTGTCGAATGTTGTCCTTGAGGGTTCCTAAGGTCTCGGGCTTGTTCATGTAAACACGTGACTTCAAAAAAACCCCACAAAAAGAGTCTGGAACGGTAAAATCGGGCGATTTTGCGGGCCAATGTAATTCGCCAAAACAAGAGATGAGGCGACCCGGGAACGCCGCCTTTAGAATATCGGTTGTGGCTCGCGCAGTGTGTGCTGTTGCTCCGTCCTGTTGGAACCACATGTCCTTAAGTCTTAATTCGTTCAATTGCAACAGAAAAAACTCGGCTAGCATGGCCCTATAACGCGCACCGTCCACTGTTGTCGTTTGACTAGTGGCGTCCTTTAAAAATATGGCCCGATTACTCCTCCAGCGTAAAAAACGCACCATGCAGTCACTTTAAGCAGGTGCAATGTCATCTCGTGCATCATTTGTGGATTTTCGGAGCCCCAGAAGCCATAGATTTGCTTGTTCACGTACCCGCTGAGGTGGAAATGAGCCTCATTGCTCATTATGATTTTGGTCGAAAAATCCACCACTTTAGCCTCGAGATTGGGGATGGCTTAGGCGTAGTTTACACGCGTTTGGCGCATCTGATGCACGAACTAGACTTTGAACGGGAACATTTCGAGGCCTTTGACCAAAATTCGCCTTATAGACGACCGGCTGATGCCTAATTGCGAGGCAGGGTGTCTGGTTGATCTTTATAGTGACAGCTCGACATCGTCGCCAACAGCGGCGATATTCTAGGCAGAACGAGCTTCGGGGTCGGTCACTCTTGGCAGCGTCTCGTGTGGTCCCATACTCTTCAAGGTTGGTGGCCAAACGGCGCAGTGTTTGCGCAGTCGGTGCCGGACGACCGGGAAATCTCCGACGGAACTTACGCGGCGCCAACAGCACAGACGAATTGTTACTCAAAAAAATAGACACAATTATTCCGCGTTCTTGGGGATGCATTGTGTTGGTATCAGGAAAAAAGATTAGTGGAGGGAGGATAGAAGGAGTAGTGTTTATGTATATTTGATTTACATTTCTCGATATTTACTGTGATAGGAAAGACATCACTAGGAAGTTTATTCCACATACGGGATGTGAGACTAAAGAACGAAATTTCTTTATAATGCGTAGTGCGGTTCACTATCAGTCGACCACAAATGGGCGTGCTTTTCTTTAAAGGCGAGTAACACGTAAAAACCCCCGGTTTTTAGAAACAAGTTCCCTGATTTCTTCAGAGCACATTCCATTGTAGTATCGATAGAATAGTAAAACACAACCCACATTGCGACGATGTTTAAGTGAATCGAGGCGGTTGGATAACCCGACGTCAACTTAGGTACCTTCAGTCGGTTCTGTACGCGGTCAAGTAGCTCCAAAGTAGACTTCGAAGCACCTGCCCATACTTGAGAGTTATATTCCATTTTCGGACGGATTAAGGGGGTATAAATGGTGAAAAGATCAGAACATGTTCTGTCCTGCGGACATCGCACTGGATTTTCATGCCAAGAACATCAAGAGATTCTGTCTCCCCAACATTTATACCATCCGTTAGTACAGACGATGGAGCACGATCTACTCTGCGTTTATGTGTCAAAAGACAACACTGGGTCTTACGGGCATTACGATCGACCCTATTCGCGCGACCAAAATTGAAGATTAGCTTCAAATCACGGTTAAGTGTTTCATTCCTACTTTGCTTCATAGCTCCAATCTCCAAAAAGGTTGGCCTCTAGTCAAATGAGTATGAATGGCATATGGTGCTGTCGTCTGTAAAGGAAGAGATAGGATTCGAAGTCTGACATAGAAGGTCATTAAGAAAGATAAGAAACAGAGTAGGAGAGTACGGCGCCCTGTGGTACCGCTGAATTGATTTTAAACCCATCTATAACATCATGAATAGTACGATTCCTGAGAAAACTCAATATAAATCGAGAAAATTTATGACCGACTTCAAAAGCAGCAAGTTTAGGTAGAAGCGCACAATGCCAGATTCTATCAAATTCCCTGGAATTTGGCAGAAATCGGTTGCTAGTGCCTTAATTGCCATTAGTATGAGTTGATTTGTGTTAACTTAAATCAGTTTAATTCGTTATAAATTAAAAACTAAACAAAATTGAATTAAATATATAAATACATATAAAATAAATTAAACATTAACATAATAAAATTAAATTATTATTAATTAACTTTAAATAATTATTACGATTTTAATAATTCAACTAATAATTTTAATTAAATCAATTAAAAAGTTAATAAATAATTTTGTTTGTTTATTAATTAATTTTCTTAATTAAATTTAAAATCGAAGTAAACTTTTTAGACTTACAAATTCATTATTTGTTATTATCAACTTGTTTGCATGTTGAGATTCAATATAAATTTAATTGGGTCAAACAATTTCTTAATTAAAATCAACTGCGTATATTTTCTGTGTTAAAACCTTATTTGTACTAATTCCATTTATACTTTTTAAACATACTTAAAGTAGTTTTTAAAACATCGCAATAGAGGCTACTCCTTTAAATTAATGTTTGTTTCATATTAATTTTGAAACAATAAATCCAAAAGACTGGAAAACTTGCATCAAACACTGCTTGCACTTAAATGACCTTCAAAAGTAATTTTCAATGTCTTATAGTTGGTGCACTCCATAAAATTTAAAGAAAATTAAGTAAACGCGCAATAGAGAGAGAGAGAGAAAGAGAGAGACAAATGCTTTTAGCCTTATTTACCTTGACCTAAAATATTTTTAAACAACTGGAATGAAATTTAACCTATTTTCCAAATCTATACTGGAAGGAGTTGCAGTTAGAGCTGCATTTTTTTGTGCACCTAAACAAACATGGAAGTAAGAAAGAAAAAAGAAAGAGAAGGAAAGAAAACTTTAGACATTTTATTTTTAGATTTTATTGAACCTTTAGCTTGGAATTATATTGGAAAATATTTTGTTGTTAACAAAAAATGCTGCAAAGAATGAAAAAGTTAAAAAATTCGCTTCAATGATAATTTAAAAAAAAAAAAAAAAAACAACGAAAAAAAGAAAACGGAACCAACATCAACTACTTTTAATTTTATGGAAAACAAAAATAATAAAACGTTTAACAAAAACCTAAATCTCAAAACTTTTAAAAATTATAAATACCAAAAATATTGAAACTTAATTGCTTTAATGGTTACAGGAAAATAAAAAATCTTTAAAAGAACACAATTGAATTTAACACTTTTGAAAGACCTTGGCTTTTATTATAAAATAACATTCGAGAAGTTTTAAAAATCTAAGATAATTTTAGGGATCGTGTATGAACAACTGGAATGAGATTTAACCTATTTTCCAAATCTATACTAGAAGAAGTTGCAGTTAGAGCTGCATTTTTTTGTGCACCTAAACAAACATGGAAGTAAGAAAGAAAAAAGAAAGAGAAGGAAAGAAAACTTTAGACCAGGGTACACTTATCAGGTAGCCTCAGATAAACAGCTGAGTAACGGTATTTCGTTATATTAATGTCAAATTTTGTTTATGTTTATGTATTTTCTTCCTTTTATACAAACAACAACTGTAGTATCGTAAGAAAAGCTCAAAACGAAGAAGAAAGATTTTGTGATTTTTGGTATTTGTCTCTGACATTCTTATGACGGTTTTAGTTGTTTTTGTAGAACCGCTCCTACCTGATAAGTGTACCCTGCTTTAGACATTTTTAAATCTATTTAATTAAACTAATAAATAGAGACTGACTGTTCTATGTACCCACCATCACCAGACAAATTTATACAAATGCTGTTGTTGGCTGTGCCGCATGTTTATCGGCAGCCGCACCTTGTAATAGTTGTTGGGGGTGTGGTGGTGGGGTAATAGTAAGTACCCTGTCGGACATTTAGTTAACTTTAAATAATTCGCAACTACTGGTGACGGACACTTGGATTACTTTCAATTGTGATATCCTAGAAAGTAGTCGGTTGTCCTATTCACTACTTTAAACTTACTTTAAGTTTAACATTTTGCTGTTCTGGGTTCGAATCCTACATTGGAAAATTTTTTCCATCAAAATAATTTTTTGTTGTGTTTTTCAACAAGTATGGATTACAAAAACAAGCACAGCCTTAAAAGAAAGGCCACAAATTATCACTTGGCCCAGTAATTTGCCTAATTTTTGTTAACTGCTAAAAAGAGAGAAAAGAAACAATGGAAATCATGAAGATATATAAGATCAAATCTTAAAAATAAAATTTAGTTTATTACCTTACCGACCGAGTGGCTGGAAGGATTCGAACCCCATATACATATAAATCGTTTCAAGACTATTACTTCTAGATTTCGAAAAACAGCACATATGTGAGTTATTTTTGCAGTCGACTACTTAAAATCCGACAGGGTAATTCCTACACACAGCTTTGTACAGATGCAATACATACTTATTTACATCTACTTGATGGCCTTTAAACGCAACACTAACAGACTCGCACTCATTCACAATTGTCGACTCGCTGACATTCATCAATGTCAGTGTTGCATTAAAGACTATTAATATAAACAAAAACATTAACGCATAGCGGCAACATTGACGCTAACAGCAGCATGCAACAAATAGGAAAAATAACAAAATTTGTGCAATTAATCTAATGCTGTAGACCTTCAACTTTTAAGTAAAAACAAATGTATTATTTAGTTAAATAAAACAAACATTTCGTTGCGGCTTAAGAAGAAGCAACAGCAAAAGATGAAATAATCAAAAACATGTGGAACACAGAGGGGTGAAAATGAATTTTCCTTAATGGTTGCTGCTGCTGGTGGTGACATTGAAATTTCTGTTTATTTTTATTTTGCTTGTAAGTAGGTGAAGGTTAAATAAAAAGTTTTTCTTTTCAAATACTTGTTGCACTTCAGTTAGGAGTATTGGAAGGTAAAGAGCGAGTGTGATGGATAGATTTACTAAAGCGGAGAGTCTGTTGTGCGTTTAAATAACAACTAATTCTATTTCATTGCGGTTTTTCTTTTTCTTTTTGTTTTTGATTTTCCTTTTCAAGTACATTTTTATTAGAAGTTTATGAATGAAAATGATACGAGAAGGTTAACTTTATAAACTAGATATCTACCACAATGACCATGATTTCAAATTCTATAACACATGTATTTCATTCTTAAATTACCATTAATTCTTGAAAGTGAAATATTTAGCTACAGGGGGTAAAAAAAATGTTTAACTCTTTAAAGACATCACAATATTAATAATTTAAGAAATTTAACTGAAATTAAATTAAACAAAGAAATCCAGAGAGCGGTACCTTTCTTGTTCAATATGAAAATGCGTCAAAGAGATTAAACTGTCAAATTTAAATAAGGTTAGGTTAGGTATAACACGAAGCCGTCAAAGGAAAGGGTCCGCTAATATCGCCCCTTGTGTTACCTACAGGGAAAGATTGAAAGAAAATAGAATGGAAAATGAAATTTAGAGAAGGATTATAAAGACAGAAAAAAGGAAAAGGAGACTTACCAGAAACCCTAGCGGGATTCCAACCCGCGTTCCCCTCATTGGATCATAAAGAAAGAAAAAAAGGAAAAGGAGACTTACCAGAAACCCTAGCGGGATTCCAACCCGCGTTCCCTTGACTGGATCATAAAGAAAGAAAAAAAAGACTTACCAAAAACCCTGGCTGGATTACAACCCGCGTTCTCCTGACTTGATCGTAAAGAAAGAAAAAAAAAATTGAGACTTACCAGAAACCCTAGCGGGATTCCAAACCGCGTTCCCCTGACTGGATCATAAAGAAATAAAAAAGGAAAAGAAGACTTACCAGAGACCCTGGCGGGATTCCAACCCGCGTTCCCCTGACTGGATCATAAGGAAAAAAAAAGGGAAAGGATACTTACCAGAAACCCTGGCGGGACTTCAACCGGCGTTCCCCTGACTTGCAGAATTTCACACTAAAGCACTTACTGGTCTAAAATTTAATTTAAAAATACGCGCTTAAACTACTGCCTATCTTTTGAGCCCAATATCGAATCAAGCCAGTTTCGTTCTTAATCGATCAAAAAAAATTGTAGTCGAATTATTAAAATGAAAAGGGTCTGTATTATAAGCCTGGTGAATCAAAATTGTTCAAAATTTATTATAAATAGTTTTTAACTGGTAGTACAACATAGTAGAGCGTTATTATGTAATATAACTACAGTTTCATGTCTGGGCTTATATTCATTCGGTATAGGTTCCATATAAAGGTCTGGCCAGATTTAAGCAGAGAAGAATATGGGGGGAGAATTTCACATAAATTTATTAATGCGGACAAATTCCCTTCACATTTGCTTTTTCATACTTCTCGTGAGCCCAGGCTTTAGATTCTAACTCTTCCCCACCGAACTCCTTTCAGCTTAGCCTCCGGTCCAGTGTAACACCGAAATATATCGCTTCCAAAGTAAGCTTTAGCTGTATGCCATTGAGAATCGGGCAAAGAAATTCCCTAATTTTTTGCCTTTGGGTAAATAGTGCCAACTTAGACTTCCTAGGGTGCACTCTGAGTCCACTGGAGTTGGCCCACTGTGAAAATTTTTTCCAGCGCTCCCTGGAAGTCTAACAGAAATCTAACACTACCACTCTTCTTTACGCATCTACAAAGGACCCTAGAATACCGTTGATGACTAGTTGCCACAGTGGCGTGAAGAGGACTTCCCCATGTGAAGTACCCTTGGTGACAACCCACCCTTTGCAGACTGCGCCCAGGTCCGCATTGATTAACAGGCTCTTCAGCATTACATCAATCCAGTGCACTAGGCAGGATGGAACATCAACTGACACTTGTGCCTTATGAATTGACTCCAGCTTTACATTATTAAATGGCGGAGAAAACGGCGCTAAATATGATCCCTCCTGCTTTAAAATATTTTCACTGGATTCCTTGGCTCTTGGCAGTATTTTATAATTCCTTTCCTGTTTTCATCCAAAATTTTAAAAGTCGATAAGGCTTTGTTTTCGGCTTAACAATTTTAAGGTGATTGCGTTAAGAAAGCTAGAATAGGCCAGAATGACTTTTAAGTGATTCGCTGAAGTCTACAGGGATATTCCCTCAAAGGGTATGTGGCTGTTTTTCCACACCGATCTTTCCGGGACAAGTAGCTCCACGCCTGGTGGGAAATTCAGATTTGGTCATTGCGGATAGGCTTTGTTTTCGACTCTGTTTTTTGCGTTAAAAAAAGCCAAGAAGTGGTTGCCACAGTCTTCCAACTAAGCGATGAATAATTTTATAGAATTTCATTAGCATGTCAGGGCTTGATGTACTCAATGACCTTGCAAATCAAGAACTTATTTTTCTTTCTATTTCAATGGGGGCAAACTTCGATCGGTCTTTATCAGCATAATACTGCGGCAACTTGATGGTTGATTTCGTACTTTATATCGTAAGATCCTCTACTTTTTTAAACAAGGTTCTGGAAAGACCTTACTTGGAGCAAGTTCGCCTCTTTATGTTCTTTAGATGGCGAAAAACAATAGTGATTTAAAAGGTCAGCTGATTATAAGTTTATACTCTCATAAAGCCAAAAAATAATTCCTTTTTTGCTTTATATACAAAAAGCTTAATAATTTTAATTTATTTAAATAATTTTGCGACAACCAATTACTTTTCATAGTAACATCATGGGTTCTACACCTATAAACACCCTTAAATATAAACAATTTTTTAATTTAACAAAGTTTTATAAAACAAATTTTCTGTGGAAATTTCCTTTAATAAACTTTTAATAAATTTTAAAAATCATTTTATTTACTCATAGGCCTTTAAAGTTTTACTAAGAAATACATGATTGAATGTAAATGTATGTTATGCTCTACACGCCTGCCGTTACATACATACAAACATATGTATGTAATTGCTTATATGCAGGCTTATGATGTGCGTCTGTCTGTTTTTGCTAGTAGTTTTGCAATTAGAACATGACGCCTAACGACGACTGGCAATTTTATTTATTTATTTATTCAATATTTTTTTTTACAAAAATTACATTGAAAATTTAGGTCAAGCTCAAGTGGTGTTTTCTAATATACTCGAGATTGGATACAAGGATGCCTCAAGTGAGATTCACTACTGCTACTGCTACAACTACTACAATAACAATAATAATAATAACAAAATCAATGGCAAACATTTAAATAATTCTCGTATACAAACAACAAACAAACAAAACAATTGACCGACTGAGAAGGCTACCTAGAGTTGCCAGAATGTGTGCCGGGATTCTAGATTTTAAAGAGTAAACATTTTTGTGGTACTTAAAAACAGTTGTTAAAGTTACAGCTTGTTTTTATTTATTTATTTAAGTTAAAAGAGATTTTTGGCCAAAATACAAATGTAAAAGATGCTATTTGAATCCCGGCTAACTTGCTTAATTGGCCCCAAAGCCAAATATTCATGGCGCTCTGGAAAGATGTTAAATCATTGTTTTTCTATTACAGAGTAGGGGAGGAGAAAGTGGAGAAATCAAGTTATTTTCCTCTTATATATTTAAAAAAAATAAGTTTTCTTGTAAATAAAGTTTTTTGAATGGAACTTTCTGTATATCACAGTATTTTGCCTATATCTAGGTCCGTAGTGATCCAATCTTGGTCATTTTAAATAGCGATCTTCTTAGGAATATTTCTAAAATTTTGACACCAATGCCTGGTCCGTAGTGCTTAAATAAACTTCGGAAACTTGAATTCAACAGACGCACAGAGCGACAAATGGACATGGCTATATCGGCTTTCCTATTTATAAGGATCCAGAATATGTATATGTATGTATGTATATACTTTAAGGGGTCGCAAATGGATAATAAAAAAATTACAAACGGAATGAAAACTGATATATACCCTTATCATTTATGTGAAGGGTATAACAAGGCCGTTCTTAAAATTTTACACAACCGTCACAGTATTCTAATAGTCATTATGAGCAGAAATCATGTTCTACAACAAACACTTTAAATAAAGTAGAATTTAAATTAGTGTCTAAATAATACCTATTTATGGTAGGTACAAGGTGTCCGCCAACAAGGTATACTACTTTCTTTTGCCGCCATTTTGGTAAACATTAGTCTTGACAATTCATATTTGGCAGTCGTGAAGTAGAAAAGTGGCAAATTTATTATGGAAAAATATTGGGTAAACCAACGAATTTTAATCGTTAAAACACTTTATCAATATCAATCATCGATTTTCATGAAAAAATTATAATGAGTGACGAGGCACATTTTCATTAATAATAAACATAATAAATAGCCTGATCTGGGCAATGGAAAACCCTCAAATTATTCATCAGTCACCTCGCATCCATTAAAAATGACAATTTGGTCAGGAGGAATAATTGGAATTTATTTTTTTAAAACTGAAAACGGCGTAACGGTAACTGTCAATGGGGATCGATATCGTAAAAATATTGAAAACTTTTTAATGCCACAACTGCATGCTTTGGGCTTGGTTAACATGTGGTATCAACAAGACAATGCCATATCGCATACAGCCAGGATTACAATGGAATTACTGCAAGACCTCTTTCCGCAACAAGTTTTTTTTAAGAAATGATAATGTTGATTGGCCTCCACGGTCGCCTGATTTGACTGCTCTGGACTTCTTTTTGTGGGGATATCTGAAAAGCATGGTTTATGTAAACCACAAACGCTAGAGCAACTCAAACAAAATATTCGTGATGAAATTAATAAAATACCGCGTTAAATGTGTGAGAATGTAATGAAAAATGTGCTCAAAAGGGCTCGCATTTGTAAGGCTGACATAGGCGGATATTTATCTGATATTGTATTTCATACATAATTGCCGACATTAAATTAAACATTTATCAATATAAAATTCATTCCCTTTTATTTAATCAAAAGCTATAAACGAACAAAGTAGTATACCTTGCCGGCGGACACCCTGTATATAATAAATACATATTTGTATTATTTTATATTTTTTTAAATCTGGCAACTCTTGAATAAATTAAAAAAATTGCATATAGAGGTCATTTTTATTTATAATTGAAATGTTTTGTTGCATTTTTTTGTTGTTGTTGATGTTTTTGTTTGCGTTTCGATTTCGATATTCTAGTACATACATGAGCTAAATTGCATTATCTGACATTGGTCTAGTTTTTTTTTAAAATATTTAGAAAACATACATATTTTAAGCACACACACACACGCACTTTTTAACAGACACTCTCGAACATACTAATATACTTACCTCATACCCTTTAAACAATTTCTATTTAAAACGGCACTTATTAAATGCAAAAATACCTTAAAGGCTGTGTTCCAAAACGCAGTTTGCTTTGCATCACAAAATTTCAAGTTTTTCCTGAGAGCAAAGATGAGGTTTTTGATAATATCTTCTACTTCCAAATAAGTGTTTACAGCTATATTAATGTCCTGGAAGCAAAAAACTTTTTTAAAATTGTAAGGAACACTTCCCTTATACACATAAGGGAAGAAGTTGAAAATTTGTAATGCAAAGCAAACTGCGTTTTGGAATGCAGGCAAACTCATCGAATATGAAAGGTATAAGTTTCATATTTAAAAAGTGTCCCCGTTCGGGGAAAAAACGTTCCATTTATATTATACTTACATACTTAAAGTGAAAATGGAATTAATAGACTGTATGTAACCATAATTTATTTACTTTTGTATCAGTAAAAGCATCGTATTTTTATACATACTTTTAACACATAAAAATATTAAGATACTAGCACGTGATCCGCTACTTCGTAAGCGCAGTTTTAGAAATTTAATAAGTGAAGGTGATGTTTTGTGCCTTTACTTTTTAAATTATTACCTGCAAAACGCAATTTAAATGAAGTGTCTACCTTTATTGGTTAAGAAATTACAAAAAGTACCTAAAAAGTACCAAAATGTAATTTGTACCTTTTCTTCTATCCCCTAGGGTCTTAAGTTTTTAAAAAGTATAAAAAAATATTCATATTTTTTGAAGACTTGTCGAACGCAGTTTGAATTATGTTTCTATCTTTATTGGTTCAGTTGCTACAAAAAGTACGTAAAAAGTACCACTTTACAAATTTGTACTCTTTTGTCTGCCCCTTAGGGTCTAGATTTTTAAAAAAGTTTAAAAAATATATTCATATTTTGTCCTGACCTGTCGAAGGCAAATTAAACTATGTTTTTATCTTTATTAGTTAAGAAGTTGCAAAAAGTACAAAAAGTAAGGGTCCAAAATTTTTAAAAAGTACCGAAAACATATTCTTATTTTGTCGATACCTATCGAACGCAATTTACATTACGTATTTATCTCTTTGGTTCAAAAGTTACAAAAAGTACCAATATAGAATTTTTACCCATTTTTGAACCCTTTTTTTACCCCTCAACGTCCAAATTTCAAAAAAGTGGCAAAAGTGTATTCGTATTTTTTTTGTATCTGTCGATTGCATTTTGAATTATGTTTGTACCTTTACTCGTTTAGAAGTTACAAAGTGGACCTAGGCACTATCAAAATTTAGTTTTTACCTTTTTTTAGTCTTAAGGGTCTAAAATTTTGAAATAATGCCAGACACGGGTCTGCTTATTTTTTGAGTTAGATACGATCCTTTTTAAATTTTGTTTCTATCGTTTGTAGTTTAGAATATATTAACTTTCGGATATTTCCATATTTGGCCCATTTAAGCCCCTTCGGGTCCGAATTTCCCGAAATCCCGTCTTAGTGGATCTAAACATAAGGAAAGGTACCCACAGTCCAAATTTCAGGTCTCTAGCTCTGCGCGTTTGGGCTGTGCGATGATGAATCAGTCAGTCAGTCAGTAACGTTATTCCTCTATATAGGTATAGAATAGATAATGTTGTTTTTGTAAAATGTGTACTATTAACCAGTAGACCAAAAGTAGTGACTTATTAGATGCTTTTATCCAAAAAAAAACTTCCAATTGTTTAGAGGGTATATGCATACATATGTACATGTTCTTTTCTTGTTCTTATTAATTTGGTTTTTCTATTTTACTGATGCAATACTAATATGTAGACTGCATTTGTTTGTCATCATCATAACCAGCAGTAACATCATTATGACTATTCTAATGGTCATTATTAGTCTAATAGAATTTGTATTGTTGAGTCGTAAAGGAGAATAACGTGCAAGTGTTTGATGTGTGTAAATGTATGCATGCAACACGCTTATAAGAAATGGGTCAAAGTCAACATTGTTTTTTTTTTTTTGTTTTTAATAGAAAAGCAAGAGCAACAACAATTGAAATAGAATGAATGCATTTTTGTTATTTTGTTTTCATACACACGCACACAAACACGCCCTCATTCGTGTTTGTAAAAATATACTAGAACAAGGTTGCCAGACATACTATATGTATGCATGCATGCAAAGCGGTGTATGTTTGTTTATGTTATTATTATTCTTTTTCTTTTGTGTGTGCATTGGAATACAAATTGGAAAAAATGGCAAAAACAAATGCAATAATAGAAAATAAGGCCATGGCTGCCACGACATTGACATACTTAAAATGGTATGCACCGCCATCTTTCTTTTTGACATTTGGTGTTTTTTTGGCTTCAATTTTGTGCACTTGCTAGCATACATAGATAATGACTTCTGCCATTTCACCTACTATTATTACTAGGGGGGAAATGGGTTTTAGTGTAGTTGAGACATTGCAAGGTCATTATTAACGTAGTCGGTGGAAATTTAAGTCCTTTGCTAAAATTGTTATGCTGCCACTATTCAAGAGAAAATAATCATGATGTAGTATCAGTTGTAGTAATAACTTTATTATACATCGTCCTTGCTGTTGTTTAATGTTAAATATTTGTTTTGTGTTTCGAAGGACTTTGCCATTTACCACAGGTGTTTGCCACAAGGTCGGTGTTAAAATAAAAAAAATTAAGCTTTAAGGATTATGTGTGATGGGAAGTAAATAATATCTGTGAATTTTTGAAAGATATTTTTAATGTATGACAACGAGTATTACAGAAATTAAATAAGTAATGGCGTCTGTTTTTAAATACTTTATAAAAATCTCAAATTACCTCCGCTGCAGTGATTTCATTTAAGTGGGAAGTCTTAAGTCTCTGAAAGTCTTGTTACCACTACTTTGGATCTTGGGGGTCAAAAAGGTATTGAGACGGCTTAACTCAAAAGGAATAAAGGTAGTGGGCTATGCAGACGGCATCGTGGTACTGGTGATTGAAAATCTGCATTATCCGATCTGTACTTTGGCCAATGACAAGGGACTGAAAGTAAACCCAGGGAAGATGAAGCTAGTACTCTTTACCAGAAAAAAGGTGTTGGCCGCGGCTTGACGGGTTTGAGCTAAGACTGGCGAAGAATGCCGCGTATAAGCGTATCATCTTGGATGTCAGGTTATCTTGGAGGGCGAATTCGGAGGAGAGGTTTAGGAAGGCTCTAAATGTCTTCTATATATGTATATAGAAACTCCATAAATAGTCACTGGCTACAACCGGATGTGGTGAATTAGTTTTATACAACCGTTGTAATACCGATTCTTACAAACGGTAGTGTCGTCTAGTGGAAGGCCTTGGAAAGGGGCAAAATAATGAAACTCTTTGGTAAGGGCGTCACATAAATTTCCGGATAAATGTAGCGTTTTCCATGCAAGGATTCTGGTGGTAATGAAAATGGTGATAATTTTGCCAGAGGGGGAAAGAACGTTTAAGAGCTAAAAAGGGACTTTACGCCACTGGAAGACTTGAACGACTGTAAACGTGCTCTCAGAGGGATTTTGATCACACGCAATGTTAGGCCATTTTGGGTGTCAAGACATGGTGACCTTGACGAGGAGGGGATCGGCCCAGGGTTTTGGGCTGGACTGTGAGCCGGTAAAATCGATCGGTCTATTACTACTTGACAAGGAAATGGGTCCTGGGCAAAGCCAGGCATGGAGGGGCAGAGTTCATTGCGAAATCTTCAGTATTCTGTAGCCGTATATATTGGAAGAGTACTAACCTGATTCTCAAAAAAGGCAGGATGATCTGTGGTGTATAATCATGGGGCATGGAAATATGACTATTAAATGGGACTAAAATTCTCCAGAGATTCTGCAGGTTGTGCGAGGATGAGGAGAAAAAAGAATACTTTGTCTGCCACTAAACTTGGCTGTAGATTTGCCGATAAAGTTGGCTGAAGGAACACTTCTACGACGTACTTTGTGTGCTCTCTGGTTGTGGGTTTGGGAACTTTACAGAGTCATTCAAAGATGTGGGGTGGGTGGGAAATAGAAAGAATATAGAATCTATATGCAAAAAGCAAAACTGTTGTTCACTTGAATCCTTAAGCTGTTTTCGACGATTTTGGCCATTTCTATTAAAAAAACAGGAAGTCAATTGCCGATCTTCCGTAAAGCTCAAATAAATATTTGCATAAAATTTTACTATAAAAAAAACTCTTTAAGCTTGGTATTTAGAACGAACAAAACCTGCAAGATAATTTCTCGACAAAATTGGGCACTGCCATTATTATCCCTTGTTTTTGAGGTAGCCACGAAAAAAAAGGGATTTAGATCGGGCGACCTCGATGGCAATGGAATGTCCCCAAAGCGACTAATCAGTTGTTGGGGAAAATTTTCCCGAAGCAAATTGATCAAAGCGCTGGCTGTGTGTGCAGTTTCCCCATCCTGTTGAAACCACGTGTGTGAAGAGTATGATGGATGAGCTCGCAGGTTTGGCAAAAATAGTTCTGTAATCATGGGTCGATAATTTTCACCGTTGGCATAGCCTGGCCTCGAGAATTTTCGAAAAAATGGTCCAATTATCTTATGCGTGGATAAGGCACACCAAACATCTACCCTGGGGTAATGAAATGGTTTTTCATTTTTCAATCGAGGATTGCGAGTTCTTGGAGACCAGTAACTGAAGTTTTGCTTGTCGACGTGGCCGTTTAAGTGCAAATAAGTCCCATCGCTCAGTTTTGGAACAGTTTGGATTTTAAAAGGATGAAACTTCAGAGCCTTTTCTAAAATTTCATGAATAATTATTCATTATAATCGCTCTTGGTGGTCCCAGTGAGGCTGCTATTTTCCGCATATAAAGCCGCGGATTTTCACGTAAACTGCTTTTAACCAGTTCAATGTTTTCGGGAGTCCTTGAAGACGGACTGGACCCTGACCGTGGGACATTCACAGCCGAAGCAGTTGCACGGAATCTCTGCACACACGAAAGAAATAAATTAACGCTGGGTCCATCACGTATTCACCGAATACCGAACATTGAACAAAATTCTCGACGAGCAATTACGTAAGAGTTATTGCTCTTAAAAAATGTCTCTACAGCGAACGCGCGATGCTTACTCGACCACTGCGACATCGTGATTGACAAATCCGTACAATCGATAATGCCAACGGCGCCACTCACCCTCCGCACTGTTTATTATTTTTTAATCGTTTTTAAAAATATAAATTTGCCACCAGACACCCTGTATTAGGTAAGATTTAATCACTTTAAACTACTGTGTAACTAAAAATAATAAACCCGTTTTCAATAACATTTTTCAAATTTTTATATCAAATTTAAATTTGTAAGGTCACGCCCGTTACAATCTTCAAGTGGTCATTGTAAGCAGAAATCTAGTTCTATTCTAAAGCTGGAGGTCCATACCATACGTTATATGCGCGGCTCCGTTCTATGCGTATCATATTTCTGTACGTTTTATACGTTTGTTTTTGCCAAGTTACATGCAATACGTTTTGTGCGAAAAGTGAAGAGAAGAGAAATCAGATTTTCTTCATTACACTTCCATAAATAAAAACACAACAGAGATGACACTTAAAATATAAAAGTAGTCGATAAAAACAATATTAACTTTGGCTACAAAATATTTGTGTTGAAAACTTATTTTTAGGGAAATTTATTCTTAAAATTATTTGCAAAATTTATAATAAAAGCATTTTCTTTCATAACATACTGTTTTTAACACAAAATATACCAGAAATATAATCTACCACACACACATGTTTTTTGATAGCATTTAAAATTTGTCATCACTGGATAACAAAACCATCTGTCATTCTCTCATTTCGCATGCGACGTATGAAAAAGTAGAAAGTAAACCTACTTTATACGTTACTTGCGCAGATCCGTTCTATGCAATTTGTTATGTTTCTTGCCACATACAAATACACTGGTTCTACTTTTTTGACAGACGGAGAGAACGTACAGCGCATACAACGTATGGTATGGACCTCCAGCTTAACCAATTAACGCTTAAAAGATATTATCCTTAGATTACGTAGCCTTTTTTTTAATAAGAATTTCAAATTGTTTGAGATACAGGCAAGATTACCACACCCGTCACAATTGAATTGCCCATATGCATCCAAACCTTATAGTTTTAGAATAAAATTTTCAAATATTTTTTTATGTTCTTCATAAAATTTTCTGTTTGGGTATAAGTATCTTATCAAAAGTCCTAACTTTACGCATAAAAGGGCCAATTTACATGATGATATATTCTATAAATAATATTTTTAGTTGTTGACAAAAAGGGTAATGAAGAGCCTACTTTTCTACGCCCCTCGTCTAGAAATATAAAATATCATAAATGTGATTTAATGGAAAAACTATCACATAAATCGGCCATAGTATTAATGTCTATTTTTTTTTTAATTAAAAAAATTCAATTGTAATTGCATTCGTCAGTCATTTGTAAAAATAAACTTTAAAATTAAAAAAGCAGTTGTAACTATGTTATACACTAGTTTCACTTATAACCTTTACCTAGATCGGATTCATTACACAATAATATTGCCTTTAACAATAACAAAATTCCTCCTTTTCCCCGTTTTAAGGTAATCTGCTACTAATTATACTTACACATAAATAAACTACCAATCACTCAAACAGTAACAAATCTAACCTTGTAATAATATTTATTATTTAGAATAATTAAATTAAAAACATATAAATTTTAATTAAATTATAACAACAAATGAATCAACACAATCAATGAAAATGTAAACTAAACAGAGCCAAAAGCTAATTAAAATACTTTAGTATACAAAAATGTGACACACATTCTCTCTCGTTGTATAATGCATTAAAATGCAACACTAAACTAAATGTGTGCATGTATTTGTTTAGTTATAATGCGAATAGAAATAGTGCATAAATAAAAAGAGAGGCACAGAGCTTATATGCGCACACATGAGAATAATATTAAAAGGATAAAATTAATATAATGCATTATTTATTTGTAGCCATTGTTGTTGTTGTTGCATATGTATAACCTTAAGTCAATGTAAAAATAATTTAAATAAAAATGACAACTATTTAATATACTATTTTATTAAAAACAAACAAAAAACAAATGCATTAATTAACAACAAAGTGCAACAACAAACAAACCAAATGCTAACTATGTATGTCAGTGGGTCGCCATATGACCTTGTGCCATATTTTAACGAATGCAACAACAAAATATTAGGTATAACAAGAAAAAAAGATAAAAATAAATTTAAAACAACAAAATGCATATGCAAACAAAATAATAATATGAAGTTAGGATTTTTTTTAAATATTAAAAAAAAATTATGTGACAATTAAATGGTCGCTTAAAACTAGTTGACAAAGTATTTTTGATAGTGTTTTCTATTTTATGGTGCTGCCAATAAATTGTTTATTTTCGAAATACAGGGTGTCTGCAGGCAAAGTGTACTTCTTTGTTTGTTTATAATTTTTGATTAAATGAAAGATAATGGATCTTATAATGATAAATGTTTTATTTAATATCGGCAATTATGTATGAAATACGATATTAGATAAATGCCTGCCTCTGTTAGCCTTACAAATGCGAGCCCTTTTGGGTACATTTTGTATTACATTCTCGTTCATTAAACGCAGTATTTCATTAATTTCACCACGAATATTTTGTTTGTTTGCATAAGCCTTGCTTTTCAGATGTCTCCACAAAAAGAAGTCCAGAGCAGTCAAATTAGGCGACCGTGGCGGCCAATCAACATCATCATTTCTTAAAATAACTTGTTGTGGAAAGAGGTCTCGCAGTAATTCCATTGTAATCCCGGCTATATGCGATATAGCACCGTCTTGTTGATACCACATGTTAACCAAGCCCAAAGCATGCAGTTGTGACATTAAAAAGTTTTCAATCATATCGCGACATCGCTCCCCATTGACAGTTTCCGGTACGCCGTTTTCAATTTCAAAAAAAGAAGGTCCAATGAATACTCCTGATTGAATTGCGCACCAGACTGCCACTTTTAATTGATGCAAAGGTGACTAATAAATAATTTTAGGTGTTTCCATTACCCAGATCCGACTTTTCTGTTTATTTACATATCCATTCACATGGAAATGTGCCTCGTCTCTCGTTATGATTCTTTCATAAAAAGCGATGATTGATTTTAAAAAATGTTTTAACGATTAAAACTCGTTGGTTTACCCAATATTTTTCCATAATAAATTTTCCACTTCTCTACTTCACGAGTGCTAAATATGAACCGTCAAGACTAATGTTTTCCAAAAAAGCGGCAAAACAAAGTAGTATGCCTTGCCGGCGGACACCCTGTAGGCATGTTATTTTTAGGTATTCGTATAGGTATTATTGCTCTTACCTCGCATAGTAGGCCTTTGCACTGAAATCAAATTAATTCCTTCTAATACTATTCGTTGCTATTTCTTACGAATATTGTTAGCGTTGAAATATAATATTATAACAAAATTGCTGTACTTTCAACAATGTTACCACAACAAACAAAATTTGATGGAAAAAAACTTACCAAGTAAGAAAAATTTTGATTTTATTTTTATTGGTTGTAAGACATTTTGTTGTCCATTGTTAGTTTCCAGCAAAAAAAAAAACAAAAAAAATGTATTATATAAATGATACAGTTAGCGTTTCATTTTCTTTATTAGATTATTTATTATTTTGGCAGTTATTTTAGATTAGGTTATTTTATAACTTCTAACTAATTAAATTTGTATTAAAACTTTTTGTTTTTTGTTTTGCCTAAGTAATATTCATCTGGCATCCCTCTTTGAGTGCATGTGCAGTAGAGCCATTTATTTTTTAGCAAGGAGCTTCGCTTTAATTTTCACGGAACATGTACTGTTATTTTTCTCTGTTTTAAAATCTCTTACGGGCCGTATTTTTTAAGTACATATTAATGCATTTTATGTTTAAGTTTTTTTTTCTAAAACCGACGCAGTTTGCCACAGCTTCAATTAGTTTTAGTAAATTTTTAGCTTTTACCCCACCTTATATGAAACCGCTTTCCTTCACTTGTAACAAAAAATTCTTTGCTATTCTAAACGGTTTTTAGTTATTTTGCTTGCATTTACTGGCAACAAAAAAAGTCGCCATTTTTAATTCATCTCTCCTAATCGTTTACTGGGCTCGTTCTCTCCCTCTCTCTTTGTCTGTCTGTTTGTAAATTTCTCCTTATTTTTTTTCTGTTGTTGCTGATTTATTTTTTCATTGTATTGGGGATGTACCCTGACCTAGTTACATTTTTTTTTATTTGTTTTTTATTATTGTTGTTACTACTTAAATTGCAATTTTTTTGTTGCTGTTTTCTATATAAAATATTAAATATACATATTTTGTTGTTGTTGTTTTTTGTAGTTGTTGCTGTTTAAAGTTCAAGTAAAATGCACTTTTTTATAGTTATTAAACACTCATTACGTTATTGTTATAGTTTTAAATTTATTTATAGTTTTTTTTTTTATTTATTATCTGGGTTAAATTTTTTATTTGTGTTTAATGCAATAATGTAGTTGTTTAAAAAGTTTAAAGTTACATTTTTAATAAAGTGTTATTTTTTCTTACCTTGAAAAAAATTAAAATACATTTTCACTTGGTTAAGTAAAAAATAAACTCCTTCTTAACGCAATTAAGTTTGAAGTACTAAGTAATAAGATATATCCTGTTTAGGAAAGAAAAATATGGTAATTAATATTTGTTTATTGTGACTTAAACTTGAGTCCGTAAAGCAATGCGCAAGGTTCTTGTGAACAAGAACAGGGCTGTCAGCTATGGCGATTTTACGCCAAATGTGGCGATTTTTTAGTGGTCTTGGCTATTAAAATTTAGTTTTAACGCCATGGCGATATTGTTGGCGATTGCTTTAACAAACGGCAAAGTTTTTCAACTAACTAATGATGAACAAATTAAATACAAATCAGTGTTGCAAAAGTTGATACGATCGTACTTTTTTGGATGCTATTGGATGGTGGAAAATACCTTGTTACTCCTCTGGCTATTTTGCTTTTTGTAATTATTATTTTAAATGGTTTAGTTATGCTTCTTGCCAACTATTTTTTTCTTTCCATGTGATTTTCTTGAAAACTTGAGAACGTAAATATACTCCCTTTTACGAGAGCCTGTGAGTAATATATTTTGTAGGATTATTTTACAATCAAAGGTTTGGAATAGTAAATGATAAACAGGTTTAAAAAACGTGACTTTTAGATTAACTTTAAAAAAGCATATCTTTTTTTCAAAAAAATTTTTTTTTAAATTGTAAGTACAGTTAACATAAAGTACAATCATTTATTTTTTGCTAAGAAATAAGAACGTCCCAAAATTGTATTAAAGCCTTTAATGGTGAATTACGTACAATATTGTTACCCATGCAAAAGGTTAAGGGGTATATGCATAAACAATTTTTAAATTTAAAATAGATTTAAAATACTAATTTTTCTAAAAATTTCACTCAAAAACCTATTTTAAAATAAAAAAAAAATTAAATTTAAAAAGTGCAAAAACATGGCGTGTACAGAAATTATATCTTTGAGAATTTCTTCCACGACAAAAGGTGTTTTTACATTAGTCAATGGGGTTTCAAACATAATATCGCCAAATATTTTTGAATTTATAAAATAGGTTTTCATTATATAATACTAAGGTAACATTATCAGTGGTCGTCATTTGTAACATTTTTTTAAGCATAAAATATTAACCTATGGGTAGTTGCCTTGTTAAATGTTTTAAATATATAGCATTGGACAATATTAACGGACTAACACCAAAATTCAAATTTCTCCAAAATTATATGTACATACATATACAGTTCAGTTTCGATTCACCATTGAACAAACTAAAAACACTTTAAATATCTATAGAACTTTTTTGTATTTATTTTTTGTGGATTAAAGTAAAATAGAGAAACAAAAAATACTTTGAAACATTTTTTTGATACCCAAATGAAATTCTCACTTTTCATCACTAATACAAATACTACGTATGTGACCCAAAATGGTACAGAAGGAACAGATAAGGCTGAAGTTTATAGCTTACTAAACGCATCTTTTTTCAATTCTTCCTTTTAATTTCTTGGTGTACAAAAAAAATTTAATTTTTAATTTCATTAAATAGTTATTTCTTTTTTTTAAATTATTTTTATAAAAAAAAACATCAATATTTCATATGTTTATGTATTTAAGTAAAATAATTTTTGAGTTTTTTGCATCAAAAACACTATATTTTTATTATGGCGAAATTTTTGGCGACTTTTTTTGTTTTTAAAACTCAAAAAAATATTTTTTGGCGATTTTTGGCGATTTTTGATATCCGTTTTGGCGATAGACCCTGAAAAAAAACTGACAACCCTGAACAAGAATAGTGAGCGAGAGAGAGAGAGAGAGAGAGAGAGACAGAAAAGAAAATGTACAAGAAATGAAAAAGTATTCTAATTATTTACAAAGTTTTAATTGACTTTGCCCCATAGTGATTAGATTTAAATTAATTTTCTTTTAAAAAAAAATTCTTTAATTCATTGTTTTGCTCATTGTGGCGCAAATTGCTGCAAGATCGAAAAAAATAATCTTAATGATCTTTGAAATTGTTAAGAATAAAAAAATAAATAAACGAAACTTAATAGATAATTTTTTTTCACAATTATAAAAGATTTCTTTCAGGACATCTGTCATTTCCTTCTTTTTTATTTTTTTCCATAAACTTTCATTGTTTGGATTTCCTTTGGATTGACTTTCCTAGTAAAATAAACAGTTTTTTTTAATTCCTGCCGAATACCATATGAACTTATTTATTTTACAATAGTTGCCAGTGACGCCAATGCGCTTTTTTGTTTTATGTATCTTGACACACTACACCACTGTTGATGGGTTGGTAAGAGTTGTGTATATTAGTTTGAATTCCTTTCAAAAAAACGTAGAAAATATTTTATTGCGAATTAACATTACTGCTTCACACTTGCCTTAAGTTACAGTAATTAAAACTTTCTAAGTAGTATAAGTGAAATTTTTAACTTAAATTTAAAAAAAATCGCCCAAATCTCTCCTATCGAGTTAGTACATAATTACATCGTCTTATGGCATTTTGATTTGTTGCATGAAAAATATCTGACTTTGAATTGTCGATTCTTTCTTTCTAAATCTAAATTTTTAGGTCTTGCAAAGTTGGTACATAATCAGTTGTGGTAAGCCCGAGATCAAAATAACCGGCTTGTAAAAACTTTCAAAAGAAGAGGTCATTCGACCATGCCCTAAAATCTGTAAATTACTCGAGCTGTGTAAGCGATTAAACTGTCCTGTTGAAACCAACATTGATGCGGGCCCAATCGAATAACTGGCGATGAAAAGAATTGAAACAGCATCTGTTTGTATGTAACACTTGCCATGTCTAGTTACGGGGGTATCATAAAGACCACTGCAAATAAGGCACAAAACAGCCAATAAGAGAAGATTCTCCTCATGAATTAAATATGGATTTGTGGTGCCCAAGAACCAAAGTTTTCGTTGGGTGTTGGGCTCTGAGTTTGCTCGTAGTGGTTTGGTTGTAGGAGAAAACTGTGAGACCATTAATGGGTATTATGTATCTTCAGTGGAGGAACAGGAGTAATTGCAGTGCTGTTAAGGCTATATGACCGAGATTGAGCTAAGCAAACACTATTTTACTTATGAACCTGGGAAGTTTGGATTTTAGGACCACGATTGGGGCCATTGTTGGTATAGTTTCGTCTAGGTCGAGCAAATGGTTTTGTGGCACTCCAAATAATTGTAGGACGTGTGAGGATGAAAAGGACATATAACCTAATGACCGTGTTGTCGGTCATTGCCCGAGATAACAAAACCATAAAGTAAAGTAGCTGGGTAAATTATTCCACGTAGCAATGCTTCGGAATGTAAATTGAAAAACGCTGTTTATTCATTCTCATGGGAATAGTCAATGGAGCGGGAAATTTTATACGGGTATTTAAGATGTTTGTTCTCGGTCTTAGACTAACTCTTCTTCTTTCTTTTATTCTTCTGTTTTTTTTATTCTTGTTACTTCTTTTATCTTTAATTTGTTGTTCTATTTTATTTGAAGGGATGCACAATCAACCCAACGTGTCTCCGAGCACAGATGTATAAGAGGCGGGGCCTGTCACCTTTGTTACCAAACCTACCCCTAAAACTTTATGTTTATATATGTTAGGTTGGGTAGAACAGGCTTACTTGAGTCCACATTTCAGTCCCTTTGCGATACCTGTAGAAAGAGATAGAGAGAGAGTGACAGAGACACAGAGAGAGGTAGAGAGAGAGAGGTAGAGAGAGAGGGAGAGAGAGAAAGAGAGAGACAGAAAGAAAGAAATAAAAGTGAAGCTGAAGTGTAGAGAAAATTGGAAAGTAAGAAAAAAAGGAAAAAGCAGACTTACCAGAGTTTCTAGCATAAATCCCTCCGGCGACGACAGACTGGTCGACTTGCGCAAGTTCTTACTAGTCTACCGGGGCACGTGTTGTTTAAGTGAAACTGTCTGAAATTTTGTAATCCATTGGTGCTCTCAAAGTTTCCTCCTTATATGTCAACTCAATAGCCGGGTCACTACGAGCGAGTCAGCGATTCCGTTGCACACTATTTGCAGTGCCACCATAGTCTAAACATTGAAGAAGTCCATAATCCACAAATTTATACTTTGCCAGGTTTGTCTTTTAGGTCGCCTGACTCTTCACATAAAGAGTGATCTTACGACCCCTTGAAACATATTTCACTATAAAATTTGTTACCCTTAAAATAGCTAAGGGGTCTGTTATGGCTACACAGAGTCATGGCAGAGAATTGGTACCTGGGTGGTTGGGTGAACCATTCTTGGGGCGCTGGTGGGCACTTTGTTTCCACCAAGTGCTGAGAGCACCGTCAATTATTGCCCGCACGGCAGGCGTCACGTAAAACCCTTAACGACGACCCCTAAAGTAGTTAGTATCTCCGTCTGGAACATACTTCACTCCTGTAGGACAATCTTATGTTCTCTCCCATGATAAACACCTCGGCTACGTTGCCTATATCTATCTTAGATCCTTGAGTTGAAATAGCACTCCTACAGACTATTAGATCCCAAATAGCAATCCTTATTACCGGTAATGTTTTCTCAAAACTAATCTCTATGACATTATAGTCCGTCTCGAACACCAGGAAATACTAAGATCCTCAAACCCAATTATCCAAAATATCCTAGTGTGGTTAGTATTAACTTTTCGCCGGTATTCCCATTACCTACTTAGTACTTAGAGGTACCGTGTAGAGAAGGTGCTTAAGGTGCGCTTCTCATGGCAGCAGTGTTGCAAAGTAAAAAACATCTTTCAACCTGAAAAGTTTCCTAATACAGGACTATTCCAACACCTGCCTGCCGCTATATACTGTTTACCGCTTAAAGCCACAGTGGAGGCGAAGGAACTACTGGGTGTTTTCCTCTTCTAACCCATAATCTATACCTTTACTTCTAAGAATCAAGGCTATTCATTAAACTGGAAACTTTTTGACTCCTGATTCCCCAAGAGCCTTTTATAAAGTCTTCATCTTCACATTGCTAAAAGCTACTTCTTCCTCTTCTTCTTCTTATATTCAAGAACGGCGCGGCATATACTCTCTATCACGCACATACATAAAGCGCACTTCTCAACATATCTTACGGGGTAGAGTAAAGTATAGTCGGATTTGACCGTCCTGGCTTACAGCTCAACTTTTTCTTTCTTGTAGTTGTTTCTGTTGTTGTTTTATACTCTTGTCCGTCTGTCTGTTTGCCTTTAATATGCGTCACCATCAACAAAACTGCATACATTTGCTTATTTGCAAAATTTTACTTTTCTTTTTGTTGTGAAAGGTCTTGTCTGTTTCTTTATTACAAAACTTTTATATTTATTTAAACAAATTGTTTGTGTTTTTATTGTAAATTAAAACACAACATGGTTTCTGTTAACTTTTTATTTCTGTTTATTTTTTTCCAGATTATTTTTAAATTATTGTTAAAACGTTTTGCAAATGGTTGCAGTTTTGTTTTCTTCTTGTGTCCCACTTAGAAAAAGCTGACACGTTAGTAGTTGATATGAATAAGTGCATTGAGTTGGCTTAAGTTTCCTTTTTATTCTGCTCTGCACTGCTCTTTACATTAGTATCATCAGTCCATTATTTAGCATAGCTTCCTTGTAGGTTATAATCGAAAAAGGATGTTCCTTTAGGATCCCCAAACCAAGAGTATTATTTGAGTAAATTTTTTTATTAATTATCTTAAAAAACGAGACTTATATTTTCACTACAAGAATACAAGGACACCTACCCAGATAGACGGACAGAAGCACGAGCGAACATCCTCTAAGTGACTTGCGAAGTGATTCTTGATCGATTGCTAAAATTGCGTTGCAGGTATAAAAACATTATTTTATGTATCTGGAGAGCAAAACGAATCGGAAACCGAGGAATCGGGAACCGAGGAATCGAAAATCGAGGAAAACTAGGAAGAAGGAGTGAATGCATACCGATTTTGGGCGCTATGTAGGAAAGCTTTATTCTTATTTTGGGACCTTAATCCAAAGATTACACGCTATTTATACAGAAATGTAATTAAATCTTTACTAATTTATGCTTCGGTGGAGTGGCGGAAATTAATGGACAAAAAAACCTAGTAAAACTTGGGTGGAATAAATTGATGGGGGCTATGAACCTAACCATTAGCAAATTTTGAAGATTTTGAAGGGCTTGTCCGCCCACATGCCTTAAGACCCTTTGCAGGAGTAAAAGTAATTAATTTATGTGTTGATATATACATACAGTATGCGACAAAACATATGCACGAGATTTTACTTACAATCAGATATCTTTATAATGTAGAAAATTTCATTCGTATTTTTACTTGTGTTATTTTTTTGCAATGATAATAGAGTCCTCTTACTAACACAAGACAAAAACAAAGAAAAAAAATGTTTAACAAAAAAAAATTAATAATAAACTTACAAAACCGCTATTTTACATGCGACAAAACAAATGCACAAAGTAGTTGGAATTTATGTTCTTCATTTTTTCTAACAAATTACCAAAAAAAAAAGAACCGTTGAATGCGATGCACAATTTTTTTAGATATAAACGAAATAATTTGAAACATTTCGCACGTGTTTATTAATATTTATACTCTTTCAAAGTCATCGTTCATAGTTTGCAATATTTTAATAAAAGAATGGCTTACAGCAAATATTTCGATCATTTAAAAGAAAAAATTATAAATGATCATAATAAAGGAGAATCAGTAACGTCGATTGCAAATAAATTTGGAATTCCCCACAGTGTCATTTTTCGCATTGTAAGCCGTTTCCGTTTATCAGGATCGTTGGCAACCGTACACAGAGGTGGTAGACCCCGGAAAACCAGCAAACGGGACGACCAGGCAATACTGCGCTTAATAAAAAAGGATCCATTTACCTCAGCAAGATCTATTGCAAGTCAGTAAAACTTAAATGTCTCGATTAGATTCATCCAAAGACGATCTGTTGAAGGTGGATAAAAATTATATAGAGGTGCAAAAAACCATTTATTCCTGCTAAAAACAGATTAGCCAGAATCGAATTTTCAAAGGAGCACATCAACTGGACCACAACCCAATGGAAAACCGTACTCTTCTCTGATGAGTCTAAGTTCAATCTTAAATGTTCTGATGGAAATAGGCTGGTACGTAGACCAAAAGGATAACGCCTTAACCCTCGATATACCAAAGGTACGGTAAATAATGGAGGAGGAAATGTATTGGTCTGGGGATGTTTTTCTGACCATAGAATCGGACCAATTCATAAAATAAATGGTGTAATGGACCGATTCGTTTACAAGGATATCCTACAAAACATAATGCTACCACATGCAAAAGAGGAAATGACGCTTAAGTACAGGTATCAACAGGACAATGATCCTAAACACACGGCTAAATGCATCAAAGAGTGGTTTGCAGTTAATAAAATAAATGTTTTAAAATGGCCAGCGCAATCGCTATATCTCAATCCCATAAAAAATCTATAGGATATTGTAGATCGTAAAATTAACCGTGATAATTGCAGAAATACGGATAAACTTTTCCGCCAGGTGGAAGTTGCTTGGAATGAAATTTTTGGAGAAATTTTATCAAACCTAATTGAGTCCATGCCATGGAGATGTGAAGCAGTTTTAAAAAATAATGGCTACTTAACTAAATATTAATATTTTTTTGAGTTTCCTAAATACGTGCATATGTTTTGTCGCATACAAAAAACTGTTTTTTTATTGTACAATATGAATTTTTTTAAGTTTTATAAGAATTTTTATTTTTTTTATATATTTTATTGAATTAAGGTTATTAACTTTATATAAAATAAATAAGTCCAAATCTAAATGTGTTTGCTTTTGCTTTTGAGGCACATTCTACTTAACAGAAGTTCGTGCATATGTTTTGTCGCACACTGTATATTTCAAACTAAGGTCAAGGCTAACTGACCAATAATCCGGAGGGAATAGAACTCTGGGGAAGGGTCTTGAAAGAATGTGTTACACGAATTTCTCTAGGACAGAGGGAAAAACGGGACTAAACATGGTTATGAAAACGCGAAGACCGAGATTTAGTTCCACCTTCCAGATCATACAACAGCCCTATGAGCAGAGGTGAGAGCAATTACGCTGTGCTTGTCCTGACTCAGGACATATGCAGGTGGGTTCTACGGACGTGAACGTCAGTACAAATAGTCTGACGTTAATAAAATCAATTATTTTCGATTTAAGACAGTGTCACAATGTAACAAGAGTAATCATAATGTGGGCGCTTGAACATGACGAGGCAGTTGGGAATGAACGGGCGAATAATCTGGTGATTAAAGCTAGAGAATAGCAGACAGTTAACCCGAGAAATACGAAGCTTTTGTTGCTTTTGCTCTTGGTAAAACTCAAGTCCCGTATCCTATGAAACAGGTAGGCAGTTGGTAAAATGACGCAAATACTTAAGGGCGAATTAGATTAGAGTAAAACTAAGGAAACTCCTAAACTGTGGAAAATCTGCATTGTTCAAGTAATTGGGTGTACTAATTGACCACTTAAAACCTAAAAGCTCATGTTCAGCAGGTGTGGCATGCGAAAAACAGCAACTGTAGGGAAGACATAAAATTGATGGAGCATTTGCTGCGTCACTTTACTAGAGGTTAGAGTTAAAGTCCGATGTTTTATTTCTATTGTAACACCAAGTTTTCATGAGGTGTATAACTGCAGGTTCCGAAAAAACAATAAATCTGTCTGTTGGGAGACATATTGTCTTTTTCGGGGTTATTCTCGAACCCTCGAGAAATATTAATCTGCCTGACATCAGTTTCGGACACTCGCAAAAATGTTCTTAATCATAAACACTACAAAATCTTGCGTCAGCGCTTTCAATCACAAACTGTTCGCACCTTAGGCCACATTGGCAATAGTTGTGGTCCAATAAAAGCACGCTGTACCTCTCTAATAGCTAGGCAGCTCTTGACAAAAATGTTCCTCGTGGCCTAGTCAAGCTCCACGCTTGATTTTTTCTCATAAGAATCAAGAAACTGTAGTGCAGCTTAACAGTTCGAAATAAAATTTATTTTCTAGCCCCTTGCTGTTCTTTTTAAGTACTCTCTTGGACAAGTGAAGACAGCGTAAATCTCCGCCTGGTATATAATCGAGTGGATACCCAGAAGTTGCCCGCTCCTTTTTCACACTAGCAAAAGTTGGAACAGTAATACCAAAGTGGTACCTTAAGTAATATTAGATAGACGAAGAACGTTTATAAAGGTTTGAGTTACTTAAGTACTAAAATTTTGTACAAGGTGGGTCCAAAGAAATCAACCTATTGGAAGATGCATTTATTTTTTCAAATGGCGGCCAATGTCAAATCTGTTTTGCCATTTGTGAACTGGACAGGTGTAGAATACAAGTAAACAAGCCATGGAGCGATACACTCCCACGAACACTAAATCATTGTGTCTATTTTTTGCATTAAAATTCGTTTGTGGTGTAGGCGCAGCGCGAATTCCGTTGGCGACTCCCCGTATGTCCGGCACCGACCGCGCAAACACGCGTCGTTTGGCCCCCAACCTTGAAGAGTATAGGGCAACACGAGGCGCTACCAAGATTGGCCGGCCCCGGACCGCCCGTTCTGCCGAGTACATCGCCGCTGTTGGTGAGAATGTCGAGCTATCGCCAGAAACATCGACCAGACTTCGTGCCTCGCAATTAGCCATCAGCCGGTCGTCCCTAAGGTTAATTTTGTTCAAAGACATGCGCATGTTCCCGTACAAAGTGCAGTCCCTGCATCAGCTGCTGGCTGTTGACCGTCAAACGCGTGTAACATATACCTAAGCCATCCTCTATCTCAAAGCCGAAGTGTACGATTTTTCGACCAAATAATAATTAGCGATGAGGCTCATTTTTACCTCAGCGGGTACGTGAACTCGCAAAACTATTGCTTCTGGGGCACCGAATATCTACGAGTGATGCACGAGGAGCCATTACACCCGGTAAAAGTGACTGCATGGTGCACTGTTCACGCTGGAGGAGTCATCGGGCCATTTTTTTCAAGAACGCCGCTGATCAAACGACAACAGTGGATGGTGCGCGTTATAGAGCCATGTTAGCCGAGTTCTTTCTGCCGCAATTGAACGAAATAGGACTGGAGGACATGTGGTTCCAACAGGACGGAGCAAGGGCACACACTGCGCGACCCGATATTCTGAAGGCGGCGTACCCGGGTCGCCTTATCTCTCGTTTTGGCAATTTACATTGGCCCGCAGGATTGTCTGATTTAACTGTTCCAGACTTTTTTTGTGGGGTTTTTGAAGTCCCGTGCATACGCAAACAAGCCCCCGAGACCCTGGAATCCCTCAAGAACAACAATCAAAACAAGTGCGAGAATCCGTCGCTCGAAGTTGCCGAATTGATGAAAAATGCCATAAAACGAGTCCATAGAGCAATCAATTTTGACGGCGCCCATTTGGCCGATATCATCTTCTCGACTTGACAAATGATATTCTAAAGGTTCAAATAAACAGAATCGAAGTTTTTAATTTAGAAAAAAATTAGGAGCCAAACAACATCGGATAACTTCCTTTGGCCCACCTTTGGCAGTTTATGGAATCCATTTCAATCATAGGCTTATCAATATTAGAACCGCTTAAAATCTTGCGATAAGAAAAAAAGTTTTAACAAATTATCTTATTTAAATGTCTTTAAAATTATGCAACGAAGTATAACAAATACAGCAACAAAAACAATAAAGGTAACAATTGTTTTGTAATATCTACATGAAAATAAAAAAAAATATAAATTTTGCTGTAAACTTTAACAAAAGAAGAAGAAGAAAAAGATTATTATTAAATAAGATAAATTGTATAAAGTGTTAAATTTGTTGTTTTTTTATATTTTGTTTAATAACTGCAACAATGACAATAGTAATAACAACGACAACAACAATTAAGAAAATGACAGTAAAGTGTTTAAAAGAAATATTTAAAATTATTTCATCAAAGAATTAAAAAAAAAAAACCTGTGTGAAGATAAATACGTATTTAACTAGCAGAGACAAAAACCACAATTTTTAGCAAAGCCAATTTTGGAGTTAACATAGCCATGTTACGCATTTAACAGAGCTCATGTTAACAATTTACTTAATCAAATAGGTCAGTACCAGGAAATAAATCCCAGTTTCCAGACCCTTCCATATGGAAAACATGTTCGAAATATTCCTTATTAAAATTATAATAGTCTGATAGCTAATATATTCTTAGACAGCATATAAAATAAGTTTAAAAATAGTTATTTTTTATGAAAACCCTTCGTAAGATGAACAACTGAAATGGTCAACTATGGAATGGAATTTATAGACCAAGGGGTGTCCTAATAAATTATGTAACTCATATGTATAAATTGTGTTTTGGAGTTTTTTAAAAAATTTTTAAAAATTTCACTTTGGGAAAAATGATGATATCCTTGAAGGATTTTGTGCATATTTGGCCAAGTCTTTCTTTGTCACTCATATATACCACATGCATAATAAAGACCAAGGAGTGCTCTATTAGGCTATATAACTCATTAGCCTGAATTGTATTTGGGAGTTTTTTAAAAAATTTTTGAAAATTTCACTTTTGGAAAAATAATGATATCCTTGAAGGATATTGTGCATATTTGGCCAAGTCTTTCTTTGTCACTCATATAGACCACATGCATAATAAAGACCAAGGAGTGCTCTATTAGGCTATATAAGTCATTAGCCTGAATTGTATTTGGGAGTTTTTAAAAAAATTTTTGAAAATTTCACTTTTGGAAAAATTATGATATCCTTGAAGGATATTGTGCATATTTGGCCAAGTCTTTCTTTGTCACTCATATAGACCACATGCATAATAAAGTCCAAGGAGTGCTCTACTAGGCTATATAAGTTATTAGCCTGAATTGTATTTGGGAGTTTTTTAAAAAATTTTTGAAAATTTCACTTTTGGAAAAATTATGATATCCTTGAAGGATATTGTGCATATTTGGCCAAGTCTTTCTTTGTCACTCATATAGACCACATGCATAATAAAGTCCAAGGAGTGCTCTATTAGGCTATATAAGTCATTAGCCTGAATTGTATTTGGGAGTTTTTAAAAAAATTTTTGAAAACTTCACTTTTGGAAAAATAATGATATCCTTGAAGGATATTGTGCATATTTGGCCAAGTCTTTCTTTGTCACTCATATAGACCACATGCATAATAAAGTCCAAGGAGTGCTCTATTAGGCTATATAAGTTATTAGCCTGAATTGTATTTGGGAGTTTTTTAAAAAATTTTTGAAAATTTCACTTTTGAAAATATGATGATATCCTTGAAGGATTTTGTGCATATTTGGCCAAGTCTTTCTTTGTCACTCATATGGACCATATGCATAATGAAGACCAAGGAGTGCTCTATTAGGCTATATAACTCATTAGCCTGAATTGTATTTGGGAGTTTTTTAAAAAATTTTTGAAAATTTCACTTTTGAAAAAATGATAATATCCTTGAAGGATTTTGTGCATATTTGGCCAAGTCTTTCTTTGTCACTCATATAGACCACATGCATAATAAAGACCAAGGAGTGCTCTATTAGGCTATATAAGTCATTAGCCTGAATTGTATTTGGGAGTTTTTAAAAAAATTTTTGAAAACTTCACTTTTGGAAAAATAATGATATCCTTGAAGGATATTGTGCATATTTGGCCAAGTCTTTCTTTGTCACTCATATAGACCACATGCATAATAAAGTCCAAGGAGTGCTCTATTAGGCTATATAAGTTATTAGCCTGAATTGTATTTGGGAGTTTTTTAAAAAATTTTTGAAAATTTCACTTTTGAAAATATGATGATATCCTTGAAGGATTTTGTGCATATTTGGCCAAGTCTTTCTTTGTCACTCATATGGACCATATGCATAATGAAGACCAAGGAGTGCTCTATAAGGCTATATAACTCATTAGCCTGAATTGTATTTGGGAGTTTTTTTAAAAATTTTTGAAAATTTTGGGAAAAATGATGATATCCTTGAAAGATTTTGTGCATATTTGGCCAAGTCTTTCTTTGTCACTCATATAGACCACATGCATAATAAAGACCAAGGAGTGCTCTATTAGGCTATATAACTTATTAGCCTGAATTGTATTTGGGAGTTTTGTAAAAAATTTTTTAAAATTTCACTTTTGAAAAAATTATGATATCCTTGAAGGATTTTGTGCATATTTGGCCAAGTCTTTCTTTGTCACTCATATAGACCACATGCATAATAAAGTCCAAGGAGTGCTCTATTAGGCTATATAAGTCATTAGCCTGAATTGTATTTGGGAGTTTTTTAAAAAATTTTTGAAAATTTCACTTTTGAAAAAATGATTATATCCTTGAAGGATTTTGTGCATATTTGGCCAAGTCTTTCTTTGTCACTCATATGGACCATATGCACAATGAAGACTAAGGGGTGCTCTATTAGGCTATATAACTCATTAGCCTGAATTGTATTTGGGAGTTTTTTAAAAAATTTTTGAAAATTTCACTTTTGAAAAAATGATGATATCCTTGAAGGATTTTGTGCATATTTGGCCAAGTCTTTCTTTGTCACTCATATAGACCACATGCATAATAAAGTCCAAGGAGTGCTCTATTAGGCTATATAAGTCATTAGCCTGAATTGTATTTGGGAGTTTTTTAAAAAATTTTTGAAAATTTCACTTTTGAAAAAATGATTATATCCTTGAAGGATTTTGTGCATATTTGGCCAAGTCTTTCTTTGTCACTCATATGGACCACATGCATAATGAAGACCAAGGAGTGCTCTATTAGGCTATATAACTCATTAGCCTGAATTGTATTTGGGAGTTTTTTAAAAAATTTTTGAAAATTTCACTTTTGAAAAAATGATGATATCCTTGAAGGATTTTGTGCATATTTGGCCAAGTCTTTCTTTGTCACTCATATAGACCACATGCATAATAAAGTCCAAGGAGTGCTCTATTAGGCTATATAAGTCATTAGCCTGAATTGTATTTGGGAGTTTTTTAAAAAATTTTTGAAAATTTCACTTTTGAAAAAATGATGATATCCTTGAAGGATTTTGTGCATATTTGGCCAAGTCTTTCTTTGTCACTCATATGGACCATATGCACAATGAAGACTAAGGGGTGCTCTATTAGGCTATATAACTCATTAGCCTGAATTGTATTTGGGAGTTTTTTTAAAAATTTTTGAAAATTTTGGGAAAAATTATGATATCCTTGAAAGATTTTGTGCATATTTGGCCAAGTCATTCTTTGTCACTCATATAGACCACATGCATAATAAAGACCAAGGAGTGCTCTATTAGGCTACATAACTCATTAGCCTGAATTGTATTTGGGAGTTTTTTAAAAAATTTTTGAAAATTTCACTTTTGAAAAAATGATTATATCCTTGAAGGATTTTGTGCATATTTGGCCAAGTCTTTCTTTGTCACTCATATGGACCACATGCATAATGAAGACCAAGGAGTGCTCTATTAGGCTATATAACTCATTAGCCTGAATTGTATTTGGGAGTTTTTTAAAAAATTTTTGAAAATTTCACTTTTGAAAAAATGATGATATCCTTGAAGGATTTTGTGCATATTTGGCCAAGTCTTTCTTTGTCACTCATATGGACCACATGCATAATAAAGACCAAGGAGTGCTCTATTAGGCTACATAACTCATTAGCCTGAATTGTATTTGGAAGTTTTTTAAAAAATTTTTGAAAATTTCACTTTTGAAAAAATGATTATATCCTTGAAGGATTTTGTGCATATTTGGCCAAGTCTTTCTTTGTCACTCATATGGACCACATGCATAATGAAGACCAAGGAGTGCTCTATTAGGCTATATAACTCATTAGCCTGAATTGTATTTGGGAGTTTTTTAAAAAATTTTTGAAAATTTCACTTTTGAAAAAATGATTATATCCTTGAAGGATTTTGTGCATATTTGGCCAAGTCTTTCTTTGTCACTCATATGGACCACATGCATAATGAAGACCAAGGAGTGCTCTATTAGGCTATATAACTCATTAGCCTGAATTGTATTTGGGAGTTTTTTAAAAAATTTTTGAAAATTTCACTTTTGAAAAAATGATGATATCCTTGAAGGATTTTGTGCATATTTGGCCAAGTCTTTCTTTGTCACTCATATAGACCACATGCATAATAAAGTCCAAGGAGTGCTCTATTAGGCTATATAAGTCATTAGCCTGAATTGTATTTGGGAGTTTTTTAAAAAATTTTTGAAAATTTCACTTTTGAAAAAATGATGATATCCTTGAAGGATTTTGTGCATATTTGGCCAAGTCTTTCTTTGTCACTCATATAGACCACATGCATAATAAAGTCCAAGGAGTGCTCTATTAGGCTATATAAGTCATTAGCCTGAATTGTATTTGGGAGTTTTTTAAAAAATTTTTGAAAATTTCACTTTTGAAAAAATGATGATATCCTTGAAGGATTTTGTGCATATTTGGCCAAGTCTTTCTTTGTCACTCATATAGACCACATGCATAATAAAGTCCAAGGAGTGCTCTATTAGGCTACATAACTCATTAGCCTGAATTGTATTTGGGAGTTTTTTAAAAAATTTTTGAAAATTTCACTTTTGAAAAAATTATGATATCCTTGAAAGATTTTGTGCATATTTGGCCAAGTCTTTCTTTGTCACTCATATAGACCACATGCATAATAAAGTCCAAGGAGTGCTCTATTAGGCTACATAACTCATTAGCCTGAATTGTATTTGGGAGTTTTTTAAAAAATTTTTGAAAATTTCACTTTTGAAAAAATGATGATATCCTTGAAGGATTTTGTGCATATTTGGCCAAGTCTTTCTTTGTCACTCATATAGACCACATGCATAATAAAGGCCAAGGAGTGCTCTATTAGGCTACATAACTCATTAGCCTGAATTGTATTTGGGAGTTTTTTAAAAAATTTTTGAAAATTTCACTTTTGAAAAAATGATGATATCCTTGAAGGATTTTGTGCATATTTGGCCAAGTCTTTCTTTGTCACTCATATAGACCACATGCATAATAAAGTCCAAGGAGTGCTCTATTAGGCTACATAACTCATTAGCCTGAATTGTATTTGGGAGTTTTTTAAAAAATTTTTGAAAATTTCACTTTTGAAAAAATTATGATATCCTTGAAAGATTTTGTGCATATTTGGCCAAGTCTTTCTTTGTCACTCATATAGACCACATGCATAATAAAGTCCAAGGAGTGCTCTATTAGGCTATATAAGTCATTAGCCTGAATTGTATTTGGGAGTTTTTTAAAAAATTTTTGAAAATTTCACTTTTGAAAAAATGATGATATCCTTGAAGGATTTTGTGCATATTTGGCCAAGTCTTTCTTTGTCACTCATATGGACCATATGCACAATGAAGACTAAGGGGTGCTCTATTAGGCTATATAACTCATTAGCCTGAATTGTATTTGGGAGTTTTTTAAAAAATTTTTGAAAATTTCACTTTTGAAAAAATGATGATATCCTTGAAGGATTTTGTGCATATTTGGCCAAGTCTTTCTTTGTCACTCATATGGACCACATGCATAATGAAGACCAAGGAGTGCTCTATTAGGCTATATAACTCATTAGCCTGAATTGTATTTGGGAGTTTTTTAAAAAATTTTTGAAAATTTCACTTTTGAAAAAATGATGATATCCTTGAAGGATTTTGTGCATATTTGGCCAAGTCTTTCTTTGTCACTCATATAGACCACATGCATAATAAAGTCCAAGGAGTGCTCTATTAGGCTATATAAGTCATTAGCCTGAATTGTATTTGGGAGTTTTTTAAAAAATTTTTAAAAATTTCACTTTGGGAAAAATGATGATATCCTTGAAGGATTTTGTGCATATTTAGCCAAGTCTTTCTTTGTCACTCATATAGACCACATGCATAATAAAGTCCAAGGAGTGCTCTATTAGGTTATATAAGTCATTAGCCTGAATTGTATTTGGGAGTTTTTTAAAAAATTTTTGAAAATTTCACTTTTGAAAAAATGATGATATCCTTGAAGGATATTGTGCATATTTGGCTAAGTCTTTCTTTGTCACTCATATAGACTGCATGTATAATAAAGACCAAGGAGTGCTCTATTAGGCTATATAACTCATTAGCCTGAATTGTATTTGGGAGTTTTTTAAAAAATTTTTAAAAATTTCACTTTTGAAAAAATAATGATATCCTTGAAGGATTTTGTGCATATTTGGCCAAGTCTTTCTTTGTCACTCATATAGACCACATGTATAATAAAGACCAAGGAGTGCTCTATTAGGCTATATAACTCATTAGCCTGAATTGTATTTGGGAGTTTTTTAAAAAATTTTTAAAAATTTCACTTTGGGAAAAATGATGATATCCTTGAAGGATTTTGTGCATATTTGGCTAAGTCTTTCTTTGTCACTCATATAGACTGCATGTATAATAAAGACCAAGGAGTGCTCTATTAGGCTATATAACTCATTAGCCTGAATTGTATTTGGGAGTTTTTTAAAAAATTTTTAAAAATTTCACTTTGGGAAAAATGATGATATCCTTGAAGGATATTGTGCATATTTGGCTAAGTCTTTCTTTGTCACTCATATAGACTGCATGTATAATAAAGACCAAGGAGTGCTCTATTAGGCTATATAACTCATTAGCCTGAATTGTATTTGGGAGTTTTTTAAAAAATTTTTAAAAATTTCACTTTTGAAAAAATAATGATATCCTTGAAGGATTTTGTGCATATTTGGCCAAGTCTTTCTTTGTCACTCATATAGACCACATGTATAATAAAGACCAAGGAGTGCTCTATTAGGCTATATAACTCATTAGCCTGAATTGTATTTGGGAGTTTTTTAAAAAATTTTTGAAAATTTCACTTTTGAAAAAATAATGATATCCTTGAAGGATTTAATGCATATTTGGCCAAGTCTTTCTTTGTCACTCATATGGACCATATGCACAATGAAGACTAAGGGGTGCTCTATTAGGCTATATAACTCATTAGCCTGAATTGTATTTGGGAGTTTTTTTAAAAATTTTTGAAAATTTTGGGAAAAATGATGATATCCTTGAAGGATATTGTGCATATTTGGCTAAGTCTTTCTTTGTCACTCATATAGACTGCATGTATAATAAAGACCAAGGAGTGCTCTATTAGGCTATATAACTCATTAGCCTGAATTGTATTTGGGAGTTTTTTAAAAAATTTTTGAAAATTTCACTTTGGGAAAAATGATGATATCCTTGAAGGATATTGTGCATATTTGGCTAAGTCTTTCTTTGTCACTCATATAGACTGCATGTATAATAAAGACCAAGGAGTGCTCTATTAGGCTATATAACTCATTAGCCTGAATTGTATTTGGGAGTTTTTTAAAAAATTTTTAAAAATTTCACTTTGGGAAAAATGATGATATCCTTGAAGGATTTTGTGCATATTTGGCCAAGTCTTTCTTTGTCACTCATATAGACTGCATGTATAATAAAGACCAAGGAGTACTCTATTAGGCTATATAACTCATTAGCCTGAATTGTATTTGGGAGTTTTTTAAAAAATTTTTGAAAATTTCACTTTTGAAAAAATGATGATATCCTTGAAGGATATTGTGCATATTTGGCTAAGTCTTTCTTTGTCACTCATATAGACTGCATGTATAATAAAGACCAAGGAGTGCTCTATTAGGCTATATAACTCATTAGCCTGAATTGTATTTGGGAGTTTTTTAAAAAATTTTTGAAAATTTCACTTTTGAAAAAATGATGATATCCTTGAAGGATATTGTGCATATTTGGCTAAGTCTTTCTTTGTCACTCATATAGACTGCATGTATAATAAAGATCAAGGAGTGCTCTATTAGGCTATATAAGTCATTAGCCTGAATTGTATTTGGGAGTTTTTTAAAAAATTTTTGAAAATTTCACTTTTGGAAAAATTATGATATCCTTGAAGGATATTGTGCATATTTGGCCAAGTCTTTCTTTGTCACACATATAGACCACATGCATAATAAAGTCCAAGGAGTGCTCTATTAGGCTATATAAGTCATTAGCCTGAATTGTATTTGGGAGTTTTTTAAAAAATTTTTAAAAATTTCACTTTGGGAAAAATGATGATATCCTTGAAGGATTTTGTGCATATTTAGCCAAGTCTTTCTTTGTCACTCATATAGACCACATGCATAATAAAGTCCAAGGAGTGCTCTATTAGGTTATATAAGTCATTAGCCTGAATTGTATTTGGGAGTTTTTTAAAAAATTTTTGAAAATTTCACTTTTGAAAAAATGATGATATCCTTGAAGGATATTGTGCATATTTGGCCAAGTCTTTCTTTGTCACTCATATAGACCACATGCATAATAAAGACCAAAGAGTGCTCTATTAGGCTATATAAGTCATTAGCCTGAATTGTATTTGGGAGTTTTTTAAAAAATTTTTGAAAATTTTACTTTTGGAAAAATTATGATATCCTTGAAGGATATTGTGCATATTTGGCCAAGTCTTTCTTTGTCACTCATATAGACCACATGCATAATAAAGTCCAAGGAGTGCTCTATTAGGCTATATAAGTCATTAGCCTGAATTGTGTTTTGGAGTTTTTTAAAAAATTTTTGAAAATTTCACTTTTGGAAAAATAATGATATCCTTGAAGGATTTTGTGCATATTTGGCCAAGTCTTTCTTTGTCACTCATATATACTACATGCATAATAAAGACCAAGGAGTGCTCTATTAGGCTATATAACTCATTAGCCTGAATTGTATTTGGGAGTTTTTTAAAAAATTTTTGAAAATTTCACTTTTGGAAAAATGATGATATCCTTGAAAGATTTTGTGCATATTTGGCCAAGTCTTTCTTTGTCACTCATATAGACTGCATGTATAATAAAGATCAAGGAGTGCTCTATTAGGCTATATAAGTCATTAGCCTGAATTGTATTTGGGAGTTTTTTCAAAAATTTTTTAAAAAACTCCCAAATACAATTTAGGCTAATGACTTATATAACCTAATAGAGCACTCCTTGGTCTTTATTATGCATGTGGTCTATATGAGTGACAAAGAAAGACTTGGCCAAATATGCACAAAATCTTTCAAGGATATCATCATTTTTCCAAAAGTGAAATTTTCAAAAATTTTTTAAAAAACTCCCAAATACAATTCAGGCTAATGACTTATATAGCCTAATAGAGCACTCCTTGGTCTTTATTATGCATGTGGTCTATATGAGTGACAAAGAAAGACTTGGCCAAATATGCACAAAATCTTTCAAGGATATCATCATTTTTCCAAAAGTGAAATTTTCAAAAATTTTTTAAAAAACTCCCAAATACAATTCAGGCTAATGACTTATATAGCCTAATAGAGCACTCCTTGGTCTTTATTATACATGTAGTCCATATGAGTGACAAAGAAAGACTTGGCCAAATATGCACAAAATCCTTCAAGGATATCATCATTTTTCCCAAAGTGAAATTTTTAAAAATTTTTTAAAAAACTCCCAAATACAATTCAGGCTAATGAGTTATATAGCCTAATAGAGCACTCCTTGGTCTTTATTATGCATGTGGTCTATATGAGTGACAAAGAAAGACTTGGCCAAATATGCACAAAATCTTTCAAGGATATCATAATTTTTCCCAAAATTTTCAAAAATTTTTAAAAAAAACTCCCAAATACAATTCAGGCTAATGAGTTATATAGCCTAATAGAGAACCCCTTAGTCTTCATTGTGCATATGGTCCATATGAGTGACAAAGAAAGGCTTGGCCAAATATGCACAAAATCCTTCAAGGATATAATCATTTTTCCCAAAGTGAAATTTTTAAAAATTTTTTAAAAAACTCCCAAATACAATTCAGGCTAATGACTTATATAGCCTAATAGAGCACTCCTTGGTCTTTATTATACATGCAGTCTATATGAGTGACAAAGAAAGACTTGGCCAAATATGCACAATATCCTTCAAGGATATCATTATTTTTCCAAAAGTGAAATTTTCAAAAATTTTTTAAAAAACTCCCAAATACAATTCAGGCTAATGACTTATATAACCTAATAGAGCACTCCTTGGTCTTTATTATGCATGTGGTCTATATGAGTGACAAAGAAAGACTTGGCCAAATATGCACAATATCCTTCAAGGATATCATTATTTTTCCAAAAGTGAAATTTTCAAAAATTTTTTAAAAAACTCCCAAATACAATTCAGGCTAATGACTTATATAGCCTAATAGAGCACTCCTTGGACTTTATTATGCATGTGGTCTATATGAGTGACAAAGAAAGACTTGGCCAAATATGCACAATATCCTTCAAGGATATCATTATTTTTCCAAAAGTGAAATTTTTAAAAATTTTTTAAAAAACTCCCAAATACAATTCAGGCTAATGACTTATATAGCCTAATAGAGCACTCCTTGGACTTTATTATGCATGTGGTCTATATGAGTGACAAAGAAAGACTTGGCTAAATATGCACAAAATCCTTCAAGGATATCATCATTTTTCCCAAAGTGAAATTTTTAAAAATTTTTTAAAAAACTCCCAAATACAATTCAGGCTAATGACTTATATAGCCTAATAGAGCACTCCTTGGTCTTTATTATGCATGTGGTCTATATGAGTGACAAAGAAAGACTTGGCCAAATATGCACAAAATCCTTCAAGGATATCATCATTTTTTCAAAAGTGAAATTTTCAAAAATTTTTTAAAAAACTCCCAAATACAATTCAGGCTAATGACTTATATAGCCTAATAGAGCACTCCTTGGACTTTATTATGCATGTGGTCTATATGAGTGACAAAGAAAGACTTGGCCAAATATGCACAATATCCTTCAAGGATATCATAATTTTTCCAAAAGTAAAATTTTCAAAAATTTTTTAAAAAACTCCCAAATACAATTCAGGCTAATGACTTATATAGCCTAATAGAGCACTCTTTGGTCTTTATTATGCATGTGGTCTATATGAGTGACAAAGAAAGACTTGGCCAAATATGCACAATATCCTTCAAGGATATCATCATTTTTTCAAAAGTGAAATTTTCAAAAATTTTTTAAAAAACTCCCAAATACAATTCAGGCTAATGACTTATATAGCCTAATAGAGCACTCCTTGGACTTTATTATGCATGTGGTCTATATGAGTGACAAAGAAAGACTTGGCCAAATATGCACAATATCCTTCAAGGATATCATAATTTTTCCAAAAGTGAAATTTTCAAAAATTTTTTAAAAAACTCCCAAATACAATTCAGGCTAATGACTTATATAGCCTAATAGAGCACTCCTTGGTCTTTATTATGCATGTGGTCTATATGAGTGACAAAGAAAGTCTTGGCCAAATATGCACAATATCCTTCAAGGATATCATTATTTTTCCAAAAGTGAAATTTTCAAAAATTTTTTAAAAAACTCCCAAATACAATTCAGGCTAATGAGTTATATAGCCTAATAGAGCACTCCTTGGTCTTTATTATGCATGTTGTATATATGAGTGACAAAGAAAGACTTGGCCAAATATGCACAAAATCCTTCAAGGATATCATTATTTTTCCAAAAGTGAAATTTTCAAAAATTTTTTAAAAAACTCCAAAACACAATTTATACATATGAGTTACATAATTTATTAGGACACCCCTTGGGCTATAAATTCCATTCCATAGTTGACCATTTTAGTTGTTCATCTTACGAAGGGTTTTCATAAAAAATAACTATTTTTAAACTTATTTTATATGCTGTCTAAGAATATATTAGCTATCAGACTATTCTAATTTTAATAAGGAATATTTCGAACATGTTTTCCATATGGAAGGGTCTGGAAACTGGGATTTATTTCCTGGTACTGACCTATTTGATTAAGTAAATTGTTAACATGAGCTCTGTTAAATGCGTAACATGGCTATGTTAACTCCAAAATTGGCTTTGCTAAAAATTGTGGTTTTTGTCTCTGCTAGTTAAATACGTATTTATCTTCACACAGGTAAAAAAAAATCGTAAAATAAAATACTTAAGTAAACAACAAAAAGTACAAAAACAAAAAACAAAACAATGACGAATAATGATGATGACGATTGTTATGAAAATGGAAATGTACTTAAAAGTTAACAACCAGTAACTTAAAAAAATTATGTAACATTTCCAAATTAAACGTGATTTAAATGAGTTGAATGATAAACAAATGAAAAAACAAAATTATTTTAATGAAAACAACAACACATCCATCTTTTTTATGGGTTTTGTTTTGTTGCTGTTTGCATTTAATTGAACGATAAACATATAAACATACATATATGTACATATTAGCCAAAAATGAACTCTCATTTGCAGGACTGGAAAATTGAGATTTTTTAATTGACAACTAAAACTTGACGAAATTTTTTTAAATGTTTCAAAAATATTTAAAGGAAGTATTTCTGACGATTTTTTTCTCTTATTATACCCTTCACATTAGTGATAAGGGTATATATAAGTTTGTCATTCCGTTTGTAATATCTTTAATATTCTTTTGCGACCCCATAAAGTATATATTTACTTGGTCTTTACAGATAGGGAAGTCGATTTAGCGATGTCCGTCTGCCCGTCTGTCCGTGTTATGGCTGAAATCAACTTTTTGAAGCACCCGGATGTCTCATAGCGAGCAATTCGCTATAAAAATTCATCAAATCGCTTGATAACTTACCGAGATATAGGCCAAAAACTAGGACTATCTCTGTTTATTGCTCTAAAATTTGTACATAAAAACCTCTACAACTTCCCCGAAGTTGCCCCGTACAATGTTCAATGCCACACCAATTTCCACTAATTTTTCCTCGCAAACATTTTTATGGAACATACTAACACTTTTTCTCCGCCCCATAACAGGGTTGCCATACAAAATTAAAAAAAAATTTGGTTAAAAATTCTAACAGTTTTTCCGGAGTCAGCCCCGAGGAATAAAATGTATCGCAAACCCCCATTAGTTTTCCTTCCAAAAACTTTCCTAAAATATTTTTACCCTCTATCTTCATCGCCCAAGGGGGCTGCCATACAAAGTTTGGGTAATTGTAATAAATCCCCCCAAAAGTTTTCAGGGTGCCCGTGAAGGGTCAAATATAGGACTGACCCCAACTAATTTTTTGTTGCAAACATTTTCATAGAACATGCTTACCCCTATCTCCACCCCCTAAGGGGCTTGTCATACAAAATTTGAAAACGTTAGGATAAAAATCCCTACAACTTCCCCAGAGTCGCTCTTAGAAGTATAAACTGTATCACAGGCCCATATAAGTTTTCCTTCCCAAACATATTCCTAAAAGATACCTTTCCCCTTTTTCCATCACCTTATGGGGCTGCCATACAAAATTTACAAAAATCATGTAAAAACGTCCAGAGTCGACCATTGAGAATTTAAGTGTACGCCAGGCCGCCATAAGTTTCCGCTCCCAAATATATTCCCAGAATATATTTACTCTAGGGGGGCTGCCATACAAAATTTGGAATTTGTAGGGGTAAAAACCCCAACAACTTCCCTAGTCACACTGATAGGGTTAAAATATGATACAAACCCCCTTTTTCAAACCTAGAAATATTTCATAAATAAAAAATTTAATAAAAAAAGTTCAGGGCTTCGAAAGGTCAATGTGAAGGGCATATAAAATTCGACACAGCAGAATATAGCACTCTTACTTCTTTAAAAAATTGTGTTCTCAGGTGAAGATAAATATCTCGAAAACTGAATTTGTAAATGCTGTACTGGTTCTTTGATACTATTATCAAGCCGATTCTGACGTATGATAGACTACTGTGGTGGCAGAAAATTTGCTTGGTAAGTTCTGTCGGCCTTATGCATTGCTTTCACGGGTGGGATGGTGTCATGCTTCATATACCCCCAATGGGATTTTTGTGAGGTGGAAATGCTGCTTGTTCGTTATAAATGAAAATTATAGTTTCAGCAAATCAATACTTGTGATGAAACCTTGAATCGAAGGAATTGTACTTAAGTATGTTTGTCAAGACTGCTAAGTCAACAGAATCGGCATCAAAGCCAAACATCCATGATGATGGCCAATGACTTTCTTTTAAGTAGCAAGATGGGAAAATTTCAAAGCTAACAATGGTTAATACTTTGAATACATTTTAAATTGTATAAATGTTTTGAAATAAAATTCAAAAACTTAAAAATCGCGCATTTTAAAGCTAAACAAACATCTTATAACCTTAACGTAAAATGCTTTAAAAATATTTTTGAATGAATTGTGGCTTAGAAGATTTATCAATTTGAAAAAGTACATAATTTAAACCTTAATACATTTTGTTGTCAAGTTCTTATATGTAGTCAAATACGAATATTCATAACACTTATAGTAGGTTTGTTAAGGGTTATTTGGTAAATATTCCATAAATATCTGTCGAATAAGCCTTTAATAAACCAACTATAACTATTATGAATATATAAACAAAAAAAGGTGATTTGAATAAATTACTATGGCGCTGCAGTACCCATACCTGACTTTAAATTAAGAAATGAGTAAAAAATTTTAATTTAAAAACATACATACATATGTACGTACATACATACATATGATTGAACAAACATCATATGCATATACTTATATTGTGAGCTTTAATTTGTTTTATACGATCAATACTTATTTATTTAAGGTGTTTTGCAGTTGTATATTCAACATTTCCAACCACCCTCTCCTCCACAAACTCCGCCATAAGTAGTTGAATCAGTGTTGCCATAAGTTAAAAATATAAAATAGATATATGGGGTAAAAAGTGCTAAAATGTTTCACAAACTAAAAAATAGTGCTAGATTTTTCAAACAAAATTTATCATTTCGTTTTTTTAAGCATAAACGTTTAAAATGAATTTAATTTTGTTGTAATTTTACATAATGTTGAATCAATTAAATAAAAAGAAAAAGTGCTTTCTAGCGCTTAGCCATTTGTTAAAGATCTAGCACTTAAAGTCCTCAAATTGCAAGTCTGAGCTCAGGGGCTAAACAAATTTTGTGGTAATTAGTGTTTGATGCATTTAAAAAATACTCATGTCTGCCAGGGTTGTCTGGGTTTTTCATCGCCCACCTTTTTGTTATATTTTTAGCTTTAATCAGAGACTGCAAATAATAAGAACTTACGAATCTTATTTTTTTTTAAATAATTACTTTTTTAAAAAATTAAAAATGAAATTTACTCTTATAACAATTGATTTTTTTAAACAAATTAAAAATAATAAATTATTATTTTTTTGCCAAAAAGCTAAAACTAAAAAAATATATTATATTTTGCAAGAAAAAAAAAATAATTATTATTTCTTGAGATTTATTTATTTATTATACCCCCAGAGAATATTGCAGGTATTAAGAAGTATTATTTTTAAATAAAGAAGCGTTTAAATAGTAGTATAAAATTTTTCAAACTAGTTTGGACAGCTTTTCGAAACGACAACTACACAAAAACTCTAATTTTCAGTTGGATTTAATTTTTCAGTTATTAAAAAGACTCAAACGACAAAAAATGTATAAGTATGTATATGCTTTGTTTATTTCGTCGTTTTGTCTTAAGACAACAATAAGTTAAATAAACTTCGTTTTAACTTACAAAAAATAAATTCCGTTTGCCTTTCTGGATAACATGTAAATTAAAAATTGACGTTGGTTCGCAGCCAAAAACACTATCGCCGCTCAAAGATTACTGATGATGAAAATCCGTAGCTGGTTCCAAAAATGTATGGTGTTAGTAGGAAAAATTTAAATTTCAAATAAATTTAAAATAAACCTAAGCCAAAATAATAAAAAAAATTTTTTCGACTTTTAGCAACAAAAAATTCTTCAAAAGGAAAGTTAGTTTTTGGAAAATAATAATAATACACTTTAATTATATTTCTTTTTTTTTTGTTAAATTTATTTAATTAAAACAAAAGAGTTGTTATGTATTGGAATAGTTTTCCAATTATGTATATGAAGGATAAAAAATTAGAACAAAAATAAAAAAATGTTTGTTGGAGTTAAAAAAATAATTTTGTAATATTTTTGTTTATTTTAAAAAGTCTCACTAAGTTTAAACAGAGAATGTGGCGTCATGTCGCCAAACATAAATTTCAATATGCAATAGAACGATAAAGTCGCTACGTTCTCTGCAGCGTTGACAATTCTTCAATGAGCGAAGGCACCGTTTAAGGCTAAAAAAAGGGTGGAAATCATAAAAAAAGAGTAAAAAGCACTTGTCATAATTTTAAAGGTTTTAAAAATATACAAGAAGGAAAAAATAAACTGTTCAAATTGAAATAAAAGTGCCCTTTAAGATGAAAAAAAACTTTATTGAACGTTTTAATAAAAACAAATAAGAATTTATATAAAAAGCATAAACATACTTATGTATATGTACAAAAAAAGTAAAATAAAAAACGAATCCATTTAAACATAAATAAAATACAAAAAATCAATTTGTACTTTTCTATAAGTAAAAAGCTCTTACAAGTCCATATATTCAATTTCAAATAAGTCGTTTTGATCGTCATTTGGCCACAACATATAATGTGGTCAGTACTTTGTTAGCACTAAATAATAATTTTGTTCTTGGTTGTACAAAAAAGCACTAAAAGCACTGGAAGAAATCTAAATAAGCACTAAAAATACCCGTTTTTTAAAAACGAATATTTTTAGAAAATACACGGATACAAAAAGCTAAAAAGCACCGAAATGGCAACGCTGGTTCTCTGTTAGCTACAAAATATCTCTCTTTTTCTCTTTGCTTATCCGGTTTTAGCCAGCAACCCAGCGCCCTCTTGAACGTATTAGTAATATCGTTTTTAACGTTTTCTCTGACTGTGTGTCTGTTGATATTTTTTAACTATGTGTTGGTGACCCACTTTTCTATTTGTATGGCCTACTGCACTTGGCCAATTTTTTGTCTTACTCTTTCTATATTTTTGGTTTTTTTTTGTTAATTTTTTTAGTTTCATTATGTATGCTTGTATGAATGTATGTATATTTGTACTTTATCTTTAATGTTCGATCGTTGGTACATATTTTGGTAATATGTACATATGTATGTATGTATTTATTTAAATATTATTGTTGTTGTTGCATACATATTTTATTTTAATGGATTTTTCAATTGTTTGATAGGTATGTTGTTGTTAGTAAGTTTAATAATAAAAACAAATATTTTGTTGACTAATTGTTTGATATAAAGGCCTGGGTTGTTGTAGAGCTACTTAAATATATACTAATGTATGAATGTATATCCATACTTAGGTACATATGTATGTATGTATGTATATATGTAGATTGCTGTTGGGTTTGGTAAGAGTAAGTAAGTACTTTGATATTTTGGTTTGGTTTTAACACTTCTTTATATGCGATAAGTGTAAATATTTAGTAATTTTTTTTATTGAGGCCTATTTTTGAAAATGTTTGTCCTAAATATTATTATAGTAGTTATGTAGACATACATACATATAATTACTTATGTTAATGTATATTTTGCTAATTATAGAAATTATTATTAATACCCTACACTACTACTACTAATTGAATAGTGTTAGATGTAAAACAAAGCTGCCTTAAAAAATATAACAATAAACTGGCCCCTCTTTTGAAGGAGATATTTTACATATTTGGCCACCTTTTTTGTTGCATTAAGTCTTATTTTGACGAAAACTATTCTTTTCAATTGACATAATTTTTGTACTTTGGTTTGTTGGCTTTACTATTACGCGAGATATCAAAACATCTACGGAAAATAATGATTATTATCGATTTTTAGAAGAAAACAAAAAAAAAAACAGACAGAAGGAAAGAGCAAAGAATCAAGTGAAGGACACCATCTCGATGGTACAGGGGGTCTGGTGGCAGATCTATATTTTTAAATTAAAAAAAAAGTAATCACTGAGCATTGAACGAAAGAGTATGTTATTCAGATATCTTCCGTCGAATTGAAAACACTGTTAAATACGGAGCCTTGTGTTCTGCGTCACACGCTGCAGTAAACTTGGTTCAATTGAGCTGATTTCTCGGCGAAAATTTTTCTTAAAAGCCACAAGAGTTTGGGGATTGTTATTATAAACCCTCTCTTTGATGTAGCTATGTAATCCATGGGAGTTAAATTGGGCGACTTCGGTGGTCATGGGATGTCCCTAAAGCGACTGATCAGTTTTTGAGGAAAATTTTTTCAAAGTAAATTCATCAAAGCTCTGGCTGTGTGTGCAGTCGCCCCATCCTGTTGAAACCATGTTTTTTTTTTTTTTGTTGATAATAACTAGCACTCAGGCGATGGCCCCTATACATGCATTGCATTGTGTTGGTATCAGGAAAATAGGTTATGGAAAGGAGGATAAAGGGAGTAGTGTTTGTGGACATTTGATTTAAATTTCTCGATATTTACAGCGATAGGAAATACATCACTAGGAAGTTTATTCCACATACGAACTGTGCGACCGAAGAAGGAATTCTCCCTGTAATGAGTGGTTCGATTCACTGGCCAGTCGACTACGTATGGGTGTGCTCTTCTAGAAAAACGTGTATCACGCAAAAAGTTCCGGGTTTCGGAAACAAGTTCCCTGAGTTACTCAGAGCACACTCCATTATAGTATCGATAGAACAGCGAAACACACCCCACATCACGACGGTGTTCGAGTGAATCAAGGCGATTAGATACCACAACGTCGCCGATGAGTATCTTTGCTCGTTCCTGTACGCCGTCAAGTAGCCCCAAAATAGACTTTGGGGCACCAGCCCATACATGTGAGTTGTATTCCATTTTCGGTCGGATATAGGTGGTATAAATATTGAGAAGATCAGATGGTGTAAAGTAATTCCTACCCCGTTTAAGGAGACCAAGACACTTCGACGCTTCCTTCGACACAAGAAAAATGTGCTCCGTTCAGCGGACATCTCACTGGATTTTCATTCCCAGAACATCAAGAGTCTCTGTCTTTTCAACACTTATACCATCCATTAATACAGACGAGGCAGCATCATCCATTGTGCGTTTATGTGTCAAAAGACAACATTGGGTTTAACGGGCATTAAAATCGACCCTATTCGCACGGCCCCAATTGGAGATTACCATCAGATCGCTGTTAATCGAAACATCCATACTCAATCTCCAAAAAGCTAGGCCTATGGTCAAACGAATACGAATGGCATTTGCTGCTGTCGTCTGCAAAGGAATAGATAGGATTCGAAGTTTGACATAGAAGGTCATTCAGAAAGATAAGAAATTAAGTAGGAGAGAAGACGGAGCCTTGCGGGACCCCTGAATTGATTTTGAACTCATTGAAAGAGATCCCATCTATAACAACACGAATAGTGCGATCTCTGAGAAAACTCGATATAAATCGAGGTATTTTTTTCCCACACCAAAAGCAACAAGTTTAGATAGAAGGAAGACGTGTGTGAAGAGTACGATGGATAAGCTCGCAGGTTTGGCAAAACGAATTCCGTTATCAGGAGTCGATAATTCTCATTGATTACATTCGTTGCCTGGCCTTGAGAATTTTGGGAAAAAAAGGCCCAATTATCTTATGCGTGGATAAGGCACACCAAACAGTTACCCTGAGGCAATGGTTTTTGATGTTTCAACCCAGGGTTGCGGGTTCTTGGAGACCAGTACAGTAGTTTTGCTTGTTGACGTGGCCGTTGAAGTGAAAATGAGCCTCGTCCTTCCACAAAATGGGATTAACAGTGCGAAAACGCTCCAACATCGTTTCAAAAAAATTTTTTTGCGTAAGTCAAAGTCACTTTGTTTCAGTTTTTGAACGATTTTAACTTTGAAATTATGCAACTTCAGATATTTTTGCCGCCAGCCACCCTGTATTAAACTAAATTTTCAAGCAATTTTTAGTGCTTCTAGATGCCATATGAGTGTCGGAATGGATGGGTGGTCTCTCCGAATGTTACATTCAAGCAACAAACTTCTGCATTAATGGATTTTTCCATATCCTCGTTATTTCCTCGGTTTATTGCCCACCCAGATTCTCTATGACAAAAGATCAGTACAATAGCTTTTACAACTCTGTAGGTCTCCGCTTCATAGCTACTGAAGGCTATAACGCAAAGCAACTTACTGGGGTTCCTGTCTAATTAGTCCTAGTGTCCCGTGTTGGGTTTGAAATGGACTTAACGTTATTTCAACTGGGCAACCAATCTATTGTCGAACTGATCACAATAAAATTCTATAAATTATCTATTTCAGCGCAGAAAAAGGTACATATATCCCCGGAATATTATGAAAATCAAGCCTCGTTGGATCTACCTTTAGACTAATCCATATTCGCAGTCCTAACTGAGATCACAACTAGTGACAGACGAATAATGTTTTATGAGGATCAGCAAAGAGTCTTAAAAGATCCTTAAGGGCAAACCCACCACTGCGTTTTTTAAGACTGTAAGAAATGACAAAGAAAAGTTTAGTCTTTTTGTAAGGTTAGGTTAGGTTAGCTAGAACAGGCAGCCGTTGAAGGAAAGGGTACAGCTCACTTGGTTCCGCTTAAATCGGTCTCCTTGTGTTACCTGGAGGAGCAGATAGAATAGGTTGAGATAGAAGGAAAAAAGGAATTTAGAGAAGGTAAAGAAAGAAAGAACAACAGAACAGAAGAGTGAAGCAGACTTACCAGGGTCTCTGGTGGGAATCGATCCCACAACCCCCAGACTGGTAGACTCGTGCATTTACCACTGATCGATCTACCGCGGCACCTGTAAATTGTTTTAAAATTATGTTCACTCTCAACACATGTACTGACACGAATTAATTACCGCCTGTTGTTGCTAGACGTCCTCTAGAAATAAGTTTCGTAGATGCGGCATTTGCTCATGTTCAGTTCCATTAAGGTCCTAAAGAGGTCTTAAAGAACTTGGATAATAATACAAGTAGAGAAATGAGTAAAGTTATGAAAATTAAATCTTGTTTCCCGAAACTAATTAAATATCAAATGGTTCCCCAATACTTGAAGGCGAAATACCTTGGAGTTCACCTGGATCCTGGCATTCAAAGTTCATTGGCTAACTGGTACAGACTCTGTTCCAGCTTTGCTTCCAGCGGTGCTATAGTCTACAATATTGGGGCACAGCCTGCGCCTTAAAATGATATGCACCCCTCTTGGTAAACTATAAACAGCAACACTAGTTTAATGTTAAGTATTAAACTATATGGACAAGTATTGAAATAAATTGAAAACTCATCTAAATCCGCTCACTCCAAACACTTACAAGATGGCGGACACATTCGTTTGAAGAGAAGGAATGCTGTTGCCCTTATAAGAGACCATTAGAATTATTGAATACTTTAATTTGAGAACTTAAATTTGAGTCTTGGTTACATATTAAGATTTGGTTACATATTGTAAGTTAATGAAAAATTTCTGGTGAATCCCGTAATTTTAAGTCAAATACCCACTAATATCTTTTCAAGGCCGCTAACCCGTTATCGATCCATTCTTTTAAATAAAGTTGTGAGTTTGTTGATCTTACCGTCACGAAAGCTTTGTTCTCCCATTATCAGTGGAACAGGTATGGGAAATATTCTTACTCTGGTCACAATATCCCTTTTCCATAACAGAACCTCGCTTTGAGCGATCTTTAAGCCGTCCTTAAACATATATAAAGCTGCGTAAACCGGTTTCAAAACAACTTTGTTTATTGTTCCCGTATTTGTTTCTTTTTCAACACTTTTAAAAACTGAAATAATTTTTAATGCCTATTTTTGAGGTGTGAACTTGTTTTATTAATTAAATCTTTTGGCAGACTTGCAGGAAGTTGTAATTAATTGTTTAACAGTTCATTTAAATCACTTAATAATTTACGTTGATGATAATTTGAAAAATAAATATTAAACATTTTTAAGGGTGCTTTAGAATCAAAGAAATATTTAATTTTGATGCTACATATTTCTACAGTCAAGTGTTGCCAAAGCGTATAAATAAAAAAATAAAAAAACATAAAAATTATTTTATAACTCCAACTTTGGTTTCTAAAAAACATTTTAATATTTGAAATACAGGGTGTCTGGTGGCAAATTTATATTTTTAAATACGATGATTTCAAAAAGTAATAAACGGTGCGGAGGGATGGTCGCGCCGTTGGAATTACCGATTGTGCGGATTTGCCAATCACGATGTCGCAGCGGTCGAGTTAGCCTCGCGTGTTCGCTGTGGAGTAATTTTTCAAGAGTTATGATTCTTACGTAATTGCTCGTCTACAATTTTGTTTAAAGTTCGGTATTCGGCAAATATGTAATGGACCGAGTGTAAATTTGATTCGTTCGTGGGTGCGGAGATTCAGCGCAACTGCTTCGGCTATGAATGTCCTACGGCCAGGGCTCAGTCTATCTTAAAGGACTCCCGAAAAGATTGAATTGGTTGAAAGCAGTTTACGTAAAAATAAGCGGCTTTCAATACGAAAAAGAGCAGCCCCACTGAGACTTCTAAAAGTGATTATTCATGAAATTTTAAAAAAGGATCTAAGGTTCCATCCTTTTGAATTAAAATCGTTTAAAAACTGTAAGAAACAGACCTTGACTTACACAATAAATTTTGTAAAACGATGTTGGAGCGTTTTCGCACTACAAGTCCCATTTTTGAAGCGACGAGGCTCACTTTTAGTTTAACGGCCACGTCAACAAGCAAAACTACCGTTCCTGGTCTTTAAGAACCCGCAACCATCGATTGAAACATTAAAAACGATTGCACTGGCCCAGGGTAACGGTTTGGTGTGCCTTATCCACGCATGAGATAATTGGATCATTTATCTTTGGAAAATTCTTAAGGCCAGGCGACGAATGTCAACGGTAAAAATTGCCGACGCATGGTTACGGAATTCTTTTTGCCAAATCTGCGAGCTCATCCATCGAACTCTTCACACACGTGATTTCTTCAGAATGAGGCGACTGCACATACAGCCATAGCTTCGATGAATTTGCTTCGGGAAAATTTCCCCAAAAATTGATCAGTCGCATTGGAGACATCCCATGGCGCTAGGGTTGCCAGACGGGCCTGATTTGGCCTGATTTTCAAGTTTTTTAATGCGCGTTAAGTGTAAAGTGAAAAAGTAATTTGTCAAGTTTTTTTGTAAGCTAATTTTTTTCTCAAGTTTATTATAGCTATGTAATAATACTTAAAAAAGTATGTTTATATATGTATCTAAAAAACAAATCTAAAGCCCATATTTTTATTATCAACACAACTAAGGACTAATATGATACTTTTTTTTCTGTGCAATTAAAGTTTCAAAAATATTGTTCTCTTTCAGTACAATTATAATTAAAGCGCCAACACTGATATCATTGAACAGCTGTTTTTCAATACGTACATTGAAGCTTTTGGAAGTAAAAATTAAGTTTATATTTTTGTTTGTTAACTTGTTTCTGTTATTTTTACTTTTTATAACATTTTTGTTTTTATTCTAATAATTTTTATGAAAAAAATTAACAATTAAATAAAAAAACAATAGTTTGGGTGTTTTTATTTGTCAAGTTTTTTTTTCAAAATCAAGTTTTTATTTGGTCAATATCAAGCTTTTTGGCAAATTGGATCTGGCAAGCCTACATGGCGCCCCATCAAACTTCAAATTTTTTATATGGGACTACCTCAAAGAGAGGGTTTATAATGACAATCCCCAATCTCTTGTGGCTTTTAAGGAAAATTTTCGTCGAGAAATCAGCTCAATTGAACCAAGTTTACTGCAGCGTGTGGAGCAGAACACAAGGCTTTGAACGGAGTGTTAAACTCGACGGAAGACATTTGGATGTCACACTCCTTCAAAAATAAAATCCACATTTCCATTCTTGCGTCCAATTCTTTAAATAAAACTTTGTACCAATTATTACGTTTGAAAATATAAATCTGCCACCAGACACCCTGTATAATACATAAATGGTTAAAACAATAAAAAAGGGTTTTTAAATTTATCTTAAAGGAAGCTGAAACTTAGCCGTTAGTTTAGTGTTGCCCAAGAAACTATAATACAAACAGCAGTATAGTGTATTTGGAAAATTTAAATTTCGTCCTAACTTACAAAAACAATTCCGTTTGCCTTTCTGGATAACTTGTTAGTTAAAAAGGTTATGTTTATAGCCAAAAATACTATTACTGTTCAAAGAGTACTGATGATGAAAATCCGTAGCTTGTTTAAAAAATGCATTCTTCTTTGGTAATATCGAAAGAAAAACTTTCTTCTTTAAATAAAGGCTCTTGAAACATTAAGATAAAATATTTATTTCTTTTAAGCAAAAATAAAATTAAACATAAACTGAAATTAAAGTTATAAACTCAAAACTTAGAGAAGTTTATGATATGGAATTTATATTAACATTTAAGTTTGTCATATAACCTTGAAATAATATAAACATTTTGAAATATTTTTGAAACTATCCAAAAGCATTTTGTTGGTTAAGCAACTCAATATAATTTTAACCTTTTTTAGTCATAAAAAGGTTCAAATAGAATAAACTAAAAAACCACCCAAAACCATTTGTCGACAAATTCTTTAAATTTCTTAGAGATTTAAAATTTACAAATAAAACCTCTTAATAGTAAAAAAAAATATGTTTTAAACAGCAAAAAAATATTTAAAGGAATATTTTAAATAAATGTACTGTAAAACATTTAACAGACAATTTAATGAAACAAGCAATTCTAGTTATTATTATTCATTATGATATTTAATATTTTATTGGCAAACGTGGTTAAGAAATAAACGGACAGTCGAAAAGACAGACGAACCGACACCACACTTGAAACGCAAAATGCATGCCGCAATAATTAGTTAAGAAATCTAGATCATGGCAGCAATATAACATTGTAGCACACAAATGCATACTAATACATTTACATTTGGAAGTAAAAAAAAAGAGCAAATGCATACTAAACACACACACACATCCACACATTTGTTTACACGCATATAAGTCAATGTCAGCCAAGAGTGTATCTGGGGACCGAACAATAATCGGGTGCTACATACACGCAACACGCTTACTAACGTGTGTCTATACAAGGTGATAGCATAACTACTACAAATACAACCCCAACAACCATATGGCATTTTTAAAATTGTAAATTCGGGGTCAAACACCTAGATGTCAAAAAATACAAACAAACAACTCAAGCAAACAATTTTAAGGTATGCAGCTTTTGACATCTAGGTTTGGAGCAAAGCCAAGTTTACAATAATCAGCTGACGCTTTACCACCACCTTGTGTAGATACAACAATAAATGATAACAAAAAAGTAAAAACAACAACACAGGTTAATACTGTGTTGTTTTTGTTTTAATACACACATTTAAAAAGCACTTAATAATCAACTTTCCCTGTTGGGCACTGCTTATATAAACTCTATAAGGTAAATGCGTGCATGCCTGGGCGTGTTTAAGTGCAAATTTGAGAATGAAAGCCTTTATTCCGGTAAAAAAGATCTCCAGTAAACCTGGGAAGAAGTCGTGGTTTAATCACACTTGCAAAACTGCAGTAAGGTCCAGGGAGGAAGCATTTAGTATGTGGCGTGCTAACAAGAACGCCGATACGGATTCGCTACGCAAACCGGCGAGATCTTCGTGTGCCAAAGTACTCAGGCTCGAAAGGGCTTTTTTCGAACAGCGTCTGCGTGCAAGAGTTCTTGGCAAGGGTTCTTTCCAAAGGCAGCAGGAACTTTTGGTCATTTGTTAAGGGAGTAAAGAATAACGCTGGTTCTTCAATCCCTGCTCTGTTAAAAAATGACATATTAGTCAACGACCCGGCTGAAAAAGCTAACCTTTTGGCTGAAATATTTGCGGCAAAATCACATTTGCCGGAAAGCAACCAACCACTGGGACTATGCCAGACATATTCTTTCGAGCTCGGGCAGTTAAAAGGGTTCTTTTGGATCTCAACCCTAGTAAGTCTCCTAGGCCGGATGGTATACCAACACAGGTTTTAAAAGAATGCTCTTCGACGCTGTCGCGTCCTTTAGCTTACCTTTTCAGACGTATTTATCATGCCGGAGTATTTCCGATGTCCTGGAAAGTAGCTTATGTTACGCCGATCCCCAAAAAGGGAAAGGCTGAAAACCCTTAAAATTACCGACCAATCAATTTGTTCAGCGATCTTCAAGGTTATGGAGAGTATGGTTAACTATAGCCTGGTTAGCTATCTGGAGATAAACGGTTTATTAAGCGATCGCCAGCATGGCTTTCGTAGAGGACGGTCTAGGGGGGACATACTGGCCTTTCTGACAGAAAAATGGTGTACCCCAATTCATCATTTTGGCGAAAGTAAAGTGGTGGCTCTGGACATATCTAAGGCGTTTGATAGGGTCTGGCACTGCGCGCTTCTATCTATACTTGTTGCTTTTGGTGTCTGTGAAAAATTTTCTCGATTTATATCGAGTTTTCTTAGAGATCGCACTGCTCGTGTTGTTATAGATGGGATCTCTTCCAATTAGTTCAAAATCAATTCAGGGTTACCGCAAGGCTCCGTCCTCTCTCCTACTTTATTTCTTATCTTTCTGAATAACCTTCTATGTCAAACTTCGAATCCTATTTATTCCTTTGCAGACGACAGCAGCATATGCCATCCATACTCGTTTGACCATATGCCTAGCTTTTTGGAGATTGGAGCCAGGAGACAAAGTATGAATGCTTCAATTAACCGCGATCTGATGGTAGTCTCCAATTGGGGCCGTGCTAATAGGGTCGATTTTAATGCCCGTAAAACCCATTGCTGTCATATGACGCATAAACGCGCAAAGGACGATACTGCCTTATCTGTATTAATGGATGGTATAAGTGTTGAAAAGACAGATACTCTTGATGTTCTGGGCATGATATCTAGTGCGATGTCCGCTGGACGGAACACATTTTTTTTTTCTGTCAAAGGAAGCATTCAAGTGTCTGGGTTTCTTAAAAACGGTGTAGAAATTACTTTACGCCACCTGATCTTCTCAAGATTTATAACACCTATATCAGACTGAAAATGGAATACAACTCTCATGGTTGGGCTGATGCCCCAAAATCTATTTTGGGGCTACTTGACCGCATACAGAAACGAGCGATGATACTCATCGGCGACTATAATGGAATGTGCTCTGAGGAAATCAGGGAACTTGTTACCGAAACCCGAAACTTTTTGCGTGATACACGTTTTTCTAGAAGAGCTTACCCATATGTAGTCGACTGACTGACCAGTGAATCGCACCACACATTACAGGGAGAATCCCTTCTTCGGTCGCACAGTTCGTATGTGGAATAAACTTCCTAGTGATGTCTTTTCTATCACAGTAAATATTGAGAAATTTAAATCAAATGCCCACAAACACTACTCCCTTTATCCTCCTTCCCAAAACCTTTTTTCCTGATACCAACACAATGCAATGCATGTATAAGGGAAATCCCCTGAGTGCTGGTTATTATTAAAAAAAATCTATACTAAAACAGATTGGCTGATGAAAGCCGCTACCAAAAAAAAAATTTTTTTTTTAAATGTCGCACATATTGCATGGAGGTCCAGGACATTGTCATTTTGAAAAAAATTTAACTCAAATGGCCTCCACCCTCAGTGCCACATGTGCGACATCTTTTAAAAAAGTTATTTATTTTTGGTAGCAGCTTTCATCAGCCACCCTGTATAATAAAGAGGAATTTTTTTTGTATGTCTTGATTATTCTCCGGAACTACTTATCCGATTTGAATGATTTTTTTAACAGTTTTCTATTTTAGCCAAATGTGTTTAGAATCGGACCAGGGGAAGTGATACCCCCAATACAAAGTTATATTCCTTTTAATCAAATTTAGTTCAATTCAAGAGTCTTTTCAAAAGACTTAAAAACCATTTTTCGTTATGCAACTTTTTTTTTATTTTCTTGGTTTGTTAAGTTTTTTGAAAAGAATGTTTTGGTTTGTTTATAATAATTCTCAATAAGTTTATTAAGGTTATTATATAAACCCAAAAAAATATTCATGAGTTTTTTTTAGAAATTTTGTTGAACTCTACTGGCGATTTGGTGTAAAAACCAAAGAAATGCATATAAACAGACTTAACCCAAAACAAACCCGTGTTAATTTTATAGAAAGAATTATAATTTTTGGTAAAAAAATTTAATTATAAAAAGAATTTCAGAAACGTTTAAAAACAAAAAAAAGTTTGAAAAAAATTATAATTAATTAAAAAAAAGGAATTTCCCACTAAAAAATCTATTTAAATAACATAATTATAAAGAATTTAATTTTTATTCGTTTTGGTTATAATAAAACAAAAATAAAAAAATTTATCAGAAATTTCCCAGTTATAAAAATTCAGTTTTTTTTTATTACAAAAAAGGATGTAAAACAAAAACAAAAAAATAGTTTTGATTTGTTCCAATTGAGGCTTCCGTTTTTCACCATTTACCCTGTGCAAACAATTAAAAGTACAGAGTGTGAAAATTGCATTTATGAGAATTAATACAGGGTGTCTGGTGACAAATTTAGGTATTTAAATGCGATTTTTTCAAAAAGTGGCGTCGTTGGAATTATCGATTGAGTGGACTTATCAGTCACGATGGCATCGAGCATCGAGCATCGCGAGTTTGCTATGGAGACATTTTTTTTGAAGTAATGATTCTTACGTAATTTTTTGCCGACAATTTTGTTCAAAGTATGGTCTTCGGCGAAAACGTGATGGACCGAATGTACATTAAATTTGTTCGTGGGTGCAGAGATCCCGCGCAACTGCTTCTGCATTTATCCCACGGCCAGGGCCCAGTCTTTCTTCAAGGACTCCTAAAAACATTGAACTTGTTAAAAGCAGCTTGCGTGAAAATCCTTGAATTTCAATACGGAAAAGAGCAATCACACTGCGACTTCCAAAAGCAATTTAAATGAAATTTAAAAAAAACTGAAGTTGTATCCTTTTAAAATTTAAATCGTTCTAAAACTGAAAGAAAGTGCCTTAGATTTAAGCAAAAATTTTGTAAATCAATGTTGTAGCGTTTTCGCACTGTAAATCCCATTTTTTGAAACGAATAGGCTCATTTTCACTTAAATGGTCATTTCAACAAGCAAAACTGCCTTTACTGGTCTCCAAGAAACTGCAACCCTCGATTGAAACATCAAAAACCATTGCATTGCCCCAGGGTAACTGTTTGGTGTGCCTAATCTACGCATGAGATAATTGGACCATTTTTTTCAAAAATTCTCGAGGCCAGGCGACGAATGTCAACGTTAAAAATTATCGACGCAGGGCTACGGACTTCTTTTTGCCAAACCTGCAAGCTCATCCATCGTACTCTTCACGCACGAGGTTTCAACAGGATGGGGCGACTGAGTATACAGCCCAAACTTTAATGAATTTGCTTCGGGGAAATTTCCCTCAAAAACTGATTAGTCGCTTTGGGGACTTCCAATGGCCATCAAGGTCGCCCCATCTAACGTTCATGGATTTTTTTTATGAGGCTACCTCAAAGAGAGGGTTTAAAATGACAATTCCCAATCTCTTGTGGGCTTAAAGGAAAATATTCGTCGAGAAATCAGCTCAATTGAACCAAGTTTACTGCAGCATGTGGCGCAGAACACAAGGCTCCGTTTTGAACAGTGGGTTCAACTCGACGGAGGACATCTGGATGACATACTCTTTAAAAAATAAAGTCCGAACTTCCATACTATCATTCAATTTCTCTTAATTAAACTTTGTGTCAATTGATACGGGTTTTCATTTAAGTTAGAAAATATAAATCTGCCACCAGTTACCCTGTATGTATGCAAGCGTGTGCATGTGTCTGATTATATATTCATAAAATTAAAGAAGTATTTCACGTGTGTTTGTGTATTTTTTTTTATATTTATGTATTTAATTTGTATTTTATTATTAAAAACATTTTTTTCTTTAGTCTTTTTGTTACATAATTTGTAATTTTTTACGTGTTTTATTTGTTATTTTCATTATTTACCTAGATATGTATTTAATGTACATATCTAGATACAACATATAAACATACATGCAGACATACATATATGCACATACAAAGTAAATTTTATTATTGCTGTATTGTTTTCATCTTTTTTTTTTTTTTTTTTTTTTTTTTTGAAATATAATTGTTTATTTTTTTATTTTACACAGTCAGTCGCGTCTGTCTAGTTATTTGTTCAAAAATTGCGTAAAATTATGCGTGTTTGTTGGAAAAAAAATATAAAATAAATTTAAAATCAAAATTAAATAAAATATTTTGTAATCACTTTTAATTTAATGCCAGTTTTTATGACAAAACTATAACCAAAAAAAAAAAAATAAATTAAAGTCATAGTTCAGCTGGAAAATAATGATAAATAAAGACCCCCAAATGTCGAACCCTGTATTAAATGCAATAATTTTTAAGTTTAAGCTGAATTTCTGAATTGTTAACAAATAATTAAGAAAAATAATTTTGAAATAAATTATGAAACATCGGTGGTTGGTTTTAAGTTGTTGGATGACCTTTATGGAATTTAATTTTGTTTTAAATTTGGAAATATGTTAATAAAATAATTATTTGGAAACCCATCTGGGGGGAAAAATATGAATTCTTGGGAAATAAAAATAGAAAAACATTGAAATAATTTGGAACAAGTACATGTTGTTTAAACCTTATGTTTTTATGAAAACCCTGGAATTGCTTGTTTTAACAACAGCTGGTAGTATCAAATTGGAAAAAAACTGAAGACAAAGTACGGCATTTTAAACTTTATGACTTTAGTAGTTTTTTAAAGTATTAAGTAGGGAAATTCCGAATTAGATCAAAACCAACTTAAGTTTCTTTTTGACCCCAACCTCGTTTTCAGCCAATTATTTCTAAATACTGGCAAATAAATATAGACGTCGTCAGTCATAGTATGTTCGATATGATTACACCATACATCAGATTGTTTCTCCTTTAGATCAAGCCTACGGGAAGAGACATGTACACAGAAAGAAAAAACACTTTCTAAAATCAAGAATTTTAATTTTTAATTTATCGAAAATCGGAAGTCTATTTTGATTTCTTCGAAAAATCCAGCAAAAAAAGCCAGTTTAAAAGTTAAGCGTTTTTGTTGCAGTTTGGAAAGTCCCAGGTTCAAATCCCAGCAACGGAAAGTAAAAAAAATAATTTTTTTGAATTAGAAATTTTATTAATGTATTAAATACAAACAAAACTCTTTTTTTTAATAAAGCTCTGTTGGTAAAAAAAATTAAATTTAATTTTTGGATTAATCCCGTCTGTGCCTAAATCAACCTTTTCAAGCTTACATCAGGTACGGCTTCGAACTTAAATTAATCCTTTTTTGGTTTGAAAGTTGCTAAAAGTAAGAAATACGTACTGCATAGATTAAAACTTGGTTAAGAAAATCCTTATTCTTCCTACTTCTGGCAACGCTACGGCTTGATTTAAGTACAAGGTGGGCCAAAAGAAGTCATCTGTTGTTGCTTGGCTTTAATTTTTTTCCAAATGAAAAACTTCGATTCTGTTGTTTGATTATGCTTATTTGAGCCTTTAGAATTTTATTGGTCAAGTCGAGAAGATGATATCCGCCAAATGGGCGCCTTCACAATTGATTGCTTTACGGGCTTCTTTTATGACATTTTTCATTACCTTGGCGGGAAATTCCGGCGACAGATTCCGTACTCGTGTCGAATGTTGTCCTTAAGGGATTTCCAGGGTCTAAAGCTTGTTTACGTTAACACGGGACCTTAAAAAAACCCCACAAAAAAAGTCTGGAACGGTTAAATCTGGTGATCTTGCGGGCCAATGTAAATCGCCGAAACGAGAGAAGAGGCGACCAGGGAACGCCGTCCTCAGAATATCGGCTGTGACTTGCGTAGTGTGTGCCGTTGCTCCTTCCTTTTGGAACCACATGTCCTCCAGTCCTAATTGGTTCACTACCGGCAGAAAAAACTCGGCTAACATGGCCCTATAGCACGCACTGTCCACTATTGTCGTTTTACCAGCGGCGACCTCGAAATCAATTGGCCCGATGACTGCTCCAGCGTGAATAGCGCACCATTCAGTCACTTTAAGTGGGTGTAATGGCTTCTCGTTCATCACTCGTGGATTTTCGGTGCCCCAGAAGCGATAGTTTTGCTTCTTCACGTACCAGCTGAGGTGGAAATGAGCCTCATGGCTCATTATGATTTTGGTCTAAAAATCGTCCACTTCGGCCTTGAGATTAATAGCCTGTTTAACGATGTCGAACGAAAACCTATACGAACGAAAGCTAGTCACTCACTTTCGAATAAATTTGGGTTTACGTATTTCGACAACTATCGTTCGCCTTTACTGACAGGTTCGTTTTCAACAGAGAAAAATATAAATAGTAAAATGCTTACATACTTTGGGGCATTTGCATAAAACAATTTTTAAATTTGCAATAGATTTGTAAAGCGAAATTTTCACTAAAATCAATACTTCAAATCCATTTTAAATTTAAAAATTTGTTTTTTCCCTTTAAAGTGTGGATTAAAATATATATATATTTTATTTTGCTATAAGTTTTGTAATAATGTCTGTTTACGTTGCCAACTTTTTTGCCTCCCAACAGTATGCACTCACTTTCACAATAAGAACATTTTTTATACATATAGCCGTGATGCTAACTTTCTTAAATTATAAAGCACTAACAGACCAAGAAAATGTCTTTTTCAATAATGTGTATCTTTTTTCATGTTAAAATTACATAGCATAATATTAACAAGTCCTAGGTTTTTGGGATATTTAAGCCATGGCTTAGCTACAAAAATGACGCAGTCAGTACTTAATTGTTTAAGAAATGTTTTACTTGTTAGTAAGGTTTATTCCTGGAATTTTTTGCAACCCGGGAAACGGGAACTCCGCTCTTCAAATAAAGAAAATACAATGTAAACATTATCTTTAAATCATATATGCTCAACATTAGTTTACAATCACGTGTTTCTAACGGTACTTCATGACTATGTATTTAGCCCGCTCGCAACATGCACACCAGATAGTCAGGAAACAAAAATACATGAAAGGAGATGATTTCAGTTATTTTTTTTTGTTATATTTGATGGTAGTTTGTTGTATTTGCTTACAAACTCCTACAAGTGGTCTTAAATAAGATAAAAATTCGGCATAATTGACATCACTGAAAACATTTCTTAATTAAAATTTACAAAATTTTTGTAGATTTTTTTTAAAATCAAATTTCATTTAATTTTTACTTTAAACAATATGATGTTTTAACCAATAACCCTTGTGAACATGTTTAACTTATAGTTTTTAGCATTTTAATACACAGTGGCCTTTAATTTACATCAAAAACTACATACTTTTATGGCACTCGAAAACAAAATAACAAGTGACTGATTTTGACATTTACGTTCGCATATTTAGCTTGCGTTCGACTTAGGTAAACCCAATTTTGTATGAAAATGCTTTTGTTTTCGTTCGACTTGTCTTTCGAGTGAACGTTCGCTTAAAGTATAGTTAGGTAAACCGAAATCAGTTTTCTTTCGCTTAGCATGCGAACGAAAGTATTCGTTCGACATCGGTAAACAGGCTATAAGTGTGGCTTGGGGTAGGTTACACGCGTCTCGCTGTTGACAGGCAGTAGCTGATGCAAGGACTGGACTTTGAACGAGAACATGCGTAGGTCTTTCACCAAAGTTCGCCTTAGGGACGATCGGCTTATGGCTAATTGCAAGGCATGACGTCTGGTCGATGTTTCTGGCGACAGCTCCTCATCCTCGCCAACAGCGGCGATATTCTAGGCAAAACGGGGGCTCCGGGGCCGTCCACTGTTGGCAGCGTCTTGCGTGGTCGCATGCTCTTCCAGGTTGGTGGCCAAACGGCTCAGTGTTTGCGAAGTCGGTGCCGGACGACCAGAAAATCAGCAAGGAATTTGCGCTGCGCCAACACCACAGACGAATTGTTTTACAAAGAAATAGACACGACTATTCCGCGTTCTTGAGGAGTGTATCGCTCCATGGCTTGTTCACTCGTATTCCACATCTGTCTAGTTCACAAATAGCAAAACAGATTCGACATTGGCCACCATTTGCAAAAATAAGAGCATCTTCCATTTGGGTGATTTCTTTGGCCCACCTTGGCCGCGTACTTTGGAGCACCTGCCCATACATGAGAATTGTATTCCATTTTCGGTCGGATATAGGTGGTATGAATCATGAGAAGATCAGGTGGCGTAAAGTTATTCTCACACCGTTTGAAGAAACCCAGACAGTTGAATGCTTCCTTCGACAGAAAACAAACGTTTTCCGCCCAGCGGACATAGCACTGGATTTTCATGCCCAGAACATTAAGAGTTTCTGTCTGCCCAATATTTTTACCATCAATTAATACAGACGATGCAGGGTGATCCAATCAGCGTTTGTGTCTCAAAAGACAATATTGTGTCTTATCGGCATTAAAGTCGACCCTATTTGCACGGCCCCAATCGTAGATTAGCACCAGATCAGGGTTAAGGGTGCCATTCATACTCTGCCTCATTGCCCCATTCTCCAAGAAACCGGGCCTGTATCCAAATGAGTATGAATGGCATATGCTGCTGTCGTCTGCTAATTCTCAATAATGCGAACTACCTCCTACCGGAGGAAATTACTGACTTTATATGTAGCCTGCAGTTATCTGTTTGATCTTTTGGGCTTGAGTATCTTTCAATAACGATAACGATTACAAAACAAAAAGCGATAAAATCAACTAGATTTTTTGTTTTTAAACAGATTTTGAGGTTCTTAAACATTTGATTAAAAAATTTTAAATTTAGAACACCTAAGACTCTTTTGACGAATGTTATTTTGATTTTTTTTAATTTTAAAATAAACAAAAACTTTTTTTGGGTCAAATGTAATCAGTGAAAAACCTTAAAATTTTTTTTTTAATCTAAAGTACTGCGTACAATTAGTCTAAGGTGTCGTTAGCCGTTAATGCTGTTTTTTTTTTTTGTTCTTTCGATAACTTTAATTGTTCTGCTACTATTTTCTACTGCCAATATTATTGATGACTGCTTTAACAACAACAACAATTAGACCAATAAGTAGAACGAAATATTTATTTAATATCAAAACTATTTATTACATACTTGGCCCGTATTTGGTGTCACCTCGTCGTTAAGTGTTTAATTTAATATGATTTCTAAGTATTAGGAAAAAATTCTTTGCTGTATATTTAAACAAAGCACAAACAGACATACAAATGTAAAAATTTAATAAAATTAATTTTTTTTAATTAAATTAAATTTTTAATTAGGAAAATTAGAAAATTTGGTGCAAATATGTAATGATGAAAAAAATATTTAAACATTAAAGGACTTTTTTTGTATTTGGCTAATGTTGAATTGCTTATTTAAACCATAACTACAAATTATTGCATTAAAATTAACAAGAAAATTTTACTTTTAAAACTAAAAATAATAATGCAACATCATGTAAATGAAATGAAAATTAAAAACGAAATCGAAAACTGGGTCAAGTACTATAAAAGTGAATTTGGGTCACCTACAAAACCATTAAACAGAAAAGAAAAAAAAAAATTAAAAATAAAACAAAAGCAAAAACAAAAACACTGTTGCAACCAACAACACAAAACAATGAAACAGCAAAATATGGTTGTGGAGGAGGAAAACCCCTAAGCCAGCCAACAACATGAATGAGCAGCAGCCAGCCAAACCAACAACCACAGCTATTGGGTTGCATTTTAAAACAAATACAAAAACACACACATACACATGCACACACACTCAAGTTTGGTAAAATTTTCACTGCTAAAGACAAAACCAAAACTGCCAGTTTAAGATGCAGACAATGATGACGAAATGCATTTTGAAACTAAAAGTAAAGAAAACTTTTTAGAAAGTTTTCTTGCTGCAAAAATTTGTCAACAATAAAACTTAAAACTCCTCAAAGGAAAAGAGATTAATTTCTCCTAAAGTCTTAAATGGAAACAACTAAAGAAGAAGAATAGTATGACATTAAGCAATGCTGCCAGACTGGGAGATTTTTTTTAAAAGTTGGAGAATTAAAAGGTAGCAAAGCCCTAATTTTTTTTTATGCTCATTTGTGCAGGCGGAAACTTAAAAATAATAATCCAATTCATATTAACTGCTCTAATTATCCCGGTTGATTCACAACCAGTGTAGGTAGGGGGTAGGTTCGAAGAAGTGTGGTACACTTCAATGTGGTGCTTCCCTAAACCCAGAGGCAATTGCGTCTACGGGGCTGCCCTGAAAGTAGAAGGAGTCAAAAATATGTAAACTTGTATCTTATGACAGAACAAAGATAGCATTCTAAAGAGGTCACTAAGGTTAACAAAGTAGTTGCCTGATATTGCAGGGACCAATAAGAACACCGGTAAATAATTTCAGGTCGCCTTCATCCAAAGGTATTAGCGTCTTGAATCTGCTCGCTGATGCTATCTGTCAAAAGGATTTCAGCGCTCTAAAAAGTCCCTGTCCGCTGGTAGGCAGTTAGATATGCTCAAGAGCACGCGTTACATCCCACAGTGTGGCATCACTTCACCCAAAGACAATTGAGAAAATTATGTTAACCTGAAAGTAAAAAGAGTAGGAACAACAGTAAACTCTAGTGCCTTATGAAAGATGAGTAAAAATTAAGTACAAAAAAAAGAAGAAGGTACTTCTGTATGTAAAATGATAAATGCTAAGAAGTCGGAGGTAGCCATTAGCCATATCAAGCCCTTAGTGTACCCCAACATCTGATAGAGGTCAAAGCTAGGTAGTGTCAATACATGGTCCACTTCGTAGTAGCTAAAGTCTTAGAGGGTAAGGCTAGGTTAGGTTAGATTAAACTGGCTGGCGCTGAAGACCCCACATAAACCCTTTGGGTCCTTAGTGTTACCAGGCAAAAGGAAACGGCAACTAATCTTACTAATTCAATGCCATAAAATCCAGAGTGCTTTACACTCTCCTAGCAAATGCCAGCAGACTTATCTTACCAACCCCGGAAGGTTTCTTCAGGACTTGCAACAAATAAGATCCTAAACAGTTTCCTCTGGAGCGCACGAGCGCTGGACATTGGCATAGAATATCCTAAATAGTCTCTCTATCCTCGGGTACACCACAGAATCTGCAGTCATTGCTGGTCAGTTGCCCTGCTTTTTTGGCATGAACCACTGTCTAATAATGACATGTTATCATCCCTACTACGAGCCTACAATCACTCCTTCGCAAAGACAAAGAAACCTCGTCGCCCCTGAAGAAGTGATATTTACTCGGACCTCCGTGACTCTGATCCTCACCGTAGAGCTTATACTGCTATTGTAGAACTGCAGTGTAGCACGGGCGTTCATTCTTCTTTCCATAGCCAGATGGGCCGCTTGCTTCGCCAGCTCGTCTGCCATCTGATTCTCCGTAATACTACTGTGTCCCCGAACCCAGTAGATGTGTACTTGTCCCTCGGTACACAGTCTATCAATGAACCCCTTGAACGCCTGAACAAATGAGGAGTAACTGAGGTTTGCGGAGGCTGTCGCATAGGATGTCGCATAGACCCGTAGAAATATCTTCAAGAAAATCGCTATTGAAATCCAGCCAATCGTCCGATACCTGACAGAGATATAAGCCATCAACTTCCTCTGATTATTTCTCTAAATTTGGCACATAAAAACATCTAACACTGCCCTGGACTTGCCCCTACACGGGTGCAATGTAAGACCGACTCCCATTGATTTTTCCTCACGTACATTTTTGTAAAACATAGTTACACCCTATCAACGCCCCCTAAAAGGGTTGCCATACAAAGTTTAGTTTTTTTAAATCGCTCTCACAGTTTCCCGGATACTCCTGCAAAGGTCAAATTTAAGACCGACCGCAATCGATTTTTTCTTCCAAACATTTTTGTGGAACATACTTACCCCTTATCTTCAGCCCCTAACAGGGTTGCCATACAAGATTAAAAAATAGGGTGGAAACCCCTACAACTTTCTCGGAGTCGCCCTTAGAGGAATAAAATGTATCACAGACCCTGATTAGTTTCCCTCCAAAACATGCTCCTAACATAACATATTCCCCCTATCTTCATTACCTAAGGGGGCTGAAATACAAAATTAGAAAACGCCTATAACTTTCCCAGAGTCGGCTTAAGAGAAATAAAATGTATAACATACCCCCCCTAGTTGCCCCTACACGGGTGCAATGTAAGACCGACTTCCATTGATTTTCCCTCACGTACATTTTTGTAAAACAAAACATGTTTCTAGAACATACTTAATCCCCAATCTCCATCGCCTAAGTGGGCTTCCATACAAAGTTTGGAAAATTGTAATAAATCCCCCCTACAGCTTCCAGGGTGCCCGTGGATAGGTCAATCGTAGGGCTGACCCCAACTCATTTTTCCTTGCAAACATTTCCCTAGAATATACCCCCTATCTCCACTCCCTAAGGGAGTTGCTATACAAAACTTGAAAAAATTAGGGTGTAAACCCCCTAAACGTTGTGAAGGGTATATAGGACTCGGCACAGCTAAAAATAGCGCTTTAATTTTTTTTAATAAATAATAGACTTTATTAATTAAAAAATATTTTTGCTTAAACCAGACACGTTTAACCACCTGCTTTTTGAACTTAATACTTATATTTAAGGGCATATTGTTAATAGTTTATAATTTTTTAACAAATATTTTTATATAATTTATATTATGTCTGTTTGTATGTATGTAAGAGGAGAGACGGTTTAGTTTTCATAATCATTAAAATCAATTAAAGAATGAATGTCTTAAGTCTTATTAAATGTGCTGCTTCACGTATCGCTTTGTTTGTTAATTTACCATAAATTATTTAAATTAGTTTTTTAACTTTATTTTGTTTTTACGTTTTTGGTTTAATGTGGATATGACTACGCAACTTTACGTGATTAAAGACTTTATTGCAATTAAAAAAAAAAATTAAAAATGCTAAAAAAGCTTATTTCCCAACCAATAATATTTATTCATATGTACAACAACAAAAAGTTCTAAATATACGAAAATTGTCTGTTATTTCTGTGTAATCTCTCTTCCCTCTTTTGTTTCTCTTTGTTGTCGGTTTTTTTTTGTTGTAAAAGGGCGAAATTGTTTTCACATTGTCCCAGGTCGCAAAGACAAAACGTATAATTTATTGTATAAACATAACAGACAGGCGAACAGTAGCAACACTGTTGTCGTAGTCACGAAAAGTTACAACATGGGAAGTTTCTTGTGTGTTTGTGTGGGCGGTTTTTGTTTAATAAATTTGTTGGGTTAAACGAGTGCTAATGAGAGTTTGTTACTAGTGTTGCCAGAAAATTTTGTATAGCAATTATAAAATGACTTAAAAAGATAAAATAAAAAAAAAATAATTATTTTTAAAAAGGAATTTAAAAACAAATGTAGTAATTTGGATGAATTTTGTTAACATTTTCGCCAATAAGCTACAAGCTGTAATTAACCCTCTATTTTAAATTAAAACGTTCATTTAACCTGTAGAGTATACTCATGCAAATTTACTTCTTTGTTTTTTGTATTAAAAACATATTTTATTATTTGGAAAAAATTTTAAATTTTTAATGCTTTTTTATAGCTTCCCTAATTTTTGTTGCGTATTTTACGAACTATTTTTATTTCCCATATTTTAATTTTTAAATGGTTATTTATTAAAGAATAATACTGACATAATTCTAAATACTAGGCGAGTTGAATGCATTTTCGAAAGCCGCTACAGTTTCTCGTCAGAACTCTTTTGTTCGATACTTGAGTATTGGTAGTAAATATTTTCTATTTAACTCAAAAATAACTAAAAATTGAGTTGAAGAATTTTTTCTCGTAAAAGTTTTATTATATTTAACAATTTTACTTGAGCTAGACAAAATTTACGGCATGCCATTTTCCATTCTATGGCAACACATATTTTGTATATGTTCTTCTTATCATTATATTTTTTTGCAAACATCTAATAGACATAGGGGCAGTTCCTAATCTGGGCACACTTACGCAACATATTTCTATGTTTACACAAGCAATTAAAATTGCAAAAATCTTGATATTTTCGGAATGTAAAGAAAGGGGGCGCATAACTGCTTGCACTTGCAATCAATCGCCTTTTGTAATTCCTATATCCAATTTCAAAAGAAAACCTAAAGCAAGTTGCAGTATTTTTAATACGTTTGTCATTCCGTTTGTAATTTTTTAATATCTGTTTGCGACCTTATAAAGTATATATGTATCTTCTTGATCCTTATAGATAGAAAAGTTGATTTAGCGATGTCCGTCTATCCGTTAATCTGTTGAAATCAAGTGTCTAAAGCCCCTTGATATTTCTCGAACCTGTTTGTGGTGTCAAAACATCAGGTATACTTGCGAGAATTTTGGTATTGGAATTAAGCAAAATCGCCCGATACCTGACAGAGATATAAGCCAGCAACCCGGAGTTGTCCCTACACGGGTGCAATATAAGGCTGACTTCCATGAATTTTTCCGCACAAACATTTTTGTTAAACACATCTACACCCTATCTCTAGTTCCTAACAGGGTTGCCATACAAATTTTAATTTTTTTAAAGCCGTTCCCACTGCTTCCAGGGTGCTCCAACAAAGGTCAAATGTAAAACCGATCGCAAATATTTTTGTTCCAAAACATTTTTGTGGAATATACTAACACCTTATCTCCAGCCTCCAAAGTTCGGAAAGAACTAGGGTAAAACCTCTGCAACTTCCCCGGAATCGCCTTTAGAGAATAAAATGTATCACTGACCCCTATTAGTTTTACCTCCCAAACATATTCTTAGATCATACTTCACCTTTGATTTTGTTCCTTAAGTAAACCTTTTAACAGGACGGAGCAACGGCACACACTGCGCGAGCCGCAACCGATATTCTGAAGGCAGCGTTCCCGGGAGGTTTCATCTCTTGTTTTGGCGAATTAAATTGGCCCGCAAGATCGCCCAAATTAACTATTCCAGACTTTTGTTGTGGGATTTTACAAAGTCCCGTGTTAACGTTAAAAAGACCAAGACCCTGATTCAAATAAACATAATCAAAAAGCAGAACAGAAGTTTTTTTATTTAGAAAACCAAACAGCATCGGATGACTTCTTTTGTCCCACCTTGTACTTTCTATCTGTTGCAGTCCACCATACCACCATATTTTATTCTCGTATGGATTTAAGAAACCTGATGTCGTACAAATCCGTAGGTAATATGATTCTTTCAGAAATATGGATGTGCAGTTTGGTATTAAAAATCAACAATAACGGCTCACATACTGTTACGATTCGCCAAACGAATACAACATTTTAACTTCTGTTCTTAGTTAATAAGTTTTAAAAGCACTTAAGACTTTATAAAAAGCACTAAATTGTCAACACTGCTTCTTTGCTAACAAGCCGGTTTATTATCAAATGTTTTGCTAATTTTTCACTCTTCGATTTGTTGTTGTTAATTTTTCCTTTTGTTATGCTATGAATAGTTTTTATATTATTTAGTAGTGTTCACATAGTGCGTTAAGACGTATTAACTATGTAACAGACGGATAGACGGACTGACTGGCTGATTGTCTGATTTGTTTTAATGTTTTTGATTGCGTCGATTGGTGTTTTTATTATATTTTTTTTTACTATTTTTGTTTATATAATACTTTGTTGTTGTTGCTGTTGTTGTTGTTGCTATCATTGCTGTTGCTTTTTTTTTTGTTAATAATAATCGCAAAAAATAGCAGCAACAATAACGTAAATAAATACAAAAATGAACGTGTGTATGAGAAGAAGAAGAAGTAGTTGTAGTAGCAGCAGCAAAAGAAATAAGCAAGCTTCACATTTCGTTGAAAAAGTAGGTTAGTGGGTCACCATATCTAACAACAAACGCTTGCACACACACACACACACACGCTCTCACATACACTACCATATGCACATAGAGACAATAACAAAACTTAAAACTTTATAATCTATTCGTACAAAAATTTACGAACGATTTTGTCGTCGTTTAAGTGTTATGGAAATAAAAAAAAAAAACTTGAAATAAAATTTATAAAAATTATAAAAATAAATTTTATTTTATTTCACTTAATTGTATGTTTGTTTATACATTTTGATTTGTTGTTTTTCGTAACAAGTTAATTTTTTATGGCCTTTTTGGAATCTATAGATATTTATATTTAAACATAATTCTTAGATAATTAAATGCATATTTTGTAAAGAAAAAATGCGTTTAATTGAATTGTTTGTTGTTGTTAAGTTGCCTATCAATAAGATTTATGGGCAAACAGTTTGTCAAAAAAAATAATGTTTTGACATCTGCATCGTAAATAAATATGGCCGTTTTGACATTGGTAAAACATAGTTTTCTCTTTTTTTTTTTGTTTTGTTTGTTGTAATTTAATTTTTACATGCTTTATTGCTCATTAGCTATTTATGTACATATGTTTGTTATCATATCATTACATATTTGTTTTCTTTGTTGTTTGTTTATTATGGTCACTTGATATGTTCTAATCTCGAATCAGTTAAATTTTGTACTTTGACCAACTTTGTTGTACTAAAGGCCATCAATAACTTTTTTTCGATTAAGCCGTTAAATTTGAAAAACTATTTGATGTTGATAAAAATATGTTGTAACACAAAGTTTTTGATAGTTTTTGAATTATAATTCAGTTAAAGGCAACGCAAAAGATATTGTTGTAACACATTAACCCTTGGACTATCCAGCATAACGTTTGTATGTACAGAATGGCTGATGAATGTGGTTACATTAAGAAAGTCGAAAAACTTTTTTATTTTTTATTAGTTTATTTAAAAAATAATAATTTTTTATTAAAGTAATTAATGAAGTTCTTAAAATAATTGAAATTATATGGCCTTCACCCTCGGTGACCCATGCGCGACATCTTACCCAAAAGTTATTTATTATTACGTGGAGAATTGCAGCGGAAATCGCCCCAATTATCATTCGAATAAAGTGCTTTAAATCATCCAAATTTGTTTGTTTTCTTTTGTTAACTTCCTGTTTGAATAACCCCACAAAAAAACCAGATGCCAACGAAATGTCGAGTTTCTTTAAATCAGCTTCTTAGGGATTTTTTGCCGCAATTTTGTAATAACAGGCGTGGCCATGTGACAAGTTACCCCATCTTGTTGAAACCATACAAAGTTGAAAGGGATTCTCTTTCAGTGTAGTTCTGGAAAGAAAAACTCCTTCAACATTTTTAAGTTACGCTCTACATAACCGTAACAGTAATACCGTTTTCCTCAAAAAAGTAAGACCCGCCAATGAACCTTGATGAAAATGCACAGCACACTATGACGCAAAGTGGATGCAACTGCATCTCATAAAGTACCTGTGGTTTAGAATTACTTCCTTTTCGACAAATTTTTTTCGTTAACATTGCTGTTAAGATCAAAGTTTGCCTCGTTAGAAACACTTTCTTGAGCAGCAGTAATGTTTTCAGCTGATCTTGCAGTACCTCTTTCTTTGAAATCATTCACTACACGATAAATAGGGCGTCCCAAAAATTTCACGTAACTTTATCATCGTTACAGTCGCTAAGGGTTTTACGTGACACCTGCCGTGCGGGCAAAATTCACGGTGCTCTCAACACTTGGGGGAAACGAAGCGTCCACCAGCGCCCCCAGAATGGCTCACCCTGCCACCCAGGTACCAATTTTCTGTCATGACTCTGTGTAGCCATAACAGACCCCTTAGTGAGGAGTTGGGCTATCTAAACCCGAATTGGGTCTCTAGTTTGGATCTCGCTTCTTCATAATCAAAACAGACCCGCGCCGACAAAACACCTCTCCACACGCTTGTGAAACAACACCCAACCTTAAGCAAGAAAGATTATGATTATCATGTCGCACCCAACGAATGCGCCACCCAGCAAATCAATTTCTCCACTTTCATCAACGCTTCATAATCTTCTCGCCGCCAGTCAGGACGGAGTCACGCACATGCCACAACATGCCAATGCCGGCCTCTTCATTATTTGCTACAACTTCGACAGGATCTTATTTTAGATCCTAGGGTCCACAGCCGTAGCCAGTTTCCCTATTCACCTACTTCCAAACACACTTACACCTTTTCAACTATTAGCCTACTTCAACAGTTGCTCATGTGCCTGGGTAGACCCGCCAAAACTAGAGACTCCATCTTGAGAGCCTTAAGTTCATATAAGACCGCTTACGCGATCACTCTGGGGCCCGTACAAGACGGACCCCAGCATATCAACTTTCAATCTCAGTTGCCCCGCTTGGGGATAACCACAGCCACCACGTGAACTCCCGAAGGAGACCTCACCATCGTTACTGTTGATTGATTTTGATAAAATGTTTTAACGATTAAAACACATTGGTTTAGCGAATATTTTTTCAAAATAAATTTGCCACGCCTTAACTTCACGACTGCAAGATATGAACTGTCAAGAATAATGTTTACCAAAATGGCGACAAAACAAACTAATATTCCTTGCCGGCAGACACCCTGTACTAATATCCCTAAAATCAATATAACAAAATAACCTAAAAAAAATCCTAATGCTCACTTCTCTAGTCTGACGAATATTTTTGACGCCATTTCCTGTATTCAATAGGTACCATATGAAGAATGAGGTCTAATGCCACTTAAGCTGTACTTCTCAAAGGACCAGTGCTGCCAAGTAATTTAAAACTTTAGACCGTATTTAGAAGCTTCCTTTAACAGACCTTTTCCGTTGCATTCCACTAAAGTGTACATGTTAGAATGGGCCTTACAACCATTGTGCAATTTTAGTTAATCACCTTTTTTGCAGGCCCCAGCTCTTTCCTATTTGTTTTTAATGTATAGCCGGCCTTAAGGCCCCTCGTGACCCCTTTTTATTTATTCCTTTTCCATAAGAACTTGCATTAAAGGCTTCCCTAAAAATATTAATCCTTAGATGTTAACTTTATCTCCACCCCCTTGAGTGCCCCGATTTCATACTTTTTTTGGTTACTTTTATAACCAAGTAGGTCAACTTTGTCCAATTATAGCGCCGTCTTTTATTAAGCTTTTTAGTTTCCTAGATAATTATTTCAAAGTCTAACTCCTTTTCTATTTATACTTCAAGTTTTAAGCAGATATGATTAGGAATTCAAAAGTTGTATGTTTTTTAATATTCTAAACCTGTTATAATTTCTCTTAGTATTTATAAAACTAAAGTAAAACTTATTTTGCTAAAAATTTTCTAAAAATTACTTGTAAATACTTATGTGTGTGGGCAACTTTGTAAAAAAAATTTCAATAAACTATGAATTGCTTAACATATTTGGTAAATTCCGTTCTAACAAAAGATTTAGACAAGTTTTTATGTTTGAAATGAAATTTTGTTGTAATTTTCCTTTTTTGGAACACAGTCGCCAAAACACATTTTAGTTAAAAAAGGTTAATTAATAACTAAATTTAAAAAAGTGGGGATCTATTCTATCACAAACTTATAAAGGATTTAAAAAAAGGGCAGAAGTTTTCCAAACAAACCGTATACATGAAAAGAGAATAATTGAAAAAATGGTTTTTGTTAAACAAATCCAATATTTTCGTTTTCAAACTACATACAGAAATTATAGTAAAAACGCACAAAAATCTACTTAAAAGTTAAAAGTATTCAATCCTACACATATGAATTAAAATCATAAAAAAATCTATTATTATGCAAAATTATACAAAATGCTTCTTACTTCATACAAACAAAAACAAGTTTTTAAAATTTCCAAAAAGTTAAAAAAATATTTTTTTCATTTCATTTTTAAAGCTTTTTTTGTATCATATTTGCTATTAAGGCTTTGCAAAAATAAACTCTTTAATGGGCGTGGCACTGTCCACACAAAAAAGGGTAAAGGGGTTCTGGGCTTGTGCAATTTTTTTAACGCCCAAAAGCTATAGGCCAAGACCCTGCTTCAATTGTGGAGATCGATTCAGTATCAGCAAATCTTAAAAAAGTACAAAAAAAAATAAAAAAGGATGATCTCTCCAGAATTTTATTTATGCACGCTAATGCACAATTTATTATTTTTAATTTTGCTTATGCATGAGAACTTTATAAAAATGATCAATAAATAACGATCGTGTGTTATCACTCCGTGATTCACCCTTACCTTTTCAGCGTTGTCCATCGCTAGCATAATATTATTTTTTTCTTAAAACATTTTATTAATAAAAAATTCTATTTCTAAAGGGGCTTCTTAACAATTTATTTATTTAGTAACAAATTTTGAAAATTTTGTGTGATCACGGCGTGATTCGTCCTTATACCACAAGCGCTGTCCATCTCTAGAATAATGAGTTTTATTTCTTAAAATATTTTATCAAACAAAAAAATCAATTTCTAACGGTTCTCTTAACTTTACAGTTTATTTATTTTGTAACAAATCTTGCAAATTTTATGCGATCACGCCGTGACTCACCCTTACCTCATAAGCGCTTTCCATCCATCTCTAGAATAATGAATTAATTTTGTTTCTTACAGCATTTTATCAATCAAAAATTTCATTTCTAAAAGTTTATTTATTAACAGATTTTACAAAAATTGTGTAGTCACATCGTGACTTACCCTAACCTCTAAGCGATGCTCATCTCTAAATAACAAATTTATTTTATTTCTTAAAACATTTTATCAGTAAAAAAATTGAAATTTTCTTAACATTGCAATTTATTTATTTATTAACAAATTTTGCAACATTTGTATGATCACGCCGTGACTCACCCTTACCTCTAAAGCGTTCTCCATCTCTATAATAACGAATTTATTTTATATTTTAAAATATTAAAAAAAAAAAAAATTCAATTTCTAAGGGTTTTTCTAACTTTACAATTTATTTATTTGGTAACAAATATTGCAAAGTATGTGTGATCACGGCGTGACTCACCCTTACCTTTAAAACGTTGACCATCTTCAAAATAATGAGTTTTATTTTATTTCTTTAAACATTTTGTCAATAAAATATTCTATTTTTCATTTACAAATTATCTTTTTATTAAAAAATTTTGAAAAAAATTGTGTGATCACGCCGTGATTCACCCTTACCTCCAAAGTGTTGTCGATCTCTAAATAACAAATTTATTTTATTTCTTCTAGAGGTTTTCTTAACATTGCAATTTATTTATTAACAAATTGTGCAAAAATTGTAAAATATTTTTTAGTAAATAATTTTGAGGTTTTTGGCACATTGCTGACTTGGCAAATCTAGATTTTTGTCGTATTCATGCAGTTAGAAGGCAAAATGTATGAATAAAGCCAATTTATTTTTGTTAAAAAGATTTTTTGTTAAATATTTCTTTTATATTAAGATGGTGGTAAAGAAACTTTAACATTTTTTTTAGTTGTAAGAATTAGGCACCGACCAGTATAGTACAGAATTAAAGTCTTGAGTGTCAAAAAAAAAAATAATAAAAATAAAAAATAATTTAATGTATTTTAAAACAGTGAAAGTATCCATTAATTTGATAGTATGAATATTTAGAAATTTTTTTTTATTAATACAGGGTGTCTGGTGGCAGATTTATATTTTTAAACTTAACCACGGGTGCTTTTGCGGATATTGCAGGCTTCCTAAACTTTTTCTATTAATATTTTTTTAGTTTTCCATTAGTTACGGGTCTGTGTAGCATATGGTGGCTCACAAAAACTTGATTTTAATAAATACACGGACAGATGGACATCACCTAATTAACTGCAAATGGTAACCTGTTGTGCATAAAAAATACAAATAAATATTAAAATATTTATTTATTTCTTCTTCGTAGCATTTTATCAGTTACCTATTGTTAAAAATTATAAAAAGAAACTATAAAATGCGTTGTATAAAAAACAAAACAATATGAATATCAGTTTTGCTCCCCACTGTTTATATAAATTATCATAAAAATGCATTAAAAATTCATATTCATACCTTTTGATTTATGTATATAAGTATTTTGTTTTATGTATTTTTGTTTTGTTTTTTGCTTCTTTATAATTTTAATTAAAACAACAACAAGCAACTCTACAGAAATAAAATCTCAATTACAAACATATAATAAATAATTTTATTTAAAAAAAAGCAACAACAAAAACAAAAAAGTAAGTTGCATATGGGTTTTAATTTTGTGTTGTGGCCTCGTAACCTACTTTTTTCGCAATCGATTAAGAAGAAGCACAAAAAACAACAAAAACAATTTCAGCAATAATAACAACAACAACAAAACAACGGCAGTAGCTACATTAACAAAAATTTATTTTTTAATACGGCTAAAAAAAATTTAATAAAAAATAATGCAAATCTTGTCATAATTTTTTATAAACTTTTTTTTCAGAAAATTTAAGGCACAAAAAAGCATTGGCGTAGCTACAAATTTTGCTTAAGGGGGGGGGGGGGGCAGAAACTTTAAATGTATAAAGTGCATGAGACAAAAAATTATTTCTAGAACAATTTAGAAATTCTGGGGGGGGGGGGGGGACAATGCCCTATCCAGAATAGACTTCTCAGCCAATGCAAAAAAGAGCAACAAAACTGGATTAAAATAAATTTTGAACTTATCTCTTCAATATGTAAATCACTTTATCACACTTTAAAATATTTCCATATGACTAAAAAAGCCCCAACAATTTTTGAAAACATTATTTTTAAAAATATGATTAATTAAAAGGAATAAGAAAAAAATAATGTTTCGCCAAAAGATACTGTCTAGCATGTAGGTAGGTTAGGTAATGTAAACAGGTGGCAACACAGGTGGCAGCAAAATTAATAAAAGAGAGAAAGAGAGAGAGGGAGATAGAAAAGAAAAAGATAAGGAAATTTTCATAGTCGAGGGTAGGGGCTAAGTTATTTGGTTGGCAAAGGTTGCCTTGTCCTATTCTCGAACCAGCCGTTATCCCTTAAAAGGATGATAGATTAGATAGGCTTATGTTAGCCATTCGACGAACTGCAGTAGTCAACCAAATTAAGAGCAAAATCTAAAGTTCCTAAAATAAAATCCGCTGCAAGATTATTGAGTAAGGTAAGAAGCGACCTACTTAATAGGAGTCGATGCTGTTCCGCATATTACCAGCGGTAAGTCAATAGGCTACCACCAGACTTTAACTCACTCCATAAACGTGAATCGGTTCTATTTTCTAAAGCTAACTGACTTTTCAAACACTGAGGCTACAAGTCGTACTAATGGCAAATTTGTAGGCACACATAGTTGCTTGTAACTTCGCCACTCTCGCCTCTATGTTTGACCTTCGAAACAGTTTACTGTACAGAATGGCTTCCAGATATTTTGCGCTACCTGACAAAGTCAGTACAACCCCTTTTATTGCCAGGGGATTAAAAGATGAAATCTTGTATCACTTTCTAAACAGAACTAGCTTCATTTTGGAAGGGTTGTTAGACACCCCGTTACATGCGCTTCATTCACTAAGTGTCCATCCTGGCAGAGATGATATTTTTGTGGACGCCAGATATCGTCACTTCTATGTCATTAGCATAAGCCACCGTTCTTAGTCTCCTTGAATCCATATCCTTAAGCAGCATGTAAAGAGCCATGTTTTCGTAATAAAATGCATCCCTTAGGATTTCCTCTGTTCTCCGATCTTGTAATACTATTCCTTTGTGGACTTCATTATCCTTAGTTTCAGTCTATTGAAAATCAATCCAACCAGAAAATTGTCAAATCCAATTTCACGTAGAGCCCCCATTAAGGATAATGGATTAACGATATTACAAATACCTTTTACGTCCAGAACCAACCAACAAGCGGGCATCGTGTCCACCAAACTGCCGTTGTTGTAGGCATGTTGGCAGTCTGATAGAAGACTGGTATCGATTGCCGCCCTTAGGGGGACATCGATTAATCTCTTTAGTATTCTACTCAGGAAATGCCTGAGAATAACTGGCGTTTATTCCTTTGGGGTTGTGGGTGGCGGATAACCATCCAAATTTTTTTCTCCCTACATCTGCGCACGTGTTTATAAGAAAGAAGGTGGAAAGTAGCTACACTGAAAGTAAAACAGCAAAGGATCCAACTTAAAAGATATAATTTATCTTTTAATCTGCAGCAATTTTTTGACAAGTTTTTTTTAACAAACTCCAAAGGGGAATATTCTACTCGAAAAAAAACAACTCAAAATTTTGAAAATAAATATCTCACCCCACATAAGAACGTCAACCGCCAATTAAAAAAGTTAATTGAAAAAAGTAAAAGAATATACAATTTTTGATTAAATTATTAATTAAATCAATTAAGGCTTTTAATTCAAATTAATAAAACGTTCAGCAGCTGTAAAGTTACAATGATTGTTTAAATGTGCCCTTTTCTCTTTTAAATTAATAATTTATTTATAATTTTATATTTCTTCAAATTTTTTATATCAATCTGATCTCAATTTGTTTAAAGATTGTAAATCATTTTGTAATAAAAAAACATACAATATTTTTTTTAAGTTTTCTTATGTGTGCGTTAATTTTTAAAGAAATATGTTTTGAAATGGAATTATTTTTGAAAGCACTTAAATTTAATTTCAAATAACCAAAATAAAAAGAAACAAATATTTAAATTGTTTAAGTTGTTAAAAGTGTTCAATAAAATTTGGGGGTAAAACAAATACGTGTTGATTTAAATGCTGCTACCCGTCTTGTGCTGGGCCATAAAACTCATGAAATATTGTTAAAGAGTTTATTTGAATACACATACCCAACAAACCAAAATTACAAAGAAAAAGCTTGTACAAAGTTTGTTACCATAAGCCTCAGTGATGAAACAGAGCATCAGCATAACGTTTTTATCCATAGAATTTGACGTAAAATCAAGCTGCCAAATGCGTTTAAAAAAGAGAATCTAATTGATTCCGGCAGCGATTTTTCTCATGCTCTTAATTTGAAACAAAATTCCCCTAACAATATTACCATACTTTTATTAAGTTTTATACATTTTGTAAACAAAACCACATGTTTTGGAGTTGCCAATGTACAACAACTTGTATTTTAAATTAGATTTTTAAAAAAATTTTAAAAAAGTTAAATGTGAGTTCGTGAAGTTGCAGCGTAAGTCAGACGAAATTAACGCAACTGCCATATAGCGACATAATTTTTATATAAAATCTTTTATAAAACTTTAGTAGACCTAAGTCGTCTACAATTGTGCTTGTAATAATCATTACACACTTTGCAACGTGCTTATGAAAAACGTTTCACATTAATGTTTCATGTCAACCATAAACAACAATTCACACTATGCAACCAATATCAACGCAACCATTAAATATCAAAAAATTTTGAAAATTTTTAAATCTCGAATGCATATGAAAAGAAACCATAAACACTATGCAACTAGCAATGAAACATGCCTGGTTGCATAAACATGTTGCAACGTGTGTACTATTACTTTAAAAGTGTATAACAAACATTGTTAGAAAAACTGCCGTTATTTATACATATGTAAGTAAGCAGATAATAAAAATTAAAGTTTATATAAAACGTCCTATGACAACACAGTTATATTTTGCTTTAAATTGGCTGTTGGGTTAACACTAACAAACACAAACGCACACAATTAAGAATTCACAGTCGGTCAAGCGCAACCATATGATACCCTGCATATTTGGTATGTTTCTACATACTTATGTACTAAAAAGTTATACAAACTTAATGTAATAAAAGTATTATGACAAAAAAATCTGTTTGTCTTAAAATTTACTTTTTAAATAATTTTTTTTCTTCGAGTTTTTAGCCTCAAAATAATTTAGTATTTTTAATTTTTTAATTTTTCTATAAATTTTTGTTGTTACCAAAAGTTTAGAAAAATTTTCCATCCCTGATTTACGTTAGGCCAGACTACAGGACATTTAGCGAATTGCTATTGTAACACCATTTAATCTAAGTACCAGTCCACCCAAACTTTAGGTTCTTGGTCTCTCTCCTGAAAAAAGAGAATAAAAAGTTGGCTTCCCGGAATCTTATATACCCTACAGTTTGCTTGTTTATCACACAATCACGCCTAAACACCTGGATTTTCTTGAAATTTGGAGTATAAATATTTCTAAGCATGGAGTGGGCGATATGCTGTTTTTTAAGAAATAAGAGGCGGTACCACGCCCACAATACATTAAATTAAAATAGACTGCTACTGCAAAAAAAAAACCAGAATTCCCAATACTGGTACAAACTTTAACTTTACCGATCTTTTTGATACTCTGTACGCACATACTTATAAGGCCTCAGACGGCAAAATTTTTTATAGCAACAAAGTAGGCGAGGCCTTGTACACAAAAGCTAAAATCTCAATCAGGTTCTTCTACCTGATTGATTTTAATAAAGCTTTGTCTTAATAGCAAAGGCTTCTAAGTAAAATTTTTCAAAGACAAAAATGGGCGGTGCTACGCCCTTTAAAAAATTTACTTTTTGTACTGGTACTTTCACTGCACACTTTTTTGAAATTTGTACGCCTTTTAGTTTTGAAACTTTTTACAGCAACAAGTGGGCGGGTCTACGCCCACAAAAAGTTAAATCTCCCCACAGGTACTTCCATTTGACCAATTTTTATGAAACTTGGCTTGCATTTTAACATTATCCAGGGCCAAAACTTTTCAGGTAAAAAACGGGCGGTATTATACCCAGCCACAAAAAATTTTATTTTTTATGCTGGTACTTTTGCTGCACAAATTTTTTTAAAATTTTACTTACAAAAAACTTCTTTAACGTCAAAATTCTCTAAGCAACAAAGTGGGCGGAGTTACGCCCACAAAAACTTAAATCTCAATGCTGGTAATTCTATTTGACTAACTTTTATTAAAAACTTTATCCGCATATAGGGTAAAAACTTTAAAAAAAAAGTGGGTGGTGCCACGCCCTCAAAAATTTAACTCCGGCGAGTACTTTTCGTGCACCTGTTTTTTTAACTTTTATTTTGAAAAAATTTTTCCTATTCAACCAATTTTTTTTTTTGAAAATAAACAAATATAAATAGGCAAATCCTTTGGGACCGGTGAGACCATTTTACTTACATTTTTGCTTATTAATCAAATCAAATATCTCAATATTTCAGGTTAAAAAAGGATATGATTTTTAAGGATGGTATGTTTTCAAACGTTTAGCAATAGGTAGACACGAATAGAATATGATTTGTGCTAGAAGACTGTGACGGGTGTGACCTTACAAATTTTTATATTACAAAATTTAGTCATTAAGATCGCGTTGTTTAAAATATTCTTAAAACGGACTTTACTTTTTTATTTGCGTGGTGGTTTAAAAAGTTTTTAATCATATTTGCTACTTTATGCCTAGACTAGCACGTGACCCGCTACTTCTTAAGCGCAGTTTTAGAAATTTATTAAGTGAAGGTAATGTTTTGTGCCTTTATTTCTTAAACTATTACCTGCAAAACGCAATTTAAATGAAGTTTCTATCTTTATTGGTTAAGAAATTACAAAAAGTACCTAAAAAGTACCAAAATGTAATTTATACCCTTTCTTCTATCCCCTAGGGTCTTAAGTTTTTAAAAAGTATAAAAAAATATTCATATTTTGTCAACACTTGTCGAACGCAGTTTGATTTATGTTTCTATCTTTATTGGTTCAGATGCTACAAAAAGTACATAAAAAGTACCACTTTACTAGTTTGTAATCTTTTGTCTGCCCCTTAGGGTCTAGATTTTTAAAAAAGTTTAAAAAATATTTTTATATTTTGTCCTGACCTGTCGAAGGCAAATTAAACTATGTTTTTACCTTTATTAGTTAAAAAGTTACAAAAAGTACCTAAAAATTACAAATATGTAATTTTTACCCTTTTTTGTGCCTAATGCTTCAAAATTTTTAAAAAGTATCGAAAATACATATATTCTTATTTTGTTGATACCTGTCGAACGCAATTCATATTACGTATTTATCTCTATTGGTTCAAAAGTTACAAAAAAAAGTACCAATATAGAATTTTGACCAATTTTTTAACCCTTTTTTTACCCCTCAATGTCCAAATTTTAAAAAAGTGGCAAAAACGTATTCATATTTTTTTAGTAGCTGTCGATTGCATTTTGAACTATGTCTGTACCTTTGTTCGTTTAGAAGTTACAAAGTGGACCTAGGCACTATCAAAATTTAGTTTTTACCCTTTTTTAGCCTTAAGGGTCTAAAATTTTGAAAAAAATGCCAGACACGGGTCTGCTTATTTTTTGAGTTAAATACGTTAATTTTTAAATTTTGTGTCTATCGTTTGTAGCTTAGGGGATATTATTTCCATATTTGGCTTTTTTTAAGCCCCTTCGGGTCCGAATTTCCCGAAATCTTGGTCTTAGTGGATCTAAACATAAGGAAAGGTACCCACAGTCCAAATTTCAGGTCTCTAGCTCTGCGCGTTTGGGCTGTGCGATGATGAATCAGTCAGGCAGTCAGTCAGTCAGTCAGTAACGTTATTCTTTTATATATATAGATAAACGACAAACGTTTCAAAACAACCTAAAACCCAAAAAAATATTAAAAAAATTATTCAATAATAATTTAAATAAAAAAAAATATTAAGAAAATTTTCAAAAAATTAAATAAATTAAATAAATAAAAAAATGCATATTTTGCAATTGCAACTAAATTAATGAAATTTCTTTCTCCTTAACCTCTAAAAAAACCAGTTCCATCCAAATTTTATCTGATTTTTTTTTTAAAAATTACTTCTAATAACATGATTTATAGCTGCAAGACACTCTCTGCCTCTAAAAATATTTCACCTTCAAAATTATAAATAACATTTACATTTCAAGCAGTTGGATTTGCATTTAAACTATTAAAAAGCAAAAAACAAAAAAAAAAACAATTTTGTTTAAAATATACCAACATAAATCTAAAAATAATTATGCGTAAAACTAATCATTTCATTTATTGTTGACAATTTTTATTAATAAAAAATTTTTCCCACTATTTGTTTTTTTATTTATAAATATCATTTAGTTTAGTTTTTTTATATAGATTTTAACCTTGAAATCAAAATCCAAAAACTCATAAAACAAATAATGTATTTAAATATGAGAGTGTGCGTTTTCTTAAACAAAAAAAAAAAAAAACAGAAAAACGTACAATAAATTTTGTTAATAATAAAAGTATTAAATAAATATTTAGTAGACCTATTTCTTGGGTTTTCGATAAAGCAAAATACATTTAAATTTATTAAAAATTTAAATCAAATTTAAATAAACTTGTAAGTTAATGCTTAAGAGATATTACGCAAAATAAAAACGATAAAAATGATTTTCAATTACGAAATTCTTATTATTAATTAACAATTTATTTATTTTTGCCACAATCATTAAAATGATGCCTGCTAATTAATAAAATTTAACAATTTTTTTTATATATAAAAGAAATAACATTAAACCAAAAAGTAAAACAAATTATTGAAGAATAATTAAAACCCATCAATTAACTTTAATAATAGATTGAAAACTTGTAACTAATCCATCTTTTATTAAAGAAATAGGTTAAACTATTCAAGTTTTTTTTAATTTATTCATGTTTTTTTAATATTTTTTTTAAGATTTCACAATTTTTTTTTCATTAAAATAAATATTACAAAATCGCCAAAAGTTTATATTTTTGTAAATGTTCGTGCTTATGACAGGTACCAGCAAAACAAAAAAAAAATATTAAAATTAAAGAGAATTACTATGGCGTAAATGTACGCTGTGAAACATAAAATGATACGCTTTGCCAGGACCAATTTGAATATACAGGGTGTCTGGTGGCAGATTTATATTTTAAAACTTAAATAAAAAACGTAATAATTGACACAAGATTTAATAAGGAGCATTGAACGGTAGAATGGAAATGCGGATTTAATTTTTAAAGTGTATGTCATCCAAAAGTCTTTCGTCGAGTTAAAAACACTGTTCAAAACAGAGCCTTGTGTTCAGCGCCACACGCTGCAGTAAACTTGGTTCAATTGAGCCGATTTCTCAAAGAAAGTTTCCCTTTAAAGCCACAAGAGATAGGGGATTTTCATTATAAACCCTCTCTTTGAGGTAACTACATAAAAAAGATCCATGGAAGTTAGATCGGGCGGCCTCTGTGGCCATGGGATGTCCCTCAAATGACTGATCAGTTTTTGGGAGAAATTTTCCTAAAGCAAATTCATTATAGCTCTAGATGTGTATGCAGTCGCCCCATTCTGTTGAAACCACGTGTGTAAAGAGTACGATGGATGAGCTCGATAGTTTGGCAAAAAGAATTCCGTAATCATGCATTGATAATTTTCATCATTGACATTCGTCGGCTGGCCTAGAGAATTTTCGACAAAAATGATTCAACTATCTCATGCTAGCATAAGCCACACCCAGCAGTTACCCTGGGACAATGCTATATTTTTAAAAAATTCAATCGAGGGTTGCGGGTTCTTGGAGACCAGTAATGGCAGTGTTGCTTGTTGACGTGGTCGTTTAAGTGAAAATAAGCCTCGTCGCTTCCGAAAAAATGGGATTTACAGTGCGAAAACGCTCAAAAATCACTTCACAAAAATTTTTGCGTAAATCAGTCATTTTCTTTCAGTTCTTAAATGCGTTGAATTTTAAAATAATAGAACTTGAGATCCTTTTTCAAAGTTTCATAAAAAATCGCTGTTGGAAGTCCCAGTGAAGCTGTTCTTTTTCGTATTAAAATTCGCGGATGTTTTGCGTAAATCAAACACACTTTCTTTCAGTTTTTGAACGATTTGAATTTTAAAAAGGATGGAAATTCAGATCCTTTTTTAAAATTTCATGAATAATCGTTCTTGGAAGGCCCGCGGGACATTCAAAGCTTAAGCAGCTGCGCGGAATCTCTGCAGAAGAAGAAACATTAATTTTAAAAAATTTCTTCACAGCAAACGCGCGATGCTCACTCGACCACTGCAAGATCGGGATTGACAAATCCGCACATTCGACAATTTTAACGGCGCCACCCTCCCTCCGCACCGTTTACTGCTTTTTGAAATAATTGTATTTAAAAATATAAATTTCCCACCAGACACCCTGTACCTAGGCGTTCACATATACTGAAAAAAATTGAATTTTAATATGTTTCACATGGAATTTGATACAAAGAGGGCCTTTTATCGCTTAATGTTTACTTTAGACCAACATATACATATGTATGTTGAATGAAGAGTAAAATTATATTATATATTGCCCTCTTGTCAGTTATAACTGATCAAAGCAGGATATATTTACTGCCATTAAACATGTACATACATCCTGTAAAAAAAGATACATAGAAAGAAGGAAAATAGAAATGAAGCTGAGGCGTAGAGGGAGATTTGTGTAGCTTTAGGTTTCATTTGCTTCAACTTCGCATCTATGTGGGACTTCCATGTAAGGCGACGGTCCAGGTGAATGCCTAGGTATTTCGTCTTAAATCGTTGAGGCACCATATGGTTGTTAATAAGGATTGGAGAGCACGTTTCTTTGCGTAAAGTAAAAGTTACATGAGTACATTTTTGCTCATTAATTTTTATTCCCCATAATTTTTCTCATTTCTCTACTTGGGTTAAGTGTTGTTGCAGTTGGCACGAAGCCTCTTTAGGGTCTTTATGAATATTAAAAAAGCGGTAACATCAGCAAATGTAGACGTATGCGTAAAACAGTTGGTTGGCATATCTGCCGTGTAAAGCAAGTACAAAATTGGACCTAGTATACTTCCTTGAGGTACACCAGCCCCTATTGGTTGGTAACTACTTGTTTGATTTCCCTCTTTGATCATAAATTGTCGACCGGTTATGTACTTTTCTAAAAGGTTAAAAATATTAGATGGAAGGTTTAGATTTAGTTTGTTTAACAGGCCTTCGTGCCATACTTAATCGAAAGCTTGAGAGACATCAATAAAAAGTGCGGAGCAGTACTTCTTTTCCTCAAATGTTTTTCTTATAACCTGCACCAATCTGTGAGTTTGTTCGATTGTGCTATGTTGACTTCTAAAGCCAAATTGGTGATCTGGAATGCAATTGTTTTCATTAATGATCGGAGTCAGCTTATTTTGAAAGAGCTTTTCGAACAATTTTGACAAAGTTGGTAACAAATTTATAGGCCTATACGACTCCACCTTCGAAGGATCCTTACCAGGCTTAGGAATCATCTTAACTAAGGCAACTTTCCATATTGGGGGGAAATGTTCAAGCCGAATTATGGCATTAAAAATAAAAAGAATAATTCTTTTAGCGATAAACGGTAGCTCTAAAAGCATTTTGTTGCTTTTTTTTATCAACGCCAGGAGCCTTTTTATCATTTAGGTTAACGATAGCCTTTACAACATCTGAAAATCCGAAACGTATTTCTATAGGAGATCTAGCAGCAAGAGGCGGTAATTCCCTGACATCAGTGCACGTGTTGGGAGTGAACACATTCCTTAAGTGACTTGCGAACAGATCGCATTTTTCTTTGTCATTTATAGCCCAGGATCCTCTCAGATTACTCAGTGGAGGTTTTGCGATAACGGGTCTTTTTATACGTCTGGCTGCTCGCCATAGAGAATAATTTGTCTGGGAAGTCGCGTCTAGGTTTTCTAAATATTTATTCAGTGATGCCATTCTGTGCACCTCCAGCAAGTTTTTTAATTGGTTTGTGCATTTTTTCAGTTTATTTTTAAGTTGAGGCGATCTATGCATTTGCCATAGCAAAAGCCTAACATTGCATTTTAATTTTTTGTTTCGTGCGTGTCCTTTAATATATTTTTGTTAAATATTAAAATCTGCGTTAATTGCCATGGGCTTTCTTCCATTACCAAGTGACTTATTTCCAAATCTATATCCCTTTTCCTTACTTTCTCTTAACTTTTACAAACCCTGCTATTTAAGTCTAAGTAAGAAATTAAATTTTTTTAAATAATTTATTCCCTTTTCGTGCTGTTTTTAAATTCTATTATGTTGTGTTTTTTAACAAACAAAAAACAATTATTACAAGCAATTTTGCATTGACTACAATTTGTTCTTAATATGTAAATAAGTATGTACGTGTACACTTATACATGTGTTAAATAATATTACAGTAACAACAACCACTAACAATAATATAATGCAACTCTACAACAAAAAATGCAATATTATTGCTCATCACGCGTCGCATTTGACTGACCTCCTCCTCGAAAATGAAATTGCGGTCGTGTATGGCCCTGGCTAAATAATACGGTGTTGTTTTTGTTTTTGCTATTTTTTTATTGCTTTTCGTTCTGTTTTTTTTTTTTTTTTTTGTATGTTGTTAGTGTAATAAGGTGATGTTGTGTATGGACAGACGGACAGAGGGACGGACGACCGATTTGATGGACTGACTGACAGTCGTATGAATATATATAATGTGCATATGTATAAGTGTGTATATTTTTAGTATATGTTTTATTATTTATTTGAAAAATATAAGTAATAAGCATTGAGGGTTGCCGTTTTGCATTATTTAAATATAAGAAACAGAGGTGGGTATTTCAAATTTTGTCATTCCTTTAAACATTTTTTTAATATTTTTTATTACACATAATATACAGACTTACATACATATTTTAAAGTTTTGAAAAATGCCGGCTAAGCCATGACTAGGGTGACCATTTGTACTGATTTTTCATTTGGTGTACTGGTTTAAAATTTGTGTACTGAAGTATACTGGGGCCAAATCGTCGCATTCGATTCGAATCGAAATTTTAAAATTCTTATTAGAATTCCTATACTTAAAGCATTGACAACTCGATCGGTCGAGTGAAATTTCGATTCGAATAGAATGCGACGATTTGGCCCCTGATTTTTGAAAAAAGTACTGATTGTACTGATTTTTCAACTAATTTAATATCTAAAAGTAATTTTTTTTTTAATTTATTATATTAGAGCAAAACTAGATTGATTAAGTATTTTTCTAGCAACAGAAAGTGTATTCAAATTATTTTCAAATTTCAAATTTAGTTTTGAGTCGATTAACAGTTCTCGAGAAAATTAAAATAAAGTTTTTTCAAATTTTTTTTTCTGAACTAATTATCGACCTGCGACCTGTTCTTTAATTACAAGAATACATTCATATACAGCCAGACGGACAGACACGTTAATTGACTTAAGCAGTGATTTTATTTCGAGTTCTATAATTGAAGATTGTTTTGAGAGTATAACAACTGAAAAGCGTACTGATTTGTACATAGAAATAAATTGGTCCTGGTTATTGTTATTAATTTTTTTTGAAATTTTAATTAACAATTTGCTATTGAAAATCAGTAACATTCAAGGTTGGTGGCCAAGCGAAGCAGTGTTTGGGCAGTCGGTGCCGGGCGACCGGGAAATCGGCGACGTAATTCGCGATGCGCCAACACCACGAATTGTTGTTGTTCTTGGAGATTGTATCGTTCCATGGCTTGTTCACTTTTATTCTACATCTGTGTAGTTCTTCTAGCATCTTCCAATAGGGTAATTTCTTTTAGCCCACTTTGTATTTCGAAATTAACTTTAACACTTAAAAACAAAGAAAAGAACATAAAATTCATTTAGAGCATACACCCGTACGTACTTTTTCTTATATAAATTAATTAAGCCTGGCAATACCGTTTTATATGTTTTATTTATTTTGCCGACAGGGCTGTCAGTAATGGCGATTTTACGCCAAAAGTAGCAATTTTTTGGTGCTATTTGCGAAATGGCGATATTGTTGGCGGTTTTTTTCAACAAATTTCGAATTTTTTGTGTTTTAATTTTGTTGGAATTTATGAATTTGTAATATAATTTTTTTTTTAAATTTATAAATAGGGTTTTGGGTTTAAATCAAGTCATCAGCAGGCTCTTACCATTTTCTTGAAAAAAAACCTAAGGAATATTCTCTGCCTTTGAATAAAAACCTCAATAAATTTTTTGAGAATTATTATTGACAAACCAAAATATTAAAAATTTTTCCAAAACCAAAGTAACCATTTTTCGTTATAAGCTGGGGGGTTTATTATGTAATTCGATTCGAATCAAAAATTTCGAATTCGTACAAATTGAATTACAAAATAAAGTTTTTAAAAACTTATTTACAAACGTTTGGAAATTAAATTTTATTTTTTAATGAAAATCTAAATTTTTAGAATGCTTTCTCAAAACTTAAAGGTGTCACTTTCTTTTTTTAAATTTTTAGTTTTGGTATAAATTAATATTTACCTTAAAATACTCCATAAAACTATAAATCTTTTAAACGTATTAGATAACACAATTTGTCTCTTGGATCGAAAATTCCTTTCGAAAGTCTTTTTAAACCTGTTTTGACTTTCTTTTTCCCTTTACATATTACATATGGCCATTGTATTTAATACAAGTATGATACAAGAATGCATATCATTGGTTCCCATATCAAACCATCAGTAGATATAATTCCTAAACTTATTCCTAAAAATAGCTATTTTAGGTTTAATTATTTTTTTAAAGTATTTTCTTTGTCGTTTTAACCTTAAAACACAATTTTTCGTTCTTATTAAATTAATTAAACAAAAAAAAAAAAAAAAACATTTTTGTTTAAAATTTAACAAAACAAAATAATTTTACAGTTTATTTTATCAAAACCTTAATAAAGTTCCATTTTGGCGATTTTAAGCCATTTTTGATCAAATTATGGCGATGGAGCCTAAAAATGAAACTGACAACCCTGGTTGCTGTATGTAAGCTTGTGTGCATACGTATATGTATTATATAATATTGCTGTTGTTGTTTTTATTATTATTATTATTGTTATTGCTATTATTTTGTTTAATTTGTGTTTGTAAAAAAAAAAAATACAGCAACAAGTAAAACAACAATAACAACAAAATTATTGTAAGGCGCGCGCTCGCGTTAAAAGTGTGTCAAGGTTTTTTTGACGTTACGTTAAGTTTTTTTTTAAATTTTTTATATATTTTTTTTTTAAATTCAGTCAACATATGTAGTAGTATTTTTTGTTGTTGCTGTACAAATATCATTATTATTAGTTTTGTTGTAGCTGCCATAAGTATTGAAGCTACATTGTCATCTTAGCACTTTTTAAGCTAGAGTTTTAGCGTTTTTTTACTAGCTTTAAAGTTTTTCTTGAGCGTATTTTAAAAAGTGCATTAAAGTAAGATTTTAAGACCTCATTTGAATAGCCTACAACATGCAAATGTGCGTATTTACAAATTCGCGTAAGCTTTAAACGCATATGCGGCTACACAGCTACACGACTGCATATATGTTGGCTGTCGGTTTGCCATTAGCTACAAAATGAATATGAAGCGACAGCTTCATTGTTGTTTATTGTTGTAGCTCTTAATTAGTTTTGTGTCTCACCGCTCTACGGCGGTCTTTATATTGATGTAGTTCTTAAATATAAAATGTTTTTCAAATTTCTGCGTTTCACGACTCACTCGCACTGAAAACTGTTGATTTTACAAGTGATTCTGATATTCTTTGATATATATTCTTTGTCTTCGAATAAGCCTTGTCTGCCAGTGTTCCATAATTGCTGATATTGAATAGTCTCAAGTCAGCTTTAATGGTGTATTTTAATTTTTTTCTAGGCCCCCCACTAGCTCTGCTGCCACGGAGGTCAGGCCTTCTTCTACAGGGTGTCTCATGGTTAATTAATATTTTTAAATACGAATATTTCAAAAAGTAATAAACGGTGCGGAGGAAGGGTGGCGCCGTTGGAATTATCGATTGTGTGGACTTGTCAATCACGATGTCGCAGTGGTCGAGTGAGCATCACGCGGTCGCTTTGGAGATATTTTTTAATAGTAATGATTCTTACGTAATTGTTTGTCGACAATTTTGTTCAAAGTTCGGTTTTTGGCGAATACGCAATGGACCAAGTGTAAATTTAACTCGTTAGTGGGTGCAAAGATTTCGCGCAACTGCTTCGGCTATGAATGTCCCACGGCCAGGGCCCAGTCGATCTTCAAGGACTCCCGAAAACATTAAACTGGTCGAAAGCAGTTTGCGTGGAAATCCACGACTTTCAATACGGAAAAGAGCAGCCTCACTGGGATTTCCAAAAGCGATTATTCATGAAACTTTAAAAAAAGGATCAAAAGTTCCGTTCTTTAAAATTCCAAAACTGAAAGAAAGTGACTTTGATTTGCGGAAAAATTTTTGTGAAATGATGTTGGAGCGTTTTCGCGCTGTAAATCCCATTTTTTTTTTGGAGCGACGATTGATTTGCGGAAAAATTTTTGTGAAATGATGTTGGAGCGTTTTCGCGCTGTAAATCCCAATTTTTTTTTTTGGAGCGACGAGGGTTTTTTATACTTAAAAGGTCACGTCAACAGACAAAACTGCCGTCAAAAACCATTGCACTGCTTAAGGGCAACTGTTTGGTATGCTTTATTCACGTATGAGATAAGTGAAACATTTTTTTTGAAAATTTTTAAGGTTTGGCGACGAATGTCAACGGTAAAAATTATCGACGCATGATTACGTACTTTTTTTTTGCCAAACCTGCGAGCTCGTCCGTCGTACTCTTCACACACGTGGTTTCAAAAGGATGGGACGACTGCACACACAGCCAGAGTTTCGATGAATTTGCTTCGAGAAAATTTCGCTTTGGGGACATCTCATGGCCATCGAGGTCGCCCCATCTAACTCCCATGGATTTTGTTATGGGGCAACCTCAAAGAGAGGGTTTATAATGACAATCTCCAGTCCCTTGTGGCTTTAAAGGAAAATATTCGTCGAGAAATCAGATCAATCGAACCAAGTTTACTGCAGCGTGTTCAGCTCGACGGACATCTGGATGACATACACTTTAAAAAATAAATTCGCATTTCTATTCTGCCGTTAAATGCTCTTAATAAAACTTTGTGTTAATTATTACGTTTTTTATTGAAGTTTGAAAATAAAAATCTGTCACCAGACACCCTGTATATAATAATACCATTGGATACCGTAAGCTTAAAGCTACGGTACCGTGTAATAGTTTGTTTGATAATCATCTAGTCATTTGAGTTTATCATTCTATCGTTTTTCTTCATCTCGTTCTAAAAAGATACTTTTTGTTTTGTTGCACTTTGAAGTAATTGGCATCACTGTTTTCTGTTTTGTAGTCAATCCAAATACAAGAAAATAGACATCAAAATACATACAACCGATAACAATAACAACAATAAGAAAAAAACATCGCTTGTTTACCGCACATTTAAGTTGACGCTAGTTTTTACCTTTAGTTAGTTTTCTTGTCGTTTTGTCTTTATGTCTTCATTACAATTGTTTTTCATAATTTTTGTTTTAGAAGAAAAAAATCGTTTCTAATAATAGAAAATAATCACAAAAAAAGTTTTTAGTCATCGTTTTCAAGACCTCATTAACTCCACAAACCCTGCAATATTTTTAGAAGTTTTTAAAAAATTTTTAATTAAAATTTTATTATTTAAAAGCATGAGTTTTAATGCATAAACACCAGTTGGCAGAGTTACTCATGCTAACTACGTCTTGGCCAGATATTGTTTAAGTATGTGATGAAAACCACAAGTCTAGGTCTTGCAAAAGTTTTTTTTTTGTAAATTATTTTTAATTTATATTAAATTTTCACTTTTTTTAAATTAAGTTAAATTTGAGTCATAGAAATATCATATTTAAGTTGTTTTAGACAGTTACAAAGTAATTAAAGACACAGAAAATATTATTTCTATATTTTATTTAACTTATAGAAAACCTAAACTTTATAGGTATAGGTTTTATTAGATCCCCGGTAAATCAGTGGTAAGTGCACGAGTCTACCAGTCTGGGGGTTGTGGGTTCGATTCCCACCAGAGACTCTGGTAAGTTTGCTTAATTTTTTGTTCTTTCTTTCTCTCTTATCCTTCTCTAAAATTCTTCTTTCCTTTCATCTTAACCTATTCTATCTGCCTCTCCAGGTAACACAAAGGGACCGAATTAAGCGGACCCAAGTGAGCTGTACCCTTTCCTTCAACGGCTGCCTGTTCTACCTAACCTATTAGAAATTTTACCAAAGCAGTGATTTTTTATAAAAAGCAGTAGCTTTGCATAGAGATTTTGTAGTTTAACGCTTTTGTACCCTCGTTTTTTGCAAATATGCAACACTTTTAGTTGAGTGTACAAAAAAACAAACATAAACGCTAATACAGGGTGTCTGGTGGCACATTTTACAATTTAAATAGAAAATGTAATAATTAACACAAAGTTTTATTAAGAGCATTGGACGATAGATTGGAAATTCGCATTTAATTTTGGGATGAAATTTTCCTGAAGCAAATTTACCAAAGCTCTGGCTGTGTGTCGTACAAGAGTACGATGGATGAGATCACAGATTTGGCAAAAATAATTCCGTCGAGAATTTTTACCGTTGACATTAGTAGCTTGTCCATTAGAATTTTCGAAAAAAAATGGTCCAATTATCATCTCATGCGTGGATAAGGCACACCAAACAGTTACCCTGGGGCAATGCTATGCTTTTTGATGTTTTAATCGAGGGTTGCGGGTTCTTAGAGACCAGTAACTGCAGTTTTGCTTGTTGGCGTAGTCGTTTAAGTGAAAATTATACTCGGTTCTCCAAAAAATGGGGCTTACAGTGTAAAAACGCTACAACATTGTTTCACAAAAATTTTAGCGTAAATCAAAGACACTTTCTTTTAGTTCTTGAACTATTTTTATTTTAAAAGGATGGATCCTGTTTTAAAATTTAATGAATAATCGCTCTTGGAAGTCCCAGTCAGGCTGCTCTTTTCCGTATTGAAAGTCGTGGATTTCCACGCGATTTGCTTTGAACCAGTTCAATGTTTTCAGAAGTCCTTGAAGATCGACTGGGCCCTGGCCGTAGGACATTCATGGCCGAAGCAGTTGCGCGCAATCTCTGCACCTACAAACAAATTAAATTTACTCTCGACCCGTTACGTATTCGCCGAATACCGAAACTAAGAACAAAATGGTCGACGACCAATTACGTAAGAATCATTACTCTTAAAAGCGAATGCGCGATGCTCACTCGACCACTGCGACATCGTACAGACAAATCTGCACAACCGATAATTCCAACGGTGCCACCTTCCTCCCTACTTTTTGAAATTATTGTATTTAAAAATATAAATTTTCCAGCAGACACCCTGTATAAACCAAAGTTGTACCATGATATAAACAAGAATTTAAACTTCGAAAATGCAATGTCTCTGTAGTCTAGTGGTAACCTTATCTGCCTGTTTATTAGAAGATGCCAGGTTCAATCCCTGATTGGGCCAATCAATATTTTTTTTCTACCCTTTTTTTTTTTGTTATTTTTTTAATTTTCTTTTTTGTTTTGTTTAATTTTTTTTTTTTTTGCTTTTGTTCCGCTTTAGTTTATGATGGTTGAGGTGTGAGGTATGAGAAAAAAATCTGAAATTTATTACTATTAAGGGAATTTCTGTGAACATATGGCAATTGGCATTCATTCCCTATTTCCCTTGTAATTACTAAATGGTTCATAGGGACGAAATTCAGTATTTTGATTTCGGGCCATATGCCAACATCGGTTAATGGTTTGGCTGTTGTTTTTTGTGGTTTTAGGATCGAGTTGCTTAATTTCTCTTACTGATTGGGTAAGCACCATCCGATTTTGGCGCTGGGGTTGTTAATCAACTTACAGGCCATTGCAGTAAATCAGAATTTTCACGATATTTCCCAGAGACTTATTTGCATCAACCCGGCTAGTTTGTGGACACGCTGGATGAACAGCGATAAGGGAAGGGTTGCGTAAGGTTTTGTCCGTCTTGCGACGGTAGTACGACAGCGCTAATACTTGGGCCTGAGCCTTTCAATAAAGAAGCATGACTCGTCCAATGCGTTCTTGCCTCAGAGCATCCTGTCCGTAATCCAGTTTTGTGAGAGTACTGTGATGACGTAAGGGATTGTCGAAGAATAGGCGCTGTTTTTGATGGTCGGGAATAGAATGTAAGTAGACTTAAGCATTCAACAGAAAAGAAAAAGGGCAGACTTAGTGGAGGCGGACCCTCAGTAAGCCTCACAGGGGGGGGGGGGGGGGGGTCAAAATTAGATAAAATAAATTATTAAACATTTTTTTGCCGCTTCTTTGTATAAAAATTATGCAGAAGTAGTTATTTGAAGTTTTCAAATCCAGTTTAAAAATTTTTCGTTTTTAATAATAACCCTGACTACCAATTCCTAGTACTTGGAATATGATCCCAATTTATTGATGCAATTTTCGTATGCACCATGAAACTATAAATCCCAGTTAACCGTTGATCTAAGAAGATAAGCGAAATCTTTATTACTCAATAATCTGTTTAAGATATTGCATAGGCCTTTGATAACGTTTAACATGAAGGTCTGAAATATAAAAAAATAAATATTTTAACCTTTTTAAGAACATAAATGGCTTGTTTGGGGCAGAGTACACTGTACATTATCACAGAAGATTACTGGTGCTTTACAAGGCAGTGCACTTGATTTGCCTACACGGGCAATAATTTGTTAATCTTCTGATATACTGCTAACAATGAGAAAACTAGATATGAAAAGGTGGTTAAAAAATTAAGGAATAGAAGTAATTAAGATATGAAGTGCAGGGCTGGTCACCCTTAAATAAGTGATTATTCCTTAGTCTTATCTTGTCATGTGCTAAGCGAGATGTACTACTTGGAATTAAAAAATTAGAGAGGAGAAAAAACTTAACACAAGTACCATAGCCCCACTTGGGTTCAACGGGTCTTAGTTTCATATTTCTTGGCTTGATTACGAAGGGTTTCCCTCGCCATCTCCACCCAGAGGCCCCTAGGCCCATTGTGAATCCCTTCAGAAAAGTCGAAAAGAGAAATAGGAAAAACAAGAACTTTAAAGATGTAGCGATACAGAAATAAGAAAAGAGAGCAAGAATGCCGTCCGCAAAAAGTCAGTAATCGTAGGCGCTGAACCACCTATCTACCCAGCCACCAAACCCCTTTGATGAATCTTATGATGTTCCCCAGCCCACAGCCACAGGTCTCACTAAGTCTATCTACCACCTCTGTCGGTGAATCTGCTGCCTAGGGCAGTGGCAAACAAGATGTTCTTCAGTCTCTATTTTCACCTCATACCCGCACAAGCTGCAGAAATCCGGGTAGTTCTTGTCCCGTTTGTTCGTCATATTTCTCACATTTTATTGTCCTGTAAAAGTCCCAATTAACATACCTCTGAACCGCTCTGCTCTTCATCAGCAGCAGGTCTGTTCCCATTCTGTCCAGCCTGGGCCACAGAAGTCTGGAGATCCCGCAATCAGCCCTGTCCCTCCAGGTTTTGGCCCACCTGGTCCATTACCAAGTCCCTATCAGCCCAAATTAGAAACTCAATTTTGGCTTCACCGGCTCAATATACAAGCTTAATATCCCGGGCCGATTCTATCCTTGCCGGTTCATCTGCAGTCTCATTGCCGGCAATGTCACAGTGATTCGGAACCCAAGAGAGCCTAACCCTGCATCCTGAGAACACGTCTACAGTCATCCACCAGTCTAGCCTCGATATAAAGTTCCTCTCCTTAAGCGCTTTTTGACTGTTAACGTCGATTGACACGTCCTCCCTTTCATCCGCGGCTTCTCCTATCAATTCCGTGGCCCTAGTCAACGACAGAATCTCAGCCTAGATACGCTGCACTCTTCCGGAAGTCTGTATTATATCCCTACTCCCGTGCCCATAAACACCAGCTCCGGTATCGGCCTCCATCTTCGATCCTTCAGTGAAGACTTCAAAGCCCTTATCATCGTCTTGTTTACTTAAATGGCTTTCGACTTCAATTTGGACCAAAAGTACTTCATTCATTTTAGACTCTTTATCTCAAAAAGTACAAAAAAGTATCAAAAAGTTAAAAAAAGTACTTTTTGTGTTTTTAGTTTACTTTAAGCCTCAATTTGCGTCAATAGCCTTTAGTTTTCTATAACTGGACCAACAATTAAAAAAAGGGGGAAAAAGTGACAAAAATGCGGAATAGTAATTTTTGGTCCTCTTGCTTGGTTTTCGATCTTAACTGAGGGCAAAATATGTACCTTAATTTCATAAATGCAGACTAATTATCTCATCAAATGCAAAAAAGGACAAAAATGGTGAGAAAAGTGCCTGTGTTCGCCGAATTGAATATAAAACGCTATCAATTGTATAACTATAGTCTTATAATCTCAAAAAATTCAAGCAAGTACCAAATATGAAAAAGAACTTTTTGTACAAAAACTAGCTAAAAGTTTTAAAAAGTACATTTTGTGCCTGTAAAAACCGTTTCAAACCACAACTGTGTTTTTTTTAGCTGTTTAACGCAATTTGTATTTGATTTTATTTTAAATGGTTTACAAGTTACAAATGGACCTAAAATGACAAAAAAAATAATTTGAATCCTGTTTTTGTAATCCTTATGGTCATATTTTTCCCACTCCCGTCGAAATTATTTTAAATTAATTTTTTGATTATTATTGGTTGTAGGTTGGAAATGAACCTGAAAAGGACCATAAAAATGTTTCTCTTTTATTTCTAATTTGGGTCCAAAACTTCCAAAAAGTACCAGACACGTGTTCGTTTATTTGTTGAGTAGAATTCAATGCTTTTAAAATTTTGCTTCTATCGTTTATAGTTAGGAGAGCGAATTGCCGATTTTCCCCTTTTTCAACTTTTTTTTCAAGTAAAATACGACCTTTTTTTATTTTAGGTGACGATATGTACAAATGTATTATATTCTCGTAATGTATTCTATACACCCTAAACAAATCACCTCATACTTTTGTGCATCCTTTTCACTCAATAAAATCTCATGACAAACATATTTTTTTTTATTCCTGCCATTAATAGATTTGTCATGTTAATGGAAATGCGTGTGTAATTGGTATGAAGTGTTTGTTAATGTCCAACTTTATTGCGCTTTAGTAGGTCATGTTCCAGTTAATGGCTTTTAACTGCTTCGATACTCTCTTTACTCTTTAGATTTGCTCTTTCGTCTCTTTGGTAAAAATAACTGTTGGTTACTTTCATTTTCAGTATGGAATTATGTGTAAATGAATGTATGTATGTGTGTATGAATGTGTGTGTGCTTTTTGCAAAAAATGTATTTATTTCTGACAGCATTTTTACAAATCAAAAAAAATACTAAACTATAACCAATATTGTCTAAATGCCACCTCCTGATTTTCAAACATTTATGAAAAGGAAATAAAATTTTGTTATTACAACACCCACCACGAAAAAAAAAACAATATTAAATAACTGCGTATAGTGTTACACACCCCATGACCCATTAAAATTTAAATAAAACTACATAACGTTAGCTAAATATAAAAAGGCCCTAAATCGTATTTTTTAAGCCCAGATGATCTTCTTTATAGTAAATGTGATATATCTGCAGACCATTTAACGAAATAAACGAAAATCTAGGCATATAAAAAATACGAGTTAGGGACGTTCTATATTAAGGTAGCGATAAGCACATGCATGTGTGTGTATGTGCATACGTTTATGTATATCTGTACGTATGATGAATATTTTAAATAACACCTTTTTAGTATGAAACATGAGGCAATAACAAACACCAAAATATATAAACTTACAACTAAACGGGTATGAAATTTCAAGTAGAAAAAAAATTGTACTTGTTTTAGGTGTTGGAAAAATAACAACAACAACATTTTGTGTGTATAATACTTTATTACCTTAGATGTGCGTGTCACAACCAAACATATTTTGAACCTTACGCAATAGAATTCCTGGTGTGACTTTCTTGTTGAGAATGAGAAGGAATTACATTTAATACATACACACTCACACACACACACATACATATAAATTTACATACAACACAAAAGAAGTGTTTTCCTTGTTCAATAGTTAACATTAATAAATTATTTATTAAAAACAAGTGCTTAAGCCCTTTGGAAATATGTATGTATAAAAGTTTATTAACAGTAAAGGACAAATAAATAGCAGTGTCTTTCAATGAATTGGCATTTTTGGAAATTTATCATATTTAGTTTAATATAAGACAAACAAATTGCTAAGGCTGGAAATTAAAAAGGATTCAGCTAAACTAACTAATTTGAGCATTAAAAATTTATCAAAATTTAAAAAAAAACCGACTGTTCATAACATGTACACCCTATTGTATAATCAGTTGTAAATTAAAGCAAATGTTCTGTATTTAATATGTTACTAATAAAATGACTAGTAACTACAATGATGACCAATTTGTCCCCTGGGGTACAAACACTAATGAGGATGTCATCAAAAATCTAAGCAATTAAAGCAAAACACACAAAAGTTGTTATCGGTAACATGTTAGCTTCCAATATAGTAGATTCACGTCTCATTTTCTATAAATATTACACACATACACATTCTCATAAGACATTTTCTTTTCTTGGGCACCAGTGAACTATTGGCATACAAGTGATTATAGGAATCTGGTTATTTTAGCCTCATTCCTTATGAACGAAATGGAATTAATAATGCGACTTGGAATCACTTGTTTGAAAAATGCTTAATTTTTTTGAACCGCCCTGCTCTCCTTGAGCAGCAGGTCTGTGCCCATTCTGTCCAGCCTGGGCCACAGAGGTCTGGAGATCCCGCAATCAGTCCTGTCCCTCTAGGTTTGGCCCACCTTGTCCATTACCCAAGTCCATATCAGCCTAGATTAGAACCCCAATTTTAGCGTCACCGGCTCAATATACAAGCCCAATATTCCAGGCTGATCCTCTCCTTACCAGTTTATCTGCAGTCTCATTGCCGGCAATGTCACAATGACTCGGAACCCAACAGAGCCTAACCCTGCATGCCACCATAATTGCCCTGAGAACGCGTCTACAGTCGTCCACCAGTCTAGCCCTGATATAAAAATCTAGTTATTTTAGCCTCATTCCTTATAAAGAAAATCGAATTAGTATTGCGGCTTGGAATCACTTGTTTGAAAAATGCTTAATGTTTTTGAAAATGTTGGATAAACATAAATTTATTAAAAGGTTTTTTTTTGTTTATTTCAAACAGACACCCGCCATTCATCATCTATTCATTGACTATTAAGCTGTGTTCTATGGCCCGATAAGAGGGAAGCTATATATCTCCATTGCTGAGCTTGATATCGTAGCCAGTACGTCGCTTAATTAATCCCTTTATGGTTTAGCCTGTAGTACACTGTATTCACCGGACTTGTTTGTACAGTGAATACGCCTTCACCAACACTGATTCTTCCCTTACAACCATCCGGATTTATCTCCAGATCCCTGTGATGGTTTGGCCAAACTTTAGCAACTCAAAATAGATTAGACAACCCCTTTGCTCTCACGCAATATAAAGAGCGTCATAGATAAAGATTTGGATGTCGATTTGGGTAGGCCGGGTCTATATACTATGTTTTACGGCTTGGACTATCGAAATGAATCCATATTTAATCGCTAGGAATTATTCTGCTTTAGCTGAAAGGATACCCAATTTCCTTATTTATGAATGAATCCTTAATGATTTTTTTCTCAAAAACAGCCAGCGTTTAGGGAAGGGCCGCCTACACATTCACTGCATTATTCTGTTATACATTTCATTAATATATTTCAATGCTAAGAGTGACAGAAAAAAATCTAAAGGAAATTTATTCTATTTATTCGAACTATGAGACCAAAGAAGGAATTGTCTGCATAATGCAATTTGCGATTTTTTTTTTGGAAAAATGCGTATCACCTACACAGTTTAAGGTTTTGAAAAACAAGTTTCCTGATTTTTTTTGGTGTAAATGCTTCTTTTGGCACAAGAAAAACGCGTTTCGTTAAATTTTTTTGCTTGCATGAGCGATCCTTGCCTTCACTTTTTTACACTTTAAAAACAATGGAACACATTAATCCCACCCTTCAAAACCCTAATAAATCATTACAGACAAAAACGCGTTAAAAAAGTACACCATCTGTTGTGAGTGCCACAATTTTTTTATTACAAGCTAAAAAGAAAAATTGTCGGCGAATGTCGTTTTCATAGCAGTTTTGTTGACTTCATAAAATGCCATAAATTTCTCTACAACTGTATTAGAACATATTAACTAACTCTGTGTTGACGCAGGCATAAAAAGTACGTTCTTAAAAGAAGGGTGTAAAACCTGCCCCCAACTTGAAAAACTAAAAGAAAAATAGAAAAAGGAAATAGTAACTCCAATAAAATTTTCATAACATCCTGAACCTCTCTAAGCTCTCAAGAAAATTTTTGTAATAAAATCAACTCTGTAAATATGTATGTTGCATTAAAAAAGTGGAAAACACACTCTCTTCTTTTTGCTTTTGTTATTAAACTCTTCCACATATTTTACTAACAAAAATTTTATTCTCTATTTCTGTTAACCTTAAAATATGACGAACAGAAAAAAGCTATTGAAGATAAGGCGACAAGAAAACGATAAAAACGAAACTAATCTCTCTAATATAGGCCTAAAACTGTTTGCATGATTTTTTTGTTGTTGTTAAAACGTTTTTTACGTTTTTTAAAATATCGTGTTTGCTGTTGTTGTGCTCTGCTTTAAAAGTAGGCCAAGCAGAGCTGATATAATGTAGTGACAGACAACTAAATGGCCAGATATACATCGAATTTGTAGACAACGATGTGATAGTAACAGTTGTTGGCTTTGGCCGACTGAACGTATACCAACATATGTACTACGAATACAACAACCATAAAATTAATTGTAAAGAAAAATACAAAATTAACAACAAAAAAAAAAAGGTAGAGAAGCAACACTTTCACTTATTACATTATTTAACAATAATTTAAATAATTATGCTCTCCAAACGACACACAAACAAATGTTTTACTATTAAATATTAAATCTCTCTTTTAAAAACACTCGGTCTAAAAGAAAATGAGATTTATTTAGTAAAAATGGATGGATTTGACTCTCATTCACATACTGAATAGGTCTTTTGTATTGAGCTATGGTCAAGGCATATCGATACAAGGTAGCCGCAATAAAAAAATTAAAAGAGTCGTTTTCTTACTCTTAATTTTTTTTACATGGAGTTTGACACTAAACTCGAAAAATTTTTCAATTTTGGTGTCAAACTTCATATAAAAAAAATAAAGAGTAAGAGAACGACTCTTAATTTTTTTAATGCGACCACCTTATATGAATATGCCTTGGCTATGGTGTAACAATTTACTAATACTCGAACAAAAATTAAACAGTTGCTCTCAGGCATGCCCCATTGTATACAAAAACGTGATTATACTCACATGTATTTAGGAGCCCCCCATCCCACAATAACAAAGACTAAAACAAAAAAAAAGGCTGTCCTCTTTTGCCGGCCCTCTGCTTCTATACTTTTTCGAACATACAAAAAAAAACATGACGCTCTGTTTCTTTATTACTTGAAATATTTGTGTTTAAATTTGTTGTTGGTTTATTTATAAGAAAATCATCTGTTAGTGTGTGTTATTGCCAGTATGACGAATATGAATTCGTAAGTACTCGTTTTAACGGCCTCGTTACATTACTGCTTCTGTTGCTGTTTTTTTTTAAAGCGTAATGACACAAAAACGCCAACAGTGCTGCCAACTGCACACATACTAATAACAAACAAGTATTATTTCATATTGAAAGCAAAAGTAAAATTAACAAAAAAAAAACATCGTTTTTAGAGCATGTGATCATTATTGTCTGTGTTTTTTTTTGTTGCATTTTATTTACATTCGTTCGTAATAATAAAATAAACATTAAATAAGTTTTTTAGCTCTTTTTTTCATGCCATAAAAAAAATTTACAAAGAGAATGCGGCAATTCCTAGTCTCTTTCTTGGCTCCCCATTTTTAAATGAGAGTAGGTTCGCATGCTACTAAATTTATTGTTAATGTAGGTTGTGTTTAAATGATTTTGTTTTTGTTTGTTGTGTTCTTTTCATTACATCCTCCCCCCGGTTTTTGCCATATTTATTTTCTTGTTCCTTTTTGTTCTTTACATTTTATTACACATAACATTTGGTCTGCTGGAATGTTTTGTATTCTACAGATTCTTTTATGAAACGAGTTTGTGTGCAGACCACATTTAAAGTCTGATAATGGAAATATTTAAATCCACACTTACATAGCAAAGAACATGAAAGATAATATGAATGAGGGCTTATAGTTTTTTGAATTGCCATTAAAACTCTTAAATATTTCTTCCTAGAGGTTACAGCTTTAAAGCTACTAATGTAACACTTTCCAAATATTTAAAGGGGCAGGATTTATACAAAAACATTTGGGCACATCCGTAAAGAAGTTGCAGTTCCTAAGCCAGCCATATTCCTTCTTACTAACAACAGGCTTCCCTATAAAACTCAAATTTATAATATGAATTTCGTCGCTTTTAAATCCTAATCCAGCTGCTATCGGATTCCATGCCCCGTGATACGTTGAGCGCTATTTTAACACAGTCCTGCAAGACCCTGCGCGCTTTTCAGATTCCTGCGGATAACGTGTTTTCCCAACGCGTAAGTCTTGCCGTAATACCCCATGTTTGGCCTAGCATTTTCCTGCATGCAAAGAGCGTATTGGCCATCTTTTTGACAGTTTTCTAGGTACATACTTTGTTTGTTTTTGAAAATACCAAACTGGCATAAGCAAATCCAAGTTAGGTAACATATTTTATTGTTAAAAGCTGTATTTGTTTTCAGTCCATAGAAAAGCAAATTTTCGTCCGAATTTAAAATTTTCGAACTTAATTTCGAAATTTCGAACATTGAAGAAAACTTAATAATTTTAATTTTCATGTTCAAAATTATGGAAATTTATGGTTTTTTTCATATAAAAATTTTCCTTGAATTTCTAAACTAAAAAAAATTTTATTTCCTTCTGAATGAATTCTAAATATGTTTGGTTTTTTAGGCATTTGAAAATAATAAATTTTTTTAAACTTTTTTTTTGCTAAAATTTTATTTTATTTAGTTTAAAACTTGTTTTAATTTTCGCCATGCTTTGCGTTTTTATTTATTTTTATTTGATTTAAGCGATTTTATGCATTTTTTTAAAAATCTTTTCCGTTTCTTATATTAAAGCTTTCGAACTAGAAACCTTAAAAACGTAGAAAGATTTGTTATAAGAATTTGCATAATTGCTTGAAACTTTTTAAAATAAAGAACAAATTTTTTTTTAAATTTGTTTTTTTAAGGATTTTTATTTAAAATCAATAGAAGGTTTGTGACAATTAATATTTGGCGTCAATGAATACTTAAGAGTCAAATTTGTTGATGCTTAAGTTCTAAATGTAATAAAAAGTTATTGTGTTTGTTTTATTAGGATTTTATAGCCAAATTTTATTATTGATTATCCACATGTTAGCCGCTCAAAATCTGTGATAGCCAGAAATTTCCGCTTGTTATTAGTTTTTTTTTCTTAATTTCCTGTAGTGATGAAATTGCATGTATTTACACAAAATCTGTTTTCTTTATGGTATAATGTAATTTAAAATTTTGGATACAGGTTTGACTTATTGAAATTTATATGTAAATAAAATTTTCAAACTTTTTGTTAATACGTTTTTTATGGCAAAGTTTTTTTTATAAATTTATTTTATTATTGATTTCTCAAAATAAATTTAAAAAATTTCGAAAATAATTAAAGTAAACAAAATTTTTCTTAAAAAAATATAAATTCAGATTGGATAAATGTATATATTTTTAAAAGTATAGAATTTTCACAACATTTAACTTAAAAAAAAAATTCGAACTTAAGTTCGAATTTTCGAACATTTAAAAAATTTTTGTATTTTATTCTAATGTTTAGTTACATGCGAAAAAAACGGTTTTTTGCTTTTTTTAATTAAAAACATTAATTTGTAATTAAAAAAAGCATTGAAGATTTTATTAAAATTGAGAGTAAAATACTACCTGCCCACATTCTTCCTTTTCTTTCCGTAATAAACTGCCTATATAGGCCAACAAAGAAAGAGATTCCATTTAACAAAAAATACTTAAAATTTACTTTCTTAAAGATAATTTATTTTGCCAACAAAAAAATGCTTATCCATAACCTAAATTTCGCAATCTACCAGCTAAAAAGGAAATCATTGTAAAGGGAAAACCCATAAATTTAATGCAATGAAATTCCTTTTTTGGAAAAAGTTTTCAACCACATACCAAATTTATGTAAAAAGAAACGCTTTAAAAGATTCATAAAACTTAAATAAGAAGAAATCAATTTAAAAATGCAAGAAAGACCGACCAAAAAATGAAGTCATTGTCAGTATCGACGGTCACTGCAACACGTCATCACCATCTTTATTATTGAAATTTTTACATTGTCGATATATTGGAAGTAAAAAAAATCATAAAAAAGTAGACACTCTCAGACTGGACTGGACAGTACAACAGGGAAACAGGCAAGAAACATGCATGTATGAATGTATGTACATACTTACATACAAATGTACATATTTATGAAAACATGCACCCATTTTATATGTGTATTTCCAGCATACGAGTCATGATTTTTTATTAAACATCCAATTACCAAAATATGAAAAAAAAAACTATAGAAAGCAAAAATTAACAAGTTTGGTAAGAAACGACCAAATGCCTGACTATTGTAAATACAAACAACTGCTAAGGAGACCTTATTGACAATTCCAAGTTGCAACAACAACAAACAAAAGAAAAACGTGTTAATACATGCATCCAAAATATAATAAAGATGATTTTAAAGTCCATCAGTAACACCTTCGCACCCATCAAACAGCAATAAGAAATACAATTTAAGGCAAAAATACATGATAAAACTATGAAGACGATGAAATAATAAACATATTTACAAGTGAAAAACAAAAACAAAAAAAAGCTTTCAAAATTCAACGCGTACCAAACAAAGTTTGTTACAACAACAGTAGCTTGCAATAATAATAAATAGCAACAACAAAAAAAAAAAAATTGAATTACGAAATACAAAATATAAAAAATTAAAAAAAAAAACAACAACGAAGATGAGACTTCTCTTCTTTTACACTCAGCGAAATATGTTAAAGGGCATTAAGGGGTTAATACAGATTTTAGTATATTTTTTTTTGTGAAAATTTAAATAACAGATGTGACTGCTCTTAGGTTAAGCTTTAATAATATTTTAAAAATACTTATAAGAAATTTTCAATTATGGCAGAGATTAAATCATCGTATTCTTGATCGTATTAACAAAAATCTTAAAAAAAATACAGGCTAAAACATACAACTGTTGGAAAAGAAGACTAAGGATTTACTCACTTTCGTTCTTTTGAGAATCTAGATTAATTCAAGACAAACCCAACAAATTTCTGAATCTGCTAGTTTCAAAATTTCGTGCATGACAGAAGACAAACTTCCGTGTTCTTTTTCGACCTTAAGCTGTCTGGGTAAGAAAAAATATCATTGAATAACAATCCCATCCTTTTGGCATATTTTCAAAATCGACAGTTGCCAGTATTTCCAAATGCGGTATCCCTTATTTATTATTCCTTAAGTCCATTTTGGCTTGAAAAAAAAAATAAGATCAGTTTTCTAGAACCTAACGTTGGCCTGTTCTCCTCTTTGTTTTAACCTAAGCCTGATTTGACCAATTGGGTTCCATCGAGTTCAGCAACATACGCGTCGACGAAAAGTTTCCAGGGGAACAGATTTATCCTAATAGTTATAAATCGCCTCATTGTGCAGTTCTGCGCCCTTTCCGACCAGTACAGAGTTTCTTGGTTTGGTCCTGTTTCCCAGCAACCATATGAAAGTATTGAAGTGAAGTAGACATCAGCCAGAAACCCTATAACAGCTTAGCATTCATTGGAAATGCTGATGTTTTTACTGATGATTCTGTAATACCTTAGTTAAATACCAGCTTTGATGATTTCCGCCAGTTCGGTCAAAAGTACACTGCGTTCGTAAGATAGTCTAAAGAAATGTCAAACTTTAACTTTAATATCCAGTGAGGAAGCAGCAAAATAAAGTGTTAAAGTTAAAGCTAACTCATCTTCATGAAAATGCCATCTAGTTCAGGTTTGGGCTGATTTATCAAAAAGTGTTTAATATAATAGATGGGATAAATTATTCCCGTCATATTCGACAATCTTTGCAGACGGGTAGTTCCAAAGCACCTGACTCGAAAATTTTTTGATGAAAAACAGAGAAAGGGAAGCATTTGTAAGTATAGAGTTAGCAGACAGTCTTCTTATTCTTAGCTTATAGGATCCCGTTCTAGCAACTTACGTATTTTTTTGTCAATTCCATCTAAGCCTTATTAAAACATAGGTCCCGGTGAGTTTGCCGGCTTACGCATATACGAGAAGAATACAAGCTGAAGGAAGAGGGCTGCAGCGGTGGCCTACTTGACAATAGTAGCCCCGTTTTTGCTCCTAATGCAAACAAAAATGTAGAAAGAGAAAGGATGTAAGATTGGCTAGATTGATTCCGTCTACATATGACAAACTTTCGATTCGACTAGTTCCAAAGTGCCTGGCACGGAAATCATTCAATTAAGAATAATGGCATGAGAAGGGGGCGCATTGGCTACTCCATCTGTAGGTTCCTAAATTTCTAAGTTTTTGAAAGGTGTGATGCTTTCGAGATCATGACTAGGCTAAAGAATATAAAAACGTTCTTATTTGGATAGCTTCTGTCTAAAGCGTTTTAGTTCTTCTTGCATCGTGAGGCCCTGGTGTCTTTCTTTCAGAACTAAGGATACGTATGCTGCCCCCTTACTAAGCCATGTTATCCTTGTTGTAGTATGTATCTTGAGACTGACTAGTCTTTGTCTGGTCTCTGCGAATCGTCATTTATATTCCAAAATTTATACGTAGATATGTAGGAGCATTCCACAACTGTGTTTATTTGCCACTTCAGTAAGTGTGGCAACCTTTCCGCAATATCATAGGCCATTTAGTTGCCCTCATTAACGCCTTGTTCTTGTAAATATTAAATTGGCTGCAAAAATAAAAAATATAATTTGTATCTTTAGAAATACAAAGTTATTAAAATGAATGATTTTAAATAAATTTTCAAAAGTGTATTTCCTTACGTACAGTAACAACAATAACAATAAGTAACATGAAAATCCAACTACTAAATCACCAGCATACACACACACACACACACACACACACAAATACGCTTTGAACATTTTAAGCTAAAAAAGATTTCACTAACAGTTTAAACAATAAAATCAGGTAAAATAAAGCAGATGGTCCCAAATGGTATTGTTTACATTGTCCCACTCTTCCTCTTCCCCTTCTTATACATATGCATGTGTTTTTGTGACTTGAATGCAGTTATTTAGTTTTTTGTTGTTGTTTTGTGCAATTGGTCTTTTTTATACCCTTCACATTAGCGATAAGACTGTATATAAGTTTGTCATTCCGTTTGTAATTTCTTGAATATCCATTTGCGACCTCATTAACAAATATATATTTTCTTGATCCTTATAGATAGGAAAGTTGATTTAGCGATATCCGTCTGTCCGTTATTCTGTTGAAATCAAGTTTCTAAAGCCCCTTAAAATATTTCTCGGACCTGTTTGTGTTATCAGAACATTAGGAACCCTTGCGAGAATTTTGCTATTGAAATCCAGTAGAATCGCCCGATAACTGACCGATAGATGAGCCAAATACCAAGCCTACAATTGTTTATTTCTCTGAAATTTGTATATAAACACCTTTACAACTGCCTTGGAGTTTCGCCTACACGGGTGCAATGTAAGACCGACTTCCATAAATTATCCTCACAAACATTTTTGTGTAATATATTTACACTCTGTCCCCGCCCTCTAACAGGGTTGCCATACATAGTTTAGTTTTTTTTTAATATTTTTTTTATAATTGCTCCCACAGCTTTCAGGATGATTAACAATTAATTATTCCTCCCGAAAGTTTTTGTGAAATATACCCTCTATCTCCAGCCCCTGACAGGTGTGCCGCACAAAATTTGGAAAAAAAACCCCTACAACTTCTCAGGAGTCGCCCTTAGAGTAAAAATGTATCACAGACCCGTATTAGTGTTCCCACCCAAACATATTCCTAGAACATACTTACCCCCTTTCTCCATCACCTAAGGGGGTTGACATACAAAATTTACAAAAATTATGTAAAAACTTCTCCCATAACTTCCCCAGAGTTGGGCTTAGAGAAATAAATTGTACGACCGACCTTATTAGTTTCCCCTCCAAAACATATACCCAGAACATACTTACCCACTATCTCCACTCCCTTAAGGGGTTGCCATACAAAATTTACAAAAACGATGTAGAAACGCCCACAACTTCTTCAGAGTCGGCCTTACAGCAAAAAAGTGTACTACCGATCCCCATTAATTTCGCCTCCAAAATATATACCCAGAACATACTTACCCCCTATCTCAATCGGCTAAGCAGGCTCCCATACAAAGTTTGGGAATTTGTAATAAATCCCCTCTACAGCTTCCAGATTGCCCGTGGATAGGTCAAATTTAGGACTGACTCGAACTTATTTTTTCCTTGCAAACACTTTTCTAGAACATACTTGCCCTCTGTGTCAACCCCCTAAGAGATTTACCACACAAAATTTGAAAAAATTAGGGTAAAAACAACACCTACACGTTGTAAAGGGAATATGAGATTTGACAGCTGAAAATATCGCTCTTGTTTTTTTTGTTTGACTTAATAAAGATCACAGCTAGCCAGAAAACAAACTAACCTCTGGCTTACGCCACTTATACCACAAAACAAAAAGAAACCTCAAAATTTTAAGGCAAAACCAGGTTTAAAATATTTCAAAATACTTGGATTTTAACACACAAGAAGCCACAGTGATACTATTTAACATAAAAGAGGCAGAGAATGAGGGGAAGTTAGGAATATACAAAAGGAAAGAGTGTGTTAACTCACATGTTCAAAAAAAAAAACACATGTTGTATGTATAAAGGAATTAAAAGGAAGGAAATAACACAATAACAAAACTTTACTTAAACTTAAGAAAATTGATAAGGCAACAACAGCAACAACAACAAAACTAACAACCAAACAAACAAATGAAAATGTTGGTTAAATTATTAAGCAATCGACTGTAAATGACTTAAACCTGTATTTACAGCAAAAACTTCACGCACCTTAACTAACTCTCACTCTCTATAAAAACTCGTTCTTAAATCTCACTGATCTATATCAGGGATGGAAAATTGGATTTTTTGATATCATTGCATGGTTAACTTTATATTAATTTTGTAACTTAAGATAGCTTGAATTTAAGACAAACGTTAAAATTTCTACTCAATTAATTCCATTTTCGAACATATAACATCTTTACAGTATAACCCAAAATTTTAATAGAAAAAAAAATTTTTATGAAAAAAAGGTTTTTAAATTTTTAATTTTGAAAAAAGTTTCGAGACAATTTTTAAATTAATTATTTGTTATAATTAACGATTATTTCAGTTTAGGTGGAAGAAAAGCTATACCAAACCATATACATATTTTCCAAAATACTGCCAAAGAATAACTAAGTTTACGTTTTTCTTTTTTCAGTTTTATTTTTTCTAAAAAAAATTATTGTAGAAAATACTAGCAAAGACTTAACGTTCTTTTTTGTTTTAAGGCGTTTTAAAGAATGATCATTTTATTTAAAAACAAAGAATATTTAGTACGCGTCATACAGAGTTGTATTGTTGATAGGATTTTTTAACTTGACAGTACGTTTTTAACATTTTTGAAATAAGAATTGTATTCCTCTATTGGTAGGAAAATACAATAACTAAAGCTTGTTTTAATCTAATTTATATAATCGATCTCTTCAATATAGTTTCCTTTTAACATTAAAAATTAAAAAAAAAAGTGTGAATACAACAAACTTGCCATCTCTGGTCATTGTATGTGCTTTACCAAACGTAAGCATTTGTACATGTATGCAGTATTTAAAACAAGAGTTGCCAGATGAATTTTAAATATTATTAAGCCATTATGGAAATACTTAATGTTTGGTAAAATCTTTAATAATTTAAGGGCGAAAAAAGAAAATTTCTTAAATCATGCATTTTAGAGCAATAACCAAGAATTTTTGTTTGCCCTTAATCTGCAAGTTCTTTTTGTTTCTCATTTTTTTTTATCAAGATTTCTATTCTGTTCCTATTTAAATGCTGTTGAATAAAATTGTAATTGCGTGCAATTTCGACAATTGTCAAACTTTCGCAATAATATTTCAACGCTTCAGCATTTTTATTTCTGCTAAGCTTGTTTTTAAACTTTTGTTCAGGTATTATTTTCACAATCTGGCATCATTGTGATTTTTTTTTAATTTTTAACCATATTTTCCAAAAAGCACTAATGTTTGCTTGTTTGTACTTATTACTCTTCTACACCGTTCGCCAATAAATGCTGTTTGTTGTTGCTGTTGTTTGAACTCAAAAAAAGTCTAAAACTGGTTTCAAGACCTAGATTTAAGTATTTTAAGTTACGCGCCTCTTCTACTCCATTTATGTAAAGTTAGCAATACAATAACAACAATATCAAACAAAAAACAAAAATGTATTAAAACAGATTAAGCACAGTGGGTTAATGGTTTTTGTATTTGAATTTGAATTTTTTAGCGATTGGTTTTGTGATTTATGATTAAATGTTTGGGATTTTTAAATTTTAAGGAGTATATGACGAAACTAATTGCTTTTAAATTAAGATTCTCGGTTAAAGGTTAAGGTCGGAAGTGAAAAAAAGAACGAGTGTTACCTTTTTTAAAAATATTTCTTAAGAAGACAAAACTTGGAGCTCTTCCCTGAATGTCCTTAACTTCGTAATGCCCTTAACTTCGTAATTTATTATCTTTTGTATGCTCCAGCTATATTTAGAATTTAATTTCCAACGTATAAAAGAATAACTATATACCATAACACCAAATTGAGTTCCAACATGCGTTGGATTCCATCGCAACCCTATTTTGAAAATGTTCGACGTGGCTTAAATGCAACAAACAATGGCATAAATTATGTTGTTCTTAAAGGCTGCTAGGTTAAGCGGCATATTCGCTTAGTTAGACCTGCTACTTAAGAAAACACCATAAGAAAAGTTTTCACGGAGTAAAATCCCACGATCTCGGTGATCACTTCACATCACTTTTACGTGAGATAGTCACGCTTTTAAATTTCTTTTGCAGAACGCCCAATGTTTTATGAGCTGGGCTATACTATAAATAAATCAAAAAAATTTGTAATAATTAACCTCCAAAATCCACAACAAACAGTGCATTTTTTTGGGTTGCATTAGGTTAGGTAGAACAGGCAGTCATTTACCCGCTCACATCGTTCAGTTTACTGAACAGTTCAATTGAACTGGTTCTTTCATGAACTACAAAACTTAAGTTAAAACGCACGATCGTGAAGGCCGATTCATGGGTTCGAGACGTGAAATTATTCGGTTACCAAATATTTTCTTCGTCACTGTGTGACATGTTGCACCCTCTTTTTAGAACTACACCTCCTGCACATCATGGTTGTTCCAGTGATAAAAGAAAAAAGTCAGTAATCATGGCTAAGTAGCGCTCACTATTGACTGTAACGTTCAGATATCGTTCAGCATCGTTTTTAAAGATATACGGACCAATGATTTCACCAACCCACATAACACACCAATCAGACAGCTTTTCTGCATGTAAAGGTGTCTCAACATACACTTAAAGATTATTATCACCCAAAATACGGCAGTTTAGGCGCGATACGTATATTGAACAGAACGAAGACTTTCAAAATAAATTTGCACAATTTTAAAGCGTTGTTCAGGGTTTAGTTTATTCATCTTGAAATGGCAAACAAAACTAAACATAAATAACTTGACAGCTGACAAACTGGCCGCCAGTTAAAGAAGTGTTGCCAACTTAAAGTTTTATGCCTTCACAAAAACATCCTTAATAACAAAAACCCTTTAAAAATTAGGTTGGGTTAGGTTAGGTTAGGTTAGGCTAGGTTAGGTTAGGTTAGGTTAGGTTAGGTTAGGTTAGGTTAGGTTAGGTTAGGTTAGGTTAGGTTAGGTTAGGTTAGGTTAGGTTAGGTTAGGTTAGGTTAGGTTAGGTTAGGTTAGGTTAGGTTAGGTTAGGTTAGGTTAGGGTAGATTAGGTTAGGTTAGGTTAGGTTAGGTTAGGTTAGGTTAGGTTAGGTTAGGTTAGGTTAGTTTAGTTTAGTTTAGTTTAGGTTAGGTTAGGTTAGGTTAGGTTAGATTAGATTAGGTTAGGTTAGGTTAGGTTAGGTTAGGTTAGGTTAGGTTAGATTAGATTAGGTTAGGTTACGTTAGATTAGATTAGGTTAGGTTAAGTTAAGTTAGATTAGGTTACGAAACGAAGGGTAGTGACAAGTGCAACTAGAAGCCCCTAGGCCCATTCTGAATCCATTCAGAAGAGTCGAAAAGAGCAATAAGAAAGACAAAGAAACTTGTAGGAAGAACGATACAGAATTAAGACCGAGAATGCCGTCTGCAAGCAGTCAGTATTTGTCAATCGTGCGTAGGCGCTGAACAAGTCGCCCAACCCCCTTAATGGATCCTATGATGTTCCCCAGCCCACAGACAATCTTAGAAGCGCCCTCCCAACCACCTCTGTCAGCGGATCTGCAGCCTAGAGCAGTGGCAGACAAGGTCTTCCACAGTCTCTGTCTTCTCCTCATCTCCGCAGAAATCCGATGAGTTCCTTACGCATTTACTCGTCATTTATCTCCCATTGCAGTGCCCTGTGAGAGTCCCAATAATGTACCTTAAAACCCCCCCATAACTGCTTACCTTAAGCAGCAAGTCCTGTCCAGCCTGGGTCACAGAAGTCTGGAGATCCCACAATCAGCCCTGTCTCTTTAGGTTTGACCCACCTTGTCCATTACCCAAATCCCTATCAGTTCATAATAGAAAACCAAATGGTGACCTTACCCGCTCACAACAAAGCCCAATATCACGGGCCGGCCCCCTTCTTGCCAACTCATTGGCAGTCTCAATGCCGGCAAAGTCACAGTGATTCAGAACCCAGCAGTTTCTAACCGTACGTGTCGCCAAGATCGCCCTGAGAGCACGTCTTCAGTCGTCCACAAGTCTAGGCCTTACACAATGTCCCTCTGGAACCTTGAGCGCGCCCTGAATGTCAACGTCGTTGACGACGTCCCCTCTTCTATCCGAGTTTCTACCCTATCATTTTTACATATTAACTATGTGGTCATGTGCAGTTCCTGGCTTCCGATTCTAGATAGTTCTTGCGTTTTACAATACATTCGACTTCTTTTCTTTCAAACCAAAATTTGATTGTACCACAACTTGAAGCCCTATTCCTAGGAACCGAACCCTATTATTGTTAACCAAAGTTAAGTAATTGACAAAACTTTTAATCGGATTTACCAGATCTTTCTATTTTCTTTCCAATCCCACAGTGGTTGTTAAATTTTTTTTTTTATAATTTTACCAGGCATTTTGAATAAGTTGCTTTAAACTGTAAAAGCTCATGTTGTTGCATGCCACCACGAAATATTTAATGGACACTTTAGCCCCAATGTTGTTGTTAAGGATATGGTTTATATGCAACTACTGCTTACAACAAATGAAATGTATTTTTTCAAATATTTTTATTTCAATTTTAAAGTGGAAGTGATCTTACTTTAAGAAAATCGCTCTTGGACCCCAAAACTTAAATTAATTCTTTGTGTTGTGCGCGCGTCATGTATGAAGTCAAATCGTTTGAATTTGTTAGTCGTTCGTTGTTTGCTTAAAAACCGGTTAAAAACGTTAGACAAACACTTACGTGACTGATTTTTGTTGGACGTTTGTGACTGACTGACTGACTGACTAATACCTAAGATTGAAACACAAAGTTAATGTCGTGGTAATCATGTTTTTTTTTTGGTTTCTTTAGTTTTCGTAATTTTCGTTGTTGCTTATTTGGCATGAGTTCATACCAAATTGTGCCTTTTTTGGTTTCTAATTTTAGAAGTTATTTGAGTTGGTTTTTGCGATACTGTTACAACTTAACAAAAAACTTTTAGTCATTTCTTGTTATTAGTTTGTGGTATAAGCCGCGCTACATAATTCTATTGGGGTCTTATGCTGAACTGTTTTAACTAGGATGTTGCAAGTTCTAAATTTTCCATCAATGTGTTACATTAAACGATAACAATGATGTTGCAACATTTCTTTTGAGACATTCGACTGTTTACAGCAGTGGTTGGCAACTAATACCATAATGTTTGTTTTTGTATATGTGCAATTTCAGATAATATTGTTGTAAGTGTGATTCAACAAACAAGCCCTCAACAAATCCCTCTTGTTTGATTCTCATCTGAGACTGATTATAATTTCTAATGCTTTGTAAACGTGTGATTGTATACATGTGAATATAAAAAAGGGAGTTTGCGCAGGGTGGCAGAATGCCTACCACTGGTTTAAAGGAAAATGTCATGCAAATATTTTTGTTGTTGTTGTTTTTTATTGTTTAAATAAAAACAATTATATTGCAAAGTATTTTATTTAACTGTGATCCAAAAATTCTAATATTGGTTTGGCCCCTTATCAAGCAGCCGTGGCCAACTCACGATTTTGAAGTCAACACTCTACGGCTTTGTCCCTAATTTTTTGACACCCGCGTACGTTAAAAGGCAGCAGTTATGGCAAAAATGCAATAGGAAATGGATTGATGGGGGGCTCTAAATCTAACCGTTAATACAATTTTAAGACACATTAGGCTAACACGGGGGCAGTAAAATTTCCCTATCGCGTACCTCAAGTGAGGGTTAAAGTTAACTCTACTGCATTAACGCCAGATCGCCTGGTTATTAAAAAAAGTCTTGACTTAATGGTTACATACAAATTAGCCCACTTAATATCAATAAAAAAACAAGTAAGAGCACTATATTCGGCTGTGTAAAGAGTAACATTGGCCTTTCGAGACCGACCTTTTTTAATTTTTATTCATTTTTTTTATGAAATATTTCTAATTTTACCCCTATGGTGTCAAATTTTAACTCTCTTATTTTGTATGGCAACCCCCCTACAAGGGTGTGATAGGGGGTAAGTAGTTATAGGAAAATGTTTGCAAGGGAAATTAAGTCCTACATTTGAACTATCCACGGGCATCCTGGAATCTGTAGGGGGGGATGTATTACAATTTTCAAAATTTAGTATGGGAGCCGATATAGATGGGGGGTAAGTATGTTCTAGGTATATGTTTGGAAGGGGAAGTTATGAGCGTTTTAAACCATTTTTGTAAATTTTGTGTGGCAACCCCCTTAGGTGATGGAGTTAGAGGGTAAGTATGCTCTAGGAATATGTTTGGGAGGGAAAACTAATGGGGGTCTGACATACATTTTATTCCTCTAAGGGCTATTCCGAACAAGTTGTAGGGGGTTTTACCCTGATTTGTTTCAAATTTTGTATGTTTAGGAGGAAAACGAATTGGGGTCGGTATTACATTTGACCTTTTTTGGAGTACCGTGAAAGTTGTGGAAGCGATTAAAAAAATTTTAAAAAACTAAACTTAGTGTGGCAACTCTGATAGGGGGCGGAGTTGGGGTGTAAGTATGCTTCTCAAAAATATTCGTAAGGAAAAATTAATGGGAGTCGGTCTAGGGGTGACTGCGGTGAAGTTGTATGAGTTTTTACCCCCTTTTTTTCAAATTTTGTATGGCAACCATGTTTAGGGCTGAAGATAGGGGGTAAGTTTGTTCCACTAAAATGTTTGGGAGGAACAATTATTTTGGGTTGGTGTTACATTTTATCTTTGTGGGATCAACCTGGAATCTGTAGGAGCGATTTAACAAAAATTTAAAATAAATAAATATTGTATGGCAACCCTGTTAGAGGGCGGAAATAGGGTGCGAATGTAAGGTTTTACCTAAATATTTTCTAAGCATTTGCCTAAACTAGAGTTTTTATTTGCAATTTTTTATTTTTTTTTGTACATTTTGGGAGTTTTAAAAATGATTGAATTAACTTTTGTTTAGATTCTTTTTACAACTTTTTGTTATTAATGCTCATGGCTTTGGGGAATATATGTATGTACGTATATATGTATGTATGTATGTATGTATGTATGTATGTATGTATGTATGTATGTATGTATGTATTAGAGGTCTGCTTGACTACACCAAAATGCCGTTTAAATACATTCGTTTGTTTTTCAACAACATAGTGTTTTTCATTCAATGTTAAACAATTTAAATGAATGAACCCACAAGCGAAAGCAAATAAAAAACAACTTCAGCCGAAAACAAAATATTACCCATACATTCATATAAATAAATACTGAATAGAATGTGTGAATATTGCTGTATCATTGGTGTAAAAATTATTATTCATTTGTGTTTGCAAATTTGTCGCTATTGTTGTTGTTAAACATTCATTAACTCGAAAAAACACCTGAATGTTTGTATAAAAACTCTAACTGTAATGAGACTTTGCTATGTTTTTGTATTTTCAAGTGTGTTTTATACACATTCAAAACGAAAACTGTAAAATGAATGTGTTCTTCTTGTATCATTGAGTGTAACACACAATACATTCTTTCTTGTGTTGTTACTGGCTTAACTTTATTTATCTCCCATAGAATGAAAAATGTTTGAATGAATATTGTTTTTGTTGTGTATGGGCAATTAAATGAATATAGTCATGCAGATGTCTAGTATGTATGTATGTATGTATGTATGTATGTATGTATGTATGTATGTATGTATGTATGTATGTATGTATGTATGTATGTATGTATGTATGTGAATTTACATATATTTTAAATTTTATTTTCCTCGGTAGGCAAATCAAATCAAATGAAATAAATTTGTTGCAAAAGTTGTTAAAATATATCATGTACCACCACCATTACCGCCCTCAGCGTTTACGGTCAGAATTGTTTTTTTAAGGTTTTAAACGTGGCCAGCATTAAAATTTAATTTTTTTTTTGACTGGATGACTTGTAGATATTTTCGTTGATCGTTGCTGCTTTTAAATGTTGTTTGTTTGTTTATTGCTTGGTTTCATATTATTAAACTGTTGCGCTTTACCATGGAGCACACTTGAAGGTTTATATATTCATGTTTGTATTTTGTAAGCCAACGTTTTTAACTTTTACGCAATCAACAGTTTTTATTGTTGTTCTCTTTGTTTTTGTACACACTGTTGGCCAGCGCTATTGTTGTCGTTTGGTTTCATACGAATTTTGTATCACTTTTATTTTCATTATAATTTTTATTATAATTTTTTTCCTCTTGTTTTTTTTTTATTCTGAGAATTTTGTAAACGCAACTAAATTAATTTTTATTTTTAGGTTATGTTTGTTATAATTTCTTTCTTTATTTTTTTTTGCAATTTGTTTATGCAATTTTTTTCAATTCATTCGCGACTGCGAAAAGTGGGTCACATTTTTTTTATATGAAAAGAAAATTGTATGCATATGTTTTTGCACAGTGTAATTGAAACATTGTGTCGTCATTTCCTGTGAATGCCTAAGATTTAAAAGAGAAAAGAGTTAAATAAAAACTACAGTAATCAACAGTGTTGCCAGAAAAATTAATTTAAAGAAAGACTTAGCTTAAAATATTTTCTTAAATTATTAGATTAAAGCAGCTAAAAACATAAGAAAAAAGTTTGAATTTTTATTGTAAAATCAAAAGTTTTTTAAGAAAAAGTAATTGGGTAAATACAAGGTGGGCCAAAATAAGAATCCGATGATGTTTGGGTCTCATTTTTTTTCTAAATGAAAAACTTTGATTCAGTTATTTAATGTTTTTTTGAATCTTTAGAATCTTATTTATCAAGTCGAGAAGATGATATCGGCCCAATAGGCGCCCTCACAATTGATTGCAATACGGGCTCGTTTTATGGCATTTTTTTTATCATTTCGGCAAAAAATTCGTGCGACAGATTATAGCACTCGTGTCAAATGTTGTCCTTGAGGGCTTCCAGGGTCTCGAGCTTGTCAACGTTAACAAGAGACTTCAAAAAACTCCACAAAAAAGTCTGGAACGGTTAAATCGGGCGATCTTTCGAGCCAATGTAAATCGCCAAAACTAGAGATGAGGCGACCCGGGAACGTCACCTTAAGAATATCGGCTGTGGTTCGCACACTGTGTGCCGTTGCTCCGCCCTGGTGGAACCACATGCCCTCCAGTCCTAACTCGTTCAATTGCGGCAAAAAAAACTGGGCTAACATGGCCCTATAGCGTGCACCGTCCACTGTTGTCGTTTGACCGGCGGCGTCCTCGAAAAAAACGGACCGATGATTCCTTCAGCGTGAACAGCGCACCATGCTGTTACTTTGAGCGGGTGTAGTGGCACTTCGTGCATCACTCGTGGATTTTCGGTGCCCCAGAAGCGATAGCTTTGTTTTTTAACGTACTCGCTGAGGTGGAAATAAGCCTCATCGCTCATTATGATTTTGGTACAAAAATCGTCTGCTTCAGCCTCGAGATTGTGGATGGCTTGGGCGTATGTTACACGCGTTTGGCGGTCGACAGGCAGTAGCTGACTCACGGACTAGGCTTTGTACGGGAACATGCGCAGGTCTTTGACCAAAATTCGGCTTAGGGACGACCGGCTGATTGCCAATTGCGAGGCACGGCGTCTGGTCAACGTTTCTGGCAACATTTCGGCATCCTTGCCAACAGCGGCGATATTCTCGGCAGAACGGGCGCTCCGGGGCCGGCCACTCTTCAAGTTTGGGGGCCAAACGGCGCAGTGTTTGCACAGTCAGTGCCGGACGACCGGGGAACCGACGACGGAATTGGCGCTGCACCAACACCACATACGAATTGTTACGCAAAAAAATAGGGCCGATTATTCCGCGTTTTTGGAGAGTGTATCGCTCCATGGCTTGTTTACTTGTATTTTACATCTGTCTAGTTCACAAATGTCAAAACATATTTGACATTGGCCGCCATTTGCAAAATAAGAGCATCTTCTAATAGGGTGATTTCTTTTGGCCCACCTTGTATATTCGATAAAAATAAAATTTTAATTAAAACTCCTAAATTTTTTATATCGAAAAATTTAAGTTGAAATTATATTATTTTTATTATTTTCTTTCTTTGTATCGATATAATTTTTAATTAAAAAAAACTATAATTTTTTTTTTTATAAAATTTTTGTTTTCAAAAATTTGTATTAAAAATTTCGCAATATTATAAAGTAAAACCGTGTTAAAAATTTGCTTACTGGCATTAATTTGTGTAAGTCTTTGGCAACATTTTTTTTATAATTAAAATTACAAAATTTTCTAACCTTAAAGCAATAAACACTAATTATGATTTATTAGGGTTTCTTAGTATGTTTCTATGTATAGTTTGTCTGCTTTTGTTTTTGCTTTTTTTTTTGTAATTTTTAACATATTATAAATCAATTTATTGTGTTTTTCCCATCTATTTACATAAAAAAAAAACCTAAAAAGTTAACAAAATCCAATTTAACATGGTAACAACTACAGTAGCCAAAACAAACAAAATTAATATTCAAAAAAATTTTTTTTAGTAATGCAGAAAAAAAGCTTTTAAATATTTACAAAAAAAAAAGAAAAACTACGCATCACACAACCAAATAGGAAACATGTTTGTTACTAAGGGTATAGTCATATCTGTTAAATATTTTCATCAAAAAGCGTGACCACTAAAAGTTATAGTTTTAAACTCCTTTATTTATAGGAATGTGTGTACGTCTTTATCATTGTTAAAATATCGTTTAACTTTTTTGTCGTTTATTTTACCGCGTTTGCTTACAAAAAAACTTACTTGTGGGCAAAATGCATAATTATTATTATTATTATTTGCTTAAAATAGTGGTTTCGTTTTTTTTTTGCAAATATTTAACAGGTCTGACTTTACTCGAACCAAAATGGGTTTTAACAAAAAAGAAACGAGACCAAATCTAACAAAATCACTGGATAAAACACAGAAAAAAATACAAAAAAAATTAAAATAAAAACGGTGTCATGAACAAATGCAACAAATAAAAAAAAACGCAAACTTAAGCTTTTATTACACATTTGGTTTTAAGTATATACATACATACATACATATGTATGTGTATGAGTGTATAAGTTTGTTAACATAAAAAAAGAAAACGTCATCGTCCCAAATGCTTAAAAAACGATTTACCACGTTTTTTTAAGTATAAAGCGACGATTTTAAGAAATTCCCTTAAAATCAAGCTTCAACAGCATACATTTTCACATTAATGTACTAATATCTAAATAAATACACACAAACATATACATATATACACACTAAGTGTTACAACATAATAAGATGACAAACCAAATAAAAACAAAAACAAAAAACGATTACTGCAATCTATTTTACTTAAACAAAAGATGATCATTATTAACTGAGAGCAAGTAATATACACAAAAAAAAAACAACAACAAAAAATATTTTATAATATAAACAAACCATTAATATTAACAAGTATTAGTGACTGTTATGTTAAAGAGTAGTCTGGGGGGCTTTTGTTTGGTTTTAAGAAGTTTTACTTTCGTTTTCTTTTTTATTTTTTTAATGAGCGCCAAAGAAATCATCCAGTTACATACTAAGAGAAAATGAGTAATACTAGGCGTATGAAGAATGATTTGGTCTCTGAATATAAATATTGAGTATACTTTAATAGCTTTTGGTATGTTTGCAAATAAAAGTTTATGTGCGTACGTTTGTGTGTGTGTGTGTGTTTAATGAAAACACATTTTTCAGAGAGTGCTTTATTATGAGTTTTACACTCTTGTTTTTTTGTTTTGGGGTTCTGTTAAATGAAAGTGAAACTTTTTGCAAGAGCTTGTTTTAAGTTTTCGTTTTCATTTTCAGTTTTGGTTTTAATAGTCGCATGAGAGTGTTTGTCAGTGTTTTTTTTTGTTATTGTTGTATGGGCCAAACACAGTTGCATTTGTATATGTATGTAAAACATTATTTTAAAGAATATATACATACATACACATTTAAATACGTAATCTTTTGGGGCACGACGGCAGCGTCGACATTAATGTATTTTTTTCAACGTTTATGTATACCATATTGTAAGCTTTTAACGTTTTCTTAGCATATAGTATTGCGGGTATCCTCGCAATTACTAAGGTTTAGTCAATTGAGATACGTGGTTGATGTTGGTCGTGTTTTTCGGCAAAAACAATATATATAACAATTTCAGAAAAACTATAAATATTAATAAATTAAAAAAAAAATAATAATAATTAACATTATCTTTAAATAAATTATATGCATTATAAACAAGCAAAGAATTTTAAACTTCTCTGTGGTAAAGAATTCTTTCAAAGAATAAAAAAAACATAATTAAAAATTAACTTATTATAAAACAATAAAATTAAACAAATAGCTGTTAAGTTTTCATGCAATAATCAGCCCCAGGATTATGTTTATTGTATAAACTTAACACTTTTGTTCTATTATAATTATAGAAAAAATGCAATTTATAATTTACTTCAATAACAAAAAAAAATCAATATATTTACAAAACACTTTAAGTGCAATATACATATTTAAAATTACAATAAAAAAATTTTCTCTGTGTAAAAAAGTTTTCTTTTAATGTGTTAGAAAATTTATAAAATTTTACGCAAAAAATTCTTCCACATTTCTTATTAAAAATAATCCCTACAACAACTAAGTACCTGTTTAAACGTAATACAAATTTAAAAAAATGCCTAAAAAAGTAATTATTTAAAATAAAAAAGTAAAAAAAAAATATATTATACATTCATAGCTCAAAATTTTGAATGGTTTTATGCAAAAATTGTGTTCAAAATGTTTAACATAAAATTGACCAACATTTTAAAAAATAAACAGCAAAAAAAATATAAAAATTATAAATATTTAAAATATATAATAAAATTTTGAATTATAAAAGAAAATAAATTTTTTTTTAAATAATTTACGAATTTTGAAAAAAAAAATATTGAAAATGTAGCAAGAAAAATTAATTAATTTTATAACAAGTTTAAATGCCTTATAACTTTTAAAATAATTAAAAACTTTATATACACATTTAAAATTCTTTTAAAACTACCACAAAAATCATAAATTTTTTTTGTTGAAAAAAATATATTCAAAATAAAATAAAAATTTAAAAAATTTCAATTTGGCTGGATAAGTAAGAAAAAAAATTAAACAAAGTATTAGCAATTGTTAGTTAATTTAAACGTTTTCAATAAACCATAAAAATAATATTGAAAATTTAAAATAAGATAAAATACGTTACAGAAAGAAAAATTGTTGTGAGAAAAAAAAAACAAAATTTATGAAATTTTCAATATAAAAACAATAATATTGAAAAAAAAACCCCCAAAAAGGTATAAATAAATAAAAAAAATACGAATTTCAAAATCTAAAAAAAATTATTTTGGCAAAAAACAAAAATAAATAAAAATTTTAAATTAATTACTGTTTTTCAACTTAAAAAACTTAATTAAAAAAAAAACAAAAATTAATAAAAATTTTTGTAAATTACTGCAACTCTGCGAAAACATCAGTGCAAAAGTTATTTTCAGTTTTACATTTCTCTTGCATTAAACCCCAACAACAATAAAAATTGTATATAAAAACCAAATTTATTGCTTGAATACAATTATTTTGCAAATTACAAAAACTGAAAAAATATCTTATTGGATTTAAAAAGCAAAAAAAAAAAACACAATCCTCCCTAGTACAATCCCGTTAATAGAAAAAAATAATAAAACCGTCCCTTGTAATTTACAGTTAGTTAAAAACAAAAAAAATAAATCATCCCACCTTATAATTCAAACCCTATAAAATTCAAAAATCTGAAAAAAGCTTACGGGAATTATAAGTTTTTAAACAAAAGCCAAAAACTTGTAGCAACTAACAAGCTTTTCTTAAACTACTGCCTTTGCAAGAAATAAAAGCCGGGAAGTTTTCAAGAATCAGCCCGGCAGAGAGTGTTTTTAATGTTTTGATTTTGTTAACAAAAAATGTTATTAAAAATGGAGCAACAACAAGCGACGGCGTCGTTTATATCGTCGCTAAATATGTCACCATTTTCATTGCAACTGGAACAAGAACAGCCATCTTCACCAGCTCTGTTAGCTGGTGGTAATTCCAATTCCAATCATAATATGATAATTAACAGTAATAACAATAATAACAATAATAACAACAATGAAACGGATTTAAATAATGCCAATGATGCGTATAGTTCATACGCTTTGCATTTAAGTAATCATCACCAGCAGCAACAACAACAACAACAACAGCAGCAGCAACAACATCACCAACAGCAGCAGCAGCACCAACAACAACAACAACATCACTACCATCAGCAGCAACAACACTATCAGCAACAACAACAACAACCACCTCAACAACAACAAAATATTTCCAATAATCCCAATTTTCAATATTCCTACATCTATAACATCGATTCTCAATATATTTTTCCCACAGGTTATCAGGACACCACCTCCTCCCATTCACAGCAGAGCGCCAATGGCGGCAATGGTCCCTCCCCAAATCATACCACCTCGAATCCTTCGGGCGGCGTTTCCCTTATTAACGGTGTCGTCAGCTTGAACTCGGCCCAAAATACTGCAGGCCTAACTGGTGGTGGCAGCAATAATAGCGGCTCTTCGGCCTCTTCAGCCTCAGGCACTTATATGTCCCTGTTACCGCCTAATGTTGGCGCCACCAGCTCGTCGGCAGCCCATTTGAGTGGTGTCAATCCTTTGGCCGGTGGGACTAGTGCATCCGCCGGTGGTACGACGCCTGATGTTCTTGATTTCAAACATCTTTTCGAGGAGCTGTGTCCTGTGTGTGGTGATAAGGTTAGCGGCTATCATTATGGGCTGCTGACATGTGAGTCGTGTAAAGGTTTCTTCAAGCGGACAGTACAAAATAAAAAGGTGTACACATGTGTGGCGGAGCGTTCGTGTCACATTGATAAGACACAGCGTAAGCGCTGTCCATATTGTCGTTTTCAAAAGTGCCTCGAAGTGGGCATGAAATTAGAAGGTAAGTACAATCAATTTTTTTTTTTCTTAATTATTTAGATTTAGGAAAACCTTCCATTATTTATATCTCAAAAGTAAAAGTTTGCAAAAAAAACAACAAAAAAAATGCGTCCAAAGATCTTTAGAGACCTTAGTTTTCTTATTAAACTCTTAATTAAAAAAAAAAAACAAAATTTTGCCTTCATTTAAAAAGAAATTCTAATTTTTAAGACACTCAAACACCAAAGATAAATATGTACCGTTAAATTAAAACAAATCAGCCGTTTAAGAGAGTTCTAAAGTAAATGAAGCTGCCAGACAATAAATTTAGGCTGGGATTTTTTTGATATAAATATAAACTGCCCGTTTTTATAAAAAAATAAATTTGCTGCGAGAATTTATATTGAAAACAACAATAAAAAACCCAAAAATTTGTTTTTGTTTTAAATATAAATTTTCTAAAGGACTTTTTTAAGTGAAACTTAATTTATAAAACAAAACAGAAAGGAGTAAAAACTGTTTAAGATTTAAAACTGATTTTTCAAACTAAACTATCGTTTTAAATGACAACAGTTTAATTAAAAACAAGATTAAAAAGAGAATTATATATTTGTATAAATTTGTTCATATATGTATGTACTTCAAAACAATAAATTTTCAAGTTCTTCCACTATATAAAACGTTCTTGAGTCTGGTAACTCCAGTTTTTAATACTTGTAAAAGATTCGCAATATATTACAATCCTGAAAATTTAAATTTTCCTTTTCCTAAATTATCAATATAAATAAAGATTGTATTCTTTTTTCTTCCATTCTTTTTTAAAGGTTTTAATTCTTTAAAAAATCTAAACTAAAACAAGAAAAAGCTCAGCAAATTAAACTGTGCGAAAAGATTACTGTTATTAAAAAGGAGTTCACATAAGGGGTTGCCAGATATATATTTGCCAGTTTTGGCAAACTCAATCCAAAATTATTTTTTTTAAACTTTTGCTGACTAAATACATACTTAAATAAAATCGGAAATTGTTTTGTTATTAAAAAATATATATAAAATGAACTAAACCAAAACCCCTTATATTCCCAAAAAAACTTGGAAAGAAACCCGTAAAGATGTAAATCTGTTTTTAATATTATTTTTATTATTAGTGAAAGGAAACAGGCCCAACAACCAACAAATTTTTAGTAATTTGTTGATGTTTTTACGTTTTTGAATTATTTAGGCAAAAAGTTGTTAATGGAAAAAAGGAAAAACACGCAAAAAGTCGCTTGAATATTCTTTTTACCAGGGCAACCAAAAACATGCTCTTAAAAAAGTATTTTATGCTCATAAAATATGCCATTAAAATTAAAAAAATTGCTTAAAAAAATTAAAAATTATATGCCTTTAAAAAGGAATGATAGGAATTTAGGCTCAATAGCATTAAATTAACTTGCGTTAACGAATAAACGTTAATAAAAAATTCCTTTACAAAATATAAAAATTGGAAACAAAATTTATGTTAAATACCGTTAAATTTTTTAACTAGTTTTCAAACTAGTCCGGGTTTCGCTTTAAAGTTAATGAGTAAAAGACAAAAGCTAACACAAAAGGTGACAGTGAACACTTGAAATATTTTTTCTTAATTTTTTTTTTAATTTAATACAAATAAAAAATGCTTTAAAAAGGATTCTACAAAAGAGTATGACTTTTAAGGAAAAAAATGACAAGATATGCTGTTATGTGCAAAATATGCCTTGAGAAATTTATTGAAATAGTTAGCGAAAGCACCTAAACAGGGGATAATAATAATAATGGGTTTAGCTATTAAATAAGTATTTTAATAAAAAAAAACTTGCAAAAGGTAACAATGCACATTCGAAAGATTTTTTGTTAGTTTTTTTAAACATAAAAAATTAAAAAAAATGCTTAAAAAACTTGTTTTACAAAAAAATATGCTCTTAAAGGAAAAAAAAATATACCAAAACATGCTTTTATATGCTTAATACGCAAAATAGTGGCTAACAAGCCGCTGCCCAAATTTTCCGAAAGTTCTGAAACAGATGAATAACAACAGTATAGGGGTTAAGGCAATGCACAAAAAAAAGAATTTGCATATTTTTGGTTGCTCTGCTAATTACCAAGAAGTTCTAGTCAAAAAAAAAAAAAAAAACGGGAAAAATTATTAAATAAAATTTTCTTTTTAAATTGTTATTCTAAAATTATAAAAAAACTTTGCGTTTTAAATCATAAAAAAAATTATAAAACATCGACTATTAGCTCAGCAATATGTTTGTTACTGTCCCCTTAATCTCCTTTAAACTGTAAAAATGGTATAAACGCAAAATAATTGCCTCTAGCATATGGATTTCGTTTTCATTTAATTCCGTGTAGCCTAAACTGCACTTAAGAAAACAATAGAAACAATTATTAGCACTAACTCAGTATTGCTATTCTACCAGTGTTGCCGAATCAAATTTAAAAAATCATCCTTGATCCTAGATCGGTTACTTAATTTATTTTTTGAATTTATTTTTACTTTGCTACACCTTTTAGAAATTTTAATAGTTAAATATATTCTTACTTTTTTAATTTTATAAGCTGTATTTTACTTTTGTAAGAAATAATATATGGCTGCTAGTAAAAAATTGAATAAAGTTTCGAAATTCAAACAAAAAAAAGTTACTAAATGACAAAGACCGAAAAACATAATTTAAAAGTTGCTTAAATGATGAAACATAACACATCAAGCAAAAATGACTCTCAGAGTTGGCTGCAACTTCACGAACTCACTTAACTTTTCCAATTTTTATTCACAAGGTCTTGTTATGCTTTTGTACTTTCTTAACAAATTTTTCAATTATATTTGTCATTCCATTTATAAAATTACAAAATTTTAAATTTAATTGCATTTTTAAATGTTTTTTTTTTATTTTTTTTGTTCTTAGTTTTCTCTTCCAAAGTATGTGGTTTTGTTTACAAAATGTTTGAAATTTAATAAAAGTGTGGCAATATTGTTGAGTTCTTTTAAAAAGTGAGAGCATAAGAAAAATCGCTGCCAAAAGAAAAAAAAATTATTTTATAACTTTTAAAAACTTTTTCTTAAACTTCAGTACTTGAGAAATTAAGGTTATTTTTTTAATAAATACGAAATTTTTAAATAAGGATTAATATTGTTAATATATTTCATTTAAACAAATTCATTTATATATCGATGGCTTAATATAGCTTTTTTCAAAAATGCGTTTTTAAATTATCCAGTCGAAGGAACTCAAGCATTTTAAAATACATACTTACTGGGTCATACAGCACCATTTTTTTTTGGTCATGTGCACATTTTTTTTTTAACCATTCACCCTGAAATGATAGATTTGAAAAACAACTGGATATTAAATATGAAATATACTTTATACACATATTGCTTACTGCAAATATGTAGTGCAGTAATATAAAGTAAATTTATTTTACGTAATTATCATACAATTTCAATATGTCAAGTAAATATTATAAGTAGAGCGTGTATATATTTACAGAAGTCCATATCGTACTCCTAATATAGAAAGCACCTAACTCGTATTTTTACTTATTTTAAGTAGAGCGTACATTTTTACAGAAGTGAACATATCATTATCTTAATATAAAAAACACCTAACATGTATTTTTTAAGTCAAGAATTTTTTTTGGCTCATTGTGGTGTATGAGCAGACCAGATACGAAAAAAACAAAAATTTGGGCTTAAAAAAAATACGAGTTGGGGCCTTTATATATGTATGTATGAAGGTAACAATATGCATATATTTAAAAACCTAGCAAGTATATAAACACTTAAAATGTTTACTCTTGCTGGTGGAAAAACGATTAAAAACGTTCAGGCATTCTTAGTGAAATGATAGGCATGAATATTTATTTACATAAAGATTTAATTATTGACATTGTAGTTAAGCTTAATTAATTTCAAATTTGTAAGAAAGCTTAATTTATTTATGTTTAAAAATTTTAAAAATCGTTAAAAAATTATTAAATATAACGAGTATGAAGTATTTTCCCTCTTTGATATTGATTTTCTTTGATTAATTTTCGTTTAAATTTAAAGCAAGAAAAAAATAATAAATTTTCATTTGCACCAATCCATATCTAATAGCTTTTTTATTTTTAGCAATGCTAAATTCCACATTCTTTAAAAGTATTGTTGTTTTGTGCAAAAAGTTCATTAAACATTCATAACAACCTTTATGCACTTATTTTGCATATGTAGAACATTTTAAAAATTAAAAAATTTACAAACAATTATTTTTTAGAATTTTTTTTTTGATAATAATTTAGGAATTCTAAAAATTTTAAATTTGTATTAGTTGGCATTTAAAATTAATTCAAATTATTTTAAGTTTTTGGGTTAAACAATTTTTATTTTGGATTAAATAAGTGTTTAATAGAATGGGCTAAAATTATTTGGGTACAAAAATATTAATAAAATTTTATGATGCCATATTATGCCATTTCGCAAAAGTATGGCTGCTTTTTTAAAACATTTAATTTGACTGGGCTGCCAGCTTTGTGATTAAAGTTGTCAGGTCATCCTTAACAAAAGGGGAAAACATTGTGTTTTTAACGCAAAAAAAAAAACCAGGCAACATTTCAAGCTAAATTATATAAACAAAATAATTTCCAATGGAGGTAAAAAATATTAAATAATTTCTTGTTAAATTTTAAAACAGAACACGTCTGCAACTTAAATAAAAATAGACCCATAATGAAAACGCTGGCCGCAACTTCTTGAACTCAAATTTAACTTTTCGAATTTTTTTTCACAAGTCTTTCTTTAAATACAAATTTTTATACATTGGCAACTACAAATTGTCATGTTCTTGTACTTCTTTAGCTAATTTTACAACAATATTAGTAATTTTATACATAAACTTACAAAATTTTGAATTTAGTTGGTTTTTAAATGTTTTTTTGGTTTTTTTGCTTTAAGTTTTCTTTTTCAAATCATGTTGTTTTATTTACAAAATGTATAAAACTTAATAAAAGTGTGGCAATATTGTTGAGAGATTTTTTTTTCAAAGTGAGAGCATAAGAAAAATCCCTGTCAGAATAAAATAGATTCTTTTTTATAACCGAACTTGGCAGCGTCATTTTACGTCAAATTGCATGGAAAAAAAACTTATGCCGGTGTTCTGTTTCATCATTAAGTGAAATTGTATGGAAAAAAACGTCATGCCGGAGTTCGGTTTCATCATTAATGTACATAAGAATATATTTTAGTTGTTTTTATATGATATGCCTTTTTGTATTTGAAAAAATTTGATTAAGCGACATTTTTTTATTACAAATTTTTTTAATGTGGCAACTCTAAAGCAAGCTATTTAGTTGTTAAATGTCTGAAATGATGCAAATCTAAAGGCCTTAAAATTTTATATGTGCTCTTCTTAATATAAAAAGAGGATGACATGTTTTTAAACAATAAATAAACTGAAAGAATATAATTTCTGCTTAAAATTAATTTGAATTTTAAAGAATACTTGTTACCTTATTTTCTTAAAACCTCAATTTGTTCTTTTTTTTAGTACATGATAAGTTTAAACGCTTACCAAATAATTAAAAATAAAATAAATACAAATTTCTTTACTTTTCATTTATCTTTTCGACATAAATTCATCGATCGGAATATCAGAGCATAATCGGTTACAAGGTGTTTTTATATGCAAGGTGGCATCATTAGCCCAGCTCTCAAAAATTTTCTTTAAACTTATATAAAAAGTCGCTTTCTTTCCCCTTTTTGCTTTTAAAGCGGTTGGTCACCTTGTCTTCTTATACTATTATCGGTAACTTGCCGGTAAAAAAGCAAAAAAATAAATGAGATTTAAGAGTTTTTTTAACATTAAACAGCCAAAATCAAAAGGCAATCATATCGTTTTATGATTTCTTGTTTCCTTGTTCGACACAATAAAATTGTTTAAAACGATCAAAAATGTTTAGTTAAATTTTTTGACAAATAGATACGATAGATTGTTGTGTTATTAAAACACAGAGAGATTTGATTTGAACAAAACCTGAAATTCTTAAACATTTTTAAACAAAATATGAAAAGTTATTAAGACTTTGCCAAAGAAAGACAAAAAATATTTGTGTCGTATTAATCATTTTTAACACTAGTTTATTTTCCCTTGTATAGAAGTGCGGCAATTAAATGTATTTATTTTGTGTTTATTACTGCACATAACTTTTTGCAAAGTACGAAATTTCTTGAATCAATTACGATTTATCTTGTACGAATTTTTTTTTACTTTTAGCGACATTAATGCCAAACAAGGGATAGATTCAAGTTTGGATCCGTACTTGGTGTTAGCCTAAAAAGATAGATTTAAGCGTAAATGGGATTAACAAAAAATTAAAAACTCATTTTTTTACTTACGGAGCTTTATTAAATAAGAAGGGTTTTATATTTTATTTTTATTTTAAACATATTTAATATCTAATATTTAAAAAATTATTTTCTGTACTGAGATTTGAACCTGAGACTCTTTAAACTGCAACACCAGCGCGCTACCATCTAGGCTACCAAAACAACTTGTTTTTTTAATGCTCAAATATATTCAAAAACAACAAGTTTTTCCTGCTTGAGTTTTTGAAGTTATCGGAATAGACTTAATTTAACGATGAAGCTTAAGAACTTTTAACTTTCAATTTTTTTTTCTGTATAAAACTTTAGAGATGAAGAATGAATAAATATCCGAAAAATCACAGAAGTCATCAATAATGATTTTCTTACCCAATTCTTGTTTAATGTGCCGTGATGCCAACAAATAATCACCAAACGATGTGTTATTTAGTTTAAAATAAGCCTACAAGTTTGGGTACTTTACATAAGCAATTTTTTAAGTATCCTTATCTCTTTTTTCACATCATAAAAATATCCTAGTGAATGGTTTAAATTTTTGCCAAAAAGGCAATAAACAAAACAAACTGAAAATCTATAAACACAATAATAGAAGTCGATATAAAAAAAGGAAATAAATAAAAACAATACTTAAATGAAAATAGGAAACAAAAATTAGACAAAATATAAATTGTAAATAGAAAAAAAGGAAAAAATATACTTTAAACATCTAAGAAAAATCGATATTTGTTTCTTTCTTTAATGAATGTATGTTTCCGCAAACATATGTATATGTACATATGTATATTCATGTATTAAAGTTTGTAAAATGTTTGCAGCGATTCCCAGGCAGCTTATCAACTTAAAAAAAATCAAACAAAAAACTTTATAATTATAGATTTGAACAAAGAAAATAAAAACACGTTGTAAAATCAAGAAATTTATTCCTAAATTCATCCAAAATCTTACTTAAAAATTAATAATTATGATCTGTACTTAGATTTTATTAAATTAAGTATCGTCTGAATTATTTTTATTTTTATACACATACATATATTTTAACATTTTAAAAAGTTTTGAAGAGTCCCAGGTTCAAATCCCAGCTACGGCAAATACAGAAACAAATTTTTAAAGTACATAATAGTTATTAAATATGTATAAAATAAAATATAAAACAATTTTTCTTTAACAAAGCTCCGTAAATCAAAAAAAATTTTCATTTCTAGTTTCATCCCGTTTACTTTTAAATCAGTCTTGTTTTATCATCAAGTACGGCATCGAACTTAAATTAATCCTTTTTTGGCTTCAATGTGCCTAAAAGTTAGAAGTTCGTACTAGAGGCCAGCTCAAGACGACACTAAATAAGGCATCATCTCGAATTTTCAATTCATTTCATATACCTTACGTGTGCACACACAACAATAAGTGCTGCGTTGTATTGTTGGCCATCTTTTTTGTTTACTTAACTGAACTTAAATGAAAAATATATTCACACTATCGGCACATCAATTCATCATGATCACACACTTCAATTTCAATTCATCTCGAAACTTTACTGTTGACGAAATGTTCCTGGTGTGTTAGTTTTAAAAGCGGGGGTTAATTTTCAATGTATGTATGTAATGTAATGTAATTGCGTATAAATTTTATATTGATTTGCCTGCTTGTATATATGTTTGTTTACGTATCTATTCAACATTGTGTGTAATACACACAGTTTTGTTGTTGTTGACCACACATCATCACAGTAATTTTTTTTTATCGACCACACATCATGACAGTATTTAAGTTGTATCAACAACAGTGCATGACACCACACTTTATTTTTAACTACACTACATTGCATAAAAGAAACTGTGGCAGCTACACTACATTACAGCACTTAAATAGTTTAACCGCACAACACAAGAATTAGAAAATTATGCGGTTCTTGAATAAGCTTAAATAGGACTTGATGCAGGTCTCTAGTTCGTACTAAATAAATTGTAACTGGTTTAGGAAATTAGTTTAAAAAAACCCGTGCTCACCGTACTCTTGACACCACTACGACTTGATTTAAGTAAAGATTACATGGTTTATTTTTGTTTGTAGTATTAATATCATTTAACATCAAAAATCTTGTCACTTTCGTATACATATCTATCAATCCACAATTTCAAAGTTTACTAGTTATTGTTTAGCCTAAATACTTCTGTTTTTTGATATTAATTTTTAAGGAATTTTTAAGATTTACGGCATGCAATTATGAAAAAATAAAAGATTTTTTTTGTAATTATAAATACAAAAAAAAACAAGTAAGAGCGCTATATTCGGCTGTGCCGAATCTTATATACCCTTCACATTGGTCTTTAAATATACCCAGCCGAGTAATTTTGTACTGCAAATAATATTATAAAAAACCTTGTGCGAGTTTTAAAGTTCATAGAAAACTATACAAAATTTTAACGTTCGTATGAATAATAGAAATAGATGAAGAAGATTTGAGGTCGAGAGTTTTAAAAGTTTTCGACATTATTCATATTTAAAGGTTAATAAAACTTGTTAAATGTTCTAGTCCCCCTGCTCTTCTCCAACTTTTTCTCCAAAATGTATTAATTATTTGATTATTACTTTTTGTAGAATATTCGAAGTCGATAGCAGTTATAGTTTCCGAGATATAGCGTATCGAATATTTTATAATAGTTGTCGATTTGTATAAGAGCTACCCCTTTTTTTCCCCCACTCAAAAAAATTTTTCTTTAAAGCGTAGCCCTTATGGCCCAATTACTTTTTGTAGAACATTTCATTTCGATATCTGTTATAGTTTCCGACATATAGCGTATCGAATATTTGATAATAATTGTCGATTTGTATGGGAGCTACCCCTTTTTTTGCCCCCACCCAAAAAATTTTTTCTTTTAGGCGTAGCCCTTAGCGTGCAATTACTTTTTGTAGAACATTTCATTTCGATATCTGTTATAGTTTCCGAGATATAGCGTATCGAATATTTTATAGTAATTGTCGATTTGAATGGGAGCTACCCCTTTTTTTGCCCCCACTCAAAAAAATTTTTCTTTAAAGCGTAACCCTAATGGCCCAATTACTTTTTGTAGAACATTTCATTTCGATATCTGTTATAGTTTCCGAGATATAGCGTATCGAATATTTGATAATAATTGTCGATTTGTATGGGAGCTACCCCTTTTTTTGCCCCCACCCAAAAAATTTTTTCTTTAAAGCGTAGCCCTTAGCGTGCAATTACTTTTTGTAGAACATTTCATTTCGATATCTGTTATAGTTTCCGAGATATAGCGTATCGAATATTTGATAATAATTGTCGATTTGTATGGGAGCTACCCATTTTTTTGCCCCCACCCAAAAAATTATTTCTTTAAAGCGTAGCACTTAGCGTGCAATTACTTTTTGTAGAACATTTTATTTCGATATCTGTTATAGTTTCCGAGATATAGCGTATCGAATATTTGATAATAATTGTCGATTTGTATGGGAGCTACCCATTTTTTTGCCCCCACCCAAAAAATTTTTTCTTTAAGGCGTAGCCCTTAGCGTGCAATTTTTTTTGTAGAACATTTTAAGTCGATAGCTGTTATAGTTTACGAGATATAGCGCATAAAATATTTTACCAAATTTGTGCAATTGTAGGAAAAATACCCCTTCCCCTGGTCCTATCTTAAGAAATTTTTTTCATTATTTAGGTCCCTTCTTTAGGAGTATCCGTGCCAAGTTTTGTGGCAAGAGTGATTATACTTACTGAGATATATAGGGATATATGCACGGATTTTGTCCTAAAAAAAATGGGTTACTCTGGGTTTTCGCTTATATCTCGGTCAATACTGAACCGATTTTGCTGATTTTAAATAGCGATTGTTAGCGGGATATTTGTAATCGTTTGACACCATTTACTGATCTGTATCTTTTTATCTGACTCCGGAAACTTGATTTCAACAGACGGACAGACGGACAGACAGACAGACAGACAGACAGACAGACAGACGGACAGACGGACAGACGGACAGACGGACATGGCTATTTCAACTTCCCTATCTATAAGGATCCAGAATATATATACTTTATGGGGTCGCAAATGAATAATAAAGAAATTACAAACGGAATGACAAAGTGATATATACCCTATCACTATGTGAAGGGTATAAAAACACTTCTTTTCCCCACTTCAAAAAAGGGATATAAGTTATTTAAAAAATTTTAAATGCGACTACTTTTGCCTTTTCTCGGGTAAATCCTCCTTATATTGAAAGACCAATTTAAGCGGCATGCGGCAGCGGTCGGCAACAGTATTAACAACTTATAAAAAATAAGTTTGTTCATAAAAATATTCATAAAAAAATGTAACACACATTGAATTTAATTCAATTTGGCAATGCCATTGAAGGCGGACGAGCGGCAATGTTGAATTTTGTTTAACTTTTTATTTGCCATCTCAACTTGTCAACAAAAAAGAAAAAAATGGATGACGAGAAATTAATTTTCGAAACTAAAAAAACACAAAAATTTAAACTTATTCATTCTATTTGCGTTAAAGAAATCATAAAATTTTCTTTATTTAAATTGTTACTCTCAAGCGGCAAATAGAACAGCTGATTGCCGCCTGCTGCTTAAATTGGCTTTTCACTATTCGTTTTAATATTGGTAAATCTTACTGAGCTTTATTATTAAAAAAAATTATAAAATCGTAAAGTTTTATTTTTAACAAAGGTTTTTATTGAAACATATGTACTTTATAGCGTTTCTGGAACATACCTTTTTGTGCCATGCGGTAAATCAATAATTACCCGGCAATGTGTGCAATAGCATACTTAATATTTCTGTTTTTATTTCATCATTAAATTGAAAATGTTTTAATGTTTTTATTTTTTTATTTAATTTATTTTGCATCGTTAATAAATTTATTTTTTAATTATTTCTTGTTAAAGTTAACTAGAAAGTAAACCTTTTTAGTTTTTACAAAATTCTTTTAAACTAAATTAAATAATATGGCAATACCAGTGCTACAGCCCACTACTTTTGGAATGTTAATGAACGTAGTGGTGGCAACCAGGTATAATATTTTTTTGTAAAATAACACGAGAGAATAAACAATATAATTTGCAATTTTTGAAAAAAATTCGCTTTTTGTATTTACATTTCCTTTAAACCGCTTGTGCAAGTTTCTATTTCTATATAAAATTAAAAGAGAAAAATTGATTTTGTTTATAATTATTTATATACAAAACATTAATTTTTATAAAATATTAAAAATAATTTTATAAACAAATTAAATTATTTTTGTTTTAAATGCAAAATTAAGCCATTTTTTAACGAAATGGAATTTTAGGAAAAGGCCGCTTTCAAAAATTACAAACATACATACATACATGTATGTAAATAACCTTTTTATGCCTAAAGTTAGGTATGTAGTATAGTTTTCTATCTATAGAAACAAACATTCACTTACGCCATGAAATAAAACCGAAACGACAACACAAAGAAAAAAAATATTGAAAAATATACGACCTATCCCAAGACCCAAAAATTTTACTTTTATTTAGATATTTATGTACATACATACATACATATGTATGTACATAAATATTTATTACTTACTGCTTCTTTTTCATTCTCTGCCTCCGGCTCTTCTTTATAAACACGCCGAACACACTCTTACGTATACTTAATGTTTGTGTATATGTATGCATGCACGCGTAAAAACGAGTGCGTGCATGTGTATTGGTATGTTCGGTGGCATGAATGTATGTCAATGTGTTTTGGGGTTTTATTTGCTTGAATATTTAGCCAAGTGACATACAAACACACATTAAAGATCAAACAAAAAAATGTTTTTGTTTTAGATTAAGCTTCTTTGCCAACATTTGTGTGTTTGTATATAAGTTTCAAATTGTTTCAGCATTTTAATATCAAACAGCAGCTACAATTAAGAAAATTATAAAAAAAATACATCTTAAAACAAAGATATTTGTTAACATAAGCCTATTAATACCTACTTTGGCAAATTTTTTTTACATACACTTACATATGCTCTTGAAACGCATTAAAACAGAGTCGATAAGTCACTCAGCCAGAGTCAGTAATTTCACTCTCGTTTTCATTTAACACGACAAAAAACGAACATACCAAAAAAAAATCAAAATAAAAATGGAAACCTAACAAACACACACACTAAAACACATTTACAATAATACATATGTATGGATGTGTAATCCGTGAGTTGTTATTCTTGTAACCATAACCCCTCTCAATATTAAGAAAATTGTGTAATGTGAAAACAACAAAAAAAGAAACAATAAAAATAAAATATCTTGTCATATTCATTGGCATTGTAACATTGTTGTTTTCGCTATACACAAGCTAATTTAACGATTTGTTTGCACGCTTTTTTTGTATATATGTATGTAAGTCGTTTTTTTTGTCTATGCCTTCATTTTTGTTTCTTTTATTAGACCCCTCATTAATATTTTTGTTGTGTTTTCTATGTATACACATGTGTGTATGTATGTAAATAGATGAGAATATCATTATTGCAAGTTTTTGCTATTGTTGCTGGCATTGCTGTAATTTGTTGTGTAAGGCCTTTATTTTCGTTGTTTTTTTATTGTGATTTTAAAAGCTGCCAGACCTTAAAAATAGGGATTAAAATAAACAGTGGGTGTTATAACACCAACTTTACCAAATTTGTAAAACTTGCCAATGCCTTAAGATTATGAAAAATAGAAGAATTAGAAAATAAAAACAAATTTATATAAAAAGCAACATAAATACCATTTTATTAAAATTGATCACAATTTAAAAAGGGAAAAATTATTTTAAAAATACAATCTTATGTAGATACATACGTGAATATTTTACTTATAAATGTTTTGCTTATTTATACACGTTTTGTGATAGGTATTTAGATTCGAAGAACCTAAATGACATCAAAAGAAAAATAAAACTAATAATGCTTCATATCATACAGCCAAGAAAAAAATATTTTACCTACAGCAAAAACCCCAAAACAAATACATTATTTTGTCGCACTTCAAGGGATATTAATTTTTTTTATTAAATTATCTTTAAGCATTCCCCTTAAAAGATAGTTTTTTTTGGTTATTTATAAAATAATTAACCCTTAAAGGTATAAAGCTAAATTGTCTGGCAACTTTGCCTTTATCATATCTTTATGAATCTTGTAGTTTCAAAAAATAAATCTCATTTTTTTTTCAATTTCCCTATGATATATTTTTAAAAGTAAAATCCAGTTCTTTTGCATTCATAAATATCTACCACCCTCAACACTCTGCACCACTATCTCTGTTTTAAGGCAAAAATTACTACATGTTCTAATTATTTCTTATTTCCTGCTTTTTGTTTTTCATCATTTTAAAAATATTGATTGGTTTTTATGAACTGCTAAAAAACAATTTCTTTTTAACAACTACATAAATAGAAAGATTTTTGCATTGATTTTTCTTTAGGGGAAAAATCAAGCTGAAGCTGTTTGGCAAATGTTTTACATATCGTGGGATGATTATTAGTTTACTGTACAACACAACAAAGAGTTTACAAGAAAAACGATAGAAAATGTTTGGTGGTTTTTTCTTTAAAATTATAAACACCAATACAGAAACTTTAAGGTTTTTGCAAATTTTGAAGCAAAATATCACAAGTTTTGGAATTTTAATTAAATAGAGACAAAAACTGTTTGTACTGCATGTACAATATTTGGTCCTTCAATATTTTTCTTTGTTTGAAGTACGGCAAAGTATATTACTGCAAACAAATGCTTTTGATTTAATAATTGTTTGCTGCAGCCAACAGTTTTAAAAAATGTTCTTGCTATACCCCTAGTACACTATATGTATCAGTGACCAGGTTACCTGCCTCGTCTCTGGAGACGGTTGACCTAAATTAAGGCCTTCGGTTTGATGTTTGTTACTTTTTGGTAGAATTTTTGAACTTCATTCTGACTCCACAACAATTAGATACGCTCACATTCACGTCCTTTCATTCTTCTTTACTTCCTGCGAAATAAACATTTTCCTTCGTCCTTTTCTCTTCAAATAGAAAAAACTAAAAAATGGTTTCAATTACTAAAATGATTGAGTTAAGCAAAAAAATGTTTTAACTTGTGCCCCTTACCAAAATGATTATATAAGGAAATTCTAATAAAAGTACTTTCATGAAATATCTGATTCTGAAAAAAGGCAAATTCCATGAGTTTCTCGTTCATTAAAAAACACTGAAAGTTGACTTTAATATTTGTGAATAAAAGTTTTTTAATTAAGATTGATAGGTTACGTTTTGATAAAAATGTTCCACTCGTCACATTTTCTGAAGGGGGTTTCCTTAAAAAAAATTGTTTTTTTTTATATAAAAATGAAGTATCGAATACTATCAAAGCATTTTAAAGTGCAAAATAAATTGAAATGTTTGACCTTTTAAAATCAAAATTCTTTAAAACTGAAATTTGTAAGGTCACACCCGTCACCGTAGGTCATTAGGTGCAAAAATTATGTTTTTTTTTTCGGTGTATGCCTGCTATTAAACGTTTAAAAACATACCATCCTTGAATATCATAACCTTTTTTTAATTAAATATATGAAATGTTTGAGTTAGAAGAAAAAATTTAAACAAAATGGTCACACCCATCATAGTGAAATTGCCAATGCCAACTTCTAACAATGCAATTGCTTAAATAAATTAGCAAAATAATTTAAAAAAAAATTTTTTTCTTTGCGTCTGCTGGAACTCGAACCTGGGCTGCTTGTGTGGTATGCGAGCACTCTTACCACTTAACGACGCCACCAAAATGAAATGAGAATGCATTTGCTATTATATTTGTTTGATGTTAATTGGAAAGAAAGTTTAATTAAGCATTTTAATTGAATGAATTAGTATTTCAATTAAATTAAAGTTCAATAATAATTAAAAAGTTAATTAAAAAACTGTTTTTAATTAAAAAAAATAATTGACTTAATTAAGAAAGTAATTAAATTTAGCCTTGGTTTTAATACTGACTTTAATTGAAAAAATTGCCAAAATTTTTTCCAATGTTATGCTCTAACGCTTTGCCATTGCGCTAAATCATTATTGGGACTACATATACATACACACTTACTAAATGAAGAAAAAACAGTGATGTAAGGCATGATAAACACAGGCTTGAAGGGCTTTCAACATTTTTACTTATTCCGTAAAACATGTTCGTTAGGGCGGCTGTCGTTTTAAATGACGGTACATTTTTTTTGTGTGGGGTCATTTTAACCCATTAGAATAGTTGTTTAGCAATTTAATTTTTTTAAGCCCTCTTTAAGTCAAAATGTTAGTACATATGAGTCAGAAATGTTAGTACATATCTACATGCATATGTAGTTGATTGATTAAAACTTAATTACCAATTATTTAAACAATTACAAACAGTTATAAAGCAGTTTTGGTGGTAAAACATGCTGCACACATACAAATATCGTTTGTTTGTTGTTTTTTAACGCAATAATTGCACTTAACATTGTTATATGGTCTAAAGTTGTTAAAAATTTAAACGTTTATTAATTTTTTTTTTGCTAAACTAACAACAAAAACTAGGCCAACAGCTCTAAATGGCTAAAAAATAATTAAAATTGATTTGATTTTTAAGTTGCAGTTGATTTTTAGCGGCACTAAAGCAACAACTTTAAACATTTAACAACAACTATTAACAACAGTAATAACAATTAAGGCAATAACAGTTTTTAAAAAAAATATCAATATCAAGTCACTGACATATAAACACACATAAGTGTGTACATGAGTACATACTTCTCACAATTAAACTCATTTTTTTGCACATACAAGGTGGGCCAAAAGAAATTGCCCTATGGGAAGATGCTCTTATTTTTGCAAATGGCGGCCAATGTCAAATCTGTTTTGACATTTGTGAACTAGACAGATGAAGAATACAAGTCAACAAGCGATACACTCCCCAAGAACGTAGAATAATCATGTCTATTCTTTTGCGTAACAATTCGTCTGTGATGTTGGCGCAGCGCGAATTTCGTGGCCGATTTCCCGGTCGACCGGCACCGACTGCGCAAATACTACGCCGTTTGGCCACCAATCTTGAAGAGTATGGGGCTACACGAGACGCTTTCAAGAGTGGTCGTCCCCGGAGCGCTCTTCCTGCGAGAATATCGCAGCTGTTGGCGAGGATGTCGAGCTGTTGCCAGAAACACCGACCAGACGCCGTGCCTCGCAATTAGCCATCAGTCGGTCGTCCCTAAGGCGAATTTGGGTCAAAGACCTGCGCATGTTTCCGTACAAAGTCCAGTCCCTGCATCAGCTGCTGCCTGTCGACTGCCCAACGCGTATAACTTATGCCCAAACCGTCCTCAATCTCGAGGCCGAAGTGGACAGTTGTTTGAACTTAATCATAATAAGCGATGCGGCTCATTTCCACCTCAGCGGGTACGTGAACAAGCAAAACTATCGCTTCTGGGGCACCGAAAATCCACGAGAAGCCATTACACCGCCTCAAATTGGCTGCATGGTGCACTGTTCACGCTGAAGAAGTCATCGGGCCATTTTTTTTCGAGGATACCACTGGTCAAACGACAGCAGTGGACGATGCGCGCTATAGGGTCATGTTAGCCGAGTTTTTTCTAGCGCAATTGAGCGAATTAGGACTGGAGAAAATGTGGTTCTAACAGCCACAACCGATTTTCTGAAGGCGGCGTTTCCGGGTCGCCTCATCTCTCGTTTTGGAGATTTTCATTGGCCCGCAAGATCGCCCGATTAAACCGTTCTAGACTTTTTTGTGGGTTTTTTTTAATTACCGTGTTTACGTGAACAAGCCCGAGACCATAGAAGCCTTCAAGGACAACATTCGACACGAGTGCGAGAATCTGTCGCCCGAAGTTCTCGTCAAAGTGATGGAAAAATTCCATAAAACGAGTCCGTATAGCAATATTTTGCCGATATCATCTCCTCGACTTGACCAATAAAATATTTAAGGTTTAAATAAACATAATCAAAAAACTGAATCGAAGTTTTTCATTTAGAAAAAAATGAGAGCCAAACAACATCGGATGACTTCTTTTGGCCCACCTTGTTCTACTTACATACATACATATATGTTTTGTTTTATTTTAAAACATTTAAATAATTCGTCCAAAAATATTTTTTTTTCATTTAATTTAACTAGTACAAGCCTTCTTCCCTCTGTGATTTATGTCTGTGTGTTGCCTGCATAAAACCAGTTATTTGTTTTATTTATTGATTTACATACAATGTATGAATATATGTAGATATGTATGTATGTATGAGTGTGCTAAAAATATTTTGTTGTTTGCATTTTTTTCGCGCTCTCATTTTGAAATATTTTTTTTGTTTTTTTTTTTTTTGCTAAAATGTAATTTATTTTGTATATTTTTTATAAACAAAATGTGTCCTCGCATTCACCTCGTCCTCAAGTTTAGGCCAAAAATGAACGATAAAAATTTTGTTCAAGTTTAAAATATATTTTTTTTAATATAACAATTTTCCGGTTGGACTTTTCTAGTTCCTAAATATCGTTGTATTACTCATCACACCCGTGTGTCACAGCGCAAAATCAGAAAACAGATATGCAACGCAAGGGCTTTTACTAGTTTTAATTTACAAACCCCCTTATCAGTAATAAAATCTAACCCCCTTGGAAAAAGAAGTGTTATGCATTCGTGCCAATGTTTGTAGAGTTTTAATACAAAAGTCTTTTATAAAGAGTTTTTCACGGCCCAAATGTCTTTTCGGCTTAAAATGCTTGAAATATTCCCACCAAAGTTTTATGCCATAAATCGTTATACTTAATTTTAAAAGGAATCGGTAGCATTCCACAAGGCTCTACTTTAGAAAATAGTATTTAGATGCACACTTACCTACAAGATGTAATTGCACGTGCAGCACCCTTTTTTTTAGCAGAAATTACGGTAAATTTTGAGTCGTTTTTTAAACATAACTACAGGGTGTCTGGTGGCAAATTTATTGTATTTTTAAATACGATTATTTCAAAAAGTAATAAACGGTGCTGAAGAAGGGTGACGTCGTTGGAATATTCGATAGGACTCTTGAAAACATTGAACTGGTTGAAAGCAGTTTACTTAAAGACCCGCAAATTTCAATACGGAAAAGAGCAGCATCACTGCACTGAAAAAGTATCTGAAGTTCCATTCTTTTAAAATTCAAATTGTTCAAGAACTGAAAGAAAGTGACTTTCATTCACGCAAACATTTTTGTGAAACGATGCTGGAGCGTTTTGGCACTAAAAACCCATTTTTTGGAGCGATGAGTCTCATTTCTACTTAAACGGCCACGTCAAGAAGCAAAACTGCGGTTATTGGTCTCCCGCAACCCTCGATTGAAACATTAAAAAACCATTGCATTGCCCCAGGATAACTGTTTGGTGTCCCTTATTCTCGAGGCCAGGCGACGAATGTCAACGGTGAAAATTGATTGCCGAATGATTACGGAATTCTTTTTGCCAAATTGAATTAAAAAATTAGAAAAAATACACTTAAACCACCGTAAAAATAAAAATAAATTAAACCTGTTCTTGAGAATATTTTACACAACTCGATCTTAAAGTCAAAGTTCCTTTAAATTCCAAATTGTAATATAAGGTCACACCCGTCACGGTCTTTAAGTGGTCATTAGAAGCAGAACTTATGTTCTTGCAGTGTCCTCTTACTATTATTCGTTTAAAACATATTATCCTTGGAAATCATAGCCTCTTTTCAAACCAAAAATTTTGAATTGTTTAAGTTATAAGCAAAAATGTTAGCAAAATGGTCACACCCGCCATAATGGAATTGCCCATATGAATTTTAATATAAACTATCTTCGTATGTATAAAAATATAAATATTTTTTTTTTGCAAAATTAAATCTTAATAAATGTATATTATACATATACATTCATATGTTTGTGTTGGTGCGGATGTTTATATATACGTACTTATGTGTGTGTGTGTGTCTTTGATTACATTCGCCACTTTATAAAATAGTTTTATGTTAATTTTTGTGTTTTTTGCTTGCTGTTCATTTCAGTCATTTTTCATTTCATTTTTGCTATAATACCCTACATCTCCATATAGGAGAAAAGGGCAATATTTATAGGATTGTAATGGATTTTAATTAAAATTAAACGCCTACAAACACAGTTAATAAAAGGATAATATTAAGTGCAGCATTAGTTTTTGGTCATTATTGAGTATAAGAAGGTAATAAAAGGTCGTTACCAATACCATTATTTTAATCGAAACAGAAACATTTTAATGTACTATGTCAAGGTCAGCAAAACTGAATTAATGTATGGTTGGGTGAAATGCAAAGCCACGTAACTAACAAAAAAATCCCAAATCAATATTTTAAAATGTTTGATTTAATTTTAATTAAAGGCAAGGTTTAAAAAACACGTCTTTATGTTTGTTTCTGATGCGGTATTTCTTAAAATTTTTTGCTCTGGAGACCAGCTTTAATAGTGTCAAATTTGATTTGTAACAAGTAAGAGCGCTATAGTCGGCTGTGCCGAATCTTATATACCCTTCACATTGGTCTTTTAATGTACCCAGCCATCTTTTATAGCCGAGTTATTTTTTACTGCAAATATTATAATAAAAATATTATAATAAAATGCCCGGTACCATAAAGTCCATAGCAATCCTTGTTTTCGAAATAGAAAACTTAACAAAATTGTAACAATCGTTATATAATAAGAAATACCATGAAGAAGATTTGAGGTTGAGAGTTGTAAAAGTTTTCGATATTTTTCGTATTAAAAGTTGTTAATTTATATGGGGGGTTCTAGTCCCCCTGCTTCTCTCCAACTTTTTTTTTCCAAAATGTATGAATTATTTGATCATTGCTTTTTGGAGAACATTTGAAGTTCCCTACCCAAAAAATTTTGTTTACAAAATGTAGGTCTTATTGTCTAATTACTTTTTAAAGAACATTTAAAGTCGATAGCAGTTATAGTTTCTGAGATATAAGCGTATCGAAAATTTCATAAAAATTGTTAATTTGTATGGGAGCTACCCCTTTCCCTGTCCCAACCAAAAAATGTTTTCCCAAAATGTAGGTCTTATTGTCTAATTACTTTCTGTAGAAGATTTGATGTCGATAGCTGTTATAGTTTCTAAGATTTAGGGCTTAAAATATTTTAGATATTTTTATTTTATATTTTTATTATGGCATGGTGGGCTAGAAATGACTTTTTTTTACAAAATAATGAAGAAAAATGGTACTAAGTGGCACATGCCATTTTAAACTTGCCCTGTTTATAAGTATTTCAAAATATGCATTGATGCCAAAATTCATTAACACAGGCAGGAATGACGATCCTCCACATGCCAGGAGTAGAATTAACATAAATATTCCTAACTCGTAAGTTACATAGGTCCCTAAAAACCACACCTAAACCACCTGGATTGCTAGTGTTACCAGATAAGAAAAAATATAACTTTGAATCCAGTTAAACTAATTTGGTTTATGGGACCTAAGGGTACTCCTCACTCTCTTGAAAAAGGCTTGCAGTCGCGTCTTACCAATTGCAAATAGTTTCTCCAGATTTTGAAAGAAATTAACTTTCGACAGTTCGCTCTGGAGTGCTAGACAGTGACACAGAATTTGCATAACAGTCTCTCTATGGGCTGGTATACCATAAAACCTTAAAGCACCGCTGGCTAGTAGTCCAACTCTTTTGGCATAAAATGTTGTCTTACAATATCCTGTTTTCACATCCAGTAGGACTCTGCAATCGCTCTTCGTAAGAATAAATAAACTTAGTCGCCGCCGGGTCCAAAGATCTCTATATGATCTTGAAGGCTCCACACAAAGTATTATTTACTCAGATTTCCGTTGCTTTGTTCCTCACAGCAGAGTCTTGAAAAGTTAAAAAAAAAATCCGACGTTTTCGATGTCCACCAAGATCGTGTGATATCACACCGTTAAACTTTTTCCTGTGGGGATATGTAAAGTCTAAAGTTTATGCGGACAACCCCGCTTCGATCCAGGCCTTGGAGGAAAACATAATGCGTGTCATTCGCCAGTTACCAGTCGAAATGCTCGAACGAGTCATCGAAAATTGGACTCAATGGATGGACCATCTGCGACGTAGCAACGGCCATCATTTAAAAGACAAAGTCTTCAAAAAATAAATGCCAAAGAATGAATGTTCTTTCAAATAATAGTAATAAACATTCCCCATTTAATTTGAATTTTCTGTGTTTTTTTTTTTCTTTAAAAAAGTAGGGAACTTCGAAATGGATCACGCGTTACATGAACAGAACATCCACGCCAAACATTCACATCCAACATATATTTTTCAACTTTCAAAAACATCCACTTATCACCAACCTTTAACATACTTTAGTCAGAAACCAAGCGGATAACAAAGCTGGCATAATGTTTAGCTTTCAGATTTCCGTGGAACCAGATAGGTCAGCCACAGAATAAAAGGAGAAAATAAATGTGGGATGTATACCGCTTTATCACTACCAATTTTAACAAAATCCGTGACACACTAAGTTAAAGACCATGGGGTACCAATTTTAATATTTCTTACGTAATGCGTTTACGCTGTACGATGGTCAGCAGGGCAACCAAAAACTTACTTTTTAAAAAGGGGTTTAAGCGTATCAAATATGCGTTAAAAAGTCAAAAATATACTTTAACATTGCCTTTAAAAATGGGTTATACAAATAAATATGCTCTTTAAGGAAAATTATGCAAAAATATGCCTTTATATGCAAAATATTCACAAATATGCCCTTACAAATGCCAAAATTTTACAAAAATTTTAAAACAGAGTGAAATTAATCATTGGGCTCGTTTTTAAGTAAATTATTAAATAAAAAGCCAAAGGTGCAACTCGAAAGGATTTTTTGTTAAGTTTTTTTAAATTAAATATAAAAAATTATCTAAAAACGGGCTTAACAAAAGAAAAATATTATCTTAAATGCTGTTATAAGCAAAAATATGCCCTAAGAAATCGATGCCAACATTTTGCAAAACTTCTGAAACGGATAAATAACAACAGTATGGGTTAATCCGAAGCTCAGAAAAAAATATGATTTTGGAAATTTTTGGTTGCCCTGATGATCAGCGTAATCAATAGCAAGATGGCAAATATGCTAGAAAATGTTGGCAAAGGACCATTTCAATATGTAAATACCCCACTATTTTTCAAACAAAGGTCTACAACATTCTTATTTGCATCTAAAGTTGCCTTAGAAGAAGAGTAAAGGGCCTAAGACTTTACGTGACATTCAAACATAAACTCGTTTCTCCCATAATGGATGGAGGTTATGATGGGTAACCGCTCATTAATGGTTTAGCCTACATTTAGATAAGGTTAGGTAGAACAGGCAGCCGTTGAAGGAAAGGATACAGCTCACTTGGGTCCGCTTAATTCGGTCCCTTTGTGTTAACTGGAGAGGCAAATAAAATAGGTTGAGATGGAAGGAAAGAAGAAATTTAGAGAAGGATAAGAAAGAAAAAACCGAAATGAAGCAGACTTATCAGGGTCTCTGGTGGGAATCGAACCCACAACCCCCAGACTGGTAGACTGGTGCACTTACCACTGATCTACCGGGGCACCCGTAGCCTACACTTAAGTCCGGCAGCAGTTTAATAGACTTTGCAAGGGCAAGTATTAGTTTTTGACTTGAGAAAGATATTGCATTTCAATGTAAGAAGGATGTTACAGCGTTATAGTCAACTATTCCTTAATTAATTTAGCAGGGCGCTTTACTGGACACCCAAGACTTTCAATAGAATTCTTTCAATTAAAATTAAAGATGTAGATTTTGTAAAATGGGTAATAAATCCTGAAAATTTGTGCTTTTGAATTTTTATGACACTTGACATCACGTACAGGATTGTCATGGAAACCGATACCTGTTGGAATTAGATTCAAGAGCGACCAAGAGATACCTTTGTGCATTAAATATTCGATTCTAAACAGAAGTTTTTCATTTAGAAAAAAATGTGAGCCAAACAATGTCGGATGACTTCTTTTGGCCCACCTAGTACAATCTCGTAAAAATTTCTTTTTATAAATTGGTCAAGATAACTAGAAGCCTTGTACCGAAAATAAAATTCAGCTTGATGCACATGAAGTTCTGAAATAATTTTGACGTCATCATTAAGTCACTTCGCTTCAAATGAGCCGTAGGAGCTGATTCTGATTCTGTTTTTTGATGTTTATTTGATGTCGATAAGATGATATCAGCCAAATGGGCGCCGTCCCAACTGATTGCTATACGGCCTCGTTTTATGGCATTTTTCTTCACTTCGGCGAGAACTTCGGGCGACAGATTCTCGCGCTCGTGTCGAATGTTGTCTTTGAGGGCTTACAGGATCTCGGGCTTGGTAACGTAAACACAGTCTGGAACGGTTAAATCGGGTGATCTTGCGGGCCAATGTAAATCGCCAAAACGAGGGATGAGGCGCCCCGGGAACGCCGCCTTTAGAATATTGGTTGTGGTTCGAGCAGTGTGTTCTGTCCTGTTGGAACCACATGTATTCCCGTCCTAATTCGTTCAATTGCGGCAGAAAAAACTCGGCTAACATGACCCTATTGTGCGCATTGTCCACTGCTGTCGTTTGACCAGCGGCATCCTCGAAAAAAATGGCCCGATGACTCCTCCAGCGTGAACAGGGCACCATACAGTTACTTTGAGCGGGTGTAATGGCTCCTCGCGCATTACTCGTGGATTTTCGGTTCCCCAGAAGCGATAAGGTAAGGTAAAAATGAGCCTTATCGCTGTCTACTTCACAAATGTCAAAACAAATTTGACATTAGCCGCCATTTGCAAAAATAAGAGCATCTTCCAATGGGGTGATTTCTTTTGGCCCACCTTGCATGAAGTATACAGCAAATCCAAGTCTACAAAAGCAAACATGTGCCGATTTTGAAGAAATGGCTAGAACTGCATGAAAGCTGCGTATTTTTTAAAGTTGTTGTTGTAGGGACGAGGTCACCTTTTTACTACACCTTGGTCAGCTGATTATTGTGTCGTTTTCTTTGCTCCTACACCTAAGATTCAAAAGCTGCCTGCTTTACGCTCGTTTGCTTGTGTGTTTGTTTCTTGTTTTTGACATCTAAGTATTTGTCCCCGGATTTTCAATGTAAAAATGCCATATGGTTGTTGGTGTTGCATTTGTAGTATTGGCTTACCATCTTGATGTAGTTTTAGCTTTTTTCATATTGTGTACTGGAGCCTTTTTTTATGTACATATGTAGCGTACTTTATTATCTGGCTTGATCGACCGATTTAAACGCTCTTACTTGGTTTTTGTTTAGATGTTGTTGCGGTTTTTTTTTTGTTTGTTTTGCCGTTGATGTTATAAACATACATATTTCTTCTTGCTATCTCATTTCCGCCTTTGCGCTCTTGGCCTATACATCCATCTCTTGCGCTCATGACCTAGATTTTTTCTGTGTTGATATTTTTTCGTTTTGTTTTTCTACAAATACTCGTACTTGTTCGTGTTGAATGTAGGAACGAGTGCATGTTTTGATTATTAAAAGGGGTGAGTGTTTGCAACTGTGTGTATGTCAATATAATCAGATTGTGTGTAATTTTATTTTTTTTTCTGTATAGTTTTGTTTTATGCTTTGACTTTGTTGTTGTGTGCATTAGTGTAGTAGTATTGTGTACTTGGACAATTTATTTTGCGGTTCAGTGCAGAGCTGTGTATATGTAATTAATGCAACATGTAGTATGTGTGTATATGTTTTTAGCATTTTGAGTTTAGTATGCTATAAGGTTTAGGTTTTTTTATTTATTTGCATTATTTTTTTTTTAATTATTTTTTGCTTTTTTAAAGATTGTTTTGATTTCTTATTTTATTTCTGGTTTTCGTTGATTATTTTGTGGTAGCCCAAAGTTATTTAATTATTATTTTTTATTTAATCTGTCCGTAATTTTAATGAAAACTTACTTAAATGACCAAGTTTTTATTTTTTGTTGTTTTAAGCTTGTTGCTGTGCTGTTGAGTGACAACAATAGTTGTTTTGTAATGTTAGCTTGCTTTGATTTTAGTTTTCGTTGATTATTATGGATTTTTGTAATAATTTCTGTTGGGCGATTTTTGTTTATAAATTGCTTGCAATTTTGTTTGTATTCATATGTATGTTAACAAAATATTTAGGTTTTCAGAGCAATATTTTAAAATGTTTAATAATTTGTTTGCAATGCAGAAAATGTTTTTCTAAGGGAAAATAAAAGATTCAGGTAAAAAAATTCTTTATTAATGAGAAACTGGCATTAATTTACAAAATTTTTAGGGTTTTAAGCAGCCTAAAAGAGGGAAAGTTTGTTATAATTATTTAGAAAAATACCTAAAAAAATCCTTTGATTTATAAAATTTTTTAATAAGTAATGAGAAAAGTTTAAACTTAAATTAAGATTAATTGGTTGGTTTTCTTAGTGGTTCACTACATGCAACTGTCAAATGAATTTTAGGTTGCACCGTTTTGAAAGAATTATCAAATTTTCCATGTTTTGGTGGCGAGAGTTATTTTAATAGATCGTTTCATTTGCCATTAGAAACATTACATTGTTTTTTCAGGATCTAAGAACCTGAGCTGTTATTAAAGTTAAATTCTACTTATAAACAACTAGTTTAAAGCCTACCAAAATTGACTAGCTTTATCATAGCTAAGGCTTGAATTTTTATATTTATCTTACCTTTATTTAAAAGCTTAACTCCTCATGTGTTATTATTAAAACTTTGGTTAAAGACGATTTAACAGCTCAAAAGTTATATAGTTTTGAATATTTTGAAAACGGTTTTAGTGTGCTGCAGCTTATGATATGCGAAAATACTTGGGTACTTTTAGTCTAATTACCTAGATTTTCAAAGATTAATTTCATAATAATTACTGTAAATGTCTTAAAACCTTCAGAGCACAATTGGTCGTTTAAAAAATTAAAAAAGACTGTTATCTTATATAAGGAGTTTATTTAATATAAATTTTGCAACATTTTAAAATATTATTAAATTAAAAAAAGTATTAAAAATTAAGTCATACAAATTCAAAAAGCGTGAGATCGAATTAGAAATAGAAAAAAAATTCAAGTTAAAATCATTTAAATAATTTTAACATTTTGCACTTCCTTCCTGTTTTGTTGTTGTTTGATGTTATTAAGACCAACCTTTTTGTATTTTGTTTAACAAAAACATTAAATCTTATATGTTTTACATAACATGAATGCGTGTTTTTTATAGATTTATCTGTATTTCCTTTTAAGTTTATTTTTTGGCAACTTATTTTCATCATAAATTTTTGAACTTTCAAATTTTTGTTTTTTTATATTTTTTTGCTTTAATTGTAATCAGTGTTTTTGTTAGTGTTGTTTTTGTTTTTGTTTTTATCTTTTTGTTTTGTTGCTAATTAAAATATTTGCTTTTTTGGATAAAATGCTCTAGATTGTAAACCATCACATTTATGCATAAAATATGTTTAAACAAACAACATCATCATCAAAGACGAGATATTTAAGAGATTGTATTAAAATTTTATTAAATACAAAAATATTTGGCAACAAATTAAAAAAAAAATTGGTTCTATTTAATAAGGATTTTTTGAAACAATGCCATAATGTGTAAGATAAAACATTTGTATTATGTATGACTTATACAGGGTGTCCGGTGGCAGATTTATATTTTCAAACTAAAATAAAGAACGTAATAATTGACACAAAGTTTTATTAAGAGCATTAAACGATAGAATGGAAATGCGAATTTTATTTTTTAAAGAGTATGCCATCCAGATATCTTCTGTCAAGTTGAACACACTGCTCAAAACGGAGCCTTGTGCTCTGCGTCACACGCTGCAGTAAACTATGTTCAATTGAGCTGTTTTCTCGACGAATATTTTCCTTAAAAGCCACAAGATATTGGGAATTGTCATTATAAACCCTCTCTTTGCGGAAGCCCCATAAAAAATCCATGGGAGTTAGATCGGGCGACCTCGACGGCCATGGGATGTCCCCAAAGCGACTGATTATTTTTTGGGGGAAGTTTTCTCGAAGCAAATTCATCGAAGCTCTGGCTGTGTGTGCAGTGGTCCCATCCTGTTGAAACCATGTGTTTAAAGAGTACGATGGATGAGCTCGCAGGTTTGGCAAAAAGAGTTCCGTAATCATGCGTCAATAATTTTTACCGTTGACATTCGTTGCCTGGCCTTGAGAATTTTAGAAAAAACAAATGGTTCAACTATCTCATGCGTGAATAAGACACATCAAACTGTTACCCTGGGGCAATGCAATTGTTTTTGATGTTTCAATCGAGGGTTGCGGGTTCTTGAAGACCAGTAACGGCAGTTTTGCTTATTGACGTGGCTGTTTTAGTGAAAATGAGCCTCGTCGCTCCAAAAAATGGGATTTACAGTGAGAAAACGCTCCAACATCGTTTCGCAAAAATTATTGCGTAAATCAAAGTAATTTTCTTTTAGTTCTTGAACGATTTGAATTTCAAAAGGATGGAACTTCAGATCCTTTTTTGAAATTTCATGAATAATCGCTCTTGAAAGTGCCACTGAGGCTGCTATTTTCAATATTGTATGTCGCGGACTTTCACTTTAACTGCTTTCAACCAGTTCAATGTTTCCGGGATTGCTTGAACATCAACTGGGCCCTGGCCGTGGGACATTCATAGCCGTAGCAGTTGCGCGGCATTTTTGCACCCACGAACGAATTAAATTTACATTCGGTCCTCTACGTATTCACCGAATACTGAACTTTGAACAAAATTGTCGACAAGTAATTACGTAAGAATAATTGCTCTTAAAAAATGTCTCCACAGCGAACGTATGATGCTCACTCGACCACTGCGAGATCGTGGCTGACAAATCCGCACAATCGATAATTCCAAATTTTCCACCAGACACCTTGTAGATTTTATTTTATTCTAAAAGCGGTTGTTTTTATGCTCTCAATTTTAAAAAAGAAATTTTTTAAAGAATATTGCCACACTTTTATAAAATTTCTTACATTTTGTAAACAAACCCACATGTTTTGGAGAAGAAAACTAAGAATAAACAAAAAATCAAGAAAAACATTTCAAAATGCAATTAAATTAAAAATTTTGTAAGTTTATAAAAAAATGACTAAAATTATTGAAAAACTAGTTAAGAAAGTAAAAAAGCATGACAATTTGCAGTTGTCAATGCAAAATACTTGTATTTAAGAGAAGACTTGTAAATAAATATTGGCAAAGATAAATGCGAGTTCGTGAAGAAGCAGCTGACGTTTTAATTTTGGGCCTGTTTTCTCTGAAGAGTCGTTTTTGCTTAAAGTTGCAGACGTGTTCTGTTTCCTCATTAAGTTGAAAGAATTACGTCGAATTAGCAACGCCGCTTTTAGTAACATAACAAATTAAAAGAAAAAGAGAAAATTTAGAGAGCAATTGGCAAACTATGGCAATTATTTCTATTTCGCTACCCCCGCCTCCCTTTCCATTCTCTTCTGCACCTTTCGCGCACAATCGAATTGTGTAAACCATGACCTATGTTTGTTGTCGCCACAAATTCGGCAAACAAACATGCTCTTTTTGGCCGCTAGTTAAGCGTTGAAGTCGTGCTACTGCTTTTAGCTAAATAAGATAAAATTTTTGTCAGCTGTTAATTTCGGAAATACGGTAAAATGCTACATTGTAAACAAACAATACGGCTTTAGGTAAAATAAATTGCTTTTTAGGTGTGTAAGTACATACATTCATAAAGTCGTTGCCAATTGAAATGTTTAGTTGTGATATTTAACTTTCTTGGTTGTAACAAGAAAATTGTTTAAAAAAATTATGGATTTAAGAACTTAAACTCTTTAACCACAACAGAAAATTCACCCAACATTTCGTCAAAGTACAGGTTCCATTTTTTTTTTAATTCAAGAGAATTTAATTTTATGCCCTTTAAAACCTTTAATATAACTCTTTGACGTCTACAAAGTGCTTTGCCAGGAAACGCTTTATCCAATTTTATAGCGATCAATCCCTAATTTACTACAGCTCTCATATAAGTCCCACTTGCGGAATAACCTCATGCATGTCAATATTAAATTAAAATTTGACTCAAATAATTTTTTAAGTTTTTTTTTCTAATCAAAAAAATTCATAATTTTAAATACTTATACGAGGGTTGCATTTTATATTTCGGGATTAGATAATAAAAACAAATATTAATCATCGAAAATCACTTTATTGTTTTTCAAAATACTCCCCATAAAGATCTATACACTTTTGCATGCGTTTGAACCAATTTTCGAAGCACTTTTGCCACTCTGATTGAGGTAGCTCCAAAACATGGATTCTATACACCGCTTTTTCAGGCGTCGAAAAACGTTGACCTCTAAGCTGTTTTTTTACGAACCGGAATAAAAAAAAGTCATTCGTTGCCAAGCCAGGACTATACGGCGGATGACTCATCAAATCGATGTGTTGGGTGCTTAAAAATGCAGTTGTTTGAGCCGATGTGTGAGAGCTCGAATTGTTGTGGTGAAGAGTGTTCCATGTTCGGCTGTTGGTTTTCCTCATTTCTTGGAACACAACTGGCAAACAAATGGTTGTGTATCACTCAGAATTGACTGTTCTACGTTATTAAAGTGATACGGTTGCGACATGTCCAGTTTTCTGAAAAAACTGGCGATCATTTGCTTAGAAGTTCTTCGTGCGCAAACAGCTTTTGTTGGATTTGACTCATCTTAAAACACCCATACAGTCGACTGCTGTTTACTTTCGGGCTCATAGGCGTAAATCCAGGATTCATCACCTGTCACGATATCATAGACGTAATTTGAAGCACCGCGATCGTATTTTCTAAGCATTTCTTTCGACCAATCGACACGAGCCTTTTTTTTTAAACGATTGACAAATTGTGTGGGATCCAACGTGAAAAACTTGTTTTGACGGTCAAATGTTTATGCAATATTGAATGCATGCTAGTCCCACTAATGCCTAAGGTTGTCTCAATCTCACGATAGGCCACGTGACGATCTTCCAATATTAGTTCATGCACAGCATCAATGGTTTTCGGAACAACAACTGATTTTGCACGACCTTCACGAAATTCGTCATGGAGTGAACTACGACCACGATTAAATTCACCATACTATCGATTAACACTGGTCCTTAATTGAGCTTCATCGCCAAAAACAAAATTTAGTTCATCCATTCACTGTTGCTGAGTTAATCCACGTCGAAAGTTGTAAAAAATAATCGCACGAAAACGTTCACGATTAAATTTCATTTTTGGGTCGAGTTGAACCTTTTAAGTTACTGTAAACAACACAAATAGCGCTCGTATGTCAAAACGTTCTGAGTACGTTTAACTTAGAAAATGTCAAACTTTACGATATAGCTGTCAGTTGTCAGATTGAAACACTAGTGTTGCCAAATCCCGAAACATAAAAGGCAACCCTCGTACAAAAGGCTTCTACTTATTAAAATCAGTTTGCTTCAATAAAAGTTTAAAGATTTTTTTATTCTCAACTTTAAATCCCTTTGAAACACTATTATCTCAAACAAAAAAGTCTTTTGACTAAAATCGTCCTTGACCTACTCCACTCAAAATATCGACTATAATATTTGAAACAGAAACACATCATGCTTACTAACAGCAAACGACTATGAAGAAATGGAAAAATTAAGTGCTTAGGCCCACCATACACACACAAAAACACACACATAAACACTTAAAAAAACCGCTCTAACAAGTAAGAAAATTTTACAATAACAAGAAGAAGACGACCAACTTAACTTGAAGACACTCAAAGTTAATATATTTTAACTCTCACTCTCACACTCTTTCCACACTTACTTACTTACTTACACATACATACTTTTACTAAATAACAAAACAAGTATGTATTATTACAGTAACATTTAACAACAGAAACAAGAAACAAATGAAAGTAAAAGTTTACATGTTTATGCTGTAATAATAAAGATGACTTCATACATCATAATACATACAAACAAACAAACAAACATGACAAGTTTTCTCTTTTTCTCTATGCGCCACTCTAGTTGAAAACTAAACAAAAACCCGTTATTAAAAAGAGATTTTTCTAAACATCATAGAGTTTAAAACTGGTTTCTTTATACAATGGAAAATAATAAAACAAAAACAAAAATTTTGCAGAAAAAGTAATGTTTTTTTAAAGAGCAGACGACAAATGAGAATAATTTGTATTAACCACTGGTATGAATTAAGAAAATTTTTGCAACGTATGAGTAATGATGCAATACTTATACGTCTTGCTAAAGGTGGCTTCAGACTATAAACTGGGTAAAAACACTTGTCAAAAAACTCAAATAAAATGAGAAAATATAATAGTGTGAAGACATTATGTTATGAAATGTCAAAAAATACCTAAAGAAATTTGACAGTAGTATGGCTCTCTTCATTTTTAGAAATTTTTCTAAACCATTAGATTTTGCATGTATCAGAGTTGCATATTTACAGCAGCCATAAAGAAAATCAGGCATGGAAAGTTTATATAAAGTTTGGTATTGTAAAATAATTTTTAATAATATTTTTATGAAATTTATAGTTATTTATTAGGAAATAAAATATTTTTAATTGAAATTAAATTAAAAAGTTGTAAAAGTAATTTTTTTCCATTAAAAGTGTTGTAAAATTATTACTTTTGAGTTGTATATTTATATATTTTTTAAAAAATCGATAGGTGTCAAAAAATGGAGTTTTTTAGCAAAATAAACTCACTTTGTATAAAAAAAACAAATTTTTTTGATTGAATTTATTATGTACAAGCGTTTTATTAATTAACCCGCAAAAGCAAATCAAGAAAACTTTTAAAACATTGTTTTTTTGTTTTAATCAGTTATAAAGTCTAAACAAATATTAAGCGTGTTCCAAAAGATCTCGATTTTGTTCCGACATATGAGAGTAAAGAAATTTCTCTCCAAGCTTACCAAAGTTGCTCAAAATAGCTGGAGCGCATAACACTATAATTGAAAATTTTTTAATTGCTCACATGCTGCTTAGTTAAAAAGTAAAATTTTATTTAGACGATTACACCCCATAGAATTTTTAAAACATAGCATATACATCATATATTAAATGTATCTAAATGTTCTAAATCGCATTTTATATTAAAGAAATCTACAGATTTTTATAAAAAAATGTACCTACAACGAAAATTTTGTTGAAACCCTTGTACAGGAAAGGAAATTTATCTCAAACGTTGTCTTTGCTGTGGAAAATTTGTTACCTGAAACGCTTTTGGGTAGGTTTGGATTAATTTGTGTGAGTTTGGACTATTTTGCTATGTACCTGAAACACAACTTTTAATAAATTAAAATGCCTTTTTTCAATTTTTAATAAATTCTAACCTTATGGTAATTTTTGATATATGAAAACTATGCGAAAATACTTATGGTAGGTTTATTAACAAAAATGTATTTAATGGCTGACAAATATGGTGTTAGTAAACTTACGATCACTATTATAAATTTTTCCACTAGATTTTATAGCTCGCTTTTAAAAACCAGTAATATTATAAAAATATCACATAAAAACTTAAAGGCATATACACACATATGCACAAATATATATATAAAATAAGTTTTAAAACAGATTTTGTATAAAAGCGACGCTCGAAAACTTTTTTACATCTGAAAATTTATAATTATTACGGGCCTAAGTTTCAACCTCCTTATTTAAAATAAATTATAAAACTGTAAGTACAAATACAAAAAAAATATACAAAACGTCGAAGAATTATTGGTTTGCTTCATATCCAATGAATTTTTCTATGTTTATGCGGCAAACCAATAATCACCCGAAGAATGTGCAAAAGTTTAAAATATTACTAAAAGTTCCATCCCTGATGAACAGCTGTTTAATGATTTAGCGCCAGCAAAAATTTTTACAAATAGTAAATATTAAAAGTGAAATTAAGAATTTATTGCAGAGATTAGTTAAAAAAACATGTCTGATGAACTAACTGCAAGTCTGAACGTCACTTTTTATTGCCTAACAGTATTTTTTCACCCTTTTGTTAAATTCAAATAAAAAAAATACTTGCTTTAAAAGTTAAAGTTTTTTTTTTAACTCAAAAACAGATGTTTAAGTACTACACAGATTTTAATTTTATTTCAAATGTGATAGTGTAAAGACAAAGTGTAATGCGCATTATTTCTTATTTGATTTTTTGACAGTCAAACCAAAAATCATTTTATTTGGCTCTCTCAAAATCCAATGAAAATCTAAACACTTGTAGAATAGTGTGAAGGTAGCTTAAGTGTGAACATTTTTGCAACATTATTTAGAATTTTAAGGACTACAATTAGAAATTGCTTCTAAACTAGTTGGGCGTGATTTAATTACGAAATACCTCTCAACACTGCTATTAAATAAAATAAGTTTAAAGTTATTTTATTATGAAATTGAAGTTATTTCACAGTACCGTGACAAATAGATGTTAAGTAAGTGATCGAGATGCAGTTCAAACAATACAACGTAGGTGACTTTGATTAGGTTAAGCAGAACAGGCAACTGCGGAGATGAAGAGAATGTTGTGCAGCCCGCTTGGGCCCGTTTTTCAGTCCCTTTGGGATACATGGGGAAGAAAGGATATGAGGAGAAAAAGACATTCAATTAGATTAGTTTGGCCTGAATAAGAAAATTTAGATATAAATAGAGGGGTCCCTGTTTTCGAACCATACCACTATCCCTGATATAGGATGATTGACTGGCTAGGCCAATGTTGGCTACATCTAACAGGCTATCAAGTCTGTCGACACCAAAGTATCTTTTCCCGGGCCGGACAGAAGCACAAGAGGTGCTGAATACACTCAGTCTCCCCTGCATCCTGACAGCTTCTACAGAAGTCATTGAAAGGCAATCTCAATCTGCTGGCATGGGTATCAAATCGGCAGTGGCCGGTAAGGTAAGCCACGGTATCCCTCATCCTTCATTAATCCAGATCAAAGAGAGGCCTATAGCGCTTCGGATCTATTCTCGGCCAGGATATCTAAGTGGTTCCACATCTAGGCTCGCTGGACAATCTAGCTCCTGCGATCCTTTCGGAATAACCATCCACGCGGAGCTTACAGGAAGAGAAAGGAATGCCACAGAAGTGGTCCATTGCCCCATCACCCAATTTCGCACCGTTACTAGCAATTAAATTGGCAACACATTTACACGGTTTGGTCCCATGTCCCCCCACCCACGCCAGGGTGATGTTAGAATTCATCGCCATCCAGTTCAAGGACACCTAGTATTCGCGGACTAGTTGTAATATAGAGCATACATCTGTAATGGATCTGATGGCGACACGGCTGTTGATGAAGATTCCGATATTCCTGCCAAATATCTTGTAGTACCTTAGCCAGTTAGCTGCTTTGTCTATCGCCGACAGTTCAGTATGAAGTACACTGTATTCATCCGAATGTCTGAATGAAATCCGGACTTCTTCTTGTAAAATGAACAAACCTCTGCCAACACCAGTTTTCTCTTTAGATCCAGCCATATGTATTTTCAGATTGACAGGCTCTGGGGAGATGATTTCATCCGCCCCTCCCTCTGAAACTACAAAGAAGAATTTCCTGCGGAAAACAGTTTCCGGTTGGCAGTAGTCAATCAGATCGGGAACAAAATCGACAGTCCCGGTAATACTTGCATGGCCATATGCCCTGTGTCTCCATCGTTACACAGCATGCAGTCTTGTAGCGCTGTTAAGCGCCAGCTTCCTCGCTAGGAGATCCGCTGGAAGCCAGTTGAGTGAGTCAAAAGTGACCTAGTTGGAGTTGTTTCGCATCACCCTCTCAATACGGGGACGATTTGTGGTACAGTTCATAGCTTTCCACCACATTATTGCTCCAAGAAGAGAATCGGCTCTATCACAGTCTTATAGAGCCAACTGATACTTCGGGGACTGAATCCCCAGGTCTTGCCAATGGCACGTTTGCACACATACATCGCAGTCTGGGCCTTCGCCGTTCTCGCCTCCTCGTTTTGCTTCCAGGACAGCTTACTTTTCAGAATGGCACCTAAATATTTTGAGCTTTTCGATAAAAATTAGTGTAACCCCGTTCAGTATCGGGTGACTTAGTTGTAAATGTTTCTTTTTGGTCAATGAATATTGAAAAATATTCATTTTGCAATATTCCTTAACTCTGCAATTTTGCGCTTTTGAAAAATAAGGTCACCCTAATGAACATATATCTACGTTTATGCTGATGTTTGTAACGCAAAAAATTAAAGTTGGCACCCGCCTTTATAAAAAGTATTCAAAATGTTGGCATCTGGCCTCAATCGGGGTCAACAGACCTTTAATTTATATTTCTAGAATCAAAATCTCAGAAAACGCAAATAAGTACCAAAAATTTGGAATCAATACCTTTGTGCCACTTAATTGACTTTTGTCAATTTCTAATTTGTAGACCTATAATCCCAAAAAATTTTGGATAATCAAAAACGAAGAGAGGTACCTTTTTGTTTATTTTTTTGACTTTCGACCTTAGCCCGGGTCAAAAGTCGTTAATTTCATATACATATCTATGTGACTCCTAATCCCAAAGGTTGTGGAAAAGTACTACTTAGTTTTTTTTCAGCCTTAACAGTGAACCATAGCTCTTTCCTTTATATTTTAATACTCAAAATTTAAAAATATTTACCCTTTTTTAGACCCTATGCGGATTAAATTTTAGTAACAAAATACCAGGAACGTATTCCTATATTTCCAAGACTATTCGAACGCAATTTGAATTATGTTTTTTTCTCTAAAAGTTCATTAATTTTTTTTCTAAAAGTACATAAGTTACAAAAAGTACCTTAAAAGTGCCAATATATAATTCTAACTATTTTTTATCCCTCAAGGATCAAAACTTTAAAGAAATACCAAAAACATAAATTATTTTCAAAAGCTGTCGTTTGAACCTGGAAATATATTTTTAAGTTTAAAAGTTACAAAAGTAACCGATTATTACTCCCTTTTTATCCCAAAGGGTCCAAAACTTTGAAAAAAGTACCAAAAAGTTTTTTTGAGATCTGTCGAAAGCAATTTTAGTTACGTTTCTATGTATATTAGTTTAAGAGCTAAAAATTATACCTACTAAAAACCAAAATATAATTTTAAGCAATTTCTCAGCCTTTTGGGTCAAAGTTTAAAAAAGTATCTAAAATGTTGCTATAATTTTTTAGACCTGTCGAAAGAAATTTGAAATGTGTTTCTATTTTTATTGTCTTAAAAGCAAAAAAAATTATCATTTGATATTTTAAACTCTTTTTTAATCCATTAGGGTCTAATACTAAAAAGAAGAGTACCATAAACTTTTTGATATACATATTTTTAAAATATATCGTACGAAGTTTGAATTTTGATTCCACTTTTATTGGTTTTAAAGTTACAAAATGGACCTGAGCAATACCAAAATTAAGTTTTAATATTTTAATGTTTCAATATTTCAAAAAAAAACTACTAAAAAGTACATATTTATATTTTTTAGAAACCCGCCCAACGCAGTTAAAAATTTTGTTTCTATCTTTATTGACTTAGAATTTACAAAAAGTACCTTAAAGGAATTATATAATACTTTCCCCTTTTCCTACCCCTTTTTTACCTATTAGAATCAAAATTTTAAAATAAAATAAAAAACTCATGTTTTTCTTCGAGAGATGTCGAACGCAATTTTAATGCTTCTACCTTTATTGGTTATAAAGTTACAAAATAGACCTGAGCAGTATCAAAATCTTGTTTTCCCTGTTTTACCCCTTACAGTTTTATATTTTTGAAAAATACGTAAAACGCGTCCACTTATTTTTTAATGAAAATACGATATTTTTTAAATTGTGTTTGACCCATTTTTACTCCCCATCGGTTTAAAGTTTTCCGAAATCCCCTGTTAGTGGATCTATACATTGGGAGAGGCACCCGCTGTGTTATGATGAATCAGTCTGTTAGTCAGTTCCTTTATATAGATTCAAAGAAATTGATTAAATTTTATAGGTCTTACATTTGCGTAATCCCAATGTTGCTTTCTCTTATATAGGAAAGTGCACTTAAATTCAGTTTTTTTTTTGTAAAGCCATTGCAGTTCAATTTATTTCGCGGTCAATTAAAACTAGCATTTTTGTCAGTTGTATTAGGAATATTGTTGATGGATTGGTGTTAATAACAGGATCATATAACTTTTTTGGCTGCTGAAAAGCTGATTAAGAAAAAGGACAGCAGGACGTTGCTCAATCGGCTTACATAGGTATAAAACCCATATTGGGGTCGTTAAAAGTTAATTGGCATACAATATTGTAAATGATGTAAAAATTTCAGATATAAGAGCAGTTTATTTAATTTTTATTATCGTATGCGTCATAACAATAGTTTGCAAAACGTGCGTTTAAAACGAAAAAACTTGAATTTCTGTCTTAAGATGGAAAATGGAAACTGCAATGCCCATATTCATTATATTTAGAGTAGATTAATTACAGACTTATTTGATAGATATCTATGACATCATTGCCAAAAAACCCCCCTTAATAGTTTTCTTAAAAAAAAATTAATCATGATTTTGTATGTTATTACATTAACCGTGTATAATTTCAAGCATTTCATCTGCAAAAAGATATTTGTAGTTCTGGCAACACTGTTCGAGTCCATGTGCATTTGTGTTGGTTGATTTAATCAGATAAAAATATTACAAAACAATGTTATTAATGTCTTTCTCTTAATATTGTTAACTCTTCACCATAAAGAGGAAATGATTTTTCTCTTTAAATAAAAAATAATAAACTAAAATCTCTTTAAAAATAAATAAATGTTTAAAAAATTGATTTTAATAGCTGTAAATAAAACAAGCTTTTTAGGAAAATTTTAATAAAGTTTTACAAAAGAAAAACAAAAAAACAATCGATTTAAATGCATTTTTATAAAGCAAGAAAATAAAATAAATAAAATCGTTGATATATTAAATTCAAATTATAAAATCAATAAACTCAGGGCCCTAATAATGCATAATTCCAACTTTATAAACGTCTGATAAATCAACATTTATTTAGGCGCGTTACCTGTTTTTTTGTAAATTTTTTTTTCAAGAATCTTAGCAAGGATTTCATTATATTTCTTTCTATTATTCTTGTAATGGATGATAATTTTTCTAAACTAGTTTTCTAAATTTGTTTTTCTTTACAAGTTTCCTTGCTTTCAATATTCTTTTTGGAAAGTTCAATAAAAAAGTATGTTTTAGAGAACAAAAGATGTCGAAACATTTTTTTAATATTGATTGGATAATGATAATGTATACCCACTCCACCAAGGTAGTAGGACTGCGTTTGTGTTGTGGTATATACATATAAAGTCAACATTCACCTTCATTTGTACTGATCGATTGAAAATTACTTCCTGTCGCTGTCTCCAAAAAATATTGATAGACTAGATAGGCAGGCCAATGTTGGTCGCATCCAAAAGGCTATCTAATATGTGAGTAAAAAAGTGTCTGATCCGAACATCGTTTAATGCCGGACAGAAGCACAAAAGGTGCTGTATACCTTAGATCTTCTCTGCGTCTAAACAGCTTCTACAGCTGTCGTTTAAAGGCAGTCCCAAGGCATATCCATACAAGGTGGCCGCAATAAAAAAATTAAGAGAGTCGTTCTCTTACTCATAATTTTTTTTTATATGAAGTTTGACACTAAACTCGAAAAATTTTTCAATTTTAGTGTCAAACTTCATATAAAAAAAATAAAGAGTAAGAGTACGACTCTCTTAATTTTTTTATTGCGGCCACCTTGTATGGATATGCCTTGGGCAGTCCCAATCAACTGGCTATTGCCTGCCGCATTCGCGCATTCGTAGCAAGTGTATGGGCAAGGCATACCATAGTGATGTTAGAATGCATCGCCATCAAGTTTAGGGATGTTCAGAATCGCAGACTAGTTTTGATATAGAGAATTCATCAGTGATGGACCTGATGGCGGCACGGCTGTCAATGAAGATTTCGATATTTCTACCGAAAATCCTGTAGTATTAGAGCCGCTTTGCCGCTTTGGCAATCACCGACAGCTCAGCCTGTCTGGAAGTCTGAACGAGATCCGAACTCCTTTTTGTGCGATGAATATGCCTCTACCAACACCAATTTTCGCCTTAGAGCCATCCGTATGTACCTTCAGATTAACCGGTGCTGAGGAGATGATTTCATTCGACACTCTCTCTGAAATAACAAAGGAGAATTTCCTGCGGAAAAAAGGTTTCGATGTGCAGTAGTCAATTGGATCGGGAATAAAATCTACAGTTCCGATAATAATTGCGCATTCTCTGTGTCTCCTAGCTAATTTTTTACCTAATGTTACGACGATTGCCAAAAAGCGTCAGACTTAAAACCCCCAAAATTCCCCGCCAATAGCCATTTGTTCAACACTCTCCAAGGTTACGGGGTTTCTTTCTAAGATTACGGAGTCCAATGGTCTATTCTTCAAGATTTCGGAGTCCAATAGTTTATTAAGCGACCGCCAGTATGGCTTTCCTAAAGACGTTCTAGGGGGGACCTACTGGCCTATTTAGAATGAAAATGTTGTACCTCCATTCATCATTTTGGCGAAAGTAAAATAGTTGCTTTAAATATTTTTAAGGCGTTTTATAGGGTCTGACATCGTGCACTCCGTTATTAACTGGTGGCTTTCGGTGGCGGTGAGTTTTTTAGAGATCAGACTATTCGTTTTGTTATAAAAACACTCTTTCAATGAGTTCAAAAATTAACTCAGGGGAACTGCAAAACTCTGTCCTCTCTCCTACTTTATTTTTTTTATCTTTCTTAAGGATCTTCTATGTCAAACTCGGAATTCCCTTGCAGACGACAACATGTGACATTCATATTTATTTGAATACAAAATTAGCTTTTTGTAGATTAGGGCTATGAGGCAGAATATGAACACATTTAACGACGATCTAATTGTGATCTTTTATTGAGGCGCATAAGACTAAATGTTGTCTGTTGACGAACTAACGCACAGTGTACCTTGCTGCATTGTCTGTATTTAAATCTGTTCATTTCACTCCCATCAGGAGCTCCAGCGTTTTTGGAATCCTCGCCAGCCTCTTTTTGATTTGCCTTCTCCACGTGTGCGCCGGCCTCCTTTTTCATCGGCTTTCTGCAAGATACCATTCAATCGCCGTTGTGGTTACAACGTCGATAGGTATTCGAAGTGTGTGGTCCGTTCAATTCCATTTGCGGTTTTTGGTTTCATTTGATAAGGGCGTCTGCTGCGGCATAGCCCATAGAAGAAGATTTTTACGATTTTTCGTAAGCTTTCGTTAAATAATAATTGCATCGCGTTAATATTAGATGCTGCTGCATTCCAATTTTGACAGCCGTAGAGTAAACTAGGTTAGACATTCGAATCAAATATGCAGAGATTCGTGCGACGTAATATAAACCCCCACTTTGAGGTTGCCCCACAAAAAAATCCATGGGAGTAAGATTGGGCCACCTCGGTGGCCACTAAATGTCCCCAAAGCAACTGATAAGTCTTTGGGGAAATTTGCCAGAAGAAAAATTTATCGAAGCTCTGGCTGTGTGCGCAGTCACCCCATCTTGTTGAAAGCACGTGTGTGAAGAGTACGACAGATGAGCTCGCAGGTTTGGCAAAAAGAATTCCGTAATCATGCGTCGATAATTTTCGCTGCTGACATTTGTCACCTGGCTTTGGAGAACTTCCGCAAAAAAGGTCCAATTATCTCATGCGTGGATAAGAAAGACACACCAAACAGTTACCCTGAGGCAGTGCAATAGGTTTTTGATTTGTGAATCGAGGGTTGCGGGTTCTTGGAGACCAGTAACGGCAGTTTTGCTTCTTGATGTGGCCGTTTAAGTTAAAATGAGCCTTGTCGCTCCAAAAATTGGGATTTACAGTGCAAAAACGCTCCAATATCGTTTCACAAAAATGTTTGCGTAAATGAAAGTCACTTTCTTTTAGTTCTTGAACGATTTGAATTTAAAAAGGATGGAACTTTAGATCTTTTTTTAAAATTTCATGATTAATCGCTCTTAAAAGTTACAGCGAGGCTGCTCTTTTTCGTATTAAAAGTCGCGGATTTTCACGTAAACTGCTTTCAACCAGTTTAATGTATTGGGGAGTCCTTGAAGATCGACTAGACCCTGGCCGTGCAATTGCGCGGAATCTCGTTACCCACGAACGAATTAAATTAACACTCGGTCCATCACGTATTCGCCGAATACCTAACTTTGAACAAAATTGTCGACGAGCAATTCCGGAAGAATAATTACTCTTAAAAAATGTTTCCACAGTAAACGCGCGGGGTTCACTCGACTACTGCGACATCGTGACTGACAAATCCGCACAAGAGATAATTCCAACTGCGTTTTTGAAATAATCGTATTTAAAAATATAAATTTGCCACCAGCCACCCTGTAGAAACACATTATAGCGCATCAAAAAGTTTGTAAAATGTATTCCCCTTGCTTCTATCCAAATTTCTTTTTTTAATGTAGATATTGTAGTACATTTAAATTTTTTTCCCCCTAAATAAGCCTTAAAGGCTCCATAAAAAAAATACTCTGAAAACGACCTTTAACAAAACTCATTTACAATTGTTTAATTTTTAATTTTACATGATAAAGTTTTTTTTTTAAATTAAAATTAATTTAAGGTTTAAAAAAATCTCTAACTAGGTCACCTTAAAACTAACTGACCTTATTCCTTATTTAACTGAAATAGAAAACATGCATGTATTCATCACTTTATATGCGTTTTTTTACTGCCAACTAAATGTGTTAAACAATAAAGAGTTTCCCAACAAAATTTATAACATTTTAAAACATTTATTGTTGATATTGTAAGATATTACAAAATAATTGTGACATTCATGCGATAAGATAAAATTTTCCCTCAAATTGTTGTAACTACTTTTATTATCTGTTTTAACAGTTTTTTGCTCTTTTATTATAGTTACTCTTAACTTAAAAATTTTGTAATAAACTAAGAGCGTTTAAAGAGAAAAAAAAATACTCACTAGCAACAAAACTATTGCAAATTGCATTCGTCATAATGTCACTGCTGCTGCCTTATAGTTGCTATTGCATCTAGCAACAATCAAAATAATAAAAATCAATTTTTTTCTGTTTTTTATATTCATAGAACACAGCAGCGCAGCAGCAACAACAACAAATTTAAACACATTTTTACACTGTGTGAAGATTGCAATTTTCGAATTTTTTTATACTCGGTTTGTAGAATTATGCATGTCACTTACACTATTGCAAATATTTTTGTAAACAATACGCTTGACCTAAATTTCATACATCGTTAGCTGGATGTGTGTATGCACTAATGAGTTTATGAATGTGTTTGGTTTTTGTTTTGTAAAGCATTTTCTTTTAATACCCTTCACATTAGTGATAAGAGTATATACATATAAGTTTGCCACTACGTTTGTAATTTATTTAAAATACCATAAAGCAAATATTTTCTTGATCCTTATAAATAGCAAAGTTGATTTAGCGATGTCTCTCTGACCGTTAATCTGTTAAAATTAAGTTTCTAAAGCCCCTTGATATTTCTCGGACCTTTTTGTGGTATCAAAACATCAGGTATACTTATACTTCCCCGAAATTGGCCCACCCGGGTGCAATGTAAAACCGACTCCCATTAATTTTTTCTAACAAACAATTTTGTGGAACATACTTAAACCCTATCTCCGCCACCTAACAACGTTGCCACACAAAGTTTATTTTTTTAATCGCTCCCACAGCTTCCAGAGTGCTCATACAAAAGTCAAATGTAAGACCGACCCCAATTAATTTTTCCCTCCCAAACATATTTTTGAAACATACCCCCTATAGCCGACCCCTAACAATGTTATCAAACAAAACTTAAAAATATATGGGTGAAAACCCCTACCACTTCCCCGGATTCGCCCTTAGAGGAATAAAATGTATCACAGGCCCCCATTAGTTTTCCTTCCCAAACATATTTCTAGAACATACTAACCCCCTATCTTTATCACCTAAGGGGGTTGCCATACAAAATTTACAAAAATTATGTAAAAACGCCCATAACTTTTTCAGAGTCGGCCTTAGAGAAGTAAAGTGTACGATCGCTCCCCATTAGTTTCCCCTCCCAAGCATTTTCCTAGAACATACTTACCCCCTATTTCTACCCCTAAGGAGGTTGCCATACAAAATTTGAAAAAATTAGGGTAAAACTCCAACACGTTGTAAAGGGTATATACGATTCGGCATTTGTACATATGTACATATTTGTATTGTACTTGTTTTTTGTTTTTTTTTTTGTGTATTTTTTATTGTTACCAGCTTTTGCGTAAGTGGAAAATTTTAAGGGACATTTAGTCTCTCTTTGTAAACTTTTTGCAAATTTTAGATACAGCAACAGAAAATTATTAAAATTAAATTTTTTCAAGAAGAGTGTTTTGGATTAAGTTATATTCCAGTGGCCTTCTTTATACACAATTTTTAAAATAAAAAAACGTTGAAATGCACAAGATACTTTAGATGCACATTTAAATTCACACACGAAAATACTTATTTTTTTTTTAAGTTTAAAACAGCAACGGATAAAACTTCCTTGGTATTATGCAAGCTTAAGATACAAATTGAAAGTTTAAGTAATCTTTAAGAGACATTTTTCATACAACTTTTGTTTTTTAAGTCGAAAATCATGTATAAAAAAATGTTATCGGCTGAAGTTTTGTTAAAAATATATTTTTGATAAAATCGTAAAAGAACGGGATTATTTTAAAATTTTCACAGTAGTTTAACGTCTTTTTAATCGTAAATGTTATTTTTTTCCTACAAAAGAAAATTTTTTTCTTAAGGATAAACCTTTTAGGAAATGTGACGGATGTGACATTTTCAAAATAAAGAATACCCGATTTTTCAGTCTATGATTATTTTAAACAGTTGCGAAACAAATAAAATGTAAACCATTTATTTATATTTCAATAATTTTCATTATCGTTTAGACGTTAATTCATAAATTTTTTTAATTAAGAAAAAACGTTTTTTTCTAACTTTGGGCCGTTTTACATGGAATTGATCAACTGCAACTGTATAATTTGTTTTCTTTAAATTAACCTTAAAAAGTATACAAATTTGTAATTTTTTAAAGCTTCCTTTGAAAAAAATTAAAAGCTTTAAATTTTAAATGCTTAAATCTGTTGGCAACCCTGTACCTCTATAGCCCCACTACATTTAAATGCAGTTTTGTTCTCTGCTTACTTATATGTATTTTCAGTTTTTTTCTCTTTATATGTATTTCTTCTTCCCTTCTTTTTATAAGTTTTTTTTGTTTATCGAATAAGTGTTGAAGGGGGAAAATATCCCTTATATCTCTTGTTATTTCCTTTTTATGTTGTTGGATTTTTTTGAATTACATATGTAGCAAAAGCTTTTTTCGGTCTTAGAGGTGCATAAAATCCTTGCTACGCATTTATCAATTTTATATACAAAAATGTAAATTCTTTTTCAATAAGTATCTACGTTGGAAGGAGAAAAAAAAATTCTATTGAGTTGCAATTATTTTGTTAAGAGCTAAATATGCATTTACTGTAATATGTATTAGGGTGACCATATATTTCTTTTTTGAAATCAGTGCACTTTTTGTTTTTTAATTTTTTTAAAAAGGTATTTTTGGTTTAAATAGTCTAATAACCAACTTCAATTTTGGGAAATCGACCTAAAACTAATTACTAAATCGATTAAAGCATGTCCGTCCGTCTGTCCGTCTGGGTGCATATGTGATCTTGTAATCAAAGTCAATGTTGAAGATACCTGACTTTGTAAAAGAAAAAAATAAAAAAGACATTGGCTGTTGTTATAATAAATTACAAAGAAATCACTCCAATTATTTTTAAGTTTTAAATTATCCATTAAAATTGTTTAATATTTTTTTCACTAACTTGAGCAATTTTTACTCTTTTTAACATATGTAAATCATGGAATATTCGTGCTCCACGGTGTATTTCGGAAAGAAATATGATTTGGTTTCTGATTTTACTGTCAAACAGTTTTCTTCTTTATACAGGGTGTTTGGTGGCAAATTTATATTTTTAAATACGATTATTCAAAAAAGTAATAAACGGTGCGGAGGGAGGGTGGCGCCGTTGGAATTATCGATTAAACGGATTTGTTAGTCACGATGTCGCAGTGGTCGAGTGAGCGTTGCGCCTTCGCTGTGGAGACTAGTGTTGTGAAAAAACCGACTTTTTTTAAAACCGGGTTTCCGGTTACCCGAACTTCAAAAAACCGGTTAATCGGTTAACCGCCCATTTAATTACAAAATGTATATAACGTAAAAAAGAATTCATCTTTATTAAAACAACAAAAAAAAAAATAACATTTGTTGAGGAGAAAACCGGTTTCTTAAAAACCGAAAATATAGCCCAAAACCGGGTTTTCGGTTAATCGGTTAACCAAAATTGACAACACTAGTGGAAACATTTTTTAATAGTAATGATTCTTCCGTAATTGCTGGCGACAATTTTCTTCAAATGTCCTACGGGCAGGGCCCAGTCGATCTTCAAGGACTCCCGAAAACATTGAACTGGTTGAAAGCAGTTTACGTGAAAATCCGCTACTTTCAATACAACAGCCTCACTGGGACTTCCAAGAGCGGTTATTTATGAAGGATCTGAAGTTTCATCCTTTTAAAATTTAAACCGTTTAAAAACTGAAAGAAAGTGACTTTGATTTACGCAAAAATTTTTGTGAACCGTTATTAGATCACTTTTGCATTGTAAATTCTATTTTTTTGGAGTGACGAGGCTCATTTTCACTTAAACGGCCGCGTCAACAAGCAAAACTGCTGTTACTGGTCCCAAGAACCTGCAACCCTCGATTAAAACATCTAAAACCATTACATTGCCTTAGGGTAACTGTTTGTTGTGAGTTATCCACGCATGAAGTAATTGGACCATTTTTTTCAAAAATTCTTGAAGTCAGGCAACGAATGGCAACGGTGAAATTTATCGATGCGTGATTACGGGATTCTTTTTGCCAAACCTGCGTGCTCATCCTCTATCGTTCTCTTCACACACGTGATTTCCACAGGATGGGTCGAATGCACACATAGCCAAAACTTCGATGAATTTGCTTCGCGAAAATTTCCCCTAAAAACTGATCAGTCGCTTTGGGGACATCCAATGGCCATGGAAGTCTTCCGATCTAACTCCCATGGATTTTTTTATGGGACTACCTCAAAAAGAGGGTTTATAATGACAATCTTTAATCTCTTGTGGCTTAAAAAGAAAATATTCGTGGAGAAATCAGCTCAATTGAACTAAGTTTTCTGCAGCGTGTGGCGCAGAACACAAGACTCTGTTTTGAACAGTATGTTCAATTCGACGGAAGACATATGAATGGCATTCCCTTTTAAAAATAAAATCCTTATTTCCATTATATCATTCAATGCTCTTAATAAGACTTTTTGTCAATTATTACGTTTTTCTATTTAAGTTTGAAAATATAAATCTACCACGAGACACCCTGTACAACTAGGAAGTTGGAAGTGCAAATGGTGTAGATTATTATCTCAAAATATTTATGCCAAAAAGTACCTAAAATATAAAAAAAGTACTTTTAATTCACTTAGTAGGCTTTCGATGCAATAAAAGACATGGAAGAAGTACTTTTTCACTAAATTAACCTCCGATCCGTTTTTTGGTTTTCGTGGTAGTTTGCTACACGCAAACTGTCAAGTAGAGTCTAAATGACCCCGTTTTGACAAAACCTCCGATTCTAGTCTAAATAATACGCGTTAATATCGTAGTTTTAATCTTATAAAAAAATCGAAAAAAAACACAAAAAAAATTTTTTTAAAGTATATTTTGACCGCTTATGCAGTTTTTATACCCTTCACATAGTGATAAGGGTATATATCACTTTGTCATTCCGTTTGTAATTTCTTTATTATTCATTTGCGACCCCATAAAGCATATATATTTTGGATCCTTATAGATAGGGAAGCCGATTTAGCGATGTCCGTCTGTCCGTCTGTTGAAATCAAGTTTCCGGAGTCAAATAAAAAGATACAGACCAGTTAATGGTGTCAAACTATTAGAAATATCCTGGAGACAATCGCTATTTAAAATCAGCAAAATCGGTTCACTATTGACCGAGATATAAGCGAAAACCCAGAGTAACCCATTTTTTTAGGACAAAATCCGTGCATATATCCCTATATATCTCAGTAACTATAGTCACTCTTGCCACAAAACTTGGCACGGATACTCCTAAAGAAGGGACCTAAATAATGGAAAAAGTTTTTTCAGATAGGACCAGGGGAAGGGGTATTTTTCCTACAATTGCACAAATTTGGTGAAATATTTTATGCGCTATATCTCGTAAACTATAGCAGCTATCGACTTAAAATGTTCTACAAAAAGTAATTGTACGCAAAGACCTACACTTTAAAGAAAAAATTTTTTGAGTGGGGGCAAAAAAGGGGTAGCTCCAATACAAATTAACAATTTTTATGAAATATTCGATACGCTATATCTCGGAAACTACAACAGATATCGAAATGAAATGTTCTACAAAAAGTAATTGGGCAAGAAGGCCTACGCTTTTAAGAAAAAATTTTTTGAGTGGGGGCAAAAGAAGGGGTAGCTCCCATACAAATGAACGATTTGTATGAAATATTCGATACGCTATATCTCGGAAACTACAACAGATATCGAAATAAAATGTTCTACAAAAAGTAATTGGGCAAGAAGGCCTACGCTTTTAAGAAAATTTTTTTGAGTGGGGGCAAAAAAAGGGGTAGCTCCCATACAAATTAACGATTTGTATGAAATATTCGATACGCTATATCTCGGAAACTATAACAGATATCGGAATGAAATGTTCTACAAAAAGTAATTGGGCAAAAATACCTACGCTTTAAAGAAAAAAATTTTTGAGTGGGGTGAAAAAAGGGGTAGCACCCATAAAAATTAACGATTTTTATGAAATATTCGATACGCTATATATCGGAAACTATAAAAGATATGGAAATGAAATGTTCTACAAAAAGGGATTGGACATCAAAGTCTACGCTCTGAAGAAAAAAATTTTTGGATTGGGGGTGAAGAAGGGGTAGCTCCCATACAAATTAACAATTTTTATAAAATTTTTGATACGCTACTTCTGGAAAACTATTACAGCTATCGACTTCGAATATTCTACAAAAAGTAATAATCAAATAATTCATACATTTTGGAGAAAAAGTTGGAGAAGAGCAGTCCCCCTGCTTAACAAGTTTTATTAACCTTTAAATATGAATAATGTCGAAAACTTTTTAAACTCTCGACCTCAAATCTTCTTCATCTATTTCTATTATTCATACGAACGTTAAAATTTTATTATTTTTTTCTATGGGCTTTTAAACTCGCACAAGGTTTTTTATTATATTATTTGCAGTACAAAATTACTAGACTGGGTATATTAAAAGACCAATGTGAAGGGTATATAAGATTCGGCACAGCCGAATATAGCGCTCTTACTTGTTTATTTGAATCAGGTTAGGTAGTCCCTTAGTTTTTATTAAAATATTAAAAAAGGAACAATATTTTTAAGGAATTTTTTGATAATGGACACCAAAAACGTGACTCAAATGATTTAATTTGGCCCAGCAAATCTAATTTCAACAGATATGGCTACATCGACTTCACTAAGGGTCCTGAAATATTTATACCGTCTGGGGTCGCGAAAGGATATCGTAGAAACTGCAAATGAAATGGCAAACTGATAAGGGTATATTACTTTGTAGCGGGGATAAAATTGCCTTTAAATTACTGTTTACGAAAAAAGTTTTTTAATTAAAAAAATCTATTACCCAAAGATTTTTTATTATAAAGTTTAAATGTTATTTTTTTATTTTATAATCATTTTTTCTATTTTTTATTTCCTTTTTAGCTGTGAGAGCCGATAGAATGAGAGGCGGTAGAAATAAGTTTGGACCCATGTACAAAAGAGATCGAGCGCGAAAATTACAAGTGATGCGACAACGACAAATAGCACTGCAGGCTCTGCGAACGTCAATGGGCACGGGAGAAATTAAAGCGACACCTCTATCGCCCGGTTATCAACAGGCCTACACAAATATGAATATAAAACAGGAAATACAAATACCTCAGGTAAATTACCAGTTGCAAATAAGTGTGTATGTGTGTGTGTTAATATAAATGTTTTTGTTAAATCAATCAAAAAAAAATTCACTAAATCAATTTAAACATTTTCAATGACCTTGACATTGACCCAAATTTCTAATTTAAGACAAAACACCAACATATTGTTGTGATAAAAGTAGGACACATTTTTTGTTGTTGTTGTTTTTTAATGTTTATAATAAAGAAAAAATTCAAACGAAAAATAAAAAGAAAAAATTTTTGTTAAGAATAGTTGATAAAAACTTTTCTTATGTAAAATTTGTTTTCTAAAATATTTATTCCTTCCTTTTAAGGTATCCTCTCTAACACAATCACCCGACTCATCACCCAGCCCCATATCTATTGCCTTAGGTCAGGTTAATGCCAGCTCTGGTGTGATAGCGACACCTATGAATGGCAATAGCGGGGGTGGGGGAGGTGGCGGCGGTGGTGGAGTTGGCAATAATGGTAATAACAACAGCAATACAAGTAGTGATGGCATCAACCGCGTTGGTAACTGCCATGATACTGGCACAGGATCCCTACAAAGTGCCAGCGATTCAAAACTGTGGTATAAAGATATTTACTTTTCATTTCCTTTTTTTTGTTGCATTTCTTTACTATTTCGTGTTTGTATTTTTGCCTTCTTTCCTAAAGCCAATATTGTAGTACGTTTGATGCTAAAGGGTGTGTAAAGGAAAATGTAAATTTTAAAGAAATAAAATTTTTTGATTAAATTTGGTTCATCAAAACCACGTTGTTAGAAAGCTTTTAACTAAAAATTTGTTTAAGTTAAATCAAAAAGGCAAAGATATCGGTTTTTATTTTACAAACTTCCTAAGCCTTAAAATTTTGTAATAATATTCAATAAACTTTTAACTTGCCTTAAGCTACAAGTTTTCAAAAAAACCCTAAAAATAGTTTTTTTTTAAAACAACGAGTTTTAAGCTTTAATAAAACTTTGCAAAAACCCTACGCTAAAAAAATAAACGCTTAAAAGCTTATGTAAAAGCCTTTTAAAGCTGTAAAGTTAATATTTCCTTGAAATATTAGGATTTCATTCTGTTTTAATTTAAAAAATTTAAAGCTGGGCGCCTAATAAAAGCTTTTTTACTTTTAAAAACCTTAATTTTTTTGTTAACAAACTAAAAAAATATTGCAAAAATGGGGAAAGCTCAATAATGCCATATAAATCTAAAAGCTTCAAGGTCTATATCTTTAAAAGCTTGTTAAATGTTGCCAAACTAATTCTTTTAACTTTAAATAAGTTTATTTTATTTAATTAATTTTAACACAAGGTGGGCCAAAAGAAGTCACCCAATGTTGTTTGGCTTTCATTTTTTTTCTAAATTAAAAACTTCGACTCTGTTTTTTGATTATGTTTATTTGAACCTTTAGGATTTTATTGGTCAAGTCGAGAATATGATATCGGCTAAACGGGCACTGTCACAATTGATTGCTATAAGAGCTCGTTTTATGGCATTTTTCATTACTTCGGCAAGAACTTCGGCCGACAGATTCTCGCACTCGTGTCGAATGTTGTCCTTGAGGGCTTCCACGGTCTCGGGCTTGTTCACGTGAACACGGGACTTAAAAAAAACTCTCCAAAAAAAGTTTGGAACGGTTAAATCAGACAATCTTGCGGGCTAATTTAAATCGCCAAAACGTGAGATAAGCGACCCGGAAACGCAGCCTTCAGAATATCGGTTGAGGATCGCGCTGTGTGTGCCGTTGCTCCGTACTGTTGGAACCACATGTCCTCCAGTCCTAATTCGTTCAATTGCGGTAGAAAACACTAGGATAACATGGCCCTATAGCGCGCAACGTACACTCTTGTCGTTTGGCAAGCGGCGTCCTCGAAAAAAATGGTCTGATGACTCCTCCAGCTTGAACAGCGCACCATGCAGTCACTTTAAACGGGTGTAATGACTCCTCGTGCATCACTCGTGGCTTTTCGGTGCCTCAGAAGCGATAGATTTGCTTGTTCACATACCAGCTGAGGTGGAAATGAGGCTGATCACTTATTATGATTTTGGTAAAAAAATCGTCCACTTCGGCTTTGAGATTGAGGATGGCTTGATCGTAGGTTACACGCGTTTGGCGGTCGACTGGCAGCAGCTGACGCACGGACTGGATTTTGTACGGGAACATGCGCAGGTCTTTGACCGAAAATTCGCCTAAGGGACGACCAGCTGATGGCTAATTGCGACATCCTCGCCAACAGAAGCTACATTCTTGGCAGAACGGGTGCTCCTGGCCAGCCACTCTTAGCAGCGTGTCGTGTGCTTCCATACTCTTCAAGGTTGGTGGCCAAACGGTGCAGTGTTTGCACATCCGGTGCCAGACAACCGGGGAATCGGCGACGGAATTCGCGCTGCGCCCACACCACAGACGAATTGTTTCGCAAATAAACAGACACGATTATTCCGCGTTCTTAAGGAGTGTATCGCTCCATGGCTTGTTCACTTGTATTCTACATCTGTCTAGTTCACAAATGTCAAAACAGATTTGACATTAGCCGCCATTCGCAAAATTAAAAGCATCTTTTCTTAAAATTTACAATATAAGCGAGGCTTCTTTGCTGGCAAATGCTTGCCTAAACAAGTTTTTTTCCAAAGCTTTTAAAAATTGCAAGCTCTTTAAAACGTTTTTATACCAAACAGTGATCGTTTTTACAAAATAGTTTTCATTGCTGTATTTAACTTATTTCCTTTGCACATCCCCACTATCAAACCTATTGAAACTTTTCTAATATTGTCTCTTTTCTCTCACTTCCCCTCAACAATTTTTTAACTCTTCTTTAAGCTACGACTCGGGCACACATCCTTCTAGTACCGCCGATTCCATAATAGAACCTCTAAGGTGAGTTTCATAATTGTTTTTTCCATTAGTTTAATGAAATTTTTAATATTTTTTTTAGGGTCTCACCGATGATCAGGGAATTTGTACAGTCAATAGATGACAGGGAATGGCAAACGCAACTGTTTGCGTTGCTGCAGAAACAAACGTACAATCAAGTTGAAGTGGATCTCTTTGAATTAATGTGTAAAGTTTTAGATCAAAATCTATTTTCACAAGTTGACTGGGCCCGCAATACTGTGTTCTTTAAAGATCTGAAGGTGAGTATTTTTTATTTTAAATTATTTATATCCAAACAAAACTAAAAATAGTATTTAGACCTAACCCCAAATTTGTCAAGATGTGAGAAACTGTGAGTTCGTTTATGTCGCACTTACATTGTAGTAAGAGAAATTAAGTTTCATATTTACCAAAAAAATAAAAAATTACTTTTATATTGAAAAGAAGTTTAAAAGAGCTAAACTACAATCTTTTTTTATGAGTTTTGTAATCGTACTCGTTCTCGTCAACAATCAATATGAAAGCAACACTTTTTATAAGAAAGCTGTATGTTACCGAAATACCGTAAATATGGCAACCCTTTTGTCGTTCACGATTTTATATAAGGGTTATATATCAGCTTGTCATTCCGTTTCTAATTTCTACCGAGTGTCTGGTGGCAATTTTTTTAAATATACGATTATTTCAAAAAGTAATAAACCGTGCGGAGGGAGAGCGGCGCCGTTGGAATTATCGGTTGTGCGGATTTCTTAGTCACAATGTCCCAGTGGTCGAGCGACCATCGCGCGTTTGGAGACATTTTTTAAGAGAATTGATTCTTACGTGATTGCTCGTCACAAATTTGGTTCAAAGTTTGGTATTCTGCGAGTACGTAATGGACCGAGTGTAAATTTAATTCTTTCGTGGGTACAGAGATTCCGCGGAACTGCTGCGGCTATGAATTTCCCACGGCCAGGGTATTTTTGACCTTCAAGGACTTCCAAATACATTGAACCAATTGAAAGCAGTTTACGTAAAAATCCGCGATTTTCAATACGAAAAAAAGCAGCCTCACTGGGACTTCCAAGAGCAGTTATTTATTAAATTTTAAAAGATTGGGCTACCTCTATGCCCACGGGATGTCCACGAGCGAAAGCGCGATGCTCGCTCGACCACTGTGACATTGTGACTGACAAATCCGCACAATCGATACTCCCAACGACGCCACCCTCCCTTCGCACCATTTATTAGTTTTTGAAATACATAATCGTAATTAAAATTAAAAAACTTGCCACCAGACACCCTGTGCCATGACACTGCTTTTATTTTAAATAAGCATCGCGATGTTTTAAATTCTTTGCCCAGCCTTGTAGGTCAATCGAAAATATAAAATCTTGCTATTGAGAGGCCATGTTTTTTCTTCGGGGTTATTGGCAGGCTAGCGAAAAATCAACGTTGGGCCATCTCATAGCTTTTGGTTAGGTTGAACTGGCTGGCCCTGAATGTTAGACCCAAGGAACGATAAGCAGTCTTACTAACTCGATGTAATGACATCCAGGATGCTCCACACTCTCTTGGCAAATGTTAGCCACCTTATCTTTTTAACCCCGGATATTTCGTCCTGACCTTGAAACAAATAAAATCCTAAACAGCTTTCCCTGGAGCGCACAAGCGCTGGGCAGGGACACAAAATATGCTTAACGATCTTTCTATCCGCGGGTACACCACAAAACCTGCAGTCATCGCTGGTCAGTCGCCGGTCAGTGACCCTGTTCTTTTAGCATGAACCGGTGTCCAGCAATGGCCTGTTTTTTTCCCTACTAGGAGTCTAAAATCACTTCTTCGCAAAGAGAAAATAAACCTCGCCGCCCCAGGGTCATAATATCTTTACAATATCCCTACACCACATTTGTATGGAGGCTATATGAAAAAAAAAACTATTATATATTTGTGTTCATTGTAATAGTTGGTGGCACAAAGACGAATATGTGTGCAAAATTTTAAGCCATTTATAGCCCGAAATACTTAGTTCGGGAGGACATTTGTACGGTGGCCAGCTGAAGACATAAAATTAGATTTGCAAAATTTTGTCAAACTGGAGTAATATTCGAGTAAGTTATAGCCCAAAATGCTTATTACGAAAGGACATTTGTATGGGGGCTATGTCAAAAATGGACCTATCATCTCCACAAAAAAAGGTTTCGTGCGAGTGCGAAAAAACTTAAATGTGGACACCCAGCCAGGCAAACGGACGGACTCAGAAAGTGATTCTAAGTCGATCGGTATGCTTGAAGGTAGGTTTTAGACCATTATTTTTAGGCATAACAGACATCTCCACAAACGCATAACAGCCCTACCACGTACATATGTGGAGCGTGTAAAAAAAATCCCTAACAAATTGAAAACGAAATTCATAAAAAATATTTATACTTTGCCCCAATACCTTGCATTTGCAATCGCATCAGTGTTGGAGTTTCAAAAAAGGTGGGGAATCGCTGTTTTAAGCTTTTTTATATATAATATACTCTTTTCTTTTCGATTTCATTTGCAATTTGTTGTTGATATAATTCTTTTCCAATTCGGTTGAGTGAGAAGGAGAGAGAGAGAGAGAGAGAAGTTTGTTTATTCGTTTGCTTCTTTGCAATTCATTTTGATTTGTTTATAATAGTTGACCTACTTAGCAACCAAAGCTGAACCATGTGTTAGCAACAGGCATCCAAGTATAAACCACAGCTTTAAAATGAACTTATATTTACGTACGTACACAAATACTACCAAAAACTACAAACAAACAAAATGTAAGACGGCTAAACATTTACATATATTAACCGACAGTGACAAAAACAGCAAAAGTACAGACATGTGCATATTAAGTAGTTGCTGCTGCTATAATATTTGTAAACTTGTTAGTGTTTTTAATTGGTTTTATATGGAGTCCATCAAAATTTAATATTTAAGCATTTTCTCATTCCCTTTCGAACACATGCAAATATTTGTTTAAAATCCTTTTTTTAATTCCAAAACTTTATTTTTGCCCAATAAAAACGAAGTTATAGCCAGGGTTTTAGCTTTAGAAGATTTAGTGCAGCCAAATTTATCACTCATTTAGTTTTTATATATAAATAGCGACTTGTCATCAAGTGATCATGCTGGTGTTAAAAAAAAAGAAAAAAAAACAACAACAAAACACCAATATTTACTCGAAACAAATTGTGATGCAACAACCGCTGGTTTTATTTTTAATTCGACTCAAGCCACTGTCAGACAATTTATTTTAATCATTGACTTTGTTGTTATTGCTGTTGCTGTAATAGTTTCGATTTTATTTTTAGTTTCTGCTATGTGTGTGTGTGTGTGTTAGTGAGTGTTTGCGGATTTTGTGTTAATACCCGGCAATCTTCTTCTTTAAAATATCAATACTGAAAAAGAGAGACTTTACTGATAAAAAAAATGCCTGTGAAACTCTTTAATTATGATAAAATACTCTTTTTAGTAAAAGAAATCTAAAATTTGTTTAAAAAAGAGAACTGCTTGCAAATGATATGAGTATTAAGCAAGTAAGACAGTCATATACGGCCAAGTTCGGCCATATGACATCCTACACAATATTTGGAATATTGGGTTATATGGGACCCATAGTGTTTTATCATCCAAATGCACATTTGCCAAAATTCCAATTTCTCTGGCCAAAATAATTAACTTTGAAAAAGTGATAATATTTTGGTTAAAAATTAATTATTATCAATAATTAATGTTATATTTTGTAAATTCCGTGATATTTAAGACAAAAATATAAAAAATGCTCTTCATGTCTGGAATTTTTAGAAACACTATACATTTGAAAGGTATTTTCGGCCTTCACATTGTATTTTTATACACTACACATAGTAATAAAGATATATATCAGTTTGTCATTCCGTTTGTAATTTTTACAGTATTCACTTAAAGTATATATATTTTGGATCCTTATAGTTAAGGAAATCGATTAAGCCATGTACGTCTGCTGAAATCAAGTTTACGGAATCAACTTAAGTGCTACGGACCAGGTATTGGTTTCAAACTATCAGAAATATCCCTGAGATGAAAGCTATTTAAAATCAGCAAGATCGGTTAACCACGGACATAGACAAAATACTGCGACTGCCCAAGTTTTTTTTTGGGACAAAGTCCATACACGTGTACGAACATATGTATAAATGTGTAATTTATATAATGGAGAAAACTTTAACATGTATATTTTTTAACGATTCATTACAACTTTACAACCATTAGCTGTACGTTACAACTGTAGCCAGATGCGTTAGCGGCCGGCTTTATGTTTGTATGTGCCTGGGTTCGAATTCTGGTGGGGATTTTTTTTTACTTTTTAATTATTGTTTCTAATATAATATATTGGCTTTTTATACCCCCTACATAGTGATAAGGGTTATACAAGGTAGACAATAAGATGTCATTCGATGTTGTTGGGCGCCGTCACAATTGATTGCTATAGGGACTTGTTTTATGGAATTTTTCATCACTACGGCGAGAACTTCGGGCGACAGATTATCGCACTCTTGTCGAATGTTGTCCTTAAGGGCTTTCAGGGTCTCGGGCTTGTTTACGTAAACACGAGACTTTAAAAAACTCCACAAAAAAGTTTGGAACAGTTAAATCGGGCGATCGATAAAACGAGAGATGAGGGGACCCGGGAACGCCGCCTTCAGATTATCGGTTGTGGCTCGCGCAGTGTGTGCCGTTGCTCCGTTCTGTTGGAATTACATGTCATGCAGTCCTTATTTGTTCAATTGCGGCTGAAAAAACTTGGCTAACATGGCCCTATAGCGCCCACCGTCGACTGTTGTTGTTTAACCAGCGGCGTCCTCGAAAAAATGGCCCGATTACTCCTCCAGCGCGAACAGCGCACCATTCAGTCACTTTGAGCGGGTGAAATGGAACCTCGTGCATCACTTGTGGATTTTCGGTGCTCCAGAAGCGATAGCTTTGCTTGTTCACGTACCGGCCGAGGTGGAAATGAGCCTTATCGCTCATTATGATTTTAGTCGAAAAATCGTCAACTTCGGCCTCGAGATTGAGGATGGCTTGGACGTAGGTTATACGCGTTTGGTGCTCGATAGGAACAAGCTGGTGCACGGACCGGACTTTGTACGGGAACATCCGCAGATCTTTGACTAAAATTCGTCTTAGGGACGACCTGATGGCTAATTGCGAGGCACGGCGTCTGGTCGATGTTTCTGGCGACAGCTCGATATTCTCGCCAACAGCGGCGATATTCTCGACAGAACGGGCGCTCCGGGGTCGGCCTTTTTTGCCAGCGTTTCGTGTGGTCCCATGCTCTTTAAGGTTGGTGACCAAACGGCGCAGTCGGTGACGGACGACCGGGAAATCGGCGATGGAATTCGCGCTGCGCCAACATCACAGACGAATTGTTACGCAAAAAAATATACACGATTATTCCGCGTTCTTGGGGAGTGTATCGCTCCATGGCTTGTTCACTTGTATTCTACATCTGTCTAGTTCACAAATGTCAAAACAGATTTGACATTGGCCGCCATTTTAATACGAAACATGTTGAAAACTGTTATAAACTCAAATCGAGTTAACAAACCTCTTTAAATGCTTCAAGTCGATTGATTTACAGAAAACTATTCGTTTTAAAATCGACTCGATTTACAGAACAGGCAGAATAATTCGATTTACGTTCAACAGCTCGAGACCCAATTTAGGTTAAAGACGGTATACGCAGGCAAAAAATGTTGTCGCTTTTCAAGTGATTAATTTCGAACACCAGATGTGGGGTATCGATAGCTGCTCGTCTTTGTTTTTAAATTGTTATAAACCAATTGAGAATTATAAGAGATTGCCAGGTCTAATGGTTGTTTTTAGCAGTATGTCACAAACTTAACAAAATGATTTTGAATTCTGCATTTCGATTCGAACCGACATTTTCTTCATCGGCCTTCTTAACTGTGAAATAGTTTGGCCACAAATAACTTTTTCTTAGTATATTTTGGATTTTTTGTGTTTTTGTACTAAAATCTTGTGTTTTTAAATATTAAACATGAGAAAATAAATTTCTTCATTATATTTTGGTTTATGCGTATTTGCATGCGGAATCGTAATCGAAACGTAGAATAACCCCCAATATTTGGTTATTCCGCGGAAGCAATTAATTTGGTATCTTAAAGAGGTTTACACGATATACTACAAGGATTTTTCCAAAATCACTGTTTACAAGACTGGATTATGTTTTTTCAGAGATTTAATCTCTTTAAAGGTTTTATTAAATTATTTTTATTGCCGAAATTTAAGCATGATTTTAAAAGGGTCCATCTTTTTCTTAAACGTAGTTTTGTCATGGGTTCTCTATAAAAACATTTTTCTTTTCTTTTACATTTTATCAAAAAACTTCATTTTTTAAATTCTTTTTTTTTCAAACTCTTTTTAAGGTTGACGATCAAATGAAACTTCTACAACATTCATGGTCCGATATGTTAGTATTGGATCACCTACACCAGCGAATACACAACGGCCTGCCCGACGAGACACAACTGAATAACGGTCAAGTCTTTAACCTTCTCAGTTTAGGTCTACTGGGTGTACCCCAGCTGACCGACTACTTTAATGAGCTACAAAATAAATTGCAAGAGCTAAAATTCGATATGGGCGATTACGTGTGTATGAAATTTCTAATTTTATTAAATCCAGGTAAGTATTAAAATTAAAAGCATTTTTTTAATTATATATTTAAAAAAAATATATTTAATGTAATATTTTTCAATATTTTTTCAGATGTACGAGGTATTATTAATAAGAAAACTGTATTGCAAGGTCATGAAAATGTGCAAGCAGCGTTATTAGATTATACGTTAACGTGTTATCCATCAGTGACGGTAAGTTTAAAGTGTAAACCGTACTTTAAATGTTATTTGAGATTTTCTAAGCTTTAAATTAGTTTAGTTTTTTCTCTTTATTTTGCAAATCTGCGATATTTTAATTGAACCATGTAAAATAACTTTAGATATGGACCCAAGAAACTTAATTTTAATGAAAAATAAAAATAATTTTATAAATTAAGGATGTAAGTTTTATAATTTAAGAGTTCCTATTAAAAAAAATATATATTTCTAAACACAGTTTCAATTATCCATCCCTGATTCAGTGGATTGCTGCTGTTTAAACAAAAAGTATAGCATATTTTATGGTGTATGTATTAAAAGACAGGGTGCGGATATATTGTCTGTTACACAGAAATTTTTTTTTGTAGTTCTTTTGATATTAGTAACAATAGTCGATGTGTATGGGAATTTTCTTACAAATAATGAAATATTATTAACTTCGCTGGGGCCCAGGATGTGCACATTTAAAAAAATAAATAATTCTGGATCGGAGCAGGGAAAGCGGTTGCTCCCATGCAAACCATTTTTATAAAATTTTTGATGCGCCATTTTCTACAAAGTACAACAATACCTAGGTAAGGTTTCGAAGGGTGATGAAAAGAGGTAAACTCTCATACATGCACACTCGGAGACCTCGGCTGTGTTCCAAAACGCAGTTTGCTTTGCATCACAAAATTTCAAGTTTTTCCTGAAAGCAAAGATGAGGTTTTTGATAATATTTTCTACTTCCAAATAAGTGTTTACAGCTATACTAATGTCCTGGAAGCAAAAAACGTTGTCAAAATTGAAAGGAGTGCAAAAGGGAAAAAGTTGAAAATTTGTAATGCAAAGCAAACTGCATTTTGGATAACAGCCCTCCTGTTTCCAGTGTGCACCCCTTCAAGGAAAAAGTAAGAAAAAGGAAAAATTTGACATCAAGTAAAGAGGAAAAAATAATTAGTAAGACCAACCAGAAGGAAAAATACTGAAAAGTGCAAAACAATTCAAATATCAAAGCGGTGACTGAGAGTGTGCATGAGAATCCATCAACACCAACTCGTCATCGTTCAAGCGCCAGTTAACGCCGAAGTTTGCAAATTTCGCCCGCTCTTCATGGTATTGATGTGAACGATGTTTGATTTCAACAAGATAGTCACTTGCCACCCATCTCATGCCACAGAGCCTCATCGCTCATTATGATTTTGGTCGAAAAATTGTCCACTTCCACCTCGAGATTGAAGATGGCTTGGGCGTAGGTAACACGCGTTAAGCGGTCGACAGGCAGCAGCTGATGCACTTTGTATGGGAACATGCGCAGCTCTTTGACCAAAACTCGCCTTAGGGACGACAGGCTGATGGCTAATTGCGAGGCAAGGCGTCTGGTCGATGTTTCTGGCGCCAGTTCGACATCCTCGCCAACAGCGGCGATATTCCGGGCATAACGGTCGCTCTAGGCCCGGCCACTCTTGGCAGCGTTTCGTGTGGTCCCTTACTCTTTAAACGGCGCAGTGTTCGTGCAGTCGGCGCCAGACGACCGCGGAATTTGGCGACGGAATTCGCGCTGCGTTAACACCACAGACGAATTGTTACGCAAAAAAATATACAAGATTATTCCGCGTTCTTGGGGAGTGTATCGCTCCATTGCTTGTTCACTTGTATTCTACAAATTTCAAAACAGATTTCACATTAGCCGTCATTTGCCAAAATAGAACCATCTTCCAATAGGGCGATTTCTTTTGGCCACCTTGTAACATTTTTTGTTAAATAAAATTTTGAAATATTTTCGCCAAAAATTAAAAAAAATATATTTTCTACATTTGCAGGATAAATTTAGGAGGCTGTTATGTATACTGCCAGACATACATGCGATGGCAGTGCGTGGTGAAGAGCATTTGTATTCAAAACACTGTGCCGGCAGTGCACCTACACAAACGTTACTAATGGAAATGTTGCACGCCAAACGAAAGGTGTAAAACTTGGAAAAAAATGAAAATTAAGTGATTCTTAACACTTTTAAGGGGCGGGTATACCATATGTATGTAAAAAAAATATAAATAAGTATTTGAAAAAAAACACACACCCACGTTAAACATACACAAAAACACAAAAATCATTTTTTAAAGTTAAAAAGAAAATTTAAAAATAAAAAACGTGGTTTTAAACTGTAAGAAAGAAGAAAAGAAACCAAGCAAAGCTTTAAAAAAAATGGTGAATGAAAGATTTAAAGTGAAAGAAAACTATATTTTTGTGACAAATATAAAATATTAATATAAATATAAATATATAGTTAAAAGAAAAATATATACACATACTTTCAGGCTTTACAAAGACACCTTTTTTAAGGCATACTTTCAGGCATAAAAACATATACAAAAAATCGAAAAATAAAATCCTTTAAATTTAAATCTAAATGGTTTTTGTGGTTATTTATTTAAATATAAATATTTAAAATATAAAGTTACATACATATATAGTATACATCTATATATATACATATATTTTAAATTTTGGGGACTATCTATTATATATTATACAAAACAAAAACTTTGTTGTTAATTTTATTAAGTAAAAAGGAAAACATATTTTGTGAAAATAAAAGTTAAAAACACTAATTGTTATTTTATGTAAATAATTCTAAATGTAAGATTCAATAAAAATAAAAAAAACTCTGTAAAAAAATAATTAAAAAAAATACAAAAACATCACTAATTTAGTAAAAAAAATGTGTTAAATGTATTTAGATTTAAAGCAAACCTAACAACAACAACAACACAAAAATAAAACAAATTGTTGCTTGATATTTAACAACAAAGAAAATCTTACAACAACCACAACAGATACCACTACAAAAAAAGCCAACAAAAGTGAAAAAAAATCAAACAGCAATTGTTCGTTCTTGTTTTCTAATTATAAAAATTTAATATTAAATAAAAACTAAACTAAAACTTTGTAAAAAAAAATATTTAAAAACCCCCCAACAAGCAAGCTTTTAGGGAGAGTACATTGTAAAAATTTATAAATTAAAACAAAAAGATATGTATAGAAGAAAAGAATGTACCTTAAACTATATTTAAAAAATATATAAAACAATTTTTGTTTTTTTTTTTTTTAAATAATAATTTCAAATCGAAATTTTGTGTTAGTTTTAAATTGTGTAAGAGGTTTATTATTATTTAAAAAAAAGGTTTTTTATTATAATTTTTAATGTTAAACTATTCTTTGTAATTATTTTTATAAACGTGTAAACACCCTAAAATTATTGTCAAACATTATTAGTTTTTATTTGCTGTGTAAAAAATATATATATTTTTTATTACTTTTAACAATTATTAGTTTTAAATATAATTGAAACCATACAATAACTACTACCTTCATAGTTTTTTAAAATTTTAAAAATTTATTAATTATCAAAAAAAAAAAAACCAATAAAATAAAAACTTATAGAATTAAAACAATTTTTTTTTTTAGTTTTTAATTTTTTATTATTATTTTTTAAATAATTTTTTTTCTAGTTTTCTGCTTTTGTTGTTTTTTTTTTATTTATATTTTTTTTAATTTTTTTAGTTTCTTTTAAATATCTAAAAGTTAGCTTTTAGTTTTATTGTTTAAGCAAAACAATTTTTGTCAAACCAACAACAAAAAGATATTAAAAAAAAAGAATAAAAAAACTTTTTAAATTCACATTTATTAGTAGCAACAATTTTTTTTTATTTTAATTATTTCCCAAAAAAAGGCAAATTTGAAATGAAAACTATTTTTACATATTCAATCATGTATGTATGTATGTGTATTAAGGTGATCGGCAAAAGTTTTCAATCGGCCAAATAACCGGTTTTTTGTATTTTCTCCCGCCAAATTTTTAATTGTCAAATGAACCGTTTTTTTTTTCTTCTTAATTACTGAATTGTTTTTCTTATTTTTTTTTAATTTAAAATTGATTTTCAATTTTCGACAAACTTTTAGTGAAAAAATTTTGGTAGAAAGTCAACGTAAAAGTTTCTTATTTACAATTTTTTAAACTAAAGACGCCTACAGACCTTAATAAAGTGGTCGCCGTTGGTTTTTAAACCAGTCCAAAAGGTGATTTTTCAAGTGTCTAATAATACAGTTTTTTTTTGCTGATTGCAGTTTTATATTTAACAGATTTGGCAGCTTAAGATTCAATTATACGTGACTTACCATAACAACGCCATAACAATAACCGTTGCCCCTTTAACAGGGTTGCCATACAAAGTTGAATTTTTGGAAAATTTTTAAATCGCTCCCACAGCTTTCAGGGTGCTCCTACAAAGGTCAAATGTGAGACCGACCCCCCAGTTAATTTTTTCTCCCAAACATTTTTGTGAAATATACTTACCCCCTGTCACCAGCCTATAAAAGGGTTGCCATACAAAATTTGAAAAAATAGGGTAAAACTTCCTACAACTTCCCCAAAAACGCGCTTAGAGGAATAAAGTGTATTACAGAACACCATTAGTTTTACCTCCCAAACATATTTTAGCCCCTATCTCCATCATCTAAGGGGTTTGCCATACAAATTTTACAAAAATTATGTAAAAACGCCCATAACTTCCCAAGAGTCGGCCTTAGAAAAAAAATTAAGTGTGAGACCGATCTCCATTAGTTTTCCCCCCAAACGTATTTCTAAAACATATTTAACCCCTATCTTCATCGCCTAAGGGGATCCCATTACTGGGTAAATAAAACGACCAATGTGAAAGGTGTATCAGATTCAGCACAGCTGAATATAGAGCTCTTACTTGTTTTTTTAAACAAAGATAAAAACGACAAAGAAAATTTCACTTCTGACGTTGACATTTTAAAAATTAAAATATAAACAGAATTTGTAAAATATATTCAATAGGGAAGGAGGAAGGGTGACCTAAAAGTTGAAGCCCCGTAAATCGTTAAAAAAGAAAACACAAATATTGTTCTAAAAACTCGAAAAACGTAGACTGCGTCTGCTTTCAACGACAAAAAAATACCCGGTTTCGGAAAAATTTAATTTCGGCAAACTAAATTAAATTTAGCTTAAAGTGGACGTCGACGTCGACAACGACTTTCACAGTAAGGGGGATTATGATATATCTACTAAAGTGGAACTAAAGACATAAAAAACCATTCTAAATACAACAGTGCTGCCAAAATAAATACAACATTTTAATTTTAATTAATTTTTACGCATGGCAAAACAACCTAAGTTCGGTTGTAAGTTGCCGAAAATATATTACAGAAGGCAACTAACGCCTAAAAGTTGCCAATTTTATAATATTGAATATTTACCTGGAATTAAAAGTTTCCGGTCAAATCGATTTTTTTAACTGGATGAAACAGGCTGTTTTCGAGCGACTGATATTTAAAATCCAGCGCTATTTGGTGCGAAAATTCGTTTCCTTTGTATTACCTGAAGAGAAAAATAGTAAAAAATATAAGTTAAGCAAAACCATATATACCAATTTAACAAACATATTCAAAGTTAAAAGTAGTACTAGGACATGGGGGCGTTACTTTCTAATTTAGTTCGATACACATATTTTCCAATTTTTTAAAGCGAAACAAATTAAAAATTAAGGACTCCTTTAATTTTATTCGTGGCATTCTGTTAAACGTTTTCTTGTGTAAAACATATGCTTAACCGGGGTTTCACACAATTTTAGAAAGTTGACTAGAGTTGGGTCATTTTGTTACTTAAGTTCGTTTTTACCCACAACCTGGTTCGATTTTTTCACGAACCACAATGTAATTTATATGGGATTCGGAGATTAAAAAAAATAGTTTTTTTTGTTGTTGCAGGCTCTTACGCCAAATCATCCGTAGACTTCAACCAAATTCTTGACAACCGTAATGAATTTTTTCTGCCTTAATATAATAATTTCAATAAACTAATTGAGAATTATTATAAACAAAGTAAAACATTCAAGAGTTCTTTAAAAAACCCAACAAACCAGTTTTCGCTTTTAGCTGTTTTAAGTACCTTTTTCTTTTTGCTTTTGGTTTGTTTATAGTAATTTTAAATATGATAATTGAAATATTCATGAGGTTTTTCAAGAATTTGGTTGAAGTTTACTGATGATTTGTTGTAAAAACTAATGAAATGCATATGACAAACTTAACCTACAAAAACCCCTATAAATAAACAAAGAAATTTTGAACAAATCCTAAATAATACTTTGAAATTGTTACTTAAAATTTAGCTGAATTGATTTCCAATTTAAAGTCAAATGCAGAACATGTCCAAAAGCCTTAAAGTTTGTGTCCTTTGGCAAAACTAAAGTAATTTGGAAACCCCACGCCTGTCGAACTATGTATATCAGGCAACCTTTACATGATTTTGCATGTTGTTGACCTTGAACAGCCTGTTTGCGATAGCTGAAACTCAACTTTTTTTTGGCTTAGGTTGAACTGACTAGTAGCGAAGATTCCACATAGAACCTTTGGGTCCTAAGTGTTATCAGACAGGAAGAAATGAGGACTTGGTGCAAAGCACTAGTTTGATGTAATAAACTTGTGGGTATTACGAACTCTCTTGGCAAATGCTAGAAGTCTCATATTATAAGCCCAAGAAAGCTCCATCACGTTATAAAAAAAAATTCTAGACAGTTTGACCTGGAGCGCGCAAAAGCTTGACATAAACATAAAGTATTGCAGTGTAGAGACAAAAAAGCTAATGATTTAGCGGAGATTGCTTTAAGATACTGGGGGTTATTCTGCATTTCGATTACGATTCCGCATGTAAAAACGCATATACCAAAATAGAAATAAAAAATTTATTTTTCCAGTATTAATATTAAGAAGCACAAGAGATTATTACAAAAAGAGGAAAAATCCAAAATATACTAAGAAAAAGTTATTTGTGGCAAAACTATTCGACAGAAGGCCGGCGGAGAAAATTTCGATTCGAATCGAAATGCAGAATAGGGGTGACTTATTGTATCCATTAAAGCTGCTAGCAGAAACTTTTTTAGTGTTTATGGCGATTAAATCGTTTATTTTTGTTTTAGTTTATGCACGACAGTGACACAGAATATGCTAAAGATTGTCCCAATCGCCGCCTGACTGCCAATAAATATATTGACCTGAGAATTCTCAGTTTAAGAGGGCATGGCAGGATCGGCGCGCGCCGATTGATTTCACTTGGCAAAACAGCTTATACTATTTTTTCTCATTGCTATTACCTGATGAATTATTTGACCATGTACATAGTTCCACCAGCAGTTGCTCGGTTGACATCATAGTTTGTTTGCTCGTTAGATGGCAATAACCATTTAGAATCGTATTTTCTTTGTGACAGATTATACTCTACAGATGTATTGTCTCTTAGAACCCTTGCTTGGACTGTGACTCGAAGGTTTTACCTGTGATTCAGAGGTATCGCAACAAGTCATTTCATCTGCACATTCATACCTCCCCTAATCCATCAAGTATATAAAGCAAAGAAATCTATGTCTCCTGTAAGCTAAGGCAAAACAATTGCACAAAAAGTGAAAAGCCGTCCCCTTGCTGGAACCGTATTTACCCACCTTGCAGCGACAGCAACTTTGGTGCATTCTTTCGATCTTAATTAAAGAACAGATAATTTAAAAGGGTTGTTTTCCAACTAAGAAAAAAGTGCAGCATAACCTAAGGCGCAGTAAAACCAAGAGTTGTTATTTATATTTGAACTTTTAAGCATTAACTCGGATTATAAAAGGTTTGGCACAACTCAATCCAACAATTTTGTTTATTTATTTTTATTGTAAAGAAAATTTTAACCTGTTAAAATTCCTTAAAAACCCATAAATAATATCGTGTAACTGCCGCTTAAGTAAAAAGCGAGTTTTTTACAAAGCTGCCACAGAAACACATTTAAAAACAATCCTTTAGGATTGCACCACTTTGAAAAAAGAAATTAAGAATTTATAAACGCAAAATGTTTTCATTACTTAAAGAAACAAATATATTATTATTGAACGTTTTAAAATTCTTGTTTAAAAACCGAAACCCAATAATCCAATTATTTTTGTTAATTAAACAAAGTAAAAAAACCAAAAAAAATTGTAAATAAATGTATGTAAAAACAAAAAGTATTTGAAAGAATAAAAACTATTTAAGTACATGTATAAATATATATATAAACAAATCATTGAAAAAAACCTAAATCGTTCAAAAAATGAAGTAAAATATATGTATTTGTAAGCAAGGAAGCGCAATTGTTTTTAAAACATTAAAATTTAACACAAAATACCTGCTGAAATTAAAATAAAATCCATATCTTTAAAGAAATATTTCAAAGAAATACTTAAATGTCTAATAAATGTTTAAAACAGGGTTGCATTTAGAAGAAAACAATATTAATGCTACTTTAAAAATTTTTAGTAAATTCTTTTGTTTAGTTATTTAAACACTAATCCCACGTTTTTGACTGCGTAATTATTACTTTATTTGACCATTTGAATGCCAAGATTTTTATCCAACTGAATTTGTATTAAATATTTGAATTATGGAAGAATAATTTTTTAAAAATTTATTTTGCCGATACCAGCCAAGTGGAATGCGTTTTTAAAACACGTCAGTGATGCAAAATGTGGCACAGTAGAGCCATTTGTGGCACTTTTGAATGTTTGACGGCCCTGTGGTACTTTCTAATTTATTTCGGCCCTTTCAGCTCAAAATATAGCGAACTGAATTATTTAAATCACACTGTTAATAATTGGAACACTATTTTATTTTTAAAAATTTTATCGCCGTGAAAACTTCTTACAAGTTTCAAAACAAAGGGCGAGTACTTTTTTTATGTAATTTTCGCCCTGTTTTGAACACTACTTTTATTTACAACATTGATTTGTTTCAAGTAAAAAACATAAAAAACAACAAAGTAGACTGCCAAATAACGGTAACGGTGATTTTTTTTGCCTTCTCAATGGCATTTTGGCCCTTTTAAACTGTCAATTTGGCAAAAAAAAAACTAAAAATGTATTGCAGAAACACGTTATAGCTTGTCAGTACTCTTGTGATCGCTACTTAGGTTTTGGTAATAAATATCCTCTTTTTAACTCAAAGCAAATGTGTATTTCAATTCTTTAATTTTTTTTGTTTATTTACATCTTTTTGCAATTTTGAGTTAGAATGGAATTAAGGACCTGCATTTATTTGTTCCGTTTTTAATTATTCTTTCTTTTTTATTATCACTGTATTTTTTGCCTAACCTATCCATCTCTTTTTAAATGGGAGTGAAGCATGCTTGTACATGCATTGCTATTCAAAAGGAGTAAAGGAATGTTACAATCAAGTTATATTATACCCCCAAAATTTTCAAACACTAGAAAATATTTAATTAAAACTAAAACCTACTAAAAAATAAAAACATTTTTTTTAAAACCTGGGGATGATTAAACAAAAAAATCCACATTCAATTTTTGTTGTGTGTCGAAACTTTAAAAAAGTTTTTAATTTGTCCCAATTTCTCAAATTAAATAAGTTAAACATATCACATTTAAACATGTTACATTTAAAACATGTAGAATATAAGTATGTTTATATCGTTTAATATAAATTTTTTAATTAAATTTTATAATTTCTTCCATATAAAGAGGAAACAGCTAAACTGTGCCATCTAAATTTGTTTTTAATGTATAATAAATAATATAAATAGTTTAAAAGGTAAATTGCCTTTTTTTAATTTTGATATAACAAAGTCGACAAAAATTATTTCAAGTATGTGATCTGGCTACATCTAAAGCTTAAATGCAACCCTGTTTTATGTTTACAGTTAATGTTTCCTGTTTGTTTTTGTTTCTCCATTTACACCAACTTCCTGCTATGTATCATATTTTCTTTCTTAATAAACAAACAAAAACTTAAAATAAAAATATATTTTATTTACTGAAAATTGTTGAAACCCATTTATATAGTCTATTTCTAAATATATACATTTTAAAAAGATCAACATATTTATGTACATAAAATTCAATCGATCATATAAAATAATTGTATGCATGACAAAAAAACAAACAAAACAAATAATTGTAACCTGTTGAATGAAATTGAAAAGTGATTTTTTGCAAGTGATAAGAATTTACGAGTCTAGTGATGTTTATGATTAAAAAAAAAGTAACAAGTAAACCAGAGTTATTTAAAAAAAGCAAACACAAACACAAAAACAAATTTTAAATTTAGTAACAAAATGTAAAAATTATTTTAAATAATTAACATATAAAAAAAAAAACAACAACAAAAAACCAAACATTAAATAAAAAAACCAGGAGAAATAGCTTAAAGTACACGAAAAAAAAAACAAAAATAATTAGTTTAACTTTAAAGGAACTTCTATAGTTTTAGCATCAAAATATGTGTTTCTTTTAAAAAAAAAACTCTATACATTTCCTTCTTTAACTTTAAGTTGTTATTATAATTGTATGTAATTACTAATTAGATTAAAAGATACAGCAAAAAGTTTAACCTGTGTATAAAAAAAAAACAAACTAAAATTTAAACAAAATATTATTTTAATTTCAAAATTTATTTTTTCATCTTAAAATCTAATGTTTCAAAAACATTTTGTAATAGTATGTAAAAAACAAACACTTTTTCGATTCATTTAAGAAAAAAGAAAACAAAATATATAAGAAAAAATATTTACTTATATATGTATTATAATGTAGTTTTATTTAAAAACAAGTAAAAGCGCCTTTCGAAACACCGAACTTTTTCAATTTTTCTATTTACGAAAATATTTCTTAATTTTAGGTAGAGGTCGATGCCATATTTTACCCTCTTAGGGCGACTACAGGGAAGTTGTAGGCGTTTTTACCCTAATTTTTTTAAATTTTGTATGGCAACGCCCTTAGGGGGTGAAGTTGGGGTCAGTCCCACACTTGAACTACCCACGGGCACCCTGAAAGCTGTTTTATTACAATTTTCTAAACTTTGTTTAGGAGACCACTTAGGCGATTGAGATAGGGGTAACTATGTTCTAGGAATATGTATAGGAGGGAAAACTAAGAAGGGTCGGTCGTACACTTTGTTTCCCTAAGGCCGACCCTGGGGAAGTTATGGGCGTTTTTACATAATTTTTTGTAAATTTTGTATGGCAACCCCCTCAGGTGGTGATGATAGGGGGTAAGTATGTTATGGGAATATGTTTGGGAGGGAAAACTAATGGGGGTCTGTCATACATTTTATTCCTCTAAGGGCTATTCCGAACAAGTTGTAGGGGTTTTTACCCTTATTTTTTTTAAATTTTGTATGTTTAGGAGGAAAACGAATTGGGTTTGGAGTACCGTGAAAGCTGTGGAAGCGATTAAAAAAATTTCAAAAAATTAAACTTTGTATGGTAACTCTGTTAGGGGCGGAGATGGGGTGTTAGTATGTTCCTCGAAAATGTTCGTAAGGAAAAATTAATAGGAGGCGGTCTTACATTGCGCCCGTGTAGGAGCAACTCCAGGGCAGTTGTAGAGGTTTAAATGTAAAAATTGTAGAGAAATAAACAGAGGTAGTCGTGGTTGCTGGGGGGTAATTATGTAATTCGATTAGAATTGAAAATCTTTGGAATTCGTACAAATTAAATTATGTTGTACGATTTTTGAAAATTTATTTACGAACGTTCGGAAATAAATTTAAATATTTTAGTAAAAATTTACATTTTTAGAAATTTTTCGCAAATTTTAAAAGTTCCAGAATCATTATTACATGTTTATATTCGGCATCAACTGATTGTTTCCTTAAATTATTTCCCGAAACTATTTATCTTTTAATCGTATAAGTTAATACGAATTTACTTTCGAATCGAAAATTCCTTTCGAAAGCTTTTTCGATTCGAATCGAATTACATAATAACCCCCCTGGCTTATATCTTGGCCAATTATCGGTGGATTTTGCTGGATTTCAATAGCGATTTGCTCGCTGGTTCAATTTTTTGACGAATATTTTCTTAAAAAGCACAAGAGATTAAATATTGTCATTATAAACCCTCTCTTGAGGTAGCCCCATTAGAAAAAAGTCCATGAGAGTTAGGTCGGGCGACCTCGGTGGCTATGGGATGTCCCCAAAGTGACTGATCAGTTTTTGGGGGAAATTTTCCCGAAGCAAATTCATCGAAGCTCTGGCTGTGTGTACAGTCGCCACATCCTGTTTAAATCAAGTGTGTTAAAAGTACGATGGATGTGCTCGCAGGTTTGGCAAAAAGAATTCCGTAGGCGCATGCGTCAATAATTTTCACTATTGACACTCGTCGCCTGGCCTTGAAATTTTAGGAAAAAAATGCTCCAATTATCTTATCCGTGAATAAAGCACACCAAACCCTGGGGCAATTCAATGGTTTTTGATGTTTGAATCGAGAATTGCGGGTTCTTAGAGACCAATAACGGCAGTTTTGCTTGTTGGCGTGGCCGTTTAAGTAAAAATGAGCCTCTTAGCTCCAAAAAATGGGGTTTACGGTGCGAAAACGGTCCAACATCGTTTCACAAAAATTTTTGCGTGATTCAAAATCACTTTCTTTCAGTTCCTGAACGATTTGAATTTTTAAAGGATGGAACTTCAGATCTTTTTTTAAAGTTTCGTGAAAATCGCTGTTGGAAGTCCCAGTGAGGCTGCTCTTTTCCTTATTAAAACTCGCGGTTTTTTACGTAAACTGCTTTTCAACCAATTCAATGAACGCCGATACTGATTCGCTACGCAAACAGGCGAGATCTTCGTGTGCCAAAGTACTCAGGCGCGAAAGGGCTTTGTTCGAACAGCGTCTGCGTGCTAGGGTTCTTAATGCCCCCAAAGGCAGCAGGAACTTTTGGTCATTTGTTAAGAGAGTAAGGAACAACGCTGGTTCTTCAATCCCTGCTCTGTTAAAAAATGACATATTAGTCACCGACCCGGTTGAAAAGGCTAACCTTTTGGCTGAAATATTTGCAGCAAATTCATATTTGCCGGAAAGCAACCAACCCCCGCCCAAGCTTGAGAGATTGTCTGGGACTATGCCAGACATATTCTTTCGAGCTCGTGCAGTTAAAAGGGTTCTTTTGGATCTCAACACTAGTAGGTCCCCTGGGCCGGATGATATACCAGGACAGGTTTTAAAAGAATGTTCTTCGACGCTATCGCATCCATTAGCTAACCTTCTCAGCCGTATTTATCATGCCGGAGTATTCCCGACGTGCTGGAAAGTAGCTAATGTTACGCCGATCCCCAAAAAGGAAAAGGCTGAAAACCCTGAAAATTACCGACCAATAGCAATTTGTTCAGCGATCTCCAAGGTTATGGAGAGTATGGTTAACTATAGCCTGGTTAACTATCTGGAGATGAACGGTTTATTAAGCGACCGCCAGTATGGCTTTCGTAGAGGACGGTCTACGGGGGACATACTGGCCTTTCTGACAGAAAAATGGTGTACCTCAATTCATCATTTTGGCGAAAGTAAAGTGGTGGCTCTGGACATATCTAAGGCGTTTGATAGGGTCTGGCACTGTGCGCTTCTATCTAAACCTATTGCTTTTGGTGTCGGTGAAAAATTTTCTCGATTTATATCGAGTTTTCTCAGAGATCGCACTATTCGTGTTGTTATAGATGGGATCTCTTCCAACGAGTTCAGAATCAATTCAGGGGTGCCGCAAGGCTCCGTCCTCTCTCCTACTTTATTTCTTATCTTTCTGAATGACCTTCTATGTCAAACTTCGAATCCTATTTATTCTTTTGCAGACGACAGCAGCATATGCCATTCATACTCTTTTGACCATAGGCCTAGCTCTCTGGAGATTGGAGCTAGGAGACATAGTATGAATGTTTCGATTAACCGCGATCTGATGGTAATCTCCAAATGGGACCGTGCCCAATGTTGTCTTCTGACACATAAACGCACAATGGACGATGCTGCCTCGTCTGCATTAATGGATGATATAAGTATTGAGAGGACAGAGACTCTTGATGTTCTGGGCATGAGAATCCAGTGCGATGTCCGCTGGACGGAACACATTTTTCTTGTGTCGAAAGAAGCATCGAAATGTCTTGGTTTTCTTAAACGGTGTAGGAATAACTTTACACCATCTGATCTTCTCAATATTTATACCACCTATATCCGACCAAAAATGGAATATAACTCTAATGTATGGGCTGGTGCCCCAAAGTCTATTTTGGGGCTACTTGACCGCGTACAGGAACGAGCGAAGATACTCATCGGCGACGTTGTGGTATCTAACCGTCTTAATTCACTAGAACACCGTCGTGATGTGGGGTGTGTTTCGCTGTTCTATCGATACTATAATGGAATGTGCTCTGAGGAAATCAGGGAACTTGTTCCCGAGACCCGGAACTTTTTGCGTGATACACGTTTTTCTAGAAGAGCACACCCATACGTAGTCGACTGGCCAGTGAATCGCATCACTCATTACAGGGATAATTCCCTCTGCGGCAGCACAGTTCGTATGTGGAATGAACTTCCTACTGATGTCTTTCCTGCCACAGTAAATATCGAAAAATTTAAATCAAATGTCCACAAACACTACTTCCTTTATCCTCCTTCCCATAACCTATTTTCCTGATACCAACACAATGCAATGCATGTGTAGAGGCCATCCCCTGAGTGCTGGTTATTATTAAAAAAAAAATTAAATTTACACTCGATCCATCACCTATTCGCCGAATACTGAACTTTGAATAAAATTGTCGACGAGTAATTGCGTAAGAATTATTACTCTTAAAAAATGTTTCCACAGCAAACGCGCAATGCTTATTCGACCACTGCGACATCGTGACTGACAAATCCGCACAATCGATAATTCCAACGGCGCCATCCTCCCTCCGCACCGTTTATTACTTTTTTAAATAATCGTATTGAAATAATATAATTTTGCCACCAGACACCCTGCACTTTTATAAACACAGAGATTTATCTTTCTTTTTTCGAATCATCACACTTTATTAAAAAAAAATTTCTTTCAAAAACTTTTGAGATTTTGTGTACAACCTGCCACTTCAAAAAACTTGTCATGTCATAGTTTAAGAATTGCAAACTTGAGAAAAATTGACTAAAAACTAAAAAAGCCATTAGTTTTGCTAAACTGTCTGACATTAATGCCCGTATTGAACATAAGAGTAGAAAAATGTTTATTTTATGGAAAAAAAACACTGTGTACATATTGCTCATTGACTTTAAAAGTGTCATAAGTCGAAAAACACATTCTTGTATTTTGGAAAATATTTATTTTTTTAAATTGCATATTGAAAAATATTAAAACATATTTATGTATTACATTTATATAACGAAAATTTACAACATAAAAGGAAAATTTCTTGTAGTTTATTTAAATGACTTTTGATGGTTAGAAATTCGATGTTTGAAAAAAAAACTCTGAAGGTTTATCTAAGGAATTAAGCCTTAAAAATTTTTTTAGTTTGTATTAAATTTCAAAAATTTCGATTTTGATTTATGACTCTTTAAAAGTAAACGGGAAATGTTTATACTAACAATTAGTTGAAGAGTAAAAATATGCTTTTTTTTATTATTGTTGGAATTTAATGACGATTATAAATAACAGGCGTTTGACGATAGAATTTTTACAACAGCTGTGAATCTTTATCATTTCAGTATTAGTTTGCTTAAAGCAGTCGTAACGATCACTATTATAACATTGATAAGAAATAAATAAGTAAATAAGAAACGCGTGTGCTTTAAATAAATTGCAAAAATTAATAAGAAATATTTGTAATTTAAAAAAATATTACAAAAGAGTCTTTATTAAAACACTTATTTGAAAATATGAATGAAATTATTTTAATAATTTCTTTTATATTTATTTTTGTTGGATATTATTTATACAAATCAACTAAGAGGCCAGCAAATTATCCACCAGGTGAGTTTTTATGATTTTTTTTATTATAAAACAACTAAATACAAATTTGTTAATTAAAATTAATGAATTTGTTCAACTCATAAAAGGAAGTTCCGTTTCACTTCTTGATGTTAGTACTTATAGGTGCGAATGTGCTCATACACACATACATACATACTTATGTAAGTTCATATGTACATTAGGGTGGGTCAAATTGTGTGGAACCGAAAAAATTTAAAAGGGCATATCGCAATTCTTTTTCTATTAAAGAAAACCTTTTGCTCTTATTATTTTGGCTTTCGTTCATTTTTTCAATTTCTTAGAAGAAATTAATGTTTTCCGTTAATGTTGAAAGAAACTTTATTTTTAAAAGTCAAGTTTTTCCAGCGATACTTGGCAAGTAGAATGCATTTTTGAAACCAGCTACGGAGTTTTATCATCAGTATTCCTTGAACGGTAGTAGTGATTTTAGCTGTATACATCACCTTTTTAACTTACTTGTTATCCAAAAAGGTAAAGTTTTTATTTCTTTGTCATTTTTGTTTTACGGCTTATTTTTCTACTAACGACAAATGAGATAAAATTAAAGATCATGTTGCACCGTGTTGAGTGTGAGATTATATGCTTGTTATTATACCCTTCAAGTAACTGAAAAAGGGTATATAAAAGTCTGTCTTTCCGTTTGTAATTCCCCTAATATCCATTTGCGACCCCATTAAAAACATATTATTTAAGTCCTAATATATAAGAAAGTCTATTAAGCGAAGGCCGTCTGTCCATGTTATGGTTAAAATTGAATTAAATTTAATTTTTTCTCACAAACATTTTTGTGGAGTAAGCATGCTCATACAGAGGTCAAATGTAAGACCGCCCCAATTGTTTTTCTTTCCAAACATACTTACCCCCTATTTCCAGTCCCTTTAAGGGTTGCCATACAAAATTTGAAAAATTAGTGCAAAAACCCCTACAACTTCCCCGGAGCCACTCTTAGAGAAATAAAATGTATCACAGATCCCCATTATTTTTCTCTCCCAAACATATTCCTCGAACAGGTACCCCCTATACTTATCCCCTAAGGGGGTTGCCATACAAAATTTACAAAAATTATGTAAAAATGCCCATAACTTCCCCAGAGTTGGCCTAAGAGAAAAGTTTACGACCGACCCCTATTAGTTTCCCCTGCCAAACATTTTCCTAGAACATACTTACCCCTTTTCTCAATCATCTTATGGGCTCCCATACAAAGTTTGAAAAATTGTAATAAACCCCTTTCTACAGGTTCCAGGATGCCCGTGGATAAGTCAAATATAGGACTTACCCCAGTTAATTTTTCTTCCCAAACATTTGTTTGAAACATACCTACCCCCTATTTTCAGCCCCTAACAGGATTGTCATACAAAATGTCAAAAAATTAGGGTAAAAACGCCTACAACTTCCCCAGGCCCCCCATTAGTTTTTCCTCCCAAAACATATTACTAGAAGATACTTACTCCCATTACCATTACCAAAGGGGGTTGCTATACAAAATTTACAAAAATTATGTAAAAACGCCCATAACTTCCCCAGAGTTGGCCTTAGAGAAATAAAGTGTATGACCGACCCCTATTAGTTTCCCCTGCCAAACATATTCCTAAAACATACTTACCCCCTGTCTATATCGCCTAATGGAGTCTTCAGTACAAGGTTTAGGAAGTTGTAAAAAATCCCCCCTTACAGCTTCCAGGGTGCACGTAGATAGGTTATATGTGGGACAGACTCCTACTCATTTTTCCTTTCAAACATTTTCCTAGAACATACCCCCTATCTTCACCCACTAAGGGCATTGTCATACAAAATTTTAAAAAAGCTAGAGTAAAAACCCCTACTACTTCCCCTTAGTCACCCTATGAGGGTTTAAATATGACATTGAATCCTATTTAAAAGTTAGAAATATTTCATAAATATACGAAAATGGATAAAAATAAAAAGAAAGTTGGGGGTTTCGAAAGGCCAATGTGAAGGGTATATAAGATTCGGTACAGCCGAATTTAGCGCTCATACTTGTTTTTTTGCTGAACTTATTATTCTAAGACAAACTTGGGAAAACTATATAACGCAAATGTACTCCAATATTACAACTCTGTCATGCACGTTAGTGTATAATTTCATAAATTTGTAAGTTGGGATCAATACTTGGAGCCAAATAAAAAAAAATTTTAAATAGTTTTGTTAAAGAAAACGAGCGTTATGCTCAATAAGAAAACATGGCAATGTTGTTCGCTACAAAAATGTTACATTTAAAGTTTATAAAAAACCTTTCACAAACTTGAAATGTACGGATTATTGGAATATGATTGACATAAATTATAGCTCAATCGTGCTAAAACCACTAGGTGTTCTGAACATTTTTTATAAAAATCTAGAACAATATATAGAAGACACTGGTCCCTCACTGCCATATACAAGGAATGGAAAGGGCACTTTCATTTGCTGACTAGCGTTTCCAAACCAGTTTTAAAATACAATGTAAAAGGAGTTATCGCGATGACTTTAGGAAGCCGTGACAGTAAGAAAGATTTAAAAAATGAACTTTTTTAACTCAAATTAAATATCTCTTAAATTGAAAAAAACAATTAAAAACTACAAGCTTCGCCTTAAATTGAATAAAATCACAACAGTTTTTAAAATTGTTTCCCAAAAAGTCTTAAAATATACGAAAGCGCCCTCCAGCGGCAGTAAAAACTAAAATTATATATAAGTTATCAATTCTTCAAACCAAAAAACCTTAACAACTCAAATTAAATATCTCTTAAATTGAAAAAAACAATTAAAAACTACAAGCTTCGCCTTAAATTAAATAAAATCACAACAGTTTTTAAAATTGTTTCCCAAAAAGTCCTAAAATATACGAAAGCGCTTTCCAGCGACAATTAAAACTAACATTAAATATCAATTATCAATTCTTCAAATCAAAAAACTATACCATACGCGTTTTGCTGCAGCAAATACAATTTGTTATTTCTACTTTTGAATTATTTTACAAATACCTTTGTCAATGATTCTTGGAATGTCCCATAAAACAACAATCGCTAAGTGTCTTCAACACAAAAAATTTGACCCTCCTTAATGTACATTTACAAATAAGCAAAAGAGAAGTGACATATTATGTTTTAATAAAAAAAAATTCCTAGTTTTATGGCGATTTTAGTTTATTTTTATGTAAATTTTTTGTTTGATTTGATTGACATTTGACATATGTCAACTTCACTATGCCATTGTGTTTAACATGGGTAGACAGTAACTAAATAAATACAAAATGTACAAATATTTTTATGTACATTCATATGTGCATATGTTTGTTAATGTCTATAAATATATATCTTTAAACAAAATATGGCTTAAACTATTTTAAAAATCAAGTGGCTCTAGTCAACTGATTTGGAGTGTGTGTAAAAAAGGTATGCAGGCAAGCGGATTATATGAGGCTCATACTTAGTAAAATATTAAACGATTGGCGAGCAATTTTGTAGAGTTGGTTTTTTTCCAAGAAAGTTCTTTAAACCAAATTTCGTAATGATTTGTTTAAAGTATTTATAGGTTAGGTAAGATTGAACTGGCCAGTTTAAGAGCCTCACATAGAGCTTTTGAGTTCCTAAACCAGAAAATTATCCAAGAATTTCAATCCCACTAATTCAATGTAATCAATTAGGAGGTGCTTCGAAATCTAAGTATTAATGGGGAACAAAACGTTTGCCGCGCAAAGGCCTACTTCAAACATTAGGGTTAATAAAAGAACAACCTTGGTCCTATTAAAATAACTTTTTTCAAAACGTAGAAACCATTCCAAAGTTAATTGGTAGCAGGTTTGAAATCGATACCTGTAATAGTTCTTAAGACATATATAAATTATACAATTTTTCGTTTGCATGAAGGCTGCCCTTCCCCCTGCCCCTATCCAACTAATATTTTTCCAAAACGTGAAAGTCACTCTTAAGCCGCTATAGGCAAAAGTTTGGCGCTGCGGCTTTATGTTTTCTCTTAACTTACGTGACAATTAAAAAATATTAATCGCTTTTGTTTAATACTTCAAAAAGGCTGGTTGTGTTAACTTTGGAACAGGCATAGGCACCCAATACATTGGCCTTTGCAATGGTATATGTGCTGTTTAGGCTCTCTTAAGAAACGTGTTTTTATTGTTAAATTAACGCTGTTGTTAGTACAGGGTGTCTGGTAGCAGATTTATATTTTCAAACTTAAATAAAAAACCTAATAATTGACACAAAATATTATTAAGAGCATTGAACGATCGAATGGAAATGCGGATTTTATTTTTTAAAGAGTATGTCATCCAGATGTCTTTCGCCAAGTTGAACACACTGTTCAAAACAGAGCCTTGTGCTCTGCGCCACACGATGCAGTAGACTTGGTTCAATTGAGCTGATATCTCGACGAATATTTTCTTAAAAAGCACAAGAGATTAAATATTGTCATTATAAGACATCTCTTGAGATAGCCCCATTCGAAAAAAGTCCATGAGAGTTAGGTCGGGCGACCTTGGTGGCTATGGGATGTCCCCAAAGTGACGGATCAGTTTTTGGCGGAAACTTTTCCGAAGCGAATTCATTGAAGCTCTGGATGTATATGCAGTCGCCCCATTCTGTTGAAACCAAATGTGTGAATGGATGTGTACAATTGATGAGCTCGCAGGTTTGGCAAAAATAATTCCGTAATAATGCGTCGAGAATTTTAATCTTTGACATTCGTCGCCTGACCTCGAGAATTTTCCAAAAAAAAAAATGGTTCAATTATCTTACGCGTGGAAGAAGCATACCAAATAGTTATCCTGAAGCAATGCAATGGTTTTATGAGACCAGTAAAGGCAGTTTTGCTTCTTGCATGGCCGTTTAAGTGGAAATGAGCCTCGTCGCTCCAAAAAAAATGCAAAAACGCTCCAACATCGTTTTACAAAAATTTTTGCGCAAATCAAAGTAACTTTCTTTCAGTTCTTGGACGATTTGAATTTTAAAAAAAGGAACTTCAGATCCTTTTTTGAAATTAAAATAGGAAGTCCCAGTGAGGCTGCACTTTTCCGTATTCAAAGTCGCGGATTTTCACGTAAACTGCCTTCAACTAGTTTAATGTTTCTGGGAGCCCTTGAGGATCGATTGAGGATTGAGGATCGCACCGTTTATTACTTTTTGAAATAATTTTATTTAAAAATATAAATTTATCACCAGACACCCTGTATATCGAACACCATAAATTTAGTACAAGGTTTCTACGTTCAGAAGCCACAAAAATTTCTACGTACTGGAAAAAATTTTTTACTTTTTATTATATTAGAAGGAAGAACAACTGACCAAAAACTAACCCGAAGGTATGTAACCCCTAATACATTAAAAAATTATTAAAAAATTGGTCAAAGAACAGTAATAAAAATTAAAAATAAATCTCGATCCCTAGTCAACCGATCTTGCTCATATTAAATAGCGATCGTCTCAGGTATATTTCTGATAATTTGGCACCAAAATCTTTATCACTATCTCAAGGCCATAAATATATCCAATATCTCTTTGCAAATAAGATGGTTAAAATTGGTTTTCAAAATTCTTTCATACAAATACGAAATGAGCACATTTAATAAAAAAATAAATAAAAAATTATGTATTCAAATAAAGTTTAAAAAAAAACAAATATTTCTCCGATGAGTAGTTAAATTACATTATGGTTTTCATTTGCTTTTAGCTAAAGTAAAGCTTATATATTTCTCATGTCTTGTCTGACAATTTTACTTCGCTTAATTGGCACTCAGCCAGGTTATATAAGATTTTACTTTTAAAACACTAAACGTAACCATAACAATGTAAACACTACGCACACTTAGCAGTAATATATTCTTGTCCGTCAAGAGTTAAGTTTAAGCTAATTGAACACACCTTCATATTAAGAAGATATGCATACATATCGATGGCCTAATATGAAAAAGGGCCTAACTCAAATTGTTTGTTACTTTAAAAGGGTAAAACACATAATTTTCAATTAAAACAAATAAGAGCGCTATATTCGGCTGTGCCGAATCTAATATACCCTTCACAACGTGTAGGGGTTTTACCCTTGTTTGTTTACATTTTGTATGGCAACCCCCTTGGGCAGTGGAGATAGGGGGTAAGTATGTATGTTCTTTGAAAAATGTTGGTAAAGAAAAGTGAGTTAGGGTGAGTACTACATCTACCTATCCACGGGCACCCTGAAAGCTAAAGGGGCGAATTTATTACAATTTTCCGAACTTTATATGGGAGCCCCCTAAGGCGATGGAAATAGGAGGTAAGTATGCTTTAGGAATATGTTTGGAAGGGGACACTAATGGGCGTTCGTCCCACACTTTATTTCTATAAGGCCAACTTTAAAGAAGTTATGGGCGTTCTTACATCATTTTTGTAAATTTTGCATGGCATCTCCCTTAGGTGGTGCAGATAGGGGGTATGTTTTACGAATATGTTTGGAGGAGAAAGGAGCCGGTCGTACACTTTATTTCCCTAAGGCCGACTCTGGGAAAGTTTTTACATAATTTTTACAATTTTTGTATAGTAGCCTCTGGGGAAGTTATGGGCGTTTTTACGTAATTTTTGTAAATTTTGTATGACAACCCCCTTAGGTAAAGCAGATAGGGGTAAGTATGTTCTAGGAATATGTTTGGAAGAGAAAATTAATGGGGGTCTGTTATTAATATTATTACTTTAAGGGTGACTCCGGGGAAGTTTTAGGGGGTTTACCCTAATTTTTTTTAAATTTTGTATGTAAACCCTTTTAGGGGCTGGAGATAGGGGTTAAGTATGTTCCACCAAAATGTTTGGGAGGACAAAAATTAATCAGGGTCAGTCTTACATTTGACCTTTGTAGGAGCACCCTGAAAGCTGTGGGAGCGATTTAAAAAAAAGTAAAACTTTGTATGGCAACCCTGTTAGGGGGTGGTGATAGGGTGAAAGTATGTTTCACAAAAATGTTCGTAAGGGAAAATTACTGGGAGTCGGTGTTACATTGCATCCGTGTAGGGGTTGATAAGTGCTAGTACACAAGTGCCTAAGTCTACCTCCAAGTGGTATCAACCGGGCAACTTTCGGTAAGACATACCGGAAGGCTAACAGACATGGCTAAGAAGAAAACAATCTGTCTTGGGCTAAAAAGGACCAGTTTACTGGTCTTGTTCAAGGCAGGTTGTCCTTGTTGCGTTGTGCCATGTACATCACCATCAAGTGGTACAACAATACAAGGTTTAAAGGGTACCAATACCTTAACCAGGACCAGAGTCCTATCTGGTACCACGGGAATCAGTTGGCCCCATGTACTTACCAGTGCATGAACTGATTAATGGTGAGGTCTCCTTCGGGAGTTCACGTGGTGGCTGTGGTTATCCCCAAGCGGGGCAACTGTAGATCGAAAGTTGATATACTGGGGTCCGTCCTGTACGGGCCCCAGAGTGACCGTGTAAGTGGTCTTATATGAACTAAAGGTTCAACAAGAAAAAGTTTCTGGTTTTGACGGATCTACCCAGGCACATGAGCAACTGTGGAAGTAGGCTATTAGCTGAAAAGGTGTAAGTGTGTTTGGAAGTAGGTGAATAGGGAAACTGGCCACGGCTGGGGAATCTAGGATCTAAAATAAGATCCCGCCAAAGTAGTAGCAAATAAACGAGAAGGCCGGCATAGCACTTCAAAGCATGTGCGTGATTCGGTCCTGACTGGCGGTGAGAAGATTATGGAGTGTTGATGATGCTGAATACAAATGATCCTAAGTTGGAATAAATGAAATGAATGATCCTTTAAACAGAGCTGGGGGTCGCATCCGAATTGGGTGCGGCTGAGAATCATAATCTACCTTGCTTAAGGTTGGGTACTGTTTCACAAGTGTGTGGAGAGGTGTCTTGCCGGCGCGGATCTGTTTTGATAATGAAGAAGCGAGATCAAAACTAGAAACGCAAAAACCGGGTTTAGATAGCCCAACTCCTCACCAAGGGGTATGTTGGGGCTGCACGGAGTCATAGCAGAGAATTGGTACATAGGTGGGCTAGCAACCCATCATAGGGGCGTTGGTGGACGCTTTGTATTCACCAGTGTTAAGAGCACCGTGAGTTATTGCCGCCGGCAGGTACCACGTAACCTTAATCGTCTGCATCCGTGTAGGGGCAACTTCGGGGTAGTGGTTGAAGTTTTTATGTACAAATTTTAGAGAAATAAACAGGGGTAGTCGTGGTTTCTGGCCTATATCTCTGTCAGTAATCGGGCGATTTTGCTGAATTTCAATAGCAAAATTCTCCCAAGTATACCTGATGTTTTAACATCCCAAACAGGTCCAAAAAATATCAAGGGGCTTTAGAAACTTGATTTCAACAGATTAACGGACAGACGGACATCCCTAAATCAATTTACCTATTTATAAGGATCAAGAAAATAAATACTTTATGGATATTTAGGAAATTACAATCGGAACTTTTCGAGTTATTCAAGTTATTTAAAAAAATTTAGTCGATTATTCGATCAAAATTCTAAAAATGATTAATTATTAACTCGAACATAATCAAACCGCGATTAAATGGATAATCTATTGTTTACTATTTCATGGCAATTTAGAAGCAAGTATACTGAACATGCAATCACTTTTGATCAATCCGTCACCATTTAAATGACTTCTTAGTTGGAGCATCTTTATTTTTTCATTCATACCTTGACCTAGCCAAGGTAAACGTTGAATTTTAATACTCCTCTCTATGTCAATGTCAGCGACATAAATTTTCTCTGTCAAGGCAAATTGGTCCATAGATTTTATAAGGGAAAAATAAAATAAAAACTTCTAATAGTGAAAAAGGGTTTGTTGGGTTTTAAAAGGAACTCTTGAATGTTTTTTGTATTTATAGTAATTCTCAGAAGGTTAATAGAATTTATCATATAAAGGCAAAACATATTAATGAGGGTTTTCAAGAATTTGCTAGAAGTTTACTGATGATTTAAACCTACAACAAACCCTGAAAATGTAATGTAACAAGTTTCAAAATTTTAATTGCAAATTTTGTTCACTTTTAAAATTTATATAACAACTCTAAACAAATCCATGTAAATATTTTAAAATCTTATTTTCTTTTTCTTGTAGGCCCCGATTTCTTACCATGGGTTGGTAATACTATACAGTTGCGTAAAGAAGCTGGAGCTGCTGGTGGTCAACATAAAGCTTTTAAAATTTGGTCTAAGCGTTACAACTCAAATATATTGGGTCTAAAACTGGGACAAGAATTGGTGGTGGTGACTCTTTCTTATTCTCTTGTCAGGGAAATACATTTGCAGGAAGTGTTTGAAGGTAGACCTGATACATTCTTCTTGAGATTGCGCACTATGGGCACACGCAAGGGCATAACATGTACAGATGGTCAGCTATGGTCTGAACATCGTAACTTTGCTATGAGGCAGATGCGACAAATTGGCTACGGACGAACAAAAATGGAACAACATATTGAAAAGGAAACTGAAAGTCTAATACAATTCATAGAAGGGATTAAAGGTCAAGCAGTTTGGCCCGGTTCATTTTTGGCCCAAAGTGTTATTAATGTGTTATGGTCGATGACGGCAGGTAAACGTTTCGAAAGAGATGATTTAAGACTGGTAAGACTTTTGGATTTAATGAATCGCAGATCGAAAGTATTCGATATGTCAGGTGGTGTTTTGACACAATTTCCTTGGCTTAGATTTGTGAGTCCCGATAAGACTGGCTACAATTTAATAAAGCAATTAAACAATGAATTATTTAAGTTTTTTATGGAGAGTATCGATGAACACAAGACTAGTTTGAATAGCGAAAATGCCGACAATGATCTCATTTATGCTTATTTAAGTGAAATGCAACAGTCGTCTAATAAGGATAATGAAAATTCTACCTTTAATGAAACTCAACTAATCATGACAATTTTGGACTTCTTTATAGCCGGTTCACAGACCACTAGTATTACAATAGATTTGGCCTTAATGACTTTGGCCATGCGTCCCGAATTACAAAAAAATTTATACCATGAAATACAAGCGAATGTAATGAATAGAGAATTTCCGCATTTAAGTCTCAAGTCTTATTATCCCTTTATGGAGGCATTCATAATGGAAGTGCAACGATTCTATCACATAGTACCTATTACAGGACCCCGAAGAGCCTTGTGGGATACAAAATTGGATGGTTATGATATACCCAAAAATACCACTATTCTTATAGGAATATATTCTGTGCTAATGGACAGCGAACACTGGCAAGACCCCGAAAATTTTAGGCCAGAACGTTTTATAAATGCCGAAGGTAAAATATTTAAAGACGAATACTTCATGCCATTCGGCCAAGGTCGAAGACGATGTTTAGGCGATGCTTTGGCCAGAGCCTGTCTATTTTCGGTGATACTTAAAATCTGTCAAACTTTTGAATTAGTTTTAAGCGAGAAGGATGACGATAAACCTTCGCTAAATCTACTGCCAGGCATTACCTTATCGCCGAAACCGTATAAAATTAAATTTATCAAGAGGCTGTTGTAAAGGAATAACACGATAGAGTTAAAGTTTTATTTATAAAACATTTTATATATGAAATTAACATGGACAAAATTTTGAAAATTTATAAAGTATTTTTTATTTCTAAAATGTAGTTAAAGTAAGTAGTATGTTTTGCAATAAATGTGAGACTATTCCCCATATACCAACTGCTACCTATAAGATTTGTGCGTAATACGGGCATCACCATAGACAAAATTTCGCCTAAGTGCTCGGAAAAACGTAAAAATTTTGTAAAAAAGTCATGAATTTTCAAAACAGCCATTGCGTGAATCAACTCTTATTTTAAATTAATTAAAATTATTGAAACATGTATTCGACTTACATATGTATGTATGTAGTTATTTGTGTAATTTATATTTAAGTAATTTTTGTAAAATTATTGGAAGTAAAAATAAAATTTTCAAAAATTTCGACATCTGACAACAGAACTGAAGTTGAGCCGCCATACGTAATCGACCCATTTTTCAAAGTTCTAAATGGAAAAAGACTAGTTTGAGCATAAATTAGTAAAATTTGCATGTTTTTTTTATTTTCAGTTGTGACTGTTTTTGATTGAGTGTGCGATATGCAAATATTACAAAAATAGGTGTGTTCATTTACAGAAAATTATCACTTATTTTCGATAATTATTACTAGTAAGTGTTCACGTACACAAAAAATTAGCAGCTAGAGAGCCAAAAAAGAGCGTAATATGTTTAGAAACAAAAATGTTTCTGATAATTTCTGCTAGTAAAAAGTTTACTATCAGAAATTATTCAAACAGTCTTTCTGTCATTATGCTTTGAAAAAAAATTTAAGTTTTAAATTTTTATAAGTTTACAATAACAAAATACCTTTGCTTGCAAGTTTTGACTGTGAAAGTGTTCATTTACTTTTAAATATTTTTGAGAGCAATTTTGAAAATAATTCTTTTTACTCTCTCGTTGCTAGTAATTACTGGAAAGTTATTGAACACAACTAATGTTATAACATATTTTTTTTAATAATTTTTTTTATTTTTAAATCTTTACTTCAGTGAACTAAGGATAAGTGTTTAAGCCTCAAAATTATTTATTTATTATTAGTCCAGCCAGTGTCCTACTTAAATTTAGGTTCCCGAATTAAAGTTAAATAATTCCAATGGTTTCATATTAGGGCAATAGTATCCCTTGTCTTCATGTAGTAAAATGTTTCGAGAGAGCGGATTTGAATGTGTTTTTCAAGCTTATTTATATACATACTTGCCAACATAGTTTAACACATAACTCCATAATGCATACTTAGTTTTTAGGAAGTTGATAAATTAATTTCTGCATATTAGTTCAACCCAAATTATATGTTTAAAATATTTATTTTTTAATTAAAGACAGGACGATTTCGATGTTTTTTCTTCCAAATTTGAATATTTTTTTTAGAAAATAAGCTTGGCAGCTCTAGTAAGTGTTTCTTAGTTGTTTTATTTATTGTTCTACTAAAGTTATCTTGACACATTTTTTGCAAATTTTTGAACCAAACAAAAGTGAAAATGTTTGAAATTATATTTTATGTTTTTAGTACTATGTTCAGACGTAGACATTAATTGCGTAATTAGCCCATTAGCGCAATTAGGGACTCAACTGAGCTTAATTTACCATACAAGATTCTAATTCATGAATTGACTAATTAATAGTAAATTGCTTCACTTATTGAGTTAAACTCGAAGTGGTATAAAAGCATGAAAGTTTTTAATATGTATGCCATGGTGGAACAATAAGGTGACCCTGCCCCTACAACAGCAACTTCCTGGAAAAATTAAGCATATATTTTGTTACAACTAAATTCTGGATAGGTTGTCAAAAATGTTGCTATCACACATACACGCGGTATTTTTACACTACCTGAGTTATCATCTAATGGTGTTTTCCATTCTAAAAAAAATGTTACAATATGTATGTGTAATATTTTTATCAGTTTACACCCACACTAATAAAGTTGTCCATTTTTTTTGTTCCAATGGAACAGAAAAATGTCTTGATTATAATAAAAACTACACTCTGTGTTTAAAACTCGTCTGCATAAAAAAGTATTTACTTACATAACACAGTTGTAAAAAGTGGTACTTTGTTACACTGCAATATAATTGGGGGTAAGATATGTTACACTTTTGCAAGTTTTTTGTGCAACATGTTCAGAAAGGAAAACGAAAACTGTTTTCACTCTTGCATGTATTTTTAGAATGGAACATAAACCCGCTCGAATGGTAGCATTAATGTAACATTTTTGCCAGAAAGGAAAACACCATAAGGTTCACAACTGACACTCATTTGTATAGTGCAATAACTTGTTGGTTTTTATTTGTTAATATTTTTGTCTAATCTCAGTTAAAAATAGAACGTATTCTATTTTCAAACTTTTTAACGTCTGAGTTTTAACTGTAAGTTGTTAAAAGTTTCCGGATTAATTGATTGTTGTTGTACTGCCATATACTTTATTCAAGTTTAACAACTTTAATAATTAGCCGTACGAAAACAAATTCCCTAGACGTCATGTAATGCTAAAAATTAAAAAGTCACATTGTTTTTTTTTACAGTCAAAAATTTAAACTTATTTTATTAACACTCAACCCAGATGAGAACTTAGGTGGTGTAAAAATAGCTTTAATAAAAAGGAGAACATATAAATAAAAATACACACATTTTTATTAATTTATGTTTTTGTAAACACTAGAACCCGACCGAACGTGCATTTTTAAAAACAAACCTAACGCAACCTGAACTTAAAATTTTCTATTGACTTAAGTCTATTTATGCATTTTATTCAAACAAATAATAGGATTTTTTTTAACGCTTATTTTTACTGTACAAAATATAATAAAACCACAATTTAATAGGAAACAAGTAAAAGCGCTACATTGGTTGCGCCGAATCTTGTATACCCTTCACAACGTGTAGTTATGTAATAAGGCCTGTATTTATGAAGTCTAAAAGTTTTTTTATGGCTAAAAACAATTGTTTTAATTAAAGGTATTAAAGCACTGTAAATTGACTTCGCTTAAAACTAAAAACTGGATATAGCTAAAAGTAACTCAGAGGCCCGAAAAACCAAATTTTTTCATTTATTCCAAAAAGAGTAAAACTTTCCAAAAAATTTTCTATTAAAAGTAAATTAACATAATACTTCCCAAACATGTTTTTCGACGATAATTTTTTTATTTATACAGTAATGAGTCTTAAACAGGGGCAAAACAAAAATGAGGGTCGGTTGCACGCTTTATTTCTCCAAGGCCAACTATGGGGAAGTTATAGGCGTTTCTACATCACTTTTGTAAATTTTGTATGGCAACTCCCTTAGGTGATGGAGATAGGGGGTAAGTACGTTCTAGGAATATTATTTTTCTTTAATTTAATAATATAAAATTATGAAAGTATCATATTTTTATACTTTATATCATAAACACTTAAATCTGCAATTGGTAACAGTTTTAACCAAAACTGCTCTTTTTAACTATTGCTGTAATATATAAGTTAACATACTGAAAAAAAAAACAACAGTGTGCATGTGTGTGTGTATACAACCCTCAAACAGCTGTTTACGTAGGAAAAATGCGTTCAGTTTCGTTCTTTGCTTAAGCAAGCAAAACTGTGCATTCGCACAGTTACTTAAGCTGGCATAAGCTCGCATATTCCTAATATGGTTGAGCCTTAATAGGGGCCTGCGATAAATTTAATTCCTCTAAGGCCGACTCCGGGAAAGTTGCAGGGGTTTTTACCCTAATTTTGAATAGCAACCCTGTTAGGAGCTGGATATAGGGGGTATGTTCAACAAAAATGTTTGGGAGAAAAAACTAATTGGGGTCAGTTTCACATTTGACCTTTGTAGGAGCACCCTGGAAGCTGTGAAAAAATTTTAATTAAACTTTGAATGGCAACCCTGTAAGGGGCGGAGATAGGAAAAATTAATGTGAGCCGGTGTTACATTGCACCCGTGTAGAGGCAACTCCGGGGCATTTGCAGAAGTTTTTATGTAAAAATTTTAGAGAAATAAACAGAGTTAGTCGTAGTTGTTGGCTTTTATTTCTGTCAGTTATCAGGCGATTTTGCCTGAGTTTCAATAAAAAATTCTCGTAAGTACGCCTGATGTTTTGCTATCACAAACAGGTCCGAGAAATTTAAAAGGGCTTTAGAAACTTGATTTCAACAGATTAACGAACAGAAGGACATCGCTAAATCTACTTTCCTATCTTTAAGCATCAAGGAAATACAAACGGAATGACAAACTTATTAATACCCTTATTTCGAATGCGACGGGTATAAAAAATTTTTTGCATGAATGAAGTACTAAATAGTTGTGTTTTAAATATTTAGGACCCAATTGACACTTTTGTATTTTCTTGTTACTAACTAAAGTAAAATTCGGCAGAGTTCGGTTTAAGCTCCAAATCCCGAGCATGGTCCGAACACCACTTTTTATCGAGCTCCGAACCTGAACCTTCGAATTCTTTTAAGTAAATACCTTTACCGGTATACCGATACCCAAATTAAAAAGTTTTATACCGATACCGATATTACCGAAATATCGGTACCGAAATGACAAATTTTTAATACCGGCACCGGCACCGGCACCGATACCGTTATTCGTTTTGGTTGCCAACCTTGGTTTAAGGGAACTGAAAAACATTAAGTTGGCATTGCTTTTGATAACGTATCTACATACTTATGTATGTCCATATCATATACATTAAGTTAGTAGACATTCTGCTTAATTATTATTACCTATCAACACAATATAGACAATAGTTTTAAAACGGCTGTCGAAAACACATCAGCATATATTTTTACTAACCAACAATATATTTACTTCTCATAATAAAATAAGGATAAAGGATATTTTTTTATTTGTATCCTTGTCTTTGTTTTTTAACGTCGTTAAATTTAAGTTTTAATAAAATAATATAAATTAGAAAAGTTAAAACAAAAGCATTTTTTTTTTTAAATGCAGGATTATATCTTTTACATTTATTTGATATTGATTTATATAGGATACTGTCTTTATAAATCCACTAAAAGGCCACCGAATTTTCCACCAGGTAAGTAAAAACGATTTTTTAAAAAAGGTAAAATATAAATTTATACATTTAAATTCTAAAAAAAAATATAATTAATAATAATGACGTAACCATAACCGTTGCCATAAAAACCAAAACTCAATTGGTTTAAGTGGGTTTGGCGTAATGGTAAGTCACCTATAATCAAATACAGTGTTGCCCATAAGTTTTCAATGGCTATGGTTAAGTCACGTATATATGAACCCTAAGCCATTTCTTAATACATAATTTAAAGTCAATTTTGATCATTGCATTTTTTTCATTGGCTTAGCAATTGACAGCGTAATAAAAACTGGAGAAATACAAAAACAAAAAGTTCGTTTGCAGCAATTAAGATTATCGCTCGTATTTATAATGAATAAAGTAGGCCTATTAAGGGCTTATTTAACAACTTTGCCATAGACATCTGTAAAAAAAAGCGATTAATAATTTAATTTTTTTGAATATGGGGATATATGAGCCGTTTATTTTAAAAGTGGCATAAGTCACTTTAAAAAAAAAAATCGAGTTAATGGCAACACTAAATCAAATTAAACGGTATCTTTTCATATCTTTAAATATCTCGACTTTAAAAAAAGTGACTTATGACACTTTCAAAATAAACGGCTCATATAAGAAGAAAATTAGCAATATTTCCTAAAAAATGACAAACAACTTTTAGTTTTATTCAAAAGATTTGTTCTTCTAAAAGCCAGCTTAAAAGATAATTTTTGTAAGAGCTAAACATAAATTTATTGCAGCAATCGTCGGGCGATAATAATCGGGCTTGAAATATGCAATAAAAAGGCTATTGACTCAGATTGAGGTCAAAAGTAAGCAAAGTGGTAAAAAAGTAATTTTTTCACATTATTGGTACTTTTTACCATATTTTGAAACTATGACTTTAGAGCTACAAAATTAAAGGCACCTTTTTAAATTGTTTTGAGCCATTAGCTCTAGAAAGTTAAGGGATATCGAGCACGATTGCGGTCCAAAAGTTAGCAAATTAAACAAAAAGTACTTTTTGACATTTTTGCTACTTTTTTGCATTTTTTGAGTTCAGCAGTCAGTAGGTAGACCATAGTACTTTTTTAAATTTTTAATTTTTTGATTGAATGACTTTAGAAATATACAATTGAAGCTATTGGCCCAGGTTAAGGTCGAAAGTCAACAAAAAATTACTTTTTCACTTTTTGATATTTTTTTTTTAATTTTGTCGGATAATAAGTTTACAAATAAGAAAGTGATGACTATTCGCCCCCAAATTAAGTTCAAAATTCAATAAGTACTTTTTTCCATTTTTTGTACTCATGCATTTTTTGGTACTTTAGTTTCTCCATAAATAAAAAATAAGGTTATGTTGACCTCAATTAAGGTCAGAAGTCAACTAAGTGGTCAAAAAGCACTCTTTTACATTAAATTAAGTGCTATTGAAGTTGAAAGTCGTAACAATAGAAAACCATAAATTCCGAATTAAGATTTTAAGGAAAATCATGCAAGATTAATTTTTTTATCACATTTAGTACTTTGTTTTAGTTTAAATTTAAAACTTTGTGTACAAGGTAGCGGGTTAATTGCTAGAATTTAAAAAATATATAAACAGTAATGCTCATGTAGCGATTTTGAGAAATTTCTTAAACTAATCTATTTAGCAATTTATTTCAAATAAAACTTTGTCATGTATTCTTATTTAACTCTTGTATTTCGTTTAAGGCCCAAATTGTCTTCCGATTGTCGGAAATGCTATACAACTACGAAAGGAAGCTGCCCAGGCTGGTGGTGAACACAAAGTTTTTGAAAATTGGTCTAAACGTTACAATTCAAATATATTGGGTCTTAAGCTTGGACGTGAGTTGGTGGTGGTAGTTGTTTCCTATCCCCTTGTCAACAAGGCACTCTGGGAGGAAGTCTTTGAAGGTAGACCTGATACATTTTTTTTGAGATTGCGCACTTTAGGAACCCGCAAAGGCATAACATGTACCGATGGAAAGTTATGGTATGAGCATCGTAACTTTACTTTGAGACAGATGCGAAAAATTGGCTATGGGCGCACAAAAATGGAACAACATATTGAGAAGGAAACCGAAAGCTCATTGCAATTTTTAGAAGACTCTAAGGGCCAACCCATTTGGCCGGGTTCATTTTTGGGACAGAGTGTTATTAATGTTTTGTGGTCGATGGTAGTAGGTAAACATTTTAAGAAAAATGACTCACGTCTGGCAAGGCTTATGGATTTAATGCATCGTAGATCAAAAGTATTCGATATATCAGGCGGTGTGATGTCACAATTTCCTTGGTTGAGATTTGTGGCTCCTGAAAAGATTGGTTACAATTTAATAACGCGACTTAATATTGAATTACTTGATTTTTTCATGGAAAGCATCAATGAACATAAGGCCAATTTAAATAAGGATGATGTTGATAATGATCTTATATATGCCTATTTGCATGAGATTCAACAGGAATCTGAAAGAGATCATAAAAACTCCACTTTTAATGAAACTCAACTTGTTATGACGATTTTAGATTTCTTTATAGCCGGTTCTCAGATCACAAGTGTCACAATGGATCTGGCCTTAATGACTTTGGCAATGCGTCCTGAGTTACAAAAAATTCTATACGATGAAATACAGGCCAACGTAAAGAGTTCAGAATTTCCCCACTTAAGTTCAAAATCGTATTATCCCTATGTGGAGGCCTTTATTATGGAAGTGCAAAGATTTTATCATGTAGGACCAGTAGCGGGACCCCGAAGAGCTTTGTGGGATACAAAATTGGATGGTTATGATATACCCAAAAATACTACTGTTCTAATGAGTCTATATTCCGTGCTTATGGATTCCAAACACTGGCAAGATCCCAAAAACTTTAGGCCAGAACGTTTTATAGATGACGAGGGTAAAGTATTTAAGGATGAATACTTTATGCCGTTCGGCCAAGGTCGGAGACGTTGCTTGGGCGACGCTTTGGCCAGAGCTTTTCTATTTTCGCTGCTATTTAAAATCTGTCAAACTTTTGAATTAGTTTTAAGCGACAAGCAGGAGGATAAACCTTCGCTAAATCTACTACCGGGAATAATCCGATCGCCGAAACCATATAAAATTAAGTTTATTAAAAGGCAATTGTAAAGGAATAGCACAGTAGTGCTGAGGATTAATGTAAATATATTTAAGTGTAAAATACTTTTTTATATTTTTTTAAATAAAAGTAAAAGTACATATTCGCAATTATCATCCCTAATGCGAAGGTGTAATAAATTTAAATAAAAAAAACTCATGATTTATTAAGGTTGGCTGCCCATGCCGTTATTGATATCACTACCGATTAAAAAGCGTTTCAATTTGAATACTGGCATTCATACCAATACCAAAATTATTTTTTAAAGCAAAATAACGGGTGTTAAGTACCGTTTCCTCTATTACTGGTACTATTTTGGCTTCGGTAAGTTTAAAAAAATTTTTAAACTGACTTTTAACAAAACTTATTTATGTTTTCTTTGTTTTCAAATGTTAAACAATTTTTTGTAAACTAAACTTTCTTTTTTTGTAACAGCATGAATTATATTTTATTTAGTTGAATTTATTTATATTTATTCAGTTTTATATTTTCACAAAGAAAGAGTTAATTATATGTTATTTTTGTTTTATTGTTTTCAAAAGTAATTAATCGTTTATTTGTTTATATTGTTTTCAATTATTCGTATTAAAATCATTTATGTACGGGAGCCCCTAACATTGTAACAGTAATATAAAAAATACCAATGATAAATTTAATTTATTTATATCATTACTGAGAGAGATAGTTATTTATCACTTTTCTTATTCTCACAATTATCACTCTCTTTGCTATGTACTAGACGACTTTTGTGATTTAACTAAAACTAAGTAACCTAAATGCATTTATAATTTTAATCACTCCTAATGTAACTTTCAAGCAATAAACATCAATTTAAACCAAAGCGCTTGTTACATTTTTTTAACATATAAAACCAAATTAACTAAATAAATTGCTGAGACGCAGGAAGATCTTCGGACTACTGTGACAAGCAAAACTGAGGACGAACACTGGCAAATGCCTTGTTTGAACCAGTTATAATTTAATAAAAACCTAATAAATTAATAAACCAAACATCACCCCCTTTAATAAAGTGAAACCACTTTATTACAACTGGCGCCCAACGTAAAATTTTCAGTAATATACTGAACTTAATTTTGATAAAAGTGCAAAAAAAAAATTGAAGAAGACTACCGTTGAACTAGAAGCTGCGTTGGTGTTGTTGTTGGTCATCGATATTCGACTGGTAATCTACCTGCAGTATTGTTGTTGTTGTTCTTCAATTTTGGTTTGATTTCGATCGATTGTTTTATTGCTTTATAACTGTAATTATTTTAATGTATATGCGTTTTTATTGCAATTGGGTTAACTTTTAGTTGCATGAAACATAGTTTGCATAGTTAAGCCCATATTTTATGAAAAATATTTTTGGTTGAAGCATTAGGAAAACATCACAAATTAATAAAAGAGTTAACAGGGTTTTCAGAACATTAAAAAAAAAGGAAATGCCAAGATTAACTATGAATTCCCAAAGTGCTGAAATTCAGAATTCTACTGTTGTGCCAACACCTGTTGTTCCTACAAATGTTGCTGTAAGTAGACACAGTAGTAATGTAAATAGTAAGCAATCCTGCCCTGCTTCAAGTGGAAGTAGCACAGCACAAAGTTCAAATGTTAATGCTCCGGTAAATATCAATTTGACAGAACGCCAATTTTCTGACCTCTTAGGTTCCCTACAAGTTCGTCAAGATATAAGAGCAACATTTAGCACCTGTAGTGCCCGTTTCAATGGTGGCCGTAATACATCAAAAGTGGAAGATTTTATAGCCACAATATTGGTTTTTAAAGAGGCTGAACATGTTTCAGATTCAATGGCTCTTATAAGTTTACCGTTATTGCTTGAGGGCTATGCATCGTCATGGTGGCAAGGCGTTAAACATGAAGCTAACAGTTTTGCGGAAGCTGTAGAACTTTTGCGCAGCGCATTCGCACCTCCTAAACCAGATTGGAGAATATATGCCGAAATTTTCCAAGACAAGCAAAAATCGTTTGAGGCCACAGATAGTTTTGTCTGCCGAAAAAGACGTTTATTTGCACAACTTAAAGAAAGACTCCCAGAGAGCACAAAGATTAATATGATATTTTCATTAATCAATATTCAGATTCGCGAAAAAATTTCTCGAGAAAGTATTGAAACTTTCCAGGATTTACTTTCAAAAGCTCGTGATATCGAACAACTAAATAATGAAAATAACCATCAATTCATTAAAAAGTCGTTTGAAGCAAAAGACGGTGTTCAGGTAAAGTGTTCATTCTGTAGAAAGAAGAATCATACGGCTGACGTCTGCTATAAACGCTTAGAAATGGAGAAAAAGAAAAAGCCAGAAGAAACAAAGTTAAACTGTTATGGTTGTGGAGCAGTAGGTTTCTATAGATCAAATTGTCCTACATGTAACTACAAAACGGTGTTAGAAAGCCCTAAAGAAATGGATTTTCATAGCATTCAAACAAATATTATCGGCCGTAATGTGCCTACAGTAGAAATAAATGTAAATGGTCTAAAAGGTGAGGCTTATTTGGATACTGCTGCCAGAACTAGTATAGCTGGTTATTTTTTGTATAAAAAACTTGTAGAAAAACAAGTAAAATTCCAGTCAGTCTTTGCGGAGATAACTCTAGCTGACGGGATATCTCGAAAAGAGAACGTGTACTCAACCATTGTCGATATAATAATCGGAAAACGCTTAAAGCGTATTCGTTTTATTTGCCTACCAAAGGCTAAAGATAACAGAACCTTACTCGGCATTGACTTTTTAGAGCAAGCTGGTATTGTAATGGATCTAGCCCAAAGAACCTGGCATTTCAAAGATGAGCCAAATAAAGTTTTTGAATTTAAAAGCAAACCATCCAAAGTCAAAAACATTAACGTTAACCAAACTAATGTTAAAGATGACAATTTAAGTTTATCAAAAGCTGGTCATGTCAATAATTTTTTGTCTTGGTTTGAATCGAACAACAAAAATGATTCACAAAATATCCTTACTCTGAAATCAATTTACTCACCTCAGAAGGATTACTCACCGGGAGGAATTTTAAAGATTTTTGAAGATTCGTTACCTCAAAATTTCGAAATGCCAAAAGAGAAGGATATCGCTTTATTTCCTCCTTTAAAGAAAAAGAAAATAAGTGAGGACTCTCCTACGACAAAAGCATTTGAACTTAACGCAATCGATTTTAATATTTGCGAATATGATAACTTGAACGAAATGCAAAAGAATAATTTAATAAAACTTTTAAAGTCCTACCAGGATATTTTTGAAAATGTTTCCTCAGCTATAAAAGGAGTTAAACACAAAATTGATACTGGAAATCATACACCCATAACTAATCCGCCCTACAGAATTTCACCTGCTATGAAAGAAAAATTAAAACTAGAACTAGAAGATATGCTTAGAAAAGGAATAATAGAAGAAAAAGAATCTCCTTGGGCATTTCCTGTCGTCTTAATACCAAAAAAAGATAACTCTATACGTCTTTGCGTAGACTATCGAAAACTGAATTCTATAACAGTCACCGATACGTACCCTTTACCTAGAATGGAAGATCTTTTGCATGCTGCTAAAACTACGCCTTATATGTCAACAATTGATCTAAAATCAGGATATTGGCAAATAGAGATTAATGAAGAAGATAAGCTAAAAACAGCATTCACAACTCCTTTTGGAATATATATCTTCAACAGAATGCCGTTTGGGCTTAAAAACGCTCCAGCCACCTTTCAAAGAGTAATCGATAAAATCAAATTTAGTCTTCCAAAAGTTTTAATTTTAGCGTATATAGACGACATTATTATATGTTCAAAAGATTTTAATAGCCACCTTAATGATCTCAATGCTACTCTTAACAAACTAAAATCAATTGGCTTTAATTTAAACAAAGATAAATGTTATTTCTGCAGACCTGAGGTAAAATATTTGGGTCATGTTTTAACAAAAGATGGTATTCAAATTGATCCCGAAAAGACCTCAGCTATCCTAAAAAGGCCTGCTCCACAAAATATTAAACAACTAATGTCATTTCTACAAACTTGTTCTTGGTTTAGAAGATTTATACCAAATTTTGCGCAAATAGCAAAACCTCTTTCAGATTTGACAAAAAAGAAAGCAATATGGAAATGGGCTGAAAATGAACAAAATGCGTTTTTAAAACTTAAAGAGAAGCTAACAACTTCGCCCATTCTGCAACAAGTTCAAGAAAATGTACCATTTTTATTAAGAACCGATGCAAGCAATTATGCTATCGGAGCTGTACTATTGCAGGGGGAGGAAAAAAACGAACATCCTATAGAATATGCCAGCCGACTTCTGATCCAAGCAGAAAGGAATTATTCTACCACTGAACGAGAGGCGTTAGCAGTTGTATGGGCTATTCAGAAATTTAGAGGATATATTGAAGGCTCCAAAGTTACGGTTTTTACAGATCACCAACCACTAAAATGGCTATTTTCATTAAAATCTCCGACCGGAAGATTAGCAAGATGGTCACTTTTATTACAGAGCTACAACTTAACATTCAATTATACTCCTGGAAAACAGAATTTGGTTGCTGATATGCTTTCGCGCCCACCATGCAATAACGAGCTATGTACTTTATCCTGTGATTGCAATGCAATTGAAATCGATTTTCCGCGAGAAGGCTTAAAAGAATTTCGTGAAGCTCAAATAGAAGACGCCGAATTGAAAAATATTATCTCCTCTTTCGAAAACAACGACGAAAACGTTACGAGACATACAAATCGTGGTTATATTATGATTGAAGGAATACTATATAAATATAACTCCGATCAAGATGCAGAAAATGGTCAACTGGTTATACCTAAATCACACCGGCAATATATTTTAACAAAATATCATAATGACCCAATGTCTGGACATTATGGTATAGATAAAACTACGAGTCGTATAACACCACTATTTTATTGGTCTGGCATGAGAAATGATATTTCAAATTATGTTAAATCATGTGAAGAATGTAAAAAATACAAGCCAACTAATATGAAACCCTGTGGATTATTGCAAACACTAAGCAGCAACAAAAGATTTGAAATTGTTGCAGTAGATCTTTTTGGTCCTTTGCCTAAAACAAAAGATGGATATCAATGGATCCTTATAGTAGAAGATGTTTGTAGTAGATGGGTAGAACTTTTTGCATTAAAGGAAGCTACTGCCGAAAATTGTGCCTTAATATTTCTTAATGAAGTCATTTTAAGATATGGTGTGCCTAGAAGGTTACACACAGATAATGGTACACAATTTATTTCTGCTCTAATGCAAAAGCTTACGTTTTGTTTGGGGATAAAACAATCTTTTACACCAATATATCATCCACAAGCTAATCCGGTGGAAAGAAAGAATCGCGATTTAAAAACCCAACTCTCAATTTGTGTCGGTAAGGATCACACTAGATGGAACGTAATGCTGCCAACAATAAGATTTTCTATGAACACAGCAATATGTGGTAGTACCGGTTACTCTGCTGCTTTTCTTACTTTTGGTCGCGAATTAAGAACTCCCACGGAAGTAAACTATGACCTAAAAGCAATTATAAAAGCAGAAAATTTTATTCCGCAAATAACCCCTTATTTGTTGAAAATTGCTGATACATTAGAAATTGCTAATGAAGCTCAATACAAAATGCAGGACCGAAACAAAGCTGTCACAGATATGAAAAGAAAATCTTCAAGCAACATACAAATCGGAGATAAGGTGCTAGTAGCAACGCATATACTAAGCAAAGCAAAAGACAACATTACTTCGAAATTTACTCCTCGTAGAGATGGTCCATATATTGTTATTGGAGCCAAAGGTTCATCATGTTTTACCATTGCTGCACTTAATGCGCCAAACTCACCACTTGCAACTGTACACATTTCGGACCTATCATTATATGAAGGCAGTTCTGAAATTCCAATATATCCAATTAGAAAACGAGGCCGTCCAAGCAATGAGTCAAGCAATAGCCAAAAACAAAACAGCAGCAAGCAACTAAACAACAGCCAACAACAAAACAACAACAGCCAACAACAAAACAACAACCAAAATCAGCGTAACGACAAAGAAGTTAACAATCAACAACAAAATAACAACAATCCACAAAATGACAACGATGAAGCTAACAACCAACAATCAAATAACAATCAACTACATTTTACTCAAAAAGAAGACAATAATAAGCTAATCAACAGTTCAACTTTAAATACTTGTAATAATGCTAAGATAATAAATGAGCGAAGCAACAATAAACCTACCAAAGTGCTAAGAAGATCTTTGCGGCTGAAGAAGAACTCATAACTTAAGAATTCTGGTCGCATCATCGGGACGATTAATGCACCATAGGGGGAGGTTGTAACAGCATGAATTATATTTTATTTAGTTGAATTTATTTATATTTATTCAGTTTTATATTTTCACAAAGAAAGAGTTAATTATATGTTATTTTTGTTTTATTGTTTTCAAAAGTAATTAATCGTTTATTTGTTTATATTGTTTTCAATTATTCGTATTAAAATCATTTATGTACGGGAGCCCCTAACATTGTAACAGTAATATAAAATATACCAATGATAAATTTAATTTATTTATATCATTACTGAGAGAGATAGTTATTTATCACTTTTCTTATTCTCACAATTATCACTCTCTTTGCTATGTACTAGACGACTTTTGTGATTTAACTAAAACTAAGTAACCTAAATGCATTTATAATTTTAATCACTCCTAATGTAACTTTCAAGCAATAAACATCAATTTAAACCAAAGCGCTTGTTACATTTTTTTAACATATAAAACCAAATTAACTAAATAAATTGCTGAGACGCAGGAAGATCTTCGGACTACTGTGACAAGCAAAACTGAGGACGAACACTGGCAAATGCCTTGTTTGAACCAGTTATAATTTAATAAAAACCTAATAAATTAATAAACCAAACATCACCCCCTTTAATAAAGTGAAACCACTTTATTACATTTTAAATTTGCTTTTTTTAAGTTTTGTTCTCATTTTAAAATCTGTAGCTGGTTTCAAAAACGGCTTCTACTCAGCTGGTTAGGGGTAGAACTTGCTCTTTCGTATAAAATTTCCTTCAATTAAAAAGTTGATTCAAAAATTATTATTTTCTTCTGAACATTCCAAAAGAAGGTAAATAAACCATTTACTTGGGTTTTTGTTGGTTCTATTGGGCCTTCGTTGGACTCAACGTTGGGAATAATGTGGCCATCAGTGGTCATAATACAATATAATACAATTTTCTTCTTTCAAAAAAAAAAAAAATATTTGGATCAGAGCACGGTAATGGTATCCCCTTCCCATTAAAACGGAACAACTTTAAAAGTTTTCGTAACGCCAATTAACAAAAATTAAGTAAATTTCAGTTCGTTTTTTACACGCACTTCCTTGCTTTCTTACTTACTTAGGTCGGTTTTACAGAACGTTTGTTCCGTTAGCCGAACGTAGAAACGATTTCAAAGCGCTTCGATTTTCTGCTCTTCTTCTCCAGTTTTCGAGATGTTTGGATCCACCATCCTTATATCCAAGTTTCGGCCTTCTTCTGCGTAATGCGTCACAAGATTCGAATGACTTCCTAGATGAAGCATCTTCATTAATTTTCACCACATAACCTCGCCAAGGTAGACTTTGAAATTTGATACGCATAACTATGTCAATGTCGGCAAACAGCTTATGCAGCTCATGGTTCATGCCACACCGATATTCCCCACAACGCAAATTGGTCCATAAATTTTCCGAAGAATATTTCTTTCGAACACTCCAAGCACTGCTTTTGCCAGAACCCATGCTTCAGAGCCACAAGATGGGCCAAAAGAAATCATCCCATGTTGCTTGGCTCTCATTTTTTTCTAAATAAAAACTTCGATTCTGTTTTTTGATTATGTTCATTTGAACCTTTGGGATTTTATTGGTCAAGTCGAAAAGATGATATCGGCTTAATGGGCGCCGTCGCAATTTATTTCTATACGGGCTCGTTTTATGGCATTTTCATCACTTCGCAAGTACTTCGGGCGACGAATTCTCGCACTCGTGACGAATGTTGTCCTTGAGGGCTTTCAGGTTCTCGGGCTTGATCACGTAAACACGAAACTTTAAAGAACGTTTGCAACGGTTGAATCGGGCGATCTTGCGGGTCAATGTAAATTTCCAAAACGAAAGATGAGGCGACGCCGCCTTCAGATTATCGGTTCTGCCTCGCGCAGTGTGTGCCGTTGCCCCGTCCTGTTGGAACCACATGTTCTTCAGTCCTAATTCGTTCAATTGTGGCAGAAAAAACTCGGCTAACATGGCCCTATAGCGCGCACTGTCCACTGTTGTCGTTTGACCAGCGCTGTCCTCGAAAAAAATGCCCCGATGACTCCTCCAGCGTGAACAGCGCACCCTGCCAGTCTTTTTGAGCGGATGTAATGGCTCCTCGTGCATCACTCGTGGATTTTGGGTGCCCCAGAAGCGATAATTTTGCTTGTTCATGTACCCGCTGAGGTAGAAATGAGCCTCATCGCTCATTATGATTTTGGTCGAAATATCGTTCACTTCAACCTAGAGATTGAGGCCGGCTTGGGCGTAGGCGATCGACAGGCAGCAGCTGAGGCACGGACCGGACTTTGTACAGAAATTGCGCAGATTTTTGGCTAAAATTCGCTTTAAGGACGACCATACGACATTGGCCGCCATTTTCAAAAATAAGAGCATCTTCCAATAGAGTAGTTTATTTTGACCCACCTTGTATGTATAATAGAAACACCATGTAAAAGGTTTAAGGCCGAAAGTTTTAACAGTTTTCGACATATTTCGTATTCTAATTTTATTAAAAATTGTTTTATTATTTGAGGACTAGTGCTCCCCCTGCTCCTTCCCAACTAATTTTTGTTCCATACTGGAACTACTTTGCAGCAGTTTTTAGATCTATAGCTGTTATAGTTATATAGAGATACATACATATATGCACGGATTTTGTCCTGAAAAATTGCTTATTTTGGGTTTTTGCTTATAGCTTGGTCCGAAGTGCACTTATTTTGCTAATTTTAAAACAGACGAGCATGGCTATATCTTCTTCCCTAGCTATGGGAATCCAGAATATATATACTTTATAGGGTTACAAGTGAATATTGTAAAAATTACAAACGAAATAACAAACTAATGTATACCTATATCACCATGTGAAGGGTATGAAAAATTGATAAGAAAAACTTGCAAGTGCATACGTTTCTAATGGTCTTTTGGAATAAAAAAAATCAAGAAAAGTTTGATAAAAGATTAGCATAATATAAGGTTTTATATAACTGTTAAACAATGGTGCCAACTTTTCTAAACAAAAAGCGTGTTTTTTATTTTTCGAGCGAAAAATTCAACAGGAAGTAAACAAGAATAATTGTGGTTTTTTTTTTATAAAATTAAAAAAAAGGAAGCAAACTGCAATAGGTTAAACCTTCATATTAAGTTCCAGTATACATATGTAAAAAATGTTTGCAGAATAGGGTGGTTTTCAAAGGTGGGACTTATTAGATCGGTCTATAATTTATAATCTAAAAATTTTAGTTGGTGGCATATAATTCTAAACATATTGTCATTTTCAGCTGGAGGTCTAATAAATAAAATTAAATTCAAAAGAAAATTTGAAGATCTAATAGGAAAAATAACTTGCAAAATAAGCAGACATATTTTTTCTATCCTTGTTACTTTAAATGGTATTTTTTCTTTAGTAGTTTTCTATTATGAAATGAAAAATAAAGAACAGCTATTTTTTTTTATTTTTTATTATATTCTAATGTCGCGTTCCTTTCCATTAAACACTATTTCTTATCAATAAGCCGCAATCGTTGTAACCAGGTGACTGAAAATATTAATATAAACAAACAATTTTGTGTATTCAACTAAAATAAAAATTATTTTGTAAAATGACAACATTAAATATATATATTTTTTTACGCAAGTGTGTCACGTTCTCTTCTTAAAGTGTAATTTTGAAGTAATTATGTTGGTTGAATTTGTTTTCAAAACAATTAAATAGAATTATTTTGCAGCCACAAAGTACTTTTGATGATATTTGAGTGGCCAATAAAAGAAAACTTTAGGTATAACAAAAAACAATTTTTAGGTGATGGATTTGTTGTTCAAATGCATGCAACAGCAAGTAGCTAGAATTCACCATTTTTTATTTGTGTCAGTAAAATAAAATAGATGTCATAATCATAAACGGAAAATGTAAGGGGAATAAATGTTTTAGGCATCAAAAAATTACATTAGCTCTCCTCTGATTAACAATAAAACTTAAAAGCACAAAACAGCGTTACCAATATTTGATAATGATGACTTACATACTAACTTATCCTTAGACTATGGCAGGCATCTATCTAACACATATGTACATAAATATATAAATAAAAATATTTAAAATTTAATAATACGTATTAAATCCCATTTTAAAATAAAAAGATTTTAAAGTAATATTGATTCCACTAGGGTGGACAATTTTGTCACGTTGCAAATGTCGCGTTCCCTATCATACTTAAACTAATAAAAATTAAACGAATTGAAATATTTTAACCTAACATCTTTTTTTAAGAAGCAAATATACTTTTTTTTAAACTCAAAATAAAATCTCTAAGAAAATATATCCCAAATCGCAGATTATTTCAATTCTCCAGCGGCAGTCGAAAGCAACTTCCATTAGTTGTCGCGTGCGCGTTCGCATTTTAATTGTTCGTATATAAGAAAAAAATTGTAAAAAAATAAATGTTTTGCGTTTTATATATGTAATGCTTTTAAAACACTTTAAACTTAATATTAAAAAAACAAGTTTTTTTTATTTCCGTATGCATATGTAAATCTTTTCACTTTAAAGACGTACGAATGTAGGGGTTTTTCATATCGGAAATGCGTATATGAAAAATTTTCATTCATGTTAGTTATGTCTCAAAATAATGTTCCCAGAGGGGGATTTGTATGAGAACTATGTAAAGAAATAGGACTGTTATAGAAATATTTCGTCTGACTGTTGAAGGTGTCGTCAGGTCCTACACACATGTGGGAAAGTTGAGGTTAATAGATTTATATCAGGGAGGACATTTGTATGGAAGCTATGTGCAGAAATAAGCCGATAATTACAAATTTTAAAAAGGATTTGGTCTCTACACTAAAATCCTTATTTGTGAAAGGTTTGTTAAAAAAAACGCCTGAATTTTAGTTACAAGAATACATGGACACACAGTCAGACGGATTAGTGTTTGTTTTAAGTATGTGTTTGGCACTAAAACTAAAAATTAAATGATTTAAGGAATTGAAAATCACAAAGTTGATATCGTTTCTGATAACATATCTACATAATTATATCACCCTAATATATTAATTTATATAAATTAGTAAATATTCTGCTAAATGCAAGCATTTAATTTAAAAATTAAAATATTATTTGGCAAATCAATGTGAAAATTTTAGTTTTAAAAAGGTTGTCGAAAAGAAATAACCATTTAAATTCTTTAAAGGAAATAAGGATAAAGGATTTTTTATTATTTTTTTCTTGCCTTTGTCCTTAATGAATCGACGATTTTTAAAATAAGTAAAACATTAAAAAAGAAAGAATAAAATAAATAAATTTGGCATTAGCAATGCAGGATTATATATTTTATATTTGTTTAATATTGGCTTATATAGGATACTATCTATATAAATCCACCAAAAGGCCCCGAAATTTTCCACCAGGTGAGTAAAACCAATAAAACATTTCAAAGGCATTTGTTTAAATGGGCATTTCCAGCGGGAGGTCAACCGATATCCAAATGTTATTTATTAGGAAAGAGATTATTTTTTCAAACGTTATAATTAAAAAGTGTTTAAATTTTGATAAAATTATAGATTCAAATAAATAAAATTATAGACTCAAATCTTTTGCAAACTGGCCATACATATTTTCGTAACTCTTAGTAGTATTTTCTTTTTAGTAATCATTTATTGAATATTTATTTTATTTTTGAATTTATTTTATTGAATTTTTCTTTCAACCACAAATTGACGCAACTAAATAAGAAATAAAAAAAAGAAAAAGAATTGAGGGGTAAATTTTTAAAATTTTTGTGCTTATATTTTGATGTCACGTTCCTCTCCATAAAATACCGTTCCTTTTCAATTCGCCACTATATTTGTAATCAGATGGCTAAAAATATTAATATAAACAAAAAATTTTGTGTTTTTAACTAAAACAAAAATTATTTTGTCATTTTATTACATTTAATATATTATTTTTCTTGCGAAAGTTTGTCGCGTTCTCTATTTTAATTGTAATTTTAAAGTTATTTATTAGTTAGGTTCCGTTAAAAAAATATTTAATATACATATTTTTAAGTTCATGTAAAGAAAGTGCTTCCGATGGAGTTGGAGTCTTTAATAAAAGAAAATTTTAGGTATAACAAACTAATTTTTAAGTCATAACTTTACTTTGTTCAAATGCGTGCAGAAGTAAGTAGCTAGAGCTTGATATAATAAAAGAGATATCGTTAATCATTAACGACAAAATTAAAGGGAAATGAAATGTTTAAAGCAATCAAACATTACATTTAATCTTAAATAATTAACATTTGGAAACGGAAATTAAAAGCACCTACAACGTCGTAGTAAACACTTGATACAATACTAGATTCCCCTTTTACTATGGCAGATGCCTAAAATACACATTAATATGTAAATAAAAATTAATTATATATACCACATGCACCGCTGAGATAAAAAAAAAGTTAAAAGGAATGTTAATTCTACTAGTATGGACAACTTTGTCACGTTAGAAATGTCGCGTGCCCTATCAAACTTAAACTTTTCAAAATAAAAGGAATTGAAATTGAAAATTTATATCTCTTTTAAGAAAGTGGAACAACTCTTTTTTTAAAAATATGTAAACCAATTTGGAGATTATTGCATTTTTCTAGACCGTTGATAGGCATTATGCAACGCCGAGCAAATTCAACCTTTTATCCTAACATGTACACGACCACACGTATACAAAGCTTTGAAATTTTAATCAGTCTCAAATGAGCTTTTAAACAAGGTGGTGATTATTGCTTGTTTGTTGAATAACACTAACAGCAATATAAAATTAATATTATCTGAACATTGCCTGAAACTGCACATATACAAAAACAAATGTAATAGTATTAGTTGCCTATCACTGTTCTAGATGCAGCATTTATTACATTTGTTTTTGTATTTGTGCAGTTTCAGATAATGTTCAGATAATATTATTTCATATCTGATTAAAATTTATAATGCTTTGTATACCTGTGATCGTGTACAACTGAAGATAAAAGAAGGAATTTGCGCGGCGTGGCAGAATGCCTACCAGTGGCCTAAAGTAAGTTCCATTTTTTGTCACGTCGACATAATAGTTGCCTGTATATTAGGAAAAGAAATACAAAATATTTGTTAAGCATTTTATATATTGCTACAAAGGCGCTTTTAAATTAAATCAAAAAATAAATTTTTCGGCGTTCCTCACCCTGGAAATGCTCTTATGTGTTTTTCCTTAAAACCATATAATTGAGAGCCTGAAAACTATAGGGGAAAAATGAAAATATGTATATATTAGATACTTAAGGTCAGTCTGAACGTTTTTGTCAAAAAATGAAATTTAGCTAAAATTAAAAATAAAGTGACCTTGAACTTTTTTCCATTATTATAACTTTCTTAAAAAAAGTTAAAAAAATTTTTATTATTTTTCCAAACCATATTTGTATTTCAGAATTTTTCATTTGAAATTCAAATAGAAATTTCTGAAATACAAATGGAAAATTCTGAAATACAATTAGAAAATTCTGAAATACAAATGGAAAATTCTGAAATACAATTAGAAAATTCTGAAATACAAATAGAAAATTCTGAAATTGAATTAGAAATTTCTGAAATTGAATTAGAAACTTCTGAAATTGAATTAGAAATTTCTGAAATTGAATTAGAAATTTCTGAAATTGAATTAGAAATTTCTGAAATTGAATTAGAAATTTCTGAAATACAATTAGAAAGTTCTGAAATACAATTGGAAATGGTGTAGTATCGATCAGTAAAAACTTGATTTTTCAATAAAAATTTATATAAAAAACTTACTCCAATAGAATGAGATAAAAATATATCAATTTTTTTCATTTGCAAAATAAACGTTTAATAAAATTTGGACTTGAGCCTAAAATAATAATAAAAATTTCCGTAAGTTATTCTCACAAAAATTAATTAGTTAATTAAATAAAACATATTTTTAAAGTCAATATTATTTAATTAAAACTTTTATTAAAATCGACTGTTGTTTGATATGTATTATTTTCCAATTTTTGTATTTCGTTTAAGGCCCAGATTTCGTACCATTTGTCGGGAATGCTGTACAACTACGACAGGAAGCTGCATCTGCCGGTGGTGAACATAAGGCTTTTGAAAATTGGTCCAAACGTTACAATTCAAATATTTTGGGCCTTAAACTGGGACGTGAATTGGTGGTGGTAACAAGATGTTATCCTCTTGTTAGTAATGTGCTTTCGCAGGAAGTTTTTGAAGGTAGACCTGATACATTTTTTACGAGATTGCGCACTATGGGAACACGTAAAGGCATAACATGTACCGATGGACGGTTATGGTATGAACATCGTAATTTTAGTATGAAACAAATGCGGAAAATTGGCTATGGGCGCACAAAAATGGAACAACACATTGAGAAGGAAATTGAAAGTTTATTAGAATTCATAGAAGACTTTAAGGGTCAAACGGTTTGGCCCGGCTCATTTTTGGGGCACAGTGTTATTAATGTTTTATGGTCGATGGTAGCAGGTAAACACTTTCACAGAAATGACTTACGTCTGGCAAGGCGTATTCGATATATCAGGCGGTGTGATGTCACAATTTCCTTGGCTAAGATTTGTAGCTCCCGAAAAGACCGGCTACAATTTGATAAAGCAATTAAATAATGAATTATATGATTTTTTTATGGAAAGCATAAATGAACACAAGACCAATTTAAGTAAGGAAGATGTCGATAATGATCTAATATATGCTTATTTACATGAGATTCAACAGGAATCTGAAAAAAATAATGAAAGTTCCACTTTTAATGAAACTCAACTTGTAATGACGATTTTAGATTTTTTTATAGCCGGTTCCCAGATCAGTAGTGCCACAATGGATCTAGCTTTAATGACTTTGGCTATGCGCCCTGAGTTACAAAAAATTGTTTATGATGAAATACAGGCCAACGCAAAGAGTTTAGAATTCCCCCATTTAAGTTCAAAGTCTTGTTATCCTTTTTTGGAGGCCTTTTTAATGGAAGTGCACAGATTTTATAGTCTTTCACCTATGGGAGGACCCCGAAGAGCTTTGTGGGATACAAAATTGGATGGTTATTATATACCAAAAAATACTACTATTCTTGTAGATTTATATTCCGTGCTTATGGATTCCGAACACTGGCAAGACCCCAAAATCTTTAGACCAGAACGTTTCATAGATGCCGATGGTAAAACATTTAAAAACGAATACTTTATGCCGTTCGGTCAAGGTCGAAGACGTTGTTTGGGCGATACTTTTGCCAGAGCTTTTCTATTTTCGGTTCTACTTAAAATTTGTCAAACTTTTGAATTGGTTTTAAGCGACAAGGAAGAGGATAAACCTTCGTTAGATCTATTGCCGGGCATAACTTTGTCGCCAAAACTATATAAAATTAAGTTTATCAAAAGAATGTTGTAAAAGAATAGCACAGTGGAGCTTAAATGTTCATTTACATTTGATACGAATGCATGTGTTGACCATAAAAGCCCATATTCATAATATTGAATCTAAAATAATTATTATTAATTTGGGTGATGATTTTTAAAATTTATTTAGTTATTTTTAAATGTTTTTTTTTAAATTAATTTTTTTAACTTCAGTATAATACGATTTGAAATAAAAGGGAGAGTATTTTAACCTGCTGTGTAGTTAAATATTAAATAAGATTTAGCCGTACACCAACACGTAAGTAGGTATACAAGGCGAATTCATAGAGAAAGTTGTCTCGACAGATCAGCTGACTATTTTTTTGCTCGTGCAATTTTCCTCACAATGTGTCAAAAGTTTGCCTATGTGCTTCTTCTTGATTTAAAAAAAAATACGCGTCGGTTAGATTATTAAACTAAAAATTTAAAAAAGTGTTCTTAATTAACAAATAGTAAAACCAAATGATGCGTCCTTGTGCTTTGTGCAAAAAAACACTGTAAAATTATTTTAATTCACGCTTTTCTTCTGCAAATAATTTGTGTTTTTTTTTAATGATGCCATATTTGTATTTGACATTTTAGGTACGAGTTTTTCGCCTGCGTCCACCTTGTTGTATGAATTCGCCTTGGTAGGTATATTTTAATTTAACCAAATAGCCCACTATTGAATTGTTATGTTATCAGTGTTGCCCATTTGTTGTGTAAAATTGTTGGATAATTTTTAGATAAAAAAAAGTTTAACATATCATCGCAATATATCATACCACACATCTGTGAAATAAGTTTTTGAATTGTCTTGAGGAGCTCAGTTAAGGAATTTAAACATAAATAAGCATAGTGTATCAAAGGGCATAGTTAATTTTGATACAAATAAACTCTAAAATAATCTAGACCAAAAGAGTTATTTGCCAAGAACTTTTAAATTTGCTGGCGAGCCCCTATTCCTTAATTTTTAATTTGAGATGGTGCACCATTCACTTTCCAATGTTTCCTTGAACATAATTTTTTCATTACAAATTCTAAAACAACTATTAGTTACAGTCCCTGCTTTTTTCTTGAAACTTTTTTTAAAGGCCTTTATTGAGCTTAATTTACCATACAAGTTTTTAATTAATAAATTGAGCAATTAGTAGTAAATTGCTTCACAACATGAGTTAAATTCGAAGTGCAACCCTGCTGATTTAAAAAAAAACTGTGTTTAGTTAGTATACAAGTTTGAAAGCATGTATGTCATGGTGGAATAATAAGGTGACCTCATCCCTACAACAGCAACTTCCTGTAAAAATTTAGCATTTCTTTTTTTGAAGCAAAATTCTGACTAGGTTGTCGAAAATGTTGCTATTACGCATACACACGTATATACAACCATAATATGACATAAAAAATTTGCCAATCTAAGCTAAAAAACATATGGCGTAAATACAAGTCAGCTGATCAGTTGCTCCTCCTACCTTGTTCAATGTACCTTGAAAATGAAAATAATATTTTTTTGTCGCTGTCATATGCTTATTAAATAAACCCTAATTAATTATTTGTGAACAGAAAACTTTACTTTAAATTGTCTCAAATTATAATTTATGTTTGAACATGGTATTAGGCTGAGTAAGAGAAAAGCTTACTTATGTGATTTTAAAAGGAGAAACGTTACTGACTGATACTAAGCCAGCAGACATTGAAATTAAGACCGCGAATACTTGTTCGATGTATAGACCCGTCTAGAATTGATTTTTCAAAATTTTCCAAATGGAAAATATCAATAACTATCTAAATGACCAAATATCTTCTCTTTAACTACTTATTTATTAAAGAAACAACATTTTAAAGCACATGAAACGTGTCTGGTACTTTTTTGAAATTGTGGTACTTTTTAGGTACTTTTTTATTACTTCTAAGCCCATACATACAGAAACATAATTCTAATAGCTCTTTGGTTTCTACAATTCGAAAACTAAAAGGATAAATTTCGTACCCATTTTTGGTACTTTTTGAAAACAAAATACTTTTTTTAATTTTGAGGCAATTTATGAAAAGGTTTACTTTATTTATTTCAGAAAACAAATGGGTTGATAAAAATAAGACCAAAAAAAATGGAAAATGGAAAAAAAAACTTAGTTAATTGCCTTCTGTTTTTCAATTCTTTTGAAGTTTTAATATCTGTTAATATAAATTAAGAGCTAAAGACGTCGGTTGAAGTATAAAACCGTATAGGCAAACAGGAAAATTTTTTTTTTGACAAAAAATATTTTTTTTTGCTTTTGGTAATTTAATTGCATTTTATGAGATTTTAAGTCTATTACATATATGAAATTTAACACTATTGACAAGGATTTAAGGTGAAAAGTCAAAAAAGTATAGGCAAGTACTTTTCCACTGTTTTCAGTTCTTTTTTTTCTGTCAGTGGCATTTAAAGTTATAGGATATTGACCCAGAACTTAAAGGCTATTGACCCAAACTGAAATCGAAAGTTGATAAAGCAAATGAAAAGTACTCTTTCTACATTTTTGGTAACTTTTTGAATTTTCGTTTGGTTTATTTATAATTAAACTTTATCTTCAAATCAATCGCAACAAAAGATCTATAATGTGTGAAAATATTTACATTTGTGCAGCTTGCAATACTCGTTAGTTTACTACCGCAGTAATGCAAACAAATATTGGCTGCATATCGAAACAATGCTTATAAATTAAGTTTATAGGAATGTAAATACGTTTTTAGCACAGTCACCTAAATATTTTTATATTTAATTGTTATGGCGTTAATTTTTATATGTTTATACAATATTTGTGTGTGTGTGTGTATGTTATAACAATTAAAATGATCTTTTATCAGTTATGTTAAAACTAATTGAACACTGCTTTGCTTGGGACAAAAACCTTAGATGTTTACTTTTAATTTACTATTTACACTTACTAAGTATTAAATACACTGTGTAACAAAAACAAAATAGGGGGTAGGTATATGCTTGCCTGGAAGGGGAAACTAATGGGGATGAGTTGTTCACTTTATTTCTCCAAAGCCGCCTCTGGAGAAGTTATGAGCGTTTTTACATTATTTTTGTAAATTTTGTATGGCAACCCCCTAAGGTGATGGTGATAGGGGGCAAGTATGTCTTAGGAATATGTTGGGGGGGGGGGGGGGGGGGGGGAATCTAATGGGGGTCTGTGAGACATTTTATTCCTCTAAGAGTGAATCCGGGAAAGTTATAGGGGTTTTTATCTTAGTTTTAAAAAGTTTAATGGCAACCCTGCTATGGGCTGGAGATAGGGGGTAAGTATGTTTCACAAAAAAGATTAATTGGGATCGGTCTTACATTTTACCTTTGTAGGAGCACCCTGGAAGCTATGGGAGCAATTTAAAAAAATTTTAAAAAAATTAAGCTTTGTATGGCAACCCTGTTAGGGGACGGAGATAGGATGTAAGTATGTTCCACAAAAATGTTTGAAAGAAAAAATCAATAGGAATCGGTCTTGCATTGCACTCGTGTAGGGACAACTATGGGGCAGTTGTAGAGGTTTTTCGCAGATATAACAAGTAAGAGCGCTATATTCGGCTGTGCCGAATCTTATATACCCTTCACATTGACCTTTTGCAATCCCAAACTTTTTTTATTTTTAACCATTTTTTTACTTATGAAATATTTCTTATTTTTAAATAGGCTCTAAGGCCAACTCTAAAGAAGTTGTGGGCATTTTTACATAATTTTTGTAAATTTTGTATGGCAACCCCCTTAGGGCGTGGAGATAGGGGGTAAGTATGTTCTAGGAATATGTTTGGGAGGGCAAACTAATGGGGGTCGGTCGTACACTTTATTGCTCTAAGGCTAACTCTGAAGAAGTTGTGGGCATTTTATAATTTTTGTAAATTTTGTATGGCAACCCTATTAGGGCGTGGAGATAGGGGGTAAGTATGTTCTAGAAATATGTTTGGGAGGGCAAACTAATGGGGATCGGTCGTACACTTTATTGCTCTAAGGCCAACTCTGAAGAAGTTGTGGGCATTTTATAATTTTTGTAAATTTTGTATGGCAACCCCATTAAGGCGTGGAGATAGGGGGTAAGTATGTTCTAGGAATATGTTTGGGAGAAGAAACTAATAGGGGTCGGTCGTACACTTTATTGCTCTTAGGCCAACTCTGAAGAAGTTATGGGCATTTTTACATCATTTTTGTAAATTTTGTATGGCAACCCCCTTAGGGCGTGGAGATAGGTGGTAAGTATGTTCTAGGAATATGTTTGAGAGGGCAAATTAATAGGGGTCGGTCGTACACTTTATTGCTCTAAGGCCAACTCTAAAGAAGTTGTGAGCATTTTTACATAATTTTTGTAAATTTTGTATGTCAACCCCCTTTTTTTTTCCTCTACGGGCGAGTCCGGGGAAGTTGTAGCGGTTTTTACCTTATTTTTTAAAATTTTGTATGGCAACCTTGTCAGGGGCTGGAGATAGAGGGTAAGTATGTTCCACGAAAATGTTTGGATGGAAAAAATAATTCGGGTCGGTCTTACATTTTACCTTTGTAGGAGAACCCTGGAAGCCGTAGGAGCGATTTTAAAAATGTTTAAATTAAGCTTTGTATGGCAACGCTGTTATATGTATGAACACAAATACTAATAAAATTTTTGTTTTGGGTGTGCTTCAATAATATAGACATGACTGATTCTTTTTTTTTTCGTTTTTTGTTGTTTTTTGTTGTTCTTTTATTATTACATGTAAAAGTATGTTCTTTGTTGTTGTTGTAGACTCAAAAAACCGAGGTAGTCGTGGTTTTTTGCTTATATCTCGGTTATTTATCGGGCGATTTTGCTGAATTTCAATACCGATTTTCTCGCGACTATCTGTGACAGTTTGATACCACATTCGGATCTATGCGATATCGGGGGGCTTCAGAAAGTTGATTTCAACCATAACACGGACAGACGGACATCGCTAAATCGGTTTCCCTATTTATAAGGATCCAGAATATATATACTTTATGGGGTCCCAAATGGATAATAAAGGAATTACAAACGGAATGACAAACTTATATATACCCTTATCACTTATGTGAAGGGTATAAAAAAGAGTTTTATTTAAAATTAGTATTTAAGAAGAGGAAAAATGTTAAATAAATCAGAGATTAACTTAGAACTGTAAACGTTTCACTAGCCGTGTTTTATTTTACCCTCTCGAAAACAGCGGCTCTTTAGTCATCAGCTTTTTGGCGTTGCTCGCCTTAAGAATAAGCAAAGTTTTCTAGTTGGGTTAGGACTCTTTACATTGCACGTTACAGGGTTCATTACACCATCACAGAATCGTCTCCCAAAGTCCTTTATGCGAGGTTTGTATATCTAGACGTTCATGTATTATTTGATTGATTAAATACAATTGCGATTCGAATCGAATGTCGTATGCCCCCAGGTCATATTTTTCAAAAAAAGTTAGACAGGAATTTGGAACAAGGTTAAATAAAGCCTTTTGAAAAATGTGATGTGGCCTTTGTTGTTGTTTGACTGATTTAATATCCGTTACGAAGTATTTTATGTGCCAGTCTCTTACACATGCAGTTAAAAATTAAGACGGTAGACGCATGACAGGCTCTATGTCCCACCGCTTCTAGCGAAAAGTTCGCAACGTTATTTTGAGATAAGAATTCTATTTTATTAAATCTCAAGGTTTTGTTAAAATAATTTTTGGTTTTCGGACTTTATTTAAAAACAGCAAAAAACTTGATAATCCGGATAATTGATTGCAAAACATTAAATAAATAATAATATATTTTAAAAGTATTTAAGCTTATAAAAAAATATACTTTAGTTTTATTTAAATAAAAAAGGGTCAAAAAACTAGAAAAAATTAAGAAAAGTTATTTTAAAGTAGTAATTAAAACATAAAATTATTGAGTTAATGTAACTGATAACGTTTGAAGGTTATGTTTCCTACTCATTACAGTCAAAGGCCAGTTTTTATATCAAATAATTATCATTCATATCTATTTAAACACAAAATTAATTTTTTTTTCAGTTAAAACTTAATTAGAACTTAAGTGGCCAAAATTGTGGGTTTATGCTTAGGGTGACCATTCGTGCTGATTTCATCACTACATAAACTGAATTTTGGATTAGCGTATTGATTAAAAATTTATGTACTGAAATGTAAAAAGTGCTGATTGTACTTATTTTTCAAAATAATTTCCGGCTTAAAATTTTTTTCCTAATAATTTCTGTTACTATATTTACACTACTACGTAAGTTCTCATCTGAGTTAAGTGTCAAAAAAATAATTTGAAATTTTAATTTTTAGTATTACATTTCATCTAAAAAACAAGTAAGAGCGCTATATTCGGCTGTGCCGAATCTTATATACCCTTCACATTGGCCTTTAAATATACCCAGCCGAGTAATTTTGTACTGCAAATAATATAATAAAAATATCTTGTGTGAGTTTTAAAGTCCATAGAAAAAATATACAAAATTTTAACGTTCGTATGAATAATAGAAATAGATGAAGAAGATTTGAGGTCGAGGGTTTTAAAAGTTTTGTTAAATGTTATGGGATGTTCTAGTCCCCCTGCTCTTCTCCAACTTTTTCTCTAATATGTATGAATTATTTGATTATTACTTTTTGTAGAATATTCGAAGTCGATAGCTGTAATAGTTTTCCAGAAGTAGCGTATCGAAAATTTCATAAAAATTTTTGATTTGTATGGGAGCTACCCCTTCTTCACCCAAAAATTGTTTTCTTCAGAGCGTAGCCCTTGATGTCCAATCACTTTTTGTAGAACATTTGAGTTCGATATCTGTTATAGTTTCCGAGATATAGCATATCGAAAATTTAATAAAAATTGTTAATTTGTATGAGAGCTAAACCTTTTTCTGCCCCCACTCAAAAAATTTTTTCTTTAAAGCGTAGGCATTATTGTCCAATTACTTTTTGTGTGGAGCATTTGATGTCGATAACTGTTATAGTTTCTCAGATATAGCATATCGAAAATTTCATACACATCATTAATTTGTATGGGAGCTACCCCTTTTTTTGCCCCCACTCAAAAAATTTATTCTTTAAAGCGTAGGCCTTGATGTCCAATCACTTTTTGTAGAACATTTGAGTTCGATATCTGTTATAGTTTCCGAGATATAGCATATCGAATATTTCATAAAAACCGTTAATTTGTATTGGAGCTACCCCTTTTTTTGCCCCCACTCAAAAATTTTTTTCTTTAAAGCGTAGGTCTTAGCGTACAATTACTTCTTGTAGAACATTTTAAGTCGATAGCTGTTATAGTTTACGAGATATAGCGCATAAAATATTTCACCAAATTTGTGCAATTTTAGGAAAAATACTCCTTCCCCTGGTCCTATCTGAATCTAGATCCCTTCTTTAGAAGTATCCGTGCCAAGTTTTGTGGCAAGAGTGACTATACTTACTGAGATATATAGGGATATATGCAAGGATTTTTCCCTCAAAAAAAGTGGGTTATTTTGGGGTTTCGCTTATATCTCGGTCAATAGTGAACCGATTTTGCTGATTTTAAATAGCGATTGTCTCCAGGATATTTCTAATAGTTTGACACCATTAACTGGTCTGTATCTTTTTATTTGACTCCGGAAACTTGATTTCACATCGCTAAATCGGCTTCCCTATCTAAAGGGATCAAGAATATATATACTTTATGGGGTCGCAAATGAATTTTAAAGAAATTACAAACGGAATGACAAACTGATATATACCCTTATCACTATGTGAAGGGTGTAATTATAGTCCGCTAATTCTAAAAGTTGTTAAAATGGTACAAAGTGTATGGCAATATAAAAACAAGCATTTAATCCGGTAACTTTTAAAAACTTAAATTTAAAACTCAGACGTTAAATAATTTGAAAATAGAAAATGTTCTATTTTCAACTGAGGTTAGACAAAAATATTAACAAATAAAAAAAAACAATACAAGTTATTACACTATCCAAATGAGTCTCAGTTGTGAAACTCAGATGACAACTCAGGTAGTGTAAATATAGCTTTAGACTATAAAAACCAAAAACACATTTTTCTCAAAAAAAACGAAAAGTGTACTTATTTCGAACCAGAAATAAATGGTCACCCCACTTCTGCTATAACCATATGATTTTGACAGTTTGTTTTTGTTTGCAGAATAAAAAGCCATATGTCTACCCGGGTTTTTCATTTTTTTGTTTTGATTTTACAGTATTCCGAAAATGCTTAAGTTTTCGTAACATTGCCACTTTTTAAAAAAAATCGAACAGCTACATTAATTAATAAATGAAAACTTAAACTGTGTTTAACTCTTATTTAAATTTTAATAAAAGTTAACTTAATCCGTGTTTAACTACGAACTCAAGAAATGATCATAACAATAATATACAAAAGTAGATTATCTTCTAAATTTAGGCATCGAATCTGTTATTTTAAATTGTTTTAAATATTATTTAACAATACAAAATAAAAGTTAGTTTCAAAACGTTTGCCGAAAAGAAAACAATATTAACCATAACTTAAAAAAAAAAATAAGAATAAAAGAAATTCTTTTGTTGCCCCTGGTTTAATAATAAAAAAATTATTTAAAATTAAATTTCCCCGATTTTATTAAAATAATTTAAACGTAACAAAAAGTCATATTTAAAATGTTAGCAACAGTGCAAGATTATATCTTTTGCATTTCTTTAATTTTGAGTTATATAGGATATTATTTTTATAAATCGTGTAAAAGACCACCAAATTTTCCACCAGGTGAGTAATAACGATGTAAAATTAATAAAAGAAAGTTAAAGATGCAGGTATGCGTGGGTAGGAGGGCGCTTTTAAAATGGACTTTGTAAAGGTCCCTGGCTGTGGGCTGGGAAGCATCAAAGGTTTCATCAAGGGGGTTGGGTGGTTGGGCAGATAAGTGATTCAGCGCCTTTGACTACTGACTTCCTTGGACTTCTTGCGGACGGCACTCCTGCTCTTTTTTTCTTTTACTTATGGAATGCTTGTCTTTACTTTTATCTTTTTCTCCTCTTGACTCTTCTGAAGGGGTTCATAATGGGCCAAAGGGTCTCCGGGTGGAGGTGGCGAGTGGGACTCGCCCCTTCCCTTCGTAACCTTACCTAAACTGCTGCTCAAGAAAAGCAAGAGGGTTCTAAGAAGTATAATTGGGACTCCCAAAGGGCAAGGCGATGTGGGAAGTATGACCAGTAAATAAGATAGAAAATTTCCGGACTTTGCAGGTTATGCGGGGATAAAAAGAAAATAGACAGGGTGGAACACTTTGCTCCAGATTCGACAACAGAGGGAGGCGCTTTTTATATGGACTCGGTGTGATCTCTAGTTTTAAGCTGGTGACGCCATAGGATTTGTCGAAGGGGCTGGGTAAATAGGTAGCTTCTGCATCGGCTTTCTTTTTGCAATTTTTAATTTTTATGCCCTTCGCAGGTAAGTATGTTATAGGAATATGTTTGGGAGGGGAAGCTAATGAGGGGTCGGTCGTACACTTTATTTCTCTAATGCCGACTCTGAGGATGTTATGGGCGTTTTTACATAATTTTTTTAATTTTATACGGCAACCTCTTTAGATAATGGAGATAGGGGTAAGTATGTTCTAGGAAAATGTTTGGAAGAGAAAACTAATGGGGGTCTGTGATACATTTCATTCCTTTAAGGGCGACTCGGGGGAAGTTTTAGGGGTTTTACCCAATTTTTTTTTTTGAATGTTGTATGCAAACTCTGTTAGGGGCTGGAGATAGGGGGTAAGTTTTTTTCACAAAAGTTATTGGAAGAAAAAATTAATTGGGGTCGATCTTACATTTGACCTTTGAAGGAGCACTCTGGATGCTGTAGGAGCGATTTCAAAAAATTATAATTTGTATGGCAACATTATTAGGGGGCGAAGATAGGGTATAAGTATGTTTCTCCAAAATATTCGTGACGGAAAAATAATGGGAGTCGGTCTTACGTTGCGTGTAGGGGCAGCTCCGAGGAAGTTGTAGAGATTTTTATGTACAAATTATAGAGAAATAAACACAGGTAGTCTTGGTTACTGGCTTATATCTCTTTCAGTTATCGGGCGAATTTGCTGAATTTCAATAGCAATTCTTTTTATTTTTATGCATTTTTTCAAGGTCCCGATTTTGTACCATTTGTCGGAAATGCTGTGCAATTACGACAGGAAGCTGCGTATGCTGGTGGTGAGCACAAAGCTTTTGAAAATTGGTCCAAACGTTACAATTCAAATATATTGGGCCTTAAACTTGGGCGTGAATTGGTGGTGGTAGTTGTTTCTTATCCACTTGTCAACAAGGTACTCTTACAGGAAGTTTTTGAAGGAAGACCCGATACATTTTTTACGAGATTGCGTACTATGGGCACTCGCAAGGGCATTACATGCACCGATGGTCAGCTATGGTGCGAACATCGTAACTTTGCTATGAGGCAGATGCGACAAATTGGCTACGGGCGAACAAAAATGGAACAACACATTGAAAAGGAAACTGAAAGTTTAATTCAATTCATAGAAGGGTTTAAAGGTCAAGCCGTTTGGCCCGGTTCATTTTTGGCCCAAAGTGTTATTAATGTTTTATGGTCGATGACGGCAGGTAAACGTTTCGAGAAAGATGATTTACGACTGGTAAGGCTTTTGGATTTAATGAATCGTAGATCAAAAGCATTTGTTATGTCAGGCGGTGTGCTGACACAATTTCCTTGGCTGAGATTTGTGGCTCCCAACAAGACTGACTACAATTTGATAGTGCAACTTAACAATGAATTGTTTGATTTTTTTATGGAAAGCATCAATGAACACAAGGCCAATTTGAATAAGGAAGATGTCGATAATGATCTTATATATGCTTATTTACATGAGATTCAACAGGAATCTAAAAAATATAATAAAAACTCCACCTTTAATGAAACTCAGCTTGTCATGACGATTTTAGATTTCTTTATAGCCGGTTCCCATACTACCAGCACCACAATGGATCTGGCCTTAATGACTTTGGCAATGCGGCCTGAGTTACAACAAAATGTTTACGATGAAATACAGGCCAACGCCAAAAGTTTGGAATTTCCTAATTTAAGTTCTAAATCATATTATCCTATTTTGGAGGCCTTTATCATGGAAGTTCACAGATTTTATCATATAGCGCCCATAGCAGGACCCCGAAGAGCCTTGTGGGATACAAAATTAAATGGTTATGATATACCCAAAAATACCACTATTCTTATAGGTCTACATACCGTGCTGATGGACCCCAAACACTGGCAAGATCCCAAAATGTTTAGGCCAAACCGTTTTATAGATGCCGAAGGTAAAACATTTAAAGACGAATACTTTATGCCATTCGGTCAAGGTCGAAGACGTTGTTTAGGTGATGCTATGGCTGGAGCCTATTTATTTTCGGTACTACTTAAAATCTGTCAAACTTTTGAATTGGTTTTAAATGACAAGAAGGAAGATAAGCCTTCATTAGATCTACTGCCGGGATTGATTTTGTCGCCCAAACCGTATAAAATTAAATTTATCAAGAGACAGTAATAAAAATTTTAAGAAATTTTTTAATTAAAAATGTTTTTCTTAAAAGTTCTGCATTACCTTAAAATTGTTCCTTAGTTGTGGGCATATTTAAGCTAAACATAGTATGCATGTTAGTAAAAATTTGACAGTTATGATGATGCCAAATCTTGCTGAATGTCTTTAAAAGACTTTGACTTTAATAAAATATAAATGGTATTTGATATTTAAAACAAGTAAGAGCGCTATATTCGGCTGTGCCGAATCTTATATACCCTTCACATTGGTCTTTAAATATACCCAGCCGAGTAATTTTGTACTGCAAATAATATAATAAAAAACCTTGTGCGAGTTTTAAAGCCCATAGAAAAAATAACAAAATTTTTATGTTCGTATGAATAATAGAAATAGATGAAGAAGATTTGAGGTCGAGAGTGTTTAAAGTTTTCGACATTATTCATATTTAAAGGTTAATAAAACTTATTAGATGTTCTAGTCCCCCTGCTCTTCACCAAGTTTTTCACCAAAATGTATGAAATATTTGATTATTACTTTTTGTAGAATATTCGAAGTCGATAGCTGTAATAGTTTTCCAGAAGTAGCGTATCGAAAATTGTTTAAAAATTGTTAATTTGTATGGGAGCTACCCCTTCTTCACCCCCCATCCGAAAATCTTTTTCTTCAGAGCGTAGCCCTTAATGTCCAATTACTTTTTGTAGAACATTTGATTTCGATATATGTTATAGTTTCTGAGATATAGCATATCGAAAATTTAACAAAAATTGTTAATATGTATGGGAGCTACCCCTTTTTTTGCCCCCACTCGAAAATTTTTTTCTTTAAAGCGTAGCCCTTAGCGTGCAATTACTTTTTGTAGAACATTTCATTTCGATATCTGTTATAGTTTCCGAGATATAGCGTATCGAATATTTGATAATAATTGTCGATTTGTATGGGAGCTACCCCTTTTTTTGCCCCCACCCAAAAAATTTTTTCTCTAAGGCGTAGCCCTTAGCGTGCAATTACTTTTTTTAGAACATTTCATTTCGATATCTGTTATAGTTTCCGAGATATAGCGTATCGAATATTTGAAAATAATTGTCGATTTGTATGGGAGCTACCCCTTTTTTTGCCCCCACCCAAAAAATTTTTTCTCTAAGGCGTAGCCCTTAGCGTGCAATTACTTTTTTTAGAACATTTCATTTCGATATCTGTTATAGTTTCCGAGATATAGCGTATCGAATATTTGAAAATAATTGTCGATTTGTATGGGAGCTACCCCTTTTTTTGCCCCCACCCAAAAAATTTTTTCTCTAAGGCGTAGCCCTTAGCGTGCAATTACTTTTTGTAGAACATTTTATTTCGATATCTGTTATAGTTTCCGAGATATAGCGTATCGAATATTTGAAAATAATTGTCGATTTGTATGGGAGCTACCCCTTTTTTTTCCCCCACCCAAAAAATTTTTTCTCTAAGGCGTAGCCCTTAGCGTGCAATTACTTTTTTTAGAACATTTCATTTCGATATCTGTTATAGTTTCCGAGATATAGCGTATCGAATATTTGAAAATAATTGTCGATTTGTATGGGAGCTACCCCTTTTTTTGCCCCCACTCGAAAATTTTTTCTCTAAAGCGTAGCCCTTAGCGTGCAATTACTTTTTGTAGAACATTTCATTTCGATATCTGTTATAGTTTCCGAGATATAGCGTATCGAATATTTGAAAATAATTGTCGATTTGTATGGGAGCTACCCCTTTTTTTGCCCCCACCCAAAAAATTTTTTCTCTAAAGCGTAGCCCTTAGCGTGCAGTTACTTTTTTTAGAACATTTCATTTCGATATCTGTTATAGTTTCCGAGATATAGCGTATCGAATATTTGATAATAATTGTCGATTTGTATGGGAGCTACCCCTTTTTTTGCCCCCACCCAAAAAATTTTTTCTCTAAGGCGTAGCCCTTAGCGTGCAATTACTTTTTGTAGAACATTTCATTTCGATGTCTGTTATAGTTTCCGAGATATAGCGTATCGAATATTTGATAATAAATGTCGATTTGTATGGGAGCTACCCCTTTTTTTGCCCCCACCCAAAAAATTTTTTCTTTAAGGCGTAGCCCTTAGCATGCAATTACTTTTTGTAGAACATTTTAAGTCGATAGCTGTTATAGTTTACGAGATATAGCGCATAAAATATTTCACCAAATTTGTGCAATTGTAGAAAAAATACCCCTTCCCCTGATCCTATCTGAAAAAAATTTTTCCATTATTAAGGTCCCTTCTTTAGGAGTATCCGTGCCAAGTTTTGTGGCAAGAGTGACTATACTTACTGAGATATATAGGGATATATGCACGGATTTTGTCCTAAAAAAAATGGGTTACTCTGGGTTTTCGCTTATATCTCGGTCAATAGTGAACCGATTTTATTGATTTTAAATAGCGATTGTCTCCAGGATATTTGTGATAGTTTGACACCATTAACTGGTCTGTATCTTTTTATTTGACTCCGGAAACTTGATTTCAACAGACGGACAGACGGACAGACGGACAGACGGACAGACGGACAGACGGACATCGCTAAATCGACTTCCCTATCTATAAGGATCCAGAATATATATACTTTATGGGGTCGCAAATGAATAATAAAGAAATTACAAACGGAATGACAAAGTGATATATACCCTATCACTATGTGAAGGGTATAAAAATCTATTTCTTAGTCATGGTACATCGAAAAAAGTAAAAAGTCAAAGTGAAATTTTCAAAAAACTTTAAAAAAAAACTCCCAAATACAATTTAGACATATGAGTTACACAGCTTATTAGAGCACTCCTTGGTCTTCATTATTCATATGGTATATATGAGTGACAAAAAAAGACTTGGCCAAATATGCCCAAAATCCTTCAAGAATACCATAATGTTTCCCAAAGTGAAATTTTCAAAAATTTTTAAAAAATCTCCCAAATACAATTTAGACATATGAGTTACACAGCTTAATAGAGCATTCCTTGGTCTTCATTATCCATATGGTCTAAATGAGTGGCAAAGAAAGACTTGGCCAAATATGTCTAAAGTCCTTCAAGGATACAATAATTTTTCCCAAAGTGAAATATTCAAAAATTTTCAAAAAATCTTCCAAATACAATTTAAACTAACGAAATATATAATTTAGTAGGACACCCCTTGGTCTTGATTTTCCATTCATTATTTGACCATTTTAGTTGTTCATATTACGAAGAGTTTTCATAAAAAATTGTATTTTTAAACTTATTTTATTTACTGCTAAAGAATATATTAGCTATTACACTATTCTGGTTTCAATAAGGTACATTTGGAACACGTTTTCCATATGGTAAGGTCTGGAAACTAGGCTTTATTTTCTGGTTCTGACCTATTTGGTTAAATGAATTGTATATATGAGCACTGTTAACTTGCGTAACTTGGCTATGTTAACTTTAAAAGTGGCTTTGCTAAAAATTTTGTTTTTTGTCACTGCTAGTTAAATACGTACCCTACCAAAACAGTGCCAGTCATTTGACCGGTCATATCACAGAATTCTGTGGGTCATATGACCGACACAGATGACCGGTTTTTCGGTCACTATTTTCTATCATTTTCTTAAGGGCGATGTGAAAAAAATTACCGAAACTTTGTGTACGTGTGATCTTGCATCTCCCTCGCACCTTCAGATATGATAGAAATATTGGTCACAAATGACCGAAAAAAAATGTTTTAGTGTTAGTTTTGGTCACAAATTTCTTGTAGGGCGTATTTATCTTCACCAGGTACTTATTTTATTGTTCGAAAAAAAAACTTAGATTTTTATGTATTAAGAAGTATACTTACACAAAAAATTAATAAAAAATTTAATAGATAAATATCAACTGTAAAATATATGCAAAAAAATCAATATCCAAAAAATCATTGTTTTCGGATTTTTATTTGTTTTTTTAACTAAATAAAATTATTTTTATTATTATTCTTTGTTTTTAATTTTTTTGGCGGAATATATTTTAAAATTTTTTTTTTTCAAATCAGAGAGAATCAAAAAACCGTTATCTTTTAGGAAAAAAACCGAAAATTTAAAAAGTCCTATTGTTTTTTGTTTTACGAAGGCAACAACTAAAATAAGTTCAACCATTTGTACTTACCCTAAGTCTTGTAGTAGGGGTGTTCAATAACTTTTTAATTAATAAGTATGTACCTGCAACGAGGAAGTAAAAAAAATTGGCAAAATTAATTTTAAAAATATAAAAAAAGTAAATAAACGCCTTTTCAGCAAAAATTTGTAAATTTATTTAAATAATAATAACAATAATATTGCAAATTCTTAAGAAAAAACTTTTTTTAATGGATATACAACACCCAACAGCTGCTTAAAAAATACCTGTTTTACTTTTTTTCTATTCAAAAAATATTTTTTTGCACCTGTTTATATCCGATGTGATTTTCGGTAGAACTCCAATGTCACCAATGATAAGTTATGGATCGTTTACAATAAATTTTAAAATAACAATTATGGAAGCCAGTTAGAGCCCAAAGTGCTTAATCAGAAGACATTTTATGGGGGATATATAAAGTAATGGTTGGTGGCATAAGGTGATTAACAAAAGTTAACAAAGTTGGTGGAGAAGGGGTAATATTCGTAGCATAGATAATCAACATTCGTAGCAGTGAACAATTTCGTTGCAAAAAAGTAACACTCATGGCAGTTACAGCCTGACATGTCATTTCAGAAGGACATTTGTATGAGGCTTTGTGAAGAATTTACCCGATAATAAAAATATTTAATACGATAGTTGACCGTTGTAAGTTCTACATAGTAAATGTATGTACATATCCTATACAAAAAGAACACAATAACTTAATAACGACGATACCCCAAACATTACTAGTTTGAATTTGATCAAAACATCTCTTAAATTTTTACCTGTGCTTTGTTCACTTAAATAAATGGGCAATCAGCCAGGCGGTCGGACGGACTTGCTTTAATAGACTCAGGGAGTGATTCTGAATTGATCGATTAAATTAAAGGTGGGTCACATACTGTCATTTTTGGGCGTAGAAACATTTGCACAAACGCGTTATACCCCTTCAACGTTGATATTTTCTGTGGGGTTTAAAAAAAGTTAAATCCTTCCCTGATGCATTCACCTCGTTGACATAAATAACTACACTATAAATCAGATTTTATTCACATTTTTTAAAATATGTACATATTCCCGAACGCTTAAAATATTCTTTATGCAAAGGTTCACCGTTTTAATTAGTTCCCTGCATGATGGTGTTATATTTATCTCACTATTATTTCCCGCTTAACTTTTTTAGCAACTTACTTTAAGGCCTTGTTATTTTCGCATATGTGCAAGCTGCACTGTGTTTTATATTTTCACAAACACTTTTCACATTTTTGTATATATTATTCACATTTATATTTAAACATATATCGTATTTTAATTTACAGTGCACTCGCGATAATATGAACTAATTAAAACAGAGCCTGTTCATATATTCGATATTGTTCATATTTACAATTGGCTTAAATTATTGCAAAAAATTTTGTTTTCTTGCAGGTAAACACTTTTCCTGCTTAAATAAATTTTCTAAAATTTCATATTTTTCTTTTAAAGTTAAAAATTTATGCTTTTTTGTATGCATATTTAACAAATTATTTACGTTTAATAAGCACTTTAACTGTTGACAAGTTGCGTTCGCGTACATGTAATAACTAACGAAAAAATAGACCTTGCCCGTGCATATACATACATACATATTTATGCATGTACATATGTGTGGTTTTTTAAGATTTGGTATTAAAATAAATATAACTCGGGATTTTCCCAACATCTAATGCTTTGTAACTGAAATTTGTATGCTTTAAAAATAAAAAAAAACTGTTCAAATTTTAAAACCTTTGTACAAAGTTCATATTTTAGAGTAGTCAATGGTGAAGAAAAAGTGTTCATATTTTGGGGTGTTCAAATATTAGAGTGTTCACATTATCGCGAGTGCACTGTATTTAAATTTTTTATAACTTACAAGCAGCAGAGAAACAAGCTGACCTTAAAAACTTGGCGGCGGCCAAAAAAACACTATTGGCGGCTACTTATATCCGGTTGAGACTAGCCGCTTAATGACAGCGGTATTTTGTAAATAAAATTACTTCACTTAATTTAAATTCGCATTGTTTTAAAAAATTTACCAATTGGCTGCAATTTTTTAAGTTCCTATAAAAGATTAAAAAATGGAAATAAGAAGGTAATATGAAATAACAGCCAAACAAAAACTCCCAATGAAATAATTCCCAACAAAATTGAAATAACTCCAAGCCTAAATAAATGTAATAACTCCCAACGGTAAAAATGAAATAAACTGCCAATTTGAATCTTTAACACTACAGGGTAAATAAGTGATGTGAATATAATTTTTATTTTATTTAAGGGTCAAAAAATACATTTGAAAATACATAAATGTATGCTTATGTTAAAAAATCTAAATACTTATAAAAATACCGAATTCTTAGCCATTATATATTCAATTTCTGTTGTCCAAGGATTTTTAAATACACGCCATTCACTCTGCAATTGTATAAAACTATTGTTCTTGCATCGAAATCGATAAACTTGAGTTGTAACTTTTTCTGCAACCTGCAAAACCATTTTATGGGATTCAGCCAAAGCCGGTATATCTTCAGGATGAAAGTACTCGTAAAAGCTACTGCCCAAAATTTCTTGCGGCAAAAAACCTACCGCCAAAGTGGCCCTAAGCGAAAAAAAAACAAACAATAAATATTTTAAGGCTAAAGAATATTTAAAAAAAAAACAACCTTTGATCGATAAACAAAAATTTGCCATCTACCGAATGTCGAGATAGGAAGTTGACATGCCTGACATTAGGGTGATTATCCAGCGAAGATGAGGTCTGATCTTCCATAATATTTGAGGGTATGCGCCCTATAGCCACTAAGCAGGAAAGATTTGTTAATTGATCTTCGTTATCGGCATCTTGATTTTCTTCCTTAATGGGAGCCCAAGATTTTAAATAACCTGTACATTGTATAACACGATATTTCTCATCCATGCTCAGTTTCGATTTACGTTTAGTGGAGCTGCGTGAACTTGAAGAAGTATCAGACTCCTCTTTGATTTGACTACTGCTGGCTTTCAATTTCATGCGACAAAAAAATGAGCGCCTAGCACCCGGACATAAGCGACACAAACTCTGTGGTATATCAGTTTTGACGGGAAGCATGGCTAAAAAATGCATATAAAAAAATTTTAGTTTTAGCATTTGTTTCTTTTTGTAGGATTCCCAATATGACAAATAATTTCCGGTTTTTAAGTAGTTAAGTTTTGGCAAACTCTTTAAAACCGTTACTATAGAGAGCAATTTACGGTACTCGATGGCAATAGAAATTTACTCAAAAATTCTAATAATATTTTTTTAGTTGCGATTACTATCGATTGCCGTAATTTTTCTTCAGCTTACAATTAAGGGTAAGTAAAAATCGGTCCTTTATTTAAGCCCACCCTTTAATAACTTACTTTTGGCATCTATTAATCTCTCTCTGGGACAGGGATCCAAAGATGACAACTGTTCTTTCACCTTAGCAACATCCTTGGGATGCAGCACGTCAAACCAACTTTGACCCAACAGATCGGTTTGTGTATAATTCAAAATATTGGTAACTGATTCCGATACATACAAGATACGACCACGATCACAACCCACAACGAATAGAAACCCTTCGGCTGCTTGTAAAATTAACATCTTTAATTCCTGATCCGATAGAAAGGAGGGTTTACAATCACCTCCACTGTAGGCATGTACCGCTCCCCTAATGCTGCGCAGATGTTGCACCGCCATGCGTAAGACTGTTAATTTATCTAATTTACGATGCATGGCATAGCACATAGGAATCATTGATGACAATTCATTAATGTAGGTATTCATTTTGTCCCGCCGTCGTTTTTCGATTTCACTGTGATTTTGTCTGTAATAAAGTAATTATAATAAAAAAAAAAATTGTTTTGAAGCTGTACAAAGAAAAGGGGTGGTTTATATCGTGTATAGTAAAAAAAATTGGGTTGCTTATTATCAGGCGAGCACGCCGCTTAGCTATGGCTAACAAGCCGCAGTTAAAGTGAGAATAATAAAATTTGCCTTTATTCACAGCTAACAAGCCGTTTATGTCAATCAATTTATTCTGTCCTCTTAATTAAATCTTACAGCTATTTATATCCAATTCTTAATCTAAAAATCTTAACTTAAATATGCTTATGACTTAATTTTACTTCCTACTTATCGTCGTAAGCGTAGTGTGTGGTAATTTACCCTTACTTCAGCATTTTTGGTTATTATGTCAATTCTTACTTATGTTGAAATTTGATTCCTCGCGCCGTTAGGTCATTGAAATTTATTGTTTATATTATTGCGAATTTTAAGCAATACAAAAGTGACCGACATTAATTGTTGAGTCATTGAAACTTATTGTTTATATTAATTATTGGGAATTTTAAGCAATACAAATGTGACCGACCATTAATTGTGATAAATGTAACCAACACACTACACCTCCGCTCTTAAGAAAAATCCATACAATTCAAATTGGAGGATTTTTTTTTTTTTTTTTTTTTTTTTTTTTTTATTATTTATTATAAGTATTAAATTTAATGTTAATATATATTGTTAAATTTATATTTATATAAGTGTTCTCAAATTTCTTTTATACTTTATATTTTTTTAGTCTGTTTTTATGAATTGATTTTATGTTTGTTTTTACTTTAATTAATACATTTAAATCATCTATATCTACTACTTCATATGGTCCGTCATAAGGTGGTTCATGTTTTTTTCTATTTTCAGCTTTGACCAAAACTAAGTCGCCTACTTTTAGTTCTATATTATTTGTGTTATTTAATGAGTCTATACTTCTTTTATTTTTTATAGTTTCTATCAAGTTTTTAGTATTCTCTAAAGAATGTTTTAGTCTAGTCTTGAGTTCATTAGCATAATTTTCAAAATTGTAAACCTTTGGATGGTTCATGACTTCATCTCCAGGTAGACTTGGTAATTTTCCAAAAATGAGTTCAAAAGGTGAATATTCAGTATCTACATGAGGAGTTACATTGTACGCAAAAGTATAATAAGGTATCCATTTTTCCCAATTGTCATTTTGTACAAATGATAAAAAGTATTCATTTAGAACCCTATGATTCCTTTCTACCGTACCCAACGTTTCATGATGATATGGTGTAGAAAAAACTTGCTCAATCTTCAATAATTCACATACTTCTTTCAACAATTCATTTTTAAATTCTGTGCCGTTATCTGATTTTAGTGTGCTAAATAAACCATATTTAAGGATTAAATTCTCTACTAGTGCTCTGGCTATTGTCTTTGCCTCTTTTGTTTCCATAGGACATGCAATTACGTATTTTGTCAATTCGCATTGCATTGTTAAAATATATCTAAAATTGCTTACTGGACGTAAAGGACCTACAGTGTCAATTACTACAGTTTTAAAACTATCTATTGGAGTATCTGTAACCCTTAATTGTTCCTTCGTATGTCTAGTCTGTTTATTACGTTGACATAAATCACATTTAGTCACATATTCTTTTACATTTCTGTTCATATTCTTCCAAATGTATTTCTGTTTTAATTTCAGTAAAGTTTTCTTCACTCCGAAATGTCCTCCTTGAGGTGTGTCGTGGTATAATTTTATCAATTCCTGTCTTCTATCTTCATTTGTGATGTTCTGAGGTTTTCTATATAGTAATATAATTATGTCATCTTTATTATTTTTGTTTGCTTCATTATATTTGGCCTTAAATTCATCCGCGGGTATTATATCAAATATTGCATCATTTCTCTCGATTGCAAATTTCTTATTTCCTGTATTTTTTAAATATGATGATAGTTTCTCCAAAAGAGTACCTAAATACTTTGGATTATCGCTACATCTAACACGTGTTTCATTATGCATTCTATAATATTCTACTATATGTTTATATAACTCTTTAACATCATTCTCTGGCCTTTTTTCTAATACAAATTTTAACTTCGTTGCGCGCTTTATATCATTTATTGACGTGCAATCCCACATATGGAGTTGATCAGTCTCCTTTTGAGATTCACTCATATCATTTTTATTCTTTACAATATTTTCTTCCGATGACTTTTTAATCATACCTCTTGTAATAACTAGTGTTTTCTTTACCTTCTCGTCATTTTCCGTTGGTATCATACTTTTTAGTATAGTAGAATTGATTTCTATCCTTGATAATGCATCGGCATTAGTATTATGTGTTCCTTTCTTATATACTATGTCAAAGTCGTAGTCAGAAAGTTCCAGTCTTATCCTCGTTAACTTAGAACTTGGGTTTTTGTGAGAGAATAGTGAAATCAAAGGTCTATGATCCGTTACAACTGTGAATTTTCTACCATATAAATACGGTCTAAAGAATTGTATGCCCCAATATATGCCTAATAATTCTTTTTCAATCACAGGTTTATTTTTTTCGTGCTTGTTTAGAGATCTACTTGCATATGATATTGGTAAATCATTTCCTATTGGACCTTGTGCCAAAACTGCGCCCAGTGCAAAATCTGATGCATCTGTCGTCAAAATGAATGTTTTGTCAAAGTCTGGATATTGCAAAATAGGGGGTTCAATAAGCTTGTTTTTTAATGTTTCAAATGCATTATGGCATTCTTCCGACCATTCAAATTTTGTTCCTTTTTTCAACAAATTATTTAAACAATTAGCAATATTTGCAAAATCCTTGATGAATCTTCTGTAATAGTTACAAAATGCTATAAATCTTCTTACATCATCAGTATTTTTAGGAGTAGGATATTTGGTGATTACGTCATGTTTGTTTGGGTCTGGTTTAATACCATTTGATGTTATCAAATGTCCCAAATATGTAACTTCCGATTTCAAAAAATGACATTTGCTTGCATTCAATTTCAAGTTATACTTAGATAACCGGTCGAAAACATTGATCAGATTGTTGTTGTGATGCTTCAAACTACATCCAAAAACTATTATGTCATCAACATATACGAATGCTTCAGACTCTAGTCCAGCCAGTGCTATTGTAAGCATCCTCTGAAAACTATTTGAAGATATTTTTAGTCCGAAAGGTAATCTTGCATATTGGTAATGACCATTTGCTGTTGAAAATGCTGTAAATGGTCTTGACTGTTGATCGAGTTCAATTTGATGAAAGGAACTTGTCATGTCCAGAGTTGAAAAATATTTAGCTCTCCCTAGTCTATCTAGAACATCATCTAAACGTGTTAGTGGGAATTTGTCATTTACTATTTTGTCATTGAGTTTCCTAAAATCAACGACTAGTCTCCATTTTTTTATATCACCCTGGCCTTTCTTAGGTACCAATAAAAGTGGAGCGTTGTAAGGACTTGTGGATGGCTCTATTATCCTTTGTCTCAATAAACCCTTTACTTGGTTATTTATTTCCTCTGTATGCGTTTGTGGTAGTCGATAGTTCTTTATATAAACTGGATTTTTGTCATTTAATTGAATAGTTTGATTGTAAAAATTATTGGTTGTCAGGTTCTCACCTTCTAAATGAAATATATGTTGATATTTTTTTAATATCTCTAACAACTCCATCTTTGCTTTCTCGTCATTCCTCTCTATATTGCATTCATTCACTACTTTCTCAAATCTTTCTTCACTATATTTCGCATCAGTTTTGTCATTGCTTGTTTTGTATATATCAAAATTTCTTAAAGGAACAGTTTCAACTTTCAAATTTTCTAACTTTATGGTTTCATCAGTAACGTTTAATAACTTGATGTGTTTGTATCCATCTTTGGGAATTATGGAATTTGCCAAAAATACCCCTTTTCCAATTTCACGATTGCATATTACACCATCTTCCTCAATATTTATCTGTAAAGGTATAACTATTTCGCTTCTTGGAGGAATTTTTATTACATTTATCTCAAACGTGTCGTTGTGAATAGGTAATGTCAAAGTTTCATTTTTCGTATTGATGGTTAATGTGAATGTTTCATAGTCTATATTACAATTGTACCTTAATAGAAAGTCTCGTCCAAGTATACCGTCGGTGTGAATAGGAAAATTTTCATGTACCAATTGTATTTTATGCTTAAGTAATGTATCGCCTATCTGTATAGTTATGTTAGTGGAACCTAAAGATCTTATTTTTTCTTTTGTAATCCCTGTTAAGCAGCAATAGTCATCTGGATCTTCATCATATTCATGTAATAAGTCTTCCTTGCACAGTGAGATGTCAGCACCCGTGTCTATTAGAAATGTTAATGCACTGTGTGTATTCTCTATGTTTAACTTCACATAATTTCTTAGATCTGATGAAATGCTAAATACTGCTCTTGAAGCTACTGATCTTGTTCCGGAGGACCTTGGTATTCTATGGTCTCCGGACCGTGGGAGTTTCCCTGGTCTTGTTCCACAAGGTTTATGTTTTGGTTTCTGCTACCATTGTAGTAATTGTTATTACCATTTCTGTTACGATTATTACTATTACGATTATTATTATTAGTGTTCCCGTTTCGGTAACCATTACCATTATTGTAGGCGTTACTACGGTAATTGCCACTACTATAGTTGTTGTCTCTGTTGCCATTATGATTGTTGTTGTTGTGGTGGTTGTTATTATTATAATTTGCCCTATTGTTATTCCTTCTATTGTCATAAATATTTCTACTATAATTTCTTCGATAATTGTTGTTGTTGTTATTATTATTGTACCTATTTGTAGAATAGTTGCTATTTATGTAGTTTCTGTAATTATTTCTATTTGCTGTTGTTTGGAACATTATTTGATTTTGTCTCTTGTCTGTTGATGTTTCCATGGCTATGTCAATGGCTTCATTCAGAGTCTTTACTCTACTAGCATTAATCGTCCTAACAATATCTTGGTCTTTTAGTCCGTTCTTAAAAGAATTAAATGCAATTACGGCATTGGTTTTACTGATTGCTTCTCTATTGTCTTCCCCAAGTGAACTTATTTGGATTTCATTTAATTCCGTAGTCAATGCTTCTATCTTATCAGCAAATTTCCGGATAGTATCTAACTGAGTAATCTTTGTCAGTTCGTTTAGAATAACATTTGGTGACTTTTTTGTCTTGTAAGTCTCTTTCAAAGTGGAAACTAAGGAGTCTATGTTAGTAGGAACTAAAACTTGTCTTAACTTGGTTTGCACTTTATTTGAAATTTTGGTTTTATATACAAAATTAAAAAATGAATTGTGTTTTGTCGGAGTTAATGTGTCTTTAATTATTTCGATGTTCGCTACAAATGAATTTAATTCATCCCTTGTACCATTGAAAACCGTTAGCAATTTTGAAATAGATGCTAGTTCTGTCGTGTTCAAATTTTCGTCTGTCATGGTGAAATTTTCTAATTGTCCTTCTAATAGCTGAATTTTCACTTTATCTTCGTGGCTCCGTAATATCTCTAATGCCCTTTCTTTTTTGTCTCCAAATCTCAGGATATGTAATTGTCTTTGTTGTTCTCCTACTACTTTGTCTTCTAATAATTTTATTACTCTCTTTTCTAATTCTTCTATTTCCAATCTTTTACTTTGAATGGTATCATTAGTGTACCCTCTTGATAGTGACTTTTTTGCATTGATTATAATAGAATCTATCAGTTCGTATATTTCTTCCATTGGTCATACTAAAAATGTATTTTATAAACATATAAATTTTCTTTTTCTTTTTCTTTTTATTTATTTATTTTTTTTTTTTTTTTGTTTTCGTTTTGCATTTTTGATATTGTTTCAAAGTTAAAAAAAATATAAATAGAGTTTTACTAGACTTTAATGTTAGAAGTTAGTAATATTTTGTTCTTCAACTTATTGTCCAAAAATTTTTTATAAATTTTGTGAATTTTAGCTAGTACTATAAATAAGAGCAAGACTAATATTATATATAGAACTGTTGTCTGACTGACGTTTATCTTGTTGGTGCTGTCGTTATTATTAGAGATTATTATCTCCTCGTTTTTTGAGTCCTGATTCCCCATTAATAATTTTTTGTGGTTTCGTTCTTTGCTCTGCTTTTATTTCTGCCAAAATATTTTTCAAACTTTTCCTTAGGGTGTTGTCTGTAGTTATTGCCAGTACCCTGTGTATTTCTGCAGCCTTTTGCCTCAGTTTCACCTTTCTTCCGCCTCTTGGTTTATGCTGTTTTCTCTCTTCTTTCGGTGACGCAACTACCGGCCTACTCTGACGTTGTCTATACTCCGCTATTGTGATAGGTCTGGGACCTGCTGTTTTTGGCGTAGGTGTGTATTTGGGATAGTCTTCTGTTGTTTGGGCTTCCGGAATATATTCGTCCACTGCTAAATTCTCGTACTTCTCAAAAATGTTATCAATTTCTTCCTTCGAGACTTCGTCTCCACTGAGAGAATTCATTTGTACCGAATGGGTAGGATTAATTAAAAGTATTTTCAACGACTAGGATCGAGAGGGCAGGATAATGAGTTGCAGGATCGAAATTTGCAGGATCGCCATGTACAAAGAAAAGGGGTGGTTTATATCGTGTATAGTAAAAAAAATTGGGTTGCTTATTATCAGGCGAGCACGCCGCTTAGCTATGGCTAACAAGCCGCAGTTAAAGTGAGAATAATAAAATTTGCCTTTATTCACAGCTAACAAGCCGTTTATGTCAATCAATTTATTCTGTCCTCTTAATTAAATCTTACAGCTATTTATATCCAATTCTTAATCTAAAAATCTTAACTTAAATATGCTTATGACTTAATTTTACTTCCTACTTATCGTCGTAAGCGTAGTGTGTGGTAATTTACCCTTACTTCAGCATTTTTGGTTATTATGTCAATTCTTACTTATGTTGAAATTTGATTCCTCGCGCCGTTAGGTCATTGAAATTTATTGTTTATATTATTGCGAATTTTAAGCAATACAAAAGTGACCGACATTAATTGTTGAGTCATTGAAACTTATTGTTTATATTAATTATTGGGAATTTTAAGCAATACAAATGTGACCGACCATTAATTGTGATAAATGTAACCAACACACTACAAAGCATTTCGTTTAAAACTCATTTCTTGCAGATACGTAAGTACATATATACATATCGTTTTCCTAATGTAAAAAGGCCAAACTAGTATTTTTAAGTTGATTTTTTTTTTTTTTTGCTAAAAAATGCAAGCTTAGTGAATTTAATAACTGTATTTACATACATCATTGCTACAAAAACATTTTTTAATTTTTTTTTTAATTTCTATTAAACGTACAAATCTTTTAATATCTGATTATTTTTAACTGTGACTTAATTATTTAGGATATATTAAATTAGTCATTTGCTTTACTTGTAACTAAAAAGATTTCATTAATTTTTAGATATTATTTAATAACATTTTGATAAAAATTAGAAAATTAGTTTTTCGTGATTTGGCCCGATACACGTGAAATTACTTAGTTAAACTAAATATAGTTTTTTTTGCAGTTTTTGTGCAGTTTTAAACTTTTTGGATATATTTGAAGTTGGGGTTGTGTAAAAAAAATTTTCATTTTTGGCAGCAGTGATAGAAACAAACAAAAAAACTTAATGCTCTACACCATTTCTGATTGTATTGTATAACTTTCTTATTGTACATTAGAAAGTTTTTATTGAAGTTCAGAAATTTCAAATGCATTTTTAAAATTTTGTAAATTAATTTTAGAAATTTCTAATTTAATTTTAGAACTTACTAACTCAATTTTAGATTGTTCATGTGTATGTTTATATTTCTAGAGAACAGAAAAATTTTTATTTAACTCACTTTCGATTTTCATCCGAAGCTCTGGCCATTTTTTCCTCATCGTAGGTTTCATCATCTAGTTCTTCCAGGGTTTCACTAGATGAATGAAAAAGATACATTATTTTTGTTTCCTCCTTTTTAAATTAATTTAATGATTAATAAAAAATAAAATTTAGTTCGCAATAAACGAAACCGTCCATATGTTGTTTAATATTTTTTCGAGTGGTTGTTTGTTACTACAGAATTAACGACAAAAGAAAAACACCCCGTCTTATAACAGTACTAGCTAAGCCCCGGTGTGCTTCGCCACCCCAAACTTTTATAATATTAGCACATTGTTGTAATATCTATGAATTTTTTTAATCGTATCTAAATTTGGCCTCTAGTGCATTTTTACTTCCTTTGTAAATTTTTTACCGCTATCCTTGTCCTAGTATATGTTTTTTAGATAAATATTTTTATGGAAGTAGAAGCTTATAGTGAACCGTTTAGTACTTTCCTTCTGATTTAATTTAATAGAGTATGATGTTTCTTAAAATTTGTTTTATACATATTTCTTAGTTTAACAAATAAAAAGTAAAGTGCCTTCCTAAACGCGGTGTGTTTTGCAGTTAAAAATTTCAACTGCATTCAGGAAGCAGGCTTACCCTCCCACACAAATGGCTGTATTGTGGGCGTGACATAAACAATTTCCACAAAAACAAATGTAGCCTTTTGTTACTTCCAGATTTAAAGTATTTAGTACTCCTTTACAATTAAAAAAAACGACACGCTGGTGTGACCAGCAATAGAATACATATGTACATACAAACTCAATTCTTCTTTATATAGTAAATGTAAATACATATGTACATACAAATGAAATCCATCAGATACATTAAGTTTGCAAAACTTACCGAAATTCCATAGTTACATCTACACAATTGATATGATTTACATATTCTTTCTCGCTTGGGCTTAAGTATTTGCTTCTTTTATTCAATGGAAAATTCGATTTGTTTTGATTTTATTTTTTCTTTCCTACTTTTTTCGTATCTTTGGAATGATGCAAAATTACCTCTAAACAACTGTTAACAAGTAATTGCCTTTACTTGACATATTCTATTCTGTTCGTTTTAGTTTTGCAATGCAATTTTGCACATTTTCGTTTTATTCCTATTTGTAATTTTTGCAAAGTTGACAGATGTAAGTAAATATGTACACATTTTTCACACCATTTCCAACTGTATTTCAGAACTTTCTAATTGTATATTAGAAATTTCTTAGTCAAGCTCAGAAATTTTTCAATTCATTTTTAGAACCTTTAAATTTAATATTAAAAATTTTTAAAATAATTTAAGAACCTACTTACTCAATTTCAGAATTTTTAGAATTTTTCTAATTCTTAATACAGAAAGTTCTGAAATACAATAATAAAATTCTGAAATACAAATAGCAGAAAATTCTGAAATACATATACTTAGAAAACCCTGATATACAACTAGAAAATCGGAAATTGATTTAGAAGTTTCTGCAATCGAACTAACAAGTTCTAAAATTAAGTTAAAATCTTTTGAAATTGAATTATAAAATTTTGTTTGTATTAGAAATCCTTGAAATTAAATAACACAACTCTGATTTAAATGGAAAATTCTGAAATTTAACTGCAAACTTCTGAGATTGAATTAGAAACTTCTAAAATACAATAAAGAATATTTGATACACAATTATCAAGTTCTGAAATACACTTGGAAATGGTGTAGATGTGCTTCAGAATTTTATTATAGGTATATTTGAAAAAACAATTTTAAAAAAATCTGGAATACAGTCAGAAATTTCTCACAATAAGTTAGATAGAAAATTCTTTGAAAAAATTTAGAAATTTCTAAAATTGAATTAGGCCTGTAGTACGCGAAATATAAAAAAAGCTTGATTTTGGCGTAACCACAAAGCTCTTACGACTTATTTAAAGCGAACTGGCCTAATGATAACGTCAAAATTTCGTCAGTGCTACATTTGCATGTTGCTTTTAACATTTTACAAATTCTATCTGTCTCAGTTCAAAGGTCGTTACGCAGAATACATACATAGTTAAATTTTTTACAAGTCAAAAAGGACTGAGAACATATTAAGCTGATGAAGAGTGCCTGTTACAAGCGATTATAAAAGTTTTCGCTACAATGCGCAACAAACCAGCCGGCTAATATATAATTCGATTCAAATGCTTATTTACAAGAAATTTCGATTCGAAAATCAATTTGTATTATTTAATACGTTTAAAAAAAAAATACACGGTTTTATCGAATAATAGGTGTGTTCCAGAAGAATAATAAAATAATGCAACTATGCATTTGTCTTAAATAATGTAGTAAAACACAAAAAAGTTCTTAAAATGTTTTTATTTAAAAACACACATTAGAAAAAACACATATGTTGGTCTTTAAAATAAAATAAATGAATTAGAAGGCATATGAAAAATGATATTTTTAAATTAACAAATAATTTTAATAGTGATACATTTTATTTAAACATATATTAATAACTTGCATATAACGATCCCACAAACAGCGAGTTTCCTGATCTCTAGGAAAAAAAATATAAAAAATAAATTTATAAGATTTTTAACGTTCAAAAAAGGGAACATTTTTTTAACATATGAAAAGATTTGCTTTTAAATGGGGTTTAAAAACAATTTTAAAAGTACCTGGATATTTCCAAATCCATAACACTTTGCGTAATGGCAGCTAAAAATTTATTGACATGATCATGACCCCAAGCATTTTGACGCCAAGGTTCTATTAGTTTCTCACAAAGATCTACAAACAAATCGCGCAGCTCACGATTGCGATGTAAATTGCAAGCTATGCTAATTAAAGCTCGCCAATATGAGCTAAAACAAAAAACATGTTTAAAAATATTTAATTGATTTACAGAGATTTAAAACTTTTTAATTACCTACCGGAAATTTGAATCCAGTTCTTGAAAATATTTTTCTAGCAATACCGGTTTTAAACGTATACAAACCAAGCTATAAACAAAAAAAATTAATAAAATAAAAAATATACATATGTATTAAAACATACTGTTTAATTTCCTTTTCTTTATCCAATAAACATCGCAGTTCCCTAAGATCTAATAAAAATTCTTTATCCATTTCGGTGTCATAGTATTCTGGCCCAGAATGTTGATACGTATAGGTCCAGTAGGCCATGACAGCCTGGGAGCATTCAAACAAATCATTAAATGTCAAATACTGCAGTTTTTTCTTTGAAGTTTCAAAACGCAAACATGCTAAGAACACAATGGAGGCATATTTTCTTTAAAAACACAACCAACAATTTGTTAGTTTTATGAAAGTTTATATTATATATTAATAAGACTCTTACTTAGCTAATTCTTCTGGTATATTAAATTGTTGCTTTATATTTTGTGTTATATTTCCAGGTAGTTCTTCCACAGCTCTAAATATGCGTTTGACATTGTCGAATTGACGTCTTTAAGATATAATAAAAATTTTTTAAAAAAGTTTGTGTTTTACTTAAACCAAAAACATTTTGTTATGCTCTTGCATAATACCTGCATGATTTCAATTTGACTCCGGTCCTTTCGGCAACCTCATCCAAATCTTTTCTATAGCGAGAAGATAACTTTTTGCCTAATATTTCTCGAGCTACTAAATCGTCAATAGAGTAATATCTGTTCGTAATAAAATAATACTGTTTATTTTTTTACATCCTTAAATGCAACTTACTTTTCTATAATAAGGTCACGGGTTTCGGGTTCCATTTGGAAGCAGCATTGCTCTACCAATTGTATTGGAGCATACAGTAAACGCTCAATAAGAGTATAAGTGCGATAATGATCCAGAACATCTGAGGTAATCACATCAAAATGGACACCCATAGAGTGACCAAAGCCTTTCTGCTTTAAATAACAAACGGCCTCAGCTGCTGAAAGTTGTACTGACGTTACAATAGGAAAGCATTTTTTTTTTGTAAAAACAGAAACTTACAGGAAAACCCCTCTATCCATAGCTGATAGATATCCGGATCAACTATGGTATAATTGGTAATAAAAACATCTACATCGGCTAGCATAATTTGTCAAAAATTGTACCTTTTATTTTTTTAACAAAATATATTTGCTTCCAATCAAAATTTGTGTAATAAATAAACAGAAACAGTAACCTCAGTTCTACACAGTAATGCCAACTCTTGCATCATTAAAAGCACTGAGAGCACACAAAAAAAGGTAGTAAATGGTAAAACTTGAAAAAATTACATCGGCTAACATAATATGTCAAAACTTGTGCCTTTTATTTTTTTCATAAAATATATTTTCTTCCAATATAAATTTGTGTTATAAATAAACAGATTCTACAACAAAAAAATTTGGTGAATAAAATTTTCGTTTTTGTTGTAGTTTCGTTTGTTCAGGTGTCAAAAAAAGATATGGAAAAGTAAACAACTTTGACAACCCAGCCTGGAATAATGTATGAAAAAAGTAGATCAGCTGTGCTCGTAACACCACCTGGTACAAATAATTGCACTATGCATCAAGCAATGGCGGAATAAGAAGGTGACCTCGTCTCTAAAACAACAACTTCCTATAAAAATTAAGCATGTATTTTGTTGTTGCTCAATGTCAGCTTAGTTGTCAAAAATCTTTGGAACACACATACACACAGTATACACAACTATTATATAAAATAAGAAATTTGCCAAGCTAAATTGGAAAACATATGGCGGAAATAGAAGTCAGCTGATCAGTTACTCCTACCATCTTCAATATACCTTGCATCAAGCCGTCATAAAAAAACAAACAAACACACATGCAAACAAACGTAAATACGCAGCAATAATCAACTGAATTAATAGAACCCCCTTGTATAAAGGAAATTTGTATTAACCATGATACAATTCACATGCATACTCGTCCCTGTAACATCTACAAATAAGAGCCAAAGTGTCAAACAACAGCTCATAGAAAAAACAAACGATTTGTAATAATTTTTGTTGTTTCATTTTCACACGGAGAACATAATTTTGTCATTTTGGCTCTAATCAGCTGGGCCGACGAGTCTACCTGGTTTTTGTATCATGGTAATAACTAGCTGGCGATACCACCCTGGTTTGTAAAATATGTGTTTTAGAAATTTAAAATTTTTGAAGCAGAATACTATATGTAATTATTTTTTCCCATTTTTATTCTCATCTTTTCTTTATTATGTAATTTTAAAATTTCACAACTTTTTAAGCACAACAAGACACCTTGTTTAGTAACATAACTGCTCAGAATTGGTTTTATATCCAAACATATGTTTGACCATTAACATTTCTGGTCCACACGGTAATTAATTGTGTTAGCAACAGATTTTGACAATTGCGATCATAAAAATTTTTAAATTTCTTGCTATGGAAAACTATAAGCTACTGCAGTTCGTCGTCAAGAAAATACAAATGGGACAGTGGAAAAATAATTAGGAGTAGGTGTTATGAATTCTAGATCCATAATTATACGACCCATAACTAGATGCCAAATAAATGTGTTATATAAAATAGTTTAGTATAACTAATTTAGGAGTTTGGCATTTTGAATTTAAGATTGATAGCTATGAAAGCTATTGCCAAATACAAAATATGAAGAATAATAAAAGAGATTTAAATTATAAACTTTTTAAACAAAATAATAGAGATACACATATTAAACTCGCGAAAAAATAGGCCTTGCTTATAAATTGCAGTTGTTATATATTCCACATTTTTCTCTCTTCTTTAAGATTTACAGTCAACTATGACCCACAAAATATAATAAACTTATATGCATTCATAAGTAGATAATTTTGCTATGTAATATCAGTACATAAATTTTTTCAAATAAAATTTTTAAGACATTCACCATAGTATGTTATCCTATCTCTAATGCGACTCTGCTTGTGTCCAATTAGAAGAAAGCTTTTTTCTTCTCTATTTTTGACATTTATTACTTAACGAACTGAATTTTTTTATGTGTTAATTGAAAGTTGTTATCACAAATGTCATACATCTTCAGTTAATATTTTTTATAAAAAAAATATATTTATAAGCAAAATGTGATTAATTTGTTTAAAGAAAATATTGAAAATTAAACAATTGAAAAACAAAAAAGCAAAATAGTTTCTAAATGGTGAATTGATTTTTTTAATGAAGACTACGAATGAAAACCGCCTAAAATTGGTCTTATATATATTTTTTTGTTACACGGCAAAATAGAAAAATTTTTGATATTGTGTGTGTGTAAAAACTTGCAAAGCAAAGAAAGCGCAGAGCAAAGCAGACAGTGTCAAAACTCCAAAACAAGCTATGGAACAGGACTCCACTGAAATGCATCTAAGTAGAATACGTGATGTTAAAAAATTAGCTGTTTTAAATGATGAAGTTCGTGAATGCAAGGAAGAAGTAATACTTGAAACTTCCGGCCATCAGGTAAGCAACCGAAAAAAAAGCGGTTGGTTAATAAAGACGTGCAAGTGGAAAAGAGTTTTGGTCATTAAAATTAAAAAAAAATTAAGACAATTGTAAAGGAAAAAAATTAGCAAATACATAAAATTTTAAATAATTAAAGCACTAGGTTGTTGGGTGCCTAAAACTGTTTGCTGTGCAAAGTGCGCCACTGCGCCATCAATCTAAAACTTTTTCACCCTAAATACGCAACTAAGCTGGAAGCAACAGCAACGAGGGTTTGCTGCAGTGTTAAGGCATTTACAATGGCAAGTGCCACCAAACGTCTTTCAAACGCTTTCCACAGTCCCACCGTGAGCGTGTGTGTTGTACACAAAATATTATGTACATATTTTTTAGTACATTGTGTGTATTTTGTGCATTTTTTTATTTGATTTCCAAAATTTCTCTATTAATTAATATTTTCATGTGCTTTTTTTCTACTTTTAATTGCTTTTGTTTTGATTTTGTAATTTCTTTTATTTGTTATTATCTTCCTCATATTGTGTGTATTTTTTCTTTTCATCTACCGTTTGCCCTGTGACGACGACCTTACAAAAACTAAACATTAATTTTTTCTATCAAATGATGCTGCTGAAAATTGCATTTTGGTGCATTTGGCAATTCAATTAAACTATATATGCGTAACACTTGCAGTTGGAGACTAAAGTGCATATGGTAACATCATCAAATGAAAATAGCGGTGGCAGTGGTGGCAACGTCGTGTCCGTACCCGTATCCCTGCCTATTGGTTCTATGATTGCCGGTACCGCTTTCAATGTCATTTCACCCGATCACTTGCCGCATTTTAAACAGATGTTGTGCGTGGACAACAACGGTTATATATCAAGTGGGGCAGTAGTGGGTAGTGTTAGCGGCGACCTTAAAACAATTGTTATACAACAACAGCAGCAACAGCAAAGTGATTCAGGTGGCATACATCACGATGGTTCTGGCAGCAATAACAGTCATGACAGCAACGTTGCCGGCGATCAGATGTTACATGGTGCAGGATCCGTTTGTGGCTCGGCTTCCGGTGTCAGTTGGACAGAAACGTCTCAGATGGAAATATTCCCCATACGTTGTAAGACCACAAGTGCCGAGCTCTATCGCAGTAAATTAGGATCCGGTGGACGTGGTCGCTGTGTTAAGTACAAGGATACATGGCTGACGCCTAGCGAATTTGAACAAACGTGTGGACGCGGCTCAAGTAAAGATTGGAAACGCTCTATTAAGTATGGAGGAAAATCGCTGCAGTCGTTAATTGATGAGGGTACACTAACACCGCATGCAACCAATTGTAGTTGTACCGTTTGTTGTGACGATGAAGCGGGTAAGTAGCTAAAAAAAACGCTTAAGGTTTTTAAAATAAAATTATTTAAAAACTTTTTAAATCAATTTGTAGTTTATTACCCAAAAAATTGTTAAAGTTTTTTCAGTAAGCATCAATATTTTTTTCCATTTAAAAGCAATAGCTTCCCTCTGAGGCAACGGTCAGTCAAAAAAATCCGCTTTTCTTGAAAAGACAGATAAAGCAACTTGTACGGAAAAAAATTAAAGTTTGGGAGTCAATCCAAATAAGGCGTTGCAATTTTTTTGGTAGATCAGTATTTAAAAAAAAAACTATTAAAAACCATCAGGATAAGAGTTAAATTCATAATTTATTTAGTTTTTATTGATCAAAAGCAGTTGATTATTTTATATTTTTTTTAAGTTTTATCGTTTGTGTTTGCATAATGCTTTTGCTAATTACGCTTATCTTGCGCGCAAACGATTACGGGAAGTGTTTTTATTTGATGAAAAACTAATAAAAAATTGTTAATCTAATTGATTCCTCAGTTTTCTTATATTAGAAAAATGTATTTTAAATGAATTTTTTAAAACTTTTTTTGCATTTATTCTTTTCACGCGTTAGCATTTTTATAAAAACTTAATATTTTTTTAATTATATAACGATCTTTTTGTAAATACAATATTGGGGAAAGTATTTAAAAAATTTGAATATACAAATTTTGCGTAGTTTTTTCTGTTGCACTGAGACATTTAGGAACAGGCATATCTTACATAAGGCAGGGTTAAAAAGGGTGATGCAGATAAAATAAAGCCTTCTACTCCTGAACCTAAAAACTTCTGAAATTCATTGTGAGTCATTTCAGAAAATTATAGATAAAAAGAAGAATATGTTATATAAATAAAATAAATACAATTATTCGTACTGTCCAAAAGTAAAAATATTTTTTATTCGTACTAAAGAACTGCCAATGAATAAGTTTTGCCTTTCATACTGTTGAAAATTCATGGAAATGAAAGTACGTACTATTGGGCGCCTACTGTAAAATTAAATTGTATATTGAAAACATTACGACAAATCTAGACTTGCAACCGACTCTGTTATTATAGGTTCTGCGTCACTGTAATGCTGCCGGCCATAAAATTGCCGACGATCTTGCAGGAAATGTATCTGCCTAGGGTATGAGCCATCCTTTATTTTGTTTTAATAAAGGCGTTTGTATTGGATATAGGTTAGGTTAGGTTAGGTAGAACAGGCAGCCGTTGAAGGAAAGGATGCAGCTCACTTGGGTGCGCTTAATTCGGTCCCTTTATGTTACCTGGAGAGGCAGATAGAATAGGTTGAGATGGAAAGAAAGAAAGAAGAAATTTAGAGAAGGATAAGAAAGAAAGAAAATGAAGCAAACTTACCAGGGTCTCTGTTGGGAATCGAACCCACAACCCCCAGACTGATAGACTCGTGCACTTACCACTGATCTACCGGGGCAACCTTGTATTGGATATGGTGGAGCACGTTTGAAAAGTCAGGGCTAGTTGCGAGGTCTGGGACCGGTTTCTTAGTAAGAGAGAGGGAGAGAGAGAGAGAGAGAGGGCGGGATCTTAGGCGCATGCATGGGGCTTCCACAAGGCAATGCGATGTTAGACTTATGACCAGTTAATAGGAAAAAAAAATATTGTTTACGGGAGTTCCAGTGTCATACAAACTTCCAGATGAATGTAGCCTTTTTCAGGCGAAAATTCTGCGGGTAACAAGTGTGGCGGAATTTGTAAAAGAAAATGCGGCAGAGGAAGAGAACGCGGCTATCTGTCGACAATTAGGCCGACTCTTTTGTAGTTTTACGAGAAGGGAATCGGCCCAGGTTATTGAATTAAGTGTGAGCCGTTAAGGAACCAGCGGATTCTTACTACGTTTTTATAGAAGTTTTGAAAGAGACATGGGTCTTGGATTAGGTATGGTACGTCTGGAGATACAGGGCTGACTGGATTGGAGGGGTCCTAACCCGCTTTTTAGTTATAGCAGTAGGGTAAATGGGATGAGAATACTTCAGGTTTATGCAGGTTGTTCAAAGGTAAGGAGAAGTCGGAGACTGTGGAGTACTTTGCTGCTGCTTTTCTTGTTTTTTTTTGACCCAAAAGATTTGCAGGTGCTAAAATTTAAGAGGCTGTGCCTCCATTAACCTTCGTAACCGAACCTAACTTTTCCTTATTTCGCCTCACTCTTATATGTATTTATTTTTTATTTTATTTTATTTTATTTATTTAAAATTAGAACACTAAGAATACAATTCTTTTATGGTTCAAAAAAATTATGAGAAAGACTTGTTTTCTTATACATCGAATAAAATTAAGAAAATAATATAACAGTTAATATGAAAAAAAGCAAATTAATATAATAAAATTCGAATATAATTTTTAAAGATTTACCTCAAGTTAGTTATTTGGAAAAATTTTTTAATCGCTAAATATTAGGAGAAGGAAAAAAAAAAAAAAAATTTTACTAAAAGTTTAAAAATGCTTTATAGTAATAACAAACAAACAAAAAAAAAAATAAAAAAGAAAAAGAAAAAATAAAGTGAAGTTTAAAATAAAAAATATAAGAAGCAGTAAATGAAAATCAATAGCTGCCTGAAAAGAGATTGAAAAGAGCCTTAGCAAAACAGGTTTCTTTCTGTATTAGTTTTATGTGTGGGGGCAAAGAGTTCCATAATTTAATGGCGTGTATGAAAAAAAATCTGGATGTGTTAAGGTGTAAGTGTCTAGCTGATAGAAGAGTCATGCAACGGGTGGAAGTACCAAAACGAATTTTATCATACAAATAGGATGGCGTTTTTCTATACAATAGTCGATGCAAAAACAACAGGTTCCTTATAGATAAATAGTCTTCTAGATCACATCCCAGTAACATTTTTCGCCAAGAAGATATACTATCGAAACGGCTAATGCCATAAACATATCGCGTTGCGTTGTTAAAAGCTACTTGTAGCTTATGTAGCGAATTCGAATCGATCTTACTGAAAACCTCTGCAAAGTACGTTATTAGTGGTAGTATAAGCTGAACAACAAGCTTCTTTTTAACTAAAGTGGGAACAAATTCAGAAGACGTTCTTAAGTGGCGAAGAGTAAAGTAAATATTTCGAACAACAGTGTTAATATGATCTCTACATGTTAGAGTAGAGTTAATGTAGAGTAGAGTATGTATATCCGCAGCTATTTTTTCTTTCTACATTTTATTTCTCTTCTTTCTCCTTTTCTAAGGAGGCTCACAATGGGCCATCAGGCTTCTGGGTAAAATTACTTGTCATTAATCTTCGTAAATAAGAAACTGTAGTGCGTGCGAGAACCCTTTTTTCTGATGCTTATATTAAGTCAATTACCATCACAACATCAACTTACCCAGCCAAAAAACTTTGTGGTTATGTAATATCTTCCAGTGACAAAATCATATCTTATTGCGCTTAATTCTTTTTTATCTTAACATTTGCTAAAATAATCCGGATTGCGGAAATAGCATTTTTACACCTAATCCTAACAGAACAATTCCCCATTATAATCCTTGATACTTTACCGCCATTTCTGATCCTGCATACACATGTGCTTCATAGGATTCAGAATAAATTAAAGAACTTTGTTGCCTTCTTTACTTATTTATTTTAACATTTATTTGCAGCATCTGGTCCTGTACGCCTCTTTACGCCATACAAACGTCGAAAGCGGATTCAAGCCGAAAATGATGGCGAAACTAGCGGTCCAAAACGTAAACGTAATACTAATCATAATATTAACAACAACAATATTTTAAATCATACAGAACCACCACAACATACCACAACGGTGGTAGATGATAATAATATGTTTTTAACGGATGATAACATTACCTCCAAGGATGAACCGTGGCCAACACTTAACGACAGTCTCGATACGTCAACAGAACTGGTAGATCAAACACAAATATGTAATGCATACGATCGAGAAACGTTTGTTGTGAATATAAACGATCCGGGGCCAATTGCATTGTTAGACAATAGTCAGACAATGAAAACTCTCGAGAATGTTTATTGCACAATGGTAAAGGCCACTAATGATTTTAAACGCATTCTTACTGATCTGAAGAATACGTACGATCGTAAAATTGAAATATTACAAAAGGAACGCGACGCAGCTGTGGCAGCAATGCGCGTCCAAGTGCATACAGACATTGATGATCCGAATATATCGGGTGCATTGCATGGCAACGAAGTTATATCAGCTAAAAAGGTAATTATTTTTAATGTTACGATCAGATTTGTTAAATATTTCCCCAAAAAAACGTGACTGCTATTTTAAGCAAAAAATTTTTTGATGATTGTTTGATCTTGTCGTCAGTTCTATTACCAACTTTCCAAAGTATCCTGGTGTAGTAGAAGTCCATAATTTTACTAAGAGACATTTTATAATTTCTTACTAACCTAGACTTGGCGCAGTAAACCTTCAAGAACCTAAAGGCCGCCACAATGTGGAAAATATCTCCCCTTAACAATCTGATGCCCTCTCCCATGATATAGACGCCAGCTTCGGTGTCCAGATCCATTTTGGAAACTTCAGTAAAAATTCACACTTTTGCAGACTATCAGCAATCCCTCTTAAGGGTTATTACAGGCTGTGTTCTCTTTAAACCGACCTCTATGACCAAATAGTCCATCTTCAATCCCTGGCAATGTTCTAGTTATAAAAAGCTTACCTAATCCTAATTCTCCTAGTGTAAGCTTGCCGCCATTCCCATTACCTAATTGGTACCGTGTTGAGAATTACATTTAGTGCCGCTTGAGATGTGCTCCTTATGGTAGCAGTGTTCCAAAGTAAAGCACCTCTTTGCACCTTATAGCTTCGTGCAACAACCCTCCCACCACACAATGCATCCATAGTTAAAAACTGGTCTTACAGCCATTAGGTAAATCCAGTTTACCACCTTGAGTTATAAGCCCCAGCACTTTACTATTGAATTTCTGTATGTTAGGTAAGCCCTAAGGCTTGTATTCTTTCTTTATGATAGTTTGGTATTAAGGACAACCAAAGATATTTAGCATCACCTGACAACTGTAGCTGCTTACCATTAAGTTCCGGCTTCTATTAACGTTACCCCATACTTATTTTTGAAGAGAACTAGCTACGTTTTGTCAGTTTACACAACGCCGTGTGCCGTGCAGTTGCTTCCTGACCTTTGGAAGAAACTTCCCCTAACAAGAGTGGCCACATTTTTTCATTTTGCCTTATTATACTGTTAACCGTTGAAAGCCCCAGTAGAATTAAAATAACCTCTCTTGTCGTGTGTCCAGATCACTACTCTTCTATACTCTACCTGTTCTTGCCTAGAATTTATAAACCTGCTCTCAAGCATCAATGTTATCCATCTGACTAAGAACTCTTTGACTTCTCTATATCCGAGAATGCCGCCAGCATATATTTCCTATCATATAGCCCCCGTTAAATGTTACCAAACACATAACTCTCAACAGATTAACTCTTGAGAAACTTTAGGGCCGCACTTTCAGTGTGGGGATCAATAAAATCCCTCAGATAAAGATCTATCATGCCTTAAGTAAAAAAAAACACGTCATACTAACAGGTCTAAAATCGTTGGGTTTTAAGGTAACGGCAGTTGTGCTTGTTGATGTGGCCGTTAAAGTGAAAATGAGCCGCGTCGCTCCAAAAAATGGGATTTACAGTGCGAAAACGCTTCAACTTCATTTAATAAAAATTTTTGCGTAAATCAAAGTCAATTTCAGTTCTTGAACGATTTGAATTTAAAAAGAATGGAACTTCAGATCCTTTTTTAAAATTTCATGAATAATCGCATTCGCAGTGAGTGAGGCTGCTCTTTTCCGTATTGAAAGTCGCGGATTTTCGCGTAAACTGGTTTTAACTAGTTTAGTGTTTTTGGGAACTTTTGAGGATCGACTTGGCCCTGGCCGTGGGATATTCATAGCCGAAGCAGTTTCGCGGAATCTTTGCACGCACGAACGAATTAAATTTACACTCGGACTCGAACTTTTAACAAAATTGTCGACAAACAATTACGTAAGAATCATTACTCTTCAAAATTGTCTCCACAGCGAACGCGCAATGCTCTATCGATCACTGCGACAACGTGACTGCCAAATACGCACAATCGATAATTCCAATGGTGCCACTCTCCCTCCGCACCGTTTATTACTTTTTGAAATAATCGTATTGAAAAATATAAATAAGCTGCCAGACACCCTGTAGAAATCGTTAGATTTGTGGTTTTAAAACACTCGATTTAAAATCGAAATAACAGTTTGTAGAATAAGTTTGAAGTAGAGAAATGTACTTGGATTTGATTGTCTGAATAAGGAAAAATATTACCGACTCAATGGACTAGCAGCACTTTAGCAAGAAAGCCCTTTTAGCTCTTCTTAAATATACTTTGTACCTATTGAAGCTCACTTTGTAGCTATACACTGCTCCATATTTTTAATTAACCATACATTACATTATCCATGTAACTTATCCAAACTATAATATTTATACATTTTTTCAGTGCGCTAATTGTAATCGTGAAGCATTGGCCGAATGTTCGTTGTGCCGAAAGACTCCCTATTGTTCTGAATTTTGTCAACGAAAGGACTGGAATGCCCATCAAGTTGAATGTACAAGAAATCCAGCCCCGGCTGCAACACAACAAATTATGCTCCTCGTCGACGAGCAATCCTAAATGAATTAATATTGTACATAAGAAAACAAAATAGAAAACACAACAAACCGATAAACAATTTATAAACATTTAAATTAAATAAATAAATAAAAACAAAATTAAATTTTAAATAACTTTATACGTTTGAGTAAAACAAAAATCAACAATTAGCATTAATCATAAATAATAAAAAGAAAGAATCAACTACAGCAACAGAACCGTAAACTTTTTCAACTTAAATCATCCTCTAACAAGTAACTCTATTCTATGCTTCTTCTTTTTTTGTTCCAAAAGAAAAAAAGACTAAGAATAGCCAGCCACACAAATTATTTAAAATCGTACAGGTAAAACAATAAAAAAAAAGCATACAAAAAAAATAGATACACACACACATACATAAACAAACAGTATAAACAAAAAAAAAACTACTACAACAAATTACTTCAACATAAAAGTAAAAAAAAAAAAAATTAAACAAAATAAAACAAGCAACCAACCAACCAATACCAATGTCAACCACAACCAGCCACAACATTTAGATAAACCAAAACGCAAAATTAAAAGAAAATAAATTAAATTTAAAATAAAAAATTTAAATTTAATAACTTAAATAAAATTAAAACAAAAAAAAAGAAAAATCCCAGCATTAAATTTACATAAATACATACAGACATACATACATATTCTCTATGTATACATCTTTTTTTCATTAGAATTAAGTGCATAGTTAAACTTTTAACATTTTATTATTATTTTATGGATAATATTAATAAAAACAAAACGAAAAAAAAATCTACAAAAACGAATTATTATGGGCCTGTTCTGAAATGCAGCACTGCACTGCATCACGAGTGCAAACTTTTGCAAAAACGAAAACAAAAGTTTTTTAAAAAAGGTCAATAATGCTACATTTGTAGTAATTTTTAATTTAAAAAAAAACCTTTTTGTGGTAAATCAGTGCATTTAAATACGATTTTTTCTAAATTTGAAGTCATAATGCAGCACCTTGATGCATTTCCGAACAGGCCTTATATTAAACAAATAAAAGTTAATTACTAAGTTAGGGAAAAACTAAATTCTTTTTATTTCAAAATGCTACAGAGGACAAATCCTTTTGAAATTTCAAAATAAGTAATTTAATTTAATTTTTATTAAAAAAAAAATTTAGTACACTTAATCCTTTTTAATCGGTGGATGCATTTTAGAGTTTTTCTTTAATCGCACTTTTGGGTTTTCCGCCAATGAGGGAAATTTTTAAAAAAACTACCGGGATCCCTCTTCTGGTAAAAAATACAATTAAATTTCTTTAAAAATAATAGAACATTTTGGGTAAGATCGCACACTAAATTGTTAAGAAAGTTTAAAAATAAATGGCAGGAAGTTAAATTAGAAACTTTAGTCGATACTTTTAAGTTTGACACGAAATATCTGTGAAAATACTTTTAAATAATTAAGGGATTCACAAGGTGTTCTATTTGTCCTATTGTCATAAAATTTCCAAAATGGTTTAATAACATTTGCCACCTATTGGACACTCGGCGCAGGTGTATTTAAAGTTGTTGTGACAATTTAATAAGCATATTAAACGACGTAGTATTTTTTTAAAACTATTTTTGTATAAAAGACAAAAAAACCATTGGACACCATAGGACACCTTATGAATCCCCTAAATGTATTTATGTATGTATGTGTGTTGTACTCTTTTCGCAACATAAAGTCCATTTGTAGTGTTTAGTAATTAAAAAATTTTAAAATGTGTTTTGTACTTTCTTAAAAAAATTGATTGACGTAAGTGACCTAGTTTCGGCTAATTTGACTAAAGTAGAACACAAATATTTTTCCTTAAGCTGAGCTTTTCCTTTAACTTGAGAAAGCTATCCACGATTATCCCGTTAACCTTTTTTCTAAAATCGGTGTGTGTAGTGTAAGTCACAGAGGATAACATAAGATAATCTCTGCGCAAAAAGACCAAGCCGCACATACGGGTATTTTTTCTATCCAGGCAATCCATATTAAATTTTTAAAAATTGATTGTAATTTAAAAAATTTTTTCTTCTTGCTTTAAAATAATTGAGGACAACAACTTATTTATTCCGGTTTTCTAACGGCTCCACCTAAATGGCTTTTCTAAAACGTTATCTGTTTTTTAAAGAAACATCAACGCAATTGAAGCAATTAAAATATTTAGGGATGTATTCGTAAGAAAATTTCAAAATTTAAAAAAGATTTAAAATACTGCGAGCAAATTTCGGCATTTTATTTGAATCGAAATTGAAAAATTCTTTTTAGAATTTCTGTATTAAAAGCATTGACAACTCGATCGATCGAGTAGAATTTCGATTCGAATGCCGCAATTTTCCCCCTGATTTTGTAGAAAAACTTTGTTTAAAAATTTAATTAAAAATTTAGAAATTATTTATGAATATAACCCTAAAAAAAGACACCAATTTTAATAAATTCCGAGGCGAGAAATCCCGGGAAAAACTCTAATGCATATAAATAAGCAAAGGTTCCTAGTATCCTTTGGTAAAAACATCATGTGGATGTTGCCACATAACTTAAAATTTATGTCGTAAAAATGTTTCAAAATAGAGTTTAAAAATTTCCTATTTTTTAAAACCTTTTAGGCAGTTATTATAAAATTTTGGTACAATTAAAATTTATTCAAACTTTTTGCCATCGTTAGCCATGCTCTACTGTAGGGTGTTTTTTAAGCTGCATAAGTACCTAAATGGATAATATAAGACAGAAATATTGTTGTAATGAAATTATTTTATAATTATCTTGTAGATAATTTCAGGTATTAATTTTTAAAATATAATTTCCGGCATATATCCGCCGTGGCCACAAAGTCCATTTAATCAGTTGAATTTTTTACTCCTTTTTGTAGTCTTGCCGTGTATGTCAATGATGTCCTAAATACTGGCTTCAAATGTTTCGAAAACTGCTGGTTTGTTGGCAAAAACCAATGACTTAACATAGTCCTATAAAAATAATTCAAAGGCTTTAAATCGCAATAATGTTGGGGCCAAAAAGCAAGGCCACTTCTGGAAATTAAATTCTCACCAAATTGACTTTACAATAAGAAATAAAGACCCCAGCGTGTAAACCGCACAATATACTAAATTTGAATGGATGTATGGGTAGTTCTATGGGTAGTCCGTCTGAACTTGCGTTTTTTAAACCAAAGTAAAACCGAATACAAACGCAAACTGGACAAATAACGAACGCATAATGATTTATTAAACTCAAAAATACTTTTTTTTTGTTCATTTAAAACAAACCAAAAACTATAGTTTTTTAAAAGCAACACAATACGTTTGCTTATGCTGCAAAAAAATTAAACAACAAAACAAGTAAGAGCGCTGTATTCGGCAATGCCTAATCTTATATACCCTACACAATGGTGGAATATACCTTGCCCTACACATTGGCCTTATTGTGTTCCACGCCATTTGACCCAACTATGTTGTTTTCAAACTGTAGATATCATTTTGAAATTATGTCCAAAAGAAAAATTCTTTGGAAAATTAATGGAGCAATCAGCATTGACGGAGAATACCGTTGTCGTATGAACCATGACCTGTTTGCCGACATTGACATACATAGTAACGCGTATTAAAATTCAGCGTTTTCGTTGGCTGGTTATGTTGTGAGAATGTATGAAGATGCTCCAACTAGGAAGTCATTTAAATGCGAATCTGTTGGTGCATCACGCGAAAAGGGAAGTACGAAATGGATCAAGCGGAGGAAGACATTTTTAAACTAACAAGTCAGAAATTGGAGAAGAAGCGCAGAAGGTTGAAGTGCATACGTTTTGTAATAGCCACATAAGTAAGTAAGTGAATAAGTACATATGTATATCGAAAACTTTTATAGCTACCCACTCCAAATTTGCTAAACGGTATTTCTATAGTAATTTTAACAATTTTAAAAACGTGGTTGGATAGCAGAACGATAAGTGGCATCACCCATGTATGTATAAGGGCCAATTTTGTGAAACTTTCAAAACGTTAAATCTTTATTGGTTTGAAATCAGCTCAAAGTAATTTTATTTTATTGGGGATAACAAAAGGCTAATGTATGTAAGTGTGTTCAGGAACTGCAAGTTAGTCCTTCAAAATTTAGGGGCATCAGCCTATGCTGGGTTACAGAAAGCTCAAATATACCCAAAAATAAGGCTGAAAGTTATTATAAAGAGGATTTCCAACAGATGCCATTATGATATTTTGTTTCTTTTCCAACTTAGTAATTTCTTGGATTGTAAAATATCGAAAACCCCATAATGGGTAGCAACGACAACCAGAAGCAACAATTTCTTGTTTTCTTCCGGTACAGTTTAAGGAGACTTAAATCAGCTTGTCACTGGTCACTACGATAACAGGTTATTGTTGGAAAACTAGTAACTAAACCCAGTTGTTTTTTTTCGATTGTGTAGGGTGGAAGAGAAGTCCGAGACAATAAAAAAAACTGCATTGGTGATGTCCTACGTTTTTTAGAAAACCACGTTGGCAGTTTGATATTACTTTTTTGATCAGATATCGTCATTCTCAAACTGCTAATTTTTTTAAATGTTAGAATATGCCAAAGGCTTGAAATGGTCATTTTGTAATTGTTCTTTCCCCTTTCTATCTAGACACATCTATACGATCCTTTTACTTTCACCTCATTTTCTTCTTTCTTTTCTTGTTTTTCAGATTTATCTCTCAGATAAATCGTGTTTCTCAGATAAAGATCAACCAGTCTTTCAAACGTCTTAGACAAGAAACACGGGTAGGCTGATCGGTCTTCACCTCAGTGGCATATAATCAAACAAAAAACACACTCGTTAGGAGCAGCAGTCCCTAATCCGAGAAATTCTGTTACATAGACGGGTAAATACCGTCTGGGCTCAGTGGCTTATAGGACAGGGAAGTGGGCACCCATCAATAGTTCTAGGGTCTCCAAGCTAGATTCCGTTCACATTCTCTGAATGTATTCAAGTCCGCTAAGTTATTTTAATTGTGTCCTGAAATTTTAAATCTCTCCAAAAGATCCAATGGATTTACGGTATTTTAACATTTAAGCCCTTTCGTCTTCCTGAGATATCCCTTGTACTTTTTGAAGCATATCCAATACCTATCCCAGTAAGCCTAGGAAAGCTTGTAGTTAAGAAAACGATTTTTTTGATTTTTTTTATGCACACTTCCGTTTATTGCGTTTTTTTTTTCTCTTTATTTTACTTAAAATTTACTTTGCTTTTAGTATTCCTATTGATTACCAAAAATATGTTTTCTTCTTTATAATATTATAATTATTTTCTTTAAATTATTTCCTTTAAAATTCTTTATTATCTTGATTATTCTTTGTGTTATTGTAATATTTCTGATTTTATTTGAAATAATTTTAATACTCAAACTTGTTAAATGGTAAACAAAAAGTAAAGCTTTTTAGAATACGGCGATAAACGCATTTTTAAATAAAAATTAAAACAGAAACCTGGTCAAAATAACTCATCAGGCTGTAGCAATGAGAGAATATAATATATAGGCCTCTCTTACTTTTGGCTCCTAGAAAAATGGTCCAATGAAAAATGTCCCAAAAAACTAAATGAAAAATGGCCCTAATTTCAAAAATAAAAAATCACCCCGATTTTAGAAATAAAAATGGACAAAAAAAAAACAGAAAAAATGGGCCAAAATTTTCATATTGACGCTTTCAATACAAAGTTTTGGGGCCATTTTTTTATTTTTACTTCAGGGGTATTTTTCATTGGGGCCAGTTTTTAAGGAACCCTTTCTTTTTTATAAAGAGTTTGATACTTTCCCGGTCATAAAAGAGAAAATTGCAATTGTTAGTGTGTCAAACTTCATATAAAAAAAGTAAAAGAGTAAGAGGCTAAAACTATCAGGCATGTTCTGAAAATCACGTGGTTTTAAAAGCATTGCGATTTTACGTTATTTATTAATTTAAATAAATGCAAAATTCGAAATAAGGAAATTGAAAATATAACCAATTAATTTTATATCTAGCTGACCAGTTTGTAATCACAAAAATTTAAAAAGTTTTGTGTATTTCTTGTGACTTCAAATCACTTTCACAAAAAGTGATTTTCAGAGAATGCCTGCATATTCTCTCATTGCTACGACCTGATTTATGAGTAATTTGAACACGAACAGATACAACACAAATGCAAAGGGACTTAAAATTAAAAACTAGTATTTTTTTAGACATATTTAGATGTAAATGTTGTTATTAAGTCAATTTAATTTAAGTTTATATTAAATATTTACTTGTTTTTATTTTTTTTTTTTAATTTTTGTTAAAATCTTTATATTTTTTTAATTTCTCAGAAATTTTTAAATTAATTGAAAAAGTTTTGTTTTATAATAAACTAAAAATTAAGCTGGGATAGTTGTTGTAAGAGATAGAGAGATAGTGTTTATAAGGGATAAGAGAGAGAGACATTGTTTGAATATGTATGTATGTATGTCTATATAATTGAGTGAGTATTTGTTTTTGTTTTTTATTTAAAGTGTAAACAGATTGATATTTTCAGTTGCTAAATGTGGGAGTGGTTGTAAAAACGATATTTTTTTTAGCATGAAAACTAAAATATTTTTTTTTTTTTTGCAAAATAATGTTAACCATTTTGCTTTAAAGGCAAAAAATTTTTATTTTAAAGCTTAAAAGCAAAAATGTTAGAAATAACAAAGAAAAAAAAAATTGTTTAAGGAAAAGCAAAAGGAGCAGCATTAGAAGTTTTAATGAATCACAATTATTAGGAAAATTTTTTTATTTTATTTGAACTACTATTAACAATAATGTTTATTTGATTTAAAAAAAAAACACATTAAAAATTATATCCTAAAGATTATTAAAAGCAAAAGGTTACGTTTAAAAAAAAAAACAAATAAATTAAATAAGAAATTTTGATTTTTTTAAAACTAGAAAAAAAAACAAATTGCCATTAAAAGTTATCTAAATATTTTTTTTCGTTTCGTTTTTCTATTAATACATTATAACAAACTAAGAAAATTATATGTTTTTGATAAAGAAAGTACAATAAATCTATTGTACTTAAACCTAAATTAATTTTCTTTTAAATTTTCTTTTAAGTGTTTCTTGTTTTGTTTATTTAGTGATATATTGTTGTTGTTGTTTTTGTTGTTTCTAATATAATTACTTCTATCAATGATTTTCTTGTTTAATATTGTTTTTAAAAGATCTAGAAACTAATGAACCAGTTGAAAGTCTAAGATCACATCTTATTAATTTCAATACAATAATTTAGTTTTATTTAGTTTTATGATTATTTTCCTTGTTTTTCTTGTTTTGTTTTCATTATTTCTTTGCGTTCCATGTGAATGAATATGTGTAAATTTTAATTGTTTGTAGGTATTTGTTTGTTTGTGTTATTTTATGTTTTGTTTTTTCTTTAACGGCATTTTAAGTTAAACTTAGACAAAGGGGGGGGGGGGGGGGGGATATTACATTTAGAAATTAAATGTAAACAGTGATTTTGTTACTGAACGAATGATAGCTTAGCCTCACTCAAGATTCCGTACTTCGAAGCGTTTAAAGGTGTAATTAATAAACACCCAGTCCTTAGCGATTTCGCTGCCTTGAGGCATAGGAGCAGAAGCTGAAAGAAATTTAAAAAAATAAATATAAAAAACATCACGCAAGTAAGAAAATTTCTTTTTTATGCTTGAAATAGTAAAAACTAATAAGAGTTCCTATATTCAGCTGGGCTTAATTTTATACACCTTGTAGGTATTGTGCCAGTCTGCTGAAGTGGAGAATTCGATTCCCGTCCAACACTCTGGCTGGTTTGCTTTTTTTTATCTTTCTACCTTTTCATTTATTCCATTTTAACTTTTTATATCTGATTGTTCTATCTAGCATAACGCATATACCTTTTACAAGAAGTTCAAATGCCAAAGGCTTTTGAGGTGTAGATGAGCAAGTCTGCTAGTCTGCGAGCCGCCGATTCAATTTCTGCCAGATACTTTGCTTTGTCTTCTTTTTCTTACCTTTTCATCTATTTCTCTCTACAAATCTTACAAACGGACCGTGTTTCCTTTAACGTCGGATTTCTTTAACCTCACAACAGCAAGTCTAAGTACCGAGAATTTTAAGGGTAATAACGAGAAAGCTTACTCTTAAGGCCAGGACTAATGGAAGAGAAACATACAGAAAAAGGGCAAGAGGGTCCTTAACGCCTCCTATACGTGCAGAAAATAAAGAAAAAATTTAAGAAAACTATAGAAAAAATGTGAGGTTTGCAACTGTATTTAAAAACGGTTTTCAGGCGCTGGATTTCGGGGCACTGTGACACAGCTGGTTTGCATTGGCTCGTCGACACAGAAAGGTGACCACCAGTGGGTCACTGTCATGGACCTAGAAAGGTTGGGGAACATAATTGAGGTTATTTACGGACATTGCCCAATTAGGACTTGGATAAGCAAATAGATTCGGCGGTCCTACAGACTATTGTAGGATGTGTGAAAATTAAAAAAAAGAAAATGGAATCGATAGTCCGTGTTGTTTATAGCGGCCTGGGATTACACACCGACCCTTAAAATCGATTGGTTGGGTAAAAGATCCAACGATATTGCAAAATGTAAGCTGAAAAATATCATGGAAATCAACAGGGTAGTTGGTAGGTAATGGAAAGGGAAGGTTTACATTAAAGGTATTAGAGCTCTTTTTTTTTGGTCTTGGACAATTTGGCGCTGGGATCCTCAGATGGCGCAAGACTAAAGGAATTAAAGATGTTTATTTAAGCGACTGCAACAATAATTTTTTATTAAGAAAACTTGGCGAGAAATGGATCTCTCAACTGGCCCTTAAGGTCATACAATTTGACATCTCTCCATTACATTCATTAAACTTGCTGTCAATGCTTAATAATGATAAATCAGCAACAAATTTATTGACTAAAATTTAATTTCCTTTTTTTTTTTAAATTTTAAATTCTATTGGACTTAAAAAACCCTTTATAGGGTCACAAATGAAAACTAATATTAATATTAATTAAAATATAAAACAACTTACGTATTTCTAAGGAAACATCAGGAAACTCATCGAAGTTGGATGTGTCATCAATCGAACGGACTTCAACGGGTATAGCTGCTGGTCTCTCACGTATATGTTCCCAGTCAACACCACGGAAAAATGGTACCGATTTCAAATCTTCTAAACCACGCTGTGACCCCAATCGACGATCGGCTTCGCAGCAAAACTTTATAATCGTTTCTTTAGCTTCTTCTGATATGGGTATTTCGGGAGGGAATATTAATGTTTCACGCCAATTCATTACTTTACGATAAGTATCCTGGGGATTATCTGAACAAAATGGTGGATATCCCATTAACATTTCATACATAATAACGCCCAATGACCACCAATCGCATGCAGGACCATAGCCAGTCTGCAAAAACACTTCGGGCGCAATGTAATCGGGTGTGCCAACAGTACTATAGGCCAAGGCTCGTCGATTGCGTTTCCATGATTCGGCACGGCGTTTGGAGTCCATGGGACTAAAAAGTACAAAAAAAAATTTACATATTTTTGTTTACAATTGAAAAAATATATTTAAATTTTTGCCATACCTTGCACATGTTCCTATAAAATCGGATGGTTTTGCTTGTGATAAATCTCTATAAAAATCAGTACGATGTGATTTCTTTAAACCGGTGCACAAACCAAAGTCAGAGAGCTTTAAAAAAATATTTTTAATTTATTTTATAGATAAATTTATAAGTGGAATGATAATAATATAGACCTTTAGATGTCCGCGTGCATCCAATAATAAATTATCGGGCTTTATGTCTCTATGTATGAAACCTAATTTATGTATTGAGTCTATAGCCAATGCTGTTTCCGCTATATAAAATTGTGTACATTCCTCTGAAAGTGTATCCTTTTTCATTAATAACGTCATCATATCACCGCCGGGCAAGAATTCCATAATTAAATATAAATTTGAAGGATCCTAAAAGCAGAAAAAAATATTGGAAAAAACTCTAGAAAATATTTTTTAAAGAAAAAAATTTGTTTTTTTAAATTAAAAAAAAGTGTTATTTAATTAACATTAAGGGAAAAACATTTGTTTCTTCATAAATAAAGAAATTTAATAAATAAAAGAGCTTGAGCCTGAATATAAATAGAATTTGCCTTGAAAAAAATATTAATAAAAAAAAGAGTTTTTTTTTATAGGGTTTGTTGAGGTCAAGTTTGTCTACATGCATTTCATCATCATCATCAGTAGACTTCAACCAAATTTTTAAAAAACCTCATGAATATTTTTTTTCAAATTTATAATTAACTACATTTGTCGTATATACTTATGTATGTCTTTGAAGATCTAAATTGCCAGGTTATCCTGACAATATTTTTGCAAAAATAGATTTTATTACTGCAAAAAATTAACACAAAAAAATGATTATTTTTAATTAAATTTTTTATGCTAAACTGTTTGCAATCCTGGCACGGCTCCTTCATAATAGCCCTCCTAACTAGATGGTAAAAAGTGAAAAAAGTTTTATGAATAAGTTCGTAAAAACCTTTAAAACTATTTCGTATTATTTTTTTTAATATTTCGTATTATTCTTAAAAAACCCATGATGAATCTCATGCATTAAATAACACACCCCAAAATGATGAGTTATATAATGTTTTAATAATGATGCAAGACTTTAAAAACTTTCATCAAAGTTTTGTACAATACAAAAGAAAAAAACAAAACCATTAGCCAATATTTTAAAAATTGAATAAATTATCATCTTTCTTAACATACCAACAACATTATAGTTAAAAACAAGTAAGAGTGTTATACTCGGTTGTGCCGAATCTTATATACCCTTCACAACATGTAGGGATCTTAACCCTAATTTTTTCAAATTTTGTGTGGCAATCCCCTTAGTGGGTTGAGATAGAGGGTAAGTATGTTTTAGGAAAATGTTTGCAATGAAAAATGCTTTGCGAGTCAGTCCTACATTTGACCTTTCCACGGGCACCCAGAAAGCTGTAAGGGGGGGAGGGGGGGGGGGGGGGGATTTATTACGATTTCCCAAACTTTGTATGGGAGCCTCCTTAGGCGATAGAGATAGGGGGTAAGTATATTCTAGGAATATGTTGGGGAAGAGAAACTAATGGGGGTCGGTCGTACACCTTATTTCTCTAAGGCCGACTCTGGGAAAGTTATGAGAGTTTTTAAAATATTTTTGTAAATTTTGCATTGCAACCTCCTTATGTGATGATGATGGGGGGTAAGAATGTTCTAGGAATATGTTTGGGACGGGAAACTAATGGGGTCGGTCGTACACTTTATTCCTCTATGGTCGAATTTGGGAAAGTTATGGGCGTTTTTACATAATTTTTGTAAATTTTGTATGGCAACCCCTTTAGGTGAAGGAGATAGGCGCTATGTTCTAGAAATATGTTTGGGAGTGAAAACTAATGGGGGTCTGCGATACATCTAAATCCTCTAAGGGCAACTCCTGGAAAGTTGTAAGGATTTTTACCATATTCTTTTTTATTTTGTATGGCAACCATGTTAGAGGCTGCAGATAGGGGATGTTTGGGAGGAAAAATTGATTGGGATCGGTCTTACATTTCACCTTTGTAGGAAAATCTTGGAAGGTAAGGAAGCAATTAAAAAATAAAAAAAATAAAACATCGTATGGCAGCTCTGTTAGGAGGCGGAGATAGGGTGTAAGTATGTTTCACAAAATGTTCGTGAGGGAAATTTAATGGAAGTCGGTTTTACATTGCACCCGTGCAGTGGCGACTCCGGGGCAGTTGTAGAGGTTTTTATGAAAAAATTTTAGAGTAATAAACAGAAGTCCTCGTGGTTGCTGGCTTTTATGTATCTGTCAGTTATCGGACGATTTTGCTGAATCTCAATAGCAAACTTCTCGCAAGTATACCTGATGATTTGATACCACAAACAGGTCCGAGAAAGATCAAGGGGCTTTAGAAACTTGATTTCAACTTGACATTAACTTTCTTATCTATAAGGATTAAGAAAATATTTATACTTTATGGGGTCGCAAATTGATATTAAAGAAATTACAAACGGAATGACAAACTGATTTATACCCTTATCACTAATGTGAAGGGTATAAAAACGTTACAATTTCTGATGCAAATTTTAACAAATACTAACAAAACAAATCTTTGTTTCTAAAAGAAGGCAAATATTTTTTTTATTATTTTGAAATTCTATGGCTTTTTTACTTTCCCTTTGAAACTTAAAAAAAATATTTACTGCCAGCAACAGCTTCAGTGGTTTTTATGTCATTTAATAATTCCACTTTCAAAAAGAGAAATGCAAAAATACTTAAAAAAAGTAACATTTAACCCAATTGATGAGTACTTCTACGTAGACATTAACAAAGACCACACAAAGAGACTTAAGACAAATAAAGCAATTACTTATGAATAATATAATTAAAAGGGGGTTAAAAAACAAAGATCAGTTTTAAAACGATTTCTTTACTTTTTTTTAATACACACAAACACACATACATTTGCTTTTATACAGAGTTTAGGAAGAGTGTTCGATTATTATTAATTCTGTTTAATGCAATTATAATTATGACTCATAAATGATGTATGTTTTAATTTAACAATTCACATAAGTGATACGGGTATATATGTACATATGTATGTATTTCGGTCCTATAGGTCTCATACACCTATTAAATTCTTAAATGCATTTATATGGAAAAACCGTTTAAGACTGTTGCGAAGTTCTCTGGTGCTAAATAGATTTGTTAGTAGTTTCAAAAACACTGTCCAACAAATTAAGGATTTGTTTTGATCCTTTAATTTTTAAGAATCATGTTAATCATATTTTTTTTGTAGAATGAACTTTAAGTCCAGCTGTTTTGAATTTTTTTTACATTTGGTTAAAGTTTCAATTTTTTGGTTCCATACGTATCTGTATTATGAAAATGGAAAACAATTGTTTTTTATAAGGTGAAAAAATTTAATCAAAATAGTTTTCTTACGAACATATTTTATTTTTAAATGTTACGTTTTACGAAGTAAAGGCAATAATAAAGAAATAAATCCTGGCAATTTTAATTTGTTGTTTTGCAAGAACCATTTATAAAATTATCTGGATATTTTCAATGTACACAAAGAGGGTTAAAGAACCTTTTTTAAAAACAGAAAGTAATTTCTTTACAATTGCACTCACCTGAAAACTATAATACATTTTAACGACCCACTGATGATCAGCTTCAACCAACACATCACGTTCTGCACGCACGTGAGCTACTTGTTCTTTTTCCAACATATCGGCTTTACGCAAAACTTTCATTGCATACACATGGCCCGTGTCCTTCTTCTGCACTAAACGCACTTCGCCAAATGCACCTCGGCCAATTACTTTTAAGGCTTCAAAGTCTTCAACACCTAAGCGCAACCGTTTCAAACGTAAAAACTCTGTTTCCTTTTGGGCATGCTGTAACCGTTTCTCCTGACGCTGAGACTCTGTGAGGCTTTCATCCTTGAGTTGAGCCTCTAGTTTGGCCAAACGTTGTTTTCGCTCACCATATTGGGTGACTAAATTGCTGTAGTAATTTTCTAATGTTACCTTGGCCTTAGTGGCCTTGTCCAGTGTATGGTCGCTAAAGCGTATAGAAGATCCATCAGCGCTACTGCTCATGGCTTTTCTGTGCTAGGATTTTTATTTTATATTTCCTTATTCTTTCGTTTGTTTTTAAGGCTTTTTGTGATTATTCTTATCAATTTAATTTATTTTTAAATGCAATTATTACTTTTTCCAAAAGGGGAGCACTTTTATAAGAAAAATTTTCATTAATACAAATACACTGCGTCGCTCACATAAGATTCTGTTGTTGGTAGACTGACTGCGTTTTGCTGCTACTGTTGTATATGTAAATATATAAAAATTTTACTATTCTTTTCCTTTTTGCTATCTTTCCCACGAAATTATTGTCTATTTGTTTAAAATTCTTGATACACTAGTGACTTAACATTTTTTTTAATGATTATTTTTAGTTTTTATGGAAAAATAATAATTTTTTTCACTTATTAAAATGAAAGTAGTAAGAATTTTTTCCAATTTTCCCCTGTGCTACACTCTTTATTTAGTAAATTCGTAATGTTGCAATCACAGTAATATTTTTGAAGTATCTTCAATATGGAATGGAATGAAACACTCGTTATAGCAGAGTTGTCATTTGACGTATTTTATTTTAATAATGCAGTTAAACATATGTTATATTAGAAAAGCCCGGCTAGCTCAATGAACAATAATATAATTGATTTCTTTTCATTATGTGACTAATTTTAAGGCATGCTATTAACTTTATTGGCCATAATAAATGTTGAAATATTGTTTATGATTTGTTATAACTTGTTTCAACAATTGACCCCTTTCAAACTTATAAAAAACGCAGAGGAATTGGATTCTTTCAGAGTCCGAAATCTTTTGCTATTGAATATTAGTTTCAACTAATTTAAACAGGTTAATAATAGTATAGTCCACTTGGTTTCCTTATTTATCACGGGACTTCAATGTATTTTCATCGCAATTTACCTTAGATGTTATACTACAGGGTTTTTCCGCAAAACATACTATGTATTAATAATACCTAGCATTTTTTGCCTGATATCTTTAAACAAGTCAAAGAGATAAAAGGCATACGAAAATTGTAATAATGAACGTTAATTAATTTTATTATTTTATATAATTTCTTTTTAAAAAGTCTGTGGTTTTATATAAGAAAATATATGTTACTGAAAATTACATTACATTTACGTTTGGGTAATGGAGCTTGTTCTCAATGTTTACTTTTTCTTTATATATATTAAAAATCTTGGCTGGCAGTTCTGCCATCAGCTGTTGTATGTAAACAAATTCACAAAAAGCGAAAAAATTGTCCAAGAATTTGTTTTTCTGCCCTTTTTGCTCCTAATGGCTGTAGGCTTATAAATATGGATTATAATCTACACAAAATCTGTCGGGTGTGCTTAAAAGAAGGTGCTCTTACCTCTATCTACAGTACTGAATTCAGTATGATGCCTTCGACAATGTTGATGCTGTGCGCAAAAATCCGTGTGTATAAAAAGGATGGATTACCTGAGGTAATATGCAATAATTGCATATATAGACTTGGAGTAGCATATCACTTTAAACAGGAATGTGAAAATTCCGATATAAGACTAAGACAATATTTGGGATTAATGGATATGTGCTATGGGTAAGTGGAAGATGCTCAAAGATTCGAAGTACTGTTTTTAAGTTTCGTTTTGTAGGATTTGTGATGCTGAGACAAATACGGAAAACAACTTATCCATGGGCTTACTAGGAAAATCGCAAAATTATCAAAATACAACAGGAATTTTTTCTGATTCCGAGGACGATGAAGAAGAGGAGCATCGACCGAATAAAAAGAAAAGGTAAATGCATATAAAAAAAGAATAAATGTACATGGAGATCACTTAGTTTAAATTTTATTTTTTTTTTAATTTTCAATTTTAGTAAAAGACGCTCCCGCTATCAACGCAAACCGCCTGAAGAGCATAAAAAACGAGGACCGAAACCACTACCAAAACTACCACAAACCTGTTACGAATGCAATAAAACCTTTAAATGTTCCGCTCAACTACAACAGCACATTCGCACACACACCGGCGAAAAGCCCTTTCCGTGCCGTTATTGCCCACGACGTTTTACCCAAAAATATAATCTGCACATACATGAACGCACGCATACGGGCGACAAACCTTTTCAATGTGAAATTTGCTCTAAACAATTTTCCGCCCTTGGTAATTTTCAGGCTCATTTAAAAATACACACGGGTATACGAGATCAACATTGTCCGGTTTGTCAGAAGTCTTTCTACTCAGCTGGAGACCTTTCTAAACATATGATTACCCATACAGGTATTAAAAACCATCATTGTGATGTATGTGGTAAAGCGTTTACTCGTAATCGTGATATGTTGGTGCATAAACGAAAATTACATCAGCTTTCGAATCTTACGGAACGTAGTGAAGATGAGGAGGACGAAATTGTTGATACAGTAGTTAACGATGCTTTCAAGTGTCCAGACTGTGATAAAGAATTTGAATCAGCCGGTGGTTTATCGGTACATTTTCGTACGCATGGCTCTAGTAATCTTTTAAATCTACCCTTAGGTGGTCATACACAAATGTTAGCACCACCACCTCCTCCTTCCCATACACCAACACATCATTATCATCATCAGACAGCTGTTGCTCTAGGTACACACTCGCATCATGATGGTTTGCACATCCAATCTCACCATTTAGGCTTGAATGCTGCTTCGTTGCAACCAACTCCAGGTGGGAGTATGACAATGGCTCACTTAATGGGTCCACCACCACCTCATGCGGTACCATTACCACCACCACCCGCTTCAACTGGTCCCCAAACATCGTTGACTATGATGCATACAGCACAAAGAATACATCATTATTAAAATAAATTATTGGAAATATTATATTGTGTGCTTTTTTATTTCGTGGTCTTAACTTTAATCCTTCAATCTAAATCTCCCCAAGTCCATTAGCAACAACTTCTGTTCCATTACTTAAGATTTTTTATGTTAAGCATCCATGTCCTAATCTTCTCATAAAAGTGACTAATTGGTGGTCTCAGTCTCTTTTTTATATGTCAGTTAAAGGCCCGAGTCACTACAAGTGAGCTCGTTAGAATTTTCACTGCCAACAAACTTTACGAGTACGGTCAAATATGTACCCACTTTTATTCTCTTTTCCTGTCCCTTCTAAAATATCAAGACTTGGGCGACTGGGGCTTGATGTGTGTGAATCTCGACCAAGTATACCTGATGTGTGGGAATCTCGTCTTTGATATGTAATTTTTAGCATTTTATTAACGAATAAAGCAAAAAAAAACAGGATTTACCACTACATACTTTGCAATAACTATCTGTATCGTGAACCGGGTTTTATTCAATATTTACAGTTGCAAAGAAGCAAAAATCGGCGTATGTTTGATTTTTTAAGACACAAAGCGACCGAGAAAACGGACCCAAGTGGGCTGCACAACTACCACTTCATCACTTCCGCAGCCGCCTGTTCTACCTTGATTTTTTAATCCTTTTTAAAAATCATAATTTGAAACAAATAAAAATATTTTACAAACCATTTAATATTGGGGCAAAAGTATAACTTTTCATATTTTCCTTACTCTTAAATAAAACATCATTGATTTAAATATAAATATTTTCTTTTGTTTACATTATGAAAATAAGTTTTATTTATTATATGTATTTGTTATAATGTTTTTGTTGCTTTTTTAGTTTAATTTTTATAATAATATAAATTTTTTGTATTTGTTGTATTAAACCTTGGTCATTAAACATATATTTTATTTTGTTTTTAATAAATTTTATGAATCTTAGTTGCATATGCTTACATTAAAAACAATTTGTTTATTCCTTTTTTTATTTATTTTTTTGCGTGTTTTTTTTTAATTTTTATTATATAAAATACAGTGTTTAATTATTTTTTTTTAATTTTTCTTATTCACACTAAGTACCTATATTAATATAATAATAAAATAAACGAACTTTAATATATGTTAGATTAAATAAAATTTTTTTTAAAAACAGAAAACTATTTTACTAAGTCTTAAAATACAAAAAAAAAATAAATAAATAATTTTAATCGTTTTTTTACATTAAATAGGAAAATTTTTTTTACCTAAAGGTTACATTTATAATTAACTTTTTTTAATTTCCAAAGCAAAAATCAATTCAAAACTAATTAATGCCTTGAAGATTTATAATTTTTTTTTGAATTATTATATATGTTTATAAGTACATATGTATGTTTCTGCTTCATTTATTTAAAACTAAAAGTTTTGTATTAAAATCTAATTTTTATTTACTAAATTTGTTATTATTTAACACAACTTGCTGTTCTCACTATTTCCATTTGCAAAACATTTCTTCTTCTTTTTTTTAGGGGATTTCTTTTGTCTATAGCACCTTATTTATCACTTTCACTTTTCTGTTAAAAAAACACGCAGACTTTTCCTTTTTTACCAAAAGTTAGATTATTCTACACACACTCACACATTTCTTAAATAAACATTTTTTTAATTCTTTTTTTTTATTAAAAAAAAAACTATTAATTGACTTACATAAAATACAGCAACAACAACTTTTAATTGCTTTAAGGTTATTTGGAACTTAAAATATTTTTAGAGAGTTTATTTTGATTTTTGGAATAACTTCTAAACGTCCTCTGTTCCTAATGGGAAGCACAGGATATTTTATATATTGTATTAGTAAAATACTAAATTTTATTAATATTTTTAATGAATTAAATTTGAAACAAAAATAATAAGTAATAAAATTCACAACACATTCGATACTTGAATAAGTCCCCTTATTGTAAAAGTCGTTGTCGTCATCAATTTTCAGCTACAGTCAATTTAGGTTATCGTCTTTGACTCTACTCAAAGTCGATATTAATTTGGAAGTATGTGTTGATTTCGATATGTTTTCAATATTTTTAAGAAAATAAATATAATTACTTTATAATTTGACACCAATTGAAGCTCAACATACAAATTGTTATTCTAATATAGAAAGGCCCTAACTCGTATTTTTATATAATCTCAGATATTCGTTTATTTCAATAAGTGGTTTGTTCATATATCACAATTAGCAAAAGTCTTATTTAAAAAATACGAGCTAGCGCCTTTCTATGTTAAGATTACGATATGAACATATCAGCTGGCAAATGTCAATTGTATTGTCGCGCAACAAAGTTCAAGATTTCGAATTGAGCGCTTCAGCTTCACTGAAGCGACTACTACATACAACTACCTATTCCTTTGACACTTGACATTGAAATTGCTGTTTTTAAATTTTGGCATCTCTTACAGCGCTTTTCGTCACGTTGTACTACAGCGACTTTCTGTTCCCCATTTAAAGCTTACTTGGGTTCATAAATTCCCTTCTTTTGTGTTACCTTTCGAAAATATTGAATTTAAATAAAAATGAAGTTGGAATGTAAAAAGAAAGATTAAAAAGGTAAAAAATAGAACGTGAAAAAGTCTGTAGTGGAAATAGCACTCATAAGCCCAAGGTTTTTTAGTTTGACAGTACATTTATTACTTGCTATTCCTAAACTTTCCTTACAATTTGTCACAAAAATTTATGGGAAAATCCAAAACCTTTTTTTTTTGGATTCTAAAAATTTAGTGGCAGAGGTACACAACCAAAATGCCAGGGTGTCCCACGTCAATCCAGACAAGCGAAAGCAGTCGACCTATGTAACTGACGGAGGAATCCAAAACTTTAAAGCATTTAGTATTTCATCTTTTAAACACATAGATGACTGCAGCTACTCGACTACAAATGTCGTCGACTACTTAAATATAAGAACAAGTGTTATGGTAGGTCAAGCCCGCCCGTATTAAAAATTGTTATTATTTACTAGAGAAAAATTATTTCCCAAAAACATAATATTATGGACCCCGGATCTTTGGTCTGCCGCAGGATATGCAAACTCAAATGGATTCGAACCGCCGGCTTTGCTATAACCTTCGGAAGAGAATTTAAAATATCGGCATTGCTTGATAAAAGTTTTTAAAAAAAACTTATCCCTTCCAATTATACTTACTTAGAGAGCATTGGACATTGTTGGCAATTAAATCGCCGACGAGTTAGCTCGTAGTGACTGGGTTCTGGATCTTACATATAAGGAGGAAGCTGTGAGACCACCAATTGGCCACTATTATGGAAAGATAAGACATGGATGCTTGACATTACGAATCTTAAGTGGGGTAACAAGAATTACTGCAGGTGCTGAGTTAAGCAGGAACTAGGTTACTCATTGACTTAGGGAGAATAAGCCTAGGAACCATAATTAGGGTGATAACTGGCCGCTGTCCGCCTAAGGTTATGAAAAGCAAATGTTTTTAATCGTTTAATAGTAAGTAGACACTGAAAGAACCATAATTTCTGCTCACAATGATCACTTGAAAACTGTGTGACCTTACAAATTTAAATTTTAGACAATTTTTGACTTATAAGATCGAGTTGTGTGAAATATTTTTAAGAACGGTTTCAATATTTTTGATTTTCACTATAGTTTAAGGTGTTTTAAATCGTATTTTAATTTTTATTTTTACAAAAAGCTATTTTCGCTTAACGAAAAATCTTTTACAAAATGTGACGGGCGCGACATTATCAAAAAAAAAAAACGTAATAGAAGGAGAACAGATCTTTTGAAGCTCCTACGAAAAAAGTAAAAATTATTTATGAAACAATTTATATTTCAATAATTTTCATTTTTTTTCAGAAAGGGAAAATTAATTTTCCCCGATTCGGGCAGTTTTGCCTGGAATTGATCATATTAAGGTGAAATATGCGTGAAATAAACATTAGCGTGTCATTGGCTAACATGTGCTTACATTTATGGAATTGGATCCTTTTTTTTTAAATGTTTGCTTAAAATCAATAAATGGTCGATGGAACCATCCCTTTTCTCCATTGGCGAAAAACCAATGAACATTCCATTAAAATTTTGTAAAAGCACGTGAATTACTACAGTTTTTAACTAGAAATTCAAAATAGCATTGGGTTATAATATTAATGCATTCGAATACTTTAACTTAAATATAGTTTTGGAATGCAATTAAACTTCCTTATAAAAAATTAAGAGTAAAGAAAATCACGAAAATACGAATTCTTTTTGAACTAATTTAATTTATTTTTGCTGGGAATGTATGAAAGCGCTGTACTGTGCGGCAAATAAGAAATCACACTACAATATGCAAGTAATTTTCATTTGCCACATCTAACAATGCCACACAATTTTAAAAACCCAAACAGTGCTTTGCTTTTTTTGGAGAATTTAAACTGATGGCGTAATACTTGAAGATGCATGTAATCAATGGGATTAATTCTACAAAAACAACTAAATCGTCATACGAATGTCAAAGACAGATGATAACAAAAACTCACTAATTATTTCTTCTTCTTTTTAAGCTTTTCTTAGAATACTACAGTTGTTGTTTTTAAAAAAAGAAAAACATACATCAACATAAACAAAGTTTTGCATTTAAATAACAAATACCGTTATTTAGCTGATTAACTAAAGGCACCTAATATATGTACATCATGGGCCTTGGTAATAACTAAAAAAAGAAATATTTAAATAGTTCAAAACAAAAAGGCCAATGTGAATACCTAAAACAACTTCTTAAGGCTGCCTAGAATTCAAATTTTAAAAACGGGTTTGATTTAAAAATAATTAATAATAACAAACCAAAAATTGTTAAAATAATAACTAAAAACTTAAAATTGTTTTCTTAATAAATTTTTATTTTATCATTTTTTTTTTGACCATCTTTGTTGGCATTTTTTCGTTTTTTTTATTTAATTAAATTAGATTTAAAACAATAAATTTTCGTTTTATAACAATTTCATTGAAATTTTTTTTGTTTATCTTAAAGCATATACAATTTTATTGCAAAGTTGTTGTTGTTGTTGTTCTTGTGATTAACTAATTGTTGTATAAGAAACATTTTTAAAAAAATCAAGCTAATTGTAAAAAATATATATATTTTTTTTAAAGAAATTTGTTTAAAAAAACAAACTTAATAAAATATACTTAAAAAAATTAATTTAAATTTAATATATATAAAATTTTAACTTATAACAAAAAACAAATTTTAATTAATATATAAAAAGTTTTAGGAAACAAACTAAACTTTTAAATAAAAAAATTATTTAACCTTCTTTTTTTGTTTCTTTTGTTAACATGATGATTATATGTATATGAATGTTCGAATGTACATAAATACAAACACATGTGTGTGTGTGTATACACATATTTATATATTTATTTATATAATATATTAAATAAAAAAAAATATAATAATACATATATGCACATAATATTTTGTTAATTTTTGCTTATGATTTTAATATATTTGTTGTTGTTATTGTTTAGTGTGTGTTTAGTTTCCTTTTCGTTATTCCTACACACATTAATACATAAGTTTTTACATTAGTTTAAAATTTTTTTATTTATATAAATTTAAAAAATATGTTAATTTTCAAGTTTTTTTTACTTTATGTTAATAATATTTTTTCTTTTATTTTTTTTTTTTTGCTTAAAAAACTAAACTATTCTTAAGGGTTTACTTTATAATTAATTTATGTATAAATATAGGTTTATGTTGCTTTTGTTTTTATCAGTTTTAAAGCATAATTACTATTAATAATATTTTATTTAACTTTAAATCGTTTTTAATAAATCCTCTTTTGTTTCAAAAAATTTTTTCTTAATGTTTCTTTTGTATTATTTTATTTCATTTAAAATGTTAAATTTATTTAAAAATTTTTTTTTGTTTTTTTTCTCTAAAATTACTTCTAAAATTTCATTAATATTGTTTTGACCCCTAATAAGTTTCTAACATTCTCGTTGTATTTTATAAGGACAACCTTTGAGGCGCATATATTAAGTTTTTCACCGGCACACAAAAGCTGTAAACATGTCGCCTTCTCCAGGAAATCCGACATTTTCAATTCGCGCACATAGCTTTTGTGAACAGCTGCCAAGGAAGCTGATGATGAAGATGTGGCAGAGGGATAAATCTTTAAGAGATTAAAAAAAAAGTTAAAAACAATTTTTAAAGATAACATAACCTTACTTTTTGTCTTACCTTATTCAATAGAGTATCCTTGGATTTAACTTTAAGTAAATTGCACAAATCATTTAAAAGTACCCACTTATCTTGCGTACCCTCATCCTTTAAAAGATAGAGGGGCGGCAATAAAACATCAGCCTCTTCAAATTCAAACATTTCACCATCACTATCGGAATTTTCTACTAAAATTTCCGGTTTATTATCATTGTGTAGACGTACAGAGTTGAAACGATCTATATTGTCGAGAACAACTGCACATTTTTCCATAACAGTCTTAGTTGTAGTCTCCCCTTTTGATTTAAATTGCTGTTGTTGCATTTGAGATTCCCCTCCCTGTTGAGTACCAGTCATCTTATTCCCCAATGCTCCACCATCTGTTATATTTTTACTACCACTGCTACTACTTGCTGCATTAATATCACTCTTACTATTATTTAATATTGCACTTTGGCTTAATGTGGAAGTACTTGAGGCAGTAATTGAATTGTTGGCTGTTATTGGGGAGACATTATTTGTTAATGCTGTTAGCGTAGTAGCGCCAGTTACATTTGCATTAAATGCAGTAGTGGTAGTGTTTGTTGTGTTGAGCACATTGAGAAGTTTTTTATTGTTTTGATAGATTTGATTATTGGTTGAAGAACCTCTACGTAGAAGAGCTCGGCTCATATCACATACTATATTTGGTGCACTCTCAAACACATTATAACCACATTCCAAAGGATCTAAAATAATGAAAGATTAAGAATTTTTTTTTTTATTACAAAACAACTAAACTATAATATATATATACAGAAATTGATTAAATGAAAAAAAAAATGACTTATACGTTTGTATATTTGCTTTAAAGCAATATTTTTTCAAAAAGAAAATACGGGGGGACCCATATTCTTGCTTTTATTTTGCTCCAAATTCATAATTTGGCATTTCTAGCTAAAATGCAGTCCAATGTTGATTTATGTGAACGTATGTAAGTTAACATTTTATTTAAAAGGATATTCGGGAGGCATTATTTTATTAAAAAGGATATGCGGGACGTATCAATATCCTTGGCTCAGTTTTGCTTAAAACTTGTATTTTTGTTTTTCCAGATGATGAACAGCCCTATAAAATTTTTTTTTGGTCTATGACAATATTTTATTAAAAAGGATATATGGAGGGTACCTATGTCCTTGCTACGATTTTGCTCAAAATTAGTAATTTTGTTTTTCTAGATAAATTACAACCTTATACCAATTCTTGTTGATATACGATAATTTTTTATTAAAAAGGATATATGAGATGTGCCCACATCCTTGTTCCTATTTTCCTCAAAATTAATATTTTCGTATTTCCAGATAAAATGCAGCTCTATATCAGTGCTTGGTAATCTATGACAATATTTTAATAAAAAGGATATATGGAAGGCACCCATGTCCTTGCTTCGATTTTGCTCAAAATTATTATTTTTGTTTTTCTAGATAAATTACAACCTTTTACAAGTTTTTGTTGATATACAATTTTTAAATAAAAAGGATATATGAGATGTGCCCACACCCTTGCTCCGATTTACCTCAAAACTAATATTTTCGTATTTCCAGATAAAATGCAGCCTTATACCAGTGCTTGGTAATCTATGACAATATTTTAATAAAAAGGATATATGGAGGGTACCCATGTCCTTGCTACGATTTTGTTTAAAATTAGTATTTTTGTTTTTCTAGATGAACTACAACCTTATACCAATTCTTGTTGATATACGATAATTTTTAATAAAAAAGGATACATGGAGGGCACCTATGCCCTTGCTACGATTTTGCTAAAAATTAGTATTTTTGTTTAATTAGATGAATTACAACCTTATACCAATTTTTGTTGATATACGACAATTTTTTATTAAAAAGGATACATGAGTTGTGCCCACATCCTTGCTCCTATTTACCTCAAAATAATATTTTCGCATTTTCAGATAAAATGCAGCCTTATACCAGTGCTTGGTAATCTATGACAATATTTTAATAAAAAAGTACATATGGAAGGCACCCATGTCCTTACTACGATTTTGCTCAAAATTAATACTTTTGCTTTTCTAGATAATTCACAACCTTATTCCAATCTTTGTTGATATACGACAATTTTTTTAAAAAAGGATACATGAGATGTGCCCACATCCTTGCTCCGATTTACCTCAAATTTTAAATTTTCGTATTTCCCGATAATATGCAGCCCTATGCCAGTGTTTGGTAATCTATGACAATATTTTAATAAAAAAAGGACATATGGAAGGCACTCATGTCCTTGCTACGATTTTGCTCAAAATTAATATTTTTTTTTCTAGATGAATCACAGCCTTATACCAATTTTTGTTGATATACGACAATTTTAAAAAAAAAGAATATATATGGGATGTACCCACATCCTTGCTCCGATTTATCTCAAAATTAATATTTTCGTATTTCCAGATAAAATGCAGTTCTATACCAGTGTTTGGTAATCTATGACAATATTTTAATAAAAAGGATATATGGAGGGCACCTATGTCCTTGCTACGATTTTGGTCAAAATTAGTATTTTTGTTTTTCTAGATGAATTACAACCTTATACCAATTTTTGTTGATATACGACAATTTTTAAATAAAAAGGATATATGGAATGTACCCATATCCTTGCTCAAAATTTATATTTTCGTATTTCCAGATAAAATGCAGCCCTATACCAGTGTTTGGTAATATATGACAATATTTTATTAAAAAGGATATATGAAAGGCACCTATGTCCTCGCTACGGTTTTGCTCAAAATTAGTATTTTTGTTAAATTAGATGAATCACAACCTTATGCCAATTTTCGTGGATATACGACAACTTTTTATTAAAAAGGATATATGAGGTGTACCCATATCCTCGCTCCGATTTACCTCAAAATTAATATTTTCGTATTTCCAGATAAAATGCAGTTCTATACCAGTGCTTGGTAATCTATGACAATATTTTAATAAAAAGGATATATGGAAGGCACCTATGTCCTTGCTACGATTTTGCTCAAAATTAATATTTTTTTTTCTAGATGAATCACAGCCTTATACCAATTTTTGTTGATATACGACAATTTTTAAAAAAAAGAATATATATGGGATGTACCCACATCCTTGCTCCGATTTATCTCAAAATTAATATTTTCGTATTTCCAGATAAAATGCAGTTCTATACCAGTGCTTGGTAATCTATGACAATATTTTAATAAAAAGGATATATGGAGGGCACCTATGTCCTTGCTACGATTTTGGTCAAAATTAGTATTTTTGTTTTTCTAGATGAATTACAACCTTATACCAATTTTTGTTGATATACGACAATTTTTAAATAAAAAGGATATATGGAATGTACCCATATCCTTGCTCAAAATTTATATTTTCGTATTTCCAGATAAAATGCAGCCCTATACCAGTGTTTGGTAATATATGACAATATTTTATAAAGAAGGATATATGGAAGGAACTCATGTCCTTGCTACGATTTTGCTCAAAGTTTGTGTATCTGTTTTTCTAGATGAATCACATTATACCAATTCTTGTTGATATACGACAATTTTTAATAAAAAGGATATATGGGATGTACCCATATCCTTGCTCCAATTTACCTCAAAATTGATATTTTCGCATTTCCAGATAAAATGCAGCTTTATACCAGTGTTTGGTAATCTATGACAATATTTTATTAAAAAGGATATATGGAAGGCACCCATGTCCTTGCTTCGATTTTGCTCAAAATTAGTATTTTTGTTTTTCTAGATAAATTACAACCTTTTACAAATTTTTGTTGATATACGACAATTTTTAATTAAAAAGGATATATGAGATGTTTCCATATCCTTGCTCCGACTCACCGCAAAATGTATATTTTTGTTTTTCCCGATGAAGAACAGCCCTATACAAATTTTTGTTAGTCTACGACGATATTTTATTAAAAAGGACATATGGAAGGCATTCATATCCTTGCAACGATTTTGCTCAAAGTTTGTATTTTCGTTTTTTTTTAGATGAATTACTACAATATTAAGCCTATTTTTGTTAATTTTGGATATTTAACTAAAAAGAATACAAGCGATCCATATCCTTGTTGTGACTTTGTTTAGTTTTTTTTAAATCACATTAAGAGCGTTTTTTTAACACTTTCTATTCTTAAACTTACCATATATTTCCCAAGGTCCATTAAAACGCCATGGCTTACGTTCAGGTCCCATACTTTGTACATCTACTAAATGATTACTTAAAATATCACGCATTATTTTGCTTGAAGCTAACATTAAGGGAGTTTGACCTAAAAAAAAAACAAATATACCCCTTCATATTAGTATAAAATACAAACACAAAGATTTAAAAATTCCTACCTGAATAGGTAGCCAATAGCGGGTCAGCACCATAGGACAACAGCAAACGTACAATTTCCTCATGATCATTTTCAGAAGCCTCATGCAGTGGCCGTATACCAGAATGAGCTGCCTCCGAGTGATTGGCACCATATTGCAATAAGACTCGTGCAATACTCAACCAACCATTGGTGCATGCTTCATGTAAGGGCGTATAGCCGGCATTGTCTTTTTGATCGGGATTCATGCCTATACGATCCAGACAATAAACTATCACATCTATATATCCTTGGCGGGCGGCTTTATGCATTGCACTTTGACCCACTCCCTTGTTGAGTACCCACTTTTGTATTTCACGACTAACATCATCTTCGGTCTTGATTTTGTGCACGTACTCGTCCATTTCGTATCTCTCCGAATGAAGATGAGCAAGATGGCCATTGCTGAAATTATGACAATGGCCAGAGTTGTTGTTGTGGCTAGAGGCAGCAGCTGCCTGTGAGGGCTTTTTCTTTTTGCGTATGTAATCAAAACCCGAACTGCCTTTGCGACGCAAATATTTGCCACGACGTTTGCGAAACTGATTTGGCTTATGATCATCCTTAAGCTCATCGCCATCAATGACACTGGTCGATTCAGTATCTATATCTTCCTGCTTAATATCTAATCGATTGGAGTTGGACATCGTAGTTGTGGTTAATTTTTGAGAACGCCCTAACCTGCCCAGGGTATCCGCACTAACCACAATATTCATTTGTTGCAAAAATTGTTCGTATTTCTGTTCGTAAGTCATTTTTTCAGACGAGTCCAGTATTTGTGTTATTTCAGGTGGTGCCGAAGCAGGACGATCATCTCCCACAAATATCTCACGTATATTCTCCTTCTTTTGTTGCATTTTGGATTCGGTTCGGGTTTTGGTTGGCAAGACTTTGGTATCGAAAATGCTGAAATGCCTTCTCTTACCATTGTTGGAATCATTGTCATCATTATCATCCTCTAAATCGGAATCCTTTTTCAATTCCGGCAACATTTGCAGCTCACTGGATTCGGTGGTCTGTGAGGTTTCACTAAACATGCCGCAATTGTTGTTACTATTAGTGGCCGTTAATTTCGATTGGTTCGTACTGATTGCACAGCAGGGTTTAGGCGGCCGATAGACAGTATTGCTAACGTTCGCTTTATTGGGAACATTTAATACCGAAGACTTGGTTACACGTGAGTGCAATAGATCTATTATGGATTTAGGCTTTTCTCTATTGGCCTTGGAATTAGCGCCGAGGCCAAAATTTGGCTTTTCCGATTTCACCTTTGAAGGAAGAGCTTTGTTGGATTTCAGTTTTTGTTTTTTCAAGGAACTCTTTTCACGTTTCTTGGCATAAGCTTCCAAGGCTTCAGCATGTCTTTCCAAATCAGGCAAGGATGCTGCTACTTTATGTGTTCCCGGTTGCCGTATGTTAATCAAACTGGGCGGTACTTTAAGGGCCCTTTTAAAACGATATAAATCTATAACATTTCGTTCGTGCACATTTTCAGGTTTAGAATCTTTCCCTTTACTATTTGGCAGATCCTTGTTTGGTAGTTTGCTATTGGTATTCGTTTTATTATTCTTAATGAAATTAAGTTTGCCGCCATTTCTTTCCAGTTTGGCCTTAAGGCGTGTCGACTTCATTATACCCGATTCACGACTTAAGCCACCCGATTCTAACAGACTATTCACCGTATTGTATTTACGGGTATATTTTCTTTTTATTTTATTGGAAGAATTCGAAAAATTGCGTATAACCTTGTCGTTACGCAAAACTTTGCTATTGGCCAATTGCTGTTCCAGTTCTTGTTTGCGTTTTGAACGGGTCATGGTATTGGGGGCCTGTTTAGCAAACTGACCTTTTGTCAGGCTTGATTTCCCTTTGGAAACTTCCTTATTTTCTTCGAAATCGTTATCCGTTTCATTTTCACTTGATTCTGAGGAAGCTTTGGCTTGCGGTTTTGTTTTATTTTTCGCCTCTTGCCTATTGCACTCCACTTCCTTTTTAATTAACGGTTTTTCTTCTTTGGCTGGTTTAATGTTGGTACTAGATTTTCTCTTGGCCTTATCCTCTATCTTCTTATCGTCTAGAGGCTCAGTTTTTACATTATTACGCTTCTCAGTTTCGTTGTCCTTTTTTATGGTTTCCAATTTCTTTGCTTCCTCTGGCTCTAAAAGTTCTTGTTTGATTTCCACTTTTATGCTGCTGGATTTCTCTTGAGCTTCTGTGCTGCTTGTGTCGGAGCCACAGTCTGAAAAACGATTTTTTTCCATTAGGCCAGGAGAAGAGGACGAACTGGTATTTGTTCCGGTTTTGGGTGACTTCGGTTTTTGTTTGATTTTTATAAGAGGCTTTTTTAGGCGCTCTGTCTTTCGTTTATCTAATTCATCTTCACTTTCCGAAGAGGAATCCTTAGCCTTGAGCCTTTCGGCTAAACGTTTTTCCTGCTGATAGCGTTTCTTTTCTCTGTCTGTCTTGGAGAGTTTTTTGTGAAGAAAACCCGAACCTTGAGAGTTAATTGAATCTTGATTAAAATTATTAAATGTCATACTAGAATCCAAGCCAGCTTCTAGCCTTGCAAAGGAGCTACGTGTTGTATTATCGGCTGATTCCAAAGCTGAAAAATTGTAATTTTCAACTAAAGGCTTCGTAACATTGTCACACGTTGCCACCTGCATATTCAAGTCTTTAAAGATTTTGCTTTTCTTCTTTGTATTGGAACGCATTAAAAGTTGTTCCATGAAATTGTTGCAGGTATTGCTCCAACCAAAATCTAAAAGACTTTTACTTTCGTACTCTTCATCCAAACCAGGTATCGTAGGTAATTCTATTTTATTAACAATTTCTTTTTTAATTTTTATCGCTGGCATTAGGTCCTCAGCTAGTTCTTCCTGCTTAATGCTTACGCCCTGGAGCTTTACGTTAGGTGAGCTATTAACTTCACTAGTTTGTACTGGTGCAGGCGGTGGAGGATTAAAGGTGAAACCCTTTAGTTCAGCCTTTGTTCTTATGCGTGAAGTAAAAGCATTTGCTGGTATTTCGCTGGATTTATTATAAACACTAGGAGGAGCATCACCGGTGGGGGTTACAGGTTCTTTTTTGCAAACTACTAGTACCGAAGATGGTTGCACCATATTGGAATTGTTTGTATTTATATTATTCACAATAACTTTTGAACTGTTGGTGAAATTATTGTTGCCTGTAGTGGTGGAAGCTATGACCGAACTAAGCTTTTCTTCTGTTCTTGGTTTAAGATTACTTTCACTTTGCTCATGTTTAATTACATCGTTTACCGCTATTACAGAGATATCAGCCGGTCGCATTGGTATTTGAGATTTTGTGTTTGTGTTTGACTGAGAATGCGGCGAGCAGGACTCTCGAAACCGTTTGTGTTTGTATTCCAGTTCATTTAGGGCCATTTGATTGGAATATTCCTGAAGATGGCGTTTACGACCCAAAAAGTTTGGATTCTTTTCACAGGCCAGTGTATAGTTGGAGGTTGCTGTTGAATTCGAGCTAGAAATATTGGCATTCGCATTATGATTCGTTTGTATGGCTGACCTTACCATGCCATAGGGGTTTCGTGCGGGCAAGGCCATGATGCTGGTATCAGGAGGTAACCTTTCTACGGCCGCTAGTGTTTGGTGTGGTGAAGCCGGAGGAGTTTCACTTAAACGTTTCGTTTCACTTTTAATTGCCGTAGCATAGGGATTTGTCTCTAAGACACTAGGCCTGCAGGTTTGGGCATTTGCTTGTCCAGCCCCAGTTGGTGCAGTTATAGTAGAGTTTCTTATACCTAACTCGCTCTTAAGATCGTTAAGCTTTGGAGCGGTTTTAATGACAAGAGAGTTTTCATAACAACTCGTGGGATACGAACTCGATTGAGAAGGTTGATTATTTACTGAATCATTCCTTCTTGATGCTGCGGCGCTACCCGCACTAGCAGTATATGGATGCTGTTGATGTGTTGAAGAGTTGGGAATGTGTTGGTTGGATAAAGGAGGATAAGGACCACTACCGGCTGCCAAAGGCTTCGTATAAGCTACTTGCTGTGGCTGTGACGGAGGTGTATAATTCCGCCTTTCTATTGATGAGTGTCGGGCACCATGTAGTCTGGATGCTGATGCAGCAGCCGCTGCCGCTCCTGGTTCAAAGGCATGCACTGAAAATACAGGTGTAGAATCCACTCTTGGCAAAGTATAGCGTCCTTCTGAGGAAGAAGTAGAACTGGCCACATTCGGTAACCGTGGCCTTTTCTGGTATTTGTAATCTGTCGAATCAGCCTTGGTTTTAACTGTTCGCATAGAGAGATCTAGAGGTGAAGAGGAAGTAGGGCCAGTAGATGAGGTTGGTTTATTATCCTCCTGTTTAATACAAATCCGTGGGGGCATAACTTCCGGGACCTCAATGACACGTGCAGTAGAAGGTAAAGGCAAAGTAGCGGCATTATGTGTTACCAATACCGATCCTATAGATGGAGATTGTTTTGCGGAAGCTATTCTTTCTGTGGCTCCATGTAGTTGCGGATTTGGCATAGTGGCTATGCCACGATTACTGCCCGTTAAAGGAGGAGCTCTCACACTTGGGCTATCTACGTTGAGGGTCTTTTTGATAATTTGCATATTTAGCTCTTCTTCGGATGTGGCATTACGCATGGCCAACTTTTGATTAATGAGTTCACGATAATTTGGTTTTTGATGTTTTCCTGACGTTTTGTTGGAACTTGCGGCGCCTGCTGATATTTGAAAAGAGTTTATGGGTGGCGGCCCTGATGAGTTCGTTATAGCATGTGTTAGTCCATGTTTGGAACCTAAATGTTGCGTTGTTGGCATGCTTGGTGCTGCCGTATGACATTGATTTGGGTGATGTATTGCACGTTCGTATGTGTGAGTTGCTGAAGCTTGCATTGTCACCATAATATCATTATTCCTTAGGGAAACTGATGACGGCTGCTGATGCTGTGCTAAATGATGTTGTTGAGCAGCTAAAGATGGCTGCGTCGCATAGGTTTGGTTGGAAAACTGTGAGGGTGGCGGCGGTCCAGCTGTGGGTCCCGGTGCAAGAGTTGTTGACATATACTCCGCATGATGCATAGGCGTTTGTGATGTAGTTGTTAGCAAGGCTGAGGGTGAAGGAGAGGCGGCCGTAGCTGCTGCTGGAGACGGAGCACTATGAGAATTGCCTTCATAATAGTAATTGGCCTGATGTTGACCCCTCTGACTGGGTGCCCTACTTGGAGGAGGAGTATTTTGATTAAGAATCGAATGTTTGTTTGATATTAAATTCTCATTCATAGACAATTTCGTATATTTAGTTGGATAAAATTGAGGCGATTCCACCCGATAGTTGGGTGTTGCTGAGCCTGTGGTATAGGGGGAAGATGAGGTTGATAAAGCCACCTCTTTACAACAGTTATCCCCTGTAGGGGGAGGAGTATTGTAGGGATTTATGTATATGCCACTAGAATTAGGGTGACGCGTTGATGATTGATTAGAATTTTCATAAATTTCGATTTCTTCCCTTTTTAAGGGATCCACTACATAACGTTGTGTATGGCCTGTTGCTGAAGCTGGTGGCCCTACATTCATTGATGTCGTTGGATTTTTAGCTGCCATTTGTACCGCTGCTGCTGGAGTATGATGTACTGATTGCTGCTGTTGCATGTGGGACGGTGGTAGTGGAGGTGGTAGCGGACTCTTGGAATACTGATAATGCTGTGTATGATGGCTTTGTTTCATTATAATCGGCGACATTTCCGGTGGGTGTATTTTGGAGGGATTTTGTGTCTGACTGATGCCATAATAGGAATTGGAATTGCGAGGTGATGAGGGAAATTGAGGTGATTCTCTCAAATGGGAGGCATGCTGCATGTGAGGGCTGCTATTATATTTATCTGTGCTGTGCGGTGCCACCATATAAGCACTACCACTAGGACTGTCCCGCAGTTTTGCATAATCTTGGCTGGGCATTATCAAGGATGGTGCTTGTGGCTGTGGATGATGCTGAGGAGATGCTCGCGTAAATTTATCCGAACTAAATTGTGGCGTTGACATATACAAGTGCTGGTGATGGGCGGTTGTTTGTTCTTCGGGTGCATACATTTGAGGACATTTGCGCGCATAGTTAGGACTTGGATGCTGTTCTTTTGGTGTGGGCAAATTGCTAGGATTTATGACATGATGGTCGATAGGTAGATTTTTACTAATCACTTGGCTATTCAAATTATTATGTTGACTATCGTAAATGGCAGACGCTGGTGTTGTGGTTTGGTAAGACATTTTTACGGCTGCCGAGGCCGTGGAAGGTGTAGAGTATTTCTGTTGTTCATAAATGCGTTGCTCCTTAGTCATATATAGTGGATTGGCATTAGTAGGACCTGCTACAGCTGCACTTCCTCCTGATATTGCACTAACCCTTTGTTGTAGAGGATTCGTTTGATTAAGAGTAGCAGTTGAAGCTAACTGGTAGCCACTAATGGCACTGCTACTGTTACTACTACTTCTTAGTTGATCTACATGTAAAGCATTCGTTGGCATTGTCGTCGTCTTATAAGGTCCATAGTCATTGGGTAATGCAACACGTCTACTAGCACTTATGTCTATTTGTGGTTGACCTAAATGTTCATCGTAGGATTGTTTGCCACTATTGCTTGCAGGGACAGCGCTTTGAGCCGGCCAATAGCTAGACCTGTTACCTAACATACTACTTACATGGCTAGACTGTTGGGATTGCACCATTGTAGGACCATGTGGATTGGTTTGATGCTGTTGTGCCTGATGTTGTTGCGGAGGGTATTGCTGTTGTACATACATGGGACTTTGTCTTATGTTTGCACGTAGCGAACTCTCTGCAGCCATGCGTTGGTGATGGTGATATTCTTCTGCTGCCACCATACCTATACTAGCACTTCTTTGTACGTGATCCGTTGGATTCATACTTGCCATCGTTGGCCAACCTCCTCTACCATCTTCGTTTGAGTTCAAACGACAGCCATTGCACGTTATGCTACCGGCCGAACATCCACAGGATGGTTTACGTGTACTACTGCGTACTGCAGTATCCGTTCTTGTTGTTGTTGATGTTTGTGTTGTTGGTGTTGCTGCAGGTCCATAGTAGTGATGTGTTGGTATTTCCCGTCCATAATAAGCATTTCTATTTGAACGATCGTCTGTGTTGGCTAAGAAATCGTGATGTCTTCCTGGATCCATATTTTGGATTGTGTCGAAGGCAAAATCTTCTAAAATAAGAAAAAGAATAGATAAGGGTTATTAAAGATTTAATTTAAAAAAATTTAAGGGCCTTAAAATTAAAATAAATTACTCTTAAGTTTTATTTGAATTAATAGGATATATTTTTTTATTAGTTTTTTACCTTTTTTAATTAAAAAAAGTCCTACAAAGTGGAATCAGAAAATTTCAAAGGTTCCAAAGTGTAATATTTCTTATATTTAAAAAAATCATAAATTAAAAAATTGAAATTTCCTCAGTCCAAACTTTTCAAATTTTCAAGTCAATAACCTAAATATTAAAATAAATTACTCTTAAGTTTTATTTAAATTATTTCAATATATTTTTATTAGTTTTTTTAACTTTTTTTTATTAACAAAGTCCTACAAAGTGGAATCAGACAATTTCAAAGGTTCCAGAGTGTAATATTTCTTAAAATTAAAAAAAATCATAAATTAAAAAAATGAAATTTCCTCAGTCCAAACTTTTCAAATTTTCAAGTCAATAACCTAAATATTATCGAAGTATTTAGCACATTTTTTAATAAAAGAAAAAACAAAAATAAAAATAATTTTATATTTTACTTAGTCGTTATCTCCCTTATTGAGAATATCAACAGTGACACAATTGATGTACCTACTTAGATTTGCATATTAATAAACTGTCAAATTTATATCAGTAATGTTATATATTATCTCAAAGATATCGATAACATGTGGACATAAAAATATACAAATAGGTATATATGTAGGTATACAAATTAATACCCGCTTTGGGCTGGTTTGACGACGATTAATTAAATTGGCTGCAGCCAATTAAGGACGACTTCAATAACGACTTTTGAAAAATGGGAGAAAGACGACATCGGTCACCCCTAGAAAGATTAGCAGTTAAAAATTGGGATCAAATAAGCTTGGGCAAGCCGGTACCACTAAAACTATCCACAGCCTCCTAGTTTTTATTTCAGGCCCCGGACACAGTTAAATTCACAAAGAACACATTAATTTGCAATTTTTTTAAACTTTTAAACTTACGTTTTTCATTCATTGAAAATAATTTTTATTACAGAAAAATCCAAAACTTGCATAAAAAATGATTAAAATAAAAGATTATTGAACTTTAAAAAATTTATTAAAATTAAAATAAACTCAAGGGTGTATAATGTGTGTTCAATGACTTTAGACAAAAAACTGTATTTTTTGACGTCTGGCTGGCTATTTGACTGTCTGCCTGTACTACAAAAACAAGGCCTGGAAGCTACCCTGACCTACCCCTTTCAATAAAAATTTAATGCTGGCGAAACATGTATAGTACGCCACACACATATGTTTGCATAGAAAAAAACATACACAAATATTTAAAGTACGAAAAACTTATTACAAAGAAACAAAAAAGGACAGCAAGAAGAGAGTTTAATACATACAAACACACACACACACGACTTTAACTATATTTTTTCTAGTAAAAGTTTTGCTGCTACTTTCGCAGCCAGCGATGCCACAAAAAATGCTTAAATATTTTTGAGAAACTTTTTATATTTAGTAGGAGAATAACAAAAAAAAAAAAAAACAATTTCTTTGTGTCAAACAAAAACTTTGCTCAAAGAAAAATTTTATTAAAAACACCACCAACAACAGTAACAACAACAGCAAAAAACCCTACAACTTTCGCAGCAACACAAACAGCGGCAATATTAAAAACAATAACAAAAAAGACACGAGTAAAAGGAATTCTTAACTACAACAAAAACATCGAAAATCATGCGCGTTTACAAAAAACCAACAGCAACATTATACGAGAGTTCCTACCTACACAACAACAAGAACAAATAAATAAACAAACAAACAGTGGGGTATTTGAACCTTAGCAAGGCCGACAACAAATAAAACAAAAACACATAAACAAATACAAAACACTCATCACCATTTCACGTTTTAATTAAAACAAAATGAAAAGTTTCGCCCAAAAACAAATACATAGTACCTATTGTCAAATACCTACATTCAATGATGTTAACTGTACGGTGATTACTATTTTGTAACGTAATTCGCAGCTCCATACGGTGAGAGTTAACTTTTTGTTATTTTTTGGGTGAATTTTGTAGGCAAATATGTATATTTATTTAATTAAATAAGATTTACGCTCGTACTCATAATAATTAAAGTATGCTTATAAATAGCTTATTTGATAATTAAGCCATAGACATCTATCAAATAGGCGCTTAATAAATTAACTTTAATTTTTATAAATATTGAAGGTTAATATGCATTTATTTTGATTGTCATAAAAATTAAATGGTGCACGAATTTCTATTAAATGTTTAAAAGGGAATGCTATTTATACTTTGAACTATTATATTAAAATACGTATTTTTCTTTTTTAAATTCAATTCTGGCTTCAAAAAATATTTTAAAAACAAGACAAGATTATATTGTAGTAAATTGCCGCTAACATATGGGGGCATAGTTGAAAAAATCTTTGACGATATATTATCACTGAACCAAACCCGAAGTTCTCAAATTTTTAATGAAACATCAATAAACTAAGCCACGTGCTCGTGAAAGCAGGTAAATGAAAATAGAGGCGGTAGAGGAGGCTCTTGGAGACCCAGGAGTCAAAAAATTCCTGGTGAGATAAAAAACCAGGATGTTTAAAATCAGAATTATAAGCTCTTAATCTAGAAGGGGTAGATTGCAGAAGTTTAATGACTAGAGGACACCTCAAGGGGGAATATTTTATCTCTATTGTGACTTCTACACACAAAAAATTATCTAAGAAAACTTTACTTAAATCAAGCCATAGCGGTGTCAAAAGTACGGTGAGTACGGTTTTTCTTAAATCAAGTACGAAATTTCTTACTCCAAGTAAAATTTTTTAAGTATGAATTTCTTACTTTTAGCCACAATTAAGCCTAAATAGGATTGATTTAAGTTCGGAACCGTACTTGATGTAAGCCAAAAAAAGATTGATTTAAGCCATAAACGGGATTAATTCAAAAATGAAATGTCATTTTTTTGACTTATGGACCCTTTATTAAAGAAGAAGAACTTTATATTTTATTTTTATTTTATAATTAATTTATAATTAATTTATAATTTATAATTAATTTATAATTTAAAAATTTCATTTTTGTACTTACCGAAGCTGAGATTCGAACCAGGGATTTCTGCACTACAGCACAAGCGCGTTACCTCTAGGCCACCGAGACACTTTGTTTTGAAATGTAAAATAATATATTTAAACAACAAGCTTTTTTCTGCTTGATTTGTTGAAGCAATCCGGTGAGTACGGTTTTTCTTAAATCAAGTACGAAATTTCTTACTCCAAGTCAAATTTTTTAAGTACGAATTTCTTACTTTTAGCCACAATTAAGCCAAAGGAGGATTGATTTAAGTTCGGACCGTACTTGATGTAAGCCAAAAAAAGATTGATTTAAGCCATGAATGGGATTAATTCGAAAATGAAATGTCATTTTTTTGACTTATGGAGCTTTATTAAAGAAGAAGAATTTTATAGTTTATTTTTATTTTATAGATACTTTAAATTTATAATTTAAAAAATTAATTTTTTGTATTTACCGAAGCTGCGATTCGAACCAGGGATTTCTACACTGCAGTACAAGCGCGTTACCTCTAGGCCACCGAGACACTTTGTTTTCAAATGTAAAATAATATATTAAAACAAAAAGTTTTTTTCTGCTTGATTTGTTGAAGCAATCCGAATAGGCTTGATTTAAGAAAATGTAAGTAAGGATCGTACTTGAAAATTTCAAGAAAGATTTTGGATAAAATCAAGAATAAAATTCTTGATTTTAGAAAGCCGTTTTTCGTTCTGTGTACTTAATAGCAAATGGAACATCGAGACGATGAAGAAAGGAAGATAATGTCATGTGCTGGCGTTGTGGTCTTTCTGGTCAAGGAACGGTTTATTTCAAAGCTCGGAAGCTACTGCAATCGGCCTTGTGACCACTTTCTTTGTGAGCAATTAGACACGATAAAGTGTGTTGTCTGCCACTACTAGACTTCAGAGCCATAGGGTAAAGTTTTTAGGTACAAGACTAAACAAAGTGCTAAGCGATTTTTTGAAGTTTACACTAAAAAACATCATGGGAATCAAGTGGCTAGAGGATAAAAAATACAGGGTTTTACACTGGTATTCGAATTGATTTTGATGCCGGTCTAAAGGTTCAATTATACGTGATAAAGCCATAGCCAGAGCAAAACAGTTGTTCGAACCAAACTTATGGGCAACACTGTATTTGATTAAAGGTGACTTACCATTACGCCATAACCATGACAATAGAAACCAATTGAATTTTGGTTTTTATGGCAAAGGTTATGGTTATGGCGTTATGGTAAGTCACGTATAATTGAACCTTTAGACTATATAAGATATATTTTCTTGTAGTACTGAATTTATACGTAAATAAATTCAATAAATAAATAAATAAATATCTTGCCTTCTTGTAAGTCTTACAACTTATTTTCTTCTTTAATTAATTTTTTTAGTTTTCTGGGCGCGCAATGGATTCAGGAGGCCTCCGAGTGCAGATCAATGAGAAGCTGTAACTTAACCTAATTTACACACAAGCGTCTACTACAATTTTGCCAATTGGGTTACAAAATAAAAGTTAACATCACTCTCTTTAAACAATAAAATATGTATGTGTGTTTGTATGTAAAAACACAAAAAGCTAAATAAACATGTATAGTTTGCAAATGAGAGTGAATAAAGTTAAGATTAAGTAAAAGAACAGATTTTGTGGGTTTTGAATAAATTATTAATAATTTCACAACAAATACCTGATAAGAATTTTGAAGTACATGCATATGTATGTATTCATGTTTATAAAGGAAAATAATTAAAGCGAACAGCTAGAATGTACATATTTACTTATGTATGTACATACGTAACTAGACGAGATGTTAATGTTACCATCTCAGCCAACTCTTAAGGTGGGTCTACCTAGCAAGAAATCTGCCATTTTTTAAGGCCTTAAAAATTTTTGCTAAAGTTAACATATTGAAAAAAAAATTTTAAAATACATAATGTTATTTGTTACTACTGTAAACTTAAGCTGATTATAGATTTTTTTTAAATTTATGATTCTCTAAAGTTACAAATTTTACTGAAATAACTTTGTAAAATTTATAAATTGTTAAAATAAAACATCTCTAAAGTGAAGCCTAATTTAAGCTGAAAATGGAGATTGGGTTAATAACTTACCGTGGTTTGTTTGTATTTTAATCAAACTCTACTAAAATTTAAATTTTCTTTAATTTAACAACACACAAAAAACTACAAAAAAAATTTTTCAAACAAATTCTTGTTCAAAATAATTTATTTTTTTAGTCAATTTATTTAATAGTCTCTAATAATATTTTTATTTGATTTTTAAATCAAACAAAATTTTCGCCTAGACAAATAAAATATTTAACCAGCTCAGCAAAACTTTTTAACAGAAGCTAAAATTCTTGCAAAATTGTTTGTCTAAATTTACAACTTTCGTTGTAGGTCCTCAGCCAGACAAAATATTTACTGATTCTCTGAAATTTGTTACTGATTCTACAACTCAGTTTTTTCTGTGAAGTTGTTTTTCAGCAATACATATTTTAATAAATGTCAAATAGCTTCTTCTTATCACATTTCAACAAAAAAGTGGTATCATTTAACTTTTTGGTATTGATGTGGTAACATTCTAAAATTTTACATAAAACAAGCGAAAAGAAACAAACCAACAAAAGGAAAAAGAAAGTGGTATTTAATTTTCTGTGCCATTTAAACATAAATAAATGCAAAACAGATTGCACAAAACGGAATGATTTCAAATTAAAAATAATTTTTTCTATGGTTTTGCTTTAAAACTATTTTATGAGAAAATTGTTTGCATTGACTAGACAGCTGTTTGTTTTGTTTTGTTTTGTTTTGACAACTACAAAAAGAGTTACCCAATCTCGATGGTTTAAACTTTCATACAAAATAAAATTACCCACATCTTAAAAAGCATATTTAAGATTGGCCAAAATAATAAACATCCTAAAAGCCGGGTTTAAATTCGGTACGCCAGTCAGATTTTTCTTCTTTTATAACCAAAAAAAATGGAAAGAATCCCAAAAAATTTAACGCTTTCAGTTTACTCTTAAACCGACAAGAAAAAAATTTTTAAATAAAGTTACCTTAATATAGAAAGGCCCTAACTTGATTTTTTTAATATCGAGATTTTTTTTTGCTAACTGTGATATGTATCCAATTAAACGAAAATCTGGCCACATAACAAAATACCAGTTAGGGCCTTTTTATATTAAGGTAACAATATGTAGGTACATACATATATAACTTGTTAAAAAAACAAATTTACAATAATTGAAAAAGATTTTTGGTATTCTAGTTTTTTTCATAATTTTGTGGATTCGGTTTTTTGTATACATTTTGCATCAACCTAAAGCAACAATAGTTTTTCTTTTTGTCATAGGTTAATATTCTGTTAAACTCTTGAAAGAATTAAAAAAATGGGAATAATAAATAATAAAAAAAGAATAAAAATCAGAAATACATATATAAAAATGTTTTACCTTGCCTAGGTATGTAGGTACTGAATACACATTTAAAATAGTTTCTGGTCCACTTTAACTTATCGGATTTTTCCCAATTTTTATTCGTTTTTTAAGAACCAAAACCGCCGGTATAAATTAAATTAATATTTCAAAATAAGAACGCCCCTCATGCCTAAACGCCATTTTTAAATAATTTTTCTTTTTCGTTACCATTGAAATTCCCTACTAACAACTTTAATTTAAAACAACTCTCTTCGTTTTACACTTGTAATGTTAAAAGATTTCATAAAGAAAGCACAAATGTATGTACATATGTACATAGGTACCTCTCAACTAGTTAATTGTTTTTGGGCTTTTTAAAACAAAAATGTATCAAGTATTATTAGCCATTTTTATTTAATTTTTTGTTTTCTCTTTTTATTTTATTTTGGGGTCAGTGTAACGGGAGCAGGGTATGTTGTATTGAGTTGAAAAAAATATTTGCTTTGTTGTCGTTGTATTATTTAAGTAAAAACGACAAATGTTGTTGTGGGTGCAAAGAACTGTAAACATATCATTTGATTGTTGGTAGGTGTATTTATTTAATGCATGATGCCATATCGTTCATTATTCGTCCCATTCAGCCAGCCAGTTTCGTAGTATTGTTTGTTGTAGTCTTTGACATCATAATTACGATCGTGGTCGGTATTTTTTGTTTTATTTGCTGTTTTCAGTTTAAATTGTGCCGTTGAATTGTTGATGAAATATTAAACCAGAACTTTCAACTGTTCGGCTAAGTAAATAAAGCACCAAAAAAAAAGCCAACACTTAAAATTTCATTGCACTTTAAACCAAATTACAATAGGTATTATAATTCTTATGAAATGTGTTTTTTTTTATTTTATCGCAAATTTTATTTACTACGTTTTGTGTATGTGTGGTAGAGGTATAGATTAAAAAAAAGTTTTGTTAAACTGGTTTTTTTCGTATTTAAAAATTGGCAGACCATTTTTGATTAGTGTTGCCGGACGTAATTTTTTTAATTTTTGGAGTTTTATTAAACATTTTACTTATTTCTTTAACTTTTCATGAAACGACCTTCACTGCCTTAAATTGTGTTGCCAACGGTTTGCAAAAGCAGAAATGAGCCTTCTTTAGACCACCCCTAAGAATAATTTATGAGACAGAAAAAATAAAAATGTATATAAATACATAAAACGTAAGAAATTGTAGGCAAAATTTAATTAAATATGTATTTGCAAATACATTCGTACATAAGTATGTAGGTACATACATATATGTATTAAAAAACCACAAAAAAATTTAATAAGACTACAATAAAAAAAATATACCCTGAAGGAAACCTGAAGACTCCAAATCACCAATTTAGTCGACTATTTTAGAAACTTTTTCTAAAAAAGCTTGCATTTATATTTTTGTACCTATTTTCCTTTGCGGTAAAAGATTTTCAGCCACAATTTAGAGGTCTAATTATAATTATCCCCTTAATCCCCTTAAAAGAACTTGGTACTTACTCAGTAGAACTAATGACAGGTAACGTCAGCAGTGAATTTCAATGGCAAATGTAAGTTAAATATCTATAGAAGAACAAATTGTCTAAATTATAATTATTCAGTAGTACTGGTGTAAACACGCCCTAATTCTTTACTATTATACATATATGCCTGCAGGGTACCTACATATCTGTGGTTTTTTTTATGTTGATAGACTAGTAGACGCTTTTTTTCACACAGATATACACACAAATATTTATTTATGAACAAATGTTTATTCATATGCATAAGAGAAATTGATTTCAGTTGTATTAACCAGAATTGTTGCCAATAGTATAGTTTGGTAATGAAAGAAAGTTTTGCTGCAGAATTTTGTTTCGAACGTGTTTCAAAATATTCTTAAAACAGAAATTTCATCATAACAAAAGAAACAAATCAATGCTGTAAACTGTCAAATCATCAAAAGTAATGCCTAAACAACGCATAAAATGGGAAATAATTTTAAAAATAAAGTCTAAAAGCAAGTATTGCTTTGTTAAAGAGGTCAGAGGACTTTAACAGAGTAAACACTTTAATAAGCAGCATATTAATTTTGTCATTCATAACATTATTGTATGTCTTGACGAGACAAATTTATGTCTAGACAAACGTCAAACTCAGTAGATAAAAACCCAGTATAAAAATACCAGATTTTTTTTATTTGGATTTTGACATTTGTGTAGGCATGAATTTGTCTCATCAAGACGTACAATTGAACTTAAGGTGGGACAATGAGTCATTTCACGAACATGCACGTTTGCAACGCGAATTTATTGAACAGGTGGTGTTACAAGCACAGCTGATCTAATTTTTTCCTGCATAAATCGAGGCTGTGTTGTCAAATTTGTTTATTTTTACATATCTTTTTTGACACAGCAGCCAACGAAAATCACAACGAAAATGAAATTTTTTTTCGCCGCAAATTAGTTGATGTAAAATCATCACCACCTGATACATTGATTCGCCTTGCACGTTTGTCTTTAACTGTATTCACTCTTGCTCGTATTGAAAAACATTTGATTATAATCTCATAAGCTTAAGCTTACAAATATACATATGTACTTAGAAAAACAATTATTAAAATCACGCTAACACCTCCTTACTCCCCCATTTTTATGTATATATGGAGCCACACCAAAGCTTAGTCATACTACGAAGTAAAAATCAAGGAAAGTTTCTTAATATTGGTCACAAAAGGACATTTTGAAAAACAGGTCTTGATGGTTTTAGTATGGGTCGGAGATCGAAGCAGACTATTTGGTCAAAGAGGTGAGTTTTAAAAGAACACTAAGGGTAAATGTTTTTGAGGCGTAGGAAGCTCAATATATAAGTGGGCAGTCATTTACGATTTGAATGCGCTCTGCGGCATGTCAGGGTTGTTAAGGTATTGAAGAAGGGTTCTTAGTGAGACTACAGGCTTCTTCAATCTCAAACTTTTTTTCGTTTTGGTGCACTGCGACATATGTAGTTAGCAATGAAATCGCTAACAGGGTGACTCGTCCACAGAAGGAGCAAAACCATTCTAAAATCAAGAATTTTATTCTAGAATTTATTCAAAATCGTACTTGAATTTTTTAAGTAAAAATCCGTACTGATATATCGTACTTGGTTTATGCAAACCGTACTCACCGTGATTTTGGCACCGCTTTGGCTTGAGGTGACATATTGGGAGAAAGCAGTAAGAACTCTAGCAGGTGCTTAGTGCGACGAAACTTCAGTGGGGGAACAGAAGTTACTGTAGGGTAGAAGCTGGCAAGGTTGGCGCCGAGGACCACGAATGTAGAATTGTGGCACTCTGGATTTTTGCAGAATACGTAAAGGAAATGGAAGAATAAGAAAAGATACATTATGTTTCCAACAACCCCAACTTATTTTTCCTTGCAAACATTTTCCTACAACATACCTTTCAAGCCCCCCTATCACATCACCACCCTATTAGGGGGTTGCCATACCAATTTTGGAAAAATTTGGGTAAAAACCCCTATACGTGGTGAAGGGTATATAAGATTCGGCACAGCCGAATATAGCGCTCATACTTGTTATACCCTTCACATAGTGATAAGGGCATATATCAGTTTGTCATTCCGTTTGTAATTTCTTTATTATCCATTTGCGACCCCATAAAGTATATATATTCTGGATCCTTATAGATAGGGAAGCCGATTTAGCGATGTCCGTCTGTCCGTCTGTTGAAATCAAGTTTCCGGAGTCAAATAAAAAGATACAGACCAATTAATGGTTTCAAACGATTAGAAATATCCCGCTAACAATCGCTATTTAAAATCAGCAAAATCGGCTCACTATTGACCGAGATATAAGCGAAAACCCAAAACAACCCATTTTTTTAAGACGAAATCCGTGCATATATCCCTATATATCTCAGTAAGTATAGTCATTATTGCCACAAAACTTGGCACGGATACTCTAAAAGTAGGAACCTAAATATGTAATGGAAAAAATTTTTTCAGATAGGATCAGGGAAAGTGGTAGTTTTCCTACAATTGCACAAATTTGGTGAAATATTTTATGCGCTATATCTCGGAAACTGTAACAGATATAGAAATCAAATATTCCACAAAAAGTAATTGGACAACAAAGCCTACGCTTTGAAGAAAAAAAATTTTTGGGTGGGGGGTGAATATGGGGTAGCTCCCATACAAATTCACAATTTTTGTAAAATTTTCGATACGCCACATCTCGAAAACTATAACAGCTATCGACTTTGAATATTATACACAAAGTAATAATGAAATAATTCGTACATTTTGAAAAAAAAAAGTTGGAGAGGAGCAGGGGGATTAAAACATCCCATAAAAATTAACAACTTTTATTAACCTTTTATTATAATTAATTTAAAAAACTTTTATTACTGTCGACCTCAAACGTTCCTCATCTATTTCTATTATCCATACGAACGTTAACATTTTGTAAAGTTTTCTATGGGCTTAAAACTCACACAAGGTATTTTTATTATATTATTTCCAGTACAAAATAACTCGGCTGGGTATATTAAAAGACCAATGTGAAGGGTATATAAGATTCGGCACAGCCGAATATATCGCTCTTACTTGTTTTTAGATAAAATCAACCACACATTCTAACAAATCACCGCTGGTTTAAACAAAGCTTACACCTTATTTTTATTTAGTGGAAGCCCTGATCACCTTGTTACTTTCATCCATTAAAAATATTGATTCCGCAACAAAAATTATTTCTGTGGCAAACCGCAAAAGGGTGTTGGAGAACTACATATTAAATGTGATTTTTCTTTATTGTTCAACTAACAATATTCTTGTCTCGTGAACAAAATTAAACAAAAACCTTAAAATTTCACTTAAAAAACTAGTTTCAAGGTAAAGTAGTTAATTTTAACAGCCAAACTTTTATTTATACAATTAATATTTACACAGTTTGATACATTGGCAAGTGTATAGCTATTTGCCTTATGAGATAGTGTGATGGAAAATCGAACATCTAAAATGGTACTAAATTATACCTGTGCTCCACATACATATGTATGTATGTGTGTACATATAAAATTTATTTTTTTTTTATATTTTACTTTTCATTAAAATATTAATTTTGCAAGAAATCGCTACTAAAAGTGCTCTCACACGATATGTATTTTACATATGACTTGTCACTTTTGCAATCCACATGTAATTGCGTATGTCTGTCAAAATTGTCAATTTAGAAACGGTTTACAATTTTTTCTTTCACACGTACGTATGTAATTACATCTGACATAACCTCCAAACCGAAATAAACAACTTACTTTTACTTGTTGTTATTCTAAAAACAGCTGATGACACATACTTTGTCAAATGAAAATAGAACACGCTCTAATTACAAATTTGTCATATGACTTTTACATTTGTATTTCACACATACAATGTTAAAACGCGTTTACACGGCATATATCAATTTTGCACTGCAAAATTTGAAAAGTCATGTGTAAAATACATATCGTGTGAAAGCACTCTAAGTGTTTGAGGTAAAAAAATAGACCAAATGTAGTCCGAAAAGCTTCAATTGCAGTCAAAAGTTGGCCCCAAAAAAGGACAAGAAACAACATGGCTAAACGTACGTACTATGGTATCATTAACACAATAAAGTACTAAAATAAGTACATCGGTAGCAAATTAACCTTCATTGTAAAAAACCTTAAATTTTATAGAAAATAAATAATTTTTAGTTTATTAAAAAAAAACAATAAAAAATACCTTAAAAGTCAATAGCAACAACACATGTTTAAATAAAAAATAAAGCAAATAACATCAAGTTTTTGAGACATTTTGCATAAAGTACTAGACAAATAATTATAACAGTTAAGATAAAACTATAATTTAAAACAAATTTTTTTGACATGAATGTACATATGTATGTATGTTCATGATGCTTGTGCCTTCCAGAGTCGTTTAAGATATTTGACACCTGTCCGTGGAACACATTTTAACGGCCAGACAATTTATTAAAACGAGTAAAATTCATCCAAAACAAATTTTTTTCTAAACTAAGGTTGTAACTAATAAAAAATTAGATTAATTTACCCCTAAAGTCGCAAAACAGGGTCATGATACTACGAAAGATTTCCGCCCGGTAAGTCTTTTTCTTTTCAGCTAAACACGCTAGAAACACTCACCAAAAACTGAAAGGCATTATGTTACTCTTTAGTAGTCGGCATTTGAAAAACGTAAAAGCACTTATACAATGTGCATATCGTCACCTTTAATTAAAAATTCAAAAGGATCATCAGCTTTTTTTTTTTTCTCTCTTAAGGAACATAAGGATTTAACAAAATTTTTCAACTAAGTCTTTAGTTCTCTTTTAGTTCTTTTGCCTCATCCCATGTTTTTTTGATTGATAGCTCCTTGTATACAGACCCTGCGTCATGTGTTCTTTGATCTTCTTTTCTGTCTTCTTTTGCCTGTGGGTTCAATTTAAGTCACTTTGATAACACTTTTAAATGACTGTTTTAATACATATCCTTTCCATTTCCATGATGACTTTTTAATTTGAAGTTTCTGATATGCCAAAACGCCAAAAGAGAGCTTTAGAAGTGGGTAACCCTGTCTGACTACCGTATTTGTTTTAAATGTTTTTCTTGTTGTCAGGTCGTGCGATACACTCCCCAAGAACGCAGAATAATCGTGTATTTTTTTACGCAACAAATCGTCTGTGTTGACGCAGCGCGGACTCCGTCGCCGATTTCCCGGTCTTTCGACACCGACTGCGCAAATACTGCGCCGTTTGGCCACCAACATTGAAGAGTATGGGACTACACGAGACACTGCCAAGAATGGCCGGCCCCGAAGCGCCCGTTCTGCCGAGAATATTGCCGCTGTAAGCGGGGATGTCGATCTGCCGCCGGAAACATCGACCAGACGGCGTGTTTCGCAATTAGCCATCAGCCGGTCGTCCCTAAGGCGAATTTTGATTAAAGCTGCTGCCTGTCGATCGCCAAACGTGTGTAACCTACGCTCAAGCCATCCTTAAGGTTCATTTATACGTGATTAAACCATACGACAGTAAACAGCTTTTCGAACCAAACTTATGGGCAACACTGTATTTGATTATAGGTGACTTACCATTACGCCATAACCATAACCTAAGAAACCCAATTGAGTTTTGGTTGTTAAGGCAACGGTTATGGTTATGGCGTTATGGTAAGTCACATATTATTGAACCTTTAACCTCGAGGCCAAAGTGGAACAAAATCATAATGAGCGATGATGCTCATTTCCACCTCAGCGGGTACGTGAACAAGCAAAACTATCGCTTCTGGGTACCGAAAATCCATGAGTGATGCACGGGGAGCCATTACACCCGTTAAAAGTGATAGCATAGTGCGCTGTTCACACTATAGGAGTCATCGGGCCATTTTTTTTAGGACGCCACTTGCCAAACGACAACAGTGGACGGTGCACGCTATAGGGCCATGTTAGCCGAGTTTTTTCTTCCTCAATTTAACGAATTAGAACTTGAGCTCATGTAGTTTCAAAAAAGGACAAAGCAACGGCACACACTACGCGAGCCACAACCAATATTTTGAAGGTGGCGTTCCCTGGTCGCCTCATTTTTCGTTTTGGCAATTTACACTGGCCCGCAAGATCATCCGATTTAAGCGTTTTAGACTTTTTTTGTGGGGTTTTCCGAAGTCCCGTTTTTACAATAACAAGTTCGAAACCCTGAAAGCCCTCAAGGACAACATTCGGCACGATTGTATAAATCTGGCGACCGAAGTTCTCGCCGAAGGGATTAAAAATGTCATAAACCAAGCCCGTATAGCAATCAATTGTGACGGCGCCTATTTGGCCTATATCAACTTCTCGACTTGACCAATTAAATTCTAAAGGTTCAAATAAACAAAATCAAAACACAGAATCGAATTTTTTCATTTAGAAAAAAATGAGAGCGAAACAACATCGTATGACTTCTTTTGGCCCACCTTGTACATACATAGATACATACATATTTAAATACATATGTATAAATGTGTACTAAATCATTTTTACTTTTATTTTATTACTTTCTAATATTATTGCAAATTATGCATGAACACACGTACATACATACAAACGCATTGTGAAATTTTAATTATAAATTCTATGTTTGCTTAAAGTATATAAACACACCCATACAGACACACACACATTTTTTATGCACATTAATTTTGAGAAGTTGATTTTGTTATGGCAATTAAAATGAAATTACAAATTAAATTTATAACACAACAAAGTTTCTTTTTTAAAATGTTTTTTTTTATAGTTTTTTGTTTTGCTTCTTTTTTTCTTGATTTTATTGGCGAGTGTTGGCAGGGATGCCACTTTAACTAATATTAGTAGGCTTGCTTGATTAGTGATTGCTCAAGCTAGCAGTTTTATTGTGGATTGTTTTGATTTATATTATTTGATTAAAAAAAGCGAATCGGTTGATTTAAAAATTTGTATACAATATATTTGAATTTTATAAAACAATATCTGCCTTATAGACTCTCTTTTAGAAAAAAATGCTTTGAGCCTGCAGTCCGCATTAAAGTGATTATTTTAAAAATATTTTCCAATGTACGAGTGCATAGAAACATGGTAGTTAAAAAACTTTGTTTTAGATTTTTAAAATTTCCATCCCTGGCTCTAAATATAATAGATAGGAAAAATCAAGAAGAAGAAATTTGTTATACCCAGAGTGAATAAATGAGGCAATGCGTGCCGAAGTGACATTTTAAATAATTTGTGCAAGTTCGTTTGTATGTGCATTATTAAAAGATATTGTCTTCCTATTCTGTTTATGTTTTTTTGTTGCAGGAAAAGTATTGCCAGAGACGACATAATTTGCGTACTATTACATTATGGTAAGAAAATGAATATGTATTGTATGAAAAACCAAAAAAATTAAAGGTTTGAATGCCTATATTTTCTAGAAAAATATAAAGTTGTTCTTAACCAAATTTTTAGCTATTTTCTTATTTTATACAATTTTTATTCAACAAATTTTCAGTTATTTATTTGAACTTTATAATAATTTTTCTATTTATTCGGCTTTAGGTTCATTATTAAAATTGTGATAGCTAAGAATAGAAATTATTAAAATTAAGTAATTCCGATACTAGCCGAGTGTAATGCATTTTCGACATCAGCTACGATTTGTCGTCTAGTATTGGAATTACTTAATTTTTAATAAAAACTTCCATTCTTCGCTATCATAATTTTAGTACTGATTTTAAAGCTGAATAAATAGAAATTATTTTTTTTTTATTTAACATTTACAATAAATGATTTTGGTTTTAATTAACTAATGAAATCACCTAAAAAGCCTGACCAAAACCATTTTTAATATATAGGCATTTCATCTACCTATAAATTAAATTAAATTAATGAAATGAAATGTGAACAGCTTTTAAGTAGATTTTTTATCGTACAAGATGAAAATGCATCTTAACTCTTTAATTATTTTTGAATTAAAATAAATGTGTACTTTTATTTGATATAAATATCAAAAATGTAACAATTATTTTTCTTATGATTGATTTTATTAAAAATAATTATTTTTTCCGCAAAAAAGGATGTATTAAAATAATTAATATTTATTGCAAAAAAACAAAATTAACAAAGAACAAAATTATTACTTTTTGCAAAAAAATATTATAATTAATTTTTATTTTAATTATAATGTCCATGTCTTTAACTCTGTGCAAGTTATTTTGTTATTGATGTTAAAAGTTGGGCTAGAGATAATAAAGAAGTGGGCGTGGCTGCTTCTTTAAGAAAAAGTTGTTTTTTCTGTCATTTGAATTTTTATGCAAATGGTCGAAAGGTTAAAATAAGAGGCCGTGGTACCTTTAATACAACTAAAATATGTTATACCTAATATTCGTTAAGTGCCAATTGTAAATTAGAAAAGCTATTATGATCATTTTGCCAAGAATACATTGCCAGAGATATGTGCCGAACTATAATATTATTATTATTTATTTATATATTTTTTTTAACAGGCTTTCTAGTTTATTTTTGTCATTTTAATAAAATATTAACACTGAATATAATTTTTAAAATAAAAAAGTATTTTCTCGACTGTTTTATTTGGGACTAAAATATGAAGGCGTAAATATCTCACACAAAAATTTATTTAATGAGGTTATTGACCCTACATTCCAAATATATAAGGACTTGAAATAGCAGCAAATTAAATTATGTCCTATTTAGAAAAAATTATATAATACTGTGTAGTGCCACTCCTTATAATATATTAAATTTAATTTGGCCCTGTGGAAATTATTTAGCAGGTGCCGAAATCGAGCGAAAATTTTTGATTCTCTAACTTTTTTTCTTTATTATATAAGGAATGGAGTGTGTTGACACAAAAATAGAAATAATTTTGACATGACTGTGCAAACTCCATATAGGTATTAAAAATAAAAATATAAAAAATTAAAGATTTTCCCTAAATTGCGGTCCCTGATAATTTTGCGATGAAATAAATGAATTATAAATCCTAAAACAACGGTAACACTTTATTACATCTTTATGCTATTTGTGTCGTACGTTATACATATATTTAAATTACAATAACAACAATAATAATCAAAGCTGCAGCAAAAAAAACCAAACAATTCAATCACTACGATAACATATACATACATACATACATACATATATTAAACTTGCACTAATAAAAAAGCGTTTTTTTTATTCATTGTTGTTTTTGCATTATTGAAATTTTCTATAACAATATTTGTTCACGTTTTTATTATACATAGTTTGTATGAATGTATTAAATAAATTTGAAATACATTAATATAAAAAAAATCAAAATTGTTGTTTGTCGTTGTTGTTTTTTTTTTCTTTCTTTGTAGGTATATACATACATGTACATATTATTAAATCATTTGTATTTGTTTGCATTTATGTCGCTGCTACAACTACAAACACTACCGCCGTGCTGCTGTTTATTTATTTCCAATGTCAATAAATACTGCCCTGACCTTTAAAAATTAAAATAAAAAAATAATACTTTTGTTGTGTTTAGTAACAACAAACAAATCTGTTGCAATATTATTATGTTTGAGTTAGATAAGAGGAAAAAGTTACTACATGTTTTCGCATTAAAAGTAAAGTAACTTATTGACATCTTTAAAAAAATAAAATAAAAAAAAAACACGTCAAGTGTGGCAACTTTAAATTTGTGCCAAGACGGACGCACATATCGTCAGCTTATATGAATGTTTTTAAAAATATCAACTGGTGAGTACTTGTTTAGAAAACTGGATTTTAGGGTGTCGGAAAATGGTTCTGATACTCTTTTATTTGAGTAAAAAAAATTTATTGCAACTCATTGAACCTACAACGTACTTTAGTTGTATGGGAGTTGCCACGCCCTTGTAAACTTGCCTTTTAACTATTTTTAAACAAAAAAAAAAATCATGTGACATCAAAGTAACTTTTACGAGGAATAATATTCATTTGAATTAAAAAGGCTTGAAAGATGCCGCAATATAACATTTAAAGCTTTGAAATTGCAATAACATAAAAACTTTAATAATGTTTATGTGTTAAAATTGTCTCAAAAGAACACAGTTTTCTAATGGCAATTGCGAGCAGAAATAGTATTCTTACAGTGTCTAACTATGACAACGTTAGAAAACACATCTTTGGGAATTAAGCTCTTTTTTAAATGTTTGAGTAATAATACAAAAATGTGGGTAAATGGTTACATCCCTCACAATGGTACATATTGCCCATTAGCAAAGAAATAATGAATTTAAAATATAACTTTGCATAGTGATAGAAGAAAATAAAATAAAATGAATAAGAGTTTTATATAACTTTTTTAATAAAATGTATTAAATTTAAAACAATTAAAATATTCTTTGATACATTAACTAGTCATAATAATAATTTCTAAAAATAATTTGCAAGAACAAACATACATATTAAAATGTTTTTATTCCAAACATCACTTGCAGCTTTTTCTTATAATCTTTTTGAAAGCATTTCTGTTTGCCATTTTAAGAATTAATGTCTGTTTTGGTTTTTTGTTTAATTTCTTTAATTGTTTTTCATTTATTTTCGTGCTATTCACACAATTTGTTTAAACAAATACATATTTTTCCTCTTCCATAACAAAAACAAACAAAAAGTTTATTACGTATAGGGTGACCATTCGTATCCATTTCTGAAGTACATGTACTGATTTTATAATTCGTGTTCTGCTTGAAAACGTGTGTACTGAAAGGTACTAATCTTTTAAAAAAAGGGTTCTGAAACAGTACTTTTGCGAAATTTTGGCATCGATTTGTTAGGGCATGTTTTTGTATATTTTGGCATATTTTTCTTTTAATCCCCATTTTTAAAGCATTTTTCAAATTTTTTATATTTAATTTCAAAAAAAACCCTAACAAAAAATCTTTCAAATGCTTATTGTCACCTTTTGCAAGTTTTGATTTTTTTATATTATTTATTTTAAAGCTAAACCTATTATTATTATCCCTTTGAAAACTTTCCAAAAATTTTGGCATTAATTTGTTTGGGCATATTTTGCATATAACAGCATATTTTGGTATATTTTCCTAAATGAGCATAATTTTTTCTACAATACATTTTTAAAGCACTTTTTAATTTTTTCTATTAAGTTAAAAAACCACTAACAAAAAAAATTTTTCAAGTGTTCTTCCCGATTTTTTTTTTTGAAATGCTGAGTTTTCGGATTATTTGATATAGGTTCCTATTATTCTTATATTTAAATCATATATTTTGAATTTGTTGAAGCACATTTTTAATTTTTTTACTGCATATTTTATGCGCATGAAACCTGTGTTTTAGAAGCATATTTTTGGTTGCCCTGGTCATTATCTTACAGAATTTCAATTTGTTTCCTTAGTCAAATATAACGATTATTTCTTGAGTTGTAGTCATATACGTATGTTGTGACAGTTCCTTGATTTCGCAGATAACGCTTTATCTAGAAAATTGCAACCAGTATGCAAAAAAAATGTAAATTTAAATTTATCGCTCCAAATAACCTTTGAAACAACTGCCAGCTACTCAGATTTAAGACCGTGTATACTTGTGTAATTGGAGTGATTTTATATCGTTTGACAGTTTCATAATTTATTGTAACAGCTGGCAATGTTTTTTGAAATATTTTTTTACAAAATCAAATATCTTTAACCTGCACTTTGATTACAAGAATACATGGGCACCTAGACGGACATACAAACATGCTTTATTCGACTTGGGAAGTAATTTTAGGTCGATACCTAACATTGAACCTGTACTAATTTCGAAGTAAAAAATGGATGGTCACCCCATGTATGTACTATGTGTGCGTATGTACAATCGTTTAAGTTTAAATGTGTTTCATTTGATTTTCTTTCTTATTTATTCTTTCAAGGAAGTATTTTATTTTTATTCAAAAAAAAAATCAAATATAAAAGTAAATTTTTTTAGTAATAAAATGCATTATAAAACTAAACACACTTGAAATAAAAAAAAAAACACTGAGATAAGATAATAATCATGTCTACTATCTTTTAAAGGTAAGTAAAAGAAGTTATCTTAGCAAATAAGTATGTTTAAATGTATTAAATGAAAAACTTTTTTTTGCCATTAATCTATTACAAACGAGCACTTTTCTAGACTCACTCACTCCATTGCTACATTTTGAAATCAAGAATTTTATTTTTAATTTATCCAAAATCGTACTTGAAACTTTTAAGTACGATCCGTACTTAAATCAAATCGGATTTCTTAAAAAATTAAGAATATATTTTAAACATATTTTAACATTTAAAAACAAAGTGTTTTGGCGGCCTTTATGGTAGGGGAGTTCGGAGAGTTCCAGGTTCAAATCCTAGCTACTGCAAGCACAGAAAAATGGTTTTCAAATAATAAATAAAAAATAGGTATAAAATAAAAACAAGAGCCCTACGTTTGACTGAGTCGAATCGTATATACCCTCACAACGTGTAGGGGTTTTTACCCTAATTTTTTCACATATTGCTTGGGTTGGAGATAAGGCGTATGTTTTATGAATATGTTTGGAAAGGAAAACTAATGGGGGTCGGTCGTACACTTTATTTCTTTAAGGCCGACTCTAGGGGAGTTATGGGCGTTTTTACATCATTTTAATAAATTTTATATGACAACTCCTCTAAGGTTATGGTGATAGGGGGTAATTATGTTCTAGGAATATGTTTAGGAGAGAAAACTAATGGGGGTCTGCAATACATTTTATTCCTCTAAGGGTTACTCCGGGGAAGTTGTAGGAGTTTTTTCCTAATGTTTTAAAATTTTGTATGGCAACCCTGTTAGGGGCTGGAGTATTTCCCCCAAAAATGTTTGTAGGAGCACCCTGGAAGCTGTAAAAGCGATTTTAAAATAAATAAACTTTGTATGGCAACCCTGTTAGGTGATGGAGATAGGGGGTAAGTATATTTTAGAAATATATTTGGGACGGAAAACAAATGGGGATCTGTAATACATTTAATTCTTCTAAGGGCGACTCCGGAGAAGTTTTAGGGGATTTTACTCTAATTTTTTTTTTAATTTTATACAGCAATACAGGGGCTGGACATAGGGGTAAGTATGTTCCACAAAAATGTTTAGCAAGAAAAACTAATGCAAGTCGGTCTTACATGGCACCCATGTGGGGGCAACTCCGGGACAGTTGTTTAGGTTTTTATGCACAAATTGTAGAGAAATAAGCAGAGGTAGTCTTGGCTTTTGACTTATATCTCGGTCAGTTATCGGGTGATTTTACTGTACTTAATTATCGATTTTCGTGCAGATATTTCTGATAGTTTGATATCACTTACGGGTCTATGCGACATCGGAGGATTTAAAAAGTTGATTTTGACAATAACACGGACAGACGGACATCGCTAAATCGGCTTCCCTATCTATAAGGACCAAAAAAATATATACTTTTTGGGTTCGCAGATGGACATTTAAGAAATCACTTATTTAAAGGGTATAAAAAAATATACAGGGTTGTCATAAAAACTGATAACTGTCGGAATCGGATTTTAAAATTACCAGCAGATATTTCAGTGTCAAAAAATTTAATGTTATGTTTTTGTTTCTTAGTTGAAAAAATACTGATTTCAATTCGAGTTCTAAATTCATAATTTGAAAATTCGTTACACAGAAATAGTTCTGATCGCTTTTAAATCCGATTCTGGCAGCTATCGGTTTCTGTGACAGACAAAACTCTTCTTTTTTAATACTTTTTTAGCTAAAAGTAAGAAATTCGCACTATGTAAATCTTATTTTTTTTTAGAAAATGCTTATTTACCATACTTTCGCCAACGCTACGAATTGATTTAAGTAAAGATTACTTGGTTTATTTTTTGTGCGCAGGGATTTTTTTCAATTTCGAAAAAAGCACGTGTTCACAATTAAATCGATAAGCATTACACAAACTATAACTTTTTTGCCGCAAAAAAAAAATTAAAAAATTCCATGAATACAAACAATTTTGTATCTCCTTTGAAAATTAAAAGTCTCATAGAAACAAAACAATGTAAATAAAATTAAACAATTAATATAAAAAAAAATCAATTAATTTTTAAATAAAATGCATTTATTAAAACAAAAATAAAAAAAACATTTTAAGTAAACTTTTTTAAAAACTAAAATCTCTTGTGTGTAACGTCGTTAACTAAATGGACTTTGAATCATTTTAAATCGGCATGTTTAAGAAATTGTTATCTTTTACGTTTTAATTGTCTTAATTTTTTACGAAATTTTTTTTTTATCTTAAGCTATTAACTTTTGTTCTGTTATTTAATTAAGCGATTTTTTTTATTCTTTCAATAATTTTCTTTTCTTTATTCTTTGCGAATTTAGTCATCTTTGTATTTATTAAAGTTTGTTTTATTGCCAGTTTATAATACAAGTTTGCATGTGTTCTTGAAAAAAAATATATAAAATTTGTTTATTTATATGTATGTATGTATGTATGTTGGTATGTATTTGCATATGTATATTTGTTTTTGTTTTTAAATTGTTTATTTTTGTTTTCTTCTACTTCACTATCTTTCATTTCATATTTGTTGTCTTATCAATTTCTAACTTTGTGAATATTTTTTTCACGCTTCTCTTAATCTACAATAGTGTTATGTTAAGACGTACGAATTAAGTAAAAACTTTAAAATGATATTAAATTGTGTATTTGTAAGTGGGCTACCACCTCTCTCTCATGATCCCTTATTCAAAAAACTATTTTTTCCCCAAACCAGTTTCGGCCTTCAAAGACTCTTCGCCAAGTTTTGCAGTTAATGATGAAACAGAACACCGGCTTAACGTTTTTTTTTCTTACAATTTAACGTCAAGTCATGCTGCTGAATGTGGTTATAAAATAAAATCAATTTTATTCTGACAGCGATTTTTCTTATGATCTCACAAAGGAAATTCTTTTGACAATATTGCCACACTTTTATTAAATTTCATACATTTTGTAAACAAATCACATGCTTTAGGGAAGGAAACCAAAAAAAACATTTCAAAATGCAATTTAATTTAAAATTTTGTAAGTTTATGAGTGAAATGACTAATATTTTTGAAAAATTAGGTAAGAAAGTGCAAAAGCATGACAATTTACAGTTTCCAATGTACAAAAACTTGTATTTAAATGAAGACTTGTAAATAAAAATTGGAAAAGTTAAATGTGAGTTCGTGACGTTGCAGCCAACGTTTCAATTTTGGACCTGTTTTCTCTGAGAGTCGTTTTAGCTTGCAGTTGCGGACGTGTTCTGTTTCATCATTTACTGAAATAACCATAAATAAATGTTTTGTTCTAATATAACTGGTTGATAAGTGTTTGAAGACAAGTGCCTAAGTCTACCTCCTAGTGGTATCAACCGGGCAACATTCGGAATAGTTACCGAAAGGCTTACAGACATGGCTAAGAAGAAAACAATCTATCTTGGGCTAAATGTAATCAGTGTACTGGTCTGGCTTAAGGCAGGTTGTCCTTGTTGCGCTGTGCCATGTACCTTGCCGTCTAGTGGCACAGCAATACAGGATTTATAAGGGTACCAATACCTTAACTGTGTTAATTAAAAATTGGTAGGAATGAAACGGATGTAGATTTCCGAGGCTGACCAGAGTCATATCTGGTACCACGGGAATCAGTTGGCCCCATGTGCTTACCCAGTGCATGAACTGGTTAATGGTGAAGGTCTCCTTCGGGAGTTCACGTGGTGGCTGTGGTTATCCCCAAGCGGGGCAACTGTAGAACGAAAGTTGATATACTGGGGTCCGTCCTGTTCGGCCCCCAGAGTGACCGTGTAAGCGGTCTTATATGAACTAAAGGTTCAACAAGAAAAAGTTTCTGGTTTTGGCGGATCTACCCAGGCACATGAGCAACTGTGGAAGTAGGCTATTAGCTGAAAAGGTGTAAGTGTGTTTGGAAGTAGGTGAATAGGGAAACTGGCTACGGCTGGGGACCCTAGGATCTAAAATAAGATCCCGTCAAAGTAGTTGCAAATAAATGAGAAGGCCGGCATTGGCACTTCGAAGCATGTGCGTGATTCGTTCCTGACTGGCGGTGAGTAGATTATAAAGCATTGATGATGATGTCGAATATATTTGATCCTAATTGGAATAAGTGAAATAAAGGATCCTTTTAACAGAGCTTGGTGTCGTATCCGTTTTGGGTGCGTTTGAAAATCATAATCTTTCTTGCTTAAGGTTGGGTGCTATTTTGCAAGTGTGTGGAGAGGTGTCTTTGTCGGCGCGGATCTGTTTTTATAATGAAGAAGCGAGATCAAAACTAGAAACGCAACAAAATCGGGTTTAGATAGCCCAACTCCTCACCAAGGGGTCTGTTGTGGCTACACAGAGTCATAACAGAGAATTAGTACCTAGGTGGTTTAGCCGAGCCATTCTAGGGGCGTTGGTGGACGCTTTGTATTCACCAGTGTTGAGAGCACCGTGGGTATGCCTCACTGGCCGGTACCACGTAAAACCCTTAACGTCTGTTCTAAAATAACTGGCAAAAACCCGCCTTTTATCTTGGCAAGTACTTTGGCACCATTGTTAATTTTAAATCGAGATTGGTATATGGATATATCAGATAGTTTGGCGCAAAAAATCAGTTGGTAAGGTTTGACAAGGTTCCAAAGCTTGACTTCAACAGACGGACTTAAGGCAGCTAAAATAATGTCTTGCAGAGCTGCAATTATGGCTAGTTTGTACTCATCTACCAATCGTATGATCTTAAGATCAATTGCTCACCGAAATCGCTGCTCAATAGGTTTATGTTATAGCATGCCTTGTGGCATGTGATACCGTCTTGTTGTAACGACATGTCAACCAATACCAAGTCCTACATTTTGAGCAAAAAAGGAAATTATCATTGTATGGCACATTTTTCCATTGACTTTAACGTTTCTTGCATCAGTGCATTGGAAGCTCTTGAACAACTTTTGGCTGCTCCACATATTAAATTTGGCATATCTGTTTGATGGCGCGCCAATTGAACCATTAAGAAAATTAAAATAGTTAAGCCTGTTGTCCAGAATATTTTACACAATTTTTAGGTAAAAATTTTTTTAAAATTCAAATTTGTAAAGTCATACTCGTCACAGTCACTGCTATTTTTACTTAAGTAGAAACCTTGTAGCATGTGTGACGGGTGCGACATTGTCATTTAAACTTAAAAAAAAATAAATAAAAATAAAACATGAATAAATTTGTTTATATTTCAAACTTTTTCGTTGTCTGTAAGACTTTAGTTCATCTATTTTTTTTTAAAAAGAAGAGAGATTTTTTCCATTTTAGGCCGTTTTACGTGGAATTGACCAGCAGATGTAGCTTAAGACATGTAAAAAAGGGAAATGCTGAGGAAGTTCGTTCACATCACTAAGCAACTCAGCCACCAATTCCTGTTTTTCCATTGCAATGAGTGCACTATAAGCCAATCTTCGACTTGAATGTACATACATACATGCTGGGGGATCATAAGCGTTTTATTTTAGGTTTCTCCTTTCGAACTACCTTATTTCTACCTAAAGTTTTATTTGTTTGCGTTTATAAAGTTGTTCGTCTCGTTGTAAATAATATCTACGACTTTTCCCATTTGAACTGACGATATCTTTAAAAATTTTTAACTTGAAAAAACCGGTGTAAAAAAAATTTTATTGGTTTTTTAATGAAAATTTCTTCATTAAAGTACCACATTTTACAGCCCTGAATCGTGAGTTAAGTGGTTGGAATTAAAATTATGTTTTTTTTTACTTCTATTTCGTTCTTCATTAATATTTTCTAATTTCATTGTGTGTTAAGTTAATCACATTTGTTTTATACAAATTCATTTAAATTTTTGTTTAGCTTTTTTTGTGGATTTTTTTTGTTTGCTTCTTTTTTTTTTAAGTTAAATACATATAATTTTTATGAGTTCAAGGTTATAATCAACGACAAAACCAACAACGACCAATAAAACAGCAGCAACAGCAACAACAAATAAACAACAACTTTATTAAATGGCTGACTGGGAAGAGTTTTTTTTTTAGTTTATTTTACCAATAAATTGTGTATATGAATAATGAAAATGAAAAAAATAAATAATAACTTGGCTGGCTAGTTGGTTGACTGCTTGACTGACTGTTTGGCTGGGCTGACTTACTCTGGTTTGTTGGGTTGTGCTGTTTTTGTGATTTTTTTTCTTATTTGGTTTTATTTTTTAAGTTTCTTTTTTTTTATTATATTTTTTAAACCTTTTCCTCTACCTTATATTGCTCTTAAAATTTACCTTAAAAGTATGAGTGTGTGATTTGCTCACTTTTTTTACTTTTTAATCAGTCAATCAATCAACTTTTGTTGTTTTTACATGGAATGTTTTTAATTGTGTGTGTGTGTGTGTGTGTGTTTTTATTTCTTTTCAAAACAAAAACAAAACACAATAAACTTAACTTTCACTTTGTATTTAAACATTTTTTTTCTTATTGATGCATACTTACACATACTTACATACATTCTACCTACTTTACCTAATTTGATGTCTTTTATTTAAGATTTTTGTTGTTGCTGCTCTATATAAATTATGTTACAATGCATTATTGTTGCTACTTAATTGGCAACGTCAATTTACACTGAAGAAAATTGAGGTTAGAAAAAATAATAAAAAAATTATTATTGGGAAAATTGTCAGGTGTAATCATATATGTAGATAAATTTAAAATTTAAAGATACCTATTTATACACATTTTTTCGTAGACAAATAAGAGAAATTGGCAAATTTTTGTGTTAAAAACGGCTTAACGTGGATTTGGTCATATAGGTACCTACCTACCTACAATAAATACATTATATTTTTAAAGAAAATTTTAAGTCCTTGTCAGTAGGTAATCAATAAATGGCACAGGTATGTATGTAGGTTTACATCAGGTAGGAGCAATTCTACAAAAACAACTAAAACCATCATAAGAATGTCAAAGACAAATAACAAAAACTCACAAAATCTTTCTTTTTCTTTTTGAGCTTTTCTTACAATACTACAGTCGTTGTTTGTAAAAAATGAAGAAAATACATAAACAAAATTTGACATTAATATAACGAAATACCGTTACCCAGCTGTTTATCTGAGGCTACCTGATATACGTGTACCCTGGTTCACATCAATAAAATTACAATTAAAAAACGTAATAAACGTAAAATTCTTAAAGGTCTAGGCATTTGATAACATTAGATTTAGTCGCCAATGTCGATAGCACATTTAAAATTTTTGATAAGTTCAATTAAAAAATAATTAAAAAATTTTTTTAATAAAAATAAAAACACTTGAGACTATTTTGTATTTCCTCAATATTATTAAGGTTGTTATTTTCTTGGTTAGATATTTTGATCATTCATTATTTATGTACAGAAATTTGCAGATAATTGTTATTTAAAAATATTTCTGGGTGAGTACGGATTTTCTTAAGCCAAGTAAAGTACAATTTACTAGTACGAATTTCTTACTTTTAGCCACATTTTAACAAAAAAAAAAAGATTGATTTAAAGTTAAACAGAATTAATTCAAAAACGAAAAATTATTATTTTTTAACTTAGGAAGCCTTATGAGAGGTGAGTTTAATTTTTATAATTTAAAACTTTTTTTCTGTACTTGCCGTTGCTGCGATTTGAACCAGAGACTCTCCGGACAGCAACACCTGCGCGCTACAATCTAGGCTTTGTTTTGTAAATGTTTATGTTTGTTTGTATGTATTTGAAAACAATAAATTTTTTTCTGCTTGAGTTTTTTTAAGTATTCTGAATCGACTTGATTAAAAAAAACTTAAATACGGCTTATACTTAAAAATTTTGAAGTACGGCAATGCATAAATTCAAGAATAAAGTTCTTTTTTTATATTTTAATATTGAATCTTCGCCTTTGGCAAACTAACAATAAGTATTCAAATCTTAAAACTAAGATTTTAGAATGTGTTTTTTCTTTCTGTGTATTTTTCAATATATGTACATATGTATATTTCAATTGCTGGTATTACAGATAAACCCCCATTAACCATTTTTATTTTTAGCCAAATTCTTTTAAGAATATTTCGTTCAAAAAACTTGTAAACTTAAATAAACAATATGGACTTTCAGCTTAAGGCTAAAGATCCATGACACGCGTCAACGTCGCAATGCGTTGTGGCTTTCTTAAAGATTCATTTATACGTGACTTAACCATACCGCAGTAAACAGTTGTTCGAACCAAACTTATGGGCAACACTGTATTTGACTTACCATTACGCCATAACCATAACCTCACAAACCAATTGAGTTTTGGTTGTTAAGGCAACGGTTATGGTTATGGCGTTATGGTAAGTCACACATGTATAATTGAACCTTAACTTTTTGCACGTTGTTACGTCTTAAGTTGCATGCAACGCTTTCGCGCATAGATTTTTTTGTTTTTATCAGTTGTTTTAAAAGTTTTTTTAGTCAAATATAAAAGAAATATTTTTTATAATGGATCGTAAAATTTAGGTTTTTAAGGGATTTTTTAGAATTTGTTGAGTTTGTTCAAATAATATTTTGTGCCACAAGTGCATGAAAAATGCTTAAAAAAAACAAAAGACAATTTTGGGTGCGTCCTTTGTTTTTGAAATAGGAGATGGTACTTTGTATGTATATTTTATCGATAATTTCAATGCAAATTTTGTTCATTTACAAATTGTAGTAAATAAACAAAATTTATATATTTTATTTATAAAAATCCTGCAAAACTTTATCGCAAAAGTTTTTTTCTTTTTAAAACATTTTTTCACTACAATAACAAAACAAAAAATTTACGTTTCAATAGAGTTTATCACTAGCTTTTAAAACAATATAAAACTTATCACCCCCATTTGTCAAAATCAGCTGGTCTGTTGGTTTGATGCTTTATGACGCATGCAAAAGTAGCAAGTAGCTTTGCTTTTTTGCGTGCGTCAAATGATTCAACGCATCATGTTCTGTAACTTGCCATATTGAAATACACGCATTCAACTTTTTTGACAACCGCGTATAAAGCGGGAACGCATGGAAAGCGTGTTATGGACTTTCAGCTTGAGTGTTAAATTAACAGATTTTAACTAGTTTAAAACTAAATTTAATAAGTTGATTTGTTTTTTTTTTCATTGCTTAAAGAAACCCGTAAATTATATTGTAAATAAATGTAAATATGCACGAGACATTTCTTTTTTTATAAATAAAAACAAATACAATTTATTACAAAGTTAGTTAAATACCAAAACTTTAAGTTAATATTATGGAAATCGTTTTGTAACTAATTTACGCTGGCTGCCTGACTAACAACTCTCAACTTTGACTATCAAGAGGAGGAGGAGTGTTTTTTTTAAATTTTTTTTTAACCACAAACAAATAAATTTTATAAAAGTATTTATTTAAGCTAATGAAAATAGTATATGGCTTACTACAAAATGTTGCTGTTGTTTTCTATTTATTATTTTAATATTATGAGTGTTTGAATAGAAGAAAAAAAAGTCAGGCATAAAAAAAATAAATTTTAAAAAGCTGTGTTTTCTATGTCAAATGTATGAGAGCAAGTTATTTATGACCTAAATAGATTTTTATTTTATTTTCATTATTTCTTTTAGTGCACAGACATAAACTTAAACAAATAAATAAAGGAATCGTATATCATATTGGATGTAAGAGAAACTATAAAGAATATAAATAAACACTTACGTACTCATGTACATATGTATGTATGTATGTCAAAGTACATATGTATTTGTACATAAATATGTAATATCAATACTTAAAAATAAGTATGTCGGTATGTATGTTTTTATAATATTGCAAAAAATATATTTAAAAAAAAATTATCTTCATGACACATTCGCTGACACAAATACTTTATAGCACAAAACATACACTCTCTTTTTTAAAAAGAAAAGAGGTCAGGGAAAAACAATTAAGGCCAAAACGCACACAAACACACAAATCCATTTGCAAAAACCAAATTACAAAAGTAAAAAATATGCCAACATGGTAAAATGTATTTAAAATTTAAACAAATAAAAAAAAGGAGTGAGTGTGGGAGTGTTGTTAATAAAATAAAATAATAATCGTAAATTATTTTTACTTTTTCCTCACTACAGCCAGGTCTAGATAACGAAGCCGATATATAATGACGGTCGGCGGCGGCTGAGTACAAAGAGAACCAGCGGCGGCTTATAGTCGACTAAAGTGAAAAAATTTCAACGGCGGCGGCTAATAGAAAAAGTTGTTGTTTTTCTTTTTGTTGTAACAGTTCCACTGTTGACGGTTGTTTTTTCCTGAAAATATATTTAAAAGAGAAGAGATTTCTTTAAAATTGGCGTTTGTCAGTCAGGTGGTGGCATTGGGAGCTGGAGAAATTGTGCCACCTCAGTCGGTTTCACCCATAGGTCGATTGGGCGTAGGTTAGTTGGCCTATTGGGGCAGTTAAACAAATGCACTGAGTCATAAGGACTTTGGAGGCAGTCAGGGCACTGATCTAGTGTGCCGAGAATTATCCGTTCACGATAGCAGTTTAGGATACTGCACCATCCAGATCTCAATTGTGCAAGGATGGAACGGGTATGTCTTGGGAGCCGCTTCTCATCGTTTGAGATAGCGGGTGGGTGTTGCCCAAGGACTTTGTTGCATCTGTATCCCTCGATAGCATTGGAGACCGTCATTTGATGCAACGCTCTCTGTGCGTTTGTCAATGACATCCGGTTTACATCGGGTGGTATGATGTTCTGGATGTCACTGCTGTAACGCCGAAAGTCCTACCTTATGTGTCTGAGGGGTGGATCTCGCATCACATGTGATGGTTGGGATGGGAGGGCTGATGACAAGCCACCAAGTATTGCCTTGTCAGAAGCATATTATGCTGCCTGACCGGCAGGATATTGGTCTCCTCATGCAAATGATCCACGCTCGTCATCTTAACACAGCCGGTGGCTATTCTAAGCCAGCAAGAACCTTAAGGACCTTGTTCCTATTTCTCACCTTTTGGTTGGTGGAAGTGGCGTGCGATGAGAAGTGGAGGAGATTATTATCTATGCTCACACCTTATGATATAATGGTGCAATCATCGGCATATGACACCAATGAGACATTTTGGGGTGGGGTGGGAATCTTCGCAAGATATATGTTGAAGAGCATTGGCAAAAACACTCCTCCTTGAGGCACGCCCACTTTTATCTTACGGTATTTTGATTTCTGGCCTCTGAACTCAACAAACGCTTGTCTGCCCGATAGGTAATTGGCAATCCAGCGTTTGACATCGTTGGAAAGAGAGGAGTTCGAGATGTCGCTTATCAGCAAGGAGTGATCAACCGTGTCAAAGGCTTTGGATAAGTCAAAAGCGGCCACGATCGTGCGCTGACAGGGTCTTTGCTGGTTAAGGCCGTTCGTAATATGGCTGGTTATCAAGTTCAAAGCCGTTATGGTGCAATGCGCTTCCCTGAAACCATGCTGATGTGGAGCGAGTTGGAAATACTCTTTCAAGGAGGGCAGTAACAGGGATTCCAAAACCTTTGCTACGGGTGAAAGTAGGGAGATCGCTCTATATGACTCTACAAGTGTAGCGGGTTTACCAGGTTTTAGAATGGGAATAATTCTTGCCACATTCCAGACATCTGGAATCACCAGTTGGCGAATCGAGATATTTAAAAGTTGCGTGAGATACTCCAATCCTGCTGGGCCAAGTTTCTTAAGCATAAGCATCGAGATGCCATCTGGACCTAGCGCCGTCGCTGGAAGTCGGCTAAGCCGACAAAACAAACAACAATAATGTAGTTTTGTTTTTGTTGCTTTATTACGCATTTTTTTCAAAGTGAATTTAAAATGTTATTAGTTCAAACATTTACCTAATTAAAATCGAAGCCATGCAATTTAGTTGACTACAAAAGGCTTCAAAATTGCCACGTCTTTTATATAAAGATTTCCTAAATTATTCCGGCATTCTAAAATACCAATTTCGTTAACTTTTACATTTGAAAACTTTTTTAAATCTTCTTTTTTTACATTTCTTTGTACGAGCTAATGTCCTCTGATAGCACTTTAAATCTACCATAGTTTTCTGCTTCGAAATCTTCCGAATCTGATTCAATATTTGTTGCACGATTTGAGATAATTAAAAAAAAAAATTGTAATATTGGATTGCGACATAAACTTTATTTGATCACAAAGCCAATTTATAATAAGGACCAGAGAACTCGGCTTAGCTGAAAAAGTTGGCTAAAAATTGTAGTCGAATTTAGCCGCTTTTATTAACGGCGGCTTCATAAGGCCAAAAAAGCCGACGGCTTAGTTCTCTGGCCAGGTCTCGTTTTATGCGATTGGTTCGTTTTGAAAAATAAACTTATAAATAGAAAGTATGCAACTTTTGAACCGATAGGGATATTTTTACAAAGTTTTCTTTGATAGAGAGAAGATTTTTTGATCTTTCCTACAGTTTTAATTAAATTTAAATCGGTTTAGCAGTTGTTAAGAAATTTGGCTTAAAATGCTATTTATTCAAGACTGAAGTTTGTGATATTTTTTTTATTCAAAAAGGGGGATGGGTTTAAGGTCATTGTTTTTAGTCTACATTTTTTTTAATATTTATTTTATTATTGAATCTTTACTTCTGGGAACTAACAATTAAATATAACAAATAAAAATATTCGGATGATTTCATCTAAGAGCAAGAGTGTCCTTCTTCTTCTTCAAACGAGTGTGCCCGCCATGTTGTAAGATGTTTCGAGCGAATGGATTCGGATCTTTTTCCAGATTATTTATATACTTGTCCATATGGAACATGTAGATCCTTGTGGATGTTGTTATTTTTAATGTACCAAGAAGCATCAGTTATCATTCTTAAGATTTTATTTCGAAGACGTTGAATTTTATCTATGTTGGAGGCAGAGGCCGTAGCACCAAAATGGCTTTAAAATTGAGTTGAAGAGCTGAAGTTTACAATCGAGACGAAGTACCAATCAGCCAATTTATTTGGACTGTTATTGAACTAAGCATCTACATATGAGTGACTTCCATGTGGGACGACTATCTAGGTGAATGTCAAGGTATTTTCCCTCAAGGTGTTGAGGCACCATCTGGGTACATTTTTGTTCATTAATTTTTATTCCCCATAACTTTGCTCATTTTTCAATTTGGATAATATGATGCTGTTGTTGTGAGGCCTCTTTAGGACTTTCATAAGTACAGAATTGGTCCTAGAATGCTACCTTAAGGTACTCCAGCCGCAATGGATTGAGGATGACTCAAGTGTTTTCCTTCTTCGGTTATATACGTTTTCAAAAGGTTATAGAGATTCCAAGGCAAGTTCAGCTTTAGTTTTGTTAAAAGGGACATCTTTAAATAGCCCAGAGCAAAATTTTTTTCTTCAAACGCTTTTCTTATAATTTAAACCTTCCTGTGGGTCTGTTCAATGGTACTGTGTTGTCTTCTAAAACCAAATTGGCGATTGGGAATGCAGTCGTTTTCATTAAGTTCAGAGTCAACTTGTTTTTTTTTAACAATTTCGCAAAAAATTTCGACATGGTTGGCAATAGACTGATAGGCCTGTAATATTCCACCTTGAAAGGCTCTTTTACAGGTTTAGAAATCACTTTCACTACATCAGCTTTTTACATTGGCGGGAAGAAGAGATACTGTTCAATATGACTTCAACAAATTCCTGAGATGGCTTGAGCATTCCTTCAGTTTCGCTTTAGGATGGGGCAATCTATGCTTTTGCCATTCTCTACTGGCTCTTTTTTTCTCAGACAAAAGTTTTTCCATATCCGCTAAAAAAAAATTTTGTTTTATCCAGTCTTGCGGAAAGTAGAAGAAGCATGTTCAACGGCTTAGTTTACATAACTGCAAAATTTCATCAAGATATCTTAATTCATGACAGATTCAATGCCAAATCTTAAGGTTATTATTTTTTTCTTATATTAAAAGTCCTGTCCTCTCATTCAATTACACTAAAGAAATAATAAATTTAATATCTGACATTCTGAGTTTAACATGGAAAAAGATTTTAAAATGAAATTCTGCCGATATGTAGACAAACAAGTTCTTAAGCCAGTAAACTGCAAAACATCCAATTTCTTTAATAAAAAATGCTGAAAACATCAAGAGGTTAACTTTGATTTTAAACTTCTCAAGAACTGCTAAGCCGATTGTAATAAAATTAATATTGTAAAAAAGTTCAAAATATCTTCTTTCTGGCAAAATTTGAATTATAAAAATAAATTTATCGGTTCAAAAGTTATAAAGTTTTGACTGTTGATTAATATTAAATATATAGCACAACCTGGCTTTGTTTACTTAAACATAAAAACAGGTAAAAAAGAAAACAAAATGTTGCGAGAAATTTCTTTTAAAGAAAAAGTTGTTCCAAAAAGTTGCAGAAGTAATTAAGGAGTTAGGTTAGGTTAGTTTAGGTTACGAAGGGTAGTGGCGAGTCCAAAAGCCCGCCACCTCCACTTGGAGGCCCTTAGGTCCATTGTGAATCCCTTCAGAAGAGTCGAGAAGAAAAGAAAAACAGTAAGTCAAGCGATTCATAGGTAAGAAAAAGGATAAAGAAGCAAGAGTACCGTCCGCAAGATGTCTAAGAAATTCAGTAGTCCTAGGCTCTAAATCACCTAGCTGCCCAGCCACCCAACCTCAATAATGAAGCCTATGATGCTCTCCAGCCCACTGTCAGGGACCTCACCAAGTCCATCTAAGAAGCGTCCTCCAAACCACCTCTGTTGGCGAATCTGCAGCCCAGGGCAGTGGCAGAGAAGATGTTCCACCGTATCTATCTCCTCGTCGTCCCCGCATACCCTGCAGAAATGTGGAGAGTTCCTGTCCCATTTGTTCGTCCTGTATCTCACATCGCAGTGCCCTGTGAGAGTCCCAATAATGGGCCTCAGAAACCCCCTGCTCTCCTTGAGCAGCAGGTCAGTGCCCATCCTGTCCAGCCTGGGCCATAGAAGCCTGGAGATCCTGCAATCGGCCCTGTCCCTCCAGGTTTGGCCCACCCTGTCCGTTATCCAAGTCCCTTTCAGTCCTTAACAGAAACTCAGTGAGGGCCTCACCGGCTCACAGCTAAGTTCAATATTCCGGGCCGATCCCGTCCTCGCCAACTCATCGGCAATCTCGTTCCCGGAAATATCAAAATGACCCGGAACCCAGCAGAGCCTGACCCTGCGTGTACCCATGATCGCTCTAAGAGCACGTCTGCAGTCGCCCACGAGTCTAGACCTGACAAAATGTCCCTCTAGAGCCTTAAACGCGCCCTGACTATCAACGTAGATTGTTACGTCACCTCTCCCACTCGCGTCCTCCCCTATTAATTCCGCGGCCTTCATCACCGCCAGAATTTTAGCCTGGAAGATGCTGCACTCGTCCGGAAGTCTATAAGACCCTCAATTAAGGAGTTAAAGATGACATTTTTAGCTTTCTAATGGTAGTAAAAACTCTTAAACCCATTTTGTATATAAAATATTTTAATTTATAAATATATTTAGAATTTATATATTCTTGGGTTTCGTTCTTTTTATACATAATGCCAAACAATATATACATGTTAACATCTCTACATATTTATGTTTGTTTAAACAGGTTTACTAGACTTTATTAATTTAAAATGTTTAAACAAATACATAAGTATGTACGGTTAGGTTGTAGGTTGTACAGATTTCATAAAATATTTGCCTAAAAATTTAAGAGAAGAACGTAATAAAACTAAAAAACTAATTTTAATTTATCACATGTTTTATTTTAAATATTTTAATATAAATAGAATTTTTAACAAGGTAAAGTAGAGAGAAAAAACCGGTTAATTTATTAGAATTTTCAAAAAATTTTAAAATTTTAAAAGATTTAGCTAGATTTGGATGATTTTTAATAATAATTTATTATGAAATATTAGACGCGTAATTTATTGTCCGGGAAATTATTAAGATTTAAAATTTAATTAAAAATTTTTAAAATGCATTTTTGAATTTAAAGTTCTAAGAACAAGCTTTCGTTGAACTCTTTAACTACTTTATTTTAAATTCTGCTTTTATAAAAATTCTTCCATTTTTTTATGAATTCTTATTCTTGCCATAGATTTTTTTATTTATTGTTTTGCTTTCCTTTTATAGGCTGGGCTGTCAATTTAACTCGATAGAACCCCAAATTTAAGCTTTTTAAAAAAGTGATTTACAGCTGGTGTTGCACACTTATGCATATTTTTTTATTTTACTTAAAGCTTTTTTTACAGTTCTTTCAACTTAATTCATATGTTTTTAAGTTAACAAACATGTTTGACAACATTATTATTATTTACATTTTGGATGATAAAAAAGATGCCAGATAAAATACATAAATGAAAAAAATTCCTTTAAATAATTTTGACGGTTCATATCAGGGACTGTAGCAACTGATTGAATGAAGTTACAAAAATGGAAAAAAATTTTAAATTAATTGGTTTTACAGAAATTTTTAATAAAAAACCAAATTTTAACGCAAACAAAATTTCAATCATATAATATAAAAATTGATAAGACTAATTAGCTTGTCATTCCGTGTGTTATTTTTAGGGTAAGCCATTTATAAGTTAATATTTAAAAATGCAATTAAAAAACGGTTTAAGATTTTGCCATATTCTGTTGTAAAGTAAAATTTTCCCGGTAAGAAATGATATAAAATTTCATTTATATGGCTGCCGCGGCTGGCCGCACAGTACCCCATTTTATCGAACTAATTTTCGAAAACTTTTTCAAGTGTATGGGGTTCTATCTGAGCAATGGCATCACGAATGCTGGCCTTCAAATACTAAATTGTTTTTGGTTTATCAGCATAACACTTGTGTTTAACGGTGCCCCACAGAAAATAGTCCAACACTTTCAAATCGCAAGCCGAAAATCGATTTTCGATTTTACGATCAACTATTTTTATCTCGATTTTCAAAGTCGATTAATCGAAACTCGTAATCGATTATAATTCAAAGTCGACTTTTATTTTGATGCTATATATGTATGTATATTATACCCTCAAAAATGATTTTAAGCAGGTAAATTGAACTTTTCCTAAAGGAAGGTATTATTGGAAAAAGTGTATGTACGAACCTATTTAATGATTACAAAGAACGCAGGTCATAAACAAATTCAGATAGTTTAACTTCATACATAATTATATACTAAAGTGCAAATATCCATTATAATTTCAATACACAACAGATATACATATTTAATTTTCAAAGACGATGAGTTATTTTTAGTGTACTGTGTACTGAACTATTTTTTCTTTTTTAATTGTTTGAACATTTTTCCATTTTTAATCCAATTCCAATTTTTAATCAACTTTCGGAGTCAAATATTACAAATTTTAAAACAATACACTGACGCTTATATTAACACATGAGTTTTCTGTGCAGATAGTTTGAAATAAGAGGTAAAATCGATTTTTTGGGTTCAATAATCGATTTCAGTATAATATCGTCAACAAAAAGCCGATTACAAAATATCAATTTTTTGGGGGTCAAAATCGATTTCGACAATAATCGAAGTCGATTTACCAGTCCCTAGTTCACATCAATACATTAAGAGCGGGCACAAAAAACTCGGTTATGATGGTGCTATAGGTATCTCCGTCGTCCTCATTTTGAAAGAAATATGAACCAATGTTGCCTCCGCTCTAAAAGCCACACCAAACATAATGGGTGCATTGGCTTCTGAAAGATCACGTTTGGCGTTTTCGAGCCCCAAACACGACAATTTCGCTTATAAACGTACCAAGATGAAAAAGAGCTTCATCCGAAGTGATGATTTTTTTTTTTTTTTTTGGGAAAAATCGACATCATCGTGCAGTTTCTAGCTCAGCGAAAACGAAGCGGATGGTCATGCGGCTTTAACTCATTTCGTTCAGCGGACATAAAATACAAAATTTTGCGACAGAATAAGTAATGCCCGTTTCGAAATAATCGCTGGTTCAAATTTAAGCTGATAGATGGCCCACCAGATAATAACGTAAAAAACTAAAATATTACTTTTTGTCTTCCCACTTAGTTGACTTTCGCTCAAAGTCTAGTGCAATTGCTCTTAATTTAAGTTTTTTTGGGCAAAAAATATTTTAAAAAAGTCGCAACATTCCACCTAGTTGACTTCTGGCAACACTTTTGTTCAATATCCCTATTTTTTTTTTTCAAAAAATATCAAAAAAGGATCAACGTAGACTTCAGACTTTAATAGGGGTCAATAATCCTTAAACTTATATTTCTAGGCTTATAATCTCTTAGAATGCAAAAAAAAGTACCCCTCGCCCTAATTTAATATTTCAGGATAAATAATTTCAAAAAATTCAAAAAAATATCAATATAATAATAACAAAACAAATACTTTTTGTATAGCTTGTTGTCTAAAAGTTACAAAAAGCACCCGTTAGATTTCAAAAATTAAAAAAAAATACCAAAAACTTATTCATATTTTATTACCGATTAGGTAGTATATCTCTTTCCTACCCTTTAGGAATTCACAATTTAAAAAAGTCAATCTGAATTTGATTGCGTTTCTATCCTTGTTAGTGAAGAAATTACAAAAGGTACCTAAAAATTGCCAAAGACCTTTACAATTTTACTTTAAAAAATTTCCAAAACATATCCATGTTTTTTAGAAATGCAGATCGCAATTAAAAGTGACGAAGGTACCTGAAAAGTACCCTACATAAATTTCCCCATTTTTTATGCAAAATTTAAAAAAAAGAATTAGACACGTGTTTGTTCAATTTATAGTACATACATAAAATACAATTTTTATAATGTATAGTTAAGAAGATAGAAGGTTAGGTTAGGTTACGAAGGGTAGTGGCGAGTTCAACTCGCCACCTCTAGCAGAAGTTCATTAGACAAAAAAAAAACAATGTCATTTACAACGTCGACTGAGGCAGCGAATATATCAAACAGATACAAACACATGCATTCACATAATAGATAGATATGAAAACCTAAAGAAAAACTTTGTTCCAATATAAAGATTAGTTGGCAAAGATAAAAAAATTATTATTTTATTAAAGATAACTGTATTTAAGTACATAAAAAAAGATGAAGGAAGTTAAAGAAACATAAGATAACATACCTTTGCAGATTGTTTTAATTAATCGTTTTAGGTCCTAAACCTTTTTCCTTTAACAGGGTGGTTTGATGAGGGGGTTTGAGTTGGAGCCGAATGCAGTTAAATTGCTGGCCGTTAATAAAGCAAGAATTAAAAAGCAATAAGAGTTTTAAATTGCAAACTCTCATAGTTGTTGTTGTCTTGTACAACAAAAGAAGTTTCACCACTTTCTTTTGCTTATTTTAATTTTTAGCGTTTTTTTCTTATTTATATTATATATTTTTTTAATATGTATATAAAACGTGTAGAAGATGTTGAGACAAAAAAAAACGTAGTTTATTTATATGGATGAGTAAATGTGTGAGCGTGTATATGTCTCGGATTTTACTCAACTTGTTTTTTACGGGTATTTTATTGTATCTGTTTGATAGTTGGCTGTTTGGTTAGGTTACTTGTCGTTTTGTTGCGGTGTTTGTTGTTATTACAACAACTAACAATGTTATACATATGTATATAAGAAAAAAAAAGGAAACCAGTATTTTCTTCTTTCACTTTAGTTTTTGCTTATTTTTTTACTTTTTTTCAATAAATTTCTCTGTGTGTGAGAAATTTTTATTTCTTTAAACTTTTTTTGCTAATAATGGGTTTTCACTTTAAAAATCATCTTTAAATCATTTTTACAATGTTCACCATTTTTTAAGCACTTTAAACGATATTTTTAAATTTTTATTTTTAATAAAATTTAAATCATTTGTTATAAAAACTTTTAAACAATTTTTAAAACACATTTTTGCAATTTTTTTTTATATAAAATTATATCTATTACACAAATATTTTTTTTAGTTACACTTGTTTTCTGCTGCAAATTCTTGCAAACCTATTTTTAATAAAATTGCTACATATTGTTGAAATGTTTACATGATTAAGCAAAAATTTTGCTATACTTAGATAATTTTATTAAGTTTTTAAAAGAATACAACACAAAGAAGACTTTTTCTGAATTTTCCACCGAATATGACTTTTAAAAAGCACATCTTATAAAGACAAAAAGCAGACTAAATATTTTGACGTCTCGACCCGTTAAAATTTTTTGTATTAAATTTTTTGTTGTTTTTGTTTTAGCTGCTTCTTTTAATAAAACACAGGAGACAGCGTAAACGTCAAAACTTAAATGACGTTAACGTACCTTTAAGCAGAGAACAAAGAAAGACATTTTTAAAATATTAAAATAAAAGAACGCAAAAATTAAATTGAAGTTCACTTTTCTCTCATTATTGTTAAATTTTGCAATTGTTTAATTATTTCGTTCAAACTTATTATTACAACACACAACTTTAACGACATTGAGAGGTGTTGCATTAATGTGTGTTTGTATAGCCGTAAAAATATACACAAAATTTTTGAAAATTTCATACATTTTCTTCGTTATTTGTGTAATTTTTTTTCCTTTTTTTGCATTTGTCTTCTTTACTCACTTCACATTTTGTTTTTCTTTTATTTTTTTTATAATTTTGTGCTGTTTTGTTGCTCTGCTTCTGTGTTTTTTCGTTTTTTATTTGTGTAATTTCTTGTTCTCCTTGTGTTTCTTTTTTAATTTGGCCTACTTTATTAGAAAATTTCAACTTTTCTCACAATAAATCACAACGTTTCCTTATAAAAATTATTCATTACTTTAATTTAGCTACTATATATTATCAAAACTATTATAGAAGTATAAAAAACACTTTAATTTTTTTTAATAAAAAAATTATTAGTTTTGTATCTCAAAAATATATAATCTTTTCTACATTTTTCACACAACAAAATATAACGAGACGACGTCTCCACGACGTGTAGAAAACGAATGAAAAAAATTGCCAAAGTTGCTTTTTAAGGGCTACCATTGTACTTATTTAGTACTATTTTTGTGCAAAATATGATAGTAGTAATATATGCGAATATAGTTCCTTAGATATGCTATTATACATATAAAGCTAATGAAATGTTATAAAAATACTTAATAAAATGATTTATTAACATTAATCTGCAAAAGAAAACTTTATATAAAGAGTTTTTTAGAAAATGTGCAAGATCATTTGGGCCCTGTTTAGGCAACCTTGTTATTATTATATTGTTTAGAGATGTATTTTTTCCAATATGGATCTATACAAGGTGGTAGCGTTTGTACTACAATTACAACACCATAAAATATTTTTATATTGTAAATCCGGGTAATAATACATACACGTCAAAACAATAAAAATGCAAACAAACGCAAAGTATGCAGCTTTTGACGTTAAGGTGTAGGAGCAAATCAAAATTACCAATTATCAGCTGACGAAATAACGCCAATTTTCAAGGGGTGCATGTTTTCTTCTTTTACATAAAGATGCATTTTATGCTAGACTCTGATGAGATCTCCTAATTTAATTCGGATTTCTTGCGTAGTATATGAATGTAAATTATTTATTTAGAAATTACTAAAATAAACACTTACAAAACAATTAAAAAATTAAAATAATCTGACAGCCAGTTAAAAATGTATAATTTAATTAATAAAATCGTTGTTTATATCAAATATATAACATATTATTATCCGTCGCTGCCAAAGTTTTTTTTTACTTTTTAACTTGTGTAAAAACTATCTGACAATACCTGGTTTTTTTTAGTAAGTATGTATACTCTTGCTATGTGGAAGGTTGAAAACGAAATTACTAACTTTTTAACCAGAGCAAAAAAAATATGCAAAATCATATTTTTTTTTCTTTGCGTCGTGCTAACATACAATGTTGTTATTCACCTGTTTCAAAACTTTTGCAATATTTCGGCATATTTTGGCATTTTTTATATACAATTTGAAAAGCGCTTTATAACGAGTATTTTTATTCTTTTTATATTAAATTAAAAGACAAACCTAACATATAATCTTCCGAGTGTTCATTGCCACCTTTTATTTTTATTTTATTATTTCTTTTAAAGCGAACTCCATTCTGTTAATTTTCGGATTCTTCAATCTAAGTTCTTATCATTCCTTAAAGCACATAATATTTTTAACTTTTTGCAGCATATTTTATGCGAATAACCCCTTTTTAAGAGCATAAGAGCATATTTTTAGTTGTCCTGTTAATTACTGTGTTATGAATATTAATTATGAACGTAAACTTTTTATAAAATTTACTTTTATAAAAAAACTAATATAATTTTTATTAGTGTTTTTAACACTGCACTGCACTACCATTAAACTCTAAGAGTTGCATTTTTCAAATCGATAGCACTCTGCTCTTATCTGCTCATAAAGTGCCATCTCCAATACGTCTAAATGAATAACAAACACCACCCTATAAAAGCAACACGTACACTGCTAAATTAATGTTTTACATATCTGTTCTTGTATTGACCGGGTTCGTAGTCCAAAGGCAAATATTTTATTTCCAAAAGATAACAATATACTAAAACTGATAAAAACTTTAAGTGAAAAGTGTTATTATTCTATTGTTTTATTTTTCCAATTATTAAAAAAAACTAGAAAATGTCTCGCGATAGTGCAACAAATCAATTAAATGATTATAAAAATTCTTTGACTGTAAGTATAAAAAGTATACTTTATTATTTCTTTTATAAAAGAATTAAAACGTTCTGAAATGCAAATTTAAAAAGTTTGCTGGACTAAATTTGTTGAACAAAATTCCATGTTAATTATATGTATGTACATTGTAATTACAAAATTGAAAGTAAAAGTGACTGTAAACATGCAACTGCTTAATCAAAGTTTACATTTACTTTAGATATTGATAGCCCAGTCAGTTCCTATCAGTCTTATGTATATATTTAAATAATTAACTAATAGGTATGCAGGCACTTAATGGTATTGAAGAAACAGAATTAAAAACACCTTAACAAATTTTGCTAAATTTAAGCACCTCAAATATCATAACATTTAAAACCAGCATTCAAACGTAAATTATTATTATTTTTAAACGTAATAATTACCTATTTTATGCAGCTATTTAACATTTTTTACTCATTAAGCCTAGGATCTTAAAGATAAAAACAAACAATTTGGAATTTATCTTTTATAACAGTGACACGACAGAAATCTTAATCTAATTTCCACAACTTTCGCTTCAAGTTTCCTATCCCTACCTGTACCGGTTAAATAAGTTTTATGCGATTTTATTACTAATCTTTGTATAAATTTGCTTAAATTTTGTTTTGACAAAAAGCTAACCAACCGAAAACACATGCATACTTGTTTATATTAGAATTAAACTTTTATAACAAATTATCATTATACAATTTTGTAAATTTTGTTTAATGCATACCTGTTGCTCTCGACAGAATCCAGATATAGAAAATAGTTAATTCATTCTTTAAATTAAAATATAAAGTTATTAATAATTTTTTATTTAACAGTATTTTTTTTTTTAAATTTCATTTTCAAATAATATTTTTATTAGAGGCAAAATTGAATAAATAACTTTGGATTATATGAATATGTATGAATTTCAAATTAAGTAAGGGTTAATTTAACTATTTTTCTAGGTATGAACAATTTTATAAAATTTATGCATTTCTAAAGCGCTTTGGTCATATAAAAAATATTTCCCCAAATTAACTTACTGTCTTAAACGTTCCCCCTCCAAATTTTTCGGTAACACTGAACATGGTTTTTGAGATATTAAGGAAATTATATGCATAGACTTTCTCAAAAAATAAATGGATTATCTTAGGTTTGTGCTTACATCTCTCTAATGTACAAGTAGTTAGAATGTATGTACATATGAAATGAATATTGTAGAAATTGCCTATTCACAATAAAGTTGGACGAGAAAACTCGATTTAAATCGAAATGAAAAATAGAGGTCAATAATTAATATTAATCATACGTTGTGAGATCTTTAAATTAAAAAATATCCTCCATTTTTTTTTCAAAAAAGTTAAGTTGAAAAAATTAAAAAGAAACTCAAAATCCAATTTTGTATAAAACTTTAATACCATTAATATCCCGGCTAACATTTTCGTAAAATATTGTAATCTCCAAATGACATTTTCGAAACGATATTTTATTTAAAAAAAAGAATTAAATTGACTTACCTGACAATGAGATATTAACTTGTGACATTTGTACCATAAAGTATGTATGGCTGAATTCCAAAACGCAGTTTGCTTTGCATCACAAAATTTCAAGTTTTTCCTGAAATCAAAGATTAGGTTTATGATAATATCTTATACTTCCAAATGAGTGTTTAGAGCTATATAAATATCCTGGAAGCAAAAAAACGTTGTCAAAAATGCAAGCGGTGTATAAGGGAAGAAGTTGAATATTTGTAATGCAAAGCAAACTGCGTTGTGGAATACAGCCTATAATTCTTCTTTCCTTCAAAAAACTGAGACAAGTTGTATTAAAAGTTTAATCCTGGCACTTCTTTTGTGACAGGTGTGTCTATTTTACTCATATCTTGCTTAGAACTCAAACAATTTAAAATTTTTTGCTTAGTTTATTGAACTTATTGTTTTAAGACAAATTTTTTCTTTATTATTTTTGCTTAAGTTTGTTTAAGGAATTTTTTTAGTAGAAATTAATATTTCTATTGAAAGACATTTTTTTAAAGCAAGTGTTTTTACCAATACAATCCGAGTAGAATTTATTTTCGAAACCAATTACGTAATTTCATTATCAATACTCTTTGCACGGAAGTAGGGGCTTTTCATTGTAAACATCAACTTCTGAACTTACATGTTGTCCGGAAAGGTAAACGGAAATATTTTTTATTTTGTAAGTTAGAACGAAATTTAAATTTTTCAAATACACTATGCTTTTTGCATTAAAGTCTTATTGGCAAAATTTTAATTTCAAAAAAGTTATGATGATTATAATGATTGCTGCTTATAAAGGCCACTAAAAGACTGTAACGGGTGGGACCTAAAAGTTTTCAATTTTAAAGAATTTTTTCTTAAAGATCATTTTATATAAAATTTTCTTGAAAACGGACTTAATTTTTTAGCTTTATTTCTATAGAAAACACTATTTTTTCTTAAAAAAATTCCTCCTCGAAAATGCAGGGGGTGTAAAAAAATGAGCCAATTTTTTAGTACATGGCCACTTTGAAATATGTACGAACTTTTTTTATTTGATATTTGTTGTTCTCTTATATGTAAATTCATCGAATTATTTAAAAATAAGAAGAAAATGATTTTTCCCTGTTTTGGGGCAGTTTTTCGGGAAATTGTCCTACAAAAAAGAAATATTGTCGGACAGTGTTGTTTAATGTTTTTGTTTTGTTTTAGAAGGCTCTTAAAGGTAATTGCAAAAAACCAATTAACGTTCTTATTGTTATTCTGTACTTTCATAATTGACATTGTGAATCTTTTACTTACTTTAATTAATTTTTTTTGTTTAATTTTTAATTTAAATAATTACCTAATTAAATTTATTTTTTTAAAATTACAAACATAATTTAAAAGAATCCTGATAGGGCTTAATTGCAAAAATGAACAAAAAACCTAATTAAGTTTTAATTTTTATGATTGATTGCAATTATAAATCCATTTCCCTTAATTGATAACAAAAGTAACAGAGAAAACTTAAAAGGCTTTTAATAAAGTTTTTGTTTTGATGAGTTAAGGTTTGTTAAAAAAAAAATGAAACAATTGCTAAAAACAAACAATATATTTGACATAAATACATGTGTTTTATAATGAAAGATTAAAATACTTTTTAAAGTTTAAATAATATTCGAAAACTCACACTCTAATGGGCATTTCCATTGTGACTCACATTTTTTAATTTAATTCAAACATTTTTAAGTTGTTGTTTAAAAAAGGCAATGATACTTGAACATGATATACAAAAACAACTGAAATAACATGATTTCTGCTTATAACTGACGCTAAAGCTATGTAAAAGGTTCGACCTAAAAAATTAGAGTTGTTTAAAAAAAAAATTTGAAAAAATATGAAAACAATTTTTTTCCAGTCTGAGTCCATATTCCTTTTTTTGCACCGGCAGCCCTCAATTTTTTATTTCTGGACTAATTCTCTCAAAAAGCAACTTAAGTAACCATAGAAAACTCGTCTCTCTATTGGCTATCCCCTAGATACCTGATTCCCAGATGAGCCCAATGATGTTTTCTCGGAAAGTGGCAGACAACATGCTCTATCGTTGCCAATACCTTTTCATCATTTAAGTGTGACATATGATCGTTCTAGCTCCAACCTGACAGTGTCCTGTAATGGCCCTTATTGTGGCCCTTATATCCAATCTTCTTAGGCTCATGAATACTTCATCGCCAGCTTAGCTGTTCCTTTACTAAAAATTCTTAATGCTAAGCATCCATGTCCTAGTCTTCCACAAAAATTATCAATTGGTGGTATCACCAACTCTAGACTATGAGCGAGCCAGTCAGCAATTTTATTGCCAACTATGAAGCATTGCCCAAAAACCCAACATAGTCCAAAATAGGGCCATTATTCTAATAAGGGCTATGCTTTAAACTGTTACCCACCTAAAGTTGATGGAGTTCGCCTGCAGAGCCCTAAGGTTGCCTGATTGTTTACGTAAATAGTGATTCCTTGGAAAATGTTCCACTATAATTTCTGTTGTCCTTAAAATGGCGATTATCTCTACCTCGAACTTACTACACTTAAGAAATTGTCAATACGACAATGCGATGTCCTTCCCCATGATATATACACCGACTTCGGTGCCCATATCCATCTTAAATTCGTCAGTGAAATCTTAAAAAACCTCTTCAGGAATCACTACCGATGGTGCTCTTTAAAAACTGTCCCCATTCACCATATAGTCTGTTTTATCTCCTGGACCTATATTAAGATCCTTAAAATCAATTTTTCGTAGCATCCTAGTGTGTCCAGTTTTTCTAGAACCTTTTTTAGTCTTAAATCCTCTAGTCTGACTAATCTTTATGGCACCTTTCCTTTCGCCCTTTAGTACTTAATGGAAACCATTTATGCCGCTTGATGTGTGCTTTCCATGGCACCAGCAATATCAAGTGAAGTGACCTCAAAGCCATTTTCTAACGGCTTTCTTTACCAACCCCAGCTCTTTTCTATGGAATTTCTGCAGATATAGTAGGCGTTTAGGCTTCTCTTGGCAGTCTTTTAAGTATCCCTTTTCAATGATAGTTGGCTATCAAAGACTTTCCCCAGATAGTAAGTCTCACATTCTACCTCAAACTCCACTCCATTGAGGGTCGAGCTTCTAAAAGCCCCGACCTTATACTTCATGGTAAATAGAAATAGTGTCGTTTTGTCAGAATTCACGCCCAACTAGTTGCCTGACAGCCACAAAGTAACTGCACACAAGCTCGATTGCAGTAGCTCTCCGACCGTTGAAAGAAACCTTCCCCTGACCAAAATGTCTAAATTCTCCGCATATGCAATGATATTCCTTCATACAGCATCAAACTTCCTTGAAGGCTCAATAAGAGTTGAATGTTACCGGCATATATTCATGCAGGCTTCTTTCTAAACAACTAACTGGGGCTGTCGACTAATAGTTGTTGACCTTATTTCTTATTAAAAAATATTTTGGGATTGCTGGCGTCTGCCTTAGGCTAAGGTATCCTTTTTCCTTCACACTAAATGTGTGACTAACTGCGGTCCTCCGTTTAATTCTCGCCAAAGCTGGAATTACACACTTTACGTCTGCTTCAACTTCCTTGATATTTTTCTTGACCCCATCGTCCAGTGCCGGACAAAACACAAGAGGTGTTAGGTACTCTCATTCTCCTCTGCATCTGACAGCTACAACAGAAGTTGCTAAAAGGCAAACCAAATCTCGGATCAGACTATCCCAGTTTCACATCTAGGTTCCTAAGACCATTTGGTTCCAGCGATTTTGGCAGTGCAGGTATCCACGCGAAGTTTGCAGAAATAAATGGAAAGGAGTGTTACAGAAATGATCAATCGCCCATGGATTTGATTTCGTGCCATTGTTTTAGCAACACAGTTGCTTGCATTGCTTCCCTGTCCTCAATTCCATACCGGAGTGAAAAGTGCACCAGTTTAAAAATGTTCGACATTCGCGAAATAGTAGGGTATACATCAGTTAGGAGCCTAATAGTGGTTCGGCCCGGTATCGTGGCCAGTTAGCCACTTTGTCAATCGCTAACAGTTCAACCTGTAGTACACTTTATCTTTTGGGAATTTTTTTTTCTAAGACCTAGTAGTGTTTGCTTAATGTAAGATCCGATGCAAAATTTTTGGCAACAACTTAATGAATTTTATAATCTTTATACAAGGTGGGCCAAAAGAAGTCATCCGATGTTGTTTGGCTCTCATTTTTTTTTCTAAATAAAAAACTTCGATTCTGTTTTTTGACTTTGTTTATTTGAACCTTTAGAATTTTATTGGTCAAGTCGAGAAGATGATATCGGGCAAATGGGCGCCGTTACAATTGATTGCTATACGGGCTCGTTTTATGGCATTTTTCATCAGTTCGGGCGACAGATTCTCGCACTCGTGTCGAATGTTGTCCTTGAGGGCTTCCAGGATCTCGGACTTGTTCACGTAAACACCAGGCTTCAAAAAACCCCCACAAAAAAAATCTGGAAGGGTTAAATCGGGCGATTTTGCGGGCCAATGTAAATCGCCAAAACGAAAGATAGGCGACCCGGGAATGCCGCCTTCAGAATATCGGCTGTGGCTCGCGCAGTGTGTGCCGCTGCTCCGTCCTGTTGAAACCACATGTCCTTCAGTCCTACTTTGTTCAATTTCGGCAGAAAAAACTCTGCTAACATGGTCCTAAAGCGTGCACCGTCCACTGTTGTCGTTTGACTAGCAGCGTCCTCGAAAAGATGGCCCGATGACTCCTCTAGCGTGAACAGCGCACCGTGCAGTCACTTTGAGCGGGTGTAATGGCTCCTCGTGCATCACTTGTGGATTTTCGGTGCCCCATAAGCGATAGTTTTGCTTGTTCACGTACCCGATGAGATGAAAATGAGCCTCATCGCTCATTATGATTTTGGTCGGAAAATCTTCCACTCAGGCTCGAGATTGATAATGGCTTGGGCGTAGGTTACACGCGTTTGGCGGTCGACAGGCAGCAGCCGATGCACGGACCGGACTTTGTACGGGAACATGCGCAGGTCTTTGACCAATATTCGCCTTAGGGACTACCGGCTGATGGCTAATTGCGAGACACGGCGTCTGGTCAATGTATCTGGCGACAGCTCGACATCCTCGCCAACAGCTGGGAATATTCTCGGCAGAACGGAAGCTACGGGGCCGGCCACTCTTGGCAGCGTCTCATGTGGTTCCATAGTCTTCAAGGTTAGTGGTCAGACGACACAGTGCTTGCGCAGTCGCTGCCGGACGACCACAAAATCGGCGACGGAATTCGCGCTGCGCCAACACCACAGACGAATTGTTACGCAAAAAAATAGACATGATTATTCCGCGTTATTGGGAAGTGTATCGCTCAATGGCTTGTTCACTTGTGTTCTACATCTGTCTAGTTTACAAATGTCAAAAGAGATTTGACATTGCCCGCTGTTTGCAAAAATAAGAGGATTTTCAAATAGGGTGATATCTTTTGGCCCACCTTGTACAATAGGTTTTGTTTAAAGATTCGCCCAAAGTCGATCCTGGCTTCCATCCAGAAATATTTCCTAGTTATAAATTTCCTACTTATTAAATTACTTTGTTAAAGATATTTCACAATTTTTTCATATTTTTTATAGCTGTTTTGTCTTAATTCTTATAATTTATCTTCATCCTTAAATATACTATAAAATTTAATTAATTTAAATTTAAAAATTTTGTTTTTGTTTTGCAAATACATTTATCTCATGCATTGTAAACAATTTTTTTTTATTGTATTTTAATTTGTTGGTAGATTATATGGATGGAGTACACAAACTTTACACATACACACACTTTAATACATATAATAATATAAGTGTTATACACGTATACCAGTTTTCGCAATTGGTGAAATTTTTTTAAGAAATGTTGCAAAATCTTACAAAACCAAAGAAATGACAGTGTTGCTGGTATTTTCGGTTGTCTATGAAATTTAGGTAATCACACAAAAGGCAGTGGCGTCATATTGTCATTAAGAAAGATTTATTTTCATTTATTATTATCATCTTTAAAAGCAATTTAAACAACAAATGTCATAAGTTTCAAATTAGGAAATGTTTTGAAGACATCGCTAATGGCAATCGTTGTTGTCAACAACGGTTTGGCCAACTGGGTGTTTTTCAATTTTGTTTTTATATTATTAGCAGTGAAGTAAGCTGCAAGAGGAGAACAAAAATGTGTAAACAAAAAAGAAATAGGGATGCCAGCTAAATGAAATTAAGGCAATATTGGAAATTTTTTCATAAATTTTGCCAAAAGTTGGTGCTTTAGTCATTTGTTTTTATTTGTTTGTTTGCATTTAATTGTTTCAAATTTAAACCAATTTTTTCTCGTAACGCACTTTTGTTTAATTTTTATAACAATTATGCATCCACGTTTATGTAAAAAAATTTATACGTACGTGATTTGTATTTATACTTTTCATTATTACATTATCTGGTGAAATTCAAGATATTAGAAATGCATCATAAATTATTCTTGTGTTTATTAGATATAAAAGATTGTTAAATCATTAGGGGGAAATAATTAAAAAATTATAAAAAGCCCTACCCAACCTTAGTAATGCTCTTCTACAATTAATATGAAAAGCAAACTGTCAATATCATTGGCTGCCAGTAGACGTCACAACAAAGTAATTGTTAATACGTTTGTAGTATTTAATACTTTGAAAATATGTTTTGTTTTCTTAATTAAGTCAATTAGAGGGTGAGGATTATCATCTATAAAATACACAAAGTGAATTGATAAGTTAAAAGTTGAAAAATTGTTTAACTTTAATATTCTTTACAAGTCAATATTGTTAAAATGCAACCGGAATTTATTTATTAGTTTTGAATTGCAATAACAAATACATTATGATTTTGCTTGGCTTTTTTGCAATTAGTTTATTTCAACAAAGTTTTTAAACTAGTTATCAACTATGTTTAAGTTCGTAAAAGTCTTGCAGTTGGCCACGCGATTTGATTTTAACATAAATAGAAATATATCGAATTTCGGCTCCAAGTAATTTGTGCAAACTAAAATTTTTCAAAACTATAAAAAGGTTGGTACAAAACGATAATATAAAAAATGTCATAATAAAAGGAAGGGGTGTATTACCTAAAAATAATGGATTGAACCACCAAAAATAGCGTTTCTTTTACGCATAATAAAATTGAAGGATTACACCTACCATTTATTCTTAGTTAGTGATTGAACGAAATAGTTTAAAACAACCAATTTCGTTGCTCTTAAAACGTCGAATATTGTTTAAACAAAGCATATTTTGCCAAAGTTTTGCTTCACTTCTTTAGTTTAAAAATACTGCAACTTAGACACATTAAAGCTCGCCTTGAATATGACATGAACAATCAAGACTAGCTCAGATCATCTAAATAAGTTTAAAGATATTAAATTTGAGTCAATTTTCCTTAAGAGCCACTTCAGCAGTAATTTAAAATCGATTTCAAGCAGCATGATTTATCTAAAAGTGTAATACGTTTAGCAATAATTTGTCATAGATATTGCAATTTAAGCGTAAAACTATTAAGAAGTTAATGGTTGGAAAGTTTTACCTTACCCCTCCAATACCGGCCTTATTCGACTACTATTAGTTGCGATCGCTATGCGAAATCAATTTAGGGGTTTCACAAGGTTTCATCCTTTCTCCTATTTTAATCCTTATTTTTCTTAATGGCAAACGACATTAGCATTTGCCATTCATGATCATTTGACTACGTGAGATTTAGGCTATAAGGCAGAGTATAAACGACACACTTAACCGCGATCTAACGATAATTTTCGATTGGGGCCATGCTTATAATGTCGATTTTAATGTCCGTTGTTGTCTGTTGAAGCATAAACGCCCACTTAAGCATGCTGCATAGTCTGCAACAATAGATGATAGATATATAGATGTGGGGAGACAGAAACTGTAAATGTTCTGGGCTTGAAAATCCATGGCGAGATCAGCTGTATGGCAACCCCCATAGGTGGTGGTGATAGGGGGTAAGTATGTTCTAGGAAAATGTTGGCAGGGAAAAATGAGTTGGGTTAAGGCCTACATTTGAATTACCCACGGGCACCCTGAAATCTGCAGGATCACCCTCTATATTACAATTTCCTAAACTTTGTATGGGAGCCCCCTTAAGCGATGGTGAAAGGGGGTAAGTATATTCTAGGAATATGTTTCGGATGGGAAACTAATGGGGGTCGGTCGTACACTTTATTTCTCTAAGGCCGACTCTGGGAAGTTATGGGCGGTTTTACATAATTTTTGTAAATTTTGTATGGCAACCCCCTTAGGTGATGGAGATAAGGAATATGTTTGGTCTGTGATACATTTCATTCCTTTAAGGGCGAAGTTGTAGGGGTTTTATCCTAGTTTTTCCAAATTTTGTATGGCAAGCCTTTTAGAGGCTCAAGATAGGAGGTAAGTATGTATGTTTCACAAAAATGTTTTGGAGGAAAAATTAATTGAGGCCGGGCTTACACTTGACCTTTGTAGGAACACCCTGGAAGCTGTGGGAGCGATTTTAAAAGAAATTAAATTTGTATGGCAACCCTTTTAAGGGGCGAAGATAGGGTGTAAGTATGCTCCAAAAAAATGTTCGTGAGATAAAATTAATGGGAGTTGGTATTGCATTGCACCCGTGTAGTGTCAACTCCGGGGCAGTTGTAGAGGTTTTTATGTACAAATTTAAGAGAAATAAACAGAGGTAGTCATGGGTTTTGGCTTATATTTCGTTAAGTTTACGGGCAATTTTGCTGGATTTCAAAAGCGATTTTCTCGCAGATATTTTTGATAGTTTGATACCACTTGCGGGTCTATGCGACATCGGGGGCTTCAAAGATTGATTTCAACCATAACTTATTTGAGGGGTATAAAAGGTTGCCATGTTGAGAAAAATGTTGGTCATAGCTAAAGCGTTATAATCATATTTAGTATAAATAAGGCATAAAACTTTTTCGAAACTGCAACAATTTTTTAAAATTAATACAAATCATTTAGCGCACATGACTCACAATTAAAAAAAAAAGATAAATGAAAAGACGTAGAATGTTCTTATAATTTCAGAATTTAAAAGGTAGTACTTTCTAACTATCTTATCATAAACTTAATGGTCTTAACTTTAATAATAACCAAATTATAAAAATAAATTGCGATTAAGAATATTTTTTTTTAAATTTTTTTATATTTGAGTTTAACCATAATAAAAAAAAACCAAAACGTGTTTTATTTTGATATTATTTCTATATAAACAGGATTATGCATGTATGTATTTTTAAATGAAATAAATTAAAAAAAGCATGACTCTTTAAAAGTTATTTATGAATGTACAAGGTGGGCCATCCGATGTTGCTTGGCTCTCATTTTTTTTCTAAATGAAAAACTTCGAAGTTGTTTTTTTAATAATGTTTATCTGAACCTTTAGAATTTTATTGGTCAAGTCGAAAAGGTGATATCGGCCAAATGGGAGCCGTCACAATTGATTGCTATACAGGCTCGTTCTATGGCATTTTTCATAATTTTGGCAAGAACAACGGGCGGCAGATTCTCGAACTCGTGTCGAATGTTGTTCTTGAGGGCTTCCAGGGTCTCAGGGTTGTTCACGTAAACGAGCGACTTGAAAAAACTCACAAAAAAGTCTGGAACGGTTAAATCGGGCGATCTTGCGGGCCAATGTAAATCGCCAAAACGAGAGATGAGGCGACCCGGGAACGCCGCCATCAAAATATCGGTTGTGCCTCGTGCAGTGTGTGCCCTTGCTCCGTCCTGTTGAAATCACATGTCCTCCAGTCCTAATTCGTTCGCTTTCGGCAGAAAAACTTGGCTTACATGGCCCTATAGCGCGCACCGTCCACAGTTGTCGTTATACCAGCGGCGTCCTTAAAAAAATGGTCCGATGACTCTTCCAGCGTGAACAGCACACCATGCAGTCACTTTGAGCGGGTGTGATGGCATCTCGTGCATCACTCGTGGATTTTCGGTGCCTCAGAAGCGATAGTTTTGCTTGTTCACGTACTCGCTGAGGTGGAAAAGAGCCTCATCGCTCATTGTGATTTGGTCAAAAAATCGGCCTCCAGATTGAGGATGGCTTGGGCGTAGGTTACACGCGTTTGGCGGTCGACAGGCAGCATCTGATGCACGGACTGGACTTTGTACGGGAACATGCACAGGTCTTTGACCAAAATTCGCCTTAGGGGCGACCGGCTCATGGTTGATTGCGAGGCACGGCGTCTGATCAATGTTTCTGGCGACAGCTTGATATTCCTGCCAACAGCGGCAATATTCTCGGCAGAACGGACGCTCCGGGGCCGGCCACTCTTGGCAGTGTCTCGTGTGGTCCCATATTCTTCAAGGTTGGTGGCCAAACGGCGCAGAGTTTGCGCAGTCGGTGTTGGACGACCGGGGAATCAGCGACAGAATTTACACTGCGCCAACACCACAGACGAATTGTTGCGCAAAAAAAAAGACACGATTTTTCCGCGTTCGTGGGGAGTGTATCGCTCCATGGCTTGTTTACTTGTATTCTACATCTGTCTAGTTAACAAATGTCAAAACAGATTTGAAATTGGCCGCTATTTGCAAAAATAAGAGCATCTTTCAATAGGTTGATTTCTTTTGGCCCACCTTGTATTATTTAAAAAATAAAACTCCAAATGTGCACTAAATTGTGCAGTGGAACAAACGACATTTTCTCATTACAAAACAAACAAAAACAAATACGTGATGATTTAAGTTTGAAAAAACAAATCATTATTCAGGTAAGAAGAAAAACATGTTTAACGTTGAATTACAATCGTTAGACTAAACATTTTAGTAAGTATTTTACTTAAAATATTTTTTTGTTAAATACTCAGGTCTAAACTTTTTTTTAAAGCGATTTATTAAAAAGCTTAATTATCTGTATTTTTTTGCTATAAATATATATTTTTTTAACAAACACAAATTAAAAGATTTAGTTCGTTAATTGTACATTAAGGCATGTGTAAGTTAAACAGGTTTACGTTATTTGTTAGCTCTGCTATTTAAGATAATTCAGTTCTTTTTGGCTTCTAACTGTGTTTGATTTTTTTCCACTTGGGATTTAATTAAATTTTTTTCAACAAATGATATGTGTGTAACTATGTATCTTCAATTCTGGCTGGAAAATTATATTATTCACTTCTTAAATACAAAAAGGACATGCAGAGGACGAATTGTTTAAATTCACCTTAATGCTACATATAGAGGGTACGCTAACACAGATAATATCAAGGTGAATTCAGAAAATTCGCATTTCCTTTTCATGTTTGAGAAAGGAAATGCTGAAAAAAAATCAAATTTCTAACAAAATTATTAAATCTGACAATAATTTTCACAAAATTTTAAGACGAATTCAAAAACAGCTGGATTCAATATAAATAAAAAAAATTTGACACTTACTCTGTCCAAATATTACGGCGAATTTTTTCACATTGCTTGGCATTGCAACTAAAGGTGAGGCTAGGTTAAGGATGCGAAGGGTGATGAAAAAAAGGGCAAACCTTCACATACATCAACACTCGAAAACCTCCTGGGTCCGTTGTGCATTCCTTCAAGGAAAAAAGTAAGAAAAACGAAAATAAGACATCAAGGAAAGAAAAAAAGAAGTAGTCAGGCCAACAAGCAGGAGAAAGACGGTAAAAGTTGTGTGTATATGAGTTGGTGTTTGAAATGCTCCAATTTATTCAAAAAACAAAAAAAAAAGACACATTAATCATATACAATAAATTCTTTACTCAATTTATTTAAATGTGCCATGCGGCAAAACAGTAATCATCTGACTATATGTACATATGTATGTTTGTTGCGCTTGCTCCATGGTTTTAAAAAAACCAAGCTTTGATGCCTGTTATTACATACCAGTTAAGAATGACGATTTGCAGCAATAGATTAACGTTTTTTTTTATTTTTTGTTAAAAACAAAACGTGAGTGGCAAGTTTGAATAACCCAATATTAAGTGCGAAAATAAAGAAAAGAAGTAAAAAACTAAAGTAGAATTTTATTTCACAGATAAAGGGTAATAGACAAGAAGAGAGTGATAGAAAAGAAAGAGACCTACGATAAGATACAAGATCAACTATTTAAAAAATCTAAGGAGTGTACTTTTAAAGAAACTTTATTCAAAGCAATGAAGTGTGTCATAGTTAGTAAGTATTTATTTCTTGTTAAGTTGTTTTACACCTTTTTGCCAAATTGCAATTGCCGCTAAAGAGCCAATAAACTTTGCAAGGAATAACAGTAAGAACCATTTAAGTGAAACCAGACCTAATTTAAAAACTCAAGTGACGAGAGTAACGTAAAAAGCAAAAAATAAACAAAAGAATATTGAGGAATGTTAAAGAAGAACGCAGGGGTTGTTGGTTGCATGTGGCCGGCTTAAAATTTTATTTTTGTGTAAATTTTCTTTAAAAGTAAAGAAAGCAAACGATTAGATTAGAATTAAATAATTCTAATAATAACATTAAAGCATGTATAAAACGACAGGTTGTTTTTGAGATTATTTGCAAATAATATAAATAACAAATAAGAGCGCTATACTCGGTTTAGCCGCATTTTATATACTCTTCTTATTAAATTAAAATAGGTAGAACAGGCAGCCGTTAGAGAAAAGAATACAGCTCACTAAGGTTTGCTTATTCGGTTCCTTTGTGTCACCTAGAGAAGCAAATAGAGAGGGGGGATGCAGGAGATAGAAGAAATTTATAAAAGGATTAGAAAGAAAAGATAAGTAGGATGAAGTAGACTTACAAGGGTATTCGTTGGGAATCGAACCCACAACTCCCAGGCTGGTAGACTCGATCACTTGCTCACTGATCTTCCGGGGAATCCTTTTCATTAACTTTATTATAAATTTTCAATTAAATATGAACATTTCATAAAATTTGTTTGTTAAATAGGGCAACCACTCCCCGTGTTTTTTAGTCCGCTTGAAGTCGATTTTTGTTATGGTTTTTGAGATTTGTTATCTCAGGTTTTTCAAGTCTGTCATAAAACCAAGTCGATCTTAAATAGGGTGGTATTCTCTAATTCATTCAATTTACTGCATTTAAACAGGTTTGTTTACTCGATTTAAAATACAATAACATTTTTTAATTTGGTTTGAAATCAATAATTTTACTCAGTTTCGATGAACATGGCCGTTTGCTTGCTTAGTTGGTTATTTAAAGCAACCCATGTGGGTCGTATGCCAACCTTAAAATGGATTTCCAAGCACTTCGGTCTTTTGCACTTCTCCGATTTCTAACGTTGAGTTTGTAAAGGTTTTTCTTAACTTAGTCTTAATCGCCCTCTTTTGCTTCTTTTCTTGAAATCATATTCGAATGGCTTCTTCGTTGAAGCATCTTCATTCATTCGCACAACATTTCCAAGCGCAGTGTTTGGATTTTTACGCGTTTCACTACATCGATGTCGGCATATGGGTCATATAGCTCATGGTTCTGGCGATGCAGATATTCTCCGTTTACAAAAATTGATCCACATATCTCTTAAAGTACTTTCACCTCCCTCTAATAATCCCAGAAGAACTTTATCTGCTTAAACAAGTGACAACGCCTCTGCGCCGTAGAATAATTGTCTTATAGTCTTGGCTTTGTGTGCCAAGAAAGGGGCATATCCTTAAATTAAGCCCAAAGTAGCACTTATTAGTATTATTCTTCGCTTAATTTCAAAACTAATATTATCCGTTCGTGGTATCGAGGTATACGAATTCATCTACTACCTCGAAGTTGAAGTTACCAACGTCCACTGATGCCCCCTTGTCTCATGGATTTTAAATTCGTTGAAACCATCAATTTAGCCTTTTTCTTATTTACTGCCTCACTCACTCAATTTGTCGATTTCTTTGCAGTGATATCTCGCAATGTTCGTCCCATGATGGCTTTTGGGAATTGTGCTGTTTTTCTAAAATGCAAATCTGAAGCTACAATTCTAGTTTTTATAACCGAACTTTTTCGATCTGTGCAGGTTCATATAGGTTAGATAGAACAAGCAGTTGCGAAAATTAGTGAAGAGAGAAGTGCAGCCCACTTGGCTTTGTAACTTCGATCTCCTTGTAAGACCTGTGAAAGACAGAGTTATAGAAAAGTTCAAACTCGGAAATTCTATAGTCTGCCCCCGTGGGTTACTTTACGAAAACCAACCGCTATTTTTAGTGAGAATAATTTCCTAGATAGGCTAATGTTAGCCCCATCCCAAAGACTGTCCAGTCTGCATCTTAACATCTCCTACAGAAGTCATTGAAAGGCAGTTTTGTGTATGCTTGGGATATATTCCTCAAATTTTTGTTGGATTTTGCCATTGCGTAAGAAAATTACTTATAGAGAATGTTTCCATTATCCCCGCCCACAATTGACATTAATTGGCAAATATTATAGCTTCTAACTGCATGCTTAGGTTAGGTAGAACAGGCAGCTCTTAAAAGAAAAGGATACAGCTCAGTTGGGTCCGTTTATTCGGTCCCTTTGTAATACCCGGGAAAAAAATATAGAAAAAGTTGATATAGAAGTGTTGAGTAGAACTTGAAAGTTAGAAAAATTTGATGAAGAACACTTAGTTATCAGAGTCTCTGGCGAAAGTCGAACCCGCAATCCTGAAATTGGTAAAAGTGCGAACTTACTCTTTAGTCTACCGGGGCACCCAAACGCATGCTTATGCAAAATCTTTATACTTTTGTTTTAACATAGATGTTAAAATATCTGTTATCCTTCATTCACAGTGACATTAACAGCTGTTAAGACATAACAGCTGTACGATTAATGCTACAAATTATATTTGCCTTAAAACTTTTATCTTAAAACCTTTCAATAGATTATCTTATTGACAATATTCTTCTTCTCTAATATTAAATTATTTTCTTTTCATTTTTTTAGACTCCTCCTGGCGCCATCACTACTGGCTCTGGTAATCCAGTTGGCATTAAAGATGCCACCATGACTGTAGGACCCCGTGGACCTGCCCTTTTGCAAGATGTACATTTTCTCGATGAAATGTCCCATTTCGATCGTGAACGTATTCCGGAGCGTGTTGTACATGCCAAAGGTGCTGGAGCTTTTGGTTATTTTGAGGTAACTAATGATATAACAAAATACTGTGCTGCAAAGGTATTTGAAAAGGTGGGTAAACGTACTCCCGTGGCCATACGTTTTTCGACAGTGGGTGGTGAGAGTGGCTCCGCTGATACTGCCCGTGATCCTCGTGGTTTTGCTGTGAAATTCTATACGGACGATGGTGTTTGGGATTTGGTGGGAAATAATACACCAATTTTCTTTATTCGCGATCCCATTTTATTTCCCAGCTTTATTCACACCCAGAAACGTAATCCCCAGACACATTTAAAGGATCCCGATATGTTTTGGGATTTTATATCATTACGTCCTGAGACTACACATCAAGTTTGCTTTTTGTTTGCGGATCGTGGCATACCCGATGGCTACCGTTTTATGCATGGCTATGGTTCACATACCTTTGTAATGATCAATGCCAATGAAGAACCTGTTTATGTTAAGTTCCACTTTAGATCCGATCAGGGAATTAAGAATTTGGATGTCAAGAGAGCTGATGATTTGGCTGGTTCAGATCCCGACTATTCGATACGTGATTTGTTTAATGCCATCAAGACTGGTAATTTTCCCAGCTGGACTTTGAATATTCAAGTAATGACTGTGGAACAGGCCAAGACCTTTAAATATAATCCTTTCGATGTTACCAAGGTTTGGTCGCATAAAGATTTTCCCTTAATTAAAGTGGGTAAAATGGTGCTAGATCGTAATCCCACCAATTACTTTGCAGAAGTGGAACAAATTGCCTTTAGTCCTGCTCATTTGGTGCCTGGTATTGAACCTTCAGCCGACAAGATGTTGCAAGGTCGTCTCTTCTCTTACACCGATACACATCGTCATCGTTTAGGTGCTAATTACTTGCAAATTCCCGTCAATTGTCCCTATCGTGTGGCGGTTAAAAACTATCAACGTGATGGCCCTATGACTGTGACTGACAATCAAGCTAATGCTCCCAACTATTATCCCAACTCTTTCTCCGGTCCTCTGGAGTCCAATCGTGCCAGAAGTTTACAATCCAAATTCCCTGTAGCAGGAGAAGTCTACCGCTACAGTAGTGGTGATGAGGATAACTTTAGTCAAGTCACTGACTTTTGGATGAATGTCTTGGATGATGGTGGTCGCAAACGCTTGGTTAACAATATCGCCGGTCATTTATCTGCTGCAAGCAATTTCATACAGGAACGTGCTGTTAAAAACTTTTCTATGGTTCATCCCGATTTTGGTCGCTTGTTAACCGAACAACTTAATTTGGCCAAAACTGCCAAGATCTAAAAATATGGTTTAAGGAATTGATAAATATTTTGGTTGTGGGTTTTAGATTTCAATCTTTTTTTTTTTTTGGAAAAACAAAAGAAATAATTTTTAATGTTAAATTTTCTTTTTACAATTATTATCGTTATAATTATTATTTTGCTAACAAAGTTTTTTTTGTTTTGTTTGTGCAACAACTTTTTTTAAACATATACATTTCCATATACATATATACACGCATATAAATGTTTATACATATGTATGTATGTTTAATTAAAACATTATATATCAATTAACTTTTTAAATAAAACTTCTTGATAAAACTATAATAATAAAAGCTCTTTCATTAATTATTTTCGAAATGCAAATTAATAGATACATTATCATGCACTTCTATAAAATTTTTTAACTTATCAAAGATTTAAAATTTTAAAAATGATAACAAAAAAGATTTAGAGTAGGGCTTAGCATATAGACCTGATGTTTTTTAAAAAAAAAGTCCAAAATGATTTTTTTTAAAACCTGTTGATTGATGTGAGTTTCAGTCGGTTCTTTTGTCTTGGCATTTCAAAAAAAGATTAATTTAAATTAGGGTTTATTTAATATCCCTTTGTTTTAATCATATTTTTTCATTTACAAACATTTTTTCTTGATAAAAAACAACAAGAGATTTTTTAAAAATTATTATAATTTTGGTTAATTAAATATTTAAAAATATAACAAAAAAAAAACCATGCAAAATGGCCGCCATTTGCACGACAACTTCACTGAAGTCTGGCCGGCCAATCTTCTATTGCAGTACGCACGATCATCATGGGGATATTGTCCACTGTGCGGCTTATTGCACGCTTAAGAGATTAAAAATTTTTGTGGTAAGTAATATTCACTCCTATTCTGCATTTTGATTCGAATCGTAATTTTCTCCGTCGGCCTTCTTCACCGTGGAATAGTTTGGCCACAAATAACTTTTTTTTAGTATATTTTGGATTTTTCGTCTTTTTGTACTAAAATCTTGTGCTTTTTAATATTAAAATTGAAAAAATAAATGTTTTATTTCTATTTTGGTATATGCGTGTTTGCATGCGGAATCGTAATCGAAACGTAGAATAACCCCCAGTGTTTTGACACTGAAGGTTTTAACACACATTTTGGTTTTAACTTTAAAACCTGGTTTTATCAACAAAAAAATTTTGTTAAAACTAACTGAAAACCTGGTTTGATTTGGTTTTTAGTAGGTTTTATAAAATACAACCTTGTTTTCAGTGTAACTAAATTCAGTGCTACCAAGTTAAAAAGAACTAAAACAGCTGGCAATAGTAAACAGCGCTCAATAAAAAATAGTTGAAAATAAAATATTTTAAATTTAAAAACAATAAATGCAGCAACAACAACAATGTGTGTATGTATGTAAAAGTGGGAAAGAACCATTGAATGCTTTGCTTATGTATACTTTTAAATATAAACAAAAACAGCTGTTTTACAGTGTGCCAAATAAATATTTAAAAACAAAAATAAAAAAAAGGCTGCAAGAAATACACTAATTTCTACGAGAAATTTATTTTAATGTTAATATATTTATAAGACAAACTGAAGGTTGAAACCTGATTTTATTGAACTTGTAGTGTGAACTCAAAAATAGCTGTAAATGGTTTTAATGTTAAAACCAGGTTTTAACTTTAAGTGTGAAAACACTATAGTTCATACAATGGCTTTTAAAACGAACCACAATTTATAGCCTAAAGGATTCACATCTGGACTACCTGATGGTCAATTGTACATAGAAATAAAGTTTGGTAAATAGTTTTCTTAGCAGTCTTGAGTGATTTTTGCCTTATGGGCTGGGGCGGAGTCTTCTTAAATGGTCTAAGGCTTTTTTTAAACCATTTGCTATTTAACGGCTTTACAACAGCTTGGTACACCTTTGCCGAAGGTTTAACACCTTTTTCTCAGAAATGGAGCTTGGTGACCCCATCATACCATTACAGAAGCCAGATGATGGCCTTTCTAAACTTTAGGAACCAATTTAGTTGCTTGCAGAGATGAGTGAGTATAGACCCTATAATTTTCTTCATTAAATGACTCCTCCACAGTGAAAATTTTCTCATCAGTAAACATAATTTTTCTGTAGCCGTAATTGGCGCACTGGCGAATGAAATTTTTTGATTTTTGCTTTAACGCCGCCGTAAGTAGATGTCTCGGGTGTCGGTTGAGGCTCGAAGGCCCAAGTCACATTTTATGATGCGAGAAAGAAACACCTTTGATATATTCATTCCCCGTAATAATATTTGCTGCTTTTGAAGTGGATTTCGATAATTTAAATTTTGTACAGCTTTGATGGTTCTGGGAGTTTTCACATTGCCCGCGGATGATTTCGGATTTGCAATTCCACCAATATCCCCAAACAGTTTTACAGCACGATAAATAAAACATTATTCTAAAAGTTCGATAGAATCGATGCTATCGTTAGTTTAACCTCAAACTATTAAAACTATCGATTGGGCCGAAAATAGATAGTTTGGCAGCTCTATTCGACCATCAATGGCAGCACATTAACGAAACATTTGCAGGGGGTAAATTAGGGCATTGCATTCAAAATTTTTATCAGAATTCCTATATAAAAAGCATTGACAACTCGATCGATCAATCGAGTAGAGTTTCGATTCGAATCGAATGCCGTAATTTGCCCCCAGTTTTCCTAAATTTTAGCCTTTTTAATTTTTATAGCCAAACTTTGTTGCTGGTGCGATGCTAATGTTTCTAGTGCACAACAGCTGCGGAAAGTTTGCATACTTGAACACACAAAATTTTTTTTTAGAAATTGGAGAAAAATTTACTTATGCAATAATTGCTGAAGTGCTGCGGCATCACTGCCTTGAAATGCTTTTGACGTATAAGAGTTTTTTTATGGGCGATTTTATTGATCTGCCATTGATATTTACATACATATGTATATATATACATACATATACTAATGACTGACTGACCGACGCATTCATCAACGTATAACCGAAACGCGTAACTTGGACTGCAGGTACCCCTGCCGATGAATAGATTAACTAAGACAGGATTTCCTGAAATTCAGGCCTTAAGGATTGCAATATCTTCCCAACTTTACACAATTAAAACAACATTTAATCAGTTTGTTCTACTTATTAAAAAAGTTTGCTTTATGCATCTAAACTTAATTGTTATTACTCTTTTTCTCTATAAAATATATTTTTTTAATAAAAAACGTGATTTTTTCTTAATATATGATTTTATTTTTGCCTAAATGATGATTTTCTTCACAAAGCTTCTGGCAACGCTGTTCAAGTATTTTGTTTTGTCCACCATTTTTGTTTTTAGTGTCGCAAAAAATCAAAGCAACAAAAATAAATCTTCGTTTAAATTTGTTGTTGGTTCTATTCAGCACTGTCAACTTAGCTGTTTTTTCACTTTTAAGAAAACGTTTCCAGTATTTTGTAAAATGATAAGTTATGAGTTAAACCTACAATTTTAATTAAAAATGTTATTATTCAATATCATTTTTAAATTAATAATCTGATTTTAAGAAACAATACTCTAAAAGGTAAAATTTAAAAAATAAAATTGACAAAAACAAATTTGAAATTCTTTTGTATAAAGTTCTTTTTCTGTACTGTGCCTACGCGTTTTGCGTTTGAAAAGTTGGCATCACTGGGTTGGTTTTACTTGTTTGCTGCTTACAGCATTTTCTTATCTCCTGTTACAAACAGCATTAATTACGTTAATATTTGGCATCAAATAATAAAAATAAATAAAATGAATGGGCACTTTTTTTACAATTTAACGAAAAACCTTTCTTTATAAACAGAAAAATTTACATAAACAAGAAAGTAATTACTACTCGTTACTAACAATTTACAATTTCCATATCATACTGCGGCAATTTATTGTATCAATTAAGTGTTGCATACTTTAAGGCACACATATATTAAAATTGATGCAGAGCTGGTTAACTTTTGCTAATGTTTATATAAAAAAAGTCAATAAATTATGCAGCTGGAAAATTTCTCTTGCAATTATTTTTTTCTAGGTCGTTAAAACAAAAGAACCTTTTAACTGCATAAAAACCATCTGTTAACTGTTTTTTTTTTCTTTAAATTAGTGGTTAGTTTTTTTTAAATACTAAATTACAGATAAAAAAAACTCAAAGTTTTCATAAAATATTGTTATTTTTTCTAAATTTATTTTTATTATTTTCTTTGTATATTTTACATTTTTTTCAGTTTTTACATATTAAAAAAATATAAGTTTTTTTTAAAAATATATATATTTTTTTTTATAATTAAATTTGAATATTTCTGAGTTATTTTATTGTTTCACATTCAGCAACATACAGATTTGTTTTACAAATTTTTTATAAATTTTTGTTCTTGTAAAAGAATTGTATCAAAATAAATAATAATTATAAATGTTTTAATTAAAACAGAAATGCATTAAAGTTACAAAATTTATTATTTAAATATGTAAGTATCTAAAGATATTTTATTGCTTATTTTCTTGTGTGTAAATATGTGTGTGTAGATTGTATAGTTTTATTTTATATAAATGAAAAAGAACATTCTTAGACTAAACATAAAATTATTATTTTACTAAATAATATACATTATTATTTATGTAGACTTTTTTATATTTTCTAAAAGTTATTTTATATAACAAACATTTCTTTTTATGTTAAACTAGGTATTATTGAAATATACAGCAAAAAAGAGTAGCCCGGTTTTTAAAACGAATGTATTTAATTTTTAATTAAGAGGCCCATTGTGCAAAGTTGTAATTAAAAATTTATAAATGTTTGCTTGTGAAGTCTTCATGCAATTAAAAATCTAAAACTTTAATTTTTACTTAATTTTTTTTCAATTAAAAAAACTTTTAAAAATGGGTTTTTTATAATAAATTGAATGTTTTTTTAATATTCATAACTCAAGATTAAAAATTTATATATAAAAATTGCCTACAGAAACAGTGTAAAGCTTTGAATAAAAGGCAGATTGACTGACTTTAACTGATGGTTAAAAAAAAAACAAAACTAAAAAGAGTAAATAAAAGATTTCATGTTTAAAACTTATGAACTAATTAGGATGTAGTGGGTGTGTTTGTTTGTGTGTGTGTGTGTATGCAGCCAAGAATTTAGTGTGTAGCATTAATTGCTATGGTTCGTGCCCAATCAGGGAAAGTAGTTAGATTGGGATAGACTACCAAGCCCCATGTTTGACAGAAAACAAACAAGACAATTATGCTCATAACGGTGGGACCAATACCAGCAATAGCCTGAAATAAGAATCAATTAAAGAAAAAACATTAATGAAACGCAACAGTTTAAATAATCTTAAACAAAAACTGTAGGTCCTACTTCGTTTAACAAAACGCAAATACTTTTTCATTTGAAATTTCAAAAATATTTTAATACAATTTTTTTTTTTATTTAAAGCGCTGCTTTAAACAAAATACGATCATAAGGTTTTCTAAGCATTCGCTAATGTTTTAGGAAATATGCTTTTCGAACTTACCATATCCTTTGTACGAATGTTGGCATAACCTGCTACTAAAGCATTGGGCGGTGTACTGACAGGCAAATGGAAGGCCATACTGCAGGCCAAACCAGCTGGCAATATTAAGTACAAGGGATGAATTTCAATGGCAATTGACTGAAAAAAACAAAATCAACAATTTCAATACATACATACATTTTTACAAAAATTTTAATTTCAAAAACAAACAAAAATTTGAAATTTTAATTATTTTGAAGTTGTTTTAACATTAATTTATATGTCCCAGAGGAATAAAATGTATCATAGACCCCCATTACTTTTTCCTCCCAAACGTATTTCTATAGTATACTTACTCCCTATCACCATCACCTAAGGGGGTTGCCATACAAAATTTACAAAAATGATGTAAAAACGGCCATAATTTCCCCAGATTCGGCCTTAGAGAAATAAAGTGTACGAACGGCTCTGCTCCCCTTAGGTTCTACTTGCAAACATATTCTTAAAACATACTTACCCCTATCTCCACGCCCTAATGGAGTTGCCATACAAAATTTAAATAAAAATAGGGTAAAAACCCCTACAACTTATCCGGAGTCGCCCCTAGAAAAATAAAATGTATCACAGACCCCCAATAGTTTTTCCTTCCAGACGTATTCCTAGAATATACTTATTCCCTATCACCATCACGTAAGGAGGTTGCCATACAAAATTTATAAAAATGATGTACAAACGGCCATAGCTCCCCCAAAGTCGGCCTAAGAAAAATAAAGCCCTACAACTTCCCCGGAGTCGCCCCTAGAGGAGTAAAATGTATCACAGCCCCCATTAGTTTTCCCTCCCAAACATATTCCTAAAACATACTTACCCCCTATCTCCGTCACCTAATGGGGTTGCCATACAAAATTTACAAAAATTATGTAAAAACGCCTACAACTTACTCAGAGTAGTCCTTAGAGCAATAAAGTGTACGACCGACCCCCATTAGTTTCTACTTGCAAACATATTCCTAGAACATACTTACCCCCTATTTCCACGCCCTAAAGGGGTTGCCATAAAAAATATTAAATATATGGTAAAAAGCCCTACAACTTCCCCGGAGTCGCCCCTAGAGGAGTAAAATGTATCACAGCCTCCATTAGTTTTCCCTCTCAAACATATTCCTAGAACATACTTACCCTCTATCTCCACGCCCTAAAGGGGTTGCCACACAAAATTTGAAAAAAATAGGGTAAAAACCATTACAACTTCCCCTTCACCTAATGGGGTTGCCATACAAAATTTACAAAAATTATGTAAAAATGCCCACAACTCACTCAGAGCAGGCGTTAGAGAAATAAAGTGTACGACCGACCCCCATTAGTTTCTACTTGCAAACATATTCCCAGAACATACTTACCCCCTATTTCTACGCCCTTAAGAGGTTGCCAAACAAAATTTGAAAAAATAGGGTAAAAACCCCTCCAAGCATATTCTTAGAACATACTTATCCCCTATCACCACGCTCTAAGGGGGTTGCCATACAAAAATAAAAATATATGGTAAAAACGCCTACAACTTCCCCGGAGTCTCCCCTAGAGGAATCAAATGTATGACAGACCACTATTAAATTTCTCTCCCAAGCATAGTTCATTAAAACGGTAAAAACCCCTACAGCTGCCCTGACCAACCTTAGAGGGTTAAAATATGACACCGACCCCTATTTAAAAGTTCGAAATATTTCGTAAATAAAAAAAACGGATAAAAACAAAAAAAAAAAGTTCGGGGTTTGTAAAGTCCACTGTAAAGGGTATCTAAGATTCCATACAGCCGAACATAGCGCTCTTACTTGTTTTTAAATGCCATTTATTTACCTTCTGGCTTTAAAATATTTAAGGAAAACAATTTCCCCCTTTTAAAAAGAAAACAAACAAATTTTTACTTACCATTTCAGCCAATACTGGAACCATAATATTAGCAATTGCCACATTTGAACTAAAAGCCGTCAAAACAACAGCCACAATAACAATAACAAAAAGCAGGACAGCATGTGGCAAAGCCTTTAAACCAATCAAGGCATTACCAATTAAAGTGGCCATGCCACTAACTTTACTGCCTTCGGCTAAGGCGAAACCACCACCCAACAAGAAAATCAAGCCCCATGGCACTTTTGACTGGATGAATTTCCAAGTGATTAACGATGGCGTAGTAGCGGTGGGCAATTCAAGATTATTACGATTACAGCAATAACGCAAAAATGCATAATTTGCGGGCAGCATGAAACACATTATCACCACAAAAATGGTGGGCATAGAGTTGCGTATATCCTTGCTATTTAACCAATCAGCCCAGCCGGGGAAAATGCCAGGTTTGCGGGTAAAATACATAATAACCATAATCATAAACAAAATCATGACCTGAATTTCGTGAATACTCATTGGCCCCAGTTCCTTGTAACGTTGATCGATGACTTTTCTGGCAACATCAGCTCCCTGATTTCCCAATTTAACTTCTTCGGCTTCTTTGCTCTTGGGACGGAACAGGCCCATGTAATGATATTGCAGCCACAAGAACATTAGGGCAGTACAAACCAACATAGAAGGTACGGAATAGAACATGAAGGTTGGGAAATCCAAAGTCTCCGTTGAGGTGGGAAAACGACTTTCATAGATACCTTTAAATGTTAAATTGGTAGCTGTGCCAATGACAGTACCGCAACCACCTATGGATGAGGCATAGGCAACACCCAAAAAATAGCACAAGGTCACCTTAGAGGGATATGGAGCTCTGAAATGTTTATATTGAGAAGACATTAAGAAATACAGTTTTTACATTTTTGTTTTGATTATTTAAAGAACTCACTCTTCTTCGCCGTTCTTTTTGTTGTTGCCTACAATTTGATATTGTGTTTCGCGATGCATTTTGCAGAGACCTTGTTGTTGTAACTCCTCTAAGACTGCCTGAATAATGGGGCACATCATAGCGGTACAGGCAGCATTTGAGATCCACATGGATAAAAACATTGAAACGAAAATCAAGCCAAAATGCAATCTGCGGAATATAAAAAATAATGTTTTTAGAACAAAAAAAAAATCTGGCTTTCTCTAAGGTTAGTTTCTCTTTGAAAGTTTAAAAAATATTTTGTATTTTCAACAAAAAAAAAATATTGTGTTTAGAACTCAGATTCTCTTCAGTAAAAAGTGAAAATTATGAGACCAGGGCCAACACAAACAGCTCTAAGTTTTATAGTGGCGATGAGTCAGTCCATTCTAGAGAATTAATGCAAACTGATGTTTGAAAGTGAATAAGTGGTACGCTTCACGTCTATAGTAATATGTTAATTCAATAAAGAGCTGCCAGAAAAAATAAATTGTCCACTATTACTCTATCCTGGGTTTTTATAGATTTATGCATATGGGGCAACTATGACAAGAAAACAAAGATTTGATTTGAGTTTCTTTGACGCGAGTTTGCTGAAATTTTTAATTAAATGTCGTACCTCAGGTATTTGATTACTAAATTTACATGGCAACTTATAAATATTGATCAAAAAGTCAAATCAAGGTTCTTGTTAGCATTAGCCAATGCCAACATTCGACTCCCACAATAAACTCTTATCGTTTTTTCCCATCTGTCTTCCTTCCTAAATTTCTTTTTACAAAAGAACTAGACGTACAAGGTGGGCCAAAAGAAACTATCCTATTGGAAGATGCTCTTATTTTTGCAAATGGAGGCCAAATTTCAAATCTGTTTTGACATTTGTGAACTAAACAGATGTAGAATTCAAGTGAACAAGCCATGAAGCGATACACTCACCAAGAACGCGAAATAATCGTCTCTATTTTTTTGCGTAACAATTCGTCTGGGGTTTTGGCGCAGTGCGCATTTCGTCGCCGATTCCCCGGTCGTCTGGCACTGACTGCGCAAAAACTGCGCCGTTTGGCCACCAATCTAAAAGAGTATGGGACCACACGAAACGCTGCCAAAAGTGGCCGGCCCCGGGGCGCCCTTTCTGCCGAGAATATCACCGCTGTTGGCGAGGATGTCGAGCTGTCGCCAGAAACATCGACCAGACGCCGTGCCTCGCAGTTAGCCATCAGCCGATTGTCCCTAAGGTGAATTTTGGTCAAAGACCTGCGCATGTTCCCATACAAAGTCCAGTCCAATTTTGAAATAGATCCTAGTTCTGTCGTGTTCAAATTTTCGTCTGTCATGGTGAAATTTTCTAATTGTCCTTCTAATAGCTGAATTTTCACTTTATCTTCGTGGCTCCGTAATATCTCTAATGCCCTTTCTTTTTTGTCTCCAAATCTCAGGATATGTAATTGTCTTTGTTGTTCTCCTACTACTTTGTCTTCTAATAATTTTATTACTCTCTTTTCTAATTCTTCTATTTCCAATCTTTTACTTTGAATGGTATCATTAGTGTACCCTCTTGATAGTGACTTTTTTGCATTGATTATAATAGAATCTATCAGTTCGTATATTTCTTCCATTGGTAATACTAAAAATGTATTTTATAAACATATAAATTTTCTTTTTCTTTTTCTTTTTATTTATTTATTTTTTTTTTTTTTTTTGTTTTCGTTTTGCATTTTTGATATTGTTTCAAAGTTAAAAAAAAATATAAATAGAGTTTTACTAGACTTTAATGTTAGAAGTTAGTAATATTTTGTTCTTCAACTTATTGTCCAAAAATTTTTTATAAATTTTGTGAATTTTAGCTAGTACTATAAATAAGAGCAAGACTAATATTATATATAGAACTGTTGTCTGACTGACGTTTATCTTGTTGGTGCTGTCGTTATTATTAGAGATTATTATCTCCTCGTTTTTTGAGTCCTGATTCCCCATTAATAATTTTTTGTGGTTTCGTTCTTTGCTCTGCTTTTATTTCTGCCAAAATATTTTTCAAACTTTTCCTTAGGGTGTTGTCTGTAGTTATTGCCAGTACCCTGTGTATTTCTGCAGCCTTTTGCCTCAGTTTCACCTTTCTTCCGCCTCTTGGTTTATGCTGTTTTCTCTCTTCTTTCGGTGACGCAACTACCGGCCTACTCTGACGTTGTCTATACTCCGCTATTGTGATAGGTCTGGGACCTGCTGTTTTTGGCGTAGGTGTGTATTTGGGATAGTCTTCTGTTGTTTGGGCTTCCGGAATATATTCGTCCACTGCTAAATTCTCGTACTTCTCAAAAATGTTATCAATTTCTTCCTTCGAGACTTCGTCTCCACTGAGAGAATTCATTTGTACCGAATGGGTAGGATTAATTAAAAGTATTTTCAACGACTAGGATCGAGAGGGCAGGATAATGAGTTGCAGGATCGAAATTTGCAGGATCGCCATGTACAAAGAAAAGGGGTGGTTTATATCGTGTATAGTAAAAAAAATTGGGTTGCTTATTATCAGGCGAGCACGCCGCTTAGCTATGGCTAACAAGCCGCAGTTAAAGTGAGAATAATAAAATTTGCCTTTATTCACAGCTAACAAGCCGTTTATGTCAATCAATTTATTCTGTCCTCTTAATTAAATCTTACAGCTATTTATATCCAATTCTTAATCTAAAAATCTTAACTTAAATATGCTTATGACTTAATTTTACTTCCTACTTATCGTCGTAAGCGTAGTGTGTGGTAATTTACCCTTACTTCAGCATTTTTGGTTATTATGTCAATTCTTACTTATGTTGAAATTTGATTCCTCGCGCCGTTAGGTCATTGAAATTTATTGTTTATATTATTGCGAATTTTAAGCAATACAAAAGTGACCGACATTAATTGTTGAGTCATTGAAACTTATTGTTTATATTAATTATTGGGAATTTTAAGCAATACAAATGTGACCGACCATTAATTGTGATAAATGTAACCAACACACTACACTCCTGGCAGGATCGCCATGTACAAAGAAAAGGGGTGGTTTATATCGTGTATAGTAAAAAAAATTGGGTTGCTTATTATCAGGCGAGCACGCCGCTTAGCTATGGCTAACAAGCCGCAGTTAAAGTGAGAATAATAAAATTTGCCTTTATTCACAGCTAACAAGCCGTTTATGTCAATCAATTTATTCTGTCCTCTTAATTAAATCTTACAGCTATTTATATCCAATTCTTAATCTAAAAATCTTAACTTAAATATGCTTATGACTTAATTTTACTTCCTACTTATCGTCGTAAGCGTAGTGTGTGGTAATTTACCCTTACTTCAGCATTTTTGGTTATTATGTCAATTCTTACTTATGTTGAAATTTGATTCCTCGCGCCGTTAGGTCATTGAAATTTATTGTTTATATTATTGCGAATTTTAAGCAATACAAAAGTGACCGACATTAATTGTTGAGTCATTGAAACTTATTGTTTATATTAATTATTGGGAATTTTAAGCAATACAAATGTGACCGACCATTAATTGTGATAAATGTAACCAACACACTACAATCGGCTGCTGCCTGTCGACCGATAAACGCGTTTAACACACGTCCAAGCCATCGTTAATCTCGAGACGGAACTGGACGATTTTTTGACCAAAATCATAATGAGCGATGAGGCTCATGACCACCTAAGGCACCGAAAATACATTAGTGATGCACGAGGAGCCATTATACTCGCTCAAAGTGACTGCATGGTGCGCGGTTCTCGCTGGAGGGCCATTTTTTTCTAAGACGCCGCTGGTCAAACGACAACAGTGGATGGTGTGCGCTTTAGGGCCATGTTAGCCGAGTTCTTTCTGCCGTAATTGAAAGAATTAGGACTGAAGAACAAATGGTTCCAACAGGACGGAGCAACTGCACAAGCTGCACGAGTCATAAGCGGTATTCTGAAGGCGGCGTTTCCGGGTCGCCTCATCTGTCGTTCTGGCGATTTACATTGGTCCGTAAGATCGCCCGAATTAACCGTTCAGACATTTTTGTGGGTTTTTTTGAAGGCCCGTGATTACGTTAACAAGCCTGAGACCTTGGAAGCCCTCGAGGACAATATTTGACACGAGTTTGAGAATCTGTCGCCCGAAATTTTCGTCTAAGTGATAAAAAGTGCCATTAAACGAGCCCGTATAGAAATTAGTTGTGACGGCGCCCATTTGGCCGATATCATTTTCTCGACTTGACCAATAAAATTCTAAAGGTTCAAGTAAACATAATCTAAAAGCTGAATCTAATTTTTTTCATTCAGAGAAAAAATGAGAGCCAAACAACATCGGATGATTTATTTTGGCCCACCTTGTATATACAACTCCATTCCTTTTATACAAGCCGACTGAATTTTTGGACCAAAGTAAAAAGTATTTACTTTGCTTTAATCGCTGCCTGTTTTATCCAACCTAAAGGATGCTGGAAAAACATACAAAGCTATGCGTGCTAACTCTTATTAACGCATTTCCTGAAGGTTCTTCGTGGGGTGTCATGAAAGCAAACTAATTGATTTACATTAAACTTTTTTTAAATTCTTTTTCTTAAATCTTTAAGATCTTGTAAAAACTTCCTTGTAGAAGATTGACCCTTCTTTGCAAGAAATTCTTATTTTTTTGAAGGACATTCTTCTTAAGCATCTCGAATGAGAAGCAAAGAAAATTACTTTTTTAGAATTTAATGTTGTTGGAAAATAAATGGGCCGTTTAAAGAGATTTAATTGACGGAGGTATACTCATGGCACATTAAGGAGCCCCCATTAAGTTTTTAATACTTGAAAATCTAAGTGTTCTGCAGGCTATTTAGTGGGAATATCAGAATTTTTTTAAAAGCCAAACCGTAATAAGGCCCTGTATTGATGTTGATTTTTCATAAACACTTTTCCTTGATGCAATCTTATATCATTTTAATGCGAGTGCGGGAAAACTGGACCAGTGGAGGAAACATCGCTGCTGTGGTAATCACAAGAAAAGGAAAGGAGTGGTTCATATGGCGATCGACCACTTCCGTGATACCACCTTTCTGCCTAAAAATTAGCGTTCATTGGAAGATTCGGAAAATTACATAGGTGAGACAGACGGTAAGTTAGGAAAACTATGGCCGCCAATTAAGGGTCATTGCCGTTTTGCCAATCACGACAAAAATTGGGGTTTTCTTTTCAGCGACTTTTGTAGGCTTTTTAAGGCGCAGAAAAGCCAAATAACAATCAATCAATGTAAGGAGCGAATTCAGGCGTTTTTTTGCTTCATTTTCTAAATTTTTAAAAATCTTTCGAACAAAAACTTCGTGACGGACGGACCTTCTCCATGATGCCCAAATTAGGCACTTTGAAGCTGGAAGATTAAAAAGCAACGAAAATGGTTCTAGCTACGCAAGTCTAAGGTTTCTTAAATCTTCCTTTGCTTTTTGCCTTTTTATAGTTCCATCCGGACAATTTTTAAGTGCACATGTTAATCGATTTGAATTAAAAATTGTTAAAATTTATTAAAACAGGAATTTTAAAAATTTATTTGCGAACGTTTAGAAATTATCTTAAATTTGTCAATGCAAATGACATTTATAGAATATTTATGCAAACTTTTAAAGTGCCACCGTGTTTAGTACCTGTTCAAATTTGAGTCCACTTGTATTTTTCTGTTTTATAAAAATACAGATCTTTCAAATCTTGTGACATAATACGAAAAGCTTTTCAAAACTAAAATAAATTTTTAAAAAGCCTTTTCGATTCGAATCGAATTATATTGCAACCCTCCTCTGCTAAGCCAATGTCCGATACTTGTTGGAAGAAAACGTCAACACTTGGGTAACTACTATGTTGATCATATATAGGCTGATCATTCGTACTGATTTAATCAGTAAATGTCCTGATTTTTCATATGGTGTACTGATTAAAAATGTGTGTACTGAATTGTACTTATTTTTGAAAAAAGGTAGTGATTGTACTGATTTTTTATGTCAGTTAATACCTTGCGTTGCTGACATACCAAAAATTTTTAATTTTTCGGAAATCTATGTTTTTTTCCAGATGCTTAAAATTACTCGAAAATCTCATATCTAATCTTTACTTAATTGACAGCTGTTCCTGTATTGCTTAATAATGTTCGAAGGACCAAAAAAGTTGTCAACACGAACCATCACGAAAATTAACTACTTTTCACAAATATTAAATAATTATTAACTTTAAATCAGGAAAATTTTGAAAAAGCGATATATCAAAGACTAAAAAAACAATGCAATAATATTACATTAAAAAAAAAAACGAAAAGCGTACTGATTTTGAATCAGAAATTAATGGTCGCCCTAATCATATAGCATATAGAGGATTAAACCTAAACTATCACAAAGAACAGCTGTTTATTCAATTTTTTTTATGTAAAAGACAACATTGTCCGCTCAAAACGGTGTTTTCTAACTTTTGACAGTATGTGTGTGACAAAATAGCACGAAAGTTAACCTTTAACCCTTATAGAAACAATTTTTTTTGCATTTATTTTACTTTATGTTTACATTTAAATTAATTCAATGTTTAAATTAAAACTGACCATAAAAAAGCTTTAAACAAAATTGTTTTCATGCTGTCGCATACTTAACGATTAATTTAAAATTAAATAAAAATATGGAGACAAAGGTTCTTAACATACAAAAAAAAAACGATCAATAGCCATGAAACTCAACTTAAATAGCTTGAAAACAATTTTAAAAAAGTTTTTTTTTAATTTCTTTTTACTAAACACACGAAACATTCTTTCTATAGACAAGAAATAATTCTACATTTCTTTGATTAAATTAATAATTGATTTTAATTAAAATATATAAAAGCTAAAAACAACTTGTGTTAAATATAAAACAACCTTTCAACAAACAAATTATATTTAACAAATAAATTAATAGTTGATCTGATAACAAAATGGTTTTTTAAACATTAAATTGCAAGTGTTCATTGAGAATATATTTCTTACCTTCTAGGACTGCAACCGACAATTTGTATAACGCGCAAAGCTAAACGCTTATGTAAATTGCAATATTCAATTGCTAAAGCGACCATAATACCTCCCATAAACATTACAAGTGTATCTTTAAAATATAATCTGCACGTTTGATCAGAGCTCTGCAATAAAAATATTGAATATTAAAAATCAATTAATAACAATTAAGATATTTTAATAGCAAATGTTTTTTATCTACATACCATTATGCCCATTACAGGAAACGCAACAATTGGAATCATAGAGGTAACATATAGGGGTAAGGCTTCTGTTACCCAAAAAATAGCCATAACAATAAGCAGGTACATACAGCGGTATTCCTAAAGTGGGGAAAAAACAAACAAAAAGTTAAAAGTTGTTTTCAAGGCGAATTAATTGAGAAGGTGGAGTTAACAGTACATATTTTTTTCTTGCATAAGTGGAGGTTGGAGGGTTGTCGATTCGCCTTGGTTATTTACAGGGCACACTTAGGTATTGTTAAGAAGCCAGCTGATTATGAATTCGCCTTGAAATTTCGTGGAAGTGTCAGATTTTCTAATTTTGTTTGAAAATTAAATTTTTTTGACATTCTCTTTATCAAACACAAAAAGGAAATGCAGAGGGAAAATTATTTGAATTCGCCTTGATACTTCCTGTATCAGTGTACCCAAGGCACATTCAACCAGGTAATATTAAGAGCTGATTAAAATCATTTTGACATTTTTAAGTTATAAAAATTTTATTTTGTATGAAATTTTTTATTTTTCTGACATTCTACCGTTCAAACACAAAAAGAAAATGCAGAGGGCGAATTTTTTGAATTCGCCTTGGGTTTGCCTTTGTGCCTTGCAGTGTACACTGCCCTGATTGTTTATTAATTAGTTTTATTTCAAGGCGAATTCACTTGAGGCGATTTTAATCCAGGTGGATTATAAAAAGTGACTGCAAGGCAAATAAATTGTTTTTGTATAAGACAAAGTAAAAGTCAAAACAAACCAAAAAATGGAATATAATTAAATAAATGTAGCATCTACTGCACCAAGGCACATTCCACAAGGTAAACCCAAAGCGATTTCAAAAAATTCGCCCTTTGCATTTCCTTTTTGTGTTTGAACGGTATAATGTCAGAAAAATTAAAAATTTCATATAAAATTTAATTTTTACAACGTATAAATGTCAAATTGATTTTAATCAGCTGTGCTCCTTATATTACCTGGTTGAGTGTGCCCTGTTCTGCACCTAAATATTAAGGCGAATTAAAAATCAGCTGTTTTCCTAAGTTCATGTAGATAAACCATTTTGTCCTCAATTCTAAACTTAAAAATTTCAATCATTCAGCCTTTTTTCCCTTCCGTTTATGTTTAAAAAGAAAAACGTGAAAAATAAAACACTAGGAAAAAGTATGATCAAGGTATAAAAAATTCGATCGATTAAAAAAAAAATTTGCAATAACTTGAAGCCTCTAGCAGTAAATTTTTCGAGATAGCGAGATCATTTATCATGCTAATACCCCAACAAATCAATCCTAATATATGGATTATCTAAGATAAGTTATTAACCAATCTTCCAACTTTTTAACAGCAAGCATTCTCATGGGTATTTCTGACAGTTTAGCACCAAGACTGGCTTTCTAGAATTCTAGAACTTGACTTGACTTCGGCTACTTGATTTTGGCAGACAGACAGATGGGCTTGGCTAAATCGACTTCCCTATGTTTTAATTATTTTATTTATTAAATTTTGTTCAAAACATCCCAATTAAAAAAAAAAAATAAGTAACTAATTTTTGCAAAACTTTACTAAAAACTGCCAAGTTCGTCTTCATTAAATTATTTAATGCAGCTAACTTTATTCCTAAACGCTTTATTAAAATTAGGTTATCCAATCACTGTGCTATTTCGGTTAGTTTACAGCTCATGTTTCGGTTTGAATGTAAGTTTATTATATTCTTATACCATATTAGTACTTACAGGGGTATTGTTCATTAACATCACAGGTAAACATAATAGAGGCACAAGAAATACAACTAAACCCTTCCAATGGTTGGCAAAAAATGTTGATAGTTTGCCACACCCCGTTGGAGGTGCTCTTTCGCTTGCCTCACTAAAAATAAAAAAACAAATAAACAAATTTATAAATGAAATGTATATAAATATATTTAAAAATGGATTTTTTAAATATTCCCTTAAAAAAAATACTTACATTTCCATTTTGGACTAAATACTTTTGAACTGCAAAGAAATAAAAAGAAAAATAATATATAGGAATTAATATAAGCATTGATTTAATAACTCAAAAAAAAAAACAAAAAAAATTTTTTACGTTATTTAAATGTGATTAAAATTTTTATAGTTTTAAATAATTTTTTATTTTCTTTTTTACATACAAAAATATATCTAAAAGGATTTTTTCTGAAATTTTCTGGCAACTTTAAATGTAAAAAGTTTCAGTGTTGCTAAATTAAGTACAAAAGCATTAAGTTTTGGCGGTTTTTTGTTTAAAAAATAGCAATCCAATCAAAATGCCCTTCTGATTAAAAATCCATCTGTCTTTATGTGAGTGCGTTTTATATACCCCTACCATTAGTAGTGAGAGTATATGCATATAAGTGTGTCATTTTGTTGGTAGTTTCTTTATTATCCATCTGCGACCCCATAAAGTATATATTTTTTTGGTCCTTATAGGTAGGGGAGTCTATTTAGCGATGTCCGTCTGTCCGTGTTATGGTTAAAATTACGTCTTGAAGCCCCCCGATGTCGCGTAGACCCGTTAGCGATATCAAAGTATCAAAAATATCTGCGAGTAAACCGCTATTGAAATCTAGCAAAATCGCCCGATATCTGACCGAGATATAAGCCAAAGACCAATACTAACTTTGTTTATTTCTTTAAAATTTGTACATAAAAATGCCCCACAAAAATTTTTGTGGAACATATTTACACCCTATCTCCAGCCTCTTACAGGGTGACATACAAATTAAAAACAAATTACGGTAAAACCCCTACAACTTCCCCTGAGTCGCCCCTAGAGGAATAAAATGTATCACAGAGCCCCATTAGTTTTTGCTCCCTAACATATTCCTAAAACATACTTACCCCCTATCTCCATCGCCTTAGGGTCCCCCATACAAAGTTTGCAAAACTGTAATAAATTCCCCCTACAGCTTACAGGGTGCCCCTGGATAGGTCAAATGTAGGCCTGAACCCAACTCATTTTCTTTGCAAACATTTTCCTAGAACATACTTACCCCCTATCACCACTCCCTTAGAGGGTTGCCATACAAAATTTAAAAAAATTAGGGTTACAACCCCACAACTTTCCTAGTCAACCTAAGAGGGTTTAAATATGACACAGGCCCCTATTTAAAAATTAAAAATATTTTATAAAGAAAAAAGATGAAAAATATAAAAAAAGTTCGGAGTTTTAAAAGGTCAATGTAAAGGGTATCTAAGATTCGGCACATCCCAATATAGCGCTCTTACTTGTTTTTAAATAATTTAATAAAAATTTGGAATTCGACATTTTACCTACCCTCACACAAACGCTTTAACATCTTTAAATGACTTAAATATTATTTTAACTCCATATTCAAAACCTTATGAAAGAAACTATTGTACTTAGTATTATTGCAGTCCAAATTAATATTACCAAAGTCTCCATATAAGCACTATGTACTCCTAAAGTGTACCCTGCTTTTTACATGTTTTTTTCTACACAGCGCGTTTAGACGACATGTATAAATTTGGCAGTAAAAATACATATCGTGTGAAAGCACTTTTAGATAGGAGCGCAAAAATTTTAAAACGCGAAATAAATGATTTTTCGTGAATACTTGCTTTTTTTATGAAAGTGTAAAGTACGCTTGAGTTTATTACATTGAATAAGCCGGATTAAAAACATCGTTTCTTTCTGCCCTGTAGCACTTAAGACAGGATCTTCGAGGCCGGCTAGTTTAACCTTACCCAAGCCTTTCTATAATCCCTTTAGGCTTGACTTTTTAACTTGTTAAAATGTAATAAAAATTTCTACTTTATTTCACCATTGAACTTGATTTAATTATTGTATTTTTAAGTTTGTTTTCAAATTACTAATTTTAAAAAAAGTTATAAACAAGCGCAATTTAAAATGTTTTTTTTACGACTTTCTTAAAACAAAATACTAAATACAAATTGTAAAACATTTATAAATCGCTGCCCTTAAATTTTTTTAACCAACTTTTTGAATAGCTATTATGTGTCATTAGGAAAAAGCGGGCTCTTAAGTACTACAAGTGTGAAAACAATTACAATCATTGTGTGTAGGGTTTTTGTCTCCTCTTTAATTTCACATACACCACGTTGTAATACATACAATCATATGTACTTATGTACATACTTACATTTATAACGTCACAAGTATTTATCTTTTCATATAAACAAAAGTATTGACCCCCTTTTGCTGTCACTAAAAAATTTCTGTCGCGAACAAAAATCATTTAAAATAATTTTTATACTGATTTGTTATTTAAAATTTTTTTTCATTATTGATCACAAATAAAATAAAAACGTAAAAGAAGTAAAAAAAATATTTTTTTTAATTAAAGTCATTTAAAAATTTATTTGATCAGACCACATGAGAAACTGCTGTTAAATTTTTGTTCAATTCTCGCCTTATTGAGAAACACAAGATCGCTTATTTATTGTATTTAGTTGACGCATATTGGTACCCTCCAGCTGTCAAAAGCCCAGAAGTGTTTAAGTTTTGAAAGTCTAGTTTTGTGTTTTGCAGTTTTTACTATTGTTTTTGTTATTTAATATTTTGTTATTGAAATTTAATATGTTTTTGTTTTATTACTTTTTCATTGATTAATGATCGCAGGACAAAATGACGCTTAAATGTTTATTTTTATTTTATTATTTTTTTACATAATTGAGTGTTAAAACAAACAACTAAAAAACAGCAGATCGATCGTATGATTTGAATTTTATTATTTTTTCTTCTTTAAATATTTTACTTAGTTTCTAAATACATAAATAATTTTGTTTCCTGTTTTGCTTAATTTCAGACTATATTTACGGTGACCATTTATATCTGGTTCGAAATCCGTACTCTTTTCAGTTTTTATAGACTAAGAACCACCTTTAATTAGATCGATCGAATTAAAATCAATTTTTAAGTCAACTAAAGCCTTTCCGTTCGCCTGGGTGCTTATGTATTCTTGTAAAGAAAATAATTGAAAAGAAAATCAAAACAAGCGAATAGCGAATATTGGTTTGTTGGATTCTTAAAAAAATTTGCACGTTTTTGTTTGCTTATAGTAATTCTCAATTTGTTTATTAAGGTTATTATATAAAGACAGAAAATATTCATGAGTTTTTTAAGAATCTGGGTTGAAGTCTACTGATGATTTGGTGTAAGAACCAAGGAAATGCATATAGACAAACTTAACCACTAACAAACCCTATAAAGAAACAAGAAAATAATTGATTCAGAATATGTTTAATAATTTGAGCCGATCGTCTCAAAACAAGATTTGAAAGATTAAAATAATTTTAATAAACTTCCTGCTGCACCTAACTATCTTGGTTTGCTTTAAACATGATGATGAGGATGATATTTTGCCAACATGGCAAATTATCACCTACGGGTACCAATTCGAAGACATACATTTGGGTATGCCTTCCCCCTTGGCGAGGAGCGGAGCCTATCTAAAACTCCTACCGATCGATGGGTCAGGCACCCGGTTGCAATGCAACTCCACATCGAGCAGAAGCTCTCCCCGCGATTTGGGTTTAAACCACAACCACCACGTTGCTCCCGAAGGGGCCTCAACCATTGTCAGGCCAGAACGGAGGTTCTAGGGGCTCCTGACACCCGTGGTACCAGATTTAGAATGACAAGCTTCTGGTCAGGCCTCGTAGCCAAGGTCAAGCCAAGGCTACTTCCAGTTGAACTCCAAATAGTTCAGGGACTGGTAACCCCTCGCAGCCGAAACTACTTCCAGTTTTGACTCAAAAGTCCGGGACTGGTCACCCCAGGAACAACAAACAACAACACACAAAAAGACAAAAACACAAACATTGAACAGCCGCCCTCACGAGCGACACTTTGGCCACACAATGTGACACCAGCAAAGACAACACACACAATACATTAAACAAACACTAATGAGCAATGAGCCCCTCACGGGTGACCCAGCGTAATTTCAAGCGACCAAATCCAATAGAGCGGCAAATCGTTGTCCAGACAGTGCGAAGTCATCCACGGTGCAAGACTCGGGAAAGAAGCCAGCAGGAACCAAGGCACCTGCAGGAAAAGTGATCCCAAGGACACAGTCGACGCGATACCCCTAAGGGCGAAACGCCTCCCCAGCGTCCGTACATGCAACGTGGGGTTTATAATTGACAATACAAATGGGACTAGAGTCTACACTATGGGCTGCAGCATAATCTACAATAAAAGCTTGACCCAACATTTTCTAATCAAGCCAAGCCGGCGCCAAAAAGCTTATTTGAACAACGGCTCAAACGTAAGCCCTTTTTCTATTAAATTATATGTGAGGATTTGACCACCCACTATTTTGATTTCATTCAATCATATACAAACATTCAATAAGTTCATTGAAATTAAAACGGCACGAAGCCGACGCCGCTAAAAATGTATGCTCTTCAGCCGCCGCTGTTTTTTACTGATCGGATTGCTTCTCTAGTCTGCTACTCTTTTATCTTAACTATGCTTGTTACTTAAGCCCGATATAAAGTCTAAAGGTTCAATTATACGTGACTTACTATAACGCCATAACCATAACCGTTGCCCTAAGCACCAAAACTCAATTGGTTTCTATGGTTATTGTTATGGCGCAGTGTTGCCCATAAGTTTGGTTAGAACAGTTGTTTTCTGTGGCTATAAGTATATCACGTATAATTGAACCTTAAGCTGTGGTCTTGGGTATAATCGAAACTACAGCTCTCAGTTCAAATATGCCAAATATCTTCTTTCTTTTAAGTTTGCTTGCAAATATTCTAACATACTTACATAATTTTTGAAAATTTTTTTAAGGAAAAAAAAATAATTGTTTTATGAACGTCTACAGCCAACATATTCTCAAAAGTTTACACACGCACGCACAATCAACAATTAAGTAATACAAGTTCATTAATAAAACTATGGACTTTGACATAGCAAAACAAATAAATATCGGACCATGAACTTAAAAGCAAATAAAATGTTTGTTAAATTTATTTATTACAGATAACAAAACGAAAATAAATATTTTTTTAATAAATTTCTTTCCGTTTAAACGAAATATTTAAACACGTTTGTAGTTTTTTTAATAATTAAAAATTACAAAAAGAGAATGTAATTTTTACATTTAGTTACAAAAATAATTTATAATCTACAATCTATGTATGTATTAATAAATATTGCAAATGCGTAATTGCTTTTAATTTTTCGAAAAAAAAATTAATATTTAAAAAGTCTGTTAAATACACCCATAAACCTTAATTTTAAAAATGATTGATGTCAAGCACAATTAGCAAAAAAGAAAAACAAATTAATGATAACACAGTGTTTTTCAGTCCTGTCTACTTGTTAACCGTAGTTGTAGCTCTTGTTGTTGTTGTTAAAACTTTATTGACAACTTTACGTTACGGCACTTTGCCTTGTAGACACAATTCAATATTTAAGAATGTGCCGTTTTTAATTAACCTACATATTTACTGTACATACATACATACATACATACATACATACATACATACATACATACATACATCATACATACATACACACATACATATGTACGTAATTTTTTAATATTACCTTCAGTTTAAGAAAATAAATAACTATGTATTTTGTTTATTTACTTATATTTTAAATGTTGACTTTTAAAAAATTGTTTTTGTAAAGATAAAATAAAAAAACAAACATACAAATAGCGGTTTTGTGCAAACGATGCAAAAATGTTAAAGATTCATTTATACGTGACTTAATCATAGCCACAGAAAACAGCTGTTCGAACCAAACTTATGAGCAACACTGTCTTTGATTGTAGACGACTTACCATTACGCCATAACCTTTGCCATAGAAACTTATTGAGTTTTAGTTTTTATGGCAACGGTTATGGTTATGGCGTTATGGTAAGTCACATATAATTGAACATTAGGGGTCATTATTCCTATTTTCCTACAAAGTATTTTTAAGCCAACGTTAACTTAGTTAAAAACAAGTAAGAGCGCTATATTCGGCTGTGCCGAATCTTATATACCCTTCACATTGGTCTTTAAATATACCCAGCCGAGTAATTTTGTACTGCAAATAATATAATAAAAACCTTGTGCGAGTTTTAAAGCTCATAGAAAAAATAACAAAATTTTAACGTTCGTATGAATAATAGAAATAGATGAAGAAGATTTGAGGTCGAGAGTTTTTAAAGTTTTCGACATTATTCATATTTAAAGGTTAATAAAACTTATTAAATGTTCTAGTCCCCCTGCTTTTCACCAACTTTTTCACCAAAATGTATGAATTATTTGATTATTACATTTTGTAGAATATTCGAAGTCGATAGCTGTAATAGTTTTCCAGAAGTAGCGTATCGAAAATTTTATAAAAAGTGTGAATTTGTATGGGAGCTACCCCTTCTTCACCCCCCCATCCGAAAATCTTTTTCTTCAGAGCGTAGCCCTTAATGCCAATTACTTTTTGTAGAACATTTGATTTCGATATATGTTATAGTTTCTGAGATATAGCATATCGAAAATTTAACAAAAATTGTTAATATGTATGCTACCCCTTTTTCTGCCCACACTCAAAAATATTTGTCTTTGAAGCGTAGGCCTTATTGTTCAATTACTTTTTGTGGAGCATCTGATGTCGATAGCTGTAATAGTTTTCCAGATAAAGCGTATCGAATATTTTATAATAATTATTAATATGTATGGGAGCTACCCCTTTTTTTGCCCCCACTCAAAAAATTTTTTCTCTAAAGCGTAGGCTTTCTTGCCCAATTACTTTTTGTAGAACATTTCATTTCGATATCTGTTATAGTTTCCGAGATATAGCGTATCGAATATTTTATAATAATTATTAATATGTATGGGAGCTACCCCTTTTTTTGCCCCCACTCAAAAAATTTTTTCTCTAAAGCGTAGGCTTTCTTGCCCAATTACTTTTTGTAAAACATTTCATTTCGATATCTGTTATAGTTTCCAAGATATAGCGTATCGAATATTTGATAATAATTGTCGATTTGTATGGAAGCTACCCCTTTTTTTGCCCCCACCCAAAAAATTTTTTCCTTAAGGCGTAGCCCTTAGCGTGCAATTACTTTTTGTAGAACATTTCATTTCGATATCTGTTATAGTTTCCGAGATATAGCGTATCGAATATTTGATAATAATTGTCGATTTGTATGGGAGCTACCCCTTTTTTAGCCCCCACCCAAAAAATTTTTTCTTTAACGCGTAGCCCTTAGCGTGCAATTACTTTTTGTAGAACATTTTAAGTCGATAGCTGTTATAGTTTACGAGATACAGCGCATAAAATATTTCACCAAATTTGTGCAATTGTAGGAAAACTACCACTTCCCCTGATCCTATCTGAAAAAAATTTTTCCATTATTTAGGTGCCTACTTAAAGAGTATCCGTTTCAAGTTTTGTGGCAATAGTGACTATACTTACTGAGATATATAGGGATATATGCACGGATTTTGTCCTGAAAAAAATGGGTTACTCTGGGTTTTCGCTTATATCTCGGTCAATAGTGAACCGATTTTATTGATTTTAAATAGCGATTGTCTCCAGGATATTTCTAATAGTTTGACACCATTAGCTGGTCTGTATCTTTTTATTTGACTCCGGAAACTTGATTTCAACAGACGGACAGACGGACATCGCTAAATCGACTTCCCTATCTATAAGGATCCAGAATATATATACTTTATGGGGTCGCAAATGAATAATAAAGAAATTACAAGCGGAATGACAAAGTGATATATACCCTATCACTATGTGAAGGGTATAATTATTGGCTTATAAATCAGTTACGGTCAAAATAAGGATTTTGTTATTCTGTTTTGATTTTAAGCTCAAATTTATTTATCTTATATTGTTCCTGCATTAATGGAGGCTGGGTTGTCAATTTTTTTTTGACACATCAGCCAATATCAGCTGCAACAAAAACTAAATTTATTTGCGCCTCAATTAAGTTGTTGTAAAATCACCACAACCTTATTAATCAATTCGTATTGGCTTGGCACCTTTTAATCACCTATCTGATTAATTAATTAGTTGCAGTTTATTAGAAAAAAATCGGTAGCTAAAAACAGCTGTTTTTTTTTTTTGACATATTTTGTATGGTCTTTATGTGAAGTTTAAAGCTTAGAATAAGCAAAAACGTCGACAAAATAACGGCACAGCGATTGTTCATCGCTTTGAATGGAGAACACGTAAAAAACCAATTACACGTTCTTTTTTTTATAATTATTATATTTTTTTAAATGAGTTTTTTTACATCAGTAAAATTAATATTATTTTAATATTTTCTATATTTTAACAATTTTCTTACTAGGGTTTGCAAAAAGAATAAACTAAAATGGCGGAAATACTGAAATGCTTGGCAATTATTGCTTCGACAATTGCTACAACAAAATTGCCACATATGACAATTTGCACGACCACACGTCGCAATTTGTATGAAAATCATAAAATTTGGCAAATGCTGCAACAAACATTGCTACGCGTAGACCTAGAGTTAATTGTTTAATTTTTTGAAGAATTACCAATTTAAGCGTTTTCAAATTTAAAACAGAGAAAGACTCCCAATAATTTATTAGGAATAAGTAATTTTAAGCATGTTTGGTTATTTCAACTAAAAGAAGGTTTGTTGCATGGCATTGCATATGGGCAATTTTGCTATCTGTTTAATCTGGCAACTATCCTTATTCTCATTTAACCGCTATTTTTTTTTTTGTTGACTTTTATTAGTAAGCACAAAATTAGTTGTGGAATTTAACTATTATTGGGTTGATTTTTTTTGTAAATTTTGTATGGCAGCTCCCTTAGGTGATTGAGAGAGGGGGTAAGTATGTTTTAGGAATATGTTTGGGAGGGAAAACTAATGGGGGTCTGTGATACATTTTATTTCCTCAGGGGCGACTACAGGGATGTTGCAGAGGTTTACCCTATTTTTTTCAAATTTTGTATGGCAATACCCTAGGGTGTGGAGATAGGGGTAAATATGTTCTAGGAACATGTTTGCGAGAGGAAACTAATGGGGGTCGATCGTACACTTTATTTCTCTAAGGCCGACTATGGAGAAATTAGGGGCGTTTTTTCATCATTTTTGTAAATTTTGTAAGGAAACCCCCTTAGATAATAGTGATAGGGGGGGGGGGGGGGGGGGGGTTTAATCTAGGAATATGTTTGGGAGGGAAACTAATGGGGGTCTGTCATCCATTTTATTCCTCTAGGGGCGACTCCAGGGAAGTTGTAGAGGTTTTACTCTATTTTTTCAAACGTTGTATAGCAACCTCCTTAGGGGGTGGTGATAGGGTATAAGCATGTTTTAGGAATATGTTTGCAAGAAAAAATAAGTTTAGGTCGGTCTTTCATTTTACCTGGAAGCTGTGGGAGCGATTTTAAAAGAAACTTTGTATGGCAGCCCTCTTAGGGGGCGGAAGTTGGGTGTAAGTGTGTTCCAAAAAAATTTTCGTGGGGAAAAATTAATGGGAATCGGTCTTACATGGCACCCGTGTAAAGCCAACTCCGGGGTTTTTATGTACAAATTTTAAAGAAATAAACAGAGGTAGTCTTGATTTTTGGCTTACATTTCAGTCAGTTATCGGGCGATTTTGCTGATAGTTTCTGACAGTTTAATACTACTTACGAGTCTATGCAGTATCGGGGGGCTTTAAAAAGTTATAAGGACCAAGAAAATATATACTTTGTGGGGTCGCAGATGGATTTAAAAGAAATTAGACAAACTTATATATACCCTTATCACTAATGTGAAGGGTATAATAAAACGAAAAAAAAAATCAAATTTTTGATTGCTTTTCTGATATACGTCCCATGGAAAACGCCTTTGTTGCAAATTGAGTTCAGAACCATATGAGAGCTGCCTTTCTGTAGATGAACAAATATGCTACACAGTATCCCCGATTAAGACGAAAAAATTGATATAAGCTAAATGTACTGGCCGAAAAACGTATATTTAACTATAATCTTGAATTATATATCGTCCAAGAGAACAGCTCCGCCAAAAGGCTTTTTAAGGAGCTGGATCCTGCGAATACGTCGCAGTGACTCAGACTTTTGACAAATGCATTTTTTCTTGTACTGATAACAAAATTGTCAACTTAGTGTCAAAGGATTTGACAAAAAGTGAGAAAGAAAAATTACAATTACCTGTCTAAATTTATGGCTGGGGTTCACTAGTTGCATTCATTTGTAAAACGTTACATAAAATTAAAATTCTCTCTAAGAAATTTTATATTCTTTGTAAAGAATATTTGAAACAAGAAATTCGTAAAGTTTTTTTTTGCTTACCTAGGTCGAGTTTTGTCTTAATATTTTTATAAAGGCCTTAAACTCTTTAAGCAGATTTTTTTAAAGCTAAGTCAACACTAAAAAACTAAGAAATGTTGGCAATACCGGTGGCGGATTTTAGTATATTTATCAATTTGGGACACCCTATGTACACAATAATTTTTTTTAACAATATTATCTCCTATAAAAATGATAATTTGTTTGATTGTCCATATTCACATAATTATTCACATAATAAATTGTACATAATTATAAAGATCTATTTATAACAATAAATTAAATTGAAAGCACGCGATATAATTAAGCGAGTGTTTAATTCAGTCACTTTTTAAACAATACGTCTAAATATAAATGATTTATTTGTGGTTCTCTTTTCAATTGATTTTTTTTTCTATTATTTACTAATACATAATTATAAAGGTTTTAGGCAAGATTAATAAATAACAAGGTTACGACATAACAAATTGAAAACTTGCATTTTCTGCGCATGTGGTCAAATGACGTCACGAAACACTCTCTCATTTAAAAATAATGTAAACATAACAGTGGGACAATTTCCTAACTTTTGGAGAAAATGTTTTCTAATTTGTTTTTTGTTAATCGTGTTATAAAAAAATTAAATGTTCAAATAATTTATAATATTAAATAACATTTAGAAAAAAAAATTAAAACATTTAAAATTAGTTTATTGTTTTACTAAATTTTCGTTTTTGGTTATTTGTGTTTTGCTTGATTTCCGCATTAAGCGATCTTATTCTAAGGTTTATCCACACAAACCAAAATACTTCTAGCTTACCCATTTCATATTTTAAATTTTATTTCAAAATCTTCCTGTTTTAAATGTAATAAGCAAATTCTCTCCCTATATATTTTATTCGGTGTGACCAGATTTTCAAGTAAAGTTAACAAACAAAAACATAAGGCCAAAAAATAAATCTAATTTTTTAATGCGTTTTTAAAAAATTTCTTCGTTATAAAGATATTTTTCATAATATGGACGAAACGTTTGTGTGCTAAAAATATTTAAAAAGAAAGTTTGTTTTAAAAATTTTGATTTTATTTACAAAAACTTGGTAACCCATACCTTAGGTAAGAAAAAAAATAATATGTGTTCATATACAAGAGATTTTTAAAAAAGTTTTTAGCAGCAGGTGTTAATTTGCTGCCTGTTTTGGTAAAAAAAATTTGTAAGATCCCTGCAGGAAATGTCAATAGAGAATCACTAGAAACTCACTACTGACATTGTCACCAGTACTACTGTTAAGCTATACCTCAGACAATGCTCTTTGCTATTAACAAAAAATCAACTGCTGACGTTGGTACTATTGACAAGGTGCTTCTTTTGGGGTCATATGTACACATTGAAACCAGCGATTAACTAGTACCTTTTAGCAATTTTAGTATACAGTACTACTGATAAGCTAAACTATTGTCAATTTGTTTTTGCAATAGACATTTAACACGCGTCTGTCATTGAAAACAAGTATGATTTGTGTATATAAATCACTTTTATAGCACAGCAGAAAAAATAAAAAAGGCCATAATGTTGCTGATACATTTTTGCATTTGACGGCAAACTGAAGCATTAATTTGCCGCGGACAGTTTTCTTTTCTTCATATCAAAGCTTAATATAAAACTGTAGACGTACTGTTGACAATGTCGCCAAAAAGGCAACATAATAGTCGATAAAAGTGTTGACATGGGGACACTTGTTCCCAAGTTTCTTTCAGGGATATATATAAAAAAAAACAAACACTCACACACTATTCGTTAATTTTTTTACAAAAACACGTAAAATTTAGTAGTTTATTTGTAAACTTTTTTCATATAGACAAACACTTGAAACCAATAAAAAATCGAAACTATAAGATTACATTTACATGATGCAATTTTTTTAATATTCCTTCAATAAAATTTTTGTTTGTTGACAAAACGAGTTGAAGTGACTACTTTTCTACACAGTTCGTTAAAAACCGAAAATTTTCATTCAAGTTCATACTTACATGCAAATATCATGAAAAATGCCTTCATGTACATTTTGTTCAAGAAAAGAAAAAAAGGTAATCTTTAATGTAAAAAGTTACATTGTAAGAAAGCATTTATAAAGGTATTTTTATTTTTACATGTGTGCCTCAATAAGTATTTAAAACCAATGACTGTTAAAATGAAAATCAAAAATAAAAAATATTATTTTTTTAAACTTATCTATAAAAATAATAATTATCGTTGTTACCCGTTTTTATCAAAATTAAAAAAATGACCGTCCTACTAAAAAAAAAATTTACAGAGAACATGATATTCAACAAATATAGTTTAATACTATCAAAATGGTGAGCTTTACTTGATCCTACGATGTTTCATTGTGCCTGCTTTTTTCTTGAAAAATTATTTCGGTCCTGTTGGATTTGATTTTTTGACAAAAATACACTTTAAAATTCTTATTAAATAAAAATATAAACATAATAATTTGTTTCAACGAAAGACATAAATGTTTTTACATTTTTGAGCAATATATTAAAATATTTTTTAATTTACCCAAAAAAATTTTTTATTACTGTCAGGCCGATTGAAAAATTTTATCCGAAGCTTTTTTTGTTTTTCATGGTTTTTTGGGAAAGAGTAAAAGGACACAGCTAAAATAAGATTTGTTAAGAACACGCTCACAATTAGTTTTAGCACAATTTCTCACTTGAATTTTTCTGATCGCTTTGCATGCATTGCCCCACTGCACACTTCGTGTTTACGATTTGCTTCGAAATTTTAAATAAGTTTTTTTTGCTCTTATAGCTTTTAAATACACTTCGCACACAATTTTTATAATAACTCTTATTTTTTTGCACTATATTTAATAAATTTAAATTAAAAATTCTTTTTAAATAACGAAATTCGACAAATTAATTTTTCGGAGAAATGTCAAAGTGATTTTAGTGCAGGGTTGTCAAATCTCACATAACATATAAATCTTTTCCGGCAAAATTAGGAATTAATCTAGAGCAATAATAATTTCAATTTTAGTGTCCATACAAAAAAAGCAAAGAGTAAGAGAATGACTGTCTTATTTTTTTAGGGATGTTGCACCTAATGAGAATAACAGACAAAAATTGGCGCCATGCTCATTGTTTAACGTAAGTTGACGTAGTTGTTTCTCTTTAACTTTGCTAGCCGTGAATAACAAAGGCTTGCTATAGTTCTTGTAATATTTCTTGTTTGGCACTAAAGGTTTCAAAAACAGTGATAAGTGCTGGTTTTCTTGTGGCTATAAATGCTTAAATAATTGTGTTAAAATTGATTCAGCATTATGCATAATTAACAGAAAGTTAATATTATTTTAAACGTTTATGGATACAAAAAAACAAAATTTTTTTGGGTAAAATTTAAATTAGATGATGTAGTGTGATTTAGTTGTTTTTCAAATATCTAGCGCTTTGTTTTTAAGCAATTAGAAACTTTGTATTATCAACTTATGACAACACTGATATAGCTTTGACAAAAGTATTCACACACTGAATAAATTCACAATGTATAAATTAATGCATTGATCAAACGAAGTTAATTTTATTCGAGGCAGATTTTTGTTCAACTCATTAAAATCGCTTAAGAGTTTAACACCAGATAAAATCTAGATAAAACGTAATTATGCTATTCTCTGGTACGTAAACATACTACTGCGCCATTTTTCATTGTAAATGAGAAAATTCCAAACGAAATTGGGAATTTTCATTTGAAATTCAGAATTTTTATTTGTAATTGAGAAAATTCCAATAAAAAATGAGAAAATTTTACATGATATTGAGAAAAATACCAAAAAAAAATTAAAAATTTGAAATTAAAAATATTTTATATTAAATCAAGATTTGTTTTTAGAAAATGCCTTCTACCACCATCGTATTCAACTAATTTTTAAAACGCTTCATCGACGCGTTAAAAATAAAGCGCATTCTTGCAGTGCTTAATTTAATAAAATTATATGGTTGGAGAAAAAAACAATGTTTAGGCAAAGATAAATGTACCACACGTCAATCTTCTCCAATGTCGGAGATCAAAGGCTCGCTTTTAAGAAGAAATTAAAAACGTGTGTTATTACCACAGATTGCATATCACAACATTAAATTAGTTTAGTTTGGATCTGGAAGATAGGCCAGAATATATCTCTGCTACTTATTTAATAAAATTGCCTGCATAGATTTGTATTTACCTTTCCATATTTTTATTTATGTTGCGTTATGAATGCATTTATGTTGTACGTATTGTATGTACGTTTATACTAATTTTAAATAAAATTTTATTTGGAATTTTCTCATTTCTAATTAAAATATATTCACAATTTAAAATACAAATTCTCAAGTTCAATAAAAATTTTCTCATTTACAGCAAAAAATGAACAAAACTATTATATCGAACATTTGTTCTTGGCTTCCAAAAGGGCTTTTTATAAATTCAATATTGAGTAAGTAGCCAGGTTGACACCGGCTTCGGGAATGTGTTATCTTAATTTCTGGGGTATCTTCAGCTTAATATATCGTCAATTGGTTCCAAATATATTATATCCATTATACCTATATAGACATGCATGCATACATCCTTAGTTCATTAAGATTAACGCATTTAAACTTATTACGCTCATATTCATATTTCAAATTTAAAATATTCTCATTTGGACCATTAATATTAGTCATGCAAGTTAAAGTTTTCAATGCAAATAAAGCCCTAAATGATTTAAAAATACAAAGAATAGGCAACCCTTGCATGGGTTAAACTACGTCATCAGAGAGGCAAACATGCGCAAGTCGCAATCTCTAATAGTCTATCATTCTTGGGTTTTAGGTATGTAATTGTTTTTTTTTTTTAATTTCAATCATCGCTTTCATGAGCTTACTATTAAATGATATAAAAAAGAATTATAAATTGTTTATGAATATAGGGGTTAGTTTTTCCAAGCAATTAAATTTAAAACAAAGATTATTTTCTTTATTTAAAATTTTTTTTGTATAACTGGCACATGAATACCAAAGGTATATTTATTTAGTATTTAAAACACAGCTGCTTACAAATTCGCCTTAATGCTTAGGTAAAGTAAAAGTCAAATTTATTCATTTTGACTTACATAGATACATATATATTTTTGAAAATTTGTTAAGTGGCAACACTGGCTCTAAACTAAAAGAGTCATTTAATGTTATAATTAAAACAAATTTTATAGACAGAAGACATAAAAAACGTATGAAATTGAATGAGAAATAATTTTTAACGCTTTATTTTTTTTATTCTAAATAAAATGGAATCACTAATATTTAGAATATAAATTAAAAAGGTAAGAGAAACTTATGGAATTTTTGGGGGGGAAAAATTTAATTTATAAAAATTAATACAAATTTTTTGCTAAATATTTATTTTGGAAAAAACGCAAAACACTTTTATCATTTTGAATTTTTTAAGATAAAGAAGTTTACGTTTAGTCGATGTATGCTTTATGTTAAATAAAACTACATTTTACCTTAATTTCTTGTCTTCGTATTATACTCTGCATTTAGATAATGGCATTGTAATTAAAATAAGGCCTAAATACAGTTTAATTTGTCCTCTATAAATATGTGGCAACCTTAGGAAATCTCTTTAAACAGCTGTAAAAGCAAACAATGAATAATGACGAATTAACATCAGGTGACCTAAATAACTCAGCTCATATGCCCAAGTGTTTAGCCCACTTGCTAAGTCGATTAAAGCACGTTCCACTGTGCTTCGTTCCTGGTTGATAGGTGCTAGTACACAAGTGCCTAAGTCTACCTCCAAGCGGTATCAACTGGATAACTTCCGGCAGAGTGGTCGGAAGGCTAACAGACATGGCTAAGAAGAAAACAATCTGTCTTGGGCTAAAAGGGACCAGTTTACTGGTCTTGTTCAAGGCAGGTTGTCCTTGTTGCGTTGTGCCATGTACATCACCATCAAGTGGTACAACAATAAGGGTACCAGTACCTTAACCGTGAACTTAGAAATTGGTAGGAATGAAATGGAAGTGGATTTCCGAGGCTGACCAGAGTCCTATCTGGTACCACGGGAATCAGTTGGCCCCATGTACTTGCCAGTGCATGAACTGATTAATGGTGAGGTCTCCTTCGGGAGTTCACGTGGTGGCTGTGGTTATCCCCAAGCAAGGCAACTGTAGAACGAAAGTTGATATACTGGGGTCCGTCCTGTACGGGCCCCAGAGTGACCGTGTAAGCGGTATTATATGAACTAAAGGTTCAACAAGAAAAGTTTCTGGTTTTGACGGATCTACCCAGGCACATGAGCAACTGTGGAAGTAGGCTATTAGCTGAAAAGGTGTAAGTGTGTTTGGAAGTAGGTGAATAGGGAAACTGGCCACGGCTGGGGACTCTAGGATCTAAAATAAGATTCCGCCAAAGTAGTAGCAAATAAACGAGAGGGCCGGCATGGCACTTCAAAGCATGTGCGTGATTCGGTCCTGACTGGCGGTGAGAAGATTATGGAGTGTTGATGAAGTTGGATACAAATGATCCTAAGTTGGAATAAATGAAATGAATGATCCTTTAAAGAGAGCTGGGGGTCGCATCCGTATTGGGTGCGGCTGAGAATCATAATCTATCTTGCTTAAGGTTGGGTACTGTTTCACAAGTGTGTGGAGAGGTGTGTTGTCGGCGCGGATCTGTTTTGATAATGAAGAAGAGAGATCAAAACTAGAAACGCAAAAACCGGGTTTAGATAGCCCAACTCCTCACCAAGGGGTCTGTTGTGGCTGCACGGAGTCATACCAGAGAATTGGTACCTAGGTGGATTGCAACAGCAATCCATTCTAGGGGCGTTGGTGGGACGCATTGTATTTCACCAGTGTTAGGAGCACCGTGGGTATGCCTCCCTGGCCGGTACCACGTAAAACCCTTAACGTCTGTGCTTCGTTCCTAGTTGATAAGCTACTGGTGTAAGGGCTCTCGGGCATACCTTCCACCGGGGCAAGTGCCTGTGTCTACCTTCACGTGGTATCAACCGGCCAACTTTCAGTTTACTGGAAGACTAACAGACTTGACTAATTTAAAGCAATCTGTCTTAGGCTTAATGTAATCATGTGGTTAGCTGATGGTCCGGCTTGGGGCAGGTTGTCCTTGTTGCTGGTGTGGCAAAATATTACACAGAAATTTAAGATTTAAAGGGTACCATTACCTTATCTGTGTAGATTAAAATTGCAACGAATTGACAAAAGTCGATTTCCAAGGCTGACCAGAGTCCTATCTGGTACCACGGAATCAATAAGCCCCCGTGTCCGTGTATTGCACGGTCTCACCATTGGTGGGGTCTCTTTCGGCAGTACACGTGGTGGCTGTTGTTGTCCCCAAGCGGGGCAACTGAGAACGAAAGTTATATGAACTTAAGGTTCGCAAAAAAGAGTCTCTAGGTTTTGGCGGGTCTACCCGAGCTTATGAGCAACTGAAGGAGTAGGCTTATAGCTAAAAAAGGTGTAAGTGTGCTTGGAAGTAAGTGAGTGGCCTCAGCTGGAACCTTATGATCTGATAAAAGACTCCGTCAGAGTAAGAACAAATAATGAAATGGCCGACATTGGCATGTTTTAGCATGCGAGTCATTTGGTCCTGACTGAGAGTGAAAAGATTATGAAGCGTGGAATGATTGAGCCCGAATGAAGATTCTACGGAGTAAGCTGAGCACCGCATTGTTGAGGTGCGGCATTATAAACTCATAATCGTTTTCGTTTGAAGTTGGGAGCAGTTTCACAAGCGTGTGGAAATGTGTCTTTGTCTCTCTCTGTTTTCATTGAGAAATGATAAAGTCAAAACTGAAAAATTTTAATTTTTTAAAAGATGGGTCCAAGGCCACTCCTACCTCCCATGTGCCCTGAACATTAAAAATGTAATTTGAGCTTCAATAATGCCCACAAAATTTTAAAAGGCGGTCGCGCTAATAAACTTACAAATAGTAACGCGTGTGAAAATGTTCATGTAAATCGTACCAAGAACTCAAGATCCTGCCATATATCCTTTTTCTTCAAAACGTTATAACATTTACAAAAATTTTCCGGAAAAATTATTTTTATATTTTAAATAACAAAAAAGGGTCAGAAGTCGCAAAAATTAGGAAAAATTTGCCAAAAAGTATCAGTCTAAAAAAAGCCGCACAAAAGGCTTCTGGTCGGAAAAAAGGTTGCAAGTTGCCACGGTAACGCTGGCTACCTTTATGAATTCACCTTGATTTAAGGTTCAATTATATGTGACTAACCATAACTCCATAACAATAAGTTGCCATAAAAACCAAAACTCAATTGGTTTCTAAGGTTATGGTTATGGCGTAATGGTAAGTCAACTTTAATCAAATACAGTGTTGCCCATTAGTTTGGTTCGAACAGCTGTTTACTGTTGTATGGTTGAGTCACGTATAAATGAACCTTTAAATTAGTCGTAACTTTCTTTAAAAAAAAGTAAACAGAATCAGAAAATGGTTTCAATAATAAAGTTGGTTTTGCTATAGTTATGCTAGTGGATGTTTGACGAATGAAAAGTAAATGTAATTAAATTTATTTTTAGGTTACATTTGCCGGTGGATTTTTAACATACATTTTTAATATTAATAACATGTTACATAATTTCTTAACAATGTTTTCATACAAAAATCTCACTTAACTCGTTTATAAAAACAACTCAGGTTAATAATTATAACAAATACAGCTCTTTGTGAAAAAAAAACCTAAAATATTTGATTCAATAAATATTTATTTAAATGCAATTAATAAACAAAATACAGAAATGTAAGTCGTATTAAATTAAACAAAGTCATACATTTTTTTATTTTTTTGCAAAAGTATTACCAAACAGTAGTCAGACGTCATAATTTGTTTTTAATATAAAGTTCATGTTACTGATATAAAGAAAAACAGCCAAGTAGCAACTAAAATATAGTTACGCGTCCATTGCGAACTACTTATGATAATAATATTTTTTATTTAATTTATTTATTTTTTGTTGTTTTTTTTTTTTCAATAAAGTTAGTGGTTATTTAACAAAGAACGATTGAAATACTTTATGTACGTGCACAACTGTTTATTTGCATTTGAAAGAAGTGTGATTAAATAACATTTTTTGTCAAATGAATTTTTTATTAAAGTCATAACTTTGTACTTATTTAAAGTGAAAATAATATAATTGAAAATAAAGGAAATTTGAAAGTTATATTTTGAATCACGTAAGAAAAAATTTAAGCACTTTTATGGCTTTAATTCAGAAAAAAATATTAACAAACTCTGGTAACATTGGTAAAATTGAATCTCAGAATTTTCTTTTTTTAATTAAAAAAAACTATTGATATTTATTTAAAATGGACAAATTATTAAACCCAGAGAAATTATTTGTTTGCTATTTTTGTATTCTTTACATTAGGAAGCTAAGGAAACTCCCTTATACTTCACTGTACTTAGAATTAAAGTGCGAAGTGTGATTTAGCAATTTGATATAAATAAACAACAAATACTTGTTAAGTTAAACCACAAAATGAATTTTTATTAATAAATAAATAAATATTTAAATTTAAACTTAAGCAAATATATCGAAAGTCTAGACTTTTTTTTGTTAAATTCAATTAATAAAATTCAAGTACAAAACGACCTAATTTTCTTCAGCAATTTTTTAAATAATGTTGGATATCCCAAATTTTTCCGTAAGAAAATCTGAAGAAGGATGAGAAATAAACCTAAATATACATTATTTTGTGGAAAGTCGATAAAATTCGTTAAGTTTCTGCAATCATTTATTGTTTAAGAGGATTGAGTAAGTAGGCCAAAGCCTCCGATCCTAGAGTTAGGGCTGCCAATACACCACTTGGCTGGTGGGCCGTCTTGACGGCATTAAAGAGCTTCCGTGACTGATTTTCTCTTAAACAGTCACCTACTTCTTGAGGCGCATCGGTGTTCACATGCCATTCAGGTTACTCAGTTTTTTGCGCTTTCTCACATTAACTGTTTTCAGACGGGTGCCAGAAAAACATTACCAGGTAACACCTGGTCAGAGATCGGAAGTTGGGAGATGCTTGAGAAATTCGAACAGAGAAATCGCTTCTTGCTACCCCCCAAGATAGAAGGCAGAGAGCTTTGAACCTCTATTAAAGACCCCGTTCACATAGGATAGCCAGGGACTTTGAGTCTGAAGCAGATATTTTTGATCACATTATTGCAGCTCGCATTGCCTTTTTTTAAGCTACACAAAGCATGGCGTTCAAGCAGCATTTCGAAAAGAACAATAACTACAGTGTCAAATCAGTGCTACTATATGGATGTACTACATGGAGCTTGACAAAATTGCGAGTTAATAATTTCCAAACATTTATCAATAGATGTCTGAGGAAGATCCCTAATATTGATTGGCCAAATTGGGTCTCAAATGGTGCCCTCTGGCAGAAGAATAATATTAGCCCAGTCGGTTTGAATATCAGCAAACGGAAGGGGACATGGATCGGCCCTGTTCTCAGATGACTACCCAGTGATACTGCCAGAGCCGCACTTGAGTGGAACTCCCAAGGACAACACTGACAGGGAAAAAAAGGTAAAAAGAAAATCAAAACAGTTGAATAACGAAAAATGGTTTGTTGTTTTTTTAAGGGACTCTTGAATGTTTTCGTTTGCTTATAATAATTTTCAATAAGTTTATTGAGGTTATTATATTAAGTCAGAAGATATCCATGAGTTTTTTTTTTCAAGATTTTGGTTGAAGTCTACTGACGATTTAATGTAAGAACCATGATCTACGGGCTCGTTTTATGGCATTTTTCATCACTTCGGCGGGAACTTCGGGCGACAGTTTCTCTCTTCCAGGGTCTCAGGCTTGTTAACGTAAGCACGGGACTTTAAAAACCCCCACAAAAAAGTGTGGAAGGGTTAAATCGGGCGATCTTGCGGGCCAATGTAAATCGCCAAAACAAGAGATGAGGCAACCTGAGAACGACACTTTCAGAATATTGGTTTTGGTTCGCGCAGTGTATGCCGTTGCCCCGTCCTGTTGAAACCACATGTTCTCCAGTCCTAATTCGTTCAACTGTGGCAGAAAAAACATGGCCCTATAGCGCGCACCGTCCACTGTTGTCGTTTGACCTGCGGCGTCGTCGAAAAAAATGGTCCGATGACTTTTCCAGAGTGAACAGCGCACCATGCAGTCACTTTTAACGGTTGTAACGACTCCTCGTGCATCACTAGTGGATTCTCGGAGTTCCAGAAGCGATATTTTTGCTTGTTCACGTACCCGCTGAGGTGGAAATGAGCCTTATCGCTCATTATGATTTTGGTCGAAAATTCGTCCACTACGGCTTCGAGATTGAGGATGGCCTGGGCGTAGGTTACGCGTTTGGAGGTCAACAGGCAGCAGCTGATGCGCGGACGGGAACATGCGCAGATCTTTGACCAAAATTCGCATTAGGGACGACCGGATGATGGCTAATTGCGAGGCACGGCGTCTGATCGATGTTTCTGGCGAGAGCTCGACATCCTCGCCACCAGCAGCGATATTCTCGGCAGAACGGGGCCTACGGGGCCAGCCAATCTTGTCAGCGTCTTGTGTAGTCCCAAACTCTTTCAGGTTGGTGGCCAAACGGCGCAGTGTTTGCGCAGTCGGTGCCGTACGACCGGGGAATCGGTGACCGGATTTGCGCTGCGCCAACACCACAGACACGTTGTTATGAAAAAAAATAGACTCGTTTTTGTGAAGTGTATCGCTCCATGGCTTGTTCCCTTGTATTCTACATCTGTCAAGTTCACAAATGTCAAAACAGATTTGACATTGGCCGCCATTTGCAAAAATGGCCCACCTTGTACATGGTGCCAAGGAATTGAGGAATAATTTTCATATTTTAAAGGAAAATTAATAACAAACTTTATTTAAAAAGTAGTGAGATTTTAATATTATTTTAACGTGAATAAAGCGCCTTTATTTGTTTAAAATTAAAATATTTTATTAAAAAACAAAAAAACACCATTAATGGGATAATAACTAGATGAATTATCAAATGTGTTGTTGGTTTTTGTTAAAAGCCCTAAACATGCTAATTGTGTGTTTTAAATAAAATAAATAATAGTTTTGATACATGAGTTTGGAATTGATTATTTTTTTAATGAACTATGAATTAAAAATGTTAAATTTGCATTTTGTTTAAAAAAAAATCCTACAAAAACCTAAAAAAAAGCAAATAAATTAAGCTTAGTTTACACTAAACCAATATTTTTAGAAATAAATGTAGCAACTTTGTTAAGCAAAACTTAAATTATTGTTTTTTACAAACATGAAAATTTGAAAAATGTTTGCGACTATTTGATAAGTTTAAACTTAGCTTTAGTACTTTGGCCGTTAAACAATTTGTTTTAGATTCTTTTAGATATTTGATTAGGTTTCAAGAACCCATTTAAAAATATCTGATTTTAATTATTTTGTTATAATTTTAAGCAAAAAAACACGTGATAGTTTAAATTTTAATTTAAAATTCAATTAGTGCGAACACATGATAACATAAAAATTACCACTTACGTTTAAATCTAAAAGTCAAATAAAGCAATTGATTTTAGTATTAAAAATATGAGAAGCAAATACAAACGATAATATGGAGCACATATACCATTAGGTTTACGTATATTTAGATACGTCAACAAAATACAGGGTGTCTGGTGGCAAATTTATATTGTAAAATACGATTATTTCAAAAAATGTATTATTACTTTGTGGAAGGGAGGAGGGTGGCGCCGTTGGAATTATCAATTGTGTGGATTCGTCAGTCACGATGTCGCAGTGGTCGTTGAGCATCTCCCCTTCGCTATGGAGACATTTTCATAGAGTAATGATTCTTACGTAATTGCTCGTCGACAATTTTGTTCAAGTTCAATATTCGGCAAATACGTGATGAACAGAGAGTAAAATTTAATTCGTTCATGAGTGCAGATTCCGCGCAACTGCTTCGGCTATGAATATCCCACGGCCAAGGCCAAGTTTATCCTCAAAAACTCCCGAAAACATTAAACTGGTTAAAAGCAGTTTACGTGAAAATCCGCGACTTTCAATATGGAAAAGAGCAGCCTCCCTCGCTGGAACTTCCAAGAGCGATTGTTCATGAAATTTTAATAAAGTATCTAAAGTTCCATTCTTTTAAAATTCAAATCGTTTAGGAACTAAAGGAAAGTGACTTTGATTTATGCAAACATTTTTGTAAAACGATGTTGGAGCGTTTTCGCCATGGAAATTCCATTTTTTTGAGCGACGCGGCTCATTTTTACTTAAACGGCCACGTCAACAAGCAAAACTGGCGTTACAGGTCTCCAAGAACTTGCAACACTTGATTGAAACATTAAAAACTATTGCATTGCCCCATGGTAGCTGTTTAGTGTGCCTTACCCACGCATAAGATAATTGGACCATTTTTTTTGAAAATTATATAGGCCAGGCGAAGAATGTCAACGGTGAAAATTATCTTTTTGCCAAATCGGCGAGCTCATCCATCGCACTCTTCACACACGTTGTTTCAACAGGATAGGGCAACTGCACCCACAACAAAAGCTTCGGTGAATTTGCTTCGGGAAAATTTCTCCCAAAACTGATCAGTCGCTTTGGAGACATTTCATGGCCACCGAGGTCGCTTGACCTAGCTCCCATGAATTTTTTATTGGGGCTTCCTCAAAGAGAAGATTTATTATGACAATCCCCAATCTCTTGTGGCTAAAGAGGAAGATATTTGTCGAGAAATCAGCTCAATTGAACCAAGTTTACTGCAGCGTGTGGCGCAGAGCACAAGGATTCGTTTTGAGCAGTGTGCTCAACTTGACAGAAGACATCCGGATGACAAACTCTTTTAAAAATTAAATACGCATTTATATTGTATCGTTCAACGGATGCTCTTAATAAAACTTTGTGTCAATTATTAGATTTTTTTATTTAAGTTTGAAAACAAAAATCTGCCACCAGACACCCTGTACTTCCACCACTAAATAACAGCCAGTTAGTTGATTTCGCAAAAATTTTAAGAAATAAAAGAAAATAGATAAATAATAGATAAATTATAAAAGTAAATAAAGAATGAATTAAAATTAGATTAATTAGTAAGGAATTTATGAAGTTTACATACATACATACATATGTCTGAAAAAAAATTTTCCACAGTCTGCTTAGCTTTCTGTCTAATTTCTTTTATTGTACGTCTTGACAAGACAAATTCATGTCTAGACAAATGTCAAACTCAAAAAAATCGAATAAAAAAGTTTCGGATTTTTTTTTATTTGGGTTTTGACATTTGTCTAGGCAGAAAATCATTAGACATTTAGGGATATGAAAGTGATTTCTGCATCTTTTGCTATAACCTACTATAGGTGCCTTCAGACTATTAAGCTGAGTATGACAATATGTGTAACACTAAAATTAAATAAATAACAATATGAAGACAAAATGTTATGAAAAGTTTAAAAAATAACATAAAGCAATTTGCCAGTGTTAAGGGGCTGACACATATAGTCAGTTCGTTTTACGGCATCCGTTGCTTTTTTTAACTGACAGCTAAGTTGAAAAACATGTTTTGTTATGAACGGTGTCACATTAAGTACGTTTCCTTTAAAAATTTAGTTATAGTCTACTGACGATTTGGTGTAAGAACAAATGAAATGCAAATAGACAAACTTAACCTACGACAAGCTTTATCAATAAACTAACAAAATTCGGATCAAATACTAAATAGTCGAGGTTGTCATGGAAACCGATAACTGTCGGAATGCCTTATAGATATTTCAAAATTATAATTTTGAGTATCGTGTTTTTATTTCTAAATTATAATTCTGGGGGTAAATTACAGCATTCGATTCGAAATTTAAAAATTCGTATTAGAATTTCTATTTTTAAAGCATTGACAACTCGATCGATCGAGTAGAATTTCGATTTAAATCAAATGCCGTAATTCGCGCCCTGGTTTTAATTCAAGCTTCAAACTTATAATTTAAAAATTCTTAATACAAAGGTTTTTATGGCTTACTTTTAAATCGAATTCCGACAACTATCGACCACCATGACAACCCCCTGAATATTTGGAAATGGTTATCAAACACTTAATTAGTTTAAATAATTTTTTGCATCTCTGGAATATTTTTAATATATAAAATCTTAAAAGTTAAAAATCCTTAAATCTTTACATGGTTACACACGCCACAGTTTTCTTGTGGCAATTCTGAGCAGAAATCACGTCGTTACAGGTTACTCGTTTAAAGTCTTTTTATCCTTGGGGATCTTACGATTAAAAAAAATAAATAAAAAATTTTGTTTCGACATGTAACAAAAAAATTTTAATAAATTGGTCACACCAGTCACGAAATTTAAAAGAGTCTGCCTTCTGTTGCGTAGTTTTTTAGTACTTTTAAAACCACAAAAGTTTTACCATTCAAAAATTATCCATACATTTTTGAAACTGTCCAATTTTTGGATAATTACACAAAAATGGGCAGCACTGGTTATACGTTATGTGATATTTCTACAATGTAGAATCTACATGCTTCATAGATTTAGTTATCCGCTTTAAAAAGCGTTGAGTTTGCTTCTTGCTTGCCTAAAGCCTTTGGACAGATTCGATCTAGCGATCTTTTCTCCAACGGCAAGACAGCACACGACGTTTCGGTTTTACAAAATGAAGAATGAGTGCTCTAAAAATGCCCATCACTTTGCGCTAGAAAACATGACAAAGTTTCCTACAAAACAACTGTAGTACACCATCGGACCTATGGAATTCTGTCATAACAACTTTATACTTTAAAAAAATATTTATATTTGTTTAAAGTCTTTATTTAATTACAATTAAATATTATTTAACTCTTCCCTATCCCCGCTTGCTGCTTGTTTGTTACTCATTTATAATAATTTATGCTGAAAGTCTCGTACGTATCTGTTTTGTTATGTATTGGATGGATGTCATTAAATTACTCTATTCAAATGAAATGCAGTCACCAGTTTAGTTGTTTATATTAGAAAAAATTAAAAAGTGTCAAACAAATAAATATAAAAAAGAAGTTATGTAGCTGATTGTTGAAATAAAAAAGTTTATTAATATTAAATGGATTTTGATCGTCTCTGACAAGGTGTTCTTAACAAGGTGGCCTTATAAGAACTAAAACTACGCGATGCAGTGTAAAAACGTTCATGGTGTCACAACATCAGACTTGAAAATTGTAAACAAGGTGCATTAAAAAGGTGACTTCGTCCCTACAACAACAACTGTTGGACATACACAGCATTAATTCACTTCTAGCAATCGCGTCAAAAACGTCATATACAGGGTTGTCCCCAGACACTTAAATTTTACATTTAAATACGTTTATTTTAAAAAGTAAAAACGGTGAGGAGGGAGGGTGGCGCCGTTGGAATTATCGATTGTGCGGATTTGTCAGTCACGATGTCGCAGTGGTCGAGTGAGCATCGCGCGTTCGCTGTGGAGACAATTTTTAAGAGTAATAATTCTTACGTAATTGCTCGTCGACAATTTCATTCAAAGTTCGGTATTCGGCAAATACCTGATTAACCTGAGTGTAAATTTAATTCGTTCATGGGTGCAGAGATTCCGTGCAACGGCTTCGGCTATTAACTTCCCACGTTCAGGACCCAGTCGATCTTCAAGTACTCCCAAAAGCATTAAACTGGTCGAAAGCAGTTTACGTGAAAATCGGCGATTTTCAATACGGAAAAGAGCAGCCTCACTGGGACTTCCTAGAGCGTTACTTCATGAAATTTTAAAAAAGTATCTGAAGTTCCATCCTTTTAAAATTTAAATCGCTCAAGAACTGAAAGAAAGTGACTTTGATTTATGCAAAAATTTTTGTGAAACGATGTTGCAGCGTTTTCGCAGTGTAAATCACATTTTTTTGAGCGACGAGGGTCATTTTCACTTAAACGGCCACATCAACAAGCAAAACTGCCGTTACTGGTCTCCAAGAATTCGCAAACCATCGATCGAAACATTAAAAACCATTGCATTGCCCCAGGGTAACTGTTTGGTGTGCCTTTTCCCCGCATGAGATAATTGGATCATTTTTTTTCGAAAATTTTCGAGGCCAGGCGAAGAATGTCGACGGTGTAAATTATCAACGCATTGTTGCAGAATTCTTTTTACCAAACCTGCGAGCTCATCCATCGTACTCTTCACACACGTGGTTTTAATTTGCTTCAGGAAAATTTCCTCTAAAACTGATTAGTCGTTTTGGGGACATCCCATGGCCACTGAGGTCGCCCGTTTTTTATTTAAGTTTCAAATATATATCTGAACCAGACCAGATACCCTGTATATGTTTTTGTAGTATTGTATATATATACATAGTTTAAAATAATTAAACAAACTGGAATTTGGAAGACATTTTCTGCCGACACTTTAGCAAAGAACACAGGGTACTGACGAGGTACTGTAGCAGGTTTCGATAATACATTACACTTGGCCCATCCATCATGCTCCGATCTAACTAACTTTTATCTTAAACCCGCGAGTTATAACAAAATTCGTTCGTAATAGCTAAGAAGTCAATAGCTTTTAATGGGTGGAGCCATCCCATGTACTCTGTTTCCAATAATTGTTTTAGGTCTGCCAACCAAATTTAGGTTCTACTTAAACTTTATTGAAGTCGTAAATTTTTAACTAAATAAAAATAAAATTTACTTAAAGAGGAATAATTGTATTATTGAAACAAAGCGTTAAAAGATATTTATGTCTGAAGTCTTATCTAAGTGGAATATAACAGCTGATTTTTAACGTGAACATGAATTTACGTGAGTTTACTTCTTTAAAATTTCACGCAACAGCTGGAAATGATTTTCAAAGCACAAGAAATGCAAACAAAGCAATAGTAGATAAACACATTCTTAAATGCATAATAAGAAAAAGAACAATATATCGTTACCTTAATATATAAAGGCCTTAACTCGTATTTTTTAAGTCGATAGTTTTTTTGGCTAATTTGGTGATACAGATCGGTTTTTTAAATAAAGCAAAATCTGTTCTTATAAAATATACAAGTTAGGGCTATATTATGGTAACGATATGTAAGTAGATATGTTTAAATAGACCCAAAAAAGTAATGTGTAATAAGGTGTATTTGGTGTGTAAACACAAATAAACGTGAGCCTAAACAGTTTTTTGAAGAATGCATTTTAAGGTATGTAGAATTGAATGTGTTCCTATAAGAACAAAAATGCAGCAAAAATAACTAAAAACGGCTGATTTACACTGCTGGTTTGTGTTTCTGTATGCGTGATTCATACTAGAAGAATAAGATACGAATACGAAAAGAGTATAAAAGAACATGATATTTTTTTGTTTGTTTAAATTTATACACACATTTATAGATACATTTAACGCGTGTGGCGATCGTTTTTTTTATACGTAAACAAAACAATGATGTCAAATTGTTTAAGCAGAAAAAAAAAAGTTTATTTAAGTGCATTGCTAAGGTTGCCTAATTTTGAAACAGCTTGGAATCTTGGGAACAATTTTGCATGATAGTTCTGTAGGTAAAAGATGCCCTTCTATTAGGTCCGTATATTCATGTTAACGTCGTTCTGAAGCTATTTTGGTGTACATTTTTAAAATCGAAAAAAGTTAGGGAAGATTATTTTCTATGGTAGGCATGTAGGTGGGTCAAAAGGAGGAGGTCTACAACAAGAAGGGCTAAAATACTGCAGGACATATATTTATGCTAGTGATCGGTTTGTTGTGCTCCCCTTTAAATAAATTGTTTCTTATTACCAGTGCCTTTTGAGCAAATTCTGCTAATTTTTTTAATTCGTCCTTCTTCGCAACAAAATAGATACATTTTTTAAATCGTTAGATCTGTAAAATCTTCAGCTCTCTATTTCTTTTTGTGGTCGAAATTTATACAGAAACAAAACTGGGGCTGAATTGTCGCATTATTCCAATCGAAATTTTATTTGATCGATTGAGTTGTAATGCTTTTAATATAGAAATTCTAATAAGAATGCGAAGATTGGCCCCTGATCAATCATAAAACTTTTTTTTTTAAAGAAAAAAATTCGTTTTGTTGTCCGACTTGTCATATACATACGAATGGCTTAATATGAAAAATGCGTAACTTAAATTTGTTGTCACTTTACAGGGGAAGAAAGGTTAGGTTAGGTAGAACATGCAGCCTTCAAAAGAAAGAATACAGCTAAATTGTGTCCGCTTAGCTCGGTCCCTTTGTATTACCTGGAGAGTCAGATAGAAAGAGCGGAGATAGAAAAAGAAGAAATTGAGAGAACGTTATTAAAGAAAAGAAGGATGATGCAGACTTACCAGCGTCTCTGGCTGGAATCAAACCCACGACCCCCAGACTGAAAGACTCGTGCACTCATCACTGATTTACCGGGGCATCCACAGGGGAAGAAAAAACTCCACATAAAAAATTTTAAATGCAATTTTTAATAAAAAAAGGCACCAAATTTTAGTTTGAACTATATATATAACTGCTCCACTTTTTTAATAAAAAATATGTATTTAATTGTTTAAAACTTAAGGTTTAAGGTATATCTTTACAAGGTGGTGGCGTAACTACAACAAATACAACACCAACAAGCATATGCCATTTTTACATTGTAAGTCCGGGGACAAACACACAGATTTTAAAAGACCCAAACAAAAACACAATCAAACAAACGTAAAAAATGATGCTTTTGACATCTAGGTGTTGGAGCAGAGCAAAGTAAACAATATTCAGCTAACTCTATACCACCACCTTGTATAGAGACACCTTGGCTAAGTTAAAAAAATTTTTTTTGTGGAGATACGCCAAGATAGTTTTAGGGCGACGATATATTTTTTTCTCACTTGATATTCTGATTTCTATTGTAAAAATTTGCTTTTTTAAGAGTTAAAAATAAAATGCAAAAAAATTGTTAAGAGTTCACTAAAGAAAAACGTAAATGTGTTCTGTCGCATTTATCATTTAAAACACTAATTTGTTTTATTTTCATTAAAGTACGACAAACAAGTGTATTCTTTTAGTTTTAATAAAAATTTCTGGGGTTTTTTTTTATTTTATGCGATATATTTTTGCTTTTTTGTAATTACGCGTTGTCTAAATGTGAATAAATTAGTTTCGAAAAAACTAAATAACAAAAAAAAAACAAACTATAAAATTAGAAAGCCTGAGTTAAAGGTAAAGCTTAAAAAAGTTTCTACGACTTGTGTTCAATAGCCTTTTAGCTTAATGTCGTTAAAATTTCTAATTAATTTTTTTATAAAACATGGAAAATTTTGATTTGTGTGCTATTTTCAGCAAATGTTCCATAGAAAAGTAATGCAAATGCCTAAAATTTTAGATACTTCAAAACAAGAATGACTTTTTGTTGAAGCAAAATAATAAAAATATGTCAATTTAATGAAATAACTTTCATGATGTAATTTTGTTTATATTTTCATTTAAAACAATATTTTTTTGGGACAGAAGATCTCTTTAAACAAGCTTAGCGTCCTTTTTTACCAATATGAAATTAGTAACCTTGGACCTAATTTAAATTTTTACTTTTGAAAGCCAAAACTCATTCGTAATATGAAAATTTTAATTTTAATTTGTATTTTTTTTTTTTTAATTTGCTGTGCGGGAAACCAATATTTATACCTACTACGGTTAATACACAGAAAACGTAACTATTTGTAAAGGGTTTAAAAAGCGCTAAATTGTCATTATATTTAAGAATGAGTGTTAAATATTTATGCAGAAGAGAAATAATTTTTTTTTTCTATTTTTTGTAATTAAAAAGTGTGTTGTCATGTGAATTTCGTACATATTTGAACAAGAAGTTTATTAAAATTATTAAACCAAACAAGTAGAAAGAATTGGCTATTAAATTGATAACAACTTTATAATAAATGGGAACATATGTAGTTTATATGTATGAATGTACAATTTATATGTGTACATATATTTTTTTAAATATCTGCTTGAAAACATAATTCAAAAATTGTATACCTTGTTTGATGCAAGTTTAACGATAAGGTAACGTTCCCTTAAGTACATAAGGATGTACATACATACCTTGGTATGTACCATCGAAGTGTCACCAAGAAAAAAATGATTGATTATGTACTACATACTTACATACATACATTCATGTGTTCAAAAAAATTTGACAAATTATGTTTTTCGATTTTTTAACTTAAACTATCTTATCACTTTAATAACAAATTTTAAATTTTCTCTTGTCAGATAATTGATATCTTTAAATGGCCCATAAACTTAAAGAAACGCGTTACAAAACACCAACACTGTTTTGAAAACTTCATCACACATGTCACGTCATTTTAAAATATATTTTTTTAAACACATTTACCAATCATAAGATACATTTTTTTTGACTAATTTATAAACAAACAAGGCATAGTGAAAAACAATTTTTTTTTAATTATAAAACAAAAATACGAAGTTTTTAGCTGATTTTGTACAAACTTATTTAATTTTTAATAGCAGAATCACATTTTTTTATTAAAATATTTTTACTTTTTCTTATATGCACGTTTTGTAGTTGCATTATTTATACTTTTTCACCACATTTCTTATTATGTACATACATACATACATATTTTTAATATCTTTTACTCACTTTGTTATTTATAAACAGAAAAAATAAAACAACAATCGCTAAGATCCTCCTTGTTTGGAGAACCCTATTTAAACCAACTTCTGTATTGCCGGAACACAAAAGAAAAAATTTACCACAAAAAAACAACTGCCGTCTTCTCTATTTGGTCTGTTGTGCGCGACTCACTTAATACTTTTGAAATGAAGTGTATTTTAGTTTGTTTGAAAGGCAAAACAAAAACAAATTTTAATCATATATTTTTTATTCATTCTCTGAAGAAAGTTCATTTCTTACACGTTCATTCGCTCTCTCATTCATTATGTTTTCAGCAGTGCTGCCACAACAAATTTTTAAACTAGGCTACTTTTGTTAGAGAACAAACGAGACAATGCCAGTCATTTTTGCATCCTTGTAAAGGTATTCGATCAATACAAAAGTTCTTTAATTTAAAGACTTGTTTTTGTTAACATACTCCTAACTCAAAGGAGCCACTATATACATAAAACAAATCTTTATTATTTTTGACTTTTTATATGTTAATTTGTATAGTTATAAGAAATATAAAAGTTTTGTCTGTCTTCTTTTCTGTTGAAAAGTTTTTTAATTCGATATCAGGGGCCGCAATATAATAACTTTTTAAATTTTAAGATAGGAAAAGCAGTCCTTATTAAAAAAACATTAGAATTTATTTTTTTGTAGCTTTTTTTACTATGTAGAACAAAATTATGTGTAAAAATTTAGCTTGGACTAAACATTAAGTCAAATTAGTAATAGGTCTATGCTAATATTCATGAAGATTATTTATAGACATCTGTTAAAAAAAGCCCTAAAAGCCTACCTAATTTATAATACGACAAAGTGGCAGCACTGCTTTGTTGATAACACAAGAGAGTGAGTCGTTGAGTCATATGGCTGGTTAATAGAGATTATTTAATGGTACTGAACTTAAACATAAAAAGTACTTTTTAGATATAATCTTTTTAGGTATGTGTATACTTTTTGGTATATTTTAAATAAATTTGAAATTAGTTTTAGTATTTTAAGTCCTAAAAATATATTTCTTTACAAAATTTGTTTTTTCAGAATAATAATGCTTTAAAAAATATACCAAAAGTGTTAATGGTATTATATTTAAGGCGTAAATATGCTTAAAATTACTTAGTACCTCTATAGAACAAACCCATTTAATTGAAGTTTTCCATAGGGTAAAGATAAATTTAAAAAAATAAATATGTATTTCGTCACATTTATTTACAACATGTAAATAATATTAACAAGAGAGCACACAGGAAGTATTATATTCAATTTTATAACTACAAAAAATTAGGAAAAGCCTTAACCCACATTTTTTTATAGTTAAACCTACAACCCAATAAAGTAGAGTTTTATGGTAATTTGTAATGATATAAAAATGATTTGCTTTATTTAAAAAACAATTAGTTTATTATAAAATAATTTGTTGTTTTATCACTTCAAATTAAAGGCGGCCGGCTAAATTGAGGAACATATTTTTCTTATTTTGTAAGGAGCAGGGAAAGCTGCCACTTCCCCATACAATTGTACAAATTAAAATAATTTTTCTGAGCCTGGTTTCTGTAATTTGCTAGAAGTTTTCGCATCGAGAAATTTTATGAGATTATAAGTGTTCCAGTTATTAACGGGCGAGTCATATAATTTTAACTTATTGCAAGTTAACATTAAAAATTTACAATAGTTTTTCTTTGATTCATTCTGTGCTTGACAGGGCGACTATAAATTTCTCGAGTAAAGAACCTTCACATACCATACAGAAACGAGGCACTGGTATGATGCGTTCTCGTACATTTTCTGTGTGGCAAAGTGGCCACAGAACATGGCACGGATACTTTAAAAACGGCCAGCTAAAGTTTTTGAATTCTTTTTGGTAGAAAAAAGGAAAATAATAAAAAAGATAAAGATGTTTTTGCAAAAAACAAACATATTTTTTTGCATTTCAAAGGGAGCAAAAATACTTTAATGTTAAAAATGATCAGATGCAGCATAAACCCTTTTTAGCATTCTTTGTTTAAGACTCAACAACTTTTAAAATACTGTTCAATTAAAAAAAAACCTAAGATGCTATTTAAAATAAATATCTGTATCGATCATTTATTTAAAAAATAAATCCAATATGTGTGTTTTTCAAAAAATCAAACCAAATATTCCTTATCGTTTTTCTCAAAATCGTTTGGATGTGCCATACAGCAAATGAGAAATCACACGACGATATGTAATCCATCTCCATAGAAAGTAATTTAGTTTTCTTTCTTTGCCATTAATTTCACACTTAATAATATGTTGCAAATGAATTAAATTAGTATTTCAGCGAATAGATACAATTGTACAAGAGATGGCAGCCCAATATATCTTGATCAACTTGCATGCCACAAGTCATACATGTTTTTTGAAGGCTGGTGCTGCTGTTGCTACAAATTATTTTATGATTGAAAATGTATTAGTGTTTTGGAATTGAAAAAAAATATACAAAAAAGGTCTGGTCAGACAAGTGGCTTACGTGACAACATTGTTTCAAATAAAAAAGAAATTCATTGGACGTTGAACGAGTTTATGTTTAAAAATATTTCCTAGTCGCCGCCACTAAAAAAAAACAGCAAAAGAAACAAAAAAAAAATAGGAACTAATCAATTTTTTACTTTGTGCAGATACGCATTTTAACCAGATATGCGAAGATGTAATATAGTTAGTTGTATGCGCTGACGAAGAAGGAGAAGTGGAGTTAAGAAAAAGCGCTAAAACATAGGGTCTTAGCTCTAAGAGTTTTCGAAATTGTTTATATAAATATATTTATATTTCAACACTAATTAAAGCTGTTTATAAAATTGTTCGTTTGTAGGTGGGCTAAGAACTAAGAACTTGGCATCACTAATACCATGAGAAGTACGCCTGAAGCGGCGCTAGACCTCATGATGGAAATGGCAGCAAGAAATTTGGTTAGACTAGGAGAGTAAGGATTGGGAAAATATCTTAATGCTGGTCCCACTACAGTATCATGAGAAATTGGTTTTAAGGATCTTAGTTTAGCCCGGGGACCTAAGAAGGACTATATGGTTACGTAGGTCGATTTTGAGAGAATACCCACACCAAGGCGCGTTGCTTCAGATTTTGGATGGTAATGGGCTCACCATCTGAATTTGTTGGTATCGGGCGGCGGCATAAGTTGCAATTAAATCGCAAACGAGCTCGCTCCTAGTGGTTCGTCCTTACGTGTGGTATATAAGGAGAAGGCTGTGCGATAACCAATGGCTCATTATTATGGGAAGGTTAGGACACGGATGCTTGATATGACAAATCTTCAGTGGAGGAATAGGAGTGACTGAAGAGTGGCTAGAGCTATGTGACTGGTTATGAGCTCAGCAGGTACTTGGTTGGTCATTGACTTGAGGAGAATGGGCCTAAGAACCATAATTGGGGTCAGAACTTGACATTGTCCGGTAAGGGCTATGTTGAGCAAATGGGATCGTGGCACTTCAGATTATTGTAGGATGTGTAAGGATGATAGAATTAAGGACGATAGAGCATGCTATCTGTCACTGCGCGAGATCGCAGAACGGTAGGGACAAGTGGTTGGGTAAAAGATTCCACAAAGAGCTAAGCAATGTTTTGCAGTGCAAACTGGAAAACATCATTGGGTTTATTATGAGAATTAGATGGCTAGGATATAGGCCACACGTGCATTTAAATTTTTTCCTCATTTTCAGTATTTGTCCTTTTTGTTAATCTTACCACTTCCAACCCTAGGTTCTCTTACTCTCATTCTATTTGCATTTACCACTAGTTACTTCTATTTTTTTACGTGTATTTTTGTTTTTGGGTACCCTTCGGATGATACTATTTATCATTATCATCCTGTTATTCGGTTAACAAGATTGCTTTCGATAATTTTTCTTTTCGTATTTATACATTGAGCCATGCTTTTGTATACACAAACTGAATGAGAATAAGAAAAGAAAGGGTTGTATGTGGATTTAGTTCGGTCTAAACAATATAGAGTATGAATATAATTCCAGTATTCAAATTCTAATTAAAGTTTGTTTAAATAGAACAAATCAACATTCAACTTACAGTTGTACCGAATAGAAAGAGTGCTGACGAAAACTCGTAGCTGATTTAGAAAATGTATTACACTCGGCAAGTATCGGAATGACTTAATTTTTAATAAAAATTTCTATTCTTTGCTATCACAAATTTAATAATGAACTTAAAGCCGAATAAATAGAAAATAGTAATATTTCTATTGACTAAAAATTAAATACTTGTACTAAGAATGTATTTAAAAATCAACAAAAAATATGTATGTATAACAGTTATCACAGGTGTGTGAATTTTTAAATTTCAATAATTCATTCTATTGCACAGTCAAAGCAACGTGAAATAATTGACTTCGACTACAGAAAAACAAAAGAAAGTTTAATATACATATCTGCCCTGGGCTTTCTGTTAAATAAAAGACTTTTTATTGATTTAAAAAACCATCATAAAAGATATTATATTTTTGTTTAAATTGTTTTATTTTCTTGCGTCATTTGAAATACATACTGATTAACATATAGTCGGATGATAAGTGGTTTTCCGCACAGGACAAAAATTTTATTTTTTTGGAAAAAAAAAGTAATATATTTGGTTAAACTTTTTATACAAAAAAAATTTAAAGTTTGATTTTAGGCCAAAACGTCGATAACAGCATTTTGTTTAAAAAAACCCAGCACACAAATTTATAAACAAAAGACGACATTCCGACCGTATAAATAAATTATGGGTGTTTGAACTGTTAAGAACTTAAATCTTATACTGACACATTAATAGTATAAAATCAGTTCATTACTAATGACCATTATTATATGTTGTTAATAAAGTGTACTTTAGCTAAAGTTAAAATTGCTGGTTATTAACACATCCCTTTAGTGATAAACCGAAAATTTGTTTAAAGTACGGCAATACTATTGCAAAAAACAGGAGTGGCAACGACATGCTATCATTTGGCTGCTTACACGAACAACAAATAAATTAAAAATAAGGACGGCAACTTTAAATGAATAAACCCCACATTAAATTTTAAAAATAAGGTGAGCTTCCCTTTAGCTTAATACATACTTGTAATAACGAAAAGGTAATTATCTGTATTAAAACATCTTCACTTTAGCCTATAAGACAGCGTGGTTCTTCGTGCTTTCAAAATTTTGTTATACAGCAAATCAGTTATCACCCAACGATATGCGTTCACTGCAAAGAGTCACGTGTATTTTTTTTGCATCTTTTTTGTATGAAAAAACATATGTATTTCTTAAATGTTTCTTGTAGATAATAAATAGTACATATAAAGAATTAGAAAAAACACACGGCAACAAATTTTTTTATTCACAAAAATAGTTCCAAGAATAGAATTACTTAAGATAAAAGAAAAAACAAAATTTATTTTTCAAGGTTAAAGATTATTGCAAAGATTTTTCGCGATATTAACAAAACAAAAAAGAATTAATTAGATTAACCTGGAGTTTCCATAAAACAGAGGGGTAAGGAAAAATTATTATTGTAAAATAATATTAATAAAAAAACTTCTTTCCAGTAGTAAACACAAAACGGATTGACTACTTAGCCGTACTTCAAAGAAAGTAAAACAAACACGTATTGTTCTCTTTGGTCAAATCCTAAATATTTTTAATTATTTGTTTAAAAATATATAAGAACCCTAAAGTTTTATTCTTAAGAATGTATAGGTATTTGTTAAAAAAATTTAACCAAACCTTCGTTATCGTTTTCCTCGAAAACCATTTTTTTTGGCGTACGGCAAGCAGTAAATAACCTAACGATATGTTATTTGAGTAGACATGACACATTTGTTATGGGACTTGTAAGGCCTAAAAGTAAATTTTTTAAGCCCACCTTAAATTATATCAATCGATTTATAATAACCTCTTAAGTAGGCTTATCGATGCCCATTTGTCCAAAAGTTTGGCTGGGTGACCCATATGTCCTTCCGAAATAAGTTTTTACAAGCTGAAATGCCTTAAATTTTTACTGTATAACATAAATCGCTATTCGTACCGTTATCAAAAAATTTTAAATTAAAAAAAAAAAAAAACTTTTAATTCTCATAAAGCTTTGAAAAAAGTGTTTTTGCCGCATTTATCATTTTTAACATTACTTTTTTTGGAAGTGCGACAAAATTGCGTATTCCTTTTGTTTTTATTACTACAAAGTTTTCTTTTTCATTAATGTGTATTAATTGTTTTACTATTTATGTTTTATTTTTGCTTTTGTTTTAGATTCTTTGAATACAACTTGCCGCATATCAATAGTGAATAATAATATTTTTACTAAGACAATGAACATGTGTTTAATAAATTTTGAAGTTGTGGAAAATCACGTTTTAATACTTATTTTGCGTTGCTGATACTGACATTCTTATTATTCATTTCGGTAATAATTAAAACAAATATTAGAAAAAGCCTTAATATTCCTTAAAGTAAAGAATTTTTTTAATAAAACTCACCTCAGATTTTTTAATGATGAAAGCCGCTAATTAAATCGAATTAATCAATAAATTGTGGTTAATAAAATTTTTGGTTAAACTTATTTGTTGTAGACACTTTATAGATAATTTTGTTCACTCTGGTCACTTGCTTGCGTTCTAACATTTTATTTTGTTGAAATTTTTATTTTTTTTTTATTTTAATTTTGTTGCTTCCATTTATGTATAAAGCATTATTTACTTAAAGTTAATAAAACAAATTAAAACAAAAACACATTTACAAAAAGGACTCGTGTTTAAACATAAATTGCTTTGAAGGTTAGTCACTGAATGAACGACTGTATCACTGGCTATTTAAGTAAATGTCTACGCGTTGTGGCCTAAAAAAGGAAAGAAAAACAACCATTCATATGATATACATAGGTATTGACGGAAGGAAATAAATACTTATTTACATGGGGACCAGAGCTGGATAAAGGCAAAAACTATTTATTACAAATATTTTTTATAAATAAAAACGTTCTTTTTATAAATGTATTTCATTAGGATTGTGTTTATTAATTTAATTAAATAAAAAAAAAATAAACATATTTTTATAACCAGTAGAAATCATCTTAAATTCTTTTTATGCAACAAATTCTGTAACAACTATGAAGAAAATTTATAAAAAATTATGTAAAGCACTTAATCTTCAGTAAAAAAAACTTTTCAAATATCATATCCTTCTGAAGTTATATCAATGTATAATGTCGGGTGATTACTTATTTGCCGAACCGCACTTTAAAAAAATGAGTTAAGAATTGATTACATATGAATAATGTGTCCTTCTTAAAGTCCGTCATTCATTTTTCAGTATCTCTTAGTATTTTAGTTTGTATAATATGCCTTAGGCTTTAACTTATATCCAATATTTGACAGTTTAACAAACTTTATTTTGTGTTGTAGTTAAGTTTTGTGGAATGTTTCATTTTAATGTAAAAATTATTTTTTTCAAAGCAAAATCGCAAACACATTACGGCATACAAATAAAATAAAACAAAAAATTTGTTTGTAGTAATAAACACAAAATGAATGCACTACTATGCCGCACTTCTAAGAAAAAATTGAGTAAAAAGTCAACAAATGCGTCTTAAAATATTTTTGCCTTTCTTTGGTTTTATCTTAGATATTTTTTTTTTAATTTGTTTTAAAATTTATAAAAATGTAGGGTTTCATTTGAAGTAAATATCTGTAACGATGTTTTTATTTTCAAAAAATAAACAGCGAATACATATACATATTTGCCAAAAATTAAACCATCTGCCTCTATCGTTTTTCTCGAAAGCACTTTGTTTTGCCGAGGGGTAATCAAGTAGTCATTCAATGGTATGTGAAAAGTATAAAATCACTTTATTTCTAATAAAACTCTTTTGGAGTGATTTTAACACATTCACGTGAAAATAAATTTTTTTCTAAGCTTAACTACTGTTTTAAACATCAAACAATCCCTTTTTGCCTTAAATGTAGCTAAAATTTGGAAATTGGTACAGATAAATGTTTTTTAGTTTAAGAAAACCCGTATTCTTTTCACCACTATGGCTTTATTTACGAATTTCTTAGTTTCTTGGAGTACGAACGTCTATATTGCAATTAAAACTTCTTTGATTTAAAAACAAAGTCGTATACGTAGTAAATAAATTGTTAGTTCAAAATAATTAAACATATGAAGACATTTCCTCATTGAGAAACATGCTGTAATGAAGGTTGTGTCGTTGCTTTATCTTTACAGGTTTATTTAAATATCGTTCATAAGAATGCTCTGAATGCCATCTGCAAATGATAAGTCTATGTTGCTTTTCATTTTTTTTTTTCAAAAAAAAAAACTAAAGTTTAATAATAAAAAACGTTGATAACAACGTTACATTGTTTAAAATATTAGGTTTTATTTTAAACAAAATAGGTATATAAAAAAACAAAAAAGAAACTATTTTTAGGACACCATAAACAATTAAAAATGATTATTATTTGTTTTGCTTTATTTCAAGTCTAATTTTATGGCACACAATTGAATTTAATTCTATTAATAGCGTTTTTATATTAATTAACAACTCCCATGCCTGTGAAAAAAGTCTAATGAACATTTGTTGTTGTTTAAGTACACATACACATACACAAGGACAACTTCCACACATGTTAATCAAATCCGACTTTGTTTTTCTTTGCTTCTGTTTATGTTTTGTTGTTCTTTTTTTTGTAATGGCTTAACGGTAACTTTTAATATTCGGTTTTTCCTTCTTTTACTTTCATGTATGACCTTTGACTGTCCTTCTGTTGCCGGTTTATGGTTGTTGTTGTGGGTGTGTTTAAATAAGTAGCTTAAAAGAAAAACACATGTTTGTGTTTATGTTTACATTTAAGTGACGTAAAAAAAGCTCTCCTTTTTTCAATCACTGTAATCGGTGAGCAAATTGTATAAAAATGCATGTTTAGTTGTAGTTGTTGTGTAAAGAATTTGTATGTGTGTTTTGATTTGTAGTGCCTTTTATAAGACATTTTGACGTCATTTATTGTGAAGTAAGGGCCAGAATAGAAAACAAACGCAATAATTACGATACTTGTGAAATTGTATAAAATTTTTTTAATAAACACTTTAAAGGGTGAATGGTATGATTTCTATAAAATTCTTATAAGTTAATTTTGCTGCTGCAAATGTTTTAAGCATATAATCTTTCAAAAAATAAAGACATTTTATTAAGGTTTTGGTTAAAAATAAAATTAATGAAAATTTAAATGTCCTCTTAAAAAAAAGCGTTGTTTACTATTGTCCCTTGTAAATACAATATTGATGTTTTTTAAAGTCTTATGCCTTAAACACATAGACTGCAGCAAGCAACACAGCTACACGACTATAAATGCAGCTGGCTGCAATAATTGCCATGTAGTTAGCTACTTAATTATATTAAAGGCGGAGGCTGCATACATATACGCGTTGTTAATTTCCATCAAGGTACAATTTTAAATTCGTTTATTAATTTTTAGACAGTAAAATATTTGGTGTTTTTTGCTATTTCATTATTGGAAAACACATGTAATTCCATTTACCTGGAAAGCGTGTAATTTTCTTAACTTTTAAGGTTTATAAACACTAATTTAAACACATTTTAATACAGTGTACACATAAAAAGCTTAATTTGTTTTAGACAATATTATTAGTAAATAGTTTCTAAGATTAAAATCTGTGATAAATTTGTACCTTGTTACTTTGTAGTTCCGCAATTTAAAAAATATTTAGCAAATTAAAACTAAAAAAAAATTATAGTTACAAAATCCTTTAAAAGATTTAAGTCGCTAGGGCTGAGTAAAATATAAACTCGATTGGCAGCACTGTTTAACATTGTTTTATATTTTTTCTCAGTTTCCTTATTTACCGCCTACTACCCTGCAGAAATTAAGACTACTCCTTACATGCGTGTAAAGAGTACTCCACAAGGGACCAAGACTAGTCCTAAAGTAATCCAAATATATGGAAAAACATGCTCCATTTAACATTACAATGTCCTAGGAAAGGACTATGTAAACCAAAAAAAAACATTACGTCAGAGTAGACCCAAATCTAGTCCAAGTAATTACTCTACACATTATTAAAACACTTTTGATTATTCAGCTTGTCAGAAAACACACTAAATAAAACATGGCGTAACAGTGTTACCATAGTTGTATTATTTTTAAAATCATGTATTACGAGTATTGCCAAATATCTTTTTTTTAGTCATCATGATCCATGTTTGCATTACATCGGACCATTTTGTAACTACTTCTTTTTACTTTAAACGGATCATGTACTCCAATAATTTCTGCAGGGCTAAAATAGAAATTAGTTTAATCTGGCCACAGCTACAAATGCAGTTAAGTTGCCGTGTAGCTATGATGTCGTCAAAAAAATTGTGTACATAAAATGCCTGTATTTTAATTTTGAGAGAATGTAGTCGGTAGCCTGCTGTGGTCTATGTGTTTATAAAATCAAGTAAGTTTATAGATAATATAAAAATTATTTCTATGAGCGTATGAGTAATATTAATCACACTCGAAATAAGTATGTTATAAATTATGGTATTAGGTAAGTATTTCAATGTAGTTTTTAACAAAAAGAAATACACAAAGGAAGAAATAACTGTTACCAAGGTATGACTAAAATAATAGATAATATATTAAAGTTAAAAAGATAAAAAGTTAAAAAAAGTTTTCATGTATATTTAATAAATATAAATATTAAATAACATTTTATTGCTTTTTACTCTTAACTACTTAAATATAAATGATGTCTCAGCTGTTTTCTACAGACTCTAATCCTAACACGTTTTGATAAAAATAATTTATTTTTGTTTAAATTTTGTAAACACAAGTTACTTAAGTATATCGTTATTCTGACAAAAAAAACGCGCTACATGACAAAATACACGTCCAGTAGTTGAGTTTTAAGGCAAGTGAAGGTTATAAAAATTATTTTTATCTTTGCGATAATCCTTAAACCCTTATTATTACCAAGTAGGGTTAAAAGCCATTTAAAATAGTTTTATTTTAAGATAAAAAAAGTTTTTACTCTAAAAAAATTTTTTCTTAATTTTTTCCTCTTCTAAAATTGACTCTTGTATAAAGTTTTAGTAACCAAAATTCATTATCTCATTTACTGTGCAAAAAAATTTTTGTCCCACTGTTATTAAAGGTATTTTATGGCAAAGTGGGTAAGAAAGGGCATTTATTACAAAAATGGCATATGCCATTTTCAACTGCCATGTTACTTTTTTTTAATTTTTAACAGCCCTCACTACACAGTGGGCCATCTAATGTCAAACTAGATATTCTTTTAAGAAGTATTATAAAAGGTTTACTTACTCCTTTATTTTCTAACACGCAACGCCTAAAAACAAAAATAAAATGCGTTAAAAAATTTTTAAAAGTTTTAGTTTTTTTCAAGCAGCAACGAAATGTTTTCAAATTTACTTTAATGTTATTTTCCAATTTTTTTTTTTAAGAAAGTATTTTTAATTTTGGTTATAAATATGCAGTTTATTTCCTTGATAAGCAACCCTGCTTTAAAGATTTTAAAACACTTCATTGTAGACATTAAACATTACATTTAGTAAAGTTACAAACCTATTCAGTGTTATAGCAGTTTGGCTTTCAACCAATATAAAATTAGGCTTCGAATCTGTTATATAAGGCTGCCAGATTTTTTATTTTGACGTAACAAAACTTGTGGTTTAAAAACTTATTTAATTATAAGTTAAAAAATGTATATGTTAGTAAAGCGGAGACACTCCTAAAGAACTAAATTAAGTATTTTTAACAACTTCACAAGTTGTTATATTTTACTTGGTTGCTGGTTACAAAACAAATTTATCACTTCCGCAGCAACTACAGGAGCATTAAAAATCAAATACACAAATGTATAATTTTTTGAAACGTATTTATGTACATAGTTATTCAAATGCATCTGGTAATGGTAAATAAGAGATAACTGACTCTGATTAGAATTAATGAAAATCACAGTGAAATTTAAGGGTAGTTTTTTGTTATAATTTTATTCCTTGGTTTGATATGTTTTTTCTTTTTATTAATTGGCATTTTTTGATTTTCTTTCAATTTAAAATAATTAATTAGGTTAATATGATCCTGCATAAAGAAAACTACAAATAAAAAGAAAATAACACTTTTTTAAGTTTGTTCTTTTTTTGTGGTTTTGGAAATTGGACACTATTTATTATACCCTTTATGTAGTAATAAGGGTACAAATCAATCTATTTGAATTTCTATAACATTTTTTCGACCGTATAAAGTGTATCCATATTTATAAAGGAACAACGTTAAGGACTGACTGGTGCGTGAAATATTTAATTCTTGAGAACTATGGCGCGTTGATGTTGATGAACTCGCACGCACACTCTCAGCCAGCGTGACCGTTCGTCGACTAAAATGGCAATTTGCAACCTTTTTCTGGCCTGCGTTTTTTTGTAAAACTTTGTTAAACTGATACTATTTGGCAATTTTTTTTATCTTTTTAGACTTTTGGCCCTTTTTTGTTATAACAGATATAAAAATATGTTTTTTTTAACGTATGTGAGCACATGCATGCCAAATTTTATGGAATGTTAAAAATTTAAATTATTTTTTCTATGGTGTAAATAAATAAGAGGCCTCTCAATATGAATAAAAAAGTAATAATTTTGCGTTTAACATTTTATAAATCTGTCATGAAATAAGATATCGTAATGAAATATAGCAGTTATGTAGAATGAAAAGTTCATTAAACAGTGAGCTAAGAAGCATCCCCCTTTGAATAACAAAATTCCATCATTCTTAATTTCAATTAATATAACTTTCATTCTTTATGATAATATATGTATATCAATAGTTCAACTTTGACCTTAAATTTCTAAAAACTGAATTGATTGTTTAACATTAAACTCGTTGAGGAGCTCAAAAAATTCTCCCTCTAGAAAAATAAATATTTTAAAATATCTCTATCTCATTCAAAGTTTTAGAATCTAGATATTTTTCCGCCGAAAAGAAATCTAACCTCTCAGTTGTTCACCATTTTTTAACACAAGAATGTACATTTTGTGCATCAATTTAGAAATAAAAGTGCAGCTTCCTCACTATTGGGTTAAGTTCGGTAAATGAACAATCGAAAATTGATTTTCCAAAACAACAAGAATACATAAAAGTTGGGAAGCTCAAAAAAATAAATTACGAAATCATAAATTTTAAGAAAATAAATTTATGAGATTGAAATTGCTAGTTTTTGCATGTTTTTTTTTAAAGAAGTAAAATAACTGGCATCAACACGTAATGACTTTTTATTGTTTTTTCAAACAATGATGCACGAAAGAAGTATGGGCTGCTTTGTGCTGAGAGATGAAAAATATTTCTCTAAGATCCCGACATTGAGTATGGGAAAACAATGTAATTTAAATTTTTAGTCAAATTAATAACGAGTATTAAAAATATATTTGACTTAAATTTTTTAAAACGTCCTTTTTATGCGACTTTTTTTGCTTTAAACGACTTTTGTGCCTTTTTTTAGTTTTCAGCGGTTACCCTGCTCAGCCACAGCTTCAATATTTTCGGGTGTGCTCACTGTACGAAAGCAGTTTCACGAGCTTTAGCAATAAACTTGCGTATACCAAGCACTGTTGGTCCTTCTCTGCGCCTAAATTTTGTACTACATTTTCGTGTGGTTTCCGGCCAAATGTCTTTATTTTTTAAATAAATTTCCAAAAAAAATCTCAACGTTGCTTAAGCGTTAATTGCTTTATATCGTTCAGCAGAGATAATATACTGAATTTTGTGTTGGAAAAGAATGACATAAGAATTGCCAGATTCAAAATAGCTGCTGGTTCCGATTTAAAACAATAGATGGATGGCCCACCCAATATATTGGAACACTTTTATACTTTTGAAACTTCTAAAACAATCAAGTAAAGACAGAAACATAATTGAAATCGCGTTCGGCAGGTTTTAAAAAATATAAACACGTTTTTGCTACTTTTTTAAAATTTTGTTTCTCCTAGGGTTGAAAAGGGTAAATATAAGGGGGTAAAACAGGTACTTTTGAAAATTTCTAAGCCAATAAAGACACAATATTATTCATGTTTGACCGACAGCTCTTGAAAAAATTTTTTTCAAACAATATTTTTAAATTTTCGACCCTTAAGGGTTAAAATTATGCACTCGTTCCTTTAAGGTACATTTTGTAACTAATGAACCAATAAAGATAAAAATATAATTCAAACTGCGTTTCAATGGCTTAAAAAAATATAAACACGGTTTTGAAACTTTGTTTCACTTGGGGTCTAAAGAGGGTAAATATTTTATTGTGATACTTTATAGGTCCTTTTTTTAATTTTTTAAATATTAAACTATGATATTAAGAGCTATGGGTCACCATTAAGACCCAAAGTCCACTGAGGGGACAAATTTTTGAAATTTTGAGTATACAGATATGAAGTTTACAACTTTGGACTCAGATTGAGTTCAAAAGACAGCAAAATGGACAAAAAGTACTTTTTTAACTTTTTGGTACTTTTTACCTTTTCTAAGATTATTTGTCTTGAAATATGAAAATAAAGGCAAGTTGAGTCGAAAGTCAGGAAAGTAAACAAAAAAAATATTTTTCACATTTTTCGTACATTTTTGCATTTTTTTAAGGTTATGACTCTAGAAACATAAAATCAAAGACAATTGACTCAGATTAAGTTCGGAAGTCAAGAAAGTAAACAAAATAATAAGCTTTTCACATCTTTGTTTTGCGTTTTTAGAGGTTATGACTCTAGATATACACGTTTAAATGCTATTGACCCATATTGTGGTCGAAAGTCAGTAAAAAGTACTTACTTTACATTTTTGGTACTTTTTTTAAATTTTTGAGATAATAGGCCTTGAAATATGAAACTTAAGTTTGTAAACCTACATTAAGGTCGAAAGTGGATTACATAAGCGATAAAAAATGCTGTTTTCATATATTTGTTACTTTTCCCATTTTTAGGATAATGAGTTCACAAATATTAAATTTGCAGAGACAAATAGTATTTTTAACATTTTTGAGATTCTGCGTATATATAAATGAAAAAAAGGGCTGAGGACCCAAATTAAGGCCATGAATTAATTACAAATAAAATAGCTGTCGACTGCCAACCTGCTAAAAGGGTGTCAGAAATATATTTATTTGATAGGATCAAGAGGAGGAAGTCCCTTAAAAATGGACTGTTTTATGAAATTTCAGAAATAGTTTGTATTAAACACAGCTATTGACTTTAACCTTCCACAAAGTACATTTTGAAAATAATAAGCTAAATCGAATCACGGAAGAAATATAATTGATTTAAATTTATTGAAATAAATAGTTATTTAAATTTAACTTCTTTCCTCTGCTTTAATTATTTTAATTTCCATATCAAATAATGGCGTTCCATGAGGTTTTAGATCGTTTCTAGTTTCGCATATGTATCCTTAAAAATTATTATTTTTTTGTTAAGTGACCTCTTCGGCCCTATAATGGGAGGTATAACGTTCCACAAACAAGATTTAAATTTTTTTATTGCATGTCATGAAGGTATTTACTTAAATTAATTCAAAAATACACACTTTTTTTAATTAGGATAACATAATTTCCAGAAAGGATCTATTGTGAGAGGAAGGGTTCATTAGAAAAAAGTTCTCTGCAGCTCGATGCTAACATCTTACATTTTAAGCGGTTAAATTTGATTTGCGGAAGTAGTAAATTAAGACCAATCGCCCAATGAAATTGTGTTCAATGATTGAACATACAACAAACTGTAGTTTTAAAAAAGTTTGTCAAAACCCGTTTCAATTTTGGTATAAAAAAACCCAAATTTGCTTATTGTTTGACAAATACAAAAGTGATGCACTTGAAAGCGATCTTTGTCAAACAATCACTTACTCAGTCAGTCAATCACCTTTTATTTTATTTTTGTTTTTATTCTCAATTCATCAAATGCCGAAAAAAATGCAGACATTGACACACATACATACATATGTAGATCTACACTAACACAACTGCCCAAACAAATTCAGAAGAGTTATAATCAAGTAGCGATCATTTTACATCATCATCATCATCCTTTTTTTTATGTGTCTGCCGCAATCAGGCAAAAGGAGAGTTTCTTTTTTTTTATAAAAATTTCATTCAACTGCATTTGATGAAACGACAGCTGGCTGTGTTTTTTTACGACAAACAATATGTTTTTTTGTTCGTTTGATACGACTACCCTTGCTTTGATTTTGTTTTTTAAAAGAGGAAAATACAGGATGCTTTTTTTCAGAAAAAGCACCCCTTTTTTGGATTGAAAGGATATTTAACCGTAACACTATTTGATCACTCTTTACCTTTATCCTTTTTACACTTTTCGCTTAGTTTGAGTTTTTCTTTAAACAAAAGGAAGGTTTATCCGGTTAGGGCTGTCTCGTCTATAAATTTGACAAAATATTTTTTCAATTTCAATTTTTATGAAAAGAGTTTTTATCAAAAAAAGCGAAATAAAAACAATTTTTTAAAAATTACTCATATTTACCGAAATTTGAAAAGTTTTTAATCGAAATTTTTAATGAAAAAATTTTTAGTTTAATTTTTTTAAAGAATTTTTAATATTAGAATAAAATTTTGTTGGTTTGCTTACAATAATTCTCAATAAGATTATTGATTTTATTATATAAATATTATCTGAAACTGCACATAAACAAAAACAAATTTATTAAAATTAGTTGCCTATCACTGATATAGGCAAACTTAACCTACAAAAAACCCTATAAATAAACTAAGTAAAGTTGGAATTCAATCCTGAATAACTTTTCATATTAAATTTTTTAGGAAAAGATATCGTAATTTCTCGTTAAAAAGTTTAAAAACAATTTTGTTTTTAAGAAAATTTTTTAAAAATCTATTTAAAAAATTAATAAGAGATAATTAAGGCAAACTTTCTCTATAAAAAGTTATTAATAATCGTTTGATTTAAAAAAAATTTTTGTAAAAATAATTTATTTAAAATAGTTTTTGCAAAAAATGCTTTAAATATTTTGGTTTAAAAAAACCATTGATACTTTTTAATAAACTTGATAATTTACCAATGAGTTTTAACATTTTCTATAAAAATTTTAAAAAGTAAACAAAATTAAAAATAAGTGTGAAATTCACAAATACAAGGAAATATTGTAGAAATGGGGAGTATCAAAGCAAACATTTTTCTTCTCTGATGCTTTTTCGACCTCTTCATTACCCAGTTTTTTCCCAATAACCGACTGATATGCATTGTTGGTCTGTTGCCAGAAACACAACTCGGACGTACGACGAATTTCGTCAATCACGACAAATTTCGTCCATCACGACGAATTTGTCGGCAAAAGTTCGTTGTGTAAATTCGCCGTTTAAAACACATTTTTCAGTAAGTATTTGTTAATCATGTTTTAAATTTGGTTTAGCCTGGGGTTAAACAAACGATTTTCGGTTTAATGGTCTGGTGATTTTAACATCGACTGGTCAAAAAGCTCATCATATAAAAGTAGAATTAAATGTTTAATACAAGATAATGGTCTTCGTCAAATGGTAAATGAATACACAAGAGTAACAGAATTTTCAAGTACAATAATAGATTATGTTATAACCAATAATAATAACATAACAGTAAAAAACAATACAAACAATAAAATATCAGATCACGAAATGATTGATATTTTGATTAACGTGGAAAATAGATTACAGGAAACCAACAAGCAAGTGCAAGTATTTAGATACAATAGATATACTTTTAATGAAGAATTAGGAAGCGTTTTGAACTATAATGAAAATATGGAAATTAATGAAAATGTCATAATATTTGATAATTGTTTTAAAGAAATTATTAAGAAAAACACAAAAATAAAAGTCGTCAACAATAATAACAATGTGAATAAGTGGTTTAATGAAGAATTGAGGTTATTAAAAGAAGAAAAAATAATAAAATACCAAATAGCAAAATTACAAAATACAACAGATGCTTGGACAGAATATAAAACAATAAGAAATCAGTATAAAGTAAAAATCGAAAATGAGAAAAATAGATACGTTAATGATAAAATAAACAACGCTAAAAATCAAAAGCAAATGTGGAGAGAGATAAAGGATCTAGTACTTAAGAAGAAAGATAATGTAATAAAATCTGTGATACACAACCAAATAGAATATAGTGATAAAAGCGAAATATCTAGTCAATTTAATAATTATTTCGTGGACAGTATTAAAATAATAAGAGACTCAATCGAAAATGTGCAATATACAAACCAAATAATGTGCAGTATTGAAACTAATTTTAAATTCCGTGCAATAAATATACTAGAACTTAAGAACATTGTTAAAAAATTAAAAAATAAAGTCGACTATGAAAAAATCTCAAATAAAATTATACTTGACAACTGGAATATAACAGGAGAAATACTTTTGAAAATTATAAATAAATCCTTGGAGACTGGTATTTTTCCCGAAAACTGGAAAGAAACTATGATAACACCTGTAGAAAAAGTGGTAAGTACTAGGAAAATTGAAGAGTATAGGCCAATTAATACACTAAAAACATTTGAGAAAATACTAGAAAAAGTGGTTAAGGAACAACTAGAAGAATATATTGAAAAAAATAAAATATTGTCAAAATATCAATCAGGATTTCGAAAAAAACACTCATGTGAAACAACGGTTAATTATGTAATTAGCAAATGGAAAAATATTGAAAAACACAAAAAAATAATGGCAATATTTCTTGACTTTAAAAGGGCTTTTGAGACTATAAACCGGGAAATTATGCTAAAAAAACTTTCTATGTATGGAATACGGGGCACAGAATTAAAATGGTTCGAGTCGTACCTGAAAAATAGAAAACAATTTACAAAAGTGAATGATAATCTATCAACTAAGATAGAAAATGATTTTGGTGTACCACAAGGTTCAATTTTGGGTGCTCTTCTTTTTATATTATACATAAATGATATGCCAAATATATTAGAAAAGTGTGAAATGGTGTTATATGCAGACGATACATTGGTATTTGCAGAAGGAGATGATGATGATAGTTGTCAAGAAAAAATGAGCCACGATATAAACAAAATAACTATTTGGTTAAAAATGAACAAACTAAAGCTTAACGAAAATAAAACTAAAATAATTGAAATAAATATGAATTCAGAAAAAACATTTATGATAAACAACGAAGAAATCGAAAAAGTTGAAAACATTAATACCCTGTTTCACGATGTCGAACGAAAACCTATACGAAAGAATGCTAGTCACTCACTTTCGAGTCAATTTGGGTTTCACTATTTCGACAGCTTTCGTTCGCCTTTACTTACGGGCTTGTTATCGACAGAGAAAAATAAAAATAATAAAATGCTTACATACTTTGGGGCATATGCATAAATAATTTTTGAATTTGCAATAGGTTTGTTAAACGAAATTTTTTATTAAAATCAATACTTCAAATCTATTTTAAATTTAAAAATTTGTTTTTGCCTTAAAATTTATTTTTTTGCTATAAGTTTTGTAATAGTGTCTTTTTACGTAACAAATTTTTTTGCCTCCCAACGGTAGGCAATTACTTTCATAATTAGTCAAATTTTAATACATAAAGCAGTGATGCTAGCATTCTTAAATTGTAAAGCACTAAGAGACAGGGAAAAAATCATTTTCAATAATGTGTAAAATTTTAATGTTAAAATTAACATAAGATAATATTAACAAGTCCTAGGCTTTTGGGATATTAATACCATGCCTTAACTACAAAAATGTCGCAGTCAGTGCTTAATTTTTTAGGAACTTATTACTTATTAGAAAAAATTTATTATTAAGGGGACTTCTTTCTTAAGTATCATAAGATTCAACAAAGATAAATCCCGCATTTCCTACTAAAGGTATATCATTCTATAACAATATAAGTTTCATTTTGCATATTTTTAAGTAAATGTTTTTAAGACAACCAATATCTTTTGATATGTTTTGTTTTTATATTCAAAGAAGTAATTTTTTTAAATTTTTTATGTATTTATAACCAGAATTTTGGATTATTGTTTTTTTAAACATAATAATTTACAAAATATACACATAGCTATGCAATAATGACGATATATAGAAAGAATTTGTCATTCATTTATCCTATAATTTTTTATGATTTTAGTTCATTTATAAAATATAAATATATTAGAATTTATCTATGAACTATATGCCCATATAGTTTTATAAGCTTAAAAATCTGTAAAAATCCACAATAAAAAGTGCATTAATTTTTGGTTGATTTTGAAAAAGGGGAAAATAATATACTTAATAAGACTAATAAACTTAAAGTGCAAAGAAAACATCAAAATAATTTTGCAGATTGTCTTGAGATCATATCGTGCTTTAACCGCGGAAATAGCTTGAGCGCCAGAAATGAAATTTTACAGGAGAAAGTTTTTTTATATTATATCTTGTTTAAATCAAGTTAAAGAAACCAAATTTTGAATAAACATTTCGTTTTATCCAATGCATGAAAATAATAAATGACAAAGCAATTTAAGTGATGATGCTAGTGATTTCAATGAACAAATTTATAGAAAAAAACGTTTTTTGAAAATTGTGTCGCTTAAGCTATTTCCGCGGTTAAGGCACGATATATGCACAATATTAGTTTACAATCGTGTGTTTCTAACGGTACTTCATGAATATGTATTTAGCCCGCCCGCAACAATCACACCAGATAATCAGGAAACAAAAATACAAGAAAAGAGATGCAATCAGTTAATTTTTTGTTAAATTTAATGGTAATTTGCTACTTTTGTTTAATTACTACTACAAGTGGCTTTAAATTAGTTGAAAATTCGGCATAATTGACATCACTGAAAACAATTTTTAATTAAAATTTACAAAATTATTGTAGTTTTTTTTTGAAAATCAAAGTTTGTTTAATTTTTGCTTTAAACAATATGATATTTTAATCAATAACCTTTGAGAACATATTTAACTTTAATTTTGTGACATTTTAATACAGATTGGACTTCAATTTACATTAAAAACTGCAAACTTTTATGCCACTCGAAAGCAAAATTCCAAGTGACTGATTTTGACATTTACGTTCGCATATTTAGCTTGCGTTCGATATAGAGAAACCTAATTTTGTATGAAAACGCTTACGTTTTCGTTCGACTTGTCTTTCGAGTAAACGTTCGCTTATGTATACTTTAGTGAAACCCAAATAAGTTTTCTTTCGCCTAGAATGCGAACGAAAGCATTCTTTCGACATCGTGAAACAGGCTATAAGTACCTAGGTTTTATAATAGATAAAGACTTAAAATTTAAAAACCACATAGACTATGTTTGTAAAAAAATTGGTAAAAAAATTGGACTTTTTAGAAGAATAAGAAGAAAAATATCAAAAACAACCGCAATAAACATATACAACACAATAATTAAACCTCATTTTGAATATGGGTCCACAATAATCTTTACTTGCTGTAACAAATCCCAACTTGAAAGGATGCAGAAACTTCAAAATAAAGCAATGAGAATAATACTAAACTGTAACAGATATACGCACATAATTGACATGCTACAAAGCCTTAAATGGATGAATATAGAGCAAAGACTTAAATTTAATACGTTGATCTTTATTAAAAAGATGAAAGAAGGAGATTCGCCTGAATATCTAAAGGAACAGATAAACTTTGTTAGAGATGTTCAACCATATCAGCTGAGAAATGCAGATGCTTTTCGTATCCAACGGGCTGCAACAACTCAAATGCAAAGATGTCTTTTTTACAAAGGGTTACAACTATTTAATACTTTACCAATGAACATGAAAACTGAGATAGATAGTAAATTATTTAGAAAAAAATGTGTAAATTTTATACGATTTAGTGAAATTTTGTAGAACTTTTTTTATATTTTGTAATGACAAAGTTATTTAGTACTTTTAAAGTATTTTTATACTGTAAATAAAATTAAAAAAAAAACATGCTTTTACATACTCCACTTTGTGTTTTGAATTCTATTATACTTTTTGTTTGCGTTAAAAATAAACAACCTCCTGCATAAGATGAAAACAAGAAATTTTCGCTCCATGTTTTACAGCGATGAAGAAAAAAACAGACAGAAATCTTACGGAAACGTCGTACGTAAAATTTTTCAAATCTGTCAAACTGACATCTGAGAGAAATCCATACAAATCAGATCAGATTTTTGTCAGATTTGTCTTATATAGACATTGACGGCAAATTTCGTTGGCCAGCAGTAATGCCCTTTATCTGTAAAATGTTTAGGAGAAACCTTGATCAAATTTGCAGAATTCTTAACAAATTTCGTCAGACTTCTAACCTCAAAAAAATATAAAGTGGTTGACATGAACTCTTTTAGACATGTCGTTGGAAATTCGTAGCTGACATGTCTTAAAAAAATATCGGAGATTGATGATCGAATAAAAATCTGCTAAAAAATAATTTTTTGCACATATTTTAATCAAGACGGAATTATTTTTCTTTACCAGAAAATGTAGGGTCAGGGTTTTTAGAAGACCAACACTAAATGGGGTGGAGTTGAAATCGGCATAAAAAGCTAAGTTTCTTGAGCTAATTTTTGATGATAAGCTGTCGTGAAAGAGGTATATTCGAGAAAGGGTCAAAAAGAGCCTTTGCGCATACTACACATGCAAGAACTTTAAGGAAAGAGCTAAGCGTTGCAACAAAATATCGTAAGCTGGATTTACACAATGGTTGTGAGCACTATTCTGACGTATGGTATGAGAAGTGCTTCTTACCAAGGTCTAAAGATGTGCTTCAATTGACATAACTGGCGCTTTGAGAAGTACACCTTTAGCGGCAGTAGACTTCATTTTCCACACCGGTACCTATTGAGTACTGGATTATAGGAATGGCAGCAAAAGGCTTGGTTAGACTAAGCGAGTCAGGATTGGAAAAATTTCTTAAGGAATTTGGTTAAGTGTGGGTTTTTAAGATGGACTATATGGTCACGAAGTCAGGTTTGAGAAAACCCCGATAATAATCTTTAAAAGGGGTTGCTGAGTGGGATCCGATATTCCGTGTAAAGGGTATGGAGATAATACCAATTGTTTTACGGACTATTAATGAGCTGGTAAGCGACTATAGGAAGGCCCTTGATGGGATTATGGACACGTTCAACGTAAGACTTAGTTAGGTTTCGGGACACTGTGGCATATTTGGTAATGAACTTGTTAACGGGATCGCTCTTAGTGGCTCGACCCTGGGCCTGGCATACAAGGAGGAGTCTGTAGGCCACCAATGGGTTACTATTATAGGAAGATTAGGACATCAATGCCTAATATGACGAATCTTCAGTGGGGGAACAGAAGTGACTGCAGGGTGGCTAGGGATAAGTATGTGGCCGGTGCTAAGCGCAGCAGGCACTAGGTTGCTAATGGATGTGGGTAGAATGGGCCTGAGGACTGTCATAGCTGGGCACTATCCACATAGGGAAAGGACAAGCAAATAAGATCGCGGAACTCTAAGATGTGTGAGAATGAAAGAGAAATAGAGACGGTTAAGCATGTTGTCTTTCACTGCCCGAGATTGAAGAACCATAAGCTCAAGTGGTTGGGTAAAAATGTACACGATGTTATAAGCGAGGTTTCGCAGCTAAACTGGAAAACATCATTTGTTTCATCATGGCAATAAGATCGATCAGAAATCTTACAAATTTGTCGTACATAAAAATTCCCAGACATGTCTAACAGAAATCTGTTAGATGTCCAAACAAATCAATTCAGGAGCCAAATCGTCGCATTCAATTCGAACCGAAATTTACTCGGCCGATCGAGTTGTCAATGCTTTTAATACAGGAATTCTAATAAGAACTTTTAATTTCGATTCTAGTCGAGATTGGCGATTTAGCCTTAGATTTTTGTCAGACTAATCTGATATTGATATTGTTGGCCCATTTTGCTGGCTGGGTATACACAAACAATTTTAAAAATATATAAAAGTAAGCTTTTTTTCAACCAAATTTCTATAAAAATCAGTTTTTAAAAATTTTTTTAATTTTAAAATGTATTTTGAATCTGGGTAATAGAGTTTAAATGTTAACTGCAACATTGCTAATGTTCTTGCTATTAGAGCTAACTTTGATGACAATGCAGTTTTTGTTTCTTTTTTTGCCAAAAAGAATAAAGGGATAAACAGAAAATTAAAGAAAAAATAATAATTTAGCTTCTAAGCAGACAGCCAGACAGACAATAGTCTACTACATGCATAGATTTTCTCTTATAAGTGTAACAGACAAAGGGTAGTTTTCTAAACAAAGGAAAATTTTATTTTTGTTGATCATATATTTAAATAATTCTAACTTGTAATACTGTTACTTAATAATAACAATTAAAGAGATTTTATGGAACAAATATAAATCAATTTAAATATATAATTGCAGTGTTGCCAGTCAGAGAAACAAGCCGATACACGTTGGGTTGAAATGGTTCGAAAGTGACACTTAATTGAATTTTTAAAATTAAGTTTTTGTATTAATATTTGGTATCGGATAAAACAAGATAAAATTCTACATAACTTTGTAAATTTTCAAGCATCTGTCTTGTCAGCTGACTCCGTAGTGACGTGTCAAAGTACAAAATTTTTTTAAATTTTTTAAAAAAGCGAAAAAAGTAAAATTTTGCATTAAACGAGCCTGTAATTTCCAAATTTAACGTTAACAAAGTGTTATTTTAAGAATGAAATCTTCAACTTTAGGTATTTAAGTGTACAAAAATGATTTAGTGTTTTTGAAAATATGTGTGAAAATATTTTTTACGATTTTTTTTAAAAAAGGTTCAAAATTGGCCTATTTTTTATGTTTCGTGAACCATAACTTCTAAGTTAGTTAAGGTTGGACTTTAAATTTTACATTTTCTAAAAGTATGAAATCTTAGCTTGATGTTACAAAAAAGAAAATTTCCGGTTTTGTTGCTCCATTTTTTGCTATTAACATTTTTCTGTTTGAAGTCACGTTTTTTCAAAGTCATGTATTTAAAAAAACTAACGTTCGTTCAATGCTTACTATTGTTGTTATTGTTGTCGGAGATAGGTGCGTGAACAAGTTTCAGTCATCTTTATTCACGAGAGTGTTAAAATGGTTTTGTATGACTGCTAAAATACATAAATTTTTAATTCATGGTCCCGAAATCATAAAATGTGCCCATTTGCCTATTGGAGAACTTTCAGAAGAAGCTCAGGAAGCCAGAAATAAGGATTTTAAAAATTATAGGGAACGCTTTGCTCGCAAATGCAGCCGAGAAAAGCCAAATGAAGATATTTTAAATAGATTTTTTCTCAGTTCAGATCCATTCATATTTAGTATTAATAAACAAAATGACTGGAAAGAAAAGCAACAATTATCAAATTCCGAACTACAGCTTTTGCTATCGCCTATTATTTTTCAAGAAATACATGAAAGTGAGAGTAATGATAGCGAAGATTATGATGATGAAGGTGAGGATGAACATAATATAGTTTCTTTTTAAGTGTATGACAATTATTGATAAACAAAAAAAAATATAAAATTTATTTCGTTACTTTTTTTAAAAAAGTTGTAAAATTCTCGAAATCCTTCAAAACCCAAATTCAAACTTTAAATTAAACTTATATTCATATTTATGCAAAATATATATTTATTTTTTTTTATTTTTTAGAAAGAAGACAATATAAGCTTTTGTTTGTTTCTCATCTCTCAAAAAAAAATCACTTTCCATTTTGAAATTACGGCGAAAATTCTGAAACAAACTATAATTTTCCGAAAAATAAAAATGTCTATAAAATTAAAAAAAAAAATCTTTTTTCGCGTATCTTTTTTTCAGAATGTGCCTTTTTATACATATTTAACGATTTAAAAAAAAAAAAATTTCAAAAAAATTAAAATTACGGCTCCCATTATTTAATCGCCACATTCGGTGCCATCGAACCCACTGTGCGGCGGCTTGGCTTGATTAAAAAGTCGGCAAAGCAGCTAGCCGCCAGCCGCGTTATTACGGGTTGCTTCTCTGTTGTTTTTAATATGACTTTTACATTTTTTTTCAAAAATTTAAATAACCATTTAATTCGAAACAGAAGATTAATTTCTTTTTAATTATTTCTTTTTAATTTTATTTAAATCCAAGTAACTCTTTCTTATAGTTTTTTAAATTTTTTTTCTCTCCCCTCTAATTACAATTAATTACTAAGTGCTGTGCTAATAGATGGGAATTTAATTGCAAATCGTAACGTAATAAAATCATTCAATTGTAAATGAACTACACAGGCACAAACATGAACTTTTCCTCACCAACTAACTGCCCTGGCGATATTATCAATGATTTTGCAATTTTTTGTCAGCCTCCTTTTTTCGAAAAATAAACACACATACTGATATACACATTGTGAAAACATACATTTGTAATGTAATGAAACCCTAGAATTTTAATAAAAAAAAATACTTTTTTTCAATTGTTTTTTTAAGGGTAAAAAATATCTGCTGTTTTTTTGGGCCAAAAGCGAAAATATTTTCGCGCCAAACCTACACAAAAAAACAATAATTACTTACGGTTTGTGCATTTCGCATTAAGATAAATAAATGGGTAAAATAAATACTTTCCCAAATACACGCACACCATCACACATCAAGAGGGCAACCCCCTAAAGTGATTGAATAAAGATTGCGCTGCTGTGATTGTGTGATCTTCAATAAATGTAAAATTTTAAATTGACTCTATGAGTGTTCGCAGTTGTCGTTGAACTGGAAACAAATTGAAAATTTGAAATCGCACTTTTTTTTCTTAATTAATGAAAAAAGCAATCGTTATATATGCCACAGCCTTTTGAAGATCATAAGGAAGAAATTTTCGTTTAAAATAAAAACTTGGAAATTTTAAAAATATTTTATATTTTGTCGTTCAATTACACATAAAATTTAATTATTTCGTACAAATAAAAATAGTTCTGAACATATATATACACAAGAAATTTTGTTTTTAAAATTAAGTCCGAAATTTCGAACATTTAAAGAAAGTATTTTTTTTTTTAATTTTTTTTTATTCAAAAAATATTTAAAAATATCTAAAATTATAAGACAGGTTTGATAGACTTTACTCTGTTTTGTGATCCGAGGATTGGGGCGAATCAAACTGCGTTATGCGATATGTATGCTTGGCCCAAGGAGTAAACTTAAGGAAAACCGGGCTAGTACTTTTTATCAGAGACTGTAAGGTAGAGGATTTTAAAGGCGTTGAGGTGAATGTCAGAAACCTTGGTATTGTCCTGGATGACAAGTTATCTTTGAAAGCGCATGCGGAGCAAAGATTAAAAAAACTCTAAACGCCTACTATACCTGTAAAAAAACTACTTAGATAAGAGCAAAGTGTTACTACAGATATGGTGAACTGGATTTACACATGGACTTGTCCGGCAGAAGGCTTTGGAATGGGACAAAGTAGAGAAACTTTTGTCAAATATCTAGAGATGTGATGTACCAGGAAATGCAGGGGACACAATATCTAACCGCAGCCAGTTCGGCATATCACTCCACAAATATCTTCTATCCATTTAAGATTTCTTGGATATAATGTCGGCAAAAAGTTTATTTTGGCTTAATTAGTGGGATATGCTTCGGACAGGGTCAGCAGCACATGCTGGCATATTGTGGAAGAAAGGGGAGCGTCGATTGCTGAGACACTTGGTTTTGACTGAAAACAGACTCTTTACTATGGGATAACATTTCGGACAGGGAAGACTTGAAAAGATTAAAAAAGCTTTTTTAAGGGGTTGCCATCAGGGTTTGTGTTTATATACTTGATACGGGAGTAAGAGGGTCATACAGACTTTTGGATGAATATAGCATTTTACAAGCGGAAATTCTGGTTGTGATTTGGGGCGCGGAAGGGGGAGAATACTTGGCAATTAACGTCGTGAGACCGCGCTCAAGGCCCTAGAGGGACATAACGTAAACCTTAGACTTGTGATTGACTGTAAATGTGCTCTCAGGGTGATCATGGTGATTTGCAATGTTAGACTCCGTTGGGTGCTGGATCATTGTAGCGTTGTCGAAAATTGAATTCCCAATCAACTTGTGAGAAGAAGATTGGACCGGAATATTATAATGGCCGGTAGGGCTTCTATTACGACTTGATAGAGACATTCGTATTGGCCTAACTTGGAGGAACAGGGCCAATTGTGAGATCTTCAGATCTGTAGCTCAGGCTGGATACAAATGTTTCTCAAGGAGAGCAGGACGGATCTGAGGTGCACTGTGATGTATCATATATGACCAGTAAATAAGAAAGAAATTCTCCAGACTTCTGCAGCTTGTGCAAGGATGGGGCGAAAACAAACAATGGAACACCTTTTTTGCTGCCTCCCTAAGCTGCAGATCCACCGGTAGAGTTAGATGAGGGAGCGCTTCAACGATGAACATGGTAAGGTCTTCGGTCAAAGGCCAGGGAATATCATAGGGTTAATAAAGAGAATGGGTGGCTGGGTAATAGGCTGTTTTTCCCGGAAATCAGCGTTATTACATGATGGACACAAACTTCTTCTTTTCTCTCACCTTCTTGTTAAAAACGTCCTTTCTACTTGCGGTGCTAACGGGTCATTGGATGCTGGGAAGGCATGCAGAACAATTTGGCCTCACGTTCAACGATCACTGTCGCAGCTGCAAGAATAGGGAAAAGGAGGAATCAGTTTTCCATCTTCTCTGCGAATGCCCTGCTCTGGCTGTTAAGAGGCATAGATTCCTGGGTCATCATGTACTGGATAACCTGGGGAATGTATCTGCGATTGGGCTGAACGACCTCTCGAGATACATCAACGCGACAGGGTGGGTCTAGTACCCCATTTTTTATTGGACCATTGTTTAAGGGGACCAATCACCTATCGAGTGGTGTGGTGTTGTCAAAACGTGGTCATTTAGACTCTACTTGACAGTTTGCGTGCAGCGAACTACCACTAAAACCCACCAACCAACCATATTTCTACTTACAGTTTCTTGCTTTTTCAAATAATCTTCATCCTAATTTTCTGAAGAGATTTACAATGTGTATGAAAGTAAGTGAAAGAAGACCCTGCTTAGTGCAGGGTAATGAGTGCGGAACTACAAAAATCAAAAACAGAGAAAGTGACTCTTGAAGAAACATAATTTTTACCACTTGTTCGCATACTCGTTGTCAACGAATTTCTAACTGGGCTTAAGAGCGGAGCACTTAAAAACATCGTATATGCGCGAGAAGTAGTAGTTATTTTCTCTGAGGAGTTTCTGCAGATCACAGATCTCCAACTTTTTAAAGAATGGGTTTAAGATAAAAGGAAAAGTCGAAGCTACGAACTTCTGTCGAGAAGTAGGCATCAGTAAGTCCCATAAACTTTCTCATAGCTGCAGTATCTTAGAGACAGATATTCTAGCAGATTTTTCGCGGCCCTCCCAAACTAAAAACTTTTCAGCTCAATACTTTAATTGATAGTAGTGCGGCGATCGCGTACTATCAATAGATAGCACGGTGGCTAACGTTGTCTCGGCAGACTAGTGAGAAAGTAAATGCGCAAGTCTTTGAGTCCAGGGGGGATTTGTGATGTTTTCGTGACCAGTCAGTTCAACCTAACCTAACATTAAACAACTGTACAGAATGTAAATAAAAACTGTTGCCAAATTTGTCAATATAACAAATGTTTAATTTCCATTTATTTCTGTCTTAAATTTTAATTCTAAAAAGACATAAATTGATAGAATTTTATTAAAAATAAAATAAATATTTTTTCTCTCTATTGCCGTTTAAAAAACTCTCCAAATGCTTCTTCTTAAGACATTTAAACAAATTTTATAAATAAGACTCTACTTAAAATGGTTTATTTATCATTTTTCATTTGTTATTTTTATTAATGAATAAGTTAACTGAAAAAACTTAAATTAATACGAAACAAATAGGATTTTCACAAAAGGGTTCTCTTAAGAGTAAAATGCATAACTTGAATATATACATAAATACATACACACACATACATAAATACATACATACACTCAGACATACATACATACTTATGTACGTAGAGATAAGCCTTAGCTAATGCGATTTGAAGAAAACGATAGACCATAAATGATGCAACAACACAAATAACACGTTATCAGAATGCAGTTTATTCCCCTTCGTTAGACAGCAGTGGCGTAACAAAATTTAGTTAGATAAAGGAAAAAAAATTTCCGCTCACAAACACATTTACATAGTGAGCTAAAACAATACATCGAATAAAAAAAGAGACAAAGGAAAATAACACTAAAGTTAAAGAAGCTAAAATAGTAAAAGTAATGTTCTGGATATGCCGAATCTTAAACACCCTTAACGAGTTTAAGTTGTTGTTTTTTTTTTATTAATTTAAAACATTCTGGCCATGGCGGAATAAGAAGGTGACCTCGTCCCTTCAACAATAACTTCCTGTAAAAATTTAACATATATTTTGTTAATGCCAAATTTCAGCTCAGTTGTCAAAAATGTTGCGAACACACATACTCACAGTATACACGACCATTATACGAGGGTTGCCTTTTATGTTTCGGTATTTGGCAATACTAGAGTTGCAATCTGACAACTGACAGCTATATCGTAAAGTTTGACATTTTCTATTTGTGTTATTTACAGTAACTTAAGAGATTCAACTCGACCCAAAAATGAAACTAAATCATAAACATTTTCGTGCGATTATTTTTACAACTTTCGACGTGGATTAACTCAGCAGCAGTGCATGGATGAACTTAATTATTTTTTTGGCGATGAAGCTTCATCACCAACCAGTGCTTATGGATGGTAAAGTGAAGTCAATCGTGGTCGTAGTTCACTTCAAGACGAATTTTGTGAAGGTCACCAAAAATCAATTGTTGTTCCGAAAACCATTGATGCTGTGCATGAACTGATATTGGAAGTTCGTCATGTGACCTATCGTGAGATTGAGACAACCTTAGGCATAAGTGGGACCAGCATACGTCCAATATTGCATAAACATTTGACTGTCAAAAAAATTTTTTCGCTTTGGATACCACACAATTTGTCAATCGCTCAAAAAAAGGTTCGTGTCGATTGGTTGAAAGAAATGTTCAGAAAATACGATCGCGGTACTACGAAACGCGTCTATGATATCGTGACAGGTGATGAATGGGAATTTAAGCGTATGAGAAAGTAAACAGCAGTCGACTGTATGGGCGTTTCAAGATGAGTCAAATCCAACAAAAGTTGTTCGCGACCGAAGCACTTCTAAATAAATGTTCGCCAGTTTTATTTGAAAAACTGGTCATGTCGCAACCGTACTCCTAGAACAACGCAGAGCAGTCAATTCTGAGTGGCACACAACCATTTGTTTGCCAGTTGTCTTTTGGAGGTCCCTCAATCAGAGTGGCAAAAGTGCTTCGACCATCGGTTCGAACGCATGCAAAAGTGTACAGATCTTCATGGGGAATATTTTTAAAAACAATGAAGTGATTTTTAATGATTAATATTGGTTTTTGTTCTCTAATCCCGAAATATAAAATACAACCCTCGTATAACATAAAAAGTTTGCCAAGCAAAGCTAGAAAACATATAGCGGAAATAAAAGTCAGCTGATCAAATACTCCTACCTTGTTCCATTTACCTTGATTCTGGTCTTCTATTTAAAATTTTAAATCGCATAAGAACCAAATGGGGCTAAATTCGTAACTAAATGCATGAGTTTATGCATTTTGGCAAAAAAGTTTTATTGGTTTTCTTTTTTATATATAAAATATTTATATGTTCTTTTAAAGATTAAAAATAAATATTTTGGAAATTGCAAACGGTATGACAAACCTCTATATACCCTTTTCGATCGAGTGAAGGGTGCAAAAATTATTAAAACAAAATAAAAAAAAAAAAAAACAAAGCATTAGTAAAGGATTTTTTGCGGCAGGACAAGAAAAATAGAAAAAAATATTAAGCACGAGTATGTTGTGTACACAATAAAACAACAACAACGCTAGTAAACAAAATCCTTGCAAATGTCTTAACAATGCATGGATGCTACCCAGGTGGCCAAATTGTTGTAAACGAAATTGTTTTAAACAATGTCTTTAAGACTATTTCTAACTTGTTATTGAGAAATCTTGGGCTTTATATCAAAATTTTTTTTGAATATTGCCCTAAAGTTAAAATTCTTTAAAGCTTTTATTTATAAAAGCATATTGGTCACAGTCTTGTAGTGGAAACTTAATAGCCCTAAGTTTCTTAAATAAAAATTCAAAGCCTTTCCATCTGTAGAAATAAATCATTGCCTTTTTTACCCATACCATTACATGAGTTAATCAAAGATGCCCATATGTCTGTCCGTCCGGCTTGGTGTCCTCCCACTTTTTGTTATTCACGTACATGTCGTAATTATAAAGATATTTTGATAAAATTTGCCACGAATAAGTTTTTCGGTATAACAACCCAGTCTGTTGAAATTAAATTTGTATATTATTGAACATGGCCCCCACACAGGTGTCCCTGCGGAATAAGCTTTTAAGGCTTTAACTACTTCCAATATTAATTTCCTAGACAAAAATTCGCAAAGCCTTGTGCCAGCAACTACTAAATCGAATGCTATTATGATCAATCAAAAATTTATCATGGGTCCCATATACATTACTCCAACTCCCGGAAATCAAATTTATTCACATCGTTTGCGAATAAATAATGCTTTCGAAATATTTTATCGCAACCACAAGTCTTTTTTTAAATAGAAATGAGCCAATCAAACTTTGTGAAGACTAAAGGCTTCGTTAGTCTTTACTTTCTGTTGCCGTTCTTTAACGTGCCATTCAGTTGTTTTATTTTAGTAGTTACTTTTTCTGTTAAAACGTATCAAAATTTGTATGGTTTTAATGGCGGAAAAAGCAGCTGATTCTTGTTGTCGCTTAACAACGTTGTAAAAATTTTGTTTTTAACAGGTTGATCCGCAACGAAACGAAAAAACTAACTGCTTACACACATTTTTTATTAACAAAAAACAATCAGCTGATTCATCACGGAACAGAAAGTAAAGACTAACGAAGCCTTAAGACATTATTGCGTAGCTCGCGTAGTAGGCATTTACCTAAAAATCATGTTAACCCCCACTCACATAAGTCTCCTTAACCTGCGTATATTTTCTGCATTCGACGGTTTTTAATCAACATAAATACATTGTGGAACACTTTCTTATTTGTTTCTTATTAGGAATTTTTTGAGCTATAATAAAAATGGTCACACTGGTCATGATGGAGTTGCCACAATAACGACAATTATTTTTTTACATATTGTCTTTAAGATCTTGCACGGCTGGTCTGGAAATAGATTTAGGCAAAGAAAATACACTACCAAAAGTGAGTAAAGGGTTTAAAAGCACTATGTATCCACTATTAAAAAAGCCAAAACTATTAATAATAGTAAAACGAAATCAAAAGTTACGATAATTTATACTTTTTGTATCAGGGTGTCCCCTAAAAATTTAAAAACTAAAATATACCGAAACAATGTAGTACAAAAACAGTTTATAAAATATAATAAAATATGGTAAAAATTAAACTATTTAAGGAAAAATATATCAACTTTGCAAAAACTTATACCATTTTTAAAATAGATTTTTATACAAAAAATTACTTTTCTAAAGACTTTGGCAAACATCATAAAATTATTATACCCTTCACATAGTGATAGGGTATATATCACTTTGTCATTCCGTTTGTAATTTCTTTATTATTCATTTGCGACCCTATAAAGTATATATATTCTGGATCCTTATAGATAGGGAAGCCGATTTAGCGATGTCCGTCTGTCCGTCTGTTGAAATCAAGTTTCCGGAGTCAAATAAAAAGATACAGACCAGTTAATGGTGTCAAACTATTACAAATATCCTGGAGACAATCGCTATTTAAAATCAGCAAAATCGGTTTACTATTGACCGAGATATAAGCGAAAACCCAGAGCAACCCATTTTTTTTAGGACAAAATCCGTGCATATATCTTGTTTTTTTTGGTTTCTTTTTATTTTCCTTACCTTGATTTTTTTTCCCTTCCTAAAAGTTACATTTAATTTTTCATTTTTGTTTTGATTATGATTTTTGTTATTAGTATTTCGATTATTTAAGATTATTTTTTTTGTTCCTTATGATTTCTTTTTTTATTATTTTTAATTTTATTTTAATTTAATTTCTTTTCTGTTAAAACATATAATTCTTAAATTTTTAATCATTTGTATGAAAAGAAAATGTTATCGACGGAAGTTTTGAAATGAATTTTTATAATAATAAATCAAAATAATTGAGATTTTATTTTGAAATGGCTTCTAACTAAATAGTTTGATTTTAAAGGTTACTTATGGGATAGGTGTATTACGCTTGGGATCATGTATAATTTTCCTTCGTTTTTACATGATTATGGTTGGGAGGGATTTTTATGTTGTGTCACCATCTATCACAACATCTTCGGCAGAAAGTCATGTCTCAGATAACAAATTTGCTTAGAACTTTTCTTCCTTCTATTCTTTATAACACCCATTTAGCATGTACATTAAAATTATGCTACTGTAGCCATTATATGTATGTAGGAGTAAACGCTGAAAAGAAACCCCCCCATAAGCCGACAAACCCATAGCCGGAAACAAGGTGCATGCTACCACAGCGACGAATTTACTCATACAAAATAATCTAGTCTATTTTTGCTTTAACAACGTTATATGCTACAGATAGTTAATTTTTGAACTATCTCAGTAAGTATAGTCACTCTTGCCACAAAACTTGGCACGGATACTCCTAAAGAAGGGACCTAAATAGGACCAGGGGAAGGGGTATTTTTCCTACAATTGCACAAATTTGGTGAAATATTTTATGCGCTATATCTCGGAAACTATAACAGATATCGAAATGAAATGTTCTACAAAAAGTAATTGCACGCTAAGGGCTACGCCTTAAAAAAAATTTTTTTTGGGTGGGGGCAAAAAAAGGGGTAGCTCCCATACAAATCGACAATTATTATCAAATATTCGATACGCTATATCTCGGAAACTATAACAGATATCGACTTAAAATGTTCTACAAAAAGTAATTGTACGCAAAGATCTACACTTTAAAGAAACAATTTTTTTGAGCGGGGGCAAAAAAGGGGTAGCTCCCATACAAATTAACAATTGTTATAAAATATTCGATACGCTATATCTCGGAAACTATAAAAGATATCGAAATGAAATCTTCTACAAAAAGTAATTGGGCAAGAATGTCTACGCTTTAAAGAAAACTATTTTTGAGTGGGGGCAAAAAAAGGGGTAGCTCCCATACAAATTAACGATTTGTATGAAATTTTCGATACGCTATACTTTGGAAACTATAACAGATATCGAAATCAAATGTTCTACAAAAAGTAATTGGCATTAAGGGCTACGCTCTGAAGAAAAAGATTTTCGGATGGGGGGTGAAGAAGGGGTAGCTCCCATACAAATGAACAATTTTTATAAAATTTTCGATACGCTACTTCTGGAAAACTATTACAGCTATCGACTTCGAATATTCTACAAAAAGTAAAAATCAAATAATTCATACATTTTGGTGAAAAAGTTGGAGAAGAGCAGGGGGACTAGAATATTTAACAAGTTTTATTAACCTTTAAATATGAATAATGTCGAAAACTTCTAAAACTCTCGAACTCAAATCTTCTTCATCTATTTCTATTATTCATACGAACGTTAAAATTTTGTTATTTTTTCTATGGGCTTTAAAACTCGCACAAGGTTTTTTATTATATTATTTGCAGTACAAAATTACTCGGCTGGGTATATTTAAAGACCAATGTGAAGGGTATATAAGATTCGGCACAGCCGAATATAGCGCTCTTACTTGTTTTAAAGTGAAATGAGAGCACTTTCATATGCTGTAGACTTTTATTGCACTTAATTGCTTTAACAAATTTAATTTTTTGAGCTTGTAGGGGTCAACCTGGTACAAAAATGTATTAGTCGTAATAATTTTTGATTTTATATTACGATTTTTTAATTTTGGCTTTTTTGATAGTGAATACATAGTCCTTTCAAATCCCGTACTCACTTCTGGTGACTTTTTTTATGCCAAAATCTATTTTCAAATCAACCCTGCTTGATTTCTTGCCTGTGCTTCGTTTAACTATTGTATGTGAGCAGTTCTAAGTCGAGAAATTTCTATTTGCACTATCAAAGGCAGAATAAATCAAAGAAAAAAATATTTTTGTTTAATTTTAATTTACGTTATTTTAAAGGTATATAAACCAGTGCCTGTGTTCTGTAACTTTAGTGAGAACTTCTCGCATCGAAAAGTTTATAGTCGCCTTGTAAAAGACAGGATGAGCACCTAATTATTTTAACTATTAACGTTGTATAATGAAAGTTTATGTATTATCTAAGTCACACTGTTAATAATCGGAAGACTATGACAATAAAAAAAATTTTCTCGCTGCAAAAACTTCTCGCAAGTTACAGAACAGGGGGGCAGGTGAAAAGAGAAAGAGACGAGGTTCTGGTGCGAAAAAATTTTGTGACGATTTTCGTATTAAAGCGCAGCTTTACCAGCGCTGTTACTTTTTTATATATTTTAACTGTCCTTAATAAATCCTTTACCTATTATTTTAATATTTTCATCGCAAAAAATTGTCTTGAAGATGTGGTCAAAAGGGTATGTGCATGCGTGCATATGTGTGTATGTTTGTTTTCACGAAAACATATTACAACTTATTGGATTTAAGAAGAATGTTTAGTTCATTCGCCTTTTGTGAGAAAAAACCATGTCTTAACTTTGCTTTAAAAGGAAGTAAATAGTGACCCAGTTAAAAAATTCAGATATTAAAAAATTTGCTTGTTTCTAATTAATATTTATTTAAGATAACAGACGCAACCTTTTGATAAGCAAAACTCCTTATTGCATACAAAAACGCTTTTTTCTGATGTGTTTATTTTTATTTTTAATTACAGTTATTTCTTGGCCGCCCCTTTAGTTTTAATAAGCGCCGCTAGAACTATCTTCACTAGGCCTCTTGGAATATAAAACAAAGAGACAACATTCATTGCCGTATTGACGAGAGAAGCAAAAGGTAATTGCAAATTGCGATTTAACATTTTTCAAAAAGAGTCGACGACTACCAACGTTCTTGAGACGATAAATAGCAAACACTTTTCATATGCAAAATTTCTCTGATGATAGGATATATGTATTTGTGGCAAAGCTACCCGTTAAAGCATGGCTGAATTCCAAAACGCAGTTTGCTTTGCATCACAAAATTTCAAGTTTTCTTCAAGCAAAAATGCGGTTTTTGATAATATTTTCTACTTCCAAATGAGTGTTTACAGCTATATTAATATCCTGGAAGCAAAAAACGTTGTCAAAATCGTAAGGAGTGTGTAAGGGAAAAAGTTGAAAATTTGTAATGCAAAGCAAACTGCGTTTTGGAATTCAGCCTATATTTTTATCTAAGAAATATGGTAACCCCAAAAGGCGATGCTGACGATGATAAAAATCACGCATTTATAAGGTAAAAGTTTCAGCACACCCGAAAGGAAAATATTAATTACACATTAACAGCTAGAAAGTCATATCTATCTATCTATCTATCCTGTTCAGTGATTACGAAACCTGAAAATTCTCAAATGCCTGTGGAAAATTCTAAATATATGGTGACCGAATAGTATGCGAAACATCAAACTGTTGAATATGGCAAGTAAAATAAATTATATGCTTCTTCGGAGGTATGTCAAAAGAAGCCGCGGTTGGTAGACCATATACTTTGCCAACCAACTGGCAACTCGGTGGAAATCGTGGAAAGGCTCTATTGACACGAAGCTGAAACAAGCAATCTCCTATGGAATGACGTTATCCAAATCTCTTGCAATGTAGTCCAGCTTAGAAAAATAGCTACGGACCTAAGCTCCAATGGGACATAAGGATAACAAGGGAAGAGAAAGAATATAGCAGAAGGAAATTTGAATGAGGACTATGTAAAAGAAGGTCCAACCATCATCATTTTTATTAAAGCTTCGTTCTTATGTTAGAAAATGTGGTCTATTCTTAAAATGTTTACTTAGTCAACTAGCCAGACGCATAGAAAAAATTATTCCCATATTATTTTAATTATTAAATTAATTAAAAAATAAACCTCTTTTAATTAAAAAGTTAATTGCCTTAAATATTTTATTGTGTATGTAAACTTCTTTTCATTAGTATGCAGCAGATTTTAAGATAAATATTTTAGAATAAAAAACGAACATGAGAATTTAACTTTTAGAATTCAATGTCTCTGTGGTCTAGTGGTAAAATATCAGCCTGGCAATCAGAAGGTGCCAGGTTCAATACTAGATTGGGTCAGTAATTTTATTTTATTTTCTTTTCTATTTTAATTTTCGTTTTTTGTTATCTCTTCTCTTCGGTTTTATGTTTTTTTCTAGTTTTTTTAAATTATAATTTCATAATGTAGAAAATAAATTAAAAAATAAATATGTATTTATAAAAAATATTTGAAAAAGGAATTATAAAATTATTTTATATTTAATATTTTTATATATTTTTTTAATTTAGCTTATATGAATTATAAATAAATAAATTTTATTAAATTTAAAATTTTTAACACAAAATTTTTTTATTTGGAACAAATGTTAAAGTGCTAAAAAATTTTAATTGTTTTAACAAAATCGTTTAATCGTAGAAAACTATTTAAATTTTAATTAATTCCAATATTACAAAAATTTTTTAATTGAAAATAATTTTTAATTTTTCTGTACAGACGGGGAACGTTTAGTTTAACTAAAGCTGGGTATAATAATTTTTTTTTGACCTATACAAGCATCAGCATAAACTCATTACAATATATCAACCAAGGTGACCTTAGAGAACCTTGTGCAGTGCCCTCATGCAAAAGATATTAATTAAGTCTCTAAATTTTATTTTCTTTTTTTTTATTTATTTCAATAACAATTATTAAGCCTAACGGCCACAAACGTTTGAACACAACAACAAAATTTAATTGGCGTTTTAGAACTAATAACCCACTTTCAACTAAGAATTAAATCAGGTCCATATTTTAAAAAAAAAAATAATATAAATTCAAGTGACCACGTTTTGATATTAACAAACCTTAATTTTTGAGGACTAGATTTTAATTTTAAAAAAAAAATTTAATTGGATTTTTTAGTCCGGCATCACTTCTTGGGTTTCCATGTTATACCATATTAACAGTTAAGAACGTATTCATATGTGAACTTGTACTGGCATTGAAAGACACCAACAATAAGAAAGAGATTGAAAATAAAACCGGTAAATGTAAACAAAGAGTTGTCTGCATTAAAAACATTTATATTTGTGTAGGTAAGTGCCTGTAAGCTGATGAACGTGTGTGTGTTAAATTTTTGCAGGCTTAATAATTAGTTTTTGTTTTTAAAAATAAACCTAGAACAAGAACATTGCACAATAATAACCCGTTTTTTTTTTAAATTTTCAAATGGGTACACGTCTTTCTTTTAACTGACAAAATAAAATAAAATAAAATTCCACAAAATTTTAAATGGCAAAGGGATGATTTTTGCTAAATTAAATGAACCTTATTGTTGTTATTGTTGTTGTCGTTGTTTTTTTAGTTCTATAGAAATCGTAAAAAAGCCCGTCATTTATGTTGATTCACCCCTTCGTCAAAACCGTCGTTGTCGTCAACGGGGGAAATAAAAAAGTGCGTTGCTTTAGGATTTAGAATTTTAAAATGTATGTATGTGTGAGTTTTGCCGGTAAGTTTTTGTTGTTGCTGTCGTTGTTATATGATTTTAAAAACCATTTGTGATGTGTAAGTCCTTTCGTTTTTTTCAAACCGTTTTTTACTTTTATTTTTATATTTATTTATCAAATTGATGCGTAGCGAAGAGCGTACAATTTGCTGTTTTTTATTTCTAAATTAAAAAAAGGTAAAAATAGATTTTTTTAATTTAAAACGCGCAGCAGCCGGTAGTTGTAAAAAGTTATTCGTCCTTTAAACATTTAAAACACAACGTTGCGAATAAAATTTTAAAATAAAGTTTGATAATTTGCAAAAAAGTAGTTTAAATAAAAAAAAATAAAGAATTTTCAAATAATACATATGATAAAGAATGAAACCTCCTTCGTTCTCTAAAATTTAAAATTAAAAGTGTGAAAAACTGGTAGATACTTGCCAGCTAGTGGAAAATGAAAATTGTTAAAAAACCTATGAAAAAAAAACAAAAACGTGTTTTTGCGCATGTGAAGTTTAAAATTTCGTTTCTATTTTTTAAACAATTCTAAACTTAAATTATTTTACACTCATTCACAGCTAATCAAAATATTTCTTGCAACAAAGTTGCAATAAAAATTTATAAAAATAGAAAAAAATATTAAATTTATTAACTTTTTGTTATACTTTTGCCTGTTTTGATAAAACAAAATTTAAAAAGTGTTTTAATTTTAGTTAACAAATCATATTGGTGCTTTAAGATTAATTTTTCTTTAATTTTTCCACAAATTGGTTTAAATTTCTTTTTTTCAAAGAGGTAAATTATTTATTAAAAATCCAAAAAAAATAATTTTATAAGCTTTTTTTAACAAAAGTTATGAAAAATTAAGAAAATTAAAAAATTCTTCAACAAACCTTTACAAATTGATGGCGTCCATTTTGTTAATGTTAACCCAGCAAACAATTTGATTTAAAAGCTCCATTGCAAGATGCTGAGTTAAGTTAAAACTGTAATGAAATTAAATTTGAAAAAATATTAGAAAAATTGTAAATTGTTAGAAAAAAAAAACTAAGAGAATATTAAAAAAAAAAAAAAATAAGTCGTGGTAGCTTCACCATCGGGCCCGTTATAACTCTTGGTATTGTATATTGCTTGTAATAATTTATTTAAAAATTTGGAAAAAATAAAAAAAACAATTAAATTTTGGATAACCCTTTTTAGGTTAAAGCGTACGCCCATGAAAAGAGCATTGCGTATCGATGGAAACAGTTGGTAGTCGAGCGGGACAAAAATTGCCAACACTTCTTTTTTAATATTTTTTATTGTTTTTTTGGCTAACAAATCAGTATCGTTCGGTACAGATTCTCTGTGAAGTTTTTCAAAACTCCTGATAGGACCGTTTTGATCCCAAAAGGTCAGAGCCATTAATATTTGACTTTGGCGCCGATTCAGCTATGTGGCTGGGCTTCATAGACGGTCTTTTACGCTTAGGGTTATCGTTATTACCACAAAAAATAATTAAGGGCAAACAAATTTTTCGTTCAAGCAGCATTTCGGTTATTCAAAATTGTCTTTTAAGGTCTTTCGGATTAAGTTCGTATATTCCTGGAATTCGCTTATGCTTAAAAATTGCTGATTCCAATGATTTTATTATTCTAGGAGTTTCTCTGTCAAAATCCAAACAATGAAAACCATTACACTTAAAGGTGGTTTTATATGAGATGTATTTTACACATGACTTGTCACTTTTGCAATTCACATGCAATTGCGTATGCCTGTCAAAATTGTCATTTTACAGATGGTTTATAATTTTTGCTTTTACACGTACGTATGTAATTACATCTGACATAACCTCCAAACCAAAATAAACAACTTACTTTTCCATGTTGTTGTTCTAAAAACAGCTGATGACACATGCTTTGCCAGATGAAAATAGAACGCGCTCTAATTGAAAATTTGTCATAAGACTTTAACATATGTGTTTCACACAAGCAATGTTTCCAAGCGTTTACACGACATGTAAACGTAATATGTAAAATACATCTCGTATAAAACCACCTTAAGCTTTGAGTTAGTGATTTGTATTCTTAACCAGTTTTTTTTTAATTAAAGAAATAAAGAAAAACTTTCCGCATATGACGCTTTGTTGGCGAAAAGATTTGATACTTTCGCTTAAAAAACAGGTTGTTTAATAACTAAATAATAATTAATGAAAGTAATGTATTTATCCTTCAAAGATACTCCACATGTTGTGAGTCTAGTATTTTTAAAGGTTATTTCAGACGAAATGTATTTTACATATTACTCGCCATCAATTTTTATCTAAATTCTGTATAAAATACCTACCAAAGTGTTAATTTAAAAATACATTTTTGTTAGAAACAGTTGTAAATGTAAATGTATTTTTCTTTATTTATAAAAAATTCCCTTTTTTTATATTTTGATAAAAACAAGCTTTGATGTATTCTCTACTTACACTCAGAAAATTATTACAGTATCTGACTGCAATTTGTTTCAAAAGTATTCCATAGTTATTTTTAAATAAATAAAACTAATAAAACTATTCATAAAAACGAGTCACAAAAATACTGATTTTCAGCTGGAGTTAATTTTTTCAGTTATTTAAAAAAAGTCAAACGACTGTCATTGGTAGATAACAACAAAATAATATTTAATATAATTTTTTTTTATTTTTACAGTAAAGTTGTAAACATAAAAACATTACTAATGTAATGACATTAAAAACTAATAAAAAATTAGTAAATTTTTGAGTTTGAATAAATTATTTTGTTTATTCAAATAAATATTTTGTTAAAGGGGTTTTAAATAAATATCGAGTTTTTTAGGTTATAATTTCAGTTAATTGTACTAAAATCATTTTTGAGTGTATTGACATTTTCTACTTGTATTAAATTAATTTCTTAATTATTTCCTTTTTGTTAATTATTTTTTAAAAGTATTTTACCATTTAAAGAAAATTTATTACAATTTTCTTAATAAAAAAAATTACAATCCACAAACTGCTTACTAAAACGTAAGTTGGGATAATTTTAAAGTTTTCTCCTGTCCATGACAATTGTTACGCATACACTTAACATCTAGTATGTTACAGGGCATTATGAAAAAAGGGCAGAGAGAAAGAGAGAATGAACCAGAGTACTAAAATATAAAGTTCAATAATAAATAACAACAAGTACAATCGAGTGCACAAACACACACCCACAAAAACGCAAGCAAATACAGTTAAAAGGAAAACGTCAGTTTTAACGAAGTCGCCATCTTGCTAATACTTACGCCTTTTAACTTATAAATTTACTGGTGGAAGTTGAAAATTATAAAAAAATTGCCAAAAAAAAAGAAAAAATATTAAATAAAAGTTATTATTAATTTAGAAAACTTTAGGGACTAAATACAATTTACTTGTAAATTAAAACTTTAAATTACTTAAACATTTTTAAATATTATTAAATACACAAAATCTGTTGGCAAAAAAAAAAGAAAAAGAAAGAAAAAAACACATCAATAGCAATGTGTGTGCATTATTGCAGTGAATCATGAATTGCAGCCAACTAACGAGCCATTTTAAAGTTGGTCAAACCGTGCAAATTGCTGGCAAACATTTAGAGGGGCACATTGCTTTTATAGGTACTACAAATTTTGCTCCTGGCAAATGGATTGGTGTTATATTGGACGAAGAACGCGGCAAAAATAATGGCACCGTCAAGGGTACCTTTTATTTTAAATGTCCGGCCAATTATGGCATTTTCGTAAGACCTACACAGTTGATAGTTAAAAAATCAAACGTAGTAGAGGAAATAACAAGTATGGAGAAAGTAAAACCAAAAGATATACAAAAAAAGACGCAAATAACGGCATCTGCCTCAAAATTAGCTGAAAATGCACCAGCTGCACCAGTTGCGGTCAAAAAATTGCCGAAACAGCCGACTTCCAGTAATTTACTTAAGACCACTAAGATTAATCAACCAAAAGAGGTGACTTCCTTGCAACCAAGCACAAGTCAAGTATCTTTGGTGCAGACAGTGGCTCCTGGACCTTGTCGCGTTTTAAGACCACCTCCCTCGCTGGCGCCTAAGCGCAGTAAAACCTCAATGAGTCCATCGGAAACATTTTGTTGTGGCAAACGTAGCTCATTTGTTGAAACCGGTTTTCTAGAGATTTTAAGACCTCAATTTATTCCCGGACAACCGCTAAGGTCACCTACTTTTGGTACCGTTATGTTGAATACCAGCTCTAGTAATTTGCAGGATCTTAAGCAGCAAAACAAACAATTGGAGGCCAGAATTCTAGAGTTGAATAAGGAAATTGATGTTTTAAAATCTCAAAAAACCGAAGATATTAAAAAATTACAAGACATGGAACGTTTGCGTTTACAAAATGAACAATTGCTGGAGTTCAAGGTGCGTATAATGGACCAACAATCTGGTCTACAAAGGGAATTGCAGCGTTTAAGGCAGGAGCTTAGAGAAGTTAATGAAGCCAAAGCTAAATACCAAAGAGAGTTAGATGAGGCAGGTGAGAATATAGAATTACTAACACTCGACAAAGAAATGGCCGAAGAAAAAGTAGAAACTTTACAACTGGAATTAGAAATGGCTCAAGAGCAAAATGAAGAATTAACTCTGGATGTTGAGATCCTTAAGGCCGAAAACGAACGCATGCTTTTGGGTTCCGATAATAATACATTTAACAAGGAAGAGCATAACAATTCCATAGGTGAAATAAGAAAGTTAGAGCAATATAATCAAAGACTCAGAGAAACGGTTATTAAGCTAAGAGATGTTTTAACTTTGGAAAAACAGCAATCCTTAAAAGCCTTGAAAGAACTGGATACTAATAACTCTGAAATCTTGGAGCTAAGAAAAACCAAAGAGCTTTTAACGCAGCGTTGTGATGTTATGGAGACCCATATAATAGATCTGAGGGAACAGGTAGATGCCGCCTTGGGAGCCGAGACTATGGTATCGAATTTAGCCAATGCCAAGCTGGAACTAGAAGAAAGAGTGCGTTTGCTAGAAGAAGAGGTTAATGAGCTGGAGGCTTTAGAAGAAATCCATGAACAATTAATAGAAAGTAATCAGGACTTAGAGCGAGATCTAAGAGAAGAAATCGAAATGTTAAATACTAATATAAGGACTTTACAGCAAGAGAAAGATACCGCTTTGGAAACAGTCTATGAAAGAGATTGTACCATAATGAAGTTTAGAGCTCTAGTTAAGACACTTAATGAAAGGGAACAAATAAGAGAACAGATAAATTTAACTACACAAGCTTCCACTACAGCTACAGTTTCCACTTCGGAGGAGTTAAATAGTTTATCCTCAAATCCAGAATTTATGCCTGGAGTAGACTTTCAGCAGGTTTTCGCTTCCACCAAAGCCTATGGTCGGGCTTTGGAGTTACAATTATCTTCAGTGGATCTTAAAATGCTGCAATTGCAAATTGACTATTTAAAGGCATTTTTACCCGAGGAACTGCTGCTAAGAGGAGCTGCCAATGATGTTATTTTAAGTTTAATCTTATTGCAAAGATGCATGGAGAAAATCGATATTATTTGCTCGGGTATACACGAAAAGTTTCCGGCCTCTTGCGAGTTTGGCAGAGATGCCATTTTTGAGGGTTATTCTGTGCATAGATTCGCCTTTAGAACTAGATGCCTGTATCTTTTGCGTTCTTTAAAAATGATTTTACTGCAATTGGAATTCGCTTTGAATCATTGTGACTATGAAATATGTACTCATGCCGCCATTTATAGGGGAGAAATGGAGTGCCAGGAAAAACAACTGGATGAATTGCTGAAGTTGCTTAAGAAAGGTTTGCTAGATGAGAATTCTCCTGTTGAGGGTTTGGAGAGGGCGGCCAGCTTTTTCAATACTCTTTTAAATAATCTATTTGCTTCGCAAAATTTAGGCTATCTTTTGGATGAGCAAAAGCTCTATGTTAGTTTGATTGAGGTATATGATGTAGCCTTGGACTGTGTTAATACTCATGCGGGCCTACTATACACCATTATACAGTTGGGGGATGAACATACCGATTCATTTTGCAGCATGCAGTTTTTAATGGAGCATGCCCGCTCCTTTAAAGTACAGTTAAAACAACTGCAGCGTAAATTGCCTGTTAAGTCGGTTAGTTATAGCACCTTGCAATGGCCGCAAATGCAACGGTTGCATGAACGCAACGACCATTTAGGCAAACTTATAGAATTACTTAGTTCCACGGCCCGAGAAGCCACTAAGGATATATACAGTTCTTCCAAAACGGATAATGCGAATGAAGTTGCTATTGGCCATGAACGCTTATGGCGAATAGTAAATTTTAACTGCAATAAGTTAGCTCCTGAGGCCTTTCAACGCTCTCCCGTGGAGTTTTTCCATAATTCTGTTTTAATTTTACAAGAGCAGTTTGATGAGTTTCAACAGTTTATCAAGGACAGTGAAAAGGCTTTGGCCAATAATAAAAATACTATATATGTGCGCTCAAATGAAGTGACAATTTTACAGCAGGCAGCCGAAGTAAAGAAGCAATATGATGAAACCAAACTTTTGCAACATCAACTTGGTGAAAAGGACAAAGAAATCAAAGCCCTAAAACATATGGCCAAAATGAAACAGAATGATTTTTCCGAACTACAAATACGCAAGGATATGGCTGAGAAGAGTTTGCAAAAACACCATCAAGAACAGGTACAACTATTGCAAATGGTGGCACTAAAAATGGAAGATTTGTTAGAGGGGCTGCAAGAGCAACAAATTCAAGTTTTTAACGCATTGCAAAACAACAACGACAAGTTACTACTGCTAGAAAAAACCCAAGATAATCTTAAAATTTGCTTGGCCACCAATAATCAAACAATAAATTCATGTTCTCATGAAGCCTTAAAGGAAATTGAAAATCTCACACAATGTATACGCTATCATCGTCAAGAAAACATAACGCTACAATCAAAATACTTAAAGACGGAGTTTCTAAAATTGGACCCTTTATACGTACCACAAAGGGGCCGCCAGCAGGATCAAGAAGAAATTAAACAATTTACCAAAGAACTGAATCATTTAAAGAAAACCTGGCTTATGGGCTATTTGGCCTTGCCACAAACACGGACAAAATATCAAGTTAAACTTGAGACGCAACAACTAACGCAACATATTCTGGCCATGTACTATCGGACACATCCCCATCGTAGGCTCCCAACAGATTTTGGAGAATTCTGCACATCAGAAGTAAAAGAATTATTGGAGCAGTAAGCAGTTATAAAATATTTAATCAAAAGTAGTTAATTATTATAATAACGATAACAATTTTTACTTATCTTCTTATAAAATTCTTATAAACAAATACTTAGAAATATGTTTAAGAAAACAAATAACTTTTTTTCAATTCAGGGGCCAAATCGTCGCATTCGATTCGAATCGAAATTAAAAAATTCTTATTAGAATTCCTATACTCAAAGCATTGACAACTCGATCGATCGAATGAAATTTCGATTCGAATCGCATGCGACGATTTGGCCCCAGAAAATTACTATAAAAATGTCTTGTTTTATGTCAGTGTGAACGAAATGTAATAGTAAGAGAATGTTTTTGTATTTGTTTTTTATTTACATATTTAAACAGTATTTTATCACTTTCAAGTGAGTGCCATTTATTAAAAGAAGCACTGATGATGATTAACTACATATAATATGAAAATTTTTTTTAAGTTTGTAAATTGAACCGCTAGTAAAAATGTTTTTAAGAAAAGTTTTTAAATTAAGCTTAAATTATTATAAGGTTCCTTTGTTATTTTTTTAACTTAATATGTTAGACAAAATACTCACTAGTTTGCCTTGTTTAAACTAAAAACATTTTGTGATTTAATTGAAACTGACATAAATCAGAAAAGAGTTAAAAAACACAACTTGACAAAAAAAAAAAAAGAAACGCTCTACAAAAAGTGAGTTTGAAAGAACTATGTGTTTACCTTTAAAAAACCTAAATTAAAAAAAAAAAAAACATAAGACAAAATCAAAAGCTATGACGATTTATAATATTTTTTTAACAGGGTGTCCCCTACAAGCTCAAAAAATTAAATATGCTAAAGTATAAATTATAACAGGACTTTCAGTTTTATTCAAAATTAAATTATTTTTTTTAATAGGTAAACTTTGTAAAATTTCTTTTCTAAGGCTTTTTCCAAATTTCATTGAATATATTTTATATATCTTGACAAAACCTTTAAAAATTAATGCAGCAATAAATTTTTTTATTAAAATTATTTTATTTAATATTTTATGTGAAGCAATTCATATTTACAAACTACACTTTGCAGCCCTTGTGGGAAAATTGACCCGTCGTTCGCTTATACGTAACTCCGCTTAACCATTTTAAGGACAGAGTAAACAAATTTATAAATCGTCATAACTTTTTCTTCGTCTTACACTTTTAGCTTTGGCTTTTTTTTAAAGTGGATACAAAGTGCTTTCAAATCCTTTATCTACTCAATTTTTGTGGAATATTTTTTTTTTGTAAAAATCTACGTTCAAACGAAACGTGGAAAAAGAAGAAAACAAATTATTATATTTAGTAAATAATTTTGTGATCTAATTTCTTTTTTGACGGAAAACTTTAATTTTATTATTATTATTTATTAAAATATTCCTGCAAAAAATAAATATTAAAAAAAGTATTTCTGTCTGTTCTGTTAACCGAGTTTATTTAAAATTGAATGGTGTTCCGTATATCGGTCGATTTTCTGTATTTAAACACAGTTGTTAATTCGATTTGAAATCAAGTAAATTTGTGAGTTCGGTTTGATAACGAGAAAGTCACTTGGATTCAGTGCCTCGTTTCTGTAACTTGCGAGAAGTTTTCGCATCGAGAAATTTTTTAAGATTATAGAAGTATTCCAGTTATTAACAGGGCGAGTTATATAATTTTAATGTATTGCAAGTTAACATTAAAAATTTATAATAGTTTTTCTTTGATTCATTCTGTCCTTGACAGGGCGACTATAAATTTCTCGACTAAAGAACTTCTCACATACCATACAGAAACGAGGCACAGTTCACAGAACAGGGCCGATGGTTTCTTTAAAAAAAAATTATAAATATTTTTTATTATAATTTTTATTACCTAAATGTAGTCCTCTTTCCATGCGAGGACAAAAACAAAGTATTCTCATCGTAATTTTATTTTTATAATTTAATAACCAACCCACTTCTGACGTTCACAAATTTGTATTATTCTAATTAACTTTTTGATTCGTTCAAGTAATTAAATTATTTATTTCAATAATTCAAATCTTTATAATTTTTACAATTTAAGTAATTAAAACAAGGACTGTAAATAATGATTTTTTGCTAAATTTTAATGAAAAAAATCATACACAAGGAAAAATCGGAAATTCAAGGGAAGTACACAATGTTAATGGTATTTAACTACACTTTCTGAAAATCAAGTGCTTTTTTTAATTTTGATAAGAATTTTCTTGTCAAAAAAAACCGTTTTTAATTTTGTTTCTGTCTAAAGATATATTTTTTAAAATTTTTATTTTTATGTCAAGAAATAATTGTAAAATTTTATTTAATACAAAAATAAAAAAACGATTGTTGTTATAATAATCTGGTTTTATAAGCATTTAGAAGAAATAATTATTTTATTAAAAAAAAATCAAAAATAATAATTATTTTTTGATTTTTTTGTCAAAAAATAATAATATTTTTTTTTTAATTTTTATTTTTATGTCGAGAAATAACTTTTTTATTTTTAACAAATATAAAAATATAAAAACGATTATTATTATAATAATCTTTTATAAGCATTCAAAAGAAATAATTATTTTATAAAAAGAATTAAAAAGAATAATTATTTTTCCTTATTTTTTTGTTAACAAAAATAATAATTATATTTTTAATATTTTTGTCAGGAAATAATTGTTATACTTTTAATTAATATAAAAATAAAAAAAAATAATTAGAACGATTATTGTATCAAAATCGGGTTTTAATAAAATTTAGAAATAATAATTATTTTATTAAAAAAAAATATAAAAATTTATAATTATTTTTCAAACAAGAAAAATAAATCTTATAAATAATAATTATTTTTGAAGGAAAATCTAAAAATAATTATTATTACAAAAACAAAAAAAAATACATAAAAAAAATTATTTTTTGTCAAAAAATAATATTTTTTTTAAGTTTTATTTTTTTCTAGAAATATTTTTTATATTTCTAAATTATATAAAAATAAAAAAATAACGTTATTGTTGTCATAATCGGTTTTTATAAAAATTTGTTTTATCAAAATAAATAAAAATCAAAAAAAAATTATTATTTCTGAAGGAAAATTTAAAAATCAAGAATAATTATTATTTATTATTATATTTATTTAGAATTATCATTTTTTTTGCATAATTACTACGTTTCCTTACTTTAAACCATAATATTGGAGAGAGCTGCAAATTTTAAATTTTTATTAATTCAGTCATTTTTGTAATAAAAACAATTTTTAAGTTTTTTTAAACAATTTATTTAGAATTTTTTAAATTATAAAATTTAGTGGGAAATTTTAAACAGAACTGATTTCTTATCCTTTTCTATATTTTTCTTAAATTAAGTTACTAAAGACCTTACGAAAGCATTAAGTATTTGCAGTTTAGCAATAATAAATTTAATTAATAATTTTTTCAAATTTCAAAAATACCATTTTGTAAAAAAAATAAATTTGAAAATTTCCACTTTTTTATTAAAAACGATAAAATTGTTTTTATATAAAAAATCTCATAAAAACAAACATATGTTATAAAAAAATATCTTCCATTTACATTTAGATTCACTCTTTTTATTTTTTCTATTTAACTTTTATAAAAAAGTTTAAAATAAATTTGTTTTAAACATAAATTAGCAAATAGACCAACAACGAGTCAACTGCATGACAAATTTTAATTTAAAATTGAAAGGCAGATAATGTCCTTGCTTTTAAATAAATATTTTAACCAGAAACAAAAATATGTTATAACTATTATAAATATTATTGTGTATTAGAAAAATAATGGAAAAAATAAAATTTGTTTTTTTGTTGCATTTTTAAATATTACAAAATAAAATTAAAAGAAAACAAACGCCATTTTATTTTCTAATTTTTTTTGACAACTAAACACCACTATGCAAGGCTATAGTGAGTTTAATAGTGGACTCTTTTTAAAAACTAAAAAAAAACACACCCTCTCTCAGTGTATGGTAAGTAAGTGATCCTTGTTATATGGTGAATTACTAAACTAAAACACTTTACAACATTTTGACAAGCTAACTGACCAATTCTAATGTACTTACATCCCTTATTTGGTATAAGAAATAGTCCCAATAGAAAAGTGGTGGTCAAGGGGTAATAAAAACATTTCTATTTTATTTTTTGTTTTTGTATTTGGTTTCGTTTCTAACAAAAGGCACATCATAATTTTTGTTTCAACTGGCCAATAGTATGAGTTTGTACATATTTAATGATAAATAATTCAATTTTGAAAGTAAAGGTACAGTAAAGAAATTATTTGATTTTTCAAAAAAAAAGATCTAAATTTATTTATATATATTTTTTTAATACTCTTTTACTAAAAAAATTATAGTTTTAATAAACCAAGCAAAATCCTGCTAATATTAGTTTTTTATATCATATTAGCTAAGCCCCGGTGTGCTTCGCTACCACACATAAGTTGCAAAAAATTATAAGTCAGCCCTGTTTTTTGATTAACATATACAAATTTGGAGCTTACCAGTTTTATAGTTTTGGAGATATTCAGAAAGCTTTAGTTAGCAAAAAATCTTCTAAAAACTTCTAAAAAGTACCAAAATATAATTCTGGCCCTTTAGTACTTCTTAGCGCCAAAATTAAAAAAAAATTTATATTAAAAATTTTAAAATTTAAAAGTTACAAAAAATACTAAAACTTAATTTTAACCTTTTTTCCCCCTTAGGGTCCGATAATTAAAAAAGGACCCAAAAACGTACTCATATTTTTTAGGCCTGTCGCACGCAATGTGAGTTATGTCTCTATCTTTATTGGTTTAAAAGTCACAAAAAACGCCTAAAAATCAAAATATATATATCTTGTTTCCCCTTTGGGTCCAAATTTAAAAAAAGTACGAAAACCGTAAGCATATTTTTTTTAAGACCTATCGAACGCAATTTGAATAATGTTTCTATCTTTATTGGTTTGAAAGTAACAAAAAGTACCAAAATACAATTTTACTGCATTATTTTCCTTTCGGTCCAAAATTAGAAAAAAAAAACCAAATTGATGTCTGTTTATTTCTTAAGGAAAACGCAAAACTTTTTAAATTTTGTTTCAATCTTATATACTCCAGAAGATCGTAGCTTACAAATTTTTCTCGTTTTGCCCCCTTTTTATCTCTTTACGGACCGAATTTTTAAAAATTCACCTGTATTTAAACAAACATTGAAAGCCTAACACATGTTATAAATTTCATGTATTTAGCTCTACGCGTTTGATCAGTATGGCAATTCATAACCTGATCTTCCCACACAAATGGGCGTGGCAGAAATAATTTTCAAAAAAAGTACCCTATTGTTCCTTGCAGACTTGAAGTAACTTCTTGTAAAAATAAAAAAAAAAGTCAAAAGTTCTTTTTTTAGTTATAACCAGCACTCAGGGGATGACAGGAAAAAGGTAATGGTAAGAAGGATAGAGGGTATAGTGTTTGTCGACATTTGATTAAAATTTTTTTAGGGAGCTTATTTCACATACGAACTGTGCATTCGCTGGCCAGTCGGGCACAAATGGTTGTTGTTTTGCTTTTGTTGTACTCGTATTTCGCACAAACCCTCGGGCTCAGGAACAAGTTCCTTGATTTCTTCAGAGCAAATTGTACTAGTATTACAGTAATTGATAGAACAGCAAAACACATCCAAAATTACCTGATGAGTTTCTTCATCCGTTCCTGTACACGGTCAAAATGGACTTTAAAGTCCCAGCCCATACATGGGAGTTAGTATTAAATATTTTTTGTCACATATAGGTGGTATAAATGTTGAGATGATCAGATCACCGTTTTAAAAAACCAAGACTCTTGGACACTTCTTTCGACACAAGAAAAATGTGTTCCGTTCAACGCACTGGATTTTCATGCCCAAAAAATCAAGAGTTTCTGTCTCTCCAACTTTTATACCATCTGTTAATACAGACGATGCAACATGGTCCACTGTACGTTTATGTGTCCAGAGACAACATTGGGTCTTATGGGCATTAAAATCGATCCTATTCACATGGCCGGCCCACTTAAAGATTAGCATCATATTACGGTTAAGTGTATCATTCATACTCTGTCTTATAGGTCCAGTTTTAAGAGTGATACTGTAACCGGATAAAAATAAATGGCATATGCATCCGTCGTTTGCAAAGGAATATACTAATATGATTCGAAGGTTAAAAAGAAAGATAAGAAATAGAGAAGAAGAAAGGACGGAGCCTTGCGGTACCCTTGAATTAATTTTGAGCTTATTATATGTAAAAGATCGCATCTATAACAACACAAAATGTGCGATCTCTGAGGAAACTCGATATAAATCGGGAAAATTTATCGCCGACGCCAAAGCAGTTAATTTAGATAAAAGCGTACAATGCCAGTTTCTATCAGACGCTTTTAAAATATCTAGAGCCACCTTTTTACTTTCGCCAAAATGATCAATGGAGGTAAACCATTTTTCTCCTAAAAATACCAGTAGGTCCCCCTTTGCACGCATACGCTGTTCGAATAGAGCCTTCTCACGTCTGAGTAATTTGTTACCCGAAGATCTCATTAATCAGTATCGGCGTTCTTGTTAGCACTCAAATTACTAAATGCTTGCTTTCTGGACTCTAATTTAAAATAACCCAAATAAGTTTCACAAATACAAATCTCTTTGTAGGTGAAAAGCGCCTAATTCCATATTTATAGTTCCGTGTTTTGAAGCAATGGAAAAAGTACCAAAAATAAAAATAAGTGCTTTTGTGCGCCTAGTTTAATTTCGGTCTCTTTGTGGACTAATAAAACCTAATTTGATTATTACAGACTCAAAGACTCATAAAAGAAAAAAAGTACCGAAAATGTAAAAAGTACTTTTTTCCACTCACTTGATTCCAGCCTCTATATGGGCCAATAGCCCCTGATTTTATTTATATAGTCTAATGCTTCTAAAAATGATTAAATAGGTACTAAAAATTTAAAAAAAGTACATTTTGTCTTCTTAGTTTGTCTTTAACCCCTATATCGGGGAAAAACCCTAAATAGTATTTTATACCATTTTTATAAGCTCACAGTTTTACAATAAGTACAAAAAAATAAAAAAAAAGTTTTTTTGGAGCAAAAAGTAACCAGATACAAAAAGAATTTTAAAAGTACCAGTAAACAGTTTTTAGCATTCTGGTGCCCCTTAGGGCCCTAATTATTAATAAAATCTGAAAAGTTTTTCTTAATTTTTCGAAATCTGTCGAACACAATTTAAACTATTTATTTTATCTATGTTGGTTTAAAAGTAACAAAAAGTACTCAAAAGTACTATTATACAGTTTTTACCCTTTCAGTACCCTTTAAGTTTAAAAAATTAATGAAAAGTGTCAAAACCGTTTTACGCATTTTTCCAAGAGCTTTCGAACGAAATTAGGGTTATGTTTCTATCTACATTGGTTAAGAAGTAACACAAAGTACATTCAAGGTATATATTTTTAGCTCTTCTGTTGCCCTTGAAGGCCCAATATTTCAAAAAAAATTTCAAGCAGTAATTGTATTCTTTAAAAACCTGTGGAACCCAATTTGAATTATGTTTCTATCTTGATAGGTTTCAAAGTTTCAAAATGTACTTAAAAAGTACCCGAATGTAGTTTTTAGCCTTTTTTTTCAGCTAAGCACACAGTTTCTAGAAATGACCAAAAAAAATTCATATTAATAGTTTTCCATGGGCCTCATATAAGTTATTGAGGTTAAAAAAAATTACCCTAACAAGTTATGTGAAGATCGTTCAATTATTGGCCGTACCCAACACCGTAGGGGTTTACCTAAAAATCAAATTAATCCCCATAAATGGTTTACACGTCCCCAGCAAAATTTTTTATTGTTTTGTAATGAGCTTAGATACTAAAAAACCGAAATGGCATTACTTACTCTCTAACATTTTAACTCATTATTTAACCATGGCAAAGACATTGGAGGCTCGCTTACAAATAGGGACTTAAATAAGCTTTAACGACAATTAATTTACTTCTTACTATTAAGGGTTAAAAAAACTCATTTATTACTTTGAATAAAAGTTGCTATTAATTAACCCCCTGAATTTTGCTTTTTAAATTTTTTTCTTAGAAGTTTAACTCATTATTTGACAACTTATAAATAATGTAATCGATAGGAAATGGTGATTGAAAAGTAAGTTCTTTTGTAATCACCAATCACTATTTAGTTTTTGATGGGGTCAATATCAGAACAAAACCTTTATCAAGTATTTCTTAAATTAAAGAAAATATTTTCCTAAATTTGGGAACAATCTGTCAAACATTTGTCCCATATAAACTCAACTCTTAAAAGTCACTTTACATAAGTATGTTAGTACTTGTTATAAAATAAATTGTAGTGTAGGGTATTATATGTTCGGTCAATAAACCTTTCCCTAAAAGAGGAAATTTTTTGTTAAGCAGAAAACCTGTACATCCATATCATATCACTGCACAGTGGGTTCGATGACACCGAAAGTGGCGGTTAATTCATGGGAGCCGTAATTTAAATTTTTTTTTAAATTTTTTTTTAAATCGTTAAATATGCATAAAAAGGCATATTTTGAAAAAAAGATACACGGGAAAATTTTTTTTACGATTTTATAAACATCTTTACTTTTCAGAAAATTATGGTTTGTTTCAGAATTTTCACCGTAATTTTAAAATGGACTGTGATTTTTTTGAAAAATGAGAAACAACGAAAAGATTACATTGTCTTCTTTCTAAAAAATAAATATATATTTTGCATATATATGAAAATAAGTTTAATTTAAAGTCTGAATTTGGGTTTTGAAGGATTTCGAGAATTTTACAACTTTTTTAAAAAATTAACGAAATAAATTTTTATAATTTTTTTTGTTTATCAATAATTGTCATATACTTAAAAAGAAACCATATTATGTTCATCCTCACTTTCATCATCATAATCTTCGCTATCACTTTCATGTATTTCTTGAAAAATAATAGGCGATAGCCAAAGCTGTAGTTCGGTATTTGATAATTGTAGCTTTATTTCCGCTCATTTTGTTTATTATTACTAGATATGAATGGATCTGAACTGAGAAAAAATCTATTTATAATATCTTCATTCGACTTTTCTCGGCTGTATTTGCAAGCAGAGTGTTTCCTATAATTTTTAAAATCCTTATTTCTGGCTTCCTGAGCTTCTTCTGAAAGTTCTCCAATCAGTAAAAGGGCATATTTTATGACTCGGGATCATGAATTAAAAATTTATGTATTGTAGGAGTCATACAAAACCATTTTAACACTCTCGTGAATAAAGATGACTGAGACTTGTTCACGCACCCCTCTCCGACAAACAATAACAACAATAGTAAGCATTGAACGAACGTTAGTTTTGTTAAATACATGACTTTGAAAAAACACGACTTCAAACAGAAATATGTTAATAGCAAAAAATGGAGCAACAAAACCGCAAATTTTCTTTTTTGTGATATCAAGCTAAGATTTCATTCTTTTAGAAAATATAAGATTCAAAACCCAACCTTAACTAACTTAGAAGTTATGGTTCACGAAATATCAAAAATAGGCCAATTTTGGACCTTTTTTAAAAAAATCGTCAAAAATATTTTCACACATATTTTCAAAAACACTTAATCATTTTTATACACTTTAATACCTGAAGTTGAAGGTTCCATTTTTAAAATAACACTTTCTTAACGTAAAATTTAGAAATTACGGACTCGTTTAATGCAAAATTTTACTTTTTTTTTAAAACATTGCAAAAAATTTTGTACTTTGACACGTCACTATGGAGTCAGCTGACAAGATAGATGCTTGAAATTTTACAAAGTGATGTAGAATTTTATCTAGTTTTATCCAAAACCAAATATTTATACAAAAACTTAATTTTAAAAATTTAATTAAACGTCACTTTCAAAACATTTCAACCCAACGTGCACTCTATAAGAAATATCTATAAAATACTGATTTACTAATTAAATTTAAAATTTTTTTCTACTTTCCATTTACAGCAAAGTTTAGTCTTAATGTAAATATGTCAAATATATTAACATATCAATAATATTTTGTCTTTTATAACCTCAACTGTCAGTACAAATCAAAGCTAATGGCTTCTTTCAGAACCGTTACTTACATCTATCATAAATGCAAAACATATTTGATTTTTCACACATGTGAAAATGTCAAGCGCTAATGGACTTAAATGTCAAAAAAAATTTCACCATCACCCCCATTTTCTTAAATAGCAAGACAATGAAAGCTAAATGCTAGAATAGGGTTTACATATATGTAGAAAATTATATTAAATGTAAAAATAAAAACAATATTTTATAAAAACTTTAACTTTTAAAAAGCAGTTAAAAATTGAATAAATAATATGAAAAGAAAATACTTTTATTTTTAGAAAGCAAATTTTTTTTCATTTAAGATCAAAATTGTTTCAAAATAGCAAAATCCAAATTACCTGGAATATTATGCCTGTACATACATACACATACACATGTAAAATAAAACTTACCACCACTTACTTGCACTTGACTACATTCGTAGTTTGACGTGATAAGGGTTAGCGGTTTCATATGTTTTTAGTTATTTATCCCCACCGTTGTAGGCCTTTTTACCTATTTTAAGAATTCGTTGTTTAATCTTCCCCTTTATCAACTTAAATTTTATTTTTGTATGTGTCTCTTTTTTATTTTGAATATTTAATTTTCAATTAAGTATTTTTGAATAGCAGTTACATGAAAAACACATTTGGCCAATATTATTTAACATACTCTTTAGCATAGACACACATACATTTTCTACTGTCAGTTAAAAGCCAAATGAAGAAAAAAAAAGCTTTGTGGAATTCATATGAAAAAACAAATATTTTTAAAAGAGTCATAGATAAGAGCAGCACGAGAGTACCACTTTTTTAGGCAAATGCAACACTGAGAGTATTTTTTAAAAACACTTTATTGAATTTTTCAAAAAGCGGAACTCAGTCTTGGAAAGAATATTATATAAAAATTAAATAAAATTATTACAATCTGTGAAGAGAATATTTTTACCAATCATAGTACAGGGTGTCTGGTGGCAGATTTATATTTTTAAAATTATATTTTTAAAGTTGAAAAATAGAATTGTAATGCGGATTTTATTTTTTTAGCAGAATGTCATCCATTTAGTTGAACATACTGCTCAAAATGGAGTCTTGTGTTCTGCGCCACACGCTGCAGTAAACTTGGTCCAATTAAGCTGATTTCTTGACGAATATTTTCCTTTAAAGCCACAAGAGAATGAGGATCGTCATTTTAAGCTCTTTTTTGAGGTAGCTCCATAAAAAATCTATAAGAGTTAGATCGGGCAACCTCATTGACCTTTGGATGTCCCCAAAACGACTGACTAGTTTTTGGGGGAAATTTTCCCGAAGCAAATTCATCGAAGTCTGGCCGTGTGTGTGAAGGGTACGATTGATGAGCTTGCAGGTTTGGCAAAAAGAATTCCCTAATCATGTGTCAATCATTTTCACCATTGATATACGTTGCCTGACCCAGAGAATTTTTGAAAAAAGTGGTCCAATTATCTCATGCGTGAATAAGGCAAACCAAACAGTTACCCTGGGGTAATGCAATAATTTTTGACGATTCAATCGAGGGTTGCTGGTTTTTGAATACCAATAACGGCAGTTTTGCTTGTTTACGTGGCCGTTTATGTGAAAATGAGTCTCGTGGCTTCAAAAGTGGGATTTACAGTTCGTAAACGCTCCAACATCATTTTACATAAATTTTTGCGTAAATCAATGGCATTTTCTTTCAGTTCTTAAACGATTTGAATTTTAAAATAATTAAACCTCAGATCCTTTAAAATTTTACGAATAATCGCTCTTGGAAGTTCCAGTGAAGCTGCTCTTTTCTGTATTAGAAGTCGCGGACTTCCACGCAAACTGCTTTCAACCAGTTTAATGTTTTGGGGGTCCTTGAAGATCGACTAGGCCCTGGTCGTAGGACATTCATAGGCGAAGCAGTTGCGCGAAATCTCTGCATCTACGAACGAGTTAGGTCCATCACGTATTCGCCGTATACCGATCTTTGAACAAAACTGTTAACGAGCAATTACGTAAGAAATATTACTCTTAAAAAATTTATCCACAGCGAATGCGCGATGCTCATTCGACCACTGCGACATCGTGACTAACAAATCCGCACAATAATCGTATTCAAAAATATAAATTTACCACCAGACACCCTGTGTTTTCCCCTGAATCTATTACTTGACTTATATGTTCTTAAAAAAAAAGATTGTTGCTTTTCCAGCACATGTAAAATATGTTTAGAATTAAACAATTATAGCCATTTCCATATATTATTTAGGATTTGATCCCAATTTTCTTTTTATTAATAAGGTTTGTTATAGGTTAAGTATGTCTATATGCCTTTCATTGGTTCTTCCACCAAATCGTCAGTAGACTTTAACCATATTCTTGAAAAACCTCATAAATATTTTCTGCCTTTATATAATAACTTTAATAAACTTATTGAGAATTACTATAAGCAAACAAAAATATTCAAGAGTTTCCTTAAAAATCAAAACAGCTAATAGCGAAAAATGATTTATTGGATTTCCAAATGAAATGAAAAAACTTCCTTTTATGAAAATATTTCAGTTTTTTATAAATCAAAAAAAAACTAGGGAGCACAAAACAAATTATTATTTTAATTTTAAATAAGTTTCAACGCTAAATTTTCTTTCAGTGTTTGTTTACTTTAACGTTGTGTTGTCCATACGCTTTACCAAATGGCTTCCTAAAGTTCAAGCTTCTTTGGCTTAATAGATTGGTAGAGAGAAATGAAAAAAATAACAAAAAGCTTGTCACACTTATTTTGATTACGTAATGATATTTTTACGTAACATTACGTACTGAATACTTAATGAAATTGTTTTCTCTTCTACATGAAAATAATGTCTAATTGATGTAATTTAAATAAAGTTAGTTAAAAGTAGCAAATCGGAAATCCCCTTAGGACATCCCAATGTTAAAATAGTAAGTTGTTAACATTGAAAAGTAACCCACCAGCTGCGAAGTAGTTAGCTTAAAGTTAGTTTAAAGTTAGCTGAATGTCCGACAGGGCTGGAGCTCAACATACATATGTATGTATGTGTCAGCTGGCAAATGCAATGCTCTAAACACAACTGGGACGAACGACGAATTTTTTGTTGCGAATAATTGTCTTAGAAAATAAAACATATGAATATGCACACAAACAGTGCGTCGATTAAATTCGTCATGCGTAACGAGCTCTGCAATAGGTTTATTTATATTTCTTACGCCCACGAACGACGAATAATTTGGCATAGAATGACCATTTTTCTTTTAATTTTTTCAATTTTGTTATTAAATAATTTTTCTTTATACTTTAAGAATTATTTTCACTTTCTATTTGTTTCATATAATACACTTAATGTATTTTTAATGTTGTATTTAGATTTTTAAATTAATATATTTTAAATTACATAGTATTTTTTCAAGAAATGTGGTCACTTTATCACAGCTGTTTTATTCGCTCTAAATGTGTTTCAGTTGAATTTTAAGAAATGAATTCGTCGTGAAGTGCGAAATTCATGGTTCGTCCCAGTTGTATTTAGAGCAAAAATTGTATTGTCGCGAAAAAAAATTCAGTACACCAAATTTAAAATCAGTACATGTACTGATTAAATCAGTACAAATGGTCACCCTAATTGTACCGGATTATTTTTAAACTGAGCAGCTTTCAGCTTTCCAAGTCAGCAGACGTGATTTTCTTAAGTTTCCAAATTGTTGTTGATTTCGTATTTTAAATATGAATATTTCAGATTTTTTTTTTTGAATTTAAGAAAATTATACTCCTCAGACGAATTATTCACTATGGCGATCAGGTAAATATCTTAAAAGACCCGTTATCACAAAACCACGCCTAAGAAATCTGAAGGGATCCTGGGCAAGAACTGATGAAGAAAAGTGTGATCTGCTCGCAAGACATTTAAGGCATGTGCTCACTCCAAATATATGCACTGAAGTGGGTAAACTATCGCCGGTTGTTGCTAGATGTCCTATGAAAATACGTTTCCAACTTTTAGATGTCGTTAAGGCTATTGATGACCTTAATGCTAAAGAAGCACCTGGATTTGACGGAATAAGCAACAATATGCTTTTAGAGCTGCCTTGCACAGCAAAAAGAATAATTCTTTCTATTTTTAACGCCATATTACGACTCGAACATTTCCCGCTAGTATGGAAAGTTGCTTTGGTAAACATGATTCCTAAGCCGGGAAAAGATCCTTCAAGGGTGGGATCTAAGGGCCTATAAGTCTGTTGCCAACTATGTCTAAATTGTTCGAGAAACTGCTTAAAAACAAGCTGACCCTGATCTTGAATGACAATCATTGTATTTAAAATCACCAATTTGGCTTTCGGAGTCAACGTAGTACCATCGAACAAGCCCACAGATTGGTATAGGTTATAAGAAAAGCTTTTGAGAAAAGGAAGTACTGCTTCGCGCTCTTTATTGATGTCTCTCAAGCCTTTGATAAAGTATGGCATGATGGCCTGTTGAGCAAGCTGAAGCTAAACATACCGGTGAATATATTCAACCATTCAGAGAGTCACATAACTGGCCGACAATTCATGATCAAAGAGGGAAACCACTTAAGTTGTTCGCAAATAAAAGGAGCTGGTGTACCTCAGGGGAGTATATTAGGTCCGGTTCTGTACTTGATTTACACAGCTGATATGCCTACCAATCCTTTTACAGACCCGTTAACATTTGCCTTTCTCAGTATTCATAAAGACCCTAAAGAGACCTCAAAACAACTGCAACATCACGTAACCCAAGTAGAGAAATGGGCAAAATTATGATGTATTAAAATAAAAATGCACCCACGTTAATTTACTTTTCGCAAGGAAATGTGCCCCCCCAATTCTTATTAACAACTAAACGGTGCCTCAACGAATTGAGACGAAATATCTTGGCATTCACCTAGACCACTGCCTCACGTGGAAGTCACATATAGATGTAAAGTTGACACAAATGAAACTTAAAACAGCCCAAAGCCACTGGCTAATTGGTAGAAACTCTGTGCCACGTCTTGATTGTAAATTCTACTCTACAACTCGATTTTAAATCCAATTCGGTGCTACGGGATACAGTTATGGGGCACTGCTTCCGCCTCCAATATATAAAAAAATTCAACGCCGTCAAAACAAAATTCTAAGAATGATAACTGGTGCTCCTTGGTATATTAAAAACAGCTACATCCACAAGGATCTAAAAGTTCCACTTGTAAAATGCGAAATCCTAAACTATGTGGACAAGTACTTAAATAAGCTGGAAACACACCCAAATCTGCTCGCTCGAAGGGGCCAGAGAAAACTTGAAATCAAATTAAAGGGCTAAATAGGGGTGATTAAACGTATGTGCTGTTTACAGAACAAGTTGAGCAAACGACTTCGATGTTTTGCATGTGTTTAGCTTTTGTTACAATAACAAATGTTCACCATGTAAGCATGTGTACACTTAACAAAATGGTTAAAATATAATCAACCGGATATGTAGCTTTAAGCAACTGGGTATTCATTTAAAATCCCGTCAACAAGATATTCATTTAAATAAACAAAAAAATTTTATTTAAATTCAAACACTAAAAAATTTTTGATTGGTTTTTACTTTCAATACAAAATGAAAGAAATTAAAAAAAAAATCTAATAATACTCTTCACACAAGTGATAAGGGTATATAGGTATAAGTTTGTCATTCCGTTTGTAATTTCTTTATATTCCATTTGCAACCCCCTAAAGTATATCTATTCTGGATCCTTATAGATAGGAAAGTCGATTTAGCCATGCCCGTCTATCTGTTTGTGCGTGTTATGGCTAAAATTAACTTTTTGAAGCCCGCGATGTCGCATAGACCAGTACGTGGTATCAATGTAAGACCGATGCACAATAATTTTTCCCCACGAACATTTTTGGAACACACTTACCTACCCCCTATCTCCACCATAAAAAGTTTCATTTTTTTATTTTTTTTAAATCTCTCCCACAGCTTCTAGAGCTCTCCTACAAAGGTAAAATATAAGATTGACCCCAATAAATTTATCCTTCCGAACATTTTTGTGGGACATACTTATCCTCTATCTCCAGCCCCAACATGATTGCCATACAAAATTTGAAAAAAAATAGGGTAAAAACCCCTTCAATTTCTATGGAGTCGCCGATAGAGGAATAGAATGAATCACAGACCCCCATTAGTTTTCCCTTCCAAACATATTTTTCGTACATACTTACCCTCTATCTCCGTCATCTAATGGGATTGCCATACAAAATTTACAAAAATTATGTAAAAATGCCCACCATTTCCTCAGAGTCGGCATTAGAGAAGTAAAGTGTACGACAGACCCCCATTAGTTTCCCTTTCCAAACATATTCTTAGAACATACTTACCCCCTATCTCCACGCCCTAAAGGGGTTGCCATACAAAAATAAAAAAGAAGGTAAGAACCCCTACAGCTTCCCCGGAGTCGTACCTAAATAAATAAAATGTATCACATACCCTTACTAATTTTCTCTCCCAAGCATATTCCTAGAACATACCAACCCCCTATAATGGGGTTGCCATAAAAAATTTAAAAAAATTAAAGTAAAAGTCCCTACAAAATTGAAAAAAAAATACGGAAAAAACCCCTACAGCTGCCCTAATAACCCTAAGAGGGTTAATATAAGACACCGATCTCTATTTAAAAATTACAAATATTTTATAAATAAAAAAACTGATAAAAATAATAAAAAGGTTTAGGGTTTCGAAAGCCCAATGTGAAGGGCATTTAAGATTTGGCACAGCTGAATATAGCGCTCTTACTTGTTTTTACATGTTTTGGTTTTAATTTTTATTCTTTTGGCTTTATTTGTATTAAATTTTGTTTTTAAAAATTTTTCTTACTAACATCAGCTGAGTACAATGTATTTTTGACACCGGAAACTTATTTTCATCACCAGCACTCTTTGAACGGTACTAGTGTTTTTGCCTGTAAACATCACCCAAACAACTCACATGTTATACAGAAATGCAAACGGAATTTATTTTTTGTAAGTTGAAACCAAGTTTATTGTAATTATTGTCTTCAAACACAACGACGAAAATTACAAAGCTGTATGCTTTTTGTTGTTATTTTTACAACTTTACCGCCAAAATGCAATTTTCAGAAAAATACCAACAAAGTTAAATGTAAATTAAATGTAATTAACTGAAAAAATTAACTCCAACTGAAAATCAGTATTTTTGTGTAATCGTTTTTGCAAATAGTTGTCCAAATCAGTTAAAAAATTAAGAACAATTTAACTGTTTCTCAAAAAAAAAACTTACCGAAATACTTCTTAAATAACTTCCAGTCAGTTACTGTATTAATTTTCTGGGTGTATAATAGAAAATAGTAAAAATTCATTGTTTAAAAAAGATTGACAGTTGTTGGCATAAACAGTTTACACCTTTATCATTTAACAATATTACAAAGGAAGACATTAAAGCAGCTCAAACTCTTGATTCTCTTACTATCTCCATATACTTTGACAAATGTCAACCGCTTTGCTTAAATAACCATAATGTAACTGTCAATCTTTAACTGAGAGTTGGACAAAAAGAAAAAGTAAAATAAATTAACACTTTAAAACTTTAAAGTTTATTTTATATTAAACTTTTTATGCTTAATTACTCAGAGACTAGCTTTGAAAAACAACTGCCTAACATTTATTAAACATTTGTGTTTATCGCATGCTTTGACTAAAAAAATTCTTGGTAAGAATTTTAAATTAACTTTAATTATTTGAAGTGATATTCTGACTTGTTTCATGTCTTTGTTTAACAATGCAAAATAGAAATTCACGAATTTTCTTGCAGATTTTAAATAAACAATTTGTAAATGCAATCACAAGTGATGTTTTTAGGGGGAAAAATAAATGCCAAAATATATTGAAGCTGACATTTTGTGAAAAAAAAACTAAACAAAACAACATCTTGACTTTTTCTATTCCAAGAAAGTTAAAAAGTGGCAAAACACTTGAAGTGAAAACGACTTATTTAAGTTCACTACTCATTTTTAAAACAAGTAAGGGCGCTTTGTTCTAGAAAAATGTTTGTAAGGGAAAACTAATGGAGGTCGGTCTGGGTAAGTAATGGGCGTTTTCATTTTTGTAAATTTTGTATGGCAACCCCTTTAGGTGATGGAGATAGGGGGCAAGTATTTTTTAAGAATATTTTTGGAAGGGAAAACTAATGGGGGCCTGTGATACATTTTATTTCTCTAAGGCGACTTTAAGGAAGTTTTTCCCATATTTTTTATTTTGTATGGCAACCCTGTTAGATCCTGGAGATAGGGGGTAAGTATGTTTCACGAAAAAGTTTGGGAGAAAAAATTAATTGGGATAGGTCCCACATTTGACATTTGTAGGAACACTTTGGAAGCAGTGGGAGCGATTTAAAAAAAAATTAAACTTTGTATGGCAACCCTGTTAGGGGGTGGAGATAGGGTGTAAGTATGTTTCACAAAAATGTTTGTGAGAAAAATTTTATGGGAGTCTGCATTACATTGCACCCGTGTAGGGGCAACTGCGGGGCAGTTGTATATGTACAAATTTTAGAGAAACAAACAAAGGTGGTATTGGATTTTGGCTTATATCTCTGTCAGTATCGGGTGATTTTGCCGGATTTAATAGCGATTTTCTCTTAGATATTTCTGATAGTTTGTTACCATTTAAGGGTCTATGCGACATCGGTCAAACGGGCAGACAGACATCGCTAAATCGACTTCCCTATATATAAGGACCAAGAAAATATACACTTTATGGGGTCGTAAATGGATATTAAAAACTACAAACGGCGTGAAAAACTTATACCTACGAGAAGGGCATAAAAAAGGGTTGGAATTTTAAAATACAACACACAAGTTTCAAAACGGTTTTTAATTATGAGAGAAAACTGTATAAAAAAAGAATGTTTTGGCCTATCTCATCAAAATTAGTTAATATGTACTTATTAGGGACTTTTTATTAAAACTTACTTGAAAGAACTTTTAATCAAATTATTAAAAAAAATAAAATAATTTTAATAAAAAAAGCCGTTTACTTATTATTCTAATTAAAACATACATTATTAATGCCATTTTTTTTATAAATTTATACGTTTTTGCAATTTTGTGTTACCAAAAACTACTAAATGTTTCACAAATCCATATTCTTGCAAAATCTTACTCATCGTTAATTTGTTTATTGTGTTGTGTTTTTACTTTTTTATTTACCAATACCTGAACCATCTTTTTCTTTTAACATTTAACTTACTCTTTCTCTTCTACGTAAAAATAACACTCGTTTTTGGCTTCATTTAACTGTCAACCTAATGATTTCCTATTTTAACATTTACAAATTGTTTTGAGTTCCGTTTTCTTTTTTATTTTAGTTTTTGCTTACGTATGTATGTCTGTATGTGTGTGTGTTCTAAATCAAGAAAATAACAAATAATTTTCGTTACTTCTCTAGACACTTAAGCATAAGTCAAATTCTAAATTTACCGTTAAAATCTCTCAATCTGTTACTTAAGTTTTTGTTGGTTGGATTTGTAGATTTGTTTTTGTGTATCGTGACAATTACTCTTATTTATTATTGATAGAGTTTAAAAGTCACTACAACTGCCACTGATGTTATTGCATCCGAAAAATTTTACTACATTTTGATAGACAATACAAAAGTAACAACAAATAAAGTTTGCAAAAACGTTAGTTTGTAAAGGGTAAATAACTAATATATAATTAGAAGGCTTATGTAACCTGTGTACTATAGGTATAATCGAAAATAGTTGGATTTTCATATTGTGAATAAAGGATCGATATAACTTTACAGTTCAAGTTCTCTTGGAAGGAAAACTTCTGGACCAATACAAATTTACGTTGCGATACTGATATAACATGATATTCACAACATTATGAACAGCCATATCTGTTAAAAAAAAAAGTAAAAGCGCTTTATTCGGCTGTGCCGAATCGTAAATACCCTTCTCAATTGGTATTTTTGTATTCCCAGTGAACAGATATAGCGTAGTTGTTTTTAAAAAGTAAATTATTCAACAAAAAGTCAATAGCTGTAATAGTTGTTAAAATATGGAGTATTAATATTTGCGGAAAATTGTTCCTTTGTATGAGGGCTACCATTTCCTTTGCTCCTACCCTTCACATAGTGATAAGAGCATACATATGTATATCCGTTTGCAATTCCATTTGTAATTTATTTATTATCCATTTGCAACCCCATAAAGTATATATATTCTGGATCCTTATAGATAGGGAAGTCCATTTAGACATGTCCGCCTGTCTGTTGAAATCAAGTGTCCGGAGTCAATTTAAGTACTACGGACCAGGCATTGGTGCCGAACTATCAAAAATTTTTCTAAGATGATTGCTATTAAAAATGAATAAGATCGGTTCACCACAGACCTAGATTCCAGTTTTCACAGTTTTTTTTAGAAAAAAAAAATCCATACAAAATATGTAACAAATGTAACCAACTGGCAACGCTGTTAAGTATACATATGGATGTGTATAAATACTCATTAGGAGTCTGTGTGTATGTTTGGACGTAGGTTGGTATGAACATGTGTTGTTGATTTCGGCACACGTTTGAAACTTGATTTTAACAAACGGACAGATGGACAAGCCTAATTCAACTTCCTTATCTATAAGGATCCAAGCTATATGTATATACTTTATGGAATCGTAAATTAATATTGTAAAATTTTTAACCTAATTGCTATGCTCTAAGTGCACAGGGAGTGTCATCACCCATAAAAACGAACTAATTATATTGAATTTCAGATACGCTATTCCTCGGAAGCTATAACAGCTAATGGCTCCTCCAAAAATTATTTTAATTTAAATATTTACATTTTAAAATAACTAAGTTAGATCGTATCACTAGAGATACAAAAAATGCATGTGAAAGGCATATAAGAATCGGCACAGCTGAATAAAGCGTTGTTACTTATTTCATTTGAGGCTTAAAAAAAGCGGGAAAATAAGAAACAAATTATTCTAGAAATAAATTTGATGAAGGTTATAAAGATTTTTTAGATCTACAGATACTGTATATGACATATCTTTAAGACGTATGTATGTATGTGTTACCCTGTATATGTGAGCTTGTTTTACATAGAGAAGAATCAGAATACCTTCCTGTTTTTAATATATTTTTTAAATAAAATTTTAATGTTACTTTCCTGTTTGGTTTCTTTGCAGAATTATTAAACAAAAAAGGCGTAACTTAATCAAGGCTTAAGGCCTACACTGAACAAAATAGTAAAAATTTGGAATTGCGCCTGCGATTTATTTCGACCTACCCCAACATTCAGTTTTAATTGAGGTTAATTTAAGGCCCTCAACCAAACAAGAGAAATTTTATTGGTCCATTTAAAAATTCCAATACATTAAGTTAAGTAGTGGAAATAAATATCAAATGCTTAAATAATATCAAACGCGAACTAATTTTACCTTAAAACAAAAAAAAATAAAGGATAAACTTTACAAGTGATAAAGCGCATGATTTTTTTAAGCCAAACGGTTGTAGATGTCACTGCCGCCGCCGCCGCTTTTAACATCACATTGAAAGGCATAAAAAATCCTTTACACAACTTAATGTGTGAAAATCATGCTAAATGGAAAATGTCGTAAAAACGAATTGAATGACACGAAGTCCAAAGTAAGATTTTATTAGAAGTAAGATCATAATGGGATAACGGAAGTAAGTTTACAACCGGAAATGCAGTCAACAACAGCATCTCATACCGTCAAGTCATAAACAACAAGTATTAAAAAATATGTTCTTGTTAAAAATTGCTAAAGTTAAAAAAATTATTTATTTAGTAAAAAAAAAGTGATTTTAATTGGTCTTTATATAATTTTGATTGTTGCTCAGAAAGCCCTCATTTTAAAAACTGACTTTCGAGCTGCAATTAAAACCAAATAAGCGACCTCCTCATCAATAATAAAAAAAATATTATAAAAAATTTTCTAAGTACCTTTTTTTCAAATATGTAACAGTTTTTATTTATTTACATATATTTGTGTTATAAAAATAAAACCTTATTTTCAATGTCCCGGAAATAAACAGAATTTTTTTTTTTATTTTTATTAATTTATTTTAAAGGGTAAGTTTATCTTTCAAACATACCTTTATTTTGTTAAAACACTATAAACGTAACGTTAATTTCATAAAAATGATTTTAAATTATTTTACTTTGTTTCCACACACACGCGCAGTTGTAATAGTATAATGACATTAATAAAGGTCATAAAGTTTATAAGTAACAAATATGAAGACCTTTTTTGAATTGTTTTATAACATTTTGTTTAACCGTTTTAATGAAAAAAATTATAGCTTTTACGTGGTTTTTAATTTACACACATATTTTAAAAAATTAAAATTGATAAAAATTGTTTGTTGAAATTTAATAAAAAAAAACAGAGTAAAAGATATTCCATTGAATTTCCGTTAATATGTTTCACATACTATTTCAAGTTTATTGCTTTGACATTAACATTGATTTGATTCAATGTACATATTAAATTAAATATTAACATTGCATTTAATAAATATTACATTATGCCGGTAGTAAACAATGTAAATACAAGGCATACATACATATGTACATACACATTACATACATACAAGCATTAACAGTTTAAAGATATTTTGTAAAATTATGAAAATCGTTTATTTTTGTTGTACTTACACATAAATAAATTTTGTTTACTATGTTTTTATAGCTTTCATTTACTCCACAAAACTAATTACATACTTTAAACTTACAACAAACTTAAAATTTTACACTATCGCACACACATTATTTCTACTTTTCACTTTCTATTAAGATTTTAACAACATTTTTTAGAGAGTAGTCATCCGCCCTTTTTATAAAGCAAAATGACCACAAGGTGAACAGTGTTGCCTTATTTAAGTTTTTTTTTCAAGTTTACAGGACAGTAAATACCTATATAAGTATGTATATATAAAAAGAATTATAATGTTTTCCCTTGAATATTAGCTATTTTAAGCAACTGATACCTGTCATATTATAAGAAAGTTTTTAAAAATAATATTTTTCAAATACTTTCCTATAAATTTGTGTACATATGTTATGTAATTTTTGGCGCTTTTTATACCTTTAATATTAGTAATAAGGGTGAATATAAGTTTATCACTCCGTAAGTAGTTTTTTAAATATCAATTTGCGGCCCTATAAAATAAATATTTTATTGTTTGTATTATAATTTCATTTCTCTGTATTAAAATAGTCATTTGGTTTATTTAGTTGTTTACAGACACCTTCTCTTGCCTAAGAACCCATTAATGTATCACAAAATTTTAGTTCTTTCCTCTTTTTAAGTCCACATTAAAAAATTATATGAAATTAAATCATATGTTATAGGACTTCTATTAATTTTTATATGAATTACAATTTTAATTAATAAAAAAAAATATATTAATAAAATGGTAATGTGGCAGTATTTTTATTTTGTTGACACTCTTCTTCTTCTTAAGTAACATTCATATCATTTAATAGCATAAACTTAAGTCATGCATTAGAACTTTAATTATTTTAAAAACAACAAAATTTTTATTAAATATTGTGTACAATTTTAAACTTTAAATTATTTAAGGAGAAACTTTTATAAATATGCATCATTGCAAACATTTTGCTGTAAATTAAAAAATTTCAAACTTAAACATTTTTACAAATTAATCAAACAAAATAAACAATCTAAGATTTTGGCATCAATTAAAAAAAAACATGTAAGTGAAAACTATATTTAATTTTTTTAAATTACTAATAAACATATGCAGAACACACTGGCTCTATATTGGATGTGCCAAATCTTTCATAAAACCCTCACATTGGCCTTTTCTTACCCCAGTGAGCCGTTATACATACATATGTAGCTAAACTGTTAAACGGTTTCAAGTCAGTAGCTGTTAGAGATCCCGGAATATAGTATGTCAAAAATTATTCGAAGAAAATTTCCCCACTTTAGCCCACCGTCTTCAAAAAATTAGTGACAATTTATTGACCATATCTACTGTAAAACAAAGGGATATATGCAGAGATTTTGTTCTTAAAATAGGTTCGCAGTAAACCAAACTTATTTATTTTATTTTTTTTTTAATATATATTGTAAAAATACAACAATGCTGCAATAAAAAAATACACATTGAACTTTAAACACGATCACGGAATGGGCTTTTAAAAAGTTATAGTCTTAATAGTACTAAAAATATTAAAAAAGTACTAAAATTTTATAAATAATTAATTTTGTTGCGTATAAAATTTGTTTATTTTATTTTATTTTATTTTATTTTATTTTATTTTATTTTATTTTATTTTATTTTATTTTGTTTTATTTTATTTTATTTTATTTTATTTTATTTTATTTTAATTTATTTTATTTTATTTTATTTTATTTTATTTTATTTTATTTTATTTTATTTTATTTTATTTTATTTTAAAAAATGTTCTTTGTTTACATATAAATTTTAACTGTAATGCCTTTGACTTGTCCGCAGGTAAGTAAGTACATATCCCGGAATATCGATATTTTAAATTGCTTAATACCGATACCGTTACCGGCATAAAATAATATATAGAAAATAACAGAAAACAACTAGTCAAAGCATTCTTTATGGTGTTGCCAACCTTTTCCAATTAAACTGCAGTTTATTTAGCGGAATTTTTAATTATGATTTAGAAAGTTAAAATCATTAAAATGTTATTATATACTACTGTCCAATTTTATAAAAAAAAAAACAAGTTAAATATATTTTAAAACATCTTATTTATAAAATACTATCTTTTTAACCAATTTTTATGTAAAACAAAATCAAAGAAATTTATTCAATTAAAGCTTTTATTTTATGAAATAAAAGTTCCAGATTTTATATTTTAAAAACATGTTATTATTTAAATCCACTTAATATGTCATTAATCATAATTTATTTGTGATTTTTATAAAGCTTAAAGCAGTTGTCATGAATAATAATGAGGAAGGAAATACAAAAATGATCGCTACTAACAAATTAATAAAAAAAACGATTTAGATAAAAAAAAAATACAAAAAAAAAAGATTCAATTCCTTTGCAATCAAAACGTATTAAATTTTAACTTTAAACTAAATTATATAGGAAGACAAAAGAACACTTTTGTTTTCATTTCAAAATGTGTTTGGAAAAAAAGTTCATTGACCTAAACATAAAAAAATTTAACAACTTAATCGCTTAAAAAATCATGATGACAAATTAAATAAGTAAAGCAAACAGAAAAAAATTATTTAAATACTTCAAATACATAAGTAATTTGTTAAAACACATAAAAAACCATTTATCTAATTTTGTTTATTCTAACTTCAGTCCATAGAAGTCAGATATTAGTAACCAGTTGTTCAATTTGTTATTGTTTTCTATTCGCTTAAAAAGTTACACATTGTTTGCTCTACTGCCGGTTATTAACCTGACATCGTTAAACTATTGACGATGAAAAAACGTGCATTGACTTGTGACCGATCATGTTTGTTTGAACTTATTCAATGTTTATTGCTGCTTTTGGCAGGTAAGTAAGCGAAAACAAAAAACTTATATACACAGGGTGTCAGGTGGCAGATTTATATTTACAAACTTAAATAGAAAACGTAATAATTGACGCAAAGTTTTGCTTTTTAAAGAGTATGTCATCCAGATGCCTTTAATCGAGTTGAACACACTATTCAAAACGAAGCTTTGTATTCTGCGCCGCACGCTACAGTAAACTTGGTTCAATTGATCTGATTTCTCGACGAATATTTTCCTTTAAAGCCACCAGAGATTGGGGATTGTCATTATAAACCCTCTCTTTGAGGTAGCCCTGTTCATAGGAGTTAGATGGGGTGACCTCGGTGGCCATAAAATGTCCCCAAAGCGACTGATCAGTTTTTGGGGGAAATTTTCCCAAAGCAAATTTATCGAAGCTCTGGTTGGGTGTGCAGTCGCCTCATCCAGTTAAAACCACGTTCGTGAAGAGTAAGATGGATGAGTTTGCAGGTTTGGCAAAAAAAAATTCCGTAATCATGTGTCGATAATTTTCACCGTTATCATTCGTCGTCTGGCTTCGAGAATTTTCGAAAAAAATTGTCTAATTATCTCATGCGTGGATAAGGCACACCAAACAGTTACCTTAGGGCAATACAATAGTTTTTGGTGTTTCAATCGAGGATTGAGGGTTCTTAGAGACCAGTGACGGCAATTTTGCTTGTTGACGTGGACGTTTAAGTGAAAATGAGCCATGTCGCTCCAAAAAAAGGGATTTACAGTGCGAAAAGGCTTGAACATCGTTTCACAAAAATTTTTGCGTAAATTAAAGTCACTTTCTTTCAGTTCTTGAATGATTTGAATTTAAAAAAAATGAAACTTCAGATCCTTTTTTAAAATTTCGCTCTTGAAAGTCCCAGTGAGGCTGCTCTTTTCCATATTGAAAGTCGCGGATTTTCACAAAAGCTGCTTGCAACCAGTTCGATGTTTTCGGTAGTCCTTGAAGGTCGACTAGGTCCTGGCCGTAAAACATTCATATCCGAAGCAGTTGCGGAGAATTTCGGCACTCACAACGTACTCGCCGAATACCAAACTTTGACGAAATTGTTGACGAGCAATTACGTACAAATCATTACTTTTTAAAAATGTCTCCACAGCGAACGCGCGATGCTTACTCAACCACTTCGACATCGTGACTGACAAACCTGCATAATCGAAAATTTCAATGGATTCACCCTTCTTCCGCACCGTTTATTAGTTTTTGAAATAATCGTATTTAAAAATATAAATTTTTCACCAGACACCCTGTATATATTTTTTTAATTTTTTTTTTTTTTGCAAAACACAGTTAAAACAGCTTGATATGAGTTGAATATATTTATTAAACCTTCTGCTTAGTTTATTTTAAACTATATTAAATTGATTCATTATTTTCGTGTGAGTCTTTATTTAAAAGGTTGAATAAACTAATAAATTGGAAGAAACTTTTTATTTGAAAAAGCAATTTTGCAATTTTGTTTTAACAATAACTTTTTGTCAAAATCCAACCATCTAACAAATAACACCGTTCAAAGAGAGCTGATGATGAAAGTCCGTAGTTGGTTTCGAAAATGCATTTTATTCTACTGGTGTCGATGAAAAAAGATTGCTTTCGATTAACATTAATTGAAAACAAATTAATTTTTTAATTATAAAAAGCAATTTTGGTTAACATGGACTTAAGTCAAAATAATAAATAAAATCTGTCTTCAAAACGAGCCTCCATACAAAAAACATTTTAATAAAAATATATTTCAGAACCTTTAGGAGTATCGGTTCAAAACCTTCTCCAAAGTAGTTGTAATCAACACTAATATTATGAAAAAAATTAGTTTAAGCAAGAGGAGTGGTTGCCCCCATACAAATGATCCGTATTTATGACATTTTTAATACAAAATTTTTTTGAAACTGCTAGAGCTATCGACCTTAAACCTGCTACAAGGAAGTTCTTTGAAAACAACTGAGCTGAATTAGATGACTGAGTATACAAAAATAACAAGATGAAAGATGTATAAGATTTGGCACAGGGCAATAAAGCACGCTTACTTGTTTCTAGAATTAGACCTGTTCACTGTTCCTTTGGTTCGTGCGATTAGGCTCCTCTGGATTACTTTTAAAGTCGTTGGCATATGCCAAAAAAGCAGCAGCTCGATAAACATTGAAAGCTAATGTTTAAGCCATCAGATTAATTGAAAAACTAGTCAAAAATTTAACTGATCGAATGGGGCATGTATGCTAAAAATTCAAATAAAAAATGCTATAAAATTATCAACCAGTTATAAAAATATTTAATTTCAACAGCCTTCGCTTTACTCTTCCTAACAACGTTTGAAAACACAACATGTGAATGATTCTGAGACATACACCATAATATAAGGAGGCCATTGAACTTTAATTGTTTGGGAGTCACAAACATCATGACCAACGCACAATACCCCTTCATTCTTTGTATGTACTGTGAACACAGCAAACCACACCTAAAGCTTAAGGCGGTGGCACATAGAATCCGTCATACGTCATACTTCGCCTTTTTAACTGACAGCTAAGTTGAAAAACATGTTTAATTATGAACAATGTCACATTCAGAACGTCTCTTTCAACGCTACGTACTAAAGTTGGGGAACTTTTAACTTTCAACGTACGTCAAGTACTTTGACAACTACCAGCTGGTTCATAACCTTAATTTTGATTAGTTGCATGGTGAAATTATGTGTACCAGCTGGTGTTACGAACACAACAAATCTACTTTTTTCATGCATAAATCGAGGCTGGGTAGTTTACTTTTACATATCTTTTTTTGACAACTGAGACAAAGAAAACTACAACAAAAACAATAATTATATTCACCAAATTTTGTTGTGGTAGAATCACCACCACCTGATATATTATTGCGCCATGATTAGTTTTTTTTGCACGCGGCCATAAAATTTTTAAAAATCAGCTGATTTAACATCCGTTTATAAAGGATTCTATGTACTAACCTCTTGAGTTGTTTCGTTAATGTCAGTTAAAAAAGGCGATGTATGACGTACGACGGATTGTATGTGCCACCGCCTTTACTGTAGCGAACGCACAAAAATAGTAATTTCTATTTATTTTACTTCAATGTTAAGGTCGTTTATCAGGGAGTTCATTTGTTTTAAAAAATACACATGTTCATACATTACGTTTACTACGTGTTGCATTTTTTATTGTTATATTTTTCGGCAAGCTATTCTTAAACATGCTCTGCAAGCAGCACAATAGTTGATTTAAACTAGTATGGCTTAAGTGTGGGGGCGGAGAGGCTTTAAATATATTTTTAAATTAAAAAAATAACCAGCAAGTGCGCTATATTCGGCTATGCCGAATCTTATATACCCTTCACGTTGGTCTTTTTGCTTACCCAGTAACCTGTTCTAGGCAAATTGATTTCGAACCGTAAATATTAAAATTATTTGTGGTGGGCCTAAAGTACATAGCTATCATAGTTTTCGAAACAAAAAAATTCACAACATTTGAAAAATTGTATCGACTTCCTTATCTTTAAGGATCCAAAATATATACATATACTTTAAGGAGTCGCAAATAGATAATAAAAAATATTACAAACGAAATGGTAAACTGATATATACCCTTACCAATATGTAAAGGGTATAACAACAATCACACAAACACACACACACACTATGGCTCCTAAAAAAACAGAAAACAATTTAACGCCTATTTATGCACATCTATATGTATGCTTAACAGTGTTGCCAGTTGGTTACATTTGTTACATTTTTTATGGATTTTGTTGTCTAAAAAACTGGGAAAACTGATGCAATCGCAGTATTTTGCCTATATCTGAGCCCGTGGTGAGCCGATCTTGCTTATTTTAAATATCGATTATCTCAGGGATATTTCTGATAGTCTGACCTTAATGCCTGGTCCGTAGTGCTCAAATTGGCTACTAAAACTTGATTTCAACAGACACACAGATACACAGACGGACATAAATAAATGGAAATTACAAACGGAATGACAAACTTATAAATACCCTTTACAAGGGCATAAAAACGAAAAAAAGTTTTCTAAAAATTATGTATTAAAATTAGGGTTTTTTTCCCGGGAGTTTCCGTCCCGAAAATTCTCGGGAAATTCATCACTTTTCATTTCTCGCTTCCCCGGGAATTTTTTTGGTTTATAAGACATCAAATACTAACTCCCATTGTCATAAAAAAAAAATAAGTATGGTTATTAAGGGCTTATTTGAGAGATGTCTATGCAAATTGTCAAATAATCCTTTCATAAGCCTACTTTAATTATTATAAATACGAGCGTAAATATGTAACCGAATTGGATTTTTGTCTAACGAAGACTTCCCCGCTGATGTCATTCTACACTGGTTCAAATTTATGCATATTTGCAATCAGGATACACTCAAACAGGTAATATCAAGAGCTCAGCTGACTACAATAAATTTGGCATTCACTTTTACAAATATTTAGTTTTGTTTGAAATTTTTAATTTTTTTAAATTTCACCGTTCAAACATAAAAAGTAAATGCAGAGGGTGAAGTTTTTGAATTCACCTTGATATTACCTGGTTAAGTGTACCCTGGACTGAATCGTTGTTTTACTTTGATATCTTTTATTTTTTTGAATTCGTTTACTTTTTATATGTAGGTATTTACTTATATACATTTTTTAATTTAAAAATAAAAACTGTTTTTTTATTAGTTCAACCGGTAAATTTTTCTTAATTTGAAGAGCGGGATTACCGGGAAATTAATTGTTGATTTCCCGTTTCCCGGTAAGCAAAAAAGTCTGGGAAATAAAAAATCCTAATTAAAATACATATAAAGATGGCTTAGTATAAAAAAAGACGTAACTCGATTTTTTTTAATTTCTTAACAGGGAAAAACCCCATTATAAAGTTTGTAAAATTTTGCGCATTAAAGTTTTTAAATGCAATTTTTAATGAAAGGAGACAAAGTAATTGTATTTTAAATAAAAAAAACACAAATAGTTTATGATAAACTTGACATTTGAATAAACCAAAAACGATATTTTGAAAAGAATCAAGTTTTGTTAAAATTTTTAAAATCTTAGTCTATTAGCCCACATTGCGAACCTCTGCATTATATATTTTTCTTTTTAGTTTAACTATTGTTTATGCAAAAGTTTTTTTTTTTTATTTCAGTACATTGACCGTAAAAACGTTTTGTTTTTTTTCTACTTTTATGTTAAATAAATATAATAGATAAAATTAAGTTCAATGTCAAATGAGCTTAGTTGAGTAAGATTATTGTTTAGTACATTTATTGTACGATCGGTACGTTAATCGCATTTTTAATTTTTCTACGCTCAAAATGGAATAAGTGCATACAATGACATTATTGAATTATATTGTTAGTGTAATTAAATTAATTGTATACAAACACACACACACACACATACCTGCTACTTAACACCCATATAAAAGTAGAAAAAAGCTAATAAACTTGGTTTACATAAAGCAATAACATTTAAAAACAAAATGTAAATATTGTGTGCATGTGATTATTGTAATGACATGTTTTATATGGTTTTTGTATGTGTAGTTGTGTATTAAGAGTATGCGTAATTTTTAACAAATTGTCTTCCTGCTTTGTTTTTACCTTCTCTAGAAACACAAACACAATTCTTGCAGGAAAAAGGTGTTGTCGAGAATAATTATTAGGTGTTACAAGTGTTGTCTGACAATTAACGCAAGATTAAAATTTGTCGCCATTTTTGCAACAAAGTGCTGACAACCCTTAAAAAAAATTCGACAGCTGGCAGTTTAGGCTTAGTAAATATGTAGCGTTATACAATAGAATAACTCGTCTTCATTATTGAACAATGAAAGCTTGGCGGCCGCAATTCAAAAATTTCATATAAAATATGGTGGGAATAGTGGTTTTACTTCGTAAATTGTAAAGAGATTAATTAAAAAAACTGAGGGAGACTGGATCTAACGAATTGCTTCGATATTGGCTTTTGAGTGACTTCTTTTTGGACGACCAGTTTGTTTGGTGTCTTTTACGGATCCACTGTCCCTGAACTAGTCAATTATCTTTTTACAGTTGACAAAGTTTAAAGTTTAAACACAAGTACTTTTAATATGGGAGACTAAATTTTGGTTCAGTTATTTTAATATCGACTTGAATCTTAATCAATATATTGATTTGGGTCAGTAGCGCTAAATTTTATGTTTTTAAGCCCCTTATTCCAAAACTTAAAAAAATTATAAAAAAAGGGGTTTATTACATCTGATAAATGGATGAAGCTTAACGGTTAAGTAAATTGTTGCCAAAGAGTCTTTAATATAAAAAGCATAACTTTTTTTGGAAAATTGAAATTTCTTCCCAACTTACAAAACAAAATATTTTCGTTTACCTTTCCGGATAAGTGATGATAAGTGATGGCTGTCAAATGCAATTTAAGTTTGGTTTGATTTTTATTGATGTAAAAGTTACAAAAACACCTAAAAAACCACCTAAATTGCGATTTTATCAGTTTTATTTTTACTCCTTAAAGTATAAAATTTGAAAGGAAAGTACGAGTATATATGCCCGTTTTCTTTTTAGGTAGAGTAGCATCATTTTTATCGTGCATGATTTAGAACATATTAAGTAACCGATATTTGCCCTTTAGTTTTTGTTAAAAAAAAACGTTAATTTTCTTAATTTTTACATCATTACGGGTTTCTACAGTTCATATTTTAATTTTATAGTGTGTAGGTTTGGGCTGTATGATAATAAATATCCAGTAACGTTACTCTTACAAATAGGTAGAGGATAACTTAAAACTATTACCATGTTAATAAAAATAAAATATATTATTGATTGGTTTTTACTTAAAAGAGGAAAATTATTTTCCCTGGTTTAAGGACGTTTTTGTTTAGCTAAATGACAAACCAAATTTAACAATTTTTTATATTAACATTTTTGCACAATGGCAACACCTTAAAAAATAAATGTAGTTACTAATCTCATTACCTAGTAGCTTAGTTTAGTTTCATTTCACTTTCTTTTCATTATTATTTTTTATAGATATAAAATTGTTTGTAACAATGTGCTGTGCATGTTGCACCTTCAACTTCTTCTTTGTGTTTTATTTTTATATTTTTTTTAGTTCATTTTATTTAGAATTCCTTTTTCAGTTAAGAGAATTTTTTTTTTCAAGCTCTTACTGACCTACCCAAGTATAATATAACATATCTAACATGTTGTCATTGTGTTGGTGCTAAAACAAAAACACAACTTCCATTTGTGAGACTCTTTTTTACTTTAAAGTTCTCTGCCCCTGTGTGTGTGTGCGTGTTGGGAATGCTAATGACTGGCAAAACACATGCAACAAGTGTTTGGGGTTCTGTTTATAACTTAGATTACTTCCGACGTCCATTGTTAACAGTTGTGTTTAATATTATTATAACATGTTTTTGCTTTTTTGTTGTCACTTATATGTTTTAAACTCTCAATAAAAAAAAAGAGTAACTCTTTAATAAGGTGAAGTGAGTGTAAAAATTCTCGGAGTCATTTGCATTTTATTAAGTTATTTCACCTTTTACCTTAATTAAACGCGTATGGCTTTGCATTCAAGTTTTTTTTTTGCAAAAGAATCAGTTAAAGCTCTCTTGTTTTAAACATTTTGAAAATGTATGTGTATATTAACAAAATCTAGAATTTTTTGGGTGCCTCGTAGTGTTTTTGTATATAAATAATAGAAAACTAATACGGAACATATTCAGTATGTTAAAAAATTCTAAATTAAAATCATTGCATTTTTTTGAAATTATTTAAAATTTTAAATAAAAATAATTAAAGAAAAATAAAAATGTTTAAAATTTTTGGGATTTTTATATTTATGGTACAACAAGCAAACAGTCAAATAAGTTGTGAGTTTTTATGCTGAAACCAATGTTTTTATTAACATTTAAAACAAAATAGTAAACAATAAATACAAAAGATTCAAAAAGAAACGCTGTGATTGCGTATAATTAATAATCCAATAAAATTGTTATGTATACGCCATAGTGTTAAAAAAAATTACGGAATGCCCAACAACAGCAAAAAAAAACAGGAATTAAAAACACATTAAAAAAATCTCAAAAAATCTAAATAAAATAGATAATCCAAGTTTGTTAAAACAAAACTAGAAATGAAATGAGAAAAACAATTACAAAAACTAAATATTTACAAATAAAAATTAAACCAAAAGTCCCACTAAGCAGTTAAAAAAATATTTAAAAATTATTTTCAAATCAATTTAACAGAAAGGTGGATTTAAATATTTAATTGCCCTTTATTACTTTTTAAATTAAAAAATTTATTAAAAATATTTTTGGTTTACGTTTTTAAAGGAAACTAATTTAAGTTGTGCTCCAGATGCTTAACGAAATAGTCCGAAATTACACAAAGTTACTTAAACTTACCCAAAAGCGTTCCAGGTAACAATTTTTGTGCAAAAAAGAGAGCGTATGAAAGAGTAATTATTTTTCATTTTCTAAACAAATTAACCCGAACTTTTTCTTTGCGTAAGTTCGGACAAGAACTTTTAAATCAGCTGATTTTTGTTTACTTCTAAAATTCAAGAACTAGTTGGTCATTTTGCAAAAGAAATAAAGTTTGATATTGTTTTCTTAAAAATTTATTTGTACGTAAAAATGTACATTAATTAATAAATATTTATTGATTTTTTTATTATAAAAATTAGCTTAAACGGAATTTTATTTACTTTTGTCAGTAAAATTTCATGCGTTTTAGGAGTCTAAAATCACTAAAAAAAACGATTTTTATTCGAAAGGTTAGCAGCATTAGTGTTTTAAAATGCACAAAATTTGTTTTTTTTTTTGTTTCAGGTAGTTTGACTAACTTTGACTAATTAATAGAACAATTTTTTTTTTAACTCTGATTTGTCCGAAACAGAACGAAATCTTCTGGAACACACCTTTTTTTTAATTAAAAGAACCACGTTTTAATTAGTCTATCAAAATAATTGTTTTTAATATTTAATAAAAATTTACCAAGTTTGTTATTTATTGTAAGATTGGCAAGTGTTTTTAAAGCAAACCGAAATAAACGCAACAACGCGCGAGAATTTATGAGTTAAGTTAGCCGCAAAGAGAAGACTTTGTAAACAATAATAAATAGGGATGCCGTCTAAGTTTAATTAAGTTAGAAAATGGAAATATTTATACAATTTTTGCAAAACTTTTTACATTTGGTGAATTCACAAGGTCTTGTGAAATCATATATTGTAAAATAATAGAACCAAAAAATATGACCCTTGTGAACAACTCTTCGTATATTTGTAGGTGTCGTATTTAAAATATAAATCAGCTGATACGACCAAACGATAAAAAAAACAAACACATATGTATGTATATAAATCTTGTGCTGCTCTTGGCTTAACTTAATAATTTGTAGAAATTAGACCCATGAAAACACAAAATGGTCTATATCTAACCTGGTTAGAATCACTAAAATCCATTAAAATGAGCAAAGTTTTAATAAAAAATCACAAGAATTTTGTTATTTTTTACGTAAACAAAAAACAGCTGATGTGTCAGAGAGCAGTGCCGGCTATTTTTGCCGGCGGAGGCGGCTTAAGGAATTCTCTTTGGCGGTTTTGTCTAAGTTTTTAGTATAGACATTTTTAACGGATGCGAGTGCTAGCGGCTCTTAAAATTAAATTAAAAAACTCGCCGTTTCGTTTTAGGCGCTTGGCGCATGACTTTGTATATAATATGACATCACAAAAACATATCAAACAAAGTTGTATTGTTTCACAACAAGTTTCGTATGGAGAGCAACAACAAAATTTTTATGCTATTGTGAAATTATATGACAATAATACAATATGCTATCGTATCGTACCTTGTGAATTCGCCAATTATTGCTTAGCACATAATTAACTAAATTTTTTTGATTTATCTTCGTTTTAATATTAAACCTTTTACATATATTAATTTGAAATAAAAACTATATTGGTAATTTGGTTATTTTTATACTACCTAAGTGAAAATAAACAAGTTAGATTGCTTTATTTGGCTGTGCCGAATATAATATACCCTTTACATTGGTGTTTTTGTGTACACAAATATTTGACCAGGCAAAGTTATTTGCAAACTGTTATAATTATAAAAAAAATATTTCTTTGGCGGGTTTAAAGTCGGAAATAATTCTAGATTTTGAAATAAAAAACTTCACAAATTATGTATACACAATATACGAGTAGTATATATATAAAAAAATCATTATAGGACTTGTAGAAGGATCTTGTAAAAGGTTTGAGGTCTATAGCTTTAACAGGTTTCGAGATAAATATTTCGTATAAAATATTTCATAACAATGGTTCGTTCATATGGGGGATACCGCTTCTCTTGATATAAGCCAATAATTTTTTTTATTCAACAATTTTTTTTTCAAAATGTAAATATGTCAAATTTCTTTGTCCATAGGTGTTACAATTTCGGAGATATTATTAAGACTTTCTTTAATTTATTTGACTATTTGTAAAGTGTCCAGTTTTGCGGTAATAGTGCATATATGCATGGATTTTGGCCTAAAAAATTTGATGTTTTGCTTAAATCTTGGCCCCTAGTAAATCGGTCTTGCAAATTTCAAATAACTAATCCAGAGTATATGCAATTTTTAGGGTTGCAAATGAATATTGTAGAAATTGTTAATGAAATGACAAACTGATATACCCTTAACGCTCTGTAAAGGGTATAAAACCTTTTAAATGCAAAATACATTATTAAAACCTTCAGAAAATGGAACTAAGTGCACAAAAATATTTTTCTTCACAATTTCCTCAGTTACTTCGATACCCTGCAAACAGCGCATTCCGAAAATTGTCGGCGGCCTTGAAGCTGAACGACACGAAATGCCCTTCATGGTCAGTTTGACACGAAGGGGTGGACATTTTTGTGGGGCAACAATTATACATGAGCAATGGATTTTAACCGCTGGACACTGTATATGCAATGGACTTAATCATTTTATGAAAGCAAATCAAATTCAGGCTGTTTTGGGGCTGCACAGTATCTCACAATATTTAAATGGAATTGGTAGTGACCAGGAGCCGGTAAAAGCAAACTTTAAAAATATCGTACCACATCCAAGCTATAAATGCACTAATTCAAAAAATGATATTGGTAATTAATAAAACTTTTAAATAAGTTAAATTTGAATAAAAATTAAAAAAATATCTTCCCATCTCTTTTAATATTCTTACATATACAAACAAAAAGCCTTGTTAGAATTTATACAGCCTTTACGATTTTCCCGCCACATTCAGCCGAGTTGTCTCTCATCTGCAGCGAGTTTGAGAAATCATGAAAATGAGATAGCCACTGTAACGGGCTGGGGTTGGACGCAAGAAAACCAAGCGGTGGGAGACAGAGCCGATATATTACGTAAGGCCGCTGTAAGAGTTTGGGATAATAATGCTTGCGAAAGATCGTATCATCTTAATGGTAAACCAAATAGTGTTATTTCTGATACACAATTATGTGCCGGCTATGTAAACGGTGGCATTGATTCATGTTGGGTAAAGTAAATAATAACTTTAGGCTTTAAAACAATTCGGTAGTTTATTTTTACTTTTGCAGGCCGATTCTGGAGGTCCCTTAATGTCCAAAGATAATATCATAATTGGTGTGGTTTCCACAGGTATTGGTTGTGCCCGCCCCGGACTACCCGGCATTTATACACGTGTTAGCAAATATGTACGATGGATGGAAACTGTAATATTTCCACAAAACTAACTATTGTAGCGCTTATAATTTAAAATTTTACTGTGATATTTTGATAACATTAAGTTTTTATTATTTTAGAAAATAGGATTTTGTAAGTAGATTTAATAGTTGTTATTTTATTAGTTTTTAATAATTCAAATAATAAAAAAGTTCATTTTTTTCAAATTAAAATATACTTTTATATATACAATAATTCATAGAAATGATTATTATTCAAAAGTGTCATTTGTATCTGTCCGAAATAAATTAAAATTCTTACGCGTTCAATGCTTTCTTGAACTCTACCTTTTACACGTTGTTTCGTTTTATGTTACATGTGAGGCTTTGACGCCGATTATAAACATTTTAGGTATTATTAAATACCAAACCAAAAACACTTTATCTTTGGCGAATCAAATTATTGGCCAAAACGCAAAAAAAAATCATTTTTTGTCAACAAATTCAGCGAATCTGTTGCTTTGACGCTTATGACGCGTGCAAAATTAGAAAGTACCTCTGCTTTTTGCATGCGTTGCGTCAACAACATAAGAAGTGTTTAGATATATACAAGAAAAATTAAAATTTCGAATCGACAAGTTGACAAGTTAATTTATTTTTTAAAAATTTTATATCTTAAAGCATTTCAGTAGATATCTTAAATTTTTTTTAATCTTTCAAGCGGGCACCGAATTCATAAAATGTCGTTGGCCTAATATAGAAAAGACGTACATCGATTTTCTTGTTACTTAGCAAAAAAACATTTTGAAAAGCTTGGCATTTGTCTGCACAACAAGCAATTTTGAAACAAAATCGATTGAAATAGTTGATATTTCCTGCTTTGCTTAAGGAAAGTTATGTTTATTAAGAGAATCTAATATGATTTTAAATTTTACTTTTTGGTTATATTTGTATATACATATGATGTAAAAGCTGCGTAACGATCGTTTGTTTTTTCAACTTATAACTTTTTGTTTTTTTATTTATTTTAAGAAAATTAAAATACGCCGCTGTTTATTCACCAAATAGCGCCTGTAGCATAACCTACTTTTTTTTACAACGCTGAGTGTTTATTATTTCATGTCATTCACTACGCACTGATATCTTATGTTTACATTCTTCGCGCTTAAACTATTTTTATAAAAGTTGAATTTTATCACAAAAGGAATTCGTGCGCGCTTTTGCAAAGAAATGTTAAAAAATTTACAGTCTATCAAAACGCAACATTAAAGTACTACTTGCAAAACTTTTTTAATTTAAGAAAACGTTTTAAAAAAATTTTTTAATTAATTAATGTAATAAATTGATAAAATTTTCTAATGGAAACGCCAAAAAGTGCCCGTCAACAAATACGCACGATGCGTAATCACACTCCCAGAATATCCGAACGTAAAAAGAAATTATTTAGCTCCAATAAGGATCATAAAACGGCCGATGAAGATGATGAGGAAATACTTAATGGCATAGAACCTTTAAGGTGTGCAAGTCGTTCAAGATGTGGCAGTAGGACACCGAAAAATATTGATAAAATGACACTGTTGGAGTCATGTAAGAAATCCCCACGCGTAGTAAGTTTTTTTGAAACAGAATCGGAGGAGGGAGATACGGGTGAGGAGCAAAAACCATCGCCTTCAAGGCGAAGTGTACGTTTAAGTTTAAAGAAATCTTTAAATCCCAGTAAATCTGAAGGGGAATTTACTACTTCTCCACAAAAAGAAAATATACCTATGAAAACGCCCACACGAAAAGAAGCACAAGAGGCCAAGCAACTACAAAGAATGTTTAATAGTTCTCTGCAAATTACGCCACGCGACAAAACATCTATGGTTGTAGAGGAAAGTTCCAGTGAGGATGAGGAAGTTAGGAATGGAAAATCCTTGAATAAAAAGCAAGTGCATAAAAGACAATATGAAACTGAGGGTTCAACGGGTTTGAGCCCCATGCGAAAAGTGTCCAAAACTTTGTCCATATCTCCCGTAGGGGGTGTTTCCATATCCACCAAATCTTTTTATTCAGGCAAAAGCAAAATCTCGCCTACTAATAGTCGTGCCAGTTGTAGAAATTTATTTGGTGGCATAACACAAGGTAGCGGTGAAACAACACAAACAAAATCGAGGCAAACAAGTAGACGTAGTCTAGGTTCGCAGGTAACTACAATAAATCGCGGGGTTCATCATAAAATACGCAAACGTCATAGCAACTTAGGTGTAAACTCAAAACACTTAGCTCCCGTTGATATCGATCAGATTTTATGTAATGTCCGCAATGAAAAACTACGCAAACTTATAACTGCCAAACGAGAAGAAAAGCAACAAATCGAAAAGATTCACAGCATTTTCCGTAAAGCTTCCAATCCCATAGCAATGGCTCGTCCCCTTAGTTCAATTTCTAATCAAGATGATGCAAACAATAATCAGCACAAGACTTTCGAATCAAAAGAGCCTATATACAATGCTGACATAGATTTTTCAGATATAGAATGTGATGGCGAAGAAGTGGATAATGATGAGGACGAAGATATATGCAGTCAAAATAACTTAGAGGATGGTTTAATGGCTATGAATGAAGAAGTTATACCCCTGATTACGCATCAGACTGATGATGCCTTATCGTTAAAATCCGATGATAATTCTCCACCTATTAAACGTAAATTTTTCAAATCCGGCCAAAGCACTTCCACACGTAAAGAAATATACCTGACGGACAATATTAAGGCAACTGTAACGGCGAATGGTAAATTAGCAATTGTGCCGGAAAAGAAGAAGATCAAAAGGCGTATTAAGATACGAAATTCGGGTAAGAAAACTAATAAAATTTTTCAAATTTAAATACGAAAAACAGTTTTAATACTTAAAATTTTTTATAAAAACCGCTTCTTGATTAATGCTTTGTTAATTTTTTTTCTTTCGCAGCCGTCAATGAATTCTCCGACGAACAAGCTACAGTTGATGCCATTTTGCGTAATTTAGATGAAACTGTTTTTGGCGACACCATAATAACTAATGGTCATGATTTGGATAACAACAAATCCAACTTAAAAAGTTGCGATAATAATTCTTATTTAGATGGGATTAATCAACAATTAAACGACGATGAATCATTTAACTTAATTGATGACATTGTGCTGCAAGACAATCAAGATTTTAACGAATTTCGCCAACGATTACCATATAATACCACAGATCCAGAAATTATTGAACGACAACACTTACTGCTAGACTTTTTAATTACCAACAATATCTGTACAGAAGAAAATTTCAAAATATTTATAGCCGACCCGGACAATCACAAAGCTGAGGCCGAAAGAATAGTCGATGAATTGGTCATAGTAGTTACGGATCATCATAACACAGATTTTCGTCAAAGAATACCATATAATACCAACGATCCAGAGGTAATAGAACAGCAACATAATTTTTTGGACTTCCTTTTGGAAAACAATATATGCACCGAGGAAAATTTCGATATATTTATAGCCAACTATGAGCAAAGAAGAAGCGAAGCCGAGGCTATTCTATCGCAATATATAATAAACGCAAATGAAGAACAATATACAGAAAATAACGCTGTATGTGTTACCGATACGCGGGCCAATAATTTAAGCTGTACAAATTACTTGGGTCAAGACAAAAACTCTAATTTAAGTACAAATGGTTTTACAACAAATAATCATCATGTAGATGAGACAGTAACTACTGCTTCTGCCAAACGTAATATAATAAATAATATTGCAGATCTTCCTGAACAAACTTTACAAGCTCCCAATACCATTGCTTCTACTATAAATATACCTTTAAATGGTGGCCTAAACGCAGTCCCCCTTGAAACACAAAAGCAACCAGAAAAACAGCAACAAAAACTATTCCCAGTCTTTTATACAGGCGGTTGGCAACCTTTACCTCAACCCACAAGTAAACGCAAACAGCAACAGCGCTCTTGGAATGCTGGCTATGGCAGCAATCAATATCAAATAGATGCGGGTCAAAAGGCTTTCGGTGCTCATCAATGTAAACAATGCGGTTTGGTATACACCGTTCATGAACCGGAAGAAGAAAAACTACACCGTGATTTTCATGCCTCTTTGCATATTTTACGTTTCAAGGGTTGGATTGATGAGGACATTGTAGCCATTTATCCGGAATGGGGTCCTGATGGCCGCATTTTACGTTTAACTGAATCTTCAAATCCCAAACGCCTTGAACGACTAATGGATATTTTAAAAATTGTCGATAAGGAGTTGGGCTTTTCATCTTATATAATACCAAAAACATTTGTGGCCTATTTTGCAGTGCGTAAGATGCAAATTGTTGGTTTATGTCTAGTACAGCCATTAGACAAGGCAAATAAGTATATATGTGTTAATGGAGTCGATTGCTGTACGGAAGAACAATTTCCAGCCAAGTAAGGAGAAATGTGATGTTATATATCCTTAGCTTAAATGCAAAACCATATAACTACACTTTTCAAAATTTTACGGGAGAAGCAAAAAAACATTTTCTAAATTACAAAGGCAGTGTTGTTTGTAACATTAAAAAATTGTCATGTTCCTTTTAAAAAAATGTAACTAAATATATTAAAAGATGATTTAGGATTTCTTGATAGTTGCGTTGTTTTGCATTTCTGCTAACGATATATTTATTTGTTTATCAATTCAATTATAGTATCAAAGCCTTCTAGGGCAAGTAACTTATGTTACTATATAACAAACTACCTAATACGTTAAAAATAAAATACATTTAAGCTTCCAAGACGAAAAAAATTTTAATTTTAAACAAGATTAGAGATATTTATGTTTTGACTTGAAAATTTATCTTTAAATGTTTTTTAAAAAATTTTTACTTAAAATTTTTGCTAAAAACATTTAAAAAAAATGATTTCAAAACTGCGAACCATTTTTTTTAATTTTAACATTTTTCTCTTTCAGATGCGGCATTTCCAGAATCTGGGTTTCGCCCCTTCATCGTCGTTTTCACATTGGTTCAAAACTGCTGCAAGCCGTGCAATTGAATACAATATTTGGTGAAGAGGTTCCATTGGACAAAATTGCTTTCAGTGCTCCCACAGAAATGGGCAAAGCATTTGCGCAGAAAGCTACCAAAAGCGAAAATTTTCTGGTGTACCAATAGCAAACAAACAAAAAAAATCTTGTTAAAAAATACAAGTTGAAAAGTAAAGAATAAGTAGTGCTTATGTTATTTTAAATAATATTCACACTTTTTATTTCTATCTATAACTTTTTGCCCATTGAATTTTTTATTTTAGTTTTTTAATATTTTTTATTCAACTTCGTATGTTGTCTTTTATTGCATTTTTAGCGTTTAAAAAATATTATCTTTTTTTGTTATATAAAAAACGTTTACATACTAAAATTTCTTTTCTTTTAATATTGTCGTTGTTTTACTTAATTTTTTATTTAATAATTATTACATGCTTATTTTTTTATTAATTAAAGTTTCAAACATTCGCGAAAAATATTTAAAACAAAATCCTGCGAATTTTTTTTTAGATATTATTGCCAAGAGCCTTAAAGAAAAGACAAATTTTACCAAGTTTGAGAAAAGACAAGGTTGGGACATTACGGCCAAAAATTTAAAACTTTCTGCGCATGCCGGGACTGTGATGTCACTCAGTCTCTTTTCCTATTTGCAAATAATTTTAAGCTTACGCGTACTGTTTTCACATATTTTGCTAAAATTTTTGTTTTCTCACATAAAACAGATTTGGCAACCATATGATTTGAATATGAGTAAATTTCTTAATTCAAACCAAATTCACAATTTTAAAACGAGTTAACAAACCTGAGGCCAAATCGTCGATTCGAATCGAAAATTACTCGATCAATAGAGTTTTTAATGCTTTTTCGGTTCGAATCAAATGGTCCCTGGAGGGTTTAATCGAAATTAAAAAATTCTAATTAGAACTCCTTGGCATAATTTTTAAATAAATATACACGCTAAATTTCTTTTGAAATAAAAACATTGATTGGCATTTATCTTCAAATAAAACCAAACATTAAGTTAAGATTCAGCTAAAAACGTTTGTGCCGCATTTATATTTTTTTACACTAAATAAATTTTTTTCCTTGAAGTGCGGCAAAAAAATTTGTAAATAAATTTCGCATTTACTTTTAATCTTACATAAAACTGTTTTTTTAGCTTCAACTGTGTCAATAAACTTTCGCACTGTTTTATACTTTACCACCCTTCACAATCGCATTAACCTTTCACAATTGTGAGCCTTTAAATTATAGAGTTAGAAAGAAGATTTTGGTACAAATAGTTTGTTCTTTTTACTTTATTAATTTTTCTTTATGATAGGGGTTTTCTTTGATGTTGTATGTTATTATATACACAATGCAAATCTATAATTTATGTAGTTTGGTATGTGTATGTATGCATGTACATATGTATCTGTTTGTACCTAAATTATTTTTGTTTTAAGATTAAAATTGGGGTCTTTAATAAGTCTATGGACAAAAGTACGTACACACTTACCTATATACGATTGTTACATGAGGATTAAGTTTTAGTAGGTTTGCCCTTAAAAAAAGTTTAGTTAAACATACGTACAGAAAAAAAAATTAAAGTTTCTAAATTCAACTAAAGGTTTTAGGCAATATGTAAATATTAAAAAAAAGTAGTCATAATAATGTTTTAAAAAAGTATTAATTTTCTTTTAAAGAAAACAAAAAAAAATGCCAAAACGAAATATTATTTTGCCTTAAGAGAAAATAAACAAAAAGAAAACTTTTTATAAACAATTTACTCTTTCCCTCTTTAACCTATGAAATTCTTTATATGACTACTTTCTTTAAAAACTATTTGAATAAGTGTCGGGAATTAATTATGTTGTTGGTTTTGAAACCACTATTTATATAATATGAGTACAGTTCATCTCAGTACGGTGCATAACGGCGACCGGGTGGCGAGGGACCACGCAAATTACGCGAAGACATCATACGATCGTCAAATGAATCGCGACTAAAATCTTCATAACTGCAAGAATTAAAGAAAAAAAAAAGGTTATGTATTTTAGAAAAAAAAAAGATTAAAATATTATTAGTTTTACTAACCCGCCGTAACGACCCATGCCATTACTGCCTCGTGAGGGTGGTGGTGATCGTCTACTAAACATGCTATCATAGCCACGTGATAAGCTACCACCTCTGAGGCTGCCACTTAACGGTGGTGGCAACGGCATTGGATCACGTCTCGATAGTGGTGGTGGTGGAAAATCACGCATACGAGATCCCTGATAACGACGCTCAAATAAATCTCGCGAATCATCGAATCTGCGATCATAGTAGTCATAATCCTATAAACAAAGTTTTCACACATAAATTAAGTTTAATAACAAAACAACTAATAAAAAAATTATAAACAAAACAATAAATGCTGTATTGCGATGAACAAATTGACAAATTCAAAAAATTAAATTCTTAGTTTTATTATGTGTATTTGGAAAACGCTTTTGCAAAACATTTTTTTTTTCACAAAATTACGGAAATATTACGGAAAACTGCAGTTCAATCATCTTTCATTATAATTTAAAGAGAAGTTATAAAAAAAATGAATGTGATCTATTTGACTATGCCAAATATTAAACACCCTACATTATGCGTTCAATAAAAAAAGTTTAAATTTGATATCTCTATTGAAGAAAATCTCGAAATTAAATCAGGGGATTATGGTTTACAGCTCAACTCAGTTGAGTTTTAATTGTGCAATTCGGTATTTTGATTACACCCAAACTTGTAAAAAAAAAAAAAGAAAAATTTATATCAGTTAACCAAATAGGAGCCTAAAGTTGTTTAAAACAATTTAAAAAGCTTTGATTAGCCGTTATTTAAGTCAATCCGAAATCAACCAAAACTTAACATTTGACCAAATAATCAAGTCGAATAAACTTGAACTTATTTATTTTGTACCGAATATGCCTTAACTGGTTTATAATGCAAATGTTAAAAAATAAAGTTAGTCGCAGAGTTTATATAAAATTGATTTTTAATACATACAACAATATTGTTGCAAATTTTTATTGGGAACATTAACACTTTATGATTTGCTTTAAGAAAAATTTTTAAATTTTTTACTGAAAAACAAAATGCTTTTAAGAACACCTGCTTTTTATTTATTATACAATTGTTCATGGGCAAATTTAAACAAAGTTTAAAATAAAAAATTTCATGTACATTTGTACCTATGTAAGTCCATACATACATGCATACATACATATACCCCTACACCAAGGTTACCCTGCAAAAAATCTTGGACCACATGGTCCGTTTTAGCTGAAATGGACTAGTTACAACATGGTCCTTGTGTAATGCAGTCATGGACCATGTCATTGTCAAACAAGAACTTGTAGTTACTTAAGTGATATGCGTTCGTGTTTTAACGATTGCGTACAAAAAACACGATCTTTAAAACACGAACGCATACCACTTAAGTAACTACAAGTTCTTGTTTGACAATGACATGGTCCATGACTGCATTACACAAGGACCATGTTGTAACTGGTCCATTTCCAAGTTGTTTGTAGGTAGGATAGAGTAGTTTTGAAACTACTCCGACGTAATGCAAATCTGGGTTAAGTGGTCCGGCCCTAGGACATCATAATGTTAAAAAGACCATGTTTTTTACATGCATTTGGGTTAGTTTTGGAGTAATCCTACTCCTTTATGGACTAGTCCATACACGCATGTATGGACTAGTCATGTTTTCTGCAGGGTATGAGTATAAAACAAACTTAAAAATCCTAAAGAAAAATAATTAAAATAAAATTTTTATTACCCTAAAGCCATCCATAATCCGGTCGCGCAAGAATGGTGGTGGTGGTGGCGGTGGTGGGTAAGGATCACGTCCGTACATACGATCTCTAAAGCCTAAGTCACGACTACCACCGCTGCCGCCATATAACCGCGGACATTCTTTAGACCAATGACCCGAACGGCCGCAACGATAGCACTGCTCTGGATCACCCATGCCGGGTTTAGGTCGTACACGACTGGTGGAGACCTGAACCTTCATCGGTTGTCCATCGACAACACGACCATTTAAATCCTTAATACAGTCTTGAACGTCCCCAATGCAGTCGAGATGAACAAAACCAAAATTACGCACGATATCACATTCGACCACGGTGCCGTATTTTTGAAACAATTCACGTACTTCGGGCGCACGAGTTTTATCAGTTAAATTTCCAACAAAAATTTTTGTAGTTGGTGTATTAGGTGCACGCCGACTCTTAGCCGCTTCGACTTTAATGCCATATCCATTCAACATAAAACCGTTAAGATTTTCAATAGCCTTGCGACCTTGTTCCTCAGTTTCCATGTGTACAAACCCATAGTTTTTAACAATGTCACATTCCACTACAGTACCGTGTTTTTCAAAAAGTGGCCTTAACTCGGACGCTTGGGTTTTTTCATCGAGATTACCGATGAACAGCTTAAATGTGCCTGCTCCAGGCATTTTAAACGCGATATAATAAGTTAATGTTTATTTTTTAAAGACGGCTAACGACCACGTTAATGCTGATGCGGGCAAAGATCTCGTACGAAGGCTGCGACGTCGCGATTTTATAACTACACAAACGGCAAACGTACTTTGCAACGACTTTCCAACGCGGAACGTTTTTAACCACGGATATTCTAAATTAAAACAAATCATTTTATATTTTCCAAACAATACCCAAAAACCAACTTGCATAAAATAAAAAATTAACGAACATCAAGAATAAAAAAGTTAACTTTGTAGAAAATAGAGATACCGCACACGGTTACTGCTGTCGGCCATTTTTAAGCTCGATCCAAGAACGACAATAATTTTTTCGGTCTTTTATGTTGGAAAAATCGAATCCAGGCGATTTAAAATTTTGAAACACACTGTTTATTAATTTATTGTGATATTAACAAATAGGTTTTTTAATATTTGATTTAGGAATAAAAGTAACTTTTTACCGGCCGTACAATCGTTTTTCTTTGTCGTGTTTCTTAAAGATGGCGTCAATTAGGAAAATTGTTTTTAAATAACCAATTTGATAAACTTGTTTGAAAAATAAACTATTGTTTGGCTTACCAGATGATAAAATATGCTTCTTTTGTTCTTAAAAAATATGTATTTTTTTATGATCTTTTTAACTTTTAGGAATAAATTTAATATTTTCGGGCCGTCAGCTCTTTCTTTTGCCTTTTTCCAATAGATACCACCACAGATACACGATACTCAGTGCTGCCATAAGGCGAAATTATAAAAGTGCAAAATGCTTAAAACCAAAGTGCTTAGGTATGCTACAGGTAACAAACAACAGAGCTAGTTTTTTAAACAATTTCTCATAGAAATACCAGCTAAATGAAGATTTTTAGGAGTTATTTTGAATATAAAAATTTTTAAGGTAATAATAATTTTATGTTGAATATAAATAATGCCACAACAATTCAATGTTAAAAAGCAAGAAAAATTGAGTTTTTGAATTTTTTTACAATTATTTAAGCATTTATAGCTAAAGGAAAAGTGCTTACTAGCACTTGGCACTTTTTTGGGCGCCTTTAGTGCTAAACAAGAAAATATAGTGTTAATCAAGGTGCAATTACCTTACAAGGCATTGTCGCTACGGCAACAACTAAAAAAAACTCGATACCAAATTTACTTAGCTGTTGTTAAAGCATCCTCGTTTATGTCGAAAAACTTACTGTTTGACAGATATAACGAGTGGAAAAACTTAGGAAATAAAAAGTCAGCTGTTGAACCGATACTACCTTGTAAGGTAATTGTACCATGGTGCTAATCTAGTATTATGTGCTAAGATGGCAAGCCTGGCGATACTACACAAAAAAGATGGTGGATTCAGTATTGTCAACTCTATTATTTATTGTGAGCTTAGCGGTCGTTCTTAGTCTCCTTTTACACTAGATACTAATTTAAACAAATTTTGGCCAATTTACATGATATATGTTATGCATGATATTTTTGTTTGGTAATGAAAAGCCTGTTTTTCTACAACCCTCGGCAAGGGAAAAGTTCGCCCTTTGCGTTTCTTTTTGTGTTTGAACCAATTATTATGTACGTCTTGACGAGACAAATTCATTCCTAGAGAAATGTCAAAATTCAAATGAAAAAATCCGGTATTTTTATACTGGGTTTTTTTATGTACTGAGTTTGACGTTTATCTAGGCAAAAATTTGTCCCGTCAAGACGTACAATTAAAATTAAAGCATTAAAAATATAGAAAAGTTTTACATTTATAATATTTCATATTTATTAATCCTTTATTGCATTATAGTCTCAGTTTAAAATTAAGTCATTCTTCTGTTAAGTCCACTGTAATATAAGTTTTGTTTTCCTCTGTTTGGGGGTTTACCACATCTTCTATATTATTTAGTTCCTTGTTAATTTCATTGGTTTCTAAACAAGCATTTAATACAATGTTTTGTTGATTTTCTTTAACTAAAGTTTCGAATTGTTTAATTGATTTCTGTCCTATTAAAGCTTTCTCCGTTACATCCGACCCGTTTTCCAATGATTTATTTTTATTTTCCCTTATTATTTCCACTATTTTTAGGTCTTCAGATCCTGAATCCGAACTACTTAAAACAAAAACATCATTATTTTCTTTTAGTGACACATTTTTGGAGTCGTCTGATTCTAGTGATATAATTGACTGAAGGCTTTCTTTGTCACTTTCAACCTTATTAGTAATTTCCTTGTATGAATGGAAAACCTTTTCTTCATTTTCATCAGATGATAATTTAAATGTTAAAATGCCATTTTCATCCTCTTCTGCAGATGAACTGTTCAATACAATATTTAAGCTAGATTCGGAGTGATTAGAGAGATTAAGGTCGCTTGGAATTTCCACACTTTCCTCTAGTTCATTTTTAAGCATTTGTTGCTGAACCATTTGTTGCTGTTGAAGCATATGATTCATTTGATTATAAGCCATTGCCGCATATGCCACATTAGGATCTACATAGTAACACATACCCGAGTCCATGCCATCTTCGTTACAGACTTGCTCCTCAGATTGCTCCCTTTTGTAAGTAGTTTTATGTTTCTTCTTTTTGCGGTTTTTATATTTACTTACTGCAGAAGAATAAGAGCTACTACCAGCAACTTTTTCACTTCTACTGCTGCTACTAGATGATGATGTTGATGATAACCTTTGTTTTTTCTTTCGCTTTTTTTTCTTTTTCATAAATTTTTTACGTTTTTTAGTCTCGTGTTCATCATTACTTTTTTTGCCACAACTACTCAAAGTCTCATGAGAGCTCTCAGACTTACTAGCTCGTTTGCGTTGATTCCTAAATTTACGTTTACGTTGTCTAACTTCTAGTTCTATTAGCTTACGTTGACATCGTTGGTAATTTTGATCGCTTTGTCGTTTATTGTGTGTCATTATGGAATTGATGGTGCGACCTAAAAAACGTTTATTTGGTTTTCCTAATGGATTTTTTTTCCTTTCGATCGGCAAGGCTTCCTTTTCTTTCAGCTCACTCATTTCCCTCATTAACTCTTCAACTGCTTTTCTAAAATTTTAATAAATATAACAAAAAATACTTGTTTATAAGCTAAGATTGTACCTTGTTAACTCTGCATCTTCCATATTAAATTTTATTTTAATTTTAATCAATATATAAAAAAATAATTAGTAATACTACAAAACTATTATTTGTTTTTTTGTTTACATCAGCTGTAAAAATTATTACAGGGTGCCAAAGAGTGCTGCCAGGTATTTAAGTTTATTTAGATAAGCCCATACATTTGTTTGGAAAAATTCGAAGTTTCATTGGTAATTAAGCAAAGGTGAACCAAATAACCAAAAAAATTAACTTGGCTGCCGCCTAGTAAGTTAATCAGGGGCAAAATTATAGTTTTTAAATCGAAATTAAAAAAAAAAAATTATTACAATTCCCAATTAAAGGCATTAACTCAATCGGTCGAGTATAATTTCGATTCGAATCGAGAGCGACGATTTGGCCAGTTATTAAAATGCAGCTTTCATGACTTTCTTTAGAATATTACATTTACTTTATTATTTTATATATAACAATTTGTTTTGATTTTCTGATTTATATACAAAGGCTACATTGTGATCCGAAATAATTTTTAAAAAAGTAAATCTAAAAAAAAAAAAAAAATATTTAGCTCCCAAGCTGCCAGTTATGTCATTAACTCTCAATTAGCTAAATGTTATTTTTTAACTTTTTAAGTAAAGCCGATTTTTAAAATATTTACACAGAGTGCAAAATTGTTTAAAGTGAAAAATCATTTGACTTTTATTCAGATATTTCATTGCCGCTTTAAAAGGTCTAATCAAATTTACCTTGCATCTGTACAAAATACTTAGGAAAAGTTTAAAAAATTGAGAATACTTGTAAAAATATATATTTTTTAGCTAATTATTTTTTTAAATTTCAAGATATTGAAAGCCATTAATGGTTTTATTTGTTTTTATATTAACAACAAACAAAAAAACCAAGACTTATATTAAAATCTTTTGCAGTTTTCAAACTTTGGTGATAAAGTGCCTAGTAAGTTGAGTACTTATGATAACAGACGTAAATGTAAATATTTTTTGTTGGTGTGTTGATCACAAATACTCAACTTGCTAGACACTTTATCATTAAAAGTGAAACCAGCAATATACTTTATTTTTTATTCTTTAACAATAAAACTAATATATAACAGTTTGATAAACTTAAAACTTATTAAAATAAAAAATGTGTATTTATTAGGCACTTTACATAAGGTTTTTTAATACGGTTTTATTCATTTAAGAATTTTTCCAAAGCATCTTTAGTTTCGTTGTCATCTAAAACCACTTCCTCCAAAGGAACCTCTGAACTTAAATTCGTATGAGTTTCTATAAAACACAAAAAATGTTCCGTTATTAAAAGATTGCTTAGTTTAAGCGATTAAGTGATCGTCGGGAAATTTTGTATATTTTTTTATTGCAACAAAAACAAAAAACACATTAAACGTGTAAGGCGCCCACTTAATCGGATTGTCAAAACAGCACTTAAGACAAAGCAAATATTTGACGAAATAGATTTTACTTTAATTTTGATAATGGAAAATAGCGGTTTTTTTGAATGGTTTAATTAAAAATTATTTTTAAGTATTGGCTATGTTTGTTTTACCTAAAACGTCATTCGAAAAATAGTGGTCACTTCTATTTCGTTTAATATTTGGCTAGTCTTAATAAAACCTAAAAAAAACTAACTCGGTATGTGCCCTTTTTGCTTAAATTCCTCTAAATCGTGACGAAAAGCATCATCAAAAACTGCTTGTCGTTCTTTTTGTATTTTTCTTAAATTATTTTCGTGTTCTTTTACACGCTGTTGATGTTCAGTAGCAACATTTTGTCTGAAGACTTCCAAATCAACTGAAATAAATTACAAGTTATTTGTATTTAATTTTCAAATAAACCGTTGCAATTTTTTTACCCATTTTTTTCTGTTTATATTTCGAAATTTCACAATGTTTTTCTAAAATGTATTCATGGAGCTCACATTCTTCACACAAGTCTTCTAACTTCTCTAACTCATTTTCGACTATTTGGCTGATCTTGTGAACTTCGTTCAAGGTATCTTGGCAAGTTTTTAACTTAGTAACCAAAGACGGTATACCCGCTAGGCAGTGTATAAGATCGGTCATTACTACTTCGTGGTTAGTCAAACTTTTTTCAATGGTACGTATATGCTTGGCCACTTCTTGAGCTTTTTTGGCATTTTCCAAACTGTTTTCATGAATGATTTTCCAATCATCTTCATATTTTGCCAATAAATTGCAACCAGCAGCTACATTAACATCAGGCGTAACTCCTAAGTCTAAAGTAAAATTTACTAGCGAACTGCCCAAACTCTAGAGCATAAGCAAGAAAAAGAATATCTAAGAGGAGAATGATAGTAAAATATGAAGATAATACCTCGGGTGTTGTGACACGCTGGCGATATTGCTGCTGCAAACTCTCTGTTATAATGGAGGCCTCTTGTAAAGCCGTGTTAAATTTTTTCTTTAGGCTATTTAACATAACTAAAAATTGTGTATTTGATACATTTATTTTTTTATTATTTTAATATACATGGTGGCATAATATACTGAAAGGTTACTAAACTTATTTACAAAGCCGTTTGATAAATAAATAAATACAGTCAGCTGTTGCAGTACTTCTGAATCTTTTTTTTAGCTAGAAACATGTAGAAAGCTACCAGACTCAATATGTGGTCGTGCCATCTTTATTTTCATCATGGCGCAAAAAAAAATATTGCGTTAAAAACTGTTTTACAATTTTATTATTATTAATTTAAAATTTTCTACATCTTATTATAATTTTTATATATACAGCTGTAAGTTCATTATTGAAATTGCGATAGCTAAAGACGGAAATTTTCATTAAAAACTAAGTATTTCGAATAGTAGCCAAGTTTAATGGATTTTGGAAACCAGATAAGATTTATAATCAGCCCTCTTTCTACTCGGTACTATTAGGCTGAATGTAAATTTTTTCTTATATAATAAACTTTTACTAGAATTTGAATACTGAAATTATATTTATATTCTATATTGCTTATACCGAACTAAATTCACATACAACCCTATGTTACCTTATTCTCATTCAATTTGAATTTACCACTAGCTACTTCTATTATTTACATTTATTTTGTATTTTTTTTGGCCATTAATCGGATGACACTAAACCTACTTATTTTTACTTATATTTTATTTATATTCCTTTTATTTGATTATTTTTTCCATGATTTTCTATTATTTATATACATTTTGTTATTAATAAAAACATATTTTAGTTATTAAAATAAAACTTAAAGTTTTATTCAAAACAAATGACTGTGTCAACCATTTAATTTAAATATTATGCTAGGAAACATTATTCGGTTTTTTTCCAAACCGTTTTGATGTGCCATGAGGCAAATAAAATTCTGCATTTTAGATTTGTAGTAATTACGCTTCCACCTTTTACAGACATCATAAAAAAAATTAAATCACCCTGTTTGTTACGTATTTGGGCATTTAGTAAATTGTGCACTAAAAGTTGCTGCTGTATGATAGTTCTTGGGATTCTTGGGTAATGAAGGGTTTGCTTAAGTTATGTCAAATTTATATCTGAAATATGTTAGGCAACCACCCGTGAGTGTTCTGCTGTTGGCTTTTAGAAATCTGAGCAAAGATTTAAATGATCGTGAGTCTACAGTGCAAAAACGTATAAGAGAGGAATTGGATCGGGACAAACAGACTTTGAAGTGGCGCAAAACAAATGAAGAAGCAGGAAACATTGACACAAAATTCAAATACTTTGCAAACCAAGAACAAACCTCTGACTATATTATAATGATGCAAAAGCCAATAAGTCTTAATCCTAGAGAATGGCTCGCTACATGGAAAAATCAAAATGTAAAGAAAGAACGATATATGCAACAATTTATAGCAGAAAGGCACGAAACATTGGGCCCTGATCTGGCTACAGCCCATTTTATTCTACATCGTCAAGGTGCGGTAAAATTTCTTAACAGCCAAAACTGGGTAAGGGCAGATGAAAATGGTGATTTTAAGTTGCCTAACAAGTTTCATCCTCAATTTAAAATAGAGGCTTTAAAATGCGACAACATGAATTTGTATTACGAAGGTATTGAGAATATACAATGGTTGCAGGAGCTGAAATTTCTTTCATTTCATAACGTGAAAACCTTCGATGATTGGTGCTTGGATAGGGTGTCGGGTTCCCAATGCAATAAGCTTGAAATATTGGATATATCTGGTACCCAGTGCACTTCTCGTGGTTTATCCTGCCTCTATCGCTTAAAGAATTTAAAATTACTGATAGTGGATAATTTTAAGTCATCTTTAGAATATGAATTAACTTGTTCAATGTTGGAAGAAGCTTTACCAAACTTGAAAATCGTTAATGCAAGTTCTTTACATGAACAAAAAATTTATTAAAAAAATTTCTCAACAAAAAAACTTATTTGTAATGGTTATAATTTGGGTTTTGGTTTCATGTATTCGGCTTTAATAGCTTGTCTGTCCTCAACAGGAGGCATATGGGGATGTATGCCTTTTGTACGCCTGTCTGATTTTATTTTGTTCTGTAAATAAATGATTTAACATAAGTACATAGGAATATGGAAAAGTTTTTACTTAATTTTAGAATTACCCAAAACTCTTTGCAGTTATTATAATTAGCAAAATAAACTTCACAGGCTTCTCTATCATAGTTTGTTTTACTTAAGCACTTGTATGACAATTCTTGTTCCTGCACTGTCGTGTGCACCGGGGCTTCATTGAACTGTTTTAGGAATCAAGTGGCAACTCGGAGAAAAAGGGAATAGAATAATAGAAACAACCGATGCTTGAACGGTTTGTTTTTTTATTGTGGTTGTGTGGGAAAAGAAAAGGTAGAGAACGCGTGGAAAAGTTTCGATGGAGGAAGCCGAAGCCATCTTTTTTCAGATCGGTTCGAGAAGTTTCTTGGGGAGACGGTCGCGTGTTGTCAAGAAAGAAAAAAGAGAAAAAGGTCTGCTGATGTAAAAAGAGTCAGTTTGGTGTGGGCGATCAGCAAAGCAAAACGTATAAGAAAACTTAAGCTTTGAAATAAAAAGGTAAAAAGTGAACACGTAAAGAACTAAAATAAAAGAAGTACACATTTAAAACCAAACTTATTTCAAAGTGTAAAGCAAATAAAATACTGAAAGTTAATTTAAAATTAAAACACCAAGTTTAGTGCTGTAGAAGAGAAGAGGCTAACAAAACTAACCTAGCCTAGTATCAAAGTGAATTACAAAGGGCCACGTGAAGAATTTTAAAGCCCCCAAGTGCCAAGAAGTTTAAGGCCGTCACCAGCCAACATCCTTAACACTAGGTGGCCAGTCAATATCAGTTTTGGACATCAGCCGCTATCTGTAAGTCCAGTCGTTACTAGCTGTTTTTAACAACACCTTCTGGTTACAACCACACAACACCTGCTATTTACAAGCACACAACATTCTGCAATTTTAACCACCGACTCCGTTGTGGTCAAGAGTACCAACAGCCACCAGAGGTTACAACACAAAGTTGCCAGTCAACACCAGTTTCATCTACCGGCCGTCAGCCACCACCAGTTGTAAGACCCGTGATATCCAACCATTGGCAGTCATCCTGGTTTTTAGTTTTTCATCACCTCAAGAACAACCCTCGCGTCAGGGGTTAACAGGTATCCCGGACGTGACTAAACGACAGACAGTTACTGACCAACAATTTATTAAATATTATATATATATATATGTTTGGTTTTGGCAATAGTTTCGGCTAAATACGGGCAAACACTTAGGTATTCATTTGCGAATTTGAGTGCTGTCAGAGTACAGTAACGGGCATAGGGTGAGCTCAGCCTAGGTTCCGGGTAAATAAGAAAAGAAAGGGAACAGGCAGTTTTTATTCCCAATCAAAGTGTTTACCTTAGATAAGGTACGAAAATGTTTGTTAAAGGAAATATATATATTTTTGACGTTATTTGTTTCGAACTACTGAGCACTCAGACCACCGAGTGGACATTGTGACGTACAGTTCACCGATCCTGTAACTCCGTAAATTTTAAGGCGTTAAAACATTTATTTTGTCGAACCCCTGCATGTTCAATTAATTTATAGAGAAAATAGTTTTATGTACATCAGTAACTGAAAATTAATCAAATATTTTGTTTCAAACGAATAAGTGAAATACGATGTGCCTTCATCATAATTGTTGTTGTCTTTTTGCTCGCTCCTAAATTGTAATATAAGAGTCAGCCTGAAATTTAATAGAATACCGTTTCCATTTAGTTGATAAAAGTTTGTATATTTATATATATATAGTGGTATGAATAACAAGATAATTATATCAAAAATTATTTTGAAAGTGTTGTTGATAGCTCACATTTTAATGAACTATTTTTGAATTCAACAATTAATGTAAATAATAATATTAGAATTGAATTGAAAATATGGCACCGTGTATTATTGCTATGAGTGAGTAGATACTCATAGGACACCCAATGGGAGTGTGGTAAAGCAGCTACTGTAGGTAGCATTAGGGATAACTTGTAGGATACAGCAAAGGAGTTATCACGGAGAAATCCTGTGAAGGATTTCTAGAGGGAGGGTTGCCATAGTTGGTTTTAACATCTACCAACTAGTATTGTCGATTAATCCGCCATAGAGGGTTTGCAATGTAAGTATCTGTTGATTGGTACCAATTTATTAAAGGTACATGGTTGTTTGTCTTGGAGTTGGTTTACTTTGGGTCCCATTTATTGTTTATTTGTAAGGTTCCGTTAAAGCTGGTATGATTTATTTTTTTGTTAGTGTGAGTTGAAAGCCAGAAAGCCGGCAAGGACCACTCCCGATCCGGCGAGCTTCAGCCGAGCCAAGGAAAGCGGGCATACCAGCGTCGCCGACAAGCTGGCTACTTAAGTATTTTGGGTAAATTGTCATCTTCAAACACCAACACACACCACACAACATAAATGGCGCCCAACGTGGGGCCCGAAGTAAACTTATCTCTAGCCAATTCATTTAAATTATTTTTTTTCTTGGGGATTATTTGTTAAGGTTCAGTGTAAGTCCCTGTTGAGTCGCGCAAGAGTCCTCAACGCGTAGCGACACTGTTTCGTTAACAAAATATAAAGGGGAACTTAAACTAAAAGTTAGTTTGCAATAGTACCATAGTTCAATACACCCGGCCACACAAGTTATAAGTCCCGAAAGGAAGTTTCTAACTCCCATCGCGTTGCGATAATTTGACGGGCAGGGTGTAGTATAAGTTATTGTGTTGCAAGCAGTTGGCGGCTGAGTATTGGTCAGGAAACATTTGCTTTCTAAATATTTTCATTGCGTCAATCTGCCTTCGCACACAAGCTTCACTGCAGTTGTTTAGCGTAAATAGTTTATTTTATGCTGTCCGATAAACGTGTCTCAGGTTGTCCTGTATGCTCTGGGGTCACTTGACATACCCACAAATACAGTTGCCCCGAGGCAAGTTTCCACCATATGTTGTCCGGCAATTATATCCATTGTTGTTTTTCTCCCCAAACAGCAGATACCTTTTAATTCCACTCTAAGGTAAATAAATGATCAACTTACAGGCAGAGATTAATCGACGTATGCAAAAGCACCTACATTAATTCGCTATACCACCTTAAAACCCTATTGCGTCCGATACGTTCAATACGTTTATAAATATACATATATACATCAATAAGGAAAACATACTTTATTATAGTCTAAAGAGTTTTTCACTAGCGTTTGTTTTTTTTATCATATATACAGTTGCTTTTATATATATATATATATATATATATATATATATATATCCTTATCGTTTTTGTGGCACATAAATTGTTCTCATCGAGGCTGCTATTAACTTTTTCAAACGTTGTTTGGCTTCGATTCTTTTCAGCATTTGGAATTTCTAGAGCGTTTAGCTTCGGATTGTAATACACCTTCCTTTTTTTTTGAGTTTATGAAGCATTTTGTTCGCACGGTTTGGCATTGCTTTCAAAATAGATATTGGATACCGATCGTTTTTTTTTCGTTAGTTTGTTTTATTGGGGTTGTTGTGAGTTAAAAGTAGCATCATTGTTTGGGCGTGAGTAAGGTATGGTCTTAACTAGATCTGTTCGAAATCAGCTTATGTTAGAAGGTATAGACGTTAATTCGATTTATAGTATGGAAAACATACCGCGCACTACAATGGAACCAATCGCTTCGACTACAGCACCGGTAGTAGCCATCTCCAATATACCAACAATTACAACAACAGCGGCATCAGTAACTCCTGCTGTCCAACAGTTTATGTCTCTCGCGCAGGAGCGTCACAGTTTTTCAAACGAATCACAGCTATCCAATAGTACGATTGTGTCTCCCGATTATAGCAGCATAACTGCCCGGAACGTGCGTCAAGAGTTCCGATCCAGCATGCCAGCCGCACCGGCACATATATCGACCAATGAGAATAGACCAAGTGAGAGTATGGTAGGAGCGCTACGAGAAGAGTTCTCTCAACAAATGCAACAGCTCCAACGAACGATGCAACATGAAATCGCGCGAGCTTTGAATCCGCAAATAAATTTTGCTTCAAACGCTCATATGGCTAACGGAGTGGCAGCGCAACAACCACCACCGTGTATGAGGCATCCAACCCAAAGTAACGTAGGCACAAACCATAGGCAACCAACACCTGCACACGTACCACCACCGCAGCACCTACCGATTGCGTATCGTCCAGCAAACGATTATCCGTTTAACGTCCTACCACAGCCTCGAGTTTTCGCTACACAGCCGCCATCATCGCCGTCGTTTGCCATGCCACCAGCGGGCATGCAAAATGGCCTGGGGACTCCATCACATAGTAAGATTGACCTGTCGAAATGGGGAATGAAATTTGATGGCACTGAGAAGTCAATGAGTGCCGAAGACTTCATTTTTCGTGTAGATGTTCTACGCCAAGATTACGAGGTAACATTCAACGATATCAAGCGGAGCTTTCATCTGTTACTAGAGGGACCAGCACTTGACTGGTACTGGAATATTAGAAAGTTAACCCCTATCCAGACCTGGGAAGACTTGGTGAGAGTTTTCCTCACCCAGTATAAACGTTACGAAAATGAGTTTCTATTACAGAAGAAGATCATGGATCGTCGCCAGCGGCCGCAGGAGTCTTTCGAGGAGTTTTACAATGCCGTTATGCGCTTAAGGAATCAGCAGAGAACACCTTACTCAGAGATGGACCTGGTAGAAATCATGAAGTCAAACCTTAAACCGACGTTGTCCCAGCTACTCTTCTCAATTAGAATCGAAGGCTTAAACGACTTGTGTCAGCAGGCGAAAAGAGCGGAGAGCTTACTGGCTTCTCAAAAGCAGCAGTATTCACAGCGCCCCTTCGCGGTCCAACGCGTTCATGAAATTGGTTATGAAGACGAGGAAATGTCTAAGTCCAGTATGGAAGTGGAAGCCTTGGCGAGCAGTACCCGTTACACTTGCTGGAACTGCAAGCAAGCCGGCCACAGTTTTGTGGATTGTCCGTCACCGAACCGTCGGGTGTTTTGTTTTAGGTGTGGGCGCGATAACGTGGTCACTCCGAAGTGTCCGAAGTGTCAGGGAAACCTGCCGGCGAACCAGTCTCAGACGGGGGAGACTCGGTCGACACAAACTTAAGCCCGGACACCAAGCATAGTAGTCTCGTCGAACCCGTAAAACCCATATTTATTTTACAAAGTACAAAAAGACCTAATATTAATATAGAGAAACCCAGGGTGCGCTATATTAAACCTTTACATATTAGAATGAAGGAGTATAAGGAAGCGAGGAGTAGAATTTTCGGTGAAGTGTCTAGTCGAATTAAGAAAGCTCGGGAAAGGTATAAAAGAAGGAAAAGAATGAGGCAGGAAATCATGTCAGCATCACTGTACGAGGGTGAGGATTTCCGTTTTTACGCCAGGATTGAATTGAATGGTTTAAAAATTAATGGTTTAGTTGATAGCGGTGCTACCGTTACCTGTTTGGGAAAGAATTGTATGGAGATCATTGAGAAAGCAGGTTTACAAATTTTTGATTTCTGTTCAGTTATAAAGACTGCGGATGGCAGCACACACAGGATAGTAGGTCGAGTTAAGGCGACAATAAATTTTAATAACATTGTCGATGAAATTATGTTTTTTTTAGTTCCAACGCTTAGTAGAGAGTTGTTTTTAGGCGTCGACTTCATGCGGAAGTTTCGTTTATTTGCTAGTGTAAGTAGTCTAACTACGAACGACGTAAGTCTGTGCCCGGAGAACGACGAATTGGTGGCTAAAGCAAAAATTCACGTGTTGAGTCCTGACCAGCGTAGCCGGTTAGATACCATCGTAGCGAAGTTTCCTTGCCACACGAAAAGGGGTCTTGGTCGAACGCACCTCGAAGTCCACACAATCGACACCTGTGATGCAACTCCAGTGAAGGATAAACACTACCCTGTCTCGCCGGCTGTGCAGAGGTTGATGTACGCAGAGCTCGATAGGATGCTTGACCTTGGCGTCATTGAGCAGAGCGAAAGTCCATGGAGCCATCCGGTTACTCTCGTTCGAAAGGGCGAGAAGAATCGGTTGTGCTTGGACGCTCGCAAGCTCAATGCCCTCACGGTTAAGGATGCCTATCCTCTGCCGCACATTGAAGGTCTGCTCAGTCGGTTGGGAGACACATACTTCATTTCGAGCGTCGATCTCAAAGATGCGTTCTGGCAGATACCATTAGACGCATCTAGTAGAGCAAAAACTGCATTCACGGTGCCGGGGAGACCACTTTACCATTATACGGTAATGCCTTTTGGATTGTGCAATGCAGCCCAAAGGTTATGCCGTCTAATGGATAAAGTGATCCCTTCAGCTATGCGTGATAGAGTTTTTGTCTATCTAGATGATCTTTTGATAGTCTCGCCAGACTTTAAGGTCCACCTGGAATTGCTAGAGCAGGTGTCGGATTGTCTGCAAAAGGCAGGGTTGACTATAAACGTCGCTAAATCTAAATTTTGTTTCAGAGAGCTCCGATACCTAGGCTACATTGTGGGTGGAGGCAAATTAAAACCTGATCCTGAAAAGGTCGACACGATTTTGAAGTATACGTACCCAAAGACCGCGAAACAGGTGCGAAGTTTTATGGGAGCCACCGGTTGGTACCGGCGTTTTATACCAGATTACGCAACAATCGCCACGCCAATTTTCAATACCCTTAAGAAGGGGAAGTCCTTTAATTTTTCCGATGAAGCAAAAGAAGCTTTCGATCGCCTGAAAACTGCACTCACTTCCAGTCCTGTATTAACACACCCTGATTTCGGAAAACATTTTTACATCCAATGCGACGCGTCAGACCTCGGTGTCGGGGCCGTATTATTTCAGAAGGATGAAGCCGATGGGGAACATCCCATAGCCTACTTTTCGCATAAGCTTACTCCAGCACAGAAGAATTATTCCGTCACGGAAAGAGAATGCTTGGCCGTCGTTTTGGCCGTCAAAAAGTTTAGGCCGTATGTTGAGCTCATGCCGTTTACGGTAATTACGGACCACAGTAGCCTAAAATGGCTAATGGCTAACAAGGATCTAAGTGGGCGTCTCGCTCGCTGGAGTTTGCATTTGCAGTCGTTTTCGTTTGCCATAGAGCACCGACCCGGTTCTAAAAACATCGTACCCGATACGTTATCTCGTTACGACATGGAGGAAATAGATGCTAATGTCACAAACCTAGTAAATTTAGAGTCTGAAGCCTTTAAATCGGAAAGTTACCTGAGTTTAATTGCCAATGTAACCGAAAACGCTGACCAGCTACCCGACATCAAAGTAATGGATCATTTTGTGTACAAACGTGTACGGCCATATGATGGTGTTCAAATTAGTGAAGACTTCTCATGGAAACTGTGGGTTCCATCGGAGTTAACTAACGAAGTGATTGAGAAGTGCCATAATCCGCCTCAGTCGTCTCACGGAGGACTGGGAAAAACACTGCGTCGAGTAAAAGAGTACTTTTACTGGCCGCATCAAAACGCTCAAATACGCTCCTTTGTAGCAAATTGCCAAGTGTGCAGAGAATCGAAACCAGCAAATGTCACGTTAAGGCCACCTATGGGTGCCGAATGTGTTAGTGAACGGCCGTTCCAACGTATTTTCGTAGATTTTTTGGGTCCATATCCACGTTCTAGGAACGGGAACTCGTACATCTTTATAGTTTTGGACCACCTTACAAAATTCGTTCTGCTTAAGGCGATGCCCAAGGCGAGTGCCAAAAACGTCATACGCTTTTTGATAACCGAAGTTTTTCACAAGTTTGGGACTCCAGAAACAATCGTGTCTGATAACGGCAGACAATTCGTTAGCAAAGAGTTTCAAGATCTGGTGGCAAATTATGGGGTTAAGCACCTCAAAACCGCCATTTATTCCCCACAGGCCAACGCGTCAGAGCGCGTCAATCAATCCATTCTTGCGGCCATACGTTCGTATTTACAAGAGGATCATACGGAGTGGGACAAATACTTGTCGGATATCGAGTACTCCCTCCGGTCGTCAGTACAAACATCAATTGGCGTGACACCTTATTTTGCCCTATTCGGCGTAAATATGATTGGTCATGGCAGTGTTTATGGGTTGGCAAGGAAGTTAAAGAGCTTAGAGGATCCTGAGTTAAACATTGTCACTAATGCAGAGAAACTGAGCTTGATAAGAGGAAAAATGCGAGAAAACCTGCATAAGGCATACGTAAGGGGTGAGCGGTCATATAACATGCGATGCCGTCAAGTTAGATTCATTCCGGGACAGGAAGTTTACCGCCGCAACTTTCAACAAAGTGACTTCAAAAACAACTTTAACGCAAAGTTGGCCCGGAAATTTGTAAAATGTAGAGTTGTATGTCCGGTGGGAAACAGTCTCTATGAAGTTGAAGATCTCAAAGGAAAGTCGTTAGGGGTATTTCATGCCAAGGATCTGAAGCAATAACTTCCGAATCATTGGTGGTCTTAGTCCGAGTGCTTCCACTTTTAAACTGGTGGTTTAGTTTGCACGCGTCATGGGTAACAGGTAGCTAGTTTTCAATTTCAATTTATTAATTAAATGCGTTTAAGATCGGCCCGAATATAAGCATGGTGTGTAAGCCTGTGAAAAAACTAGTTAAGTTCTTGTTTAGAGATTTTCCTATAAACTCTTTGGTAGATTGGTGAGATTTTAGTTTAGCTTAGGCTTTGAATGTTCTTAGCAATTTTCGGTAGCCGCTCTTCGAAAACTTACGTTTAACTTTCTGGTACTCTTGGTGGAAGGAAAAGTCAAGGGGTTCTATCTGCCAAAGGCTAGGACCTGCGCTTACGTCTTTGGTAGTTTTAGTCCTTGTTCCGTTCCAGAAACCGATTAGAATAACTTCGGATATCGAGTTCCAAAATCCTTGAACCTGTTTCAATTAGAGACAAGATTTTTCGGAGTGCAGTTTTTCCATCCCATCCTGGATTCACAGGTGGACTCCAGGAGTGGTGCGGTTTGTCGTGTGCACCGGGGCTTCATTGAACTGTTTTAGGAATCAAGTGGCAACTCGGAGAAAAAGGGAATAGAATAATAGAAACAACCGATGCTTGAACGGTTTGTTTTTTTATTGTGGTTGTGTGGGAAAAGAAAAGGTAGAGAACGCGTGGAAAAGTTTCGATGGAGGAAGCCGAAGCCATCTTTTTTCAGATCGGTTCGAGAAGTTTCTTGGGGAGACGGTCGCGTGTTGTCAAGAAAGAAAAAAGAGAAAAAGGTCTGCTGATGTAAAAAGAGTCAGTTTGGTGTGGGCGATCAGCAAAGCAAAACGTATAAGAAAACTTAAGCTTTGAAATAAAAAGGTAAAAAGTGAACACGTAAAGAACTAAAATAAAAGAAGTACACATTTAAAACCAAACTTATTTCAAAGTGTAAAGCAAATAAAATACTGAAAGTTAATTTAAAATTAAAACACCAAGTTTAGTGCTGTAGAAGAGAAGAGGCTAACAAAACTAACCTAGCCTAGTATCAAAGTGAATTACAAAGGGCCACGTGAAGAATTTTAAAGCCCCCAAGTGCCAAGAAGTTTAAGGCCGTCACCAGCCAACATCCTTAACACTAGGTGGCCAGTCAATATCAGTTTTGGACATCAGCCGCTATCTGTAAGTCCAGTCGTTACTAGCTGTTTTTAACAACACCTTCTGGTTACAACCACACAACACCTGCTATTTACAAGCACACAACATTCTGCAATTTTAACCACCGACTCCGTTGTGGTCAAGAGTACCAACAGCCACCAGAGGTTACAACACAAAGTTGCCAGTCAACACCAGTTTCATCTACCGGCCGTCAGCCACCACCAGTTGTAAGACCCGTGATATCCAACCATTGGCAGTCATCCTGGTTTTTAGTTTTTCATCACCTCAAGAACAACCCTCGCGTCAGGGGTTAACAGGTATCCCGGACGTGACTAAACGACAGACAGTTACTGACCAACAATTTATTAAATATTATATATATATATATGTTTGGTTTTGGCAATAGTTTCGGCTAAATACGGGCAAACACTTAGGTATTCATTTGCGAATTTGAGTGCTGTCAGAGTACAGTAACGGGCATAGGGTGAGCTCAGCCTAGGTTCCGGGTAAATAAGAAAAGAAAGGGAACAGGCAGTTTTTATTCCCAATCAAAGTGTTTACCTTAGATAAGGTACGAAAATGTTTGTTAAAGGAAATATATATATTTTTGACGTTATTTGTTTCGAACTACTGAGCACTCAGACCACCGAGTGGACATTGTGACGTACAGTTCACCGATCCTGTAACTCCGTAAATTTTAAGGCGTTAAAACATTTATTTTGTCGAACCCCTGCATGTTCAATTAATTTATAGAGAAAATAGTTTTATGTACATCAGTAACTGAAAATTAATCAAATATTTTGTTTCAAACGAATAAGTGAAATACGATGTGCCTTCATCATAATTGTTGTTGTCTTTTTGCTCGCTCCTAAATTGTAATATAAGAGTCAGCCTGAAATTTAATAGAATACCGTTTCCATTTAGTTGATAAAAGTTTGTATATTTATATATATATAGTGGTATGAATAACAATATAATTATATCAAAAATTATTTTGAAAGTGTTGTTGATAGCTCACATTTTAATGAACTATTTTTGAATTCAACAATTAATGTAAATAATAATATTAGAATTGAATTGAAAATATGGCACCGTGTATTATTGCTATGAGTGAGTAGATACTCATAGGACACCCAATGGGAGTGTGGTAAAGCAGCTACTGTAGGTAGCATTAGGGATAACTTGTAGGATACAGCAAAGGAGTTATCACGGAGAAATCCTGTGAAGGATTTCTAGAGGGAGGGTTGCCATAGTTGGTTTTAACATCTACCAACTAGTATTGTCGATTAATCCGCCATAGAGGGTTTGCAATGTAAGTATCTGTTGATTGGTACCAATTTATTAAAGGTACATGGTTGTTTGTCTTGGAGTTGGTTTACTTTGGGTCCCATTTATTGTTTATTTGTAAGGTTCCGTTAAAGCTGGTATGATTTATTTTTTTGTTAGTGTGAGTTGAAAGCCAGAAAGCCGGCAAGGACCACTCCCGATCCGGCGAGCTTCAGCCGAGCCAAGGAAAGCGGGCATACCAGCGTCGCCGACAAGCTGGCTACTTAAGTATTTTGGGTAAATTGTCATCTTCAAACACCAACACACACCACACAACAGCACGAATAAAATTATTTTTGGTATAAAAACTTACATTTGTGCATGCAAAATCTTTACTTTTAAACAAGGATTATCTCTTTCAGCATTTAGATTACGAGGCATTTTAGAATTCTATTAGAGCCATATATGTACATATGTATATCTGTATTACAAAGGATTAACTTTTAACGTTATTTCTTATATAAAATGCTTAATTACTATAAAAAAAATGTTTATTAATTCAATTAATTTAATTGCCATTGTACAATAAATATTTCTAAAAATAACAACACCAACAACCAAAAAGACAATTAAAATTGTCAATCCCTGAATATCGCGTGAAACGTCAAAACACGCAAGCAAAGAAACGTAAAGTTTGAAGCATTTGACATGGTCAACCCACAACAAAAAAATTTCTGATGAGAATTTATTACAACCTGGATGAAGTATTTAACTTATGTATATATAGCAATTGCAACAAGGTATAGTCGATTCAACAGCTGACTATTTTTTTGCTCGAGTTTACGTACGCTTTGAAACAGTCAAAACAGTATGTTTTCTTACATTATCGAACGTTTTTTTTTTTTTGATTTTAAAAATTTGTTAATGCAATTTGTTGTAGTTGTCGCCGAAGCTACTATACCTTGTACAGATCGTACCTTGCCTTATAAAAACAATTAAGCTGTTGCTCTTTCGAAGATGTTAAGGAAACACAGGGTGCTCGTAAAGTTAATGCACTTACCGTTAGCTGAAAAGCAAAACAACGTAACTAACAAAAAAAAACCCAAACCGATCTTTAACATATTTGATTAAATTTTTGTTAAGGGCCACCCAATATATATTTTTATGTTACAAACAAGACTTGAAACAGAAAGAGCTTAGTTTTTAACGGTATTTCGAAATTTTTTAATCGTATTTGATTCATTATTCCTACAAAAACTATTTTTGCTCAAAAAAAATTCTTTTTAAAATATGTGACGGTTGTGACATTTTCATCAAAACGTAAAAAAAACAAGAGCCAATTATTTAGTATGTGATCATCATAAGCTTTTGTGAAATAAATGATATTGAAATATTAGCCAATTTATTTATATTTTGACAATTTTCCTTCCTTTTTAGACGTAAATTTATGTTTTTTTTAATAAAGAGAAAAACAATTCCCCTTATTGTTGTTGTCGACGTAAATTTTTACTAAATTTAATTTAGTTTGCCGACATTAACTTCTCTCGAAACCGGTACTAATTTGAAGGCATGTATTAATGTAGACATTTTATCGATATTTTAAAGAAAATAAATACCATTCATATATAGTTTAACAGTAATTTGATTTGCAAGTCGACGTCAATAGTGTCACCGCATTCGCAATAAGGGCATATCTCCCTACTTCGGGCCGTTTTACGTGAAGTTGACCAAGGACGACTTAATGCATTGTTTTTAAAAATGTTTATAATAGTTTTCACTTTTTAGCTAACATTATATATGTGTTTTAGCTATTATTAGAGGGCAATAATAGTTAGGGTTAAGGATTAGATAGATGAGAACAGTGGACGTGCCACCTCTTGTAAACAAAGTACATGTCGAATTTTTCAAAATATGTACATACATAAAAAATCCCTTTTTTTTTTAATTAAAATAACTCAGTTTAAAGTTTTTGTTCAAAACTATATTATATTCATGTATGTATATTTTTTACACATTTAAATTTATTTTTTTTTAATTTGTTTGTAAGAGTAATTTATGACATTATAAAAGATGTATTTATTCATTAAACAAAAAAAGAAATCTTGTAGTATTTTAAAAATGTAACACTTAACAATTTGATTTAACAAATTCATCTAAAAGTACAAATAAGTGCTTAATGGATGTAATTGTTAAGCTGTAACTTAAATTAACCTTCCTTCTCATTGGTTCATATTTAGATAAATTAAGTTGCGCTTAAAGTTTGAGTTTTATTTAACGCACTTGAGCTACTTCGTTACACAACATACCAAAAATTATACGGATAATAATGTGAAACTGTCAAACAATTTTTTATAATATATAATCATGACTACTCATCAGTTTACTGACACGAATAATAAAGTGGAGTATAAAAAATAAATGTATTAAGAAAACTTGGGTTAAGATTAAAATTTTAAATTAAAACCGGGCCCCATGGCTAATTGCCGTTGATCAATGCCAGCATTTAACACAAAACCGGTATTGGCGGATGTTTTCTTATTACCAGTTATAATGCCAGATATGATCTTACCACCACTACCGGCACCGGCTAAATCGTCTTTTCCCAACTGCTTGAATTGTGACCCGCCTGAGGGTGGTTTCGGTGAGGAGGCCAAAGCTTTGCGGGCACCTAATTCACTTTTTGCTGGCCAGGTGGGAAACATGGATGGATCAATGGGCACGGGCAGTTCTTTAAAATATGAATGTTTTAACGCAGTTTCGGCAGATAATCTTTTTTTCGGATCATAGGTCAAAAGGCCTTGTAGAAAATCAATGCCTGTATCTGAAGTTTTATCAGCAAAATGTTTTCTTAAGCTGGAGACAGGATAATCGGCAAATTGCGAGTTTTGACTTAACATGTTTTTCACGGCAGGAAGTTGGTTGTAACCTGGCCAGATTTTTTCATTTGGTGTGCCCAGTACCTAAAAATTTTATTAAAAGAAACTGTTAATATGTACAAGTCTCCTTAGAAAAAAAAAAAACAAATGTGTTAAACATGTTTATAACAACATTTCAATCTCGAAAAATGGACTTTTGATTCCCTACCTTAAATATTCTATTTAGTTCATCGATTTCGGACTTTCCAGGAAAAAGAGGTGCCATTTGTAAAAACTCAGCAAATATACAGCCAACCGACCATATATCAATTGGTGTTGAATATTCCGCCGAGGAGAGAAGCAGTTCGGGAGCTCTGTACCATAAAGTTACCACCAATGAGGTATATTTCTTTAAAGGGGAACCATATTCACGGGCCAAACCAAAATCACCTACTTTAAGGACACCTTTGTGAGACAGCAGTAGATTAGAGGTCTTCAAATCTCTATGCAATATCCAGTTGTCATGTAAATGTCCTACGGCTGTAAGCAATTGTTGCGTTAGACATTTGATTTCAGCAGGAAAAAAGGATTGTTTTTTCGCTTTCATCGTTTCCATTAAAGACTTAAGATCATGTTCTACATAATCCATAACAATGAAAATCTTATCCATGTTTGAACCAACAACTATTTCGCGTACCGTCACAATATTGGGATGTTGGCCCTTAAGTAAAGTATTGATTTCCCGTAGCGATGTTATGGGAAATCCTTCTTTTTCCTTTTCCATTTTGAGACGTTTAAGGGCAACAATTTCATTTGTTCGTTTGTCTTTGGCGCGATAGACAACACCGTAAGTGCCTTCTTCTATGCGATTTAGACATTGAAATTCTTCTACTGAACGACAACCTTGCAAGCCCGGATAATAATCAGGTAGTGGATTACCTTTATCGTCAGTGGTAATTAAATCTTCGGCATCACCAAGTTTCTTTTTGTCTGAATCACTAAGCAATAGTTTGCCTTTCGTTTCGATTTCTTCTTTCCGAGAGTTTGCTTTCATATCACGTTCTTCACTGCGCGACCGAGAACGAGGAGATCGTGAATGTGATCTAGAGATACTACGACTACGCGAGCTAACTGAAAGGGAGCGAGATCTTGAACTAGAGTGTAAATGTGAACGTGAACGGGAACGTGAAAGCGATTTAGATCGACTACGGTCTGAAGAGTGGGATCTGGAACGTGTTCTTGAGCTATTCGAGAAAGACGAGTGCGAATATCTCGATCTAGAGTGTTCGGGGGTGTGTGAACGTGTTCGCGATCTAGAACGGCTGGGTGATAATGATATTGTGCCAGATCGGGAGGAACGTTTACTTTGCTTCTCATCTTCATCATTATTGTCGTCATCATCGCTATATTTACTTGTCTTGGATGTGTGTTTACTTTTTTTCGTTTTCTTTTTAGATTTTTTATTTAGTGTCTTGGACAATTCACCAATAGATAAAGGACTTTCGAGTAATGAGACTTCGCTATCGCTGAATGTTTCACGTTTTTTCTTACTCGATTTTCTCTTTTCGTTATTATCACTTTGATCACTCTCGGAGTCTGTATTACTAACACTGTCTTCTTCATTATCACGACTATCATCGGAGGAATCACTGTATTCTTCCTCCTCCTCCTCCTCCTCCTCTTCATCATTCTCATTGCCGCTTTTTGATTTTTTAGCACGTTTTTTCTTTATTTTATTCTCTTCGTTGCTACTCTTACGTTTAATTTGAACATTTAAGCCGGCGGTTACACTGGCAGCCACAGCGGTGGGACTTAAAGTATCGAGAGCGCGATCCCTTCTCAGTTCTCTCCGTGCTTCAAGTTCTTTGCGAGCAATTTCTTTACGCTTCTCCTTTTCTTTTTCAGCAGCCAACAGTTTTGTTCTACGTGCTACTAGTTCTGGGTCCTCAGTAGCACGACGATTTTCTGGCAGCAGTGCTGCTTCTGCAGCTACTTCTTCAGTTTTACTAGGAAAAATATCATTTAAGGCGGCTGTTCTTTTTTCATGCTTATCTTTATGACGTTTATGTTTTTTTCGTTGCGAGTGACGTGGATTTTCCTGTGCTTCTGGACTGTCTTCTACCTCAATTATAGCACTACGTTCTTTCATACGCTTTGCCTTGTGACGCTCAACTTTTGAAGATCTTTCTCGTTCACGCTCTTCGTAGAGGCGGCCATAGGCATCATCTCTAGACACACTGATTCCTTCTTCCACGCTGTCGTCTTTGACGTATTTATGACGTTTGCTTAATAGTCGCGAACGTAAATCCTGTTCTAAGCTCTCAGGGTCTTTGGATTGATCGTAGGTTGCATATTTGCGTTTTTCTACATCATGGTCGTGATATTTTTGGCCTCCACCGCGGGAAACTTCATAGGGTTGGTTGTGCTGCTGCTGCTGGTGATGCCGTTGGTTATGGTAATCGGTGGGTGGTGGATGATGATAGTCTTGTTGTCTCCGGTGTTCATAGTAATCTTGACGTTGACGGTGATGTTGCATTTGCATTTGTACATTATGATGGTGCTGCTGCTGTTGGTGGTGATGGTATTGATGCTCCTGATGACCATGGTAACTACCACCACCAGCACCGCCTGCATGATGATAACCCCTAGATCCAGCTGCAACATCGTCATAATGTTTTGCATGATAACGCTGCTTTTCACTTCCTACCATATAATCATTTCTCTCATAACTACTTTTCTGTGGCTGATAGCGTTCCTCACCATTGCCGCGTCTAATTTCTTTACGGTCCGCTTGTCTACCGCTACCACGTTGATAGTCTTTCTCTTTACTGCGGCCATCTGAACTCTCTGTATATCGTTCTTTGTGTCTACGCTCTTTGGAATGTTTTTTATCCTTTAATTTTTCCCTTCGCCTTGAACTGCTTGTATCACGTATTACACGTGCTTGTGGTGGTTTTATATCCAATAGATCTGTGTCATGTTCTTCATCCCCACTAGAAAAAAATTTAAATATTTTATACATAAAAGTAAATTAGTAATGGATTTATTCTAAAGGAGTTAACCGGTTGTTTTTTAACAATAATTTTATCAAAAACCACACTTTTATCTGTTTCGGGCAATTTTCTTCATCATCTTTTCGTCCTGCATTTGACGTCAGATTTAATAAAAATAAACCCTTTATCAGATTTGATTTATATATAGCACAGACATTTTTTTACTTTTTTAATTACGGTGGTTTTGTATACGTTCCCCATTATCCGTGATCTAATGTAAGAATATCCAATATTTTGGAAGACTACGAAAATTTTGTATGGTTATGTGCGGTACTTATAAATCTTTGTTTTTACCCATGATGTATGTTTATTTACTTTTTTTCAACGCAGAAATTTATATGCTTTTTGCTTGGAATTGTATTGATCTAATAGAAAATAAAAAGAAAAAATACTTAATATTATTATGAGTTATGAGCCTAATACTGAAAGGTTTTAAATACTTTTTATACAAAAAATAAATAATGTATAAAGTTTAACTTACAAAGAATGAAATTAATAAATTTACAACATATCGAGCTCTAAAAACGCAAAAAGACATAACGTACAAAAATGTTTTAGTGAAAAATAATTTTTTTGGTTTTGAGTTTTTTCTATTAAATTTTAATGGTGCATTTTTTAAGTTGAATCTTGTTAAGCTGCAACTTAAATTTAGGTACCGGCCTAAAATTATGTTCTATTTACAATAAGTTTTTTGTTAATTGCTAAGTTGTTTCGACTTAGTTTTACGCCTTTGCTAGGTTTGGGCCAAAGGCGAATTGTTTGTAAAAATATCGATACCGCTTTTACTGTTCATCCATTTTGACGGTTGAAATATACTTTGCAAAGACTTTTAACTTCTTCCAATTTTTTTTATCTTTAATTTCAAATTTTTTTTTTTTTTTTTTGAAAGACCCATCTTAGTTCTGGGGCAAAATCGCCACATTCGATTCGAATCGAAATTAAAAAATTTTATTTAAAATAATTAAAAACATTGACAACTTGATCGATCGAGCAAATTTTGATTCAAATCGAATGCGAGGATAAGGCCCCTGTTATTTACCTTTTTATATATTTAAAATTGAAATTTTGTCGAGAATGCAACAAGCATGATACTAATAACCAGGTTGACTCGTCGGCCTAGTTGATTAGAGCTTAAATGTCAAATTGACGATTAAAGTGAAATATAAAGAATATAAAGGTACGCGCAAGCTTACAGCTTTCTGTCAATTCGTTTAGAATTCGTTTGATTATGTTCTCCCTGTAAAAATAAAACAACCTAAATAACTTCACATCGTTTTTTTCTTTTAGCTGTTGTTTATCACTTTAGCTCTAAATGCAAAAGCAAATTGCATGTGGTTTTTGTATTTTTGTAGTTAATGCAGGGACGAGTGTACCTGATTAATTAAGTTCATTCGTTTACTCAAAGTTTTTAAAAATTTTTGAATATTTTTACTGGATTGCTTTCGTTTACACAAAATCCAGTAAATGAGAACACAAATTGAGAGCGCAAAGTGACAGTTGTCTTACTTAGGGAGGAACAACTAATGGAGGCTGTGATACATTTTATTCTTCTAAGCGCGACTCCGGGAAGTTGTAGGGGTTTATACCCTATTGTTTTTTAATTTTGTATGGCAGCCCTGTTAGGGGCTGGAAATAGGAGGAAAAAATAATTGCCGTCGGTCTTACATTTAATCCTTGAAGGAGCGTCCTGGAAGCTGTGGGAGCGACTTAAAAAGAATTAAACTTTGTATGGCAACCCTGCTAGGGGACGGAGATAGAGTGTAAGTATGTTTCACACCTTTCGTACCTTATTTGTTTGGGTTTTTAGATCAATTAATATAAATTAAATGACCACACACTGCAATTAAGGTATAAAATGGCAAAAGTAATTTTAAAGCAGTATTATTATCCTGGTACAGAAGAAGGTCGGAAGTGAACTACGTAAACAAAAATATTTTTTTTTTATATATTTGGCACGTTTTTTGCATTTTTTGAGATTATAAGGGATGCTGACACATATTAGGTTCAAAAGTCAGTTATTTTTTTTGCCATTTTTTGGAGTTTTTTGCACTGGTAAATGGTTTACGCATTGGCTATAAAGCATAATATCCCAGCAAAATAAATTGAAGTAGTTCGAAAATTCTTCGAGGTCTTGAAATATGAAGTAGGGGACTATTAACCCAGAAAAAGATCGAAAAAAATTAAAATAGTCAAAAGTACTTTTTCACATTGTTTAGTACTTCTCCGAAATTTTTAAAACTTTGGTCCTAGAAGTTTAAGGCCAATTAGGTGGCCAAAAGGACTTTTCCACATTTTTCTTACTTTAAGCATATTTTGGGATTATGAGTAAAAATATTAAATTAATGACTATTCACCCTGATTGAGGTCAAAAGTCAATTAGGTTGTCAAATAGTAATTTCTTTGACATTTTTGGTACGTCCTTCCATATTTGGGTCTGTAAGTCCACATATATGATATAGACAACCTTTGACCTAGATTGAGGACAAAAGTAAATTAAGTGGTCGAAAATTTTCTTTAACATGGAATTAAGGGCTAATTAATAACCCTGATTAAAGTCCAAAGTCATAAAAACAGAATATTATGCAAATTTTACGTTTTTAGTACTTTGTTTTAGTTAATATTTAAAACTTCGCTTACGAAGTAGCGGTTTAATTGCTAGTTAAATATTAACGAATAAGTAAGCATTTATATCTGAAACAAAAGACAAATTTTCGTTAGGAAATTAATTAACTTAACTTGTTCTATATGAAATTTTCTTCGATCCCAACATGTTTTTCTTTGATATTGGAATACTGTTACTAGATTCGTGATTATAGTTTTTATAATATACAGTGTTGGTCAGCTATTTACGGGCAAGGTTTTTCATATGTTAATCGTAACCTGTTCATCAAATTTTTTTTATAGTTTATGCCAACAAAAAATAAGAGACTTCATTAAAAAAATAAAAGCTATTATTAACACTTTTTCTAGATTTTACGACTAATTTATGAAAGAAATGTGTGTGGCCTTTTCTTGAAGATTTTTGACGAATTCGATTGAAAAACGACAAGTATAACGTTCATTTTACATGGGCGTATTAGTTACACAATATCAATAACTTAAAAACGACTACGAAAATATCAACCAAACATATACATTAGAGACCTGCATCAAGTCCTATTTCAAGATAATTCAAGACCCGGATGATTTTCTAATTCTTGTGCTGTTGTGTGATTAAACTGTTTAAGTGCTATAATGTAGTGTAGCTGACACAGTTTGTTTGATGCAATGTAGTGTAGTTAAGAATAAAGAGTGGTGTCATACACTGTTGTTGACGCAACTTATATACTGTCATGATGTGTGGTCGATAAAATAAATTTCTGTGATAATGTGTGGTCAACAACAATAAAACTGTGTGTATTACACACAATGTTGAATAGATACATAAACAAACAAAGCAGGCAAATCAATATAAAATTCATACGTAATTACATTACATTACATACATACATTAAAAATCAACCCCCGTTTTTAAAACAATCACACCAGGAACATCACGTCAACAGTAAAGTTTCAAGATGAATTGAAATGTATCATCATGATGAATTGATGTGCCGTTGTTGTTAACTTAAGTGTGCTTAAGTGTAAATATATTTTTCATTTAAGTTAAGTAAACAAAAGAGATGGCAAACAATACAGCGCAGCACTTATTGTTGTGTGTGCACACGTAAGGTATATGAAATGAATTGAAAATTCGAGATGCCTTATTTAGTGTCGTCTTGAGCTGACCTCTAATATACATCATTTCTACTTTTGACATTTTGAAGCGATTTATATTAATTTTTTCTTTACTTTTTTCATTTGGTCGAGATGCATAAATCGAATTTCTTTCAGTAAGGATCCAGAATATATCGCTTATTTGCTGAAACAACGTTATATTTCAAAAAAAATTAATTTTTAAAATAAACTTTTAGGAATTGTTTGTTATAAATTTCATCTTTATATTGGTTCTACCTTTAACGTTTGAAAAGAAAACGCCGCTTGTTTTTTTTTAGTAAACTTAAGCAAATTAAAAACTTCAAAAGCGTTTTTCTCGAAGCGGTTTTTTTTTTATTTTAACTATAACGTTGTTTAAGAAAATGTCCGATATATATGCACATTTCGCAAATAAATATTGTATGTATATATGTATATTGTTTTTTTAATTAAAATGACACTTGTTATTATATTTCATGCTTCCTCTTACCTGGTTTTAAATTTAGTCCTGCTCGGTATTTACCTTTAACAATTACACAAGAAGATTTTAAAGATCCTTCAGAAAGAAACCAATGTAATACGTATACATTAAAAAAAGCATTGTGGCTAAGAGTAAATTAACTTCTTACCTCAAACCAAAATGTCCTGTTAAAGGTAGTAGTAATACAATTCCAAAGCAAAATACACCATAAAAAACTGCTAAATCGAAGAAAGTAAATCAACACATCTTAAACGTCATGGCTTTATTTTATGGATTATAAAGGAAGATTAGATTTAAAAATATATGTATGTATATATCTACATTATATAAAATGATACTTTAGTGGTTACTAGTCCATACACTTTACTAAGAAAAAAATATACATATTTTTGTTGTATAAAAGAAGAGAGTTAGAAAGTTAGAAATTTTTTGTTTATGTTTTGTACTGTTTTTGAAAAAAGTAAATTACCAACAAACTAAGGAGATTTAATTTGATGAATAGAAGTAGTAAACATACTATAAAAATTATTGGGATGATATATTGTTATAAGTAGACTATTAATGTATATTTGTTGCTGGTGTTAGGATAAGGTTTTTTATTCTTGTTTTTCTGTTGCATTGCTTGCTCTCTTTTCTTAATACACTTTGTGATTACAACCAACCATTTTTAATTGCATGTTTTCCACCGACTAAAGGCCAGTCTGCCAATCACACAATTGTTTATTCTGTCTGTATGTTACTCCCTCTTACCGGTTAACAATTACTTTTGACATAAAACATATGTAGTAGACTGAAGTTTGCCGTTTTTAAATTTTACGTTGTAACACCATGAAGCTTTAGTCATTAACTTTTATTTAAAGTTTGACATATCTTTGTTGAGCCATTTGTAATGGTATTCTGTTCTGACAGTTTAGGTTTAGATTTTAGTAATTTATTTCTTTTAATACATTTTTTTAAGTTATATTTTTATTATTATTTTTTGATTTTAGGAATTTGTTTTGTTTAAAAAGGTAACGTCGTGGCCATCGCGCGCATCGGTCTTTGGACATGTACACACTTTTTGGCCTATTTGCAATGAAAAAATTTAAGTAAATTAAACACGTTCACAGATAAAATATGTATGGTATTTGAAAAAAAAAATTGTTTTAAATAATAAAATAAAAATTACAAACATAAAATTAATTGTTGGTACTTAAAGGATATTAAAAACTATTTATAAATTGTTATTACATTTTGGTTTTATTTTATGGATAAGGAGGATGTTGGATATGTATTTTTGTAGACATGTGGAACGATTTAATTAAAGGAAGCAAATTTAAGATCTTTTTTATAAAATTAATAATAATATATATACACATATACATACATATGTGCATATATATTTTTTTAATTGCTTTAGTTTATTGCTAAGTTCTCAACTACATACTTTTAAATGTCAAAAACTAAAAAAAAGAACGTAGATACAAAACTTTTTTTCGGGGAAGACACCTAATGATATAAATTTATTTTGAAAAAAAAATATCTTTGGTAAAAATGTGGCCAAACATACCTACATATGCATCGTGATCTGATATGAAGAAGGAATTTTTTTAAAAAAGGACACAAAAATTAATAAAACTAAACGATTGCTTTAAAACAGCAATAGCAACAATGACATACGGGTCTGAAAGTTGAGTCAGCAGTTTCGACTTGTAAGAAATGTTTTGTTAAGGCCGCTTAAACCTCTCTACTTAATTTGTCAGGTGCAAAAGGCAGTTTACCTGATCGAACCTAATTATGTTATAGGTACATAACATACAAGATTATTTAGTCAATTTCTTTAAGATACAAATTAAAATAAATTTAATTTAAAAAATGTTTGTTTTCGTACAAGGGGCCCTATCTACCAGTAGAGCAATAGTAGAGACTAATTAGTTACTTCTACCTAAAAACATACTGTGAATTGTTAAGAGGGGGCTTTTACATACACCATAATTTAACATACCAAAACACACCCAGATAGCATTTGGAAGATTGTTTTTCGAAAAATCACATTCCTGAGTCTTTTAAGAGTACTTTTGGTGATCAAAAACTGATTAATCACTTACACGATCAAAAAAGGACTAGAAAATGATTCGCGCTACTGAGTGAAATGAGTTTGATTTTATATACAATAACAAATTGTATAGCAATCGCAAATTAACCATCCATACGTTTAAAATGTGACTACATTTTTCGTCATTTGTTATCATTTTCCGCTCACCTAGAAGATTGAAAAATGCTTAATCAAAAACAGATCATGCAGGTGCTTAAGAAGTGATCAAAATTATGTATTTTATGATCATATTTTGCGCAGATTGATGATTGAACACTGCTTCTTAAGTAAATGTCAAACACTTAAATTTTTGTTCATATAAAAAGTAACATCGTGGTGAAAATAAATGATTAATAATAAAAACGTGCAATAAAATTTAGCATTTATCCATAAATCCTTAAAGTAAAATATTGTAATCAAACAGTGAAATGCAAAGTAAGAAAGGAGAAAAACGTTGCAGCTCAAATTTGCAGAAGACAGAAAGAAACTTGGAAGAGGGAGAAGAACTTAAGCAGCCATATGGGACAAAACAAGAACACGGAACAATTTTAATTACCTTCTTTTTTTTGTTTTTTTATAGTATATACATACATATGTATTTCGAAAATAATAATAAATAATAAAATAAATAATAAAATAGAAATATGTGTAATAAATGACAATAAAGGGACTTACAAAAGACTCGAAAGCGACTATAATTATGACTGAAAGACGACTCGAAAGAGAATCACAAACGACTAAAATTAGACTTATATATGATCAGAAAACACTTCAAATACTATTAAAAAAGGAGTCGAAAATGACTCTTAACTAATATCAAAAAAGACTCATAAAAGACTTATCAAGAAGAGTCACGGCAAGTTACGTTTTTCTACCGACAAAAGTATCATTTATGCTCAGAAAATGCGCGCATATTTTGCCTTTTTAATCGCGCAGTGGAATCGAAAAAGACCCAAATTTGATTAAAAAATGAAAAAATTGCTGGATGGGCACTTAGCAATAAACTAGGATGCCTAATTTGCTTAAAAACGTGTCGGTGGGCATTTTTTTGGTTAAAAAATTAATTTTTCTTCGGCATTTCTCTTACGCATTTAAGAAAACATTCCTTTTTATAAATTTTTAAAAACTAATTATGGAAAATTGTTGCACATTGTGGATTTTGCCAATTTACTATATTGCGTTTGTATGTATGTACATATTCATACAAGTTACATACACAAAATCCCAAGGAAAATCATTCTCATATGTATGCATGAAATAACATATGTATTTACGTAAATTGTTGGTGATACATTCATTTTCCCAATGTGGTAAATACATAATTTTTTGAGGCAACAATTATCCATACGTTTAAAATGGTGTGCATATACATACCTTAACATGTGATCATCGCCGAAAGGACTGCGTAATTGGCCATCTTCACTGCCAGACATTTCGTGGTTTGGCATATAAAAAATAAAAAAGCTAAAAAGAGGTAGCAGAAATAGCCCTTTGTTTTTTTTAGCTTAATGGGTGCTCCGCTGTTAGCTTCACCCGACCTTCAACAGAAAACGTTTAACACGCACACACACAAACGTTTTTTCTTCCTAAAATAAAATCAATTCTTTTTTCTATATTTCAAGCTTAAAAATTAATAATAACTAATGTAGTAGGTGTTGAACAAAGAGTTTAACAATTTAATTTGATTTCTTTTAGGTACTTTAAGAAAATTCACTTTTTCTAGAATAAATAAATTTACAGAAAAATTATGCTGGAAGTTTTTCGCCTGCTTACAAAATGATGAAAGATTATTGTTTTATCGATAACAGCACGGTAATTGTGACGATACCACAAATACAGTTTGACATTACAAAGCCCAGGGTTGCATGCATACCATGGTTACAAGTTATAAATTTTTTAACTAATAACATCTTTAACTTTGTTTACACCGGAAAATCTGAAATGATAACACTGGGCTAATAATATAAAAGCATGTTGAAATCTATATAATAATATATTATTAGTTAAACGTGGAAAATTCAGTTTGTTGGAGCCTTTTATTAGGATGTAGAAAAATATACATATTGGTTGGCATTTTTTATGTAGCATGAAGATCTATATAACAAATTTCATCTTTGGTGAAGACTCTATGTACGTAGCCGTCACACGTTCAGTTTATACCTGTTATATTGCAACACACTCAAACATTTTTAGTAACCCACTCACACTTTTTGAAAGTAAAACCGTCTTGATTTTAGTTTCTTCATTCAAGTCATGATTCAACTTTGTGGTCAGGTAAAACTGCTAATTCTATATAGTTCCTTAATATTGGGGATAATTTAGGGCAGATTATCAACTCGGTCTAATCAGAATGATGTATTGAGTGCCAAGCAGGATTTGGTAAGGGATACTCTACAATTGATAGCTTATATAACCTCTCAGCAATAGTAAATAATAAAGTTTTTGACAAGCGCAAAATGTACGCCTTTTTTTGTAGATTATAAAGTTGCATTTGATTGGGTTCCAAGAAAGTTATTGATATACAAGCTTAGGCTTATGGGTATATCCACCAATTGTAAATTGTATAAAACAAATTTATCGAAAGACAACATCTGCATCATGGGATGGTTCTAATCTGTCCGACTATTTTGGTACTTGTACGGAAGTGAAACAAGAATGTATATTGTCACCCTTGCTATTTGCTTTGTACTTAAATGGAATGCCTGAGTTTTTAGAAGGAGGACTGTTTAATGATGATTAAAACATTCGAATTTCAATGTATTCTGACGGTATCGTACTATTAGCTGACGATGTTTACATAATGCAATCGATGATCAACAACATGGTTGAATAATGTCGCATATGGGGTATGGTTGGGTTTTTGAAAGAACTCTTGAGTGTTGTGATTTGTTTATGGTAATTCATAATGACTTTATTTAGGTTATTATGAATTGGCAGACAAACATTCATTATTTGTTCAAAAATTTGGTTAAAGACGGTAGAATGTCAGAAAAATTAAAAATTTCATATAAAATTATATAAAGTTTCGTATAAATGTCAAATTGAATATTAATCAGCTGGGTTCTTAATATTACCTGGTTGAATGTGCCTTGGTTGAATCGTCAGGATTTGGTATAGGAGCCAATGAAATGCATATAAACACACTTAACCTACAACAAACTCTTTAAATAAACTAAAAAAGAAAACTGAGATAAAATCCTGAATAAAATAAAGAAATTATTGTAGTACGAAATGGTAATGTTTTTTCAGTAGCCCTTATAATACCATTGGTTATCCAAATGTATAAGGAAAAAGAAAACCAAAACTGGAAATAGCGAAATATGGTTTGTTGGATTTTTGAAAGAACTTTTAATGTTTTGATTTGTTATTATGTAAGGACAGAAAATATGCATGAGGTTTTTTAAAAATTTGTTTGAAGTCTACTGACAATTTGGTGTAAAAACCAACTAATTTTATATAGGAAAACTTAACCAATAACAAACCCTCCACAAATTTTAAACAATTTTAAAACTCCCCATTTTAAATAATTACGCAGGTGCAGGCAACACTACTTGTACGAAATTAAAAAGTCTTGGCAACATTGCAACATCAACCGACTTCACGCCATTTTTCTGGTAGCACAGTTTTTCTGTGTGTGGCGTTCTTTTTCTTTCAACATAATTTAATTTTGCTTAAAAAATTCTATAATTTAATTATGTTAAACTTAAAAAATTATATTTTATAAAGTGCACAAAAAGAGAACGATATTAATGTACACATAACAAAAATTTCTGTACGGTAGTAAGATAAGTTTAAAAAATTTATTTGTGATTGACTGTCCGGCAGCAAAAAGTTTAAAAGAGAAACACACTCTGTGACAACAAAGGAGATTAAAAAAATATTTTTTCGTTTATCTTGCAATAATATAGTATCAAATGTGTTTTAAAACATGGAAAATTTAAAAATAAGTGATAATTTATTTGCAAACGTACGATATTTTGTTGTTGGCAATCTAGATGAGGAGGTAAGTTAAAGAAAATTTCATTGGTGAAATTTCTCTGTAAAGAAAAAAATTATCAATATGATGAAGAACAAGAAAAGGCGCTTATGACATGCCAAATTGTATTTAAAGAAGGTGGTAACCAAGGCACATTTAACAAGGTAAACCCAAGGCGAATTCAAAAAATTCGCCCTCTGCATTTCCTTTTTGTGTTTGAACGGTAGAATGTCAGAAAAATTAAAAATTTTATATAAAATTGAATACAAGGCACATTCAACAAGGTCATGATACAAAGAATAAGGTAGTCTCGTCCGCCCAGCTGATTAGGGCCAAAATGTCAAAATTATGCTCTCCCTGTGGAAATAAAACAACAAAAATAATTACTCACTGTTTTTTTTCTATGAAGTTTTGTTTGACAGGCTGGTACGAATTTGTAGTTGTTGCAGGGACGAGATTACCTGATTAGTTGTATCATGAACAAGGTAAACTCAAGGCGAATTCAAAAAATTCGCCCTCTGCATTTCCTTTTTGTGTGTAAACGGTAGAATGTCAAAAAAATTAAAAATCCCATATAAAATTAATTTTTATTTCGTATTTAAGGCACATTCAACCAGGTAATATTAAGAACCCAGCTGATTAAAATCAATTTGGCATTTATACGAAATAAAAATTAATTTTATATGGAATTTTTAATTTTTTTGACATTCTACCGTTCAAACACAAAAAGGAAATGCAGAGGGCGAATTTTTTGAATTCGCCTTGAGTTTACCTTGTTGAATGTGACTTGGTATAAATGTCAAATTGATTTTAATCAGCTGGATTCTTAATACATATTACCTGGTTGAATGTGTCTTGATTGAATATTTGTAACGTGAAAATGTCAAATTTATTTTGATCAGCTTGGGGCCAAATCGTCGCATTCGAGTCGAAATTTCACTTGATTGATCGAGTTGTCAATGCTTTTAATATAGGAATTCTAATAAGAATTTTTAAATTTCGATTCGAATCGAATGCGACGATTTGGCCCCTGGTTGAGTGTGCCCTGGTGGTAACGTAGGATCTGCTGAAAATAAGTTTATCAAGACGAATTCATTGATCAGGTGGTGTTACGAGCACAGCTTTTCTACTTTTTTCTTGCATAAATCGAGACATTTAAGAAGTTCGGTTTAACTAATTTTCAATTTCCTGTCATTATATCATTCGTTTACCCGGAATATCATTGTACTTGCTTTTACATTTTTAAAAATGTATTATAAATTATTAAAATTACTAAAACTTATAACTATACGTACTATTTTTGGGTACCTCGGTAACTTATAAGTAAATGCGTAAGTCTACCAGTCTAGGGGCCGCGGGTTTAATTCACGCCAGAGACTGGTAAGTCTGCTTATTTTTGTACTATTTTTCTTACATTCTTTCTTTTATCAAAATGAGCTTATTTCTTTCCTTTCAACGGTTGCCTGTTCTGCCTAGGTTAACCTTCAAATGTGTACGTCTTGATGAGACAAATTTATGCCTAGACAAAGATCAAAATCCAAATTAGAAAAATCCGGTATTTTTATACTTCCTTTTTTATATATTGATTTTGATGTTTGCTCGTACGCAAAACCAAAAACAGTCCCAGTTTATCAGAATAAATTTTTTTCTGTAGCCGGTTCCTAGATCAAATCTTTAAGAAACTCGAAAATTGTGCTTGAATTTAAGTAAACTTCATTCCAAAAGGGGCCATTTGATGTTAAACGTATTCTTTTTATACAATTAGAACCAATTTTTTAAAAGCACAAAAAGTCCTTAAAAAAATTTTTTGAGTTGTGGCTGTTTTTGATTTAGTGTGCGCTATGTTCTATTTTTTATATTTATTATTATTTTTAGCGAATTTTAAATATGTTTATGTATTAATAATTATTAGTGCTGTCAGAGTATTAGTAGTGGATATCCAAAATACAATACTTTAAACGTGTAGCAATAAAAAACCCCTGTGTGTATGTTACAAATTTAAATCGCCATGAAAACAGCATTACAAAAAGATATTGAAGGAAACATACAAATCTAATTGGTATATTAAAATTAAAATTGAATGCATTATTATAAGATGTTCTTATATTTTATTCATTATATTTGTTGTTGGCTTAAGAAAATATTTCTGGCTATTATCCGTTTATATTTAATAATATTAATTAACTTATTGAAACTTTTAAAAACAAACAAATAAAAGATATTCAAAAATATTTACAAAAACCAACAACCTGTTTACCGTTACCGTATTACTGTGTATTATGTACTAAATTTCTATTATTTGGGTAATTTACAATATATGTTATCATGTCTAATTGTCATGTTTGCTCTTTTTCTACAAATGTAAGTAAAGTGGTTAAAAATATATTTTTCGTTCGAAATAACATTTTAAGCGCAATCAATATTTGTTCTAAAATAAGTCAATATCTACCACGGATGCAATTTAGGTAAACATTTGTTAAGTTTTTAACAACTAACATATTTTAACAACTAAAGCAAAGTATTTTCCTACTGAAAATTATTTGTTTTAGTAGGTAGCCTTCCCTTTTTTCTTTAATTACTTTTCGTGTACCATGTTTCTTTTAAAGGTCGAAAAATTACTTAAAAATGGAGGGGCCCAATCTAAAATATTTCTTTCGGATTTGGTTACCCATCTTATTTGTGCTCCAAATTACACAGAAGAAGAATTAGTCATGAACTTAGATCTCTACAGTGTTATACCAGTTACTGAAAAATGGATAACACATAGCGTTAGGCTAGGTCGAATAGCTTCCACTAAAGCATTCGATCCTAGCGAATCGCGTTTGATGAAAAATATTTCTGCAGCCATTATAAATGTAGCACCTACTGATCGTAAGCGTTTATATGCGATGTTGACATTTAACGGAGCGCAGGTTACAACTAGTTTAAGTAATAATAACACTCATTTGATATGTGGTATGGCTTTAGGACCCGTATATACAAAAGCAAATGCCCTGCCGAAAGGAAGCATTAACATTGTGACACCTGATTGGGTAGTAGAATGTCTAAGACAAAAGAAGATGTTGTCATGTGATCTTTACCATCCGCGTTTGCTTAGGGTAGTTGAGAAACCAAAAATTAATTTGCCAAACACACCAGCGCCAACAGCAACAACCGCAGTAATAAATAATGCTCCACCAAAACCAATTAGGCAAACAACACCCCCTCAACCACCTCCACAATTAAACCAGCAGCAGCAACAATCACTAGCAACGCAGTCACAGCCAACAGTTGAACAGACTTTGTCAAATATACTAGGTTTCGATGATGATCCCTTATTAGACAAAGAAACGGAATCAACGTCGATTACAACGTTAGATGCTGCTCAAAGTATTGCAAACATAAAATCTCAATTACAAGCAGCTGCTGTGCAAATAACTGCCGCTAAAGATATTAAGACTGCAAATTGTTCAACCGCAACTACCTCTTCATCGCCATCATTATCAATCTCCCCTACGAACAATACCACAACTAAAAATGACCTTACAGCAGCTAAAGATAGTTCACCGTTTTCAGGAAATACCACTACAATGGAGAATACAACAAATTCACAACAATCGTTTTTGCAACAAACTCAGCAACCTCATCTGCAATTGCAGCTACAACAACAAATGCTACAACAGCAGCATATTCAGCAACAACAACAATCACAGCAATCACAAATTGTTTTTGTTAGACCTAGAAGCTTAAACCAACAGCAACAACAACAACAACAACAACAACAATTATTATCAGGCTCAACAAGTGGTAAAACTTTGGGAAATGTTGTTACACCGGGTCCACCACCACAAATTATTTTGCAGCAAAAAATTATACCGAATGTAGGCAATTTACAAATGCAACAGCTGCATCAACAAACGCTTTCTCAAATGCAACAACAACAGCAACAACAACAGCAGCAAAATATACAGCTGCAGCAACAGTTGTTACAACAAGCCAGAACACCACAAACTTCTAACTCCTCGACCACTCCCATACTTGAATCACGTACGCCCACCCCCACTGGTACACCTCAAGCTCCTAAGACACCTCAATCTAATAGTGGTAGGCAAACACCACAAGCTCCGCGAACACCCTCAACCACTCCACAACCTCAGCAACAACAGTTGATGGGGCAGTCGCCACAGCACAATTCACAAATACAATTGTCGCCATCACATCAGGGATCACACACTTCTCAATCACCCAATCAACAGTCACAGCAACCAATAATGCAGCAACAACAATCGCAAACACAACAGCAGCCACAATCACAGCAACAAACTATAACGATGTCACCACAAATGCTGCATCAGCATATACTTAGACAGCAGCAAAATTTGCAGCAGCAACAACAACAGTTGCAACAGCAAATCCAAAATGGACAGAGTTTATCGCCACATCAACAAGCGCTTCAGAGACAAATACAACACCAACAACAACAATTATTGCAACAGCAATTACAACTGCAGCAGCAACAGTTGCAACAGCAGCAGCAGCAACAACAGTTGCAACAACAACTACAAATGCAACAGCAATCACCACGCATGCAACAGAATCTTTCCCCCGCTCCTCAGGCCCCCTCGCCATCTCTAAACAATACACCAAACAGCAGTAGTAGTGGGGCTTCGCACGCCATGATGCCTCCACAATCACCGCGTCAGCTACAATCTCCTGCACCCCAAATGACACCTCCACCACCGCCTCAATCTCCAGGCGTTGGGGGTATACAACAACAAGGAACTTTGTTGACACAACAACAATTAAGGCAGCAACTGCAGCAAGTTAGACAACCACAGCAAAGACAACAGCAACAGGTAAGCTATGAACTGTTTTTCACTTTAAAAAAATATATTGATATATTTTCCATCTGTTGGATACTTTTAAGTAAATGTGTATTTTTTTATTTATTTATTCATTATAATATTTAATACAAAGCCTTAGAGTCAAAAAAAAAAACAATATAAAACATAGAAATATAATACCTGCGATAGAAATAATTAAAAAAAATAATTTTCATTAAACTATCTTAAATATAGTAACATAAAAATACACCTCAATTCAGAACGCGTATCATAAAAATAATTATAACATAAGCTTATCATAGCCATAGTTATCGGCTCCCTAGCTAATAAAAAAAGAAAATTACAAGGAACATTAAAAAAGAAAACAGAGTAATACAGTCCCAATCAGTAGCAGAAACAAAATTTTGTTATATAAAAAAAACAATTAAAACAATTGGCCCTAGAATTGTCAACTGCAATAAAAATGCCGTTCTCCCAACAAAACCAATTGAAAAATAAAAAAACTTGATGTGTGTGAAGATAGCAGCACGAAAGGCGAAACGTCTAAGACGTTTTGTGTGTATTTTGTTAATGTAAGAAAAACAAAATACATGCAAAACGTCCAGGACGTTTCGCCTTTCGTTTTATAAATAGCACATTAGGCTTACAGGGGCAAAAACCAATATTATTAACAGAGAGTTGATTTCAGTTTCAACAAAAATAACTTCGTATGCTCACCTGTCATATTTTTTATAACTTACGTTGATGGATATTACAGAACGTTTGTTCCATTAGCCGAACTTAAATCAGTTTTCAGGCGCTTCAATCTTCTGCATTTCTTCTCCGATTTCTGACACCAAGTTTCTAGATGTTTTCCTCTACTTGATCCTTGTAATATAAATCCAAAATGGCCAAAATACAATATTACATAGCAATACAGCCCAAGATAAAGCTTGTAATTTTTTAATACTATGAAAAACGGTTCATTAAAAAATGGCCTCAAAAAATTAATGGCAAGTAAATTAAAAAGCTTAAGTACGCGAATCCCATTCTGAACATGCCTTTCAAAAATGAACGTTGTGCTTACTTGTATCTTGTTTAAGGACGACTTTCGTTCGGGCGAAATTTTAAAATTTTAACTTTGGGGCCATTTTTTATTCGATTTGTATTTTTAAATAAATAAAATAACTTTTTCATATTTAAGGCCATTTTTCCTTCCTTTGAAAATTCCCCACTTTTCTTTGGGGCCATTTTTTTCCTAATTTTGGGACAATTTTTCATTTGTCAAATTGGGGCCATTTTTCATTTAGTGTCTTGTGGTATTTGTTTTTTGCTGGGGGTCCAAAACTTAAAAAATTAGGGGTTATTCTAGAAATGAAAAATTGCCCCAATTTAGAAATGAAAAATAGCCTCAAAAAACTGGAAAAACATCCAAAACTTTCGTGTTGCTGCCTTCAATTAAAATTTAGAGGCCATTTTTAATTATCACTTTGGGGGCCATGTCTCAAAGAGCCCTTAATATATTTTCCTTTGTTATGTAAACCGAGTCAATTTAAAATCGAATGGTGCCCCTTGATAGATTACCTGCACTTAAACTGGTTTGCTTACTCGATTTGTGAATTCGGTTTGAAATAGAGAAATTTACTTGGATTCAGTTAAGTAAACAGGCGGAATTGAAAGTATGAAAGGGACACATGATCATTTTTAGCCATTATTTTTATGCATGCACGCTTTTATAGAAAAATTATTCAAGGTATTTATGGGGCTTTTAATGGTTAAGGGTGAAAGCCTGCTATGTTAAGAATAGCCAATTATTTAAAATTTTCATCGTCCAGTTCAAGGCACATTCAACAAGGTTAACCCAAGGCGAATTCAAAAAATTCGCCCTCTGCATTTCCTTTTTGTGTTTTAACGGTACAATGTCAGAAATATTAAAAATTTCGTATTAAATTTTTATAACGTAATAATGTCAAATTGATTTTAATCAGCTGGGCTCTTAATATTACCTGGTTGAATGTGTCTTGGTCCAGTTTTAAATTTTTAACTGACTTATAAACAGCCTTATCTTCAAATAGGACTCACTCTAATAACTTTTAAAAATCTTAAAAAAATCTGATATTAAAATTTATGTTTTGTCACAATCGTAATAAAAAATCCAGTAATATACATATCGTCGTCGAAAACGCAAAAGGACGTACCATCACTTATTTGAATTTTACATGATAAGACTTTAGGTTCGTGTTGAATTTTACACAAGTTTCTTACTCTTCTTGAGAACGGGCTTAATAATTCTAAATTATTTAGTGGTTTAGAGTATTTTTAGTTGTATCTGATCCTGTTTTTTAATGACACGTACTTTTAAGTTTTTGACGACGATATGCATATAGTTGTGCTTGGCTTAATTTGTGTAATTTTCTTTTGTGTTTAAATAAAAATACATTTAAAACTTTATATTCATATGTATGTATGAATGCATGTGTACATACATATGTAAAACATACAAAACTCCGAACATGGATTTTATTTTAGTCACCTCAACATATGATGTCACCGCAGCCTTTTCAACAGCCACAAAGAGTTCAATTACAAATGCAACAAATGCAGCAGCAGCAACAGCAACAACAACAACAGCAGCAACAACAACAACAACAGCAGCAACAGCAATCCCCACAACATCGTGCGTCGCCTTCCGCACCACCATCACCACAACTACACCAACAACAATCAAAATTGATCTCAAATCAAAAACCCATTGATCCAACAGATCCAGTACAAGTTGCACAAATTCTTAGTCGTTCGGCACCAAATCCCAATCATGAGTCTCTAATAATGAGAACCCAACAGTTAAAGCAACAGCAATTGCAACAACAGCAACAGCAGCAGCAGCAGCTACAACAGCAACAAATGTTAAGTACAAGTCCTGCAAACCAACAAAATTTGCAACAACAGCAGGGAAATTCTTCTCAAAGACAAATTATAAATACTTCAACGTCTCAAGGGCAACAAATTATTCAGAATCATATGCTTAATATACACCAGCAGCAACAACAACAGCAGCAGCATCAGCAAAAGCAACAAATGGTACTGCAGCAGCAACAGCAGATTTTGCAGCAAAAGTCAAGTTTAATGTCATCACAACAACAACAGCAGACGCCACAAACACAGCAAGCTATAATACCGCAGCAACAGCAACAACAGTTGCCGCAAAAACAGCAAATTTTGCAACAATCTAATCAGCAACAATTGCAATTTGCTAGTCCTACATCTGGCACTCAGCAACAACAACATCATAATACAAATATCACCACTGTTACCGGCCCAGGGGGCGTAAGAATAATACAACAAACCATACAGGCCCAACCTGGTTTTTCTAGCACCCAACAAACGCAACAACAAGTACAACAAATCCAGCAACAACGTCAAATACAGTTGCAACAGCAGCCACAAATTCAACAACAAATAATAACACAGCAACAGCTTCAAAATACTCAACAGCAAACGGGAAAGCTGCAACAGGTACTTAATGCCAATGTTGGGGTAGCTCAACCGCCCCAAACATCTAATAAACCGAAATACATAATTAGCCAGCAACAATTTAATCAGTTGACACCTCAACAACAGCAACAGATATTACAGCAAAATCAACAGAACCAAAACTTTTTTATTGTTAATCAGACGAATGTAACTCCAATGCAAACAGGACAACAGCCACAGCAAACAGGACAGCAACCACAACAGCAAATCTTACAACAAGTTGCTCAAAATTCTAGCCAACTGGTTAAGCAGCAACAGCCTCCGCCATTATATGCTCAAAGACAACAACAGCAGCAACAACAACCACCCACACAAGTCCAACAACAATTAATGGACTTAGAAGGGAATCTCTTGCAATCCCCCCAACAGCAACAGCAGCATCAACAGCGTATTTTATTACAACAGCAGCAACAACAACAACAACAACAGTCATTAAATGTTTCACCACAACAGCAGCCACAACAACAGCAAATTGTAGTAAATCAACAAATTATTAACAATCCACAACGTTTGCAGTATTTGCAGCAGCAGCAGCAACTGCAATTTCAACAAAAACAACAGCATATGCAGCAGCCCAATGCCATTGTTGTAGGTTCTCCACAACAGCAGCAAACTATACAGCAACCCATGCAGCAACAGCAAATTATTCAGCAGCAGATATTGCAACATTCTGCACAACAGCAACAAATACAACAGCCACAACAACAAATTATCATTCAACAAGCTATACCGCAGCAGTTAGTGGCTGGACAGCAGTCACAGCCACAACAACAAGCCCTTCTACAGTCTCCCCAGCAGCAGCAACAACAAATTTTGGTTCAACAGCAGCAACAAAAACAGTTACAACATCAACTATTAGATCCGCAACAGCAACAAATTATGCTACCGCAACAACAGCAGCAGCAACAACCATTACAACAAACAGTTTTAATACAACAACAGCAATTGACACAGCAAACCCCACCTCCGCAATCTCCGCAACAGCAGCAGCTAGCACAACAAAATCAACAACAAATAGTTTTGCAACAAGAATCCCCACAGCAGCAACAACAGTCGCAACAAACACATTGGTCCCCTCAAAGTCCTGTGCAGCAACAACAACCAGTTACACCCAGTTCCTTAAACTCAGGCCTGCAATCTCCCATACAGGGACAACAATCGCAAATACAACAAATTGTTCCTCAACAGCAGCAACAATTTATACGAACTGTACGCCCTGCAGGACAGTGGCAACAACAGGGTCAGCCTGGAGGCACCCCTCAACCACAGCGACAACTTATACAACTGGACGATAAAACCCATGCTCATTTCATGTCTCTCGATCCCATTAAGAGAGCTGAATACATTTCAAAATTACAACAATCCAAACAGCGAGTTATGGTTAGACAACAAGTAGCCTTTCAGCCTAGACCTGGAGCTCCTAATGTGGTAGCCAGCGCTTTGGGTACAACACCCAGACCTGCTGGACCAACTACACAACACATAATTGTGCAAAGTCAAATGCCAGCTGGTCTTACACAACAACAACAAATGCAATGGTTGCAACAACAGCAACGACAAGTTGTTGTTAGAACAGCGGGTAACCGTACTCCTGGCCTTTCACCAATTACCCAACAACAAATCATTACCGGAGGCCAACCTGTTAGTATTACACAACAGCAATTACAACAGCAACATCAACAACAAGTTTTTAATACAAATGATCCCAACCAACAGATGTTGTTGCAGCGCCAGCAGCTGAGAGTACAAATGCAACAACAGCAGCAACAGCAAGTAATTGGCCAGAAGCCTCAACAGACAGTACAAGTAATTACCGGACCCGGCGGTCAAGTTATTGAACAGCAAACTATAATACAGCCGGCGGCTACACAACAAATTGGCCAGACGGTACAGGGTCAACAAGGTAATTCAAATTTTAAAATTAACAAAATTAATTAAATATACAAAATTTTAAAATTTTCTTACAAAATTAAAAAAAAAAACTAATGAAGAATTCTGAAATGCGATTGGAAAATTCTAAAATAAAAATGCAAACTTCAAAAAAAAATTCTGAAATACAATTAGAAAATTGTAAAAAACAAATAGAAAATTCTAAAATACAATTAGAAAATTCTGAAAAAAAATAGAAAATTCTGAAATTAAATTAGAGAAACCGGATGTTTCTTAGAAACGTTCTGAAACTAAATTAGATATTTCTGAAATTGAAAGACAATTAGAAAGTTCTGAAATACAACTACAAAATACAAATATGTAGTGGCGACTCCTCATTTCAAAACATGCAAAACAGGTACCAAAAATGTTAAAAAATAAAATTTTGTCCAAATAGTAACCAAAAGCTTAAAAAAGTAAAGTTTGCTATCATTTAAAACCGATCTATTGTTTCTTGGCAAAACTCAAAAGAGCTTTGCGACAAGCAACTTGACCATTAAAATCTTTTTTCTTATAATTCTCCGGATGGTGGATGCGGATACTTTCTTTTGAAACTCGTTAAATATTTCTGCAACTAATTTGGGCGCACCTAAACGTGGAACAGCTTTTATTTTGCGTACAAAAAAACTTTCTTCCTGTTCAGTCAATTTTTTTGGCTGGCCTGTTTGCTTTATAAAGTGTATCTGTCCATAATTTTTGTGTATTCAGACTATAGTGCCTATTATTAAGGGCTGATCGAACGATTTTCATTTGGTATAATTACCTTCATTACCTTACCCACTACACTACTTTGTCAAAAGCAAAAATATATTCGATAGAAAATTCGATGCGCAACGAAAATAACAAGTTCTCGTTGTTCTAAAAAAGTGTTTTTTGCCTTTGCGCCCCATTTATAGAATTTGCTTTCGAATATAATTTTTTTACACGAAAATTAACGTATCTTGCATTTTTATTTATTTTTGTTTTAATATCACAGAAAAAGTATTCTAGTTGTTCGATTTTTGCAAATAACAGAAAATAACGGTAAAACCGATGCAGGATTAACCAACTTTTATCAATTTTTTGCTGTTGTATGGTTGCCATCAAACCATTTTTCCCCATTTATTTTAATGTTGACACTGACGTTTTCTCACGTTTCTGTTTTTCATTTCGCTAATACCGAGGTGTTACAAAACACAACACAACAAAGCCGAATATTATTAAAACTAAGTGTATATCAACATATTACTTTTCCTTTTAGCGATTTTTCCCCCTTTGACCCATTTTGACGAAATTCCTTCTTAGTGGATCTATGCATAATCATACCCGCATTCCAAACTGCAAATCTCTAGTTCTACATTCACTCTTTAAATAATAGATTTAGACTTCTTCCCTAAAATTATCCTTTTTTTTAATGATTCCTTTAGTTAGCGCCCTTAAAATTTATAACTGTTGTTATAAAAATTGTTACTTTTAAAGGTTCTGGAAATATAATTACGGCATTAGCTCCACAAACGGTGCTTATGTCTAATCAAGGTACTGCAATAGATGGCCAACAAATTCAGCAACAACAACAAACTGGTATTTTGCAACAAACTCAACAACAAATGAATTTGAAAACCAAAACAGCACTCGCCAATATGTTAAGCAATCGACTGGGAGGGGGCAATAATAATGCGATGCAAATACAAACTCAGATTGCTGGTGCACAGCAACAGCAACAACAACAACAAACAGTGCAGCAACAAATACAAATGCAAGACCCTAACCAGCAACAACAGCAGGTAGTACAGCAACAACCACAAATAATACAACAAAATCAGGTGGTAGTAGCAAGTCCTCAACAGCTGCCGCAGCAGCAAATTGTTATGGGTCAACAGCAGCAACATCAAATATCCCAACAGTCTTTAATGAATACATTGCAAACACAACAACAGCAACAGCAGCACCATCAGCAGGTTGTAGAGGCGAGTGCTGCCGGAACTTTGCGCATGATGACTCAACAGCATAATGCTGCCACTTTGCAACAACCTGTAAATCAAGCAGGTTCAACGCCGGCTGGCGCAACTGTTTCTGGGGTTGTGGGAGTAGCTAGAACTCAGCAAGAGCTGTTGCTTATGCAGCAGCAACAACAAATGCGTAGGCCAATTTTACAGACACAGATGTCGGCAACAGGTCCAGTGGCTGCTAACAATATTACTGCCGCCGGGGTACCACCACAGCAAGCTGTGCAACAACAGCAACAACAACAAATTGTTCAGCAACAATTGGTTGTTGCCGCTGCCACCCCTGGCAGTGGTGGTACAGTCCAGCAGCAAGTGGTAGCAGCTCCTGGAACAGCTATACCTGCTGGCGTTATGACCGCCAGTGGCTTTATACAACAAGGTCGTGTGACCCAAATTCCTATGCCACCGCGTCCGCAATTCTATGGTCATAATCCGAATCTAAAACTGCCCCCAGATTTATTTCTGGTCGGTTGTACCTTCTACATTGTTGAAGAATACGAAGAGACCGATGGCGAAGAGTTGCCCATATGGATGGAAACAATACGTCAATTTGGCGGCGATATAGAAAAGAACTATTGCCCACGCGTCACCCATGTGCTGTGTCGTACCCAACGTCATGGTGTTGTTATGCAAGCGCTCAGAGATGCCAAACGTTGCATTACCGCCTACTGGTTAAGTGATATTTGCCTCAAGAAACAATTACTGCCGCCATGGCAGCCATTGCATATGCCTTTTCCATCACAGTTTGGCTATCAGAAGCCGCTAGAGCGTCATATCATAGCTTCAAATGGCTATGAGCCCGAAGAGGAGCACCGCATCAAACAAATGGTGCAAGAATGTGGCGCTATTTATACATCGTATCTATCTAAACTACATACGGTTTTGGTTTGTAAAAAGCTGGAAGGTGAAATGTTTAATGCTGCCAAAGAATGGAATATTCCTATCGTTAACTCTTTGTGGCTTAGCGACATAACTATTGGAAATTTAAGTTTAATGTCTCAATACGACAATCAAAAGTATCAACAGTATAATATACCAGCACCATTCCGCATTGACTACAATCTGGTGCCACATTTGATGGGTAGGTTTTTTTACTTGAAGTACTTTATTTCTTAGTGAATCTTTGCATAAGCAATTCAATAATTAATACATTTTGCATTTATTTATTAGCTGCTTGGAAAGCACCTATTAATCTAACGCAGGAGGCTCATGAACGTGTCAAGCGATATTTGACAGATCCCTACTACGAAAAGGCTAAACGTCAAAAAATTTCGCCATACCAAGAGGAAATACCCGAAACGATAGTGTGTGTGGAATATCCACAATCAAACAAACCCCCCAAAGTTTTATTTTCACAGGTGGCTGATCCCGAATCACTTAAAAAAGCTGTATTGTAAGTATAACATATTAAGGGAAAGTATTTGACTTGAAGATCGATCGTCAGTGAATAATAATTGGATTAAAAGGTAAATCTTGTATAAATTTTCTATGCTGGTTTTTAAGTTCTATTTCAAATTTGTGTTTAATTCTAATTATGAAATGATAGATTTTCAATATAAGCAAATGGGGCATGGAATCTTGTTTTTATTTTTTTTTTATTGCCAAAATGATTTTGTCTTTAAGTCAAAACTTTGCTCTCTCAATTATGAAATCATTCAATGCAAATAGAAAATTCTAAACAAATATTTGAAATTTTTGGTTAGATCTCTTGGCGGCATTGTTGTGGACAGTCCTTCAAATGCTACATACTTGGTTATGACATGTGAAAGTCGCACCTGCAAACTAATACAGGCTGTTTGTCATGTAGACTATGTACTACGATCTCAATGGGTGGTGGACAGTGCAAAAGCAGGAAAATTTCTACCACCCGATAATTATAAAATACAATATATACCGGTTGATGAAAATCTTAAATTTCATTTAGACACCGTTTTGCAGTCGACAACACGTTCCACCTTATTTGCTGGTCGTTGTTTCTACGTAACCCCAGATGTTTTTCCGGCACGAAATGAAGTTGTACGAATGATTGAATCATCGGGCGGAAAAGTAGAAGAAAAAAGACGAACATCTCAAGCCATAGCCGAGACATATAACCAATCTCCCGAATCTTATATTATCGTAACATGTCCCAATGATATGCATTTATGTGTAGATCTTACTCGTTTTGGTAATCCTAAGTGTCCAATTGTATCGACGGAATTCGTTATGAGTTCTATTCTTAAACAGACGCTTGAACTAGAACCCCATATTATACCATATTTGTACAACAACAATAATATAAATTATGGCAGTGGTGGAACCAAATCTTCATATAAATAGCCCCCATTTTCATTCGAGGAAGATCCACATGACTTTGAAAGCATAACGGAGCTATTTTTCCAAAAATTTTTGCATTTGGAACCAATAATGGAAACATATTACTCATAAAGAAATATTTAATGTGTCGATTACATATGGCAACCCAACTTTAGTTCAGTTGTCGGTTGCCAAAACTATATTAGCGATGGCAACTGACGGCTAACCGTCAGTTAAACAAATGGTTAGCAATGTGGCAACGGAGTAGTTTTTGCCACCGTTGGGCAACGCTGTACAAAATCGACACATAATATATTACGCTGTGCTTTTAAGCTGCCTAAAAATGTAAATTCTCTATTCATTCACCTATCTAAGTCCTGTATATACATAAATACTTATTACCAGTTTTTTTTTAAATGAACTATTTGAACTAAAATAAATATAATTTCTTAAAATTTGTATTTTTATAATAAACATTAATGTGTATAAGCAAAACGAAAGACTAGAAATTATAAATATATTTTTAAGTTTTTTTTTTAAGTCCTTAGTCTTAAGAAAAGGTCCATACATATATTAACGCTGATATAAAGATTTATTTATATTTTTGTATACGATTCGAGAAATAGTTTTAAGCAACTTAATTATAAATTCGAATTTAATACGTTTTGTAATAAGAGTTTCTTATGTATGACTGAAAAAAAATAAAAAAAACTGTAATTTATTGATTGGCCAAGAAGGCTTACAAATTATAAAATAAAATTACAAACAAGGCCCTGATTACAAATAAATAATTTCACTCAAAATAAAAAAAATTTTGATATGAAAAAATAAAACAAAGAAGTCCAAAATTTATTTACATATTTCAGCATAGATATCATAGCGGTACATTTTTTTTTGCAGATTTTTGTTGAATCAGATTCGTCGTGTTTGCTACAGAATACCAAAAAACTAAAAGCGCCTACGCCGATACCAATTCCAACCAGTTAGGTTGTCTAAAAGATTGGAATTATGCTTATTTTAGGACAAGTATACTTTTTTAATGAATAAATTTGTACCGTATTTATACTACAGCTAAACTAAGTGACGCGCTCTCTTATTTGTTTTTAAACCCATAATTATCAACGGAATCACAAAATTTTCTATGAAATGTTTATGACAGCGAATGATTAGTTTTTAATTATTGACGGCTGGATTACACAATGACAAAGTGAAAAAAAAAACAAAATGCCAGACAAATGCTAAATATATTATGTACTTCTAGCGACCGATGTTCGGGTTCGGAGTTCGTTAAAAAATGGCGTTCAGTGAATGTGCAAAGTTCGGCGTTTTCACCAAATAACTTTTTTTAGTTAAATTTTAAAAACTCAGTTGTTTCTACTGGTAGTAAATATAATTTTTATTTGAGCTGTTAGGCTCCTTAAAATATAGCCCCAATAAAAAATAGCCCCAAAAAAAGTGACAAAAAAATAGAAAACATTAACGTTTTTTAAAGGGAAGAAAAAATGAATAATATTGAGGCCACTGTTCATTAAACTATTATTAATAGTGTTAAAAAATTTTAAAATGAAAAAAGGTCTCCTAACCAGTTAAAAAAATTGGTGATTTCAATAATAAAAAATTCAGCAAAATTTTTATAATAAAAAATAGCCCCAAAAACAGGGTTTCGTGTTTTTGCTTTCAACATAAAATTTTGGGGCCATTTTTATGATCACTGCTATTTTTCATTGGGGAAATTTTTCAAGAAGACGTTCAACAGCTTGTTGATGCTTTAAAAGTAAGTTAAACCTAGGGCCAAATCGCCGCTCAAATTAAATTAAAGATTTTTATAAAAATTTCTATATTAAAAGCATTGGCAACTCGATCGATCAAGTACAATTTCGATTCGAATATGACAATTTGGATCCTGAACGTTCAGTTTTTGACTACAGTAATTGTTTTTAATTATTACATCATTTGACAGCGATTTGGATTTTACTTGATAAAACGAGGTTAAACTCTCTTGTTTTAGAAATTCTAAGATTTTTTCAATTTCAAGTGTTGCTGAATCCCGTAACTTGACCTTAAGGAGACAAAAAAAAATTTTGTTCAAAAAGTACATTTGTGCATTAAGTAAGTAGCAAGTTTTATTTTTAACTTTTAAAATTTATAAAAATAATAATTTGTGATTTTAATAATGTTTCCTAAAAACTAATTATTTTTGTTTGACTTTAATAATTTTTTTCAAAAACTAATTTTAATTTGTTTTTTATTTATTCGGCGGAAAAAATGATTATTTTTAAATTTTAATTGAAATCAATTTTGATAAAAATAATCGTTATATTATGGATTTAATATTTAATAAAAATATAATAATTATTTCTGCAAAAAAAAAAAATAAAAATCAAAAAATTATTTCTTTACAAAAAATAAAAATCAATAAATAATAGTTATTAAAAAAAAAAAATTAAAATCATATACATACATATATAAGAAAAACTTGATTTTCAAAAAATCTAGTTCAATACCATCCAGATGGATGACTCAGATTTTTTTCTTGTACAGGATTTATTTTCATTGAAAATTCAAAGATTGTAATGTATTATATTATCATATTATAGTAGTAATGACAACACTGGCTGTAAGTTGTTTCGTGACATCTTTATTTTCATTTTCAAGAGGTTTTTACTTGTGCGATTTTTAAGAAGGAGTAAAGTAGTGAAGATAGAGAACGTCACGTGGTAGAACTAAAACTTAGATTGTATTTTCCTTAAATCCTAAAAGTTATGAATTAATTAATAAATGAATTATGGTATTTGAAATATAAAAGATCGCGTGTTGTTTTAATACACAATAAATGGCGACGAGGATTAAAGCAAAAATCGAATAAATAGTAAATTAAAGTGCAACTCGAATACATAAAGAAAAACAGAGTTCTTAGGCAAAAACTTTTAACCTCAAAGTGCAATGGAGGCTCAAGTGCAGCAATTGCTACAAGCAATAACCGTCATGACGACAACAATAAAACAGCAGCAGATTCAACAATCTAATAATACCAGCGTGAATATCATTTCAAATTTCGATGCATTCGACCCCAAAACTGAGTCATTTCGTACGTATAAAGAGCGCCTGGAAATTCATTTCCAAATAAAGAAAGTATTCGAGAACAAAGACCTGTGTGCCAAATTACTTTTGCAATACATTGGATCAGCAACATACTCTGTTTTAACAACATTATCTTCACCTAAAAACGTAAATGAGCTAAAGTACAACGAAATACTGGAGCTTCTTAGTGCACATTTTTGTCCAAAAAAAAATATTTTTGTAGAGCAACACAAATTTCTTTCCGAAATACAAAACATCGAACAAACTATTTCAAACTTTGTAGCAACCTTACAAAATCGAGCAACAGATTGTGGATTTGTTTGCGAATGTGGCAAATCAGTGTCTGATATATTTTTGAGAGCACAATTTATCAGAGGTCTAAGCGATGGAAGCATTCGCGAACAATTATTGCAAGACCCAACGTTAACGTTTACACAAATTGTTGATAAAGCAACAGCATTAGAAGCCGCCAAAATAAATAATAAGGCAATTGAGAACAACACAGCAGGCAACAGCATAAATCAAGTTCAACATAAACAAATTAACAACCGACGTACTGACGGGAATAGAAACCGCAGCATTTCGAAAAACCGGAAAGCCAAATCAACAACACGAGTCAACTACAGTGAATTAGGTATAGAAGGGCTATGTCTTAGATGTGGCCGTAATAACCATCTTTCAAGCGATTGCAAAACAAATAAAAGCAAGTTAAAATGTCATTCGTGTGGCAGGTATGGGCATGTGCAAAAGGTCTGTATTCAAGATAAAATGAAACAGAGTAAACATCAAAGAAGATGTGACAATAATACATCAAACGCCATCGAAACAATAAATACAACCGAAAGCTACTTCGGGGTAAATCAAATTATCGATATTTATAATAATACATCTGTGCCATTTGAAGATTTGAAAAAATTTTATACAAACATATATATTGAAGGAAACAAGCAATTATTTGAGGTTGATTCGGGCGCCGGGTACACATTAATTCCACAAAAAGATTTTACAAAACTAAACGTTAACTCTCCTGTACAGAAAACAAATATAGTGTTTAGATCGTATACGGGGGACATATTTGTGCCACTAGGTGTCGTTAACGTCAACGTTAAATATAAAAACAAAACATCAAAAGAAGATATGTATGTGGTATCGTCGGACCGTACCGCCCTATTAGGTCGAGTATGGATTCGTCATTTAGAAATCAATTTAACTGAAATTGATCAGCACGAGCAGTGTGAAACGCATGATGGAAATAAAGTAAATTTAATTTCAAAAATAAAACAACAATTTGCAGATATTTTTGAAGAAAAAGTAGGATGTATTCCAAATTTAGTAACCAGCTTAAAACTACGTGACAATGCTAAACCAGTGTTTCTGAAAGAAAGGCAGGTACCCTTCGCACTACGTGAGAAAGTTGAACGCGAACTGAATGCGTTGGAAAAAGATGGCATCATTACTAAAGTAAACACAAGCAACTGGGGGTCACCCTTAGTGGTAATACCGAAACCAGATGGGAATGTGCGTTTGTGCGTTGACTACAAGGTAGCTGTAAACCCTCAGCTTGAGGCCGCACATTACCCAATAAGGAAAATTGACGAAATTTTTCACAAACTCAAACATGCAAAATATTTTTGTAAGCTTGATTTATACAAAGCGTACCTACATGTAATGGTGGATGAAGAGAGCAAACAAATTCAAACGATCTCCACGCATAGAGGTACGTATCAATTTAATAGATTATCTTTCGGTATTAAAACTGCGCCAAATGAGTTTAACCGTATTTTAGATCAAATTTTGCAAGGTCTTGAAGGAACAATCTCCTATTTCGATGATATAGTCATATACGCATCGACGTTATCTGAATGTGAGCATCGACTGATAAAATGTTTTGAAAGATTAAGCGAATACAATTTACACATTAACAAAAACAAGTGCGAGTATTTCAAAGAACAAATTAAATACCTTGGCTACATTGTGAGCCACAATAAGATTTCAAAATGTCCTGATAAAGTACGTGCAATTGTTCAACTACCACGCCCACAAAATAGAGAAGACGTTAGAAGGTTTCTCGGCATGATAACGTACTATGCCAAATTCCTGCCAGATCTATCTACAACAACGTTCCCACTTCGCCAACTTCTAGAGGCAAACAGGAAATTCCAGTGGACAACAAAGTGCAAAGAAGCTTTCGAAGAATTGAAGCGACAGATACAGGAGGATCGAGTTATAGTGCCGTATGATCCATCCTTACCAGTTACCTTAGCGTGCGATGCAAGCCCAACCGGCATAGCTGCAGTTCTATCTCACATCATAGAAGGGAGCGAGCGCCCTATCGCATTTATTTCCAGATCCTTGACGAAGGCAGAGCAGAACTATAGCCAGCTGGACAGGGAAGCTCTTGCAATAATTTTTGCTGTTGACAAATTTTTCATGTATTTATACGGGAGAGAGTTCACATTAATAACAGATAACCGTCCACTGTCCAGAATTTTCCACCAAAACGCCAAAACACCAGCCATGACATCAATGAGGCTCCTTAGATACGCATCTTTTCTTCAAGGATTCAATTATCAAATACAACACCGTACCGCCCAAAACAACGTCAATGTGGACTGTCTATCGAGAGCCCCGGTCCAGGGGAAGCCAGAGTTCAATTTGTTTTTAGAAGAGGAAATTCAGGACATCCAAAACCAAATAATCAACGAAATTTCAAACTTTTCAATAAATGCTTCAACCATTTCTAGAGAAACAGAGCGGGACCCTGATCTATTAACACTAAAGGAAGCCTTAATTAGTGGAAAAAAAATTGATCCCGAATACACAATTCAAGCGGGCGTTCTGTTTAGAGGTAGCCGGGTTGTAATCCCAGTGAGCTTACGAACAGAAATCTTAAACGAGCTACACCATACTCACATGGGCATCGTTAAGATGAAGCAATTAGCTAGGAAATATTGTTTCTGGAAGGGCATCGATGCAGATATAGAAAACTTGGTAAAATCGTGTCCTAGCTGTGCAAAAGTACGGAAGGAACCTCCGAAAGTAGTTACTCACCATTGGGAAGAGCCTATTGAAAATTTTCAGAGGGTACACATAGACTACGCTGGTCCTTTTCAGAACCACTTTTTTCTCGTATTAGTAGATGCAAAATCAAAATGGCCTGAGATCCGTATTATTAAAAGTTCGCCTACAACTGAAAAAACCATAGAACTACTTCAAGAAATATTTGTCACACATGGCCTGCCACAAATTATTGTCTCTGACAATGCTTCGATTTTTCAAAGTACAACTTTTAGAAATTATTGCGAACGTAATGGAATTATGCAAAAATTTATAGCACCCGGGCATCCGGCAACGAACGGCTTAGCAGAGAGATACGTGCAAACCTTAAAAACAAAGTTGAAGGCGATGGAGGACGATACATCACCACTACACATAAAGGTACAACAAATAATTTTTCGTTATCGGGCAACACCATTGGCATGTGGTAAAAGTCCATCACAATTGTATCTTGGTCGTGATTTTCGTATTAAACTAGACGCCATACGCCCAATAAAACATTCAATGTCTGCAGAAATTACTCCCATAATTCGAAAACTAAATGTGGGGGATAGGGTGCAAGTCCGGTGGTACGACGGCAGAAAACCAACCTGGAAATTTGGTATTGTAAAATCAAAGTTTGGACAGCTTCACTACCAGATAAAACTCGACAATGGTTATGAGCTAAAGCGACACATAAACCAGTTACAGAAGTCAGCGGTGGAAATATCGAAAAAGACAGTAACTTTTGCTGAACAACCAAAGCGTAGCAATCCTGCAATAGAAGAGATAATCATTGAACGTAGTCGACTCCAAATGAACGAACCAGCTCACCAGCCACGTCAATACCCTGAGTCTGAGGACAGCCAAGAAAGCCCTTTAAGAAGATCGAGCCGAGCTAGAAGGTTACCTGTGCATTTAAGAGACCATGTCCTCCATTAAGCGTGGGAGACTGTAATGTATTATATTATCATATTATAGTAGTAATGACAACACTGGCTGTAAGTTGTTTCGTGACATCTTTATTTTCATTTTCAAGAGGTTTTTACTTGTGCGATTTTTAAGAAGGAGTAAAGTAGTGAAGATAGAGAACGTCACGTGGTAGAACTAAAACTTAGATTGTATTTTCCTTAAATCCTAAAAGTTATGAATTAATTAATAAATGAATTATGGTATTTGAAATATAAAAGATCGCGTGTTGTTTTAATACACAATTGTTGCTGAATCCCGTAACTTGACCTTAAGGAGACAAAAAAAAATTTTGTTCAAAAAGTACATTTGTGCATTAAGTAAGTAGCAAGTTTTATTTTTAACTTTTAAAATTTATAAAAATAATAATTTGTGATTTTAATAATGTTTCCTAAAAACTAATTATTTTTGTTTGACTTTAATAATTTTTTTCAAAAACTAATTTTAATTTGTTTTTTATTTATTCGGCGGAAAAAATGATTATTTTTAAATTTTAATTGAAATCAATTTTGATAAAAATAATCGTTATATTATGGATTTAATATTTAATAAAAATATAATAATTATTTCTGCAAAAAAAAAAAATAAAAATCAAAAAATTATTTCTTTACAAAAAATAAAAATCAATAAATAATAGTTATTAAAAAAAAAAAATTAAAATCATATACATACATATATAAGAAAAACTTGATTTTCAAAAAATCTAGTTCAATACCATCCAGATGGATGACTCAGATTTTTTTCTTGTACAGGATTTATTTTCATTGAAAATTCAAAGATCTACGAAAACTTTCAGCTAGAATAAAAATTATTCAAATTGACATGTAAATATGTAAATTTAAACCTTAAATTATACGCCAGTTTGCTGTTTTTCTATTTTTATATAACAGAAATTATTCATAGGTCATAGGGTTTAATAATATAACTAACTGGGATGCATTTCCGAACAGGCCCTTTATTTTTATAGGTGATTATAGAATTAGGAATCACTTATATATGCAATACTTAACAGCTTGAATAATGCTTTAATAGTCGTTATTTTTAGAAAATAAACCCCTTGCCCCAGAAATAATGTTACAATTTTATCACTTATTTATTTTTAAAATAAGATCTTTTAAACCTAACTTTATATTCAAATTATATGCTTATTATTATATTTATGTAGACCACAAATAAAAATATGTCGACTGCCAATGTGGAATGTAGTCACGTAAAGGGCCTGCCACCAGTTTAGCTATAGGAACGTGATTAGCTATAAAGTATAGTATACGATCCAAACGCGATTGAGTGAAACGGTCAAAGAACGGAGTACGCATAAGATAAAGTAGCAAATTGACACAACGATGGGATAGAATACGTTGTTGTTGCTTTGTCATGAGATGACGATTTTTAAGATACATGTTGATACTGGACAAGTCTAATGCCAAGGCAACCATATATTGTTTCCATGATCTCTCACCAAAAACACCCAGCGAAACCAAATGAATAAGAGGTTTAGCAATGTATAGGTATTCTGCTTGCAATATTTTTTTGGGAACTTGTGATTTTTGTGTTGTTTCAATTTCTTCGTTAAGCTTAAATGAGCGGCACTGAAGAGGTGGTGCGCCTTCCACTTTTCTAACCACTCGTCCAGACCTTTTTAATTTGAATGTAAAATTATGCTCCTCTAAAGTTTTATTTTCTGGCTGCTGACATCCGGCCTGTAGTTTGTTTTTGCTTTTATTTAATGCTCTTCTATTGATTATGGGCAAAGCTGGTGAGCTGATGATTTGTTCAGTGGAATGTTTTAAAATAAAGTAACGCCCACTTGCCTTAAGAACTTGCAGGCAAGCTATAAAAATCCATTTTCCTTTGCTACCGAAAACTCTTTTGGCTGAAATCTCTATAAAAACTTCACAATATTCAAGTGTGGTTAATATGACCTTTAGACGGTAGCAAAAACTACCAGAAACCGAGTCAGTTTCTCCCATCATTTTTTCCCCTTTTTCTAAACGGTGTTTAGCGATGATACGGTCATTGTACAATACCAAAAGATTTGAAAGCGAATATATTAGTTCTGTTATAACCGTAGAATCGGAAATGCGCCCTTTAACAACAAATAATATTAATACAAAGGATACGTTAACTTTTTATTTACCCACCTGCTATAAAGTACGATACCCATTTTGCAGTGGTTTCAACATCACACACAGTGTCAGGATTTTTAGCTACCCATGCTTCATACGCTTTAATTATGTTTCTTATACTTTCCATTTTTACCTTTGCGTTCTGTATCGAATAGCAGTCTGGAAATCTTTGGGTCAAACTTTTTTTCTTTTTTATCTAACAACAAAAAGTATTGGGGTTAGCCTGTGGCACCGACTACCCTGTGGTTTTGGGAACGAAGCTACTGGTACAACTTGTGTTATACAAGGTGGTGTTATTTTGCCAGCTGATTATTGTGTATTTTGCTTTGATCCAACACCTAGCTGTCAGCCTTAAACAATTCTGACATTAATAAAATAAATTTATCATGAACCATGATATACATATGTATGCACTTTCACATTAATCGTAAGCTCTTTCGAATAGTTAAAAGTGTTTAAACAATAAAATATAATTTTGTAACTATACACATATATTGTGAAAAAGCAAACATCGTAAAAGTCACGAAATGTGTAACTAAAAAATCGCTTTCTTCCACTGCTCTATTTAGCATCACTAAGTATTGGCGGAAAGCGTTACAAACATAGATGCCATATTTGACGATTTATCGTCATTTTGACGTTTTTTGGCCACAAAAAATGGCTTTTGACGATTGGACGATTTTGGCCCTTATTTTGACGATTTTTATAAAGGTTTAGTCTAAATCTAAAAATTAAGTTATATGTACATAAATATGATTTTAAAATATCATATGATATGAAATAAGGTATTTTATGTAAAACTATAGTGTCTCCGGAGGAATATTTGTGCATTTTCTAACAATCTTTCGCTACTTTAATAACAAGTTGCTATTTAAATCTCAAAACGTTAGTAAATGAAAGGGTTTTCAAGGCTCCTTAGCCTTAAAACTCCACAGTACGACACATCTGAGGGCAAATTACGGCATTCGATTGGAATTGAAATTTTACTCGATCGATCGAGTTGTTAATGCTTTTAGTATAGAAATTTTGAATTTCGATTCGAATCGAATGCCGCAATTTGCCCCCTAAAATATAATATTTGGGTTTATATGTATGTATATTCTAACGTCTTCAGCTTAAAAGAAAAAAAAGCAAAAGTAAGTTTATTCCGTTTTGAAAACCCTTTTTTAGCCATATTATATATTAGCCATTGCGTGTTTATAAAAAAATTAAAAAAAAAATGGTTTTAGTAAGAATACTTTATAAACAAGGATTAGAAATAGGATTCCTAAAAAATGATTTCTGTAAAAAAATATTTGTTTAAAAAAAAATTGTTTATAACATAAAATTAATTTTTTAGGACTAAACTTCGAAATCTGTAAAAAATTTTTTAAATATTATAGTTTTTTTTCAGTTTGTTTTACTTTGTGACGCAACTACCTGTTAGCACTTTTTTTCCTCGTTTTTTTCATTATTATTAATTAAAAAAGTAATTAAAACTATTAATTTTAGTGTTGACGATTCTTTGACGATTTCCAAAACTTGTTTTGACGATTTTGACGATATTTTTCCAAATATTTGACGATATTGGGGCAAACTTATCTGGCAACTATGGTTACAAAAATAAACTGAGGGAAAACGAAAACAAAACCAAATGAATATTTTTGATAAAAGAAAACTAAACAAACAAGAAAAATTCCTGCAGTAAATAAAACAGTTTTGCAACATACAAAGGACAATAGATACTGTACAAGTTGCTTGTTTTACAGAAGGCATTTACATGTGTATGTGAATGTTGAATTACGCAGTATACAATAAAAAATAAAATAATAAAACTAAGGTTTTTACAATTTTAAACAATTTTTTTTTTGTAAACTAAAATGACTACACCGCAAAATACTAGAATAGCATTAGCGGATCGTCTAGAAGGCTTAAGAGTGGCCACCACTCCTACAAATACTAACAGGCCTGATGAGCCAACTCCAGCCTTAATATTTGCTTCCTACCTAATGGACAATAACACCAATGTGGCTTTGGCGCGAGATTTTGAGAGTTCAATACCCTCACCGGATGAACTGGTAATAAGACAACGTGGACGAAGGCGTCCCCTAATGAACTGGACGCCAGAACAGGCCGCTGCTTCAACAAATTCATCTGTACGCAGCCCTTTTCAAAGGACACCTACTAAAATGCCTCTTAATGTTAACATGATATTAAGAAGTTCCCCAAGAAAACGTTTAACCATGGGCAGTACTCCACCGGAGCCCGCTACGTATAATGGCAATAACATAAATTCACCAACCAAACCGAGTGCAAAGCAACAGCTATGGCCGGGATCGCCTTTAATTAAACGTTCACGGTTATGTGATAATGAGAAACCAATAGCACAATTAAACGAGGAATTGCCACTGGGCACTTTACTAAAGGGCTTTTCACACCAACAACTGATAGAATTGATTGTGGATAAGTTAGTGGCTGGTAGTCCAAAAGCTGAAGCGGAACTTAGAGCACAACTGCCGATGCCGGATATAGAGTAAGTGTAATTTAACTTATAGAATGACAGTATATTTTGTGTGGATAAAAAAATATATCGTCAGCGGAAATGCAAAACCACGTAACTGCATTTTTCAAAATTGTACAGAAAAAAAAAACATTTTATAAATTACAGGCAATATTTGTTAAGTGTTTATTATTTTCGGCATTCTGTTTGAAGTTTTGTTTGTTGTAATGTGCGTTTTAATCAAATATGTCTACAGATCGATTTGAGATTTTTTGTTAGTTACGTGGTTTTGCATTTCAGCTAACGATATATAAAACATCAGATAAAACTTTCAATAAATAAAACTTATTCAATGTTTTTTTTTTTTAAATTTTTTTTAAACCAAATATCCTGTTTTCATTTTAGAACGATGGAACAAGAACTCTTACACTCTAAGCGTATGATATTTAAATCGTTGCCCACCTCTCGTCTTTGTAAAAAGACAGATAGTACTGCTTTTACACGTGCCTCCCTGCATCTTAGTGAATTTAAACGTTTAATAACGCAGCACACCAAACAACTTCATGATTCGGCTCATTGGGACGCTCTGCTTGACTATATTTTCATGGCCTGGCCATGTGTTAGAGCAACACCCAACTGGGACAATGCCAGCCATAATACTATACGCAAGCAATGCTTTAAATTGCTAACTTGTAACTGTATGACTGCTGTTAAATGTGGCGGAAATCTTTTGGGCCCTTCGCGCCTGGAAACGCTAGAACAAAGTTTGTATGGTTGGTCACAGGATTACGAAGATATTTTGTCCTGCATTAATGCCTTAAACAAAGTTCTGACAAATGGCCGCACAAGTGTTTAAAATAAGTTTTTATTCTTAACTGTCACATTAATTTTTTTGTGTAAAGATTATTTTGTAATGTTTTACGTTTATTATTTTTATATACCTTTTTAGCTTAAGAAAACAATTTTTAAGTATAAATTTTACTCTTTACAGAATGTAAGTTAAACAAGTTTATATAGATAGATTAACATTTTTTAAACAATTTTTTTTTAATAGTTTTAAGTTTTAGCTGTGCATGCTTAAGACAGTTTAATTTTTAAATGCAATGAGACAGACTAGTTTGTATAACTTAACTGTTTTTGTACAAAAACTTATACTTACATTGATTTACTTTATCCACCTTATATTTGCCATATATTTTACATTTGACAATTTTATTATACGTTTACATATTTTATTTTTAATAATTTTATTTCAACTTTATGCAATCATATAATTAAGCAATAATTTTATGCTTAAGTTCTTTTTATGCTCAAAATACCAAATTTTTTTTTTAATTTTATTTATTGTTTAAACTAATTAAATGTTAAAGTTGACACCAAAAGTATTTAAAATGAACAAATTTTAATCACATAAAGCAATTTTTTAATGCTTTTCTTTTGTTTAGTTTTAATATTTAATGTTTTTGTCTCCTTTTTTATTCGTTTATGTAGATTAGCGCCCAAATATTTTGGCTTTGAATTTTAAAAAGAAAGTGAACTGTTTTTCCTTAAATCGTACAAAATGTTTGTTATTTAAAAGAATTGTATGAGAATGTAACAGTGAAAATAAGAAAATTTTTATATTTTTATACGATCCCTGATTTTTAATACATATAAACAAAAAACTCGTTTTTAAGTTACAAATAAGTATATTCGTTTTAAAAACTAACTATAGCAAGTTTTTAAAAACTCCTATAAAAGACAACGTAACGAACGAATCGCTATTATCATATTATAACATTATTAAAATATTTTTTTTAGAAAGAAATGTTAAAGAAACAAATTTTTATATATTTATACGTATTTTATAAAACAAAAATTTATGTATTTTTGTACTAAAAAATAAATATTTATCATTATTTTTTAAAATCTACATAGCAAACAACAACTGAATAAAATAGCTTATAGCTGTTATTAGTTTTATTTATAAACGCTTCACCCTTATTGTGATTGGCGTTGGCGTAGTCGTTTTTGGTACCGTCTAACAAAAACGCCAATGCTATATTAATAGCACCCTTGTCGTTTTTGTGGCGTATTCGACAACTTTCGATACGACTACGCCAAACACAATAAGGCCCAATACAAACTAATGGGCTTTTATATAAACAAACTTTGTAGGTATTAAGAAGTTTTAAAAGGTTTGTTAGGTGTTAAATGTATTTCCATGGAAAACTGTTTAATAAATTTTTTCAAATAAAATTTTGTTGTAAATGAGGGCAGAGTGTATATCGTTACTTTGATATAAAAAGTCAATAATTCGTACTTTTTTTTATTGTCCGAGATTTTCGTTTATTTCGATAAATGGTTGCAATCACAATTAGCCGAAAAATTCTCGACTTAAAAAATAGAAGTTAGGGCTTTTCTATTTTAAGGTAACGATATGCTTTTATGTGGTTCTGGCATGAGGTGATTTTTTATACCCACATACCAAACGTGGTTGAATATTTTTAGCTCCTAAAAATACTTATCTACAACTTTTATATTAGGTTAGGTTAGGCTACGAAGTGTGATGAGTAGAGGCGGCCTCCCGGGTCCATTGTAAATCCATTTAAGGAAGAAATAAGACATCAAGTGAAAAAGAAGAAGTAGTAAGACTAAGAAGGAAAAAGGTAACCATAGATCAATTCAAGTATCCATGCGAAACCACCCAGCCACCCGATTGCCATAGCGAACCCAATGTTTTCCAGCTTACACTTCCTAGCTTTTAGTGGAAAATTTTACTCAAACACTTGACCTAATGGTTCTGAAATCTGGCAATGTCAGACAAAGTGGTTGAACGTCTTCAATTCCTTCTCAAGCACACACAACCTTTAATAATCTGGAGTGCTGCGATCCCAGCTTCGCGTCCTAGCTTTAATCGGACCGTGGTCCTTAGACCCATTCTTCTCAAGATCGAAAACAACCTAGTGGCAACCCTGGCTATAAAGCCCTAGCTATCTTACAGGTAAAAATTGTTTCCTTCACAGAAGATTCTTTATGTTAAGAATTCTTGTTAAAGTCTTCCCATAAAATTGACCTATTGGGGGTCTCACAGCTTTCTCCTTATATTTCAACTAAAGGCCTAAGCCACAAACAACCAACTATGTCTGATGTTCTACAATTGCCTTCCTACAGTCTTCAAGACCTTAAGGGCTGTCTGACTGTCAACAAAAACAATGACCTTACTATCCCTTGGAACATGTCACACTAAAAGATAGGTGGCATTTAAAGGGCCAGTATGTCCGCCTGGAAGACACTACACTCATCAGATAGTTCGTAGGTAATTGTGATGTTCTCTCTTATGATGTAGACTGCGGCTCCTGTACCTATTGATCTTAGGTCCTTGAAAAGTTTAACTACTTATACAGACTATTGGTTCCTAACCAGCAATCCCTTTCAGGGTTTATCGGCGGTATTCTCTTAAAACCATATACATACATATGTAGTTCGTCTCTGATCTCTGGCTCAAACTAAAGTCCTCAAGATCAATTTCCCATAATGTGTTAGTGTAGCCAGTAGAAAGAAATTTTCCTTATTCTAGCTCGTCCGGTCTGACCAAGCTTCTTGCCACCATTACCATTACTTAGTACTCCACAGGTTCCATGGCGTCTAGTGCCGCTTAAGGTGTGCTTCTCACGACATCAGTGAAACCAAGTAAAGCAAATCTTTTGAACCTTAGTAGCTTCCTATACAACCCTTTTCACTGCTTCTCCCCTACACAGTGCAACCGTGCATCAGAACACAATTGTAAATTAAAACAAAACCTTTATTGCAAATAATTTTTGTTGTTTATTAAACTTTTTAAATTTTTTAAGATTTTTTTACAATTACTTAGTGTTTTTATAATAAATATATTTTTATGTATGAAGACATTTATTACAACATAAACGATTAAGTTTAAAATCAATTAGATTGATTTGTGTTTTATTATAATTTAGTCTTTGTTTTTATTTTTTGAATTTAGTTTTATAAATCTTTTATATATTATTTAAGATATAATTTTTATTAAAATAATATGGACACAGCAGAGGAATTATTGGAGGAGTAATATTAATACAATTTACTTATTATTAAAGTTACATTAATAACATACTTATGTATGCTTATATTCATAATACTTATAGAAGGCTTATTAAATATTTGTTTGACTGATATATATGGTATAGTTGTAAAATAAGCCCTTAATAAACCTATTATAAGTATTTTAAATGTGGGCATTATAATGTACATTTGAACAGTAACAAAATTATATGTAATTTTACAATAAACATTTTTCACAAAATTGTAATGCAAATCACTTTAATATAAAAATTAAGGGGTATTCACAGTTTGAATGGGATGTAATAGTATTATAAGCCTTTTTTCATAAGTGTCTTTTTAATAAAGCTACAGTGCTTTAAGAATATATAAGTAAAAGGAATGAATTTTTAATAAGCTGCTTTTAATGTGATAACTTTTTGTCTCACGTCGAATAACTTATAAAAAAATTGTAAAGAAAAATTTGTTTTGGAAATAAATTTAGTCCTTAATGTTTACTTCAATTTTTGTAATAAAAAAAGTCATAAATAAATATATTGATTTTAGAGAAAAATTATTTAAAACAGTTTAAAATGTTGCATCATAGCCGTTAAATTTAAAAGGTTTTGAATAACAAAAGAAGAAAGTTTTTTACAGTTAATAATTAAGTTTGTTTACTGCTAATAAATGCGCGATGGCAACCCTTGGCAATAGTAAAACCCAATTTTTATAGATACAGTTAAACACTGTTGCCAATTTAGGGTTATTAATTATCATAAATTTAGGGTTATTTTTTGCGTTAAGACTATGGTTTTGAATAGAAAAACGTTAAGGCGGAAATTGAGGGTTATTTTTTTGGCTCAAAACTTTTTATACATAATTTAAATTTATTACTGATAGTTATATGTATATTATTTCTTATGAACGCAAAATAATAAATAATACAAATTTGTAGATTGTGAAAACTAAAAATATTTAAAAAGTTTTGTCAGTCTTTTAAAAATTAAAATTTATATTACAGTTAACAATTTACGACACTCGAAAAACATATGAGAAAAAAAGTTGTTGAGTTGTAGCAAATATTTGTTTACAAAACGCCAAGAAAATTGTAAAACTGTTATAGTATTCAATGAATTACAACATGTACAATGTAATGAATTGAAAAAAAATTGCTTTAATTAGTTTGGCTAACTCCATGCTTCAATGATGGAAAAACCTAGTTTTATCTTTAAAAAATTTACACATTCTTAAACTTTTTTGGAGTTTTTAAATTTGGGCTATTATAAATTTGGGGATATTTTTTTAGTTTTGAGTTGGCAACACTGTATTTCACTTATGTATTTTTATCAAAGATTTTTTTAATTTTAAGCAAATTTAGACACATACTTTTTGTAGAGTTAAGTGGTTGGTAAAAGATTCCACTAAAAACTAAGCAATGTTTCCGGATGTTAATGAAAAATCATTGGGTTTATAATGGGAATGAGGCGCCAAGGGAGGTTTAGTGGCTTTTCTTTTATTTTTAGTCCTTGGCTATCTCTTTTAATTTTTTGACAGCCTCGTTTTTTTTTATTTTCTGATGTCCTTTTTATTTCTTAATTTTTTTAAGAGACCGTTAATGGACTCAGCAGGTCGCCGAGTGCTGATATATGAAAGGCTGTGCTTGTCTTCATCGCACTTTTTAACCTAAACTAACTTAGGCAAGTATTTAATTCAAAAAATTAGGTTTTATTTGTAACGTTAGCGTTTTTTCAGATAAAACCTCCCTTAGGCGTTTATGCGTTACGACATAAAATCAAACGGGCTAATAATGATTTATCCATTGGTAATACACTTGTTGGCAAGAGCCAGGGTACACTAATACAGGTAGTATCAAGGCGAATTAAAAAAATCGCCCTCTGCATCTTCTTTTTGTGTTTGATAAAGTAAATTTCAAACAAAATTAATAAATCTGACAGTTACTTTCACAAAATTTCAAGACGAATTCATAATCAGCTGGGTTCTTAACACAACCTGTATTAGTGTACTCTGGCAAGAGCTTAATTTTTTAAATATTTTCCTTAGTTCCTTAAAGTTATATTATTTTTTTAATGCTTTTCTATATCAAACTGTGATTATACCCTTAACTTTTAATGTACATGAATACAAACATATCGTTTTATTAATATAAAAAACCCTAACTCGTATTTTTTTAAAAGCCCAGATTTGCGTTTATTTCGATAAACGGTCTACTAATATATCACTATAAGCCAAATCTCGACTTAAAAAATAAGAGTTAGGGCCGTTCTATATTAAGGTAATGATATGTATATGTATGTATGTTGGTTCATCTTAATGCACATACTGCAAAACATCTAATGCATTTATGACTAAAAAACACTCACAATATAATTATTTTGTAATTAATTAAACAAAATGAAAAATAAACAACAACATTAAAAAAGAAAACTAAAATTACTAAAAAAAACAAATCAAGATTTTTATAGTTAAATAAATGATAGCCTTAATAAAAGATACAGCCAAAAGATAACGGCCAACCTACAATAGTTATGAAACCATATTTTGTTGTTGACAGAAGTTCCAGCTGATATATGGCGCCCTGAAACGAAATAAAAATAAATAAAATAAAAAATTGTAATAAGTAGTTTAAACATAAAGTTAGTAAAATTTTATTTATGCAAACATTTGCGTAAATTTTTAATATTAAATTTAATTTTTAATAAATTGGTTTTTTTAAATGTCGGTGATGAAGGCTGCGGAATTGATAAGGGAAGAATAAGGAAGGGAGAGGGGAAGTGGTAATCAATGTTGATCACCCGTAAGTGACATCGGCGGGCTTCAAAAAGTTTTAACCATAACACGGACATCGCTAAATCGACTTTCGTATATGTACAGACCAAGAAAATATATATTTTATGGGGTCCCAGATGGATATTAAAGAATTTACAAACGGAATGACAAACTTAAATATACCCCTATCACTTATGTGAAGGGTATTTTAATAATTCCTATGAATGTTTTCCTAAAAAAAATGTTTATACCCTTTATGATGTATAAATAGCCGCAATTGAACTATTTATTTAGCACTTAATATCTAATAAATTTTATTAAACATGAGTTAAAAAAAATCTTTTATATTTACATATTTAATTATATACATGTATTTATGAACACATGTATATTATCATATTTATCTCTATGCTAATTTAAAGCATGTGCTATAAAAAGTACTTAAAGTACTATAAAAATTGTGTTAAAATTTAAAAATAAATTAAAGATAAAAAAATTCCTTAGAAATTTTTTTTTTGTTGAAAAAAGATTTCCTTCAATTAATTATTTTTAAACAAAAAATATATATATGAAAGAATAAAAAAAGAAAAAAGTAATTAAAAGCTTACAAAAATAAATAAAAAAGTTTTGATGATGTTTTGTTTTGTGTTTTTTTTTAAATTTAATTTGAAATGAAATAGTGCCAATTAGTACAGAAATATAAGGAAAACACTAAATGTTTCTTAATTTTTGATCATAAGCAACGAACTTCAAACAATATTTATTTATTTAGATAATTTAATATTGGCTTTTAATAGTAACATTTAGAAACAAAATCTAAATTTAAATTCTATATTGCAGTTACATATAGGCAATTTCATTCTGACGGGTGTGACCATTTTACTTCAATTTTTGATAGTAGCTTAAACATTTTAAAATTTCAATTTAATTAAAGACTACAATTTCCAAGAATAGTAGGTTTTTAAAAGCTTAATCCTGAATTGACACTGAAAGAATAAGATACCTGCTCTTGATGGCCACTAAGAGACTGCGACGGGTGTGACCTTACAAATTTGAGTTTTAGAAATTTTGACTTTACAATTGTGTTGAGTAAAATATTATGAAAACGGGAAAAATTATTTTAATTCACTTGGTTGTTGAAATGAGTTTTGATCGTGTTTGACACTTCCCCCTATATTCATAAAAATTAAAGTAGGGTTATTAGGCACTTATTAGAGAGATGCCTACGGCATAATTGTCAAATAAGCCCTTAATAAGACTACTGTAATTATTATTACGAGCGTTAATCTTTCAAAAAAACATTTTCTAAAGGAACTCCCTTTTAAAAAGTGTGACCGGTGTGACATTTTCATCAAAACGTAAAGAAAAGAAAGGGCGATTATTCAGTATACATAAGATTGTTTGAAACTATTTCCAAATAAATAAAAATTAAATATGTACCAAATTGTTTATATTTAGATCATTTTCATTCTTGTGGACGGAGTCTTGCTTGGAGACCTTGGAACTATTGATGGGTACCCACTTCCCGGTATGCAAGAAACTGGTTGCTGGGGAGTCAATCGGAGACGTTTTCACGAGTTTCGGGAGGATACTTGCGAAAAAAAGAGATGTGGCAGAGGACCTGGGCGGCTAAAACCTTTCAGCCCTGTAAGTCATCGGGAACGGACGGTATTTACCCGTGTATGTTACAGAATCTCTCGGATCAGATACTGTTGCTCCTAACGAGTGTGTTGACTGCATGTATCCCACTTGGTTATATACCAGTAAGGTAGAAGGAGGTAAGGGTGATTTTTATAACCAAAGCTGGGAAGGCCAGCTACTCGAAAGCAGGGGATTGTAGACCGATCGGCCTATCGTCTTTCTTACTGAAAAAGTTGTAACGATCAATTTTTATCTTAGGAACACGAATGATCTGACGGGTAAATCTGTTGAGAGTGCGCTTCATGATGAGGTGGGATTTGTCAAACGGGGTTTGTGCAGGTCGTGTATTTGGATATCGAGAGCGCCTTTAATAATGTGTCGTTAAAGGCTACTAGGAACGCACTGAGGGAAGTAGATGTTCAGGGCATCTTAATTGAGTGAATATATTCTATGCTAGGCAGCAGGATAATTAACTTTGGTTTGGGAAATGAATATCTGAAAAGGAGTGCGGCTAAAGGGAACACACAGGGGTCTTTTCGCTACTGCTATAGATCTTTAGGCAGTTTGAATCAAAGGGGATAAAGGTAGTGACTTATGTAAACGAGATTGTTTTTTCGTTAACGAGGAAATTTTTGTCCACCACGAGCGAGGTGATGCAAACTGCATTATCCGATTTGTTTGCTTGGGCCAGGGACAAGGGACTGGGAGTAAGACCAGAGAAGGCGAAGCTAGTTCTTTTTACTAGAAAGTAAAAGGTGGCAGACTATGAGCTGCTGGTGCTTGACGGGGTTGAGCACCTAAGGTGCTTCGATGTTTTTCGTTGGACATCGCACCGCCATAAGAAGCAATACTGATTCCTTGGTGATGTTAATCGCATTGCAGCTCAATCAGACTAGAAAAGTAAGGGTTGGAATATGTTTTTAATATTGGCCACATTGGGATATTATGAAAAATTTTGTCAAATTTAATAACTAAAAGGAATGAGGTGTGAACACGGTAGCAATTTAAAACAAAAAAAAAAAACAAAATTAAAGACCAAGACTAACTTTCAAAAATTTTATAAGTTTCCCTTTATTCATTTTCTGTACCAAAAAATAATTAATTTGTTGAACAAAGTTATTAAGCCTTAAAATTTATGATCTTTCTAATAAACAACTCATTAATTTTCTGCATAAAAAATAATCGTTTCGTTTGTTAAAATATTTGTTTTTTCAAGACAAAAATTTTTTACCAAAAAGTTTATTTCTTTTTTATGAAATAAACTTACAGAATTTTGTATATTTTATGAGCATAAATGTGTAGGCGAAAGTTTTAGCTTATTTTTAGTCTTGTAAATGTAAAATTAATAGGGGGCTTTTGCTTGTTTTAACTTTAGTTATTTTGAAATTTGACTGATGGTTTATTAAAATTAAGGGGTTAATAAATCAATTTTTTTTTAATTAAGTTTGTAACTAGTTTTTTTTTTAATTTGTCATTTTAAAAAATACTTACATTCTTTTGCCAAAACAGAGGAACAACAACAGTCCTTGACTTCTTCGTAAAAGAAACAAGAACCCACTGAGGTCTTATAGATTTTTTCGCCCACATAGCAAATATGGGGAACAAAAGGTAAACCCTCTGCAAGAAAAAAAAACAAAAAAGGTAATTGTTACAAACTTTTTAAGAAATATTTTTTTATGAAAAATGTATTAGAAAGAAATCATTTGATAAACCAATAATTTAAATTTTTCAAAATTTGAGCAGTAAGGTAGCTTACGAAAGTAACTTCCTATATAAAAATTTTTCCCCCATTTTCGCCCGTTTTATGTAAAATTTTCCATCATTTAACAAATATATTTTAATGGAAATTTCTTGACTGCGTTTTTAAGCACAAATTAAATTTTTTTTATTTATAAATAAGACTTATATACAGTTTAACTTTTTTAGTCAGTATTAATTAAGGTGTTAGCTCTCTATAAAATAAGAAAATCGAAAATTCTCAATTAAAAACAGCTGTAAAACAAAACAAACAATGAAAATCGCGGGTAAGGACATGTTTTTTTTGGTTCTGAAAAAACAAACTGTCAAAATCATATGGTTACAATATAAGACTTAATTTTCATTAAGACGACCATGGTTGGTTATCCACTTACATAAGTTAACTGAAAACAATTATTTTGTGTTTTAATATACTTAAATTAAATTTTTTTGTTTATAAAAAAGGCCATAACTTGTTTTGCATAAACAATTGCGGCACAAAACCATTTTCTTTTATGGATAATCTTTATAATTTTAATATACATATTGTTTAAAAATTTATAAGATCTTATTTCTTCATTGAACACAAATGTTTCTACCGATGTTTTTATTCAAAAAATTAAACATCCGTTATCGCTTTTTACAAAACACTTTATGCCGTGCGGCTAACAAGAAATCACACGACGATATATTGATGTTTGTTGTGGTTGCCATTGCAATTTTTTGTTTACATTATGTTTTATTACAACAATAACAAAATATTTTTGTTAATATGGCCAATGCAAGTAACAGACTGCATTTGTGTATGTACGACTACACAGTGGCGTGCAGTAGCACCAAATGATTAATACAGTGGCCAGCATATAAACAATAACAAAATATTAAAAAAACATATATTTTTATGAAGTCATTTTATGATCCATTACTCGTTTAATTATGAGAATATTTTTAAAAAAGTGAAACACATAAATAGACGTTTTAGTAGTGTATATTACTTAATAAGCATACAGTGGTCATAAAATCATACACATTGGAGCAAAGTTTAAAAAAATAGGATTTATTTTTTTGTGAAAATTTTTGTAACTCCCAAGGAAAGACTTATCTTTAATTGTACGGATCGACTCAGAATCACTTCCTGAGGATCAGGCCTATAAAAATTATTTTATTAATAATAAAATGTATTAATGAAATTTTGCAAATGCTTAAAGCCTAATGCCATTAATTGTTATACCACAGCTTTCATATAGGTACTACTCCCGAAAACCCCTTTTGATAGCATAAATTTCGAATAAGTAGAAAATGTGTCGAGATATAATAAGACATGCACAAGTAATTTTCGAACATAATTGGTCTTACCAAATTTTGGGTCCATTAATGGCCTCAACTCTCATAGAATTCCTTTACCTTATAATAATGCCGGTATAACAATCTCAATTGACCCAAATAACTTTTAATACAAACAAGTAAGAGCTCTATATTCGGCTGTGCTGAATCTTATTTACCCTTCCCATTTGCCTTTTTGTACACTCTGATCTAGGCAAGCTGTTTTCAAACCGCAAATATTATAATAAAATTATTTTGTGGTGGGTTCGAAGTCGATATCTATCATAATTTTCGAAATATTTCGTATCAGAAACTTAAAAATCGTCCATTTGTATGGGGGCTTCCGCTATGCCTGCTTCCACCCAAATATTTTGTTTTTCAAAACTTAGGCATATATGTATGTAATACAATTACCTTTTATAGTAAATTTGAAGTCGATAGCTGTAATAGTTTCCAAGATAAAGCGTATCAAAAATTTCTTGAAAATGGTGCATATGTATGGGCGCTTCCATTCTTCCCGCTTTTATCCAAATAATTTTTTTCCGAAATATAGGCATTTATATACAATAACTTTTTATAATAAATTTGAAGACAAAAGCTGTTACAGTTTTCAAAATAAAGCGTACCAAAAATTTCCTAAGGATGGTTCATTCTTATGGGGGTTTCTACTCCTCCAGCTCCTATTCAACTAATTTTTTTAAATATCGGCATTGTTGTACAGTTACTTTTTGACGTAAATTTAAAATTGATAACGGTTACGGTTTCCGAGATATATCGTATAAAAGGTTTCATAAAAATTTTTCATATGTATGAGGGCAAACGTTCCCCCTGAAACAACAAAATGAAGGCATTGTTGCATATTTACTTTCTATAGGAAACTTAGTCAATATCTTTTTTAATTTCCGAGAAAAACCGTATTAAAATTGCTCAAAAATGGTTCATTTGTATGGGGACTACCGCAACCCCTGGTCCTATCCGACCAATTACTTTTCCACAAATTGCACAAGTACTGGGAAATTGTAGGAAGGATACAACTTCCCCTTTCTTTACGAAGAAAAAAGATCCAAAGTTTGTCCTAAAAAACTGAACAAGTTTAGGCTTTTGCTTATTACTCGGTACGAAGTAAACCGATCTTGCTGATTTTAAATAGCGGCTGTTTCAGGGATATTTCTGATAGATTGATACCAAAATGCTTTCCGTGTGATTTTATTTTACTCGGAAACTTTATTTCAACAGACAGACAGGCAGCCTGTCAAAAAGAGTTCAGAGTATTTATACTTTATGGGGTCGCAAGTGAATATTGTAGAAATTACCCTCATCACTATGTAAAGGGTATAAATTTATCTGCTGGAAAATAAGGGCAGGCAAGATCAACTATAACTGGACATTATTTCAATTATCATTTTACCCTAAAGTCTACATAGTGGTTTACAACTTGGGTTTTAATATAAAATGCCTCTTATACCAGCAAAGACGCAGACGAAGTCAAGTGAAGTCTTAAGTTTTCCATAATTTTAATATAATTTAAATAGTTGTCTTCTATTTCTTTAAATTAACATCTAAAAAGAATCCTTGTTAATAAAAAAATTCACTTTTGACTTAACCGTAAAAGTAATGACTTGTGCCCACGGTTTGTATGCACAAATAAGTAAACCAATTCCTTGGATATTAAGACATTGTTTTGAAATTAAAAAATCTCAAATATACCTTAAAATTTCTTTTATGTGGTTATTTTAGCTAAAAATAAAAATATATGAAAAATCTAGGCTAAAGTAATAAATTTCATAATTTTTCGTTTAAACATAATAATTACAACAAATAAATATGAACATTAAGTGGCTCATTGGTCGAATAAAATACAGGTTTAGTACAAAATATAAAATTTCGACATTTGCAGGGATTCTTGGTAAAATATTTTCTAAATAATTTTTTATTTTCAAATTTAAGAATATTTTTGTTTGAATAGAAGCAAATGAAAACTCATAATTAATCCTTAAAAAGAAAACAAAATTATCATATTGGAAAACTTTTTTGTGTATTTGTTTTAAACTAAATTGCAATATACAGATTAGTAAGCATAACCTTTTAAACCTTTTGAAAATAAATTCCTAATTTATAAGAAAAAAATTCAAATCTTATCAATTCGATTTCTTATTTATTTTAATGCATCAATGAGCACAGGTCATATATTTTACAAGTCTTCGGGTGAACACTCATTTGCCGCATGACCCAAAAAACTGTTTAAGTAAAACAGTAATCTTTGGTTTATGTTTTTTTAAAAATGTATACGTAAAATTTTTTTTTAATAAAAACGCAGAAAGAGAAAAAATCTTAAGTTCATTTTCATTTTTAAACAAAATGTTAAAATTTATAAACATGTAACCAAAGAAAGAAAAAAGTGTTTTTGCAGCATTTGATCATTTTGAAAACATGTTTATCTTAATTTTTTTGAAGTGCGGTAAAAGAAAGTATTTGTTTTGGATAAAGAATTTTTTTGTTTTTTGTAAATACACATTATATAGGAATCTAACGTTGTAAGGACTAAACTTCAACATAAGTGATAAGTGTGATATATGTGTTTTTCCAGTGGTAAATGCTTTTAAGGCCTAAAGATTTGTTAACTTTCTTACGTGAAGTAGAATCACGTAATACCAGGGACTGTAAGTAGTAATTATTTTCAAACTTTTTATGCAAAAAAGTATGTATGTACAAGGAATCATCGCAAGGTCAAGTGAAGTACACCATCTAGATTTTTTTGAAAATCAAGCGCTTTAATTATTTTAATTTTTTTACTAAAAAATAACTTTTTTTGCCAAGAAATAATAATTATTATTTTTAGATTTTTTTTTGGCAAAAATAGTTGTTATATTTTTAATTCATATGAAAATTAAAAAATATAACGATTGCTGTTATCATAACTAGTTTTTTCGATTAAATAATGTTAGATAATAATTAAAACTGTTTGTTAATAGAAAAGAACTAATATTTTATTTTATTCAATCGGTGTTAAGACAACACATACCACAAGTCGTCTGATCTGTCAAAAAAGAAGTCAGATTCTATGGTGCAACAATACAATTTTGTTTTTTGCAAACTAAAAATTTATTGGAAATGTTAAGAGTCCGATTGGATTTTTACTTTATAAATTTAAAAAAATAGTTTTTTTATATTAATTACATCAGGGTTGAATTTTCACACACAAGAAACATAAATGTTCTAAAGCAACTGCTTACCGTTTTATAGGATTTTTTTGTTGATTTGTCAGATGGCAATTCCATTGTGACGTATGTGACCATTTAACACACATTTTTTTATTAAATTTTTAACATTTCAAACTTGTATTTAAAAAAGGATATAGTTTCCTTAGATAGTATGTTTTTAAGCGTTTCATTATAGTTGAGCACTGAAAGGTCATCATTTCTGCTTATGTAACCATTAGCCGACTATGACGGGTGTGAGCTTACAAATTTTAGTTTTGAGAATTTTGATTTTAAGATTGTGTTGTGAACGAATTTGTTGAAAAAATGCGCAATTATTTTTATTTAATTATTGGTCTAAAGTATTTTTGATCGTATTTAAAACTTTTCTTTCACAAAAATCCATTTTTCAAAGGTGAGCTTCTCAGAAAATGTGAACACCTCGTTTAGGATTTCACTCTCTGTTAGTTCTGGAAAAATTGTAGCTTTGTCCTCATCAAAATAAAAAACAATCCCGTTTGCCTTTTTTAAAAGCATGTAAGTTAAATAGATGTTGTTTACAGCCAAGCACTACTGCCATTTAAAGAGTACTGTAAGATAACCTGCAGTTGGTTTCGGTGTTGGTAAGAAAGCTTGATTTTTCAAAAAAGTTTCTTTTAATAACAACTATTAAAAACACTAATTAATAATTATTTCTTTTAAAAAAGAAATTAAATCAAAATGAACTAAAAGTTAAAAACAATGAAGCAAAATTTGTCTTAAAACAAAGGAAATCAACAAAAAATAACAAGGAAACAGTTTTTTCTATTTCAACCAAGTAAATAAATCGTGTAACAATAAATATAAATATTTTTAATTCATATTTGCAAATACATAAAAAATTATTTTTTATACATATTTACATATGTTTGTTTTTAGTTGAAATGCGGAAAACTACTTTCAAAAGTAAATGTAAAGAAATTGCAATTTGTATAAACTTGATTGGAACAAAGAACAATGTAGTTTAATAATTTTGTAGTTAAAAAGGTTTTATAAATAATTGCTTGTAAAAAGATTATTTGGATTTTAACAAGAGGCGAGTTACAAGTACATATGTGAACATATCGCACACCTAGTTTAAAAGTGATTTAACCTAAAACTTTTAAGTTTTTAGAAATCAAATACATATATAAAAACTGTTTCTGACCGAAATTAAAATAGTTAAAAACAAAAACTTTGGACTAAGTAGTAAAAAATCTATATAGATTATGATTTTAAGAGTTTTTTTTATTTAGTTTTCCCTCCCAAACATATTCCTAAAACATACTTACCCCCTATCTTTATCACCTAAGAGGGTTGCCATACAAAATTTACAAAAATGATGTAAAAATGCCCACAACTTCCTCAGAGTCGGCCTTAGAGAAATAAAGTATACGATCGACCCCCATTAGTTTGTCCTCTCAAACATATTCCCAGAATATACTTACCCCCTATCCCACATCGCCTAAGGGAACTTCCACACAAAGTTTGGTAAATTGTAATAATTCCCCACTACAGCTTTAAGGGTGCCCGTGGATAGGTCAAATGTAGTACTATTACCAACTCATTTTCTCTTGCAAAAATTTTCCTAGAACATACTTACTCCCTATCTTCACCCTCTAAGGGGTTGCCATAGGGTAAAAACTCCTACAACTTCCCTAGTCACCCTAAGAGAGTTAAAAATTAGAAGTATTTCATAAATAAAAAAAATCAATAAAAATAAAAAAGTTTGGGATTTCGAAAGCCCAATGTGAAGGGTATATAAGATTCGGTACATCCGAATATAGCACTCTTACTTGTTCTTATTGAATACGCTGAAACAACAGATCGATTTTTATCTAGAAATACAATTGACGCGCACGTCATTATTGATGCTTTTAGGAGTACTTGCTATCTGTGTTCTTGGATATTAAGAGAGCCTTCAAAAATGTATCGGCGTAGGTTATTGGGAACACACTAAAGGAATTGAAAGTTCAGAGCATTTTTTTGAGTTAATACATTCTATGAACACCTGACGAAGAGTTGGATCTGGGAAAGGCCACAAGAAAGGGTGTTGCCACTACTTTTGTGTGTCTTGTCGATAAACGAGGTGATAATACAGTTTGATTCAAACAGATAACGTCATGGTACTGGAAATTGTTAAATTCTTATCCAAATACATTTTTATAAGCTTAAGGCTTCAACCGAAAATGGTAAACGGGACTAACACATTAGTTGTTAGACTTATTCTTATATTTGGTACTCTCGTCTGGTGAAAGGGCGTGGAGAGAAATAACATATGTGCTGTACCGGAGACCAACACACCACATGATCACTTTGTATCTTCCTTCCATTTAGGACTTTATAGCTGAAATAATATTAAGAAGGATAAGAATAATACGGCATGTTAGCATATTGGTGGAGTTCGAATGGGGGAGAAGGATTCGACTCTTGTAGCAACTGTAGATTTTTGTTAAATGGGTATTAGGCTGCTTCTCTAAGTAATGGCCATAATGCGGACTCTTACGGAACATACCTAACATATATGACTTGTGAGTGTGCTAGAAATACTCTAGGGGTGTATACAGTGTGCGAAGTTGAGGAGGAATCAGGAGAAGTGGAACATCTTGTCTGCCTCTGCCCAGGGATGCAATCCGCCGACAAAGGTGACTGAGATATATTTTTTACAATGAACGTGGTAAGGTCTTTGGTTGTAGGCTTAAGGATAAAAACAAGATTTAATAAAGGTATGGGACGAATAGAGAATAGGCTGGTGTTATTAACCAATGGTCCTCTGGGAGGAAAGTGGCTGAAATCTTCGGAAACTACCCTTTGCAGCAACGGGTGTAAGAGTTAAATCAATTGTCGCTGGCTATAATGACTGTTGTATATATTGTCAGCTACTTTTTTTATAATGTAGGAACTGACAGTGATATATATTTTTTACTATCGATTATGGATATATAAACTAGCCTAAGTTAGTAACAGCTCAAATTTAAAGTTGTCACTGTTTATGATTTAATGTGACATATATTGTTATTTTGCCATACTGTAGTCGGTATCCTGCTGTCATCAATGTGTTTAATGCAATGGTCGCATCAATGCTGTTAATATGACGCTACATTGCAGTCTTTTTAAAATTGACGACCACTGGTGGTTTGATGGCATTATAGAGGCAAATCAAATAGAAATATTTTATACTTATGCGCAAACTATTAAGTATTCAAGACACATTACAGATTTGTTTATTTAGATTTACTTCTATTCAACACAAAACAAAAACAAGAATAGCAACAAAGAAAATTATTTTATTAAATTAAAAATTCTATGAGTAATAAGTAACAACTTTTTTTAAAATATTTCTAGCCATAAACAAGTTAATATGAAAAATATTTTATTATTAAATGCAATTTAACACCTGATAAATTAAATTAATTTTATAATTGTGTTGTTTTTGGCTAAAACAAAAAAAAATTATTAAACAATTTAATATCATTAATTATGTGTTTAGGAAATATACATCAAGATGTGGGGTAAATATATAATTTTTTTCTTTCAGTAATCTGCCATAATTTTTAAGAAAAATATTTTATTTTAAAAGAGAGAAGGAGACAAGCAAAGATTTCTTTTTCTTATCCATATAACGAATTCTTACTCACACTGAGTCAATATCCGGTTGTGAAATACAAACTGCAAACTGTCATTTGAAGAAAAAAATTGCTTGCCTTTATGATTACCACAAACATATAATGGTAAGTTTATTCATAAGTATGATTGGATTTTTTGCCAAAAACTTATTACAACTTTAGTATGGTTGTCGCAGTCATAATAATTATCTTCGTAATCATACAATGATGAAATTATTTGTGATCATATTCCCGTTTCCATACTTTACCATGTTTTTTTCTCTGCGTGCAGCTATGGAAAACAAAATTTTGCTTAATTATTAAGAAAGCACGTGTTTAAGGGAATGTTCGCGCAAACCCCTAATGCAAACTGCAACTTTGACAGGAATTTGGAAAAATTTAATCTTCCAGGCTATTCTTGGTGCCAATTTAATGATATGGCTTAATGCTTTAACATGATTAGAAAGTTATCAAAAGTAATTTTGTCAATCGAAAAGTATTACAGGATGACAAAAAATATAAGTAAAATTTAAATAAATTTAGTGACATCCGATTGATGGCCCAAACAAAATAAAAAAAGTATATAAAGAGTGATTTTTTAGCTATTATCTTTTTGGCAACACTGGTTTAAACAGCTGACGCACGTTTCGTGTTTTGTTTCACTGTCAAACATCTTCAGTTTGGTCTATAATTTAACCATGAATCGTCTAACAAATGAAAAACGCTTGCAAATTATTGAATTTTATTATCAAAATGCGTGCTCTGTTAAGAAAGTTCATCGCGCGCTTTACCGAAAAATTGTGTACAGCGACAAAGCTCATTTTTGGCTCAATGGGTACTTAAATAAGCAGAATTGTCGATTTTGGAGTGAACATCAGCCAGAAGCATTGCAAGAGCTACTAATGCATTCAGAAAAAGTCAGTTTGGTGCGGTTTTTGGGCTGGTGGCATCATTGGACCGTACATCTTCAAAGATGATGCGAATCGAAACGTAACTGTGAATGGTAAGCGCTACCGTGAGATGATATCCAACTTTTTTTTACCCAAAATGCAAGAGCTTGACTTGCATGACATGTGGTTTCAACAAGACGGTGCCACACAGCACGCGCAACAATGGACTTATTGAGAGGCAAGTTCGGTGAACATTTTATTTCACGTTTGGGACCGGTCAATTGGCCGCCTAGATCATGTGATTTAACGCCTTTAGACTATTTTTTGTGGAACTATGTTAAAGCTCATGCCTATGCAGACAAGCCCGCTTCAATTGACGCATTGGAAGACAACATTGAAGCATTTATTCGTGAAATACCGGCCGAAATGTTGGAAAGAGTATGCCAAAATTGGACTAAGCGAATGGACCATTTGAGGCGCAGTCAAGGTCAACATTTGCATGAAATAGTCTTTAAACATTAAATTATTAAGATTTCATGCATTTTTCTAAATTTTATGTGTTTTTTTTTGAAAAACTTTCCTATAGCTTTTAAAAAATCACCCTTTAAAAGAAATAACTAGTGATAAACGCAAATAGAATGAGAATAAGAGAACATAGAATTGTTTGTGGAATTAGTTCGGTCTAAGCAATAGAAAATATGAATATAATTCCAGTATTAAAGTTTAGGTAAATTTTGTTAAAATAGAAAAAATTTTCATTCAACTTATAGCAGTACCTAATAGAAAAAGTGCTGACGAGAAATCGTAGCTGATTTGGAAAATGAATTACACTCGGCTATTATCGGAATTACTTAAATTTTAATAAAAATTTCCACTCTTAGCTTTTAAAATTTTAATATTGAACTTAAGACCGAATAAGTAGAAATTATTATAAAAAACATTATTTCTAAATTTTTCGTATTGAAAAAATATTCGATTAAATTTTCCCCGGAAATAAATTTTTGAGAGGTTTTAATAGTTTTTTTGAAACATGAATCATTTGCCATTTGTTTCTACAGCTAAAAATTATTTAAGTACATATACATACATATGTATGTACTACTGTAAATTAATTAAAACCAGTCTGCTTTGTACCAAAAAAAAAAAAAATAAATAAAACAAAATCCATAATAATAAATTTTTCATTTAAGTAAATCTACTTAAGAAATTGGCAGGAATCATTTAGTAATACGCGCTTTACTTTCTGGTTGTGAAGAATAATTTTCTATTCATGTACATACTGGCTGGGAAATGAGTTTTTTTATATTTAACTTGCAATTAACCCGCTACTTCGTAAGCAAAGTTTTTTATGTTAACTAAAACAAAGTACCAAATGCGATTCAATATTAAAGTTTGCATAATTTTTTGAGAATATATAGTTTTTAATTTTTAAATTAAGGTTAACGTGAAATTGTAGTTTTCGACCACTTAGATGACTTTTATATTTCTGGAAGAAACAAAATATCAAAGAACGCATGAGCACCAAAAAAATGTGGACAAAAGTACTTTTGACCGCCGAAATGACTTTTAACCTCAATCTGAGCTTTTAAATTTGTAGACAAAAATTCCACAAAATTAAAAAAAAAAAACATTTAAAAAAAAGTACTTTTTCTGGGTTAATAGCCTTTAATGCTATTTTTCTAAAATCATAAACTCAAAAAATGCAAAAACGTATCAACAATTTATCAAAAGTACTTTTTGTTTACTTTGCAACCTTTAGTTTTATATCTATAATCATTGTCTCAAAAAATGCTTAAAAGTACCTATAATGTGTTCCCTTTGCTAACTTTCGACCTTAATTCGGGTAAACAGGCCTATGACTTTTTATTTCAAGGGTTAAAAATGCAAAAAAGTACCAAAAAAGCAAAAAGTACTTTTTGTCTACTTTGCTAAATTCTGAACCTAGCCTGGGTCAATACACTTTAATTGTATACTTTTAGAATAATAATCTCGAAAAATGCAACAAAGTACCAAAAGTTTAGGAAATTAATTTTTGTACACTTAATTATCTTTCGGCCCTTTCCTTACTTTTTTAGTACGTAACATTTAAACAAATTCAAAAACTACCTTAAAAGTAGCACACATAATATTTATCGGTTTTGAGACCCTAAGTGGAACAAAATTTTAAATAATATCAAAAACATGTTCATACTTTTTTTAAAACCATTCGAATGCAATTTGAATTTAATTTCTATTTTTATTGGTTAAGAAGCTACATCTTGCATTTTAGGGTCTAATATTTTAAAAAAGTACCATAAGCATATTCGGATATTTTTAAAACTTGTCGAAGGTAATTTGAATTTTTTCCTCCTTTTTATTGGCTTAGAAGTCACAAAATTGACCTTAGCAGTATCAAAATATAGTTTTTAGATTGTCTTTTTCTTTAGCGTCCAATTTTTCATAAAGGTAGCAAAAAGCTTTTTATATTTTTTCGAGACCTTCGACAGGTTTTTTGAGTTTTGCCGCTACATCCATTGGTTCAGAAGTTACAAAAGTGATCTAAGCAGTATCAAAAATATTCTGTTTTGCCCCTTTGAGTCGAGTATTTCATCAAACCATCTGCATAATTTTTCCAAGCTAGTTGAACGAATTTTGAATTTTGTTTTAATCCTTATTGGTTCAGAAGTTACAAAAAGTGCCTATAAAGTACCAAACTGAATTTTCACAGTTTCTTGAAACTTTTTTCCCCTTGGGGCTAATATTTCGAAAAAAGGAAAAAAACATACAAATCAAAATTTAATTTTTCTCCTGTTTTACCTCTACAAGTCCCAAATTTCTAAAAAGATCTGAACAAGGATCTGTTTATTTTTGCTTCTATTTTTTATTTGTTTATTTTTGTTTCTATCTATATTGGGCTCATTTTTATCCCTTTCGGGCCTAAACTTACCGAAATCCAGTCTTAGTAACAATAATCCAAATTTCAAGTCTTTGGCCTTATGCGTTTGGGGTGAACAATGTTGAATGAGTCAGTCAGTCAGTCTAATAACGTGTTAATACGTTGTTCCTTAATATTAACAACAAACAGTTGCAAACTTTAAACTTGCGTATTACAAAATAGCGTCTTTATGCTGAAGGTGAATTTCAGAATTGCCATGATCATTGAAAAACAAATTGTTTGAATTTGTTTTTTTGTATTTAATACAAATATTTATATGTACATACATACAAATGCACATCTAAATAAAATAATATATTGACGGCGTGTTAAGCTATTAAATTCATTAGCACGCGCACTCAAAATTTTAGGTAAGCCTTAAAATATTACAATTTTTCACATTTGTTCAAACAAAAAAAAAAAAAACAAAGACGCCACATTATTATAAATTTGAAAATGTGGAAATATATTTAGGCATATGCATATGTGTGTCTTTGTGCATTTTATTTACTCCATAAATCATTCCTTTGGTATTTGTAATCGATTTGTAATTGGTTGTATTCATATTGGACTGGGTAGGGTGGTCTTGTATTTCAATTTTAATGTTTCCTTTTTTAGTTCTTTAAGAAAAAAAATCCTCTAGGATTTAATTTATTAAAATAAATAAACTTTTATATATAAATATATCTGGTACTTCTTAATAATATACTTTATATGATTTATTTACTTTATTTTTGCATTTAACTGGTGTAAGTTGAAATTAAACAGGTGTAGGCAAATAAATACATTTTGTTCTGATTTAAAAAAATTAAAAAGGAAGGTTTTGACCGCTCGCCTGCAAGTGGGACAGTTCAATATGAGTTTGTTTTAAGAATATAAACAATAAAAAAGAAATGTATTGGCATTAAGAAGTTTTAACAATAAACAAGTATGTACATATGTATGTTTTTTAAGGGCAGACCATATTATGCCCCTCACAAAAATGCATTATGATCAGGGTGACCATTTTTTTTTTTTGATTTAAAATTAGTACGCTTTTTGTGGTTTTATTTTTTGTGATTTTTAGTTTTTACAGTCTTATACCCACATTCAATTCAAACGATCGACTTAAAATTACTTGTTATAATGCATAAGACATGCCCGTCCGTCAGTCTGGCTGGGTGTCCATGTATTCTTGTAAACATGCTACAGGTCATAGTTTTGAAGACGTTTTGATGAAATTTGGCACAAGGCCTATTGATTTTGGTCATTTGTCCATTCTGTTATATATCTCCAATAGAAATGTCCTCCCAAAATAATCATTTTGGGCTATAACTGACTCGAATAATACTTTATCTTCATAAAATTTTGTACAAAGTAGGCCAAAAGAACTCATCAGAACTTCGATTCTGTTTTTTGATTATGTTTACTTGAACCTTTAGAATTTTATTGGTCAAGTCGAGAAGATGATATCAGCCAAATGGGCGTCGTCACAATTGCTTGCTATACGGACTCATTTTATGGCATTTTTCATCACTTCGACGAGAGCTTCGGGCAACAGATTCTCGCACTCGTGTCGAATGTTGTCCTTGAGGGCTTCCAGGGTCTCGCCTAGTTCACCACAAAACCCCACAAAAAAATTCTAAAACGGCTAAATCTGGCGATCTTGCGGGCCAATGTAAATCGCCAAACCGAGAGATAAGGCGACCGGGGAACGCTGCCTTCAAAATATCAGTTGTGGCTCGCGCAGTGTGTGCCGTTGCTCGGTCCTGTTGGAACCACATCTCCTGCAGTCCTAACTTGTTCAATTGCGGCAGAAAAAGCTCGGCTAACATGGCCCTTCACCGCGCACTATCCACTGTTGTCGTTTGACCAGCGGCGTTCTCGAACAAAATGACCCGATGACTCCTTCAGCGTGAACAGCGCACCATGCAGTCACTTTGACGGGTGTAATGGTTCCTCGTGGATTTTTGGTACCCCAGAAGCGATAGTTTTGCTTGTTCACGTACCTTCTGAGGTGAAAATGAGACTCATCGTTCATTATGATTTTGGTCGAAAAATCGACCACTTCGGCCTCGAGATTGAGGATAGTTTGGGCGTAGGTTATACGCGTTTGGCGGTCGGCAGGCAGCAGCTGATGCACGGACTGGACTTTGTACGAAAACATGCGCAGGTCTTTGACCAAAATTCGCCTTATAGACAACCGGCTGATGGCTAATTGCAAGCCACGGGGTCTGGTCGATGTTTCTGGCTACAGCTCGAGATCCTCCCCAACAGCGGCAATATTCTCGGCAAAACGGGCGCTCCGTGGTTGGCTACTCTTGGCAGCGTCTTCAAGGTTGGTGGACAAACGGCGCAGTGTTTGCGCAGTCGCTGGCGAACGACCGGGGAATCGGCGATGGAATTCGCACTGCGCCAACACCACAGACGAAATGTTACGCAAAAAAATAGACACGATTATTCCGCGTTCTTGGGGTGTGTATTGTTCCATGGTTTGTTCACTTGTATTTTACATCTGTCTAGTTAACAAATGTCAAAACAGATTTGACATTAACCGCCATTTGCAAAAATAAGAGCATCTTCCAATAGGGTTATTTCTCTTAGCCCACCTTGTACATGTTTTATGCCGCTAACTAGTGTACTGAAAAATTTTTAATAGCTACAATACAAATGTCCTACCGAAATAATCACTTGGGCTTGGTTATTACCCTATTTTATCAATATTTCGCACATCTGCCAAAACTTTTGCTACTAAATAGTTTACTGAACAAATATATGATCCGTTAATTTTTTGATATAGCCCCCATACAAATGCCCTCCGTAATAACCATTTCGGGCTACAAATATTTCGAGTGATACTCCTTTCTTCTCCAAATTTTGCGCGCAAGTTTACGCCACCAACTATTATAATGAATACAAATAATATCGGTCTATTTTTTCATAAAGCACCCATATAAATGCGGTGTAGGGTATAATATGTTAGTAAATGACCGACTATAATATTCTTACTTGATTTTATAGTTAAAATAAATTTGAATATTTTCTTTGCCTTGCGTAATATAACTTTTTATTTTTAACATTATTATTTCTGTATTTAAGGGTTTTTCTCCAAAATGAGTTTATGGCGCCCCTATAATGTTGTAAATACATTTTAATTTCATGTTTTCCAAAATGTATAATTAAAAATTGATGCATGATAGCTGATAATTAAACGCATGTTACTAGCTCAAGTTCACTTCCAAACTATTGTGAAAATTTACACATACATATGTACATACCTACTAAATATTTGGTTTTAACGAAATAGTTACCAAATATAAAAATTTGTCGTATAATTTTGTTATATGAAAAATACATGGAATATATAAAACCTGAGCCGGGCGGCCGAAACTCTTTAGTGAAGCCGTTGATATAATTAACAAATCGCAGTCATAAATTTTAAAATATTTTTTAAATTACTTATTTTTCTGTTTTCTCCAGCAGCTGATTCAAATTTAAAATAGTACACTTAATAATGAGCGGATGCTCACAACAGTAGTATTTTTTCGTTTTTTTTTTGAAGACATATGACTTTATGACTACCTTGTGAATACCCTAATTATTAAAAAATCAGTAAATTGATTTTTTGTTACTTAACAGGGGAAGAAAAACGCTTAACAAAATTTGTAATATTTTCATATTAAATTTGGGAAGAACTGCATATTGGATGATGTATTAAATAAATTGAACTTGAATACTGGAATTATATTCATATTTTATATTGTAAGACCGAACTAAATCCACATCCTATGTGTATGTTAAAGTTTGTTTATACACAACAAATTTACATTCAACTTAGAGTAGTACCGAATAGAAAGAGTGCTGACGAGAAATGGTAGTTGATTTCGAAAATGTATTACACCCGTCCAGCGTGACCGTTCGTCGATTGAAGTGGCAATTTACAACCTTTTTTTCATTCTGCGACTTTTAGTGCGACTTTGTTAAACTGATACTATTTTCAACTTTTTTCTACTTTTTGCGACTTCTGAACTTTTGTTGTTATAAAAGATATAAAAATATGTATTTCACGTATGTCTGTGCACACATGGCTAATGTCAAACATTTAAATTATTATTTATATTGTGTAAATGAATAAAAGGGCTTTCTATAAGAGTAAAAAGTAGTAATGTTAAGGTTTAACGTTTTTTAAATCCGTCTTGAACTAAGATATTGTAATGAAATATATGTAACAGTTAGGTAGAATAAGAAGTTTTTAAAATAGTGAGCTAAGAAGCATCCCTCTTTGAATAACAAAATGCCATGATTCTTAATTTCAATCAATAGCACTTTTATTCTTAATTCTAATAAACATCAAAAGTTTTAAATTTGACTTTAAATTTCTCGAAAACTGAACTGATTGTTATAAAATTAAAACCGTAGAAGGGCTCAAAAAATCTTCTGTCTAGCAAAAAAAAAAAAAATAATAAATATCTATCACATTCAGGGTTTAAGAATCTAGATTTTCTTCGCCAAGAAATCAACCCTGTCAGTAGTTCAGCTTTTTTAAGCCCAAGAATGTTAATTTTGTGCTTTATTTTAGAAATAGAATAGCTGCTTCCTCACTTTTGGGTAAAGTTTGGTAAATAAAAAACCGAAAATTGATTTCTCAAAACAACAAAAATGCACAAAAGTAGGGAAGTTAAAAAAGAAAATCTTTTAAAATTCCAAAAAATTAACTTCAAGAAATAATTTTTTTTTGTCTTTTAATCTGTTAGTTTTTGTATGTTTTTTAAATGAAATTACTGGCACCAACATGTTTCTCAGACAAGTAATAACTTTTTATTTGTTTTTTTTTTTTCAAAGAGCTGATTGTTAGAGGATTTTCCTAATAAACACGAAAAAAGCGCGGGCTGCTTTGTGCTGAAAGATGAAAAATATTTTTTATAAGATCCCGACGTTGAGTATGGGAACACAACGTACTTTTCTTTTTGGTCAAATTAACAACAAGAAACATAAAATTAAAGCTTTATTAATGAATGTGACTCTATTTTCTTAAAACTCCTCTTTTATGCAATTTTTTTTTCTTTAAACGCCTTTTTATGCCACTTTTTTAAAATTCTCAGCGGTCACCCTGCACCCGGCTAGCATCGACATTACTTATTTTAAAAAAAATCATTCTTAATCATTCTTAGCATTACATTTTTAATAATTAATAAATAAAAATTATTATGAAGTTATCAAAAATATTGTGTGTTTCGACGCAAATATTTTTAAACATTAATTTGATGCTATTCGTGAATGTTAATGTTAGCAAAAAATATTCATGGTAAAATATCAAAAACCTTTAAAATTTACAAAATTAAATTAATGGAATGATTACAACAAAATTGCACATAAATTGACAACTACAATGTAAACACGCAAAATTTTTTAACAATCCTAGATTTTTTTAATTATAAAAATTAAACAATCAAAGTAATTGCAAAATTATAATAAATTGTGGACACTCACTCACATGTGCATTAATAAATTAAGCGCGACAAGTTTTTGTTGTAAAATTTGTACTGGGATTTTGTAGATTAACTCTTTGTTTAGGATGCATTAAACAATTATTTGGGGTTTTAATAGTTAACACAACTTAAAGGCTAGAACAATTCAAAAAGGCCGCAAAGATTAACCTTATAAATAGAAGGTTAAAACTATTAAAAAAATAATAATAATTATATGTGAGTGAATTTATTGAAAGTTTAGTTGCACAAGTTTGAAAATGTCTAAATTATTTTGTAGGATTAAGTGATTTCTTATAAATTGTCTGGGTAATTTCCATTGTTTTAAAATAACAGCCAATTTTCTTTAAAACAGAAAAATTAAATATATTTTAAAAAAAGAGAAAGATCGTAGAAACTTTACTTGCTTGTATGAAAGCAAAAAAAAAAACACAAGACAAGAAACAAGTAGCTGCGTTATATTCGGCTGTACCGAATTTTATACACCTTTCATTTTGGCTGTTTTGTATACCCAGTCTTATCCAAATATTTTGTCTTATGGTGCTTATGACAGTACCATTTGTATAAGGGCTATCACTCTTTTCTATTTATTTCAAAATTCAAACACTATTGTAAATTTTTTTTAAGTAGGTTTGAAGTCGTTATAGATATAGTTTTCGTGATATAGTTTAGCATAAACTTTAAAGGTTAGGTTAGGTTAAAAAGAGTTCCTAAAGACCTCAAGCTCTGAAAAACGTGCCCATAGCCATTCAACGGCTTTTTGTTCGCTCCTAGCAAGGAAAAAGAATCTCAGGGGAGAAGTTTACAAATTTTCGGTGATGCGAACGAATTCTCTTAACATCTTCCAATCTACACTTTCTAAGTGAGCAACATCTGGCAAAACTTTAGACATAAAACATCGGACTGTGCTTGGTGCAAAAGCCTGGCAGTGACAAAGGTAAGGCTCCATAGTTTTAATGTCCTCCACGCAAGCCCTGCACTTGATGTTATCCGCAACTCTCATCCGATAGACGTCTGCTCATCAGTGTGAGGGGCCATCAGCACACTCATCATCTTGCTTAGTTCAGGCTTCTCAAGTTTTAGAATGCTTCTAGTTCTGACCTCACTTAGGTCGCCTCCGAGGATTATCGTCAATCTACTAACTGTCTCGTTTTTCCACTGCAACCTTTGGGCATTTCCCGCCCACTCTTTAAACTCGGCTTTCGTCGCAGCAAAGCGCTTCGAGCTCACCAGGTCCACCCCGCGCTGTCACCTAACCCTAATCGTCAGAATTTGCTCGTTCATATCCGACCACCCCCTGATGACCATGCACACATACTATGCGAACCTGTCCATATTGCGAGTAGACATCTATCTTCCTCTTGTACTGCAGCAGCGTTCTAGATCCGGTGTTCGCACACATAGCTACGCTTGACTATCTGTACAGACGTTTACATCCGTTGGACCTGCTTGTGACCTGAGCCAGGACAGACATTGCGCGACTGCCCGTAACTATGCTAGTTGGACAGTATTGCACACAAAAAACTACAAAAAAAATTTTTCAAACAAATTCTTGTTTAAAATAATTTATTTTTTTAGTAAATTTATTTAATAGTTTCTAATAATATTTTTATTTGATTTTTAAATCAAACAAAATTTTTGCCTAGACAAATAAAATATTTAACCAGCTCAGCAAAATTTTTTAAAAGAAACTAAAATTCTTGCAAAATTGTTTGTCTAAATTTACAACTTTCGTTGTAGGTCCTCAGCCAGACAAATAATTTACTGATTCTCTGAAATTTGTTACTGATTCTACAACTCAGTTTTTTCTGTGTGTATTCAAGGAGGAAAATCTCGGCTTCCGGGTTTTAAACAAGTATGCCCAGTCCCATTTTTCCCTCCGCCCTAGAGCCATTTGTAAAACAACACGCCCCTTTGGGCATTTGCCCCAGAGTTCCGTCCAACCAGTACTGCTGATCTGGTTTCAGCGCAGTGCAGTTAGCCTTTACCTTCACTAGAGAAATTCCACTGTGCCCGTACACAGAAAAAACTGAGTTGTAGAATCAGTAACAAATTTCAGAGAATCAGTAAATATTTTGTTTGGCTGAGGACCTACAACGAAAGTTGTAAATTTAGACAAACAATTTTGCAAGAATTTTAGTTTCTGTTAAAAAATTTTGCTGAGCTGGTTAAATATTTTATTTGTCTAGGCGAAAATTTTGTTTGATTTAAAAATCAAATAAAAATATTATTAGAAACTATTAAATAAATTGACTAAAAAAATAAATTATTTTGAACAAGAATTAGTTTGAAAAATTTTTTTTGTAGTTTTTTGTGTGTATAAGCCTTCAGTATCTTAAATATGCGTCGATGGTTAGACTCAAAACCCCCAACAATATATTCCCCTGTTGCCTACACAGGTTTAAATTGGCTGGATACTCAAAATTGTTTCCAAAGCCGTCGTCGAAGTAGTTCTAATTGCCCGTTTATCCCGAAGCAACATGTACATTGAACCTTTTGCAGGATCGCAATGTTGCACTTTCTGTCCATTGATATGGTGGACCACTGCACCTTCTTTATAAAATTGGTCCGTTTGTATTGGGGCTACCATCACCTGTGCTTCCATCCAAATAAAAAAATTCATACTAGAGCTACCTTTAGCAGGTCGAAACGGTTACAGTTTCTGGTAAGCTGTTTTTAAAAAATTTAATTGAAAAAGAAAAATGGGCTGTATATTTCTGATAGTTTGACACTAAAACGTGTTTAGAAGGATTTGATTTGGCTCCGAAGACTTGATTTCAACAGACGGACAAGCTAATTCGACTTCAATATTTACAATGATTCAGAATATACAATGATACTTTATGAGGTCGCAAATGAAAAGAATTAATATATGAATGCCTTATCACCGTGTAAAGATATACATAATAAATAATTAATATGATTGGTGAATGTTGCCACATTTCGGTTATGGTAACACTTTATTATTTTAGTACAGATTTCATTAAGTTTCTGGGATATTTTATTTGTTTGTATAAAACTTTATGGATATAGAAAATTTATAGATATTTAATGAAACCGCAGCTGCAATAAATTGAAGTAATTTCTCTGAAGTCCAATTAAATTTAAAATATTTATTAAATGTCTTAGAAAACATAAAAAACTGCACAACGCTTATTTACTTCAACAAGTATAAAAAATCTTTCTTTCCTAAAAGCATTTTCTCTAACAAACTTTAAATCTAAAAGTTATAATTTGTTTAATTAAAAATCAATTAAAAAGTATGTTTATGTATAAGACTTTTTAACACGCATTTTAGAAAAAAAAAATAAAGAATAATGTTTAACTTTAACATAATTTATTTATTACATTATTTAAAACCACCCGACCCAACCTCAAACAATAACAAAAGTAATCTGTGATTGGTCTGTAAATGCCACAATAATTAGTCTGAAAAATCTTAAATGTTTATAAAACTTCAGTAAGTTTACACACATATTTATTAAGTAAAAAAACATATTTATTAAGTTAATGTGTATTTGATCTTAACTTCAAGCTTGATTAGTCACAAATTATGCGAATATAAGTAAAAGTGATACATTCGGTTGTATCGTACTTTGTATACCCTTCAAAAATGGGTAAGCCTGTCAAAAAATTCATCAAATTTTATATTGGTTAAAAGGATGAAAAGCCATTTAAAATTGTTTAACCGGTCTGTGCGGTGGTGATTTGACAGTTAGGCAATCAGTAACACTGACACAAATGTGGGCGTGGCAGCATAAATGAAAAAAAAAATAAAATTTTTCTTCCACATTCTATGTAAATAAAATACTGGTAATTTTAAGAAAATCGGTTAAAAATACAAATATTTTTATGAATATTTCAATAAATAACGGAAGCGTAGTCAACAAAATTGCAAAACTTTATTACTGCTGTCATTCGTGAAGGGTACACATATGCATGACAAAAATAACATAAAAGATAATGACAGTATTATTTTATTGCAGTTAAGTTTTTTGTTGCAGTACTATTAAGTAAATCACAATTATTTGTTTTCTACCGAATAAAAAAACAAATCTTTAGAATTATTATGCATTTCCTTTTCGAACTTGTGTTAAATACTTGTGAGTTATGCCCAACAATGTTCCAGATGATTGGATTATCAATATTAAACACACTGACGTATGTTTTTATGTACATATGTACATATATATAGTGTATCTATGTACAGATACATGCACTTTGTATTTGCGTTGTATTAAAAACAGCGAAGTTATTTGCATAGAAATATTTTTGGTTTACAAAAGAGATTTTTTTATCGATTACAAATATTCAAATAAACCGCACACTAAATCAAAAATAGTCACAACTCAAAATTCTGCAAAAACATTTCTACTCTTTTAAATTGGTTCTCATCATTTGCCTTTCAGTAAACTTTATATTAAGACAATTATTTCAATGTTTAATTTAATTGGGTTATACAAATGGAACCATGTTTTTTTAAAGCAGAAAACAAAGATTCCCACAAAAAAAATGGTTTTGAGTTGTGACTTTTTTTGATTTAGTGTGCGATATGTATATTAACAAACAAATTTAATATGGCAACATTAAAGATTACAACAAGACTAAATACTTTACTTCCGGTAGTTATAAAGAAGATTCTGCAGTGTTGCCAATTTGACTCATTTAGGTGTTAGATGCAATACATATTTATTTGCCTACAATAAGGATATATCACTTTTGAGGGTAACAAAGACCTTAACACAATCCTTTAAAGTATTTTTATGCAAAAAATCCAAGCGCAAAAGTTTAATATATAGTTCAGGGCTAAAAATTACACTATGCAACAAGAAAAACTAAAAAAACATTTTAATACAATTTTGACGGTTTTTGTACTAAGAGGATCATAAGTAATCAAAAAATATAGTGGTCATCAAAGGTTACAATAAAAGTTAAAATTTGTTGCAGGGTGTTTATTATTGGCCTTAACGGATTAGCGGCTATTTCAGTGACACAGGTATTGCTTTTAACACATTATGTAAGCTCCCTAATTTATTATTAATATAATAAAATGTTCATCCAGAACCTTTAAGACAATTTGCTCGTTATATGAAACAGCATTGTTGCTTAAATTCTTTCTACTTTAAGGCTAATATGAGTGTTAATTCATAAATATATTAGTTTTAATATTTTACAATAGTTTAAAAAAATTGTTGTTGTCCTTAAAAGAAAAAAGTTCTTTAATAATAAGACTTTTTGAACTGTGTTTATTGTTTTGTTATAAACAGTAGAAACCTGAGCCGGGCGGCCGAAACTCTTTAGGGAAGCCGTTTATATAATTAACAAGTCGCAATCATTAATTTTAAAATATTTTTGAAATTACTAATTTTTCTGTTTTCTCCAGCAGCTGATTCAAATTTAAAATAGCACACTTAATTACGAGCGGATGCTCACAACAGTAGTATTTTTTCGTTTTATTTTTTTAAGACGTGACTTTATGACTACCTTGTGAATTGTAAGATAATTTTAAAAACATAAAAACAAAAATTGTATTTTTAATTTTCATTTCAACCGGATTTTTTGTTATTTTTATATTTTTTATATTTTTTAATTTACTGTTAAAAAGTTATTATTTTTAAAAAAATTTACTTACCCGTACTATGGCCTACTTCACACCAACAATGATCGTTAATAAATTGAGGTCCTAAACAATATTTCATAACTTTTTCAGTACAACGAACACCGTTACACGAACTATCTGAAGCAGTTCCTGCAAACGAAAAAAAAATAAATTATTTGGAGTTCCTTGTGAATTTTAAAATATTTGAATTAAAAAAGAGTTATATATATATATTAAGTTTGCCGTTTGCAAAAATTTAACAAAAGAAACGTTATTGAACTTTAAAAGAATTTAGGCTAAATAAGGCCCATAACCCTACATTCGAGACACTATGTTCCGGAACCCTTATTGTATGTCTTTTAAAGACGTCTATTTACAATGATTTAGCAAACAAATGACATTGTTTTTCTTCTTTTTTCAGCTGTTTTTAGAACAACAACAAGGAAAAGTAAGTTTTTTATTTCGGTTTGAAGGTTATGTCAGATGTAATTACATGCGTAAGTGTGAAAGGAAAAATTGTAAGCCATCTGTAAAATGACAAATTTGACAGACATACGCAGTTACATGTGGATTGCAAAAGTGACACGTCATGTGTAAAATATATCTCGTATAAAACCACCTTAAACGATGACTTTTGGAAAGCAAGAAGTGGTACACCCAAATTGAATTTGCTCTGTTTCAAAAATTTAAAGCCGTTTTTACCTTAACTTACCTTCATAAAAACTTTCATTTAATTGCCGCAAGGCATTGATGGCATCTTGACGCGTTACTTGATGTTCGAAAAGAAACTCTTCGAAATTTGTTTGAGGATCTTTGGCTTCTAAATCATTTTTATCACAGAGTATACACGATTGTGGCGTTGCTATGGCATATTGGACTAACAACAATAAACCCAACAACATAATGGTGACAAGCGAACTGTTATTGTAAGTAAGTGAATGTAGAACAGGCGATAAATTTCTGTTTGCTATTATTTCTTTTATGGTTGGATAATTTATTGTGCAACATTCTGATTTAAGTTGACAACACTGTTTTATGTGATAAAAGTCACCAACATCTTTATAAACATTGTAATTATTATTAACATGTTGGTTTCTTCGATGATAATTGTAACAGTAATAGTATTGTTGTTGTAGCTGATTTGTTTGTTTTGATTTATTATTAACGGAGTTTTCTTGTTCAATTATTGCCATATTATTTTCGTTTGCGACAATTTCTTTAAAGATTTATCACTATTTACTTGTAATATCACTATTTGCTTTTATTAATTGTTGTGTGTTATAAAGATACGTATTTGTTTTAGTTGACTTTTTTCCTTTATTTATTTTGTAATTATTTTTAATTTATATTAACACTTTTTTATGTTGGGAGCTTATTTAATTCGATATGTTTTTAAGTTGCCATTAAGCTAGATAGAAAAAAATTATAGTTTTAATTGGTTAGTTTTTTAATATTTTATTTTCATGTTTAAAGTATTTTATTTTAAGATTTGAACTTTAATTGAAAGTTTATAAAAATTAAGAGTTTCATACATAAACATGTTACAAAAAAACACCTAAATTAAAATTCCTAAAGTAAAAGCATTTCAAAACTGTTTGAAATATATTTAAACTTTTGAGTTAACTTATATAAAACAATAATGTTTGTATGCACCTATCTCTAAAAAAAAAGTATTCGGCTGAGTTTAAGTAAATCTGGGTTTATAGTGAATTCTAGCTTGAAAGATGGGAAGGATACTTTAAGAAACCACATACATACATATATATAAATATATGGCAATTTTTTCAATAATTTGTTTATATTTTTCAGATTGGTTATTTAAAACGCTGTAAAATCTTTATTTAAATTTAAATAAATATTTACTTCATTTTTTCAATATTTTTTTTATGATTTTATTATTAGATGTGTTTTTAAAATGTTCTTTGTTCATGTTAGAAGCTTTAAAAATAGTATTTATTTTTTAAAAAATATTAATAAATTCTCATTTCACAAAAAAACATTTTTTTTTAAATTTTAACGACGACTTTTTAAAAATGGTAAACTGCTTTTTTATACCGTAAATCTTAATAATTCACATTTTATTTTTTGACTTAACATTTCTTTTAATTTTCTATTTTTTTTTTGTATTGGCACTCTACTAGTAATTTTTAAAAGAAAAACTTTTACGTTTCAAAAACATTCGTGTTCTGTTGTGATCCGTTCTAATCGCGCGTCTACTTCCGTTCACGAGAAAAATTATTCTGTATTTCATTTTCCATTTAAAGTGTAAACACATTTTCTGCTAACTTAAATCTACTTATTTTTAATTTTGTTAGTGTGTTTATGCGACCCCCTCTTTTACCAACAACAAATGCAAAAATTAATCAACTTCTCGCTTAGAATCTTTTACATGTGCTTTTGCTCCCCAATAAGTTAAAGCCAGTGTTGCCGTATTTCAAGTTCAAGAAAGTTGTAAATGTGTTATTGCATTAACGAATGATAAAATAATATTGATAAAAATATATCATATGATTCAGTTAGTTTTAAATGGAAAAAACTTCGTGCCGACTGACGTGACGTCTGATGTTTGCAACCAAAACAAGAAATAACTAACAACCGAACAAAGAGTACTGATGATGATAATCGTAGCTGTTTTTTCGAAAATGCATTCTACTTAGCTAGTAGCTGTTTTTTTCGAAAATGCATTCTACTTAGCTAGTATCGGTAAAAACTTGATTTTTCAGTAAAAACTTACCTTTCTCAACAAACGTTAATAGAGTGAAAACTAAAAAATATTAATTTCTTCATTTGCAAAAAATAAGAATTTAGTAAGTATTGAACTTGAGCCTAAATAAAAAAATTAAATATACCATAATATTTAATACGAGTAGGGAAAAACAAAAATTTTCTTAAAATGCAGAAAAAAGATATGCTCAGTTTTTAAGAAAAAAAAACAAATCAATATATATTTCTTATATATTTTGGTAACTTTGATCTCTGTTATCACAAAATTTGTGTAAAGGCTAAGAGAATTATTTAAAGTTGAAATACTTGAGCTCGAGGTCATATATTTGTTTTAATTTGTTCCCCTTTTATTAAAATCTTTCAATATTTCGACATTCTTTGGATGTCATCTTCAGGAATCCTAAAAATATATGACCTCGAGCTCAATTATTTCAACTTTATATTAAAAAAGATCGAAAAAAAACAAATTAATATAAAAAATTATATTATTTAGCTCAAAAAATGTTTTGGTTTCCAGCAAGGGAAGTTGAAGCCACCATACAATTGTACTAATTTTATGAAATTTTAGGAAACTATAAAAGCTGTCTCCCGCAGACAAAAATCACTTTTTACCTTTATATGGCTCTCAACCCTGCATATACTTGTGAAATTAGGCGAGGCCGTGGGGTATTCGATAGGGCAATTCTTCGAAAAGTAGTATAAAAGCTGCCGACTTCATACCCGTCATAAGGAAGTTTTATAACAATGTCCAAAATTTGGAAAAAATCAAATAAAAAACATTCTCGCCTTAAATAAGTGCATAATGTTTAAGTGTAATTTTTTAGATTCTAAAATTGTTAAAGAAATGAAGTAAAAGTTGTGTTTAAAAAATTCCCAGTAAATACTTGTAACAGGAGTGTAAAAATATATTTTTTTAATTACTCCAAAAAATACTTAAATGTAAATGAGCACTTTACCAGCCAAAATTTGCAATCAAATGTATTTTGTTATTGTAAACTTACTTTAGAAACTTTTTTGTAAGCATAATGAGAAAATAGCTGCTTAAATAATTTCTGCAATGAAAAATTTTACTAACAGAAACTATCAGAAATATTTTTGTTGCTCTTTAACGGTCCTTTTAGGCTTTTTATTTGTTAATTGTTTTCTGCAAAAGAGCAAACCGAATATTTAAGGCAAAATACAAAAATGTTTATTGCAGGAGGACATTTGTATGGGGGTTAGGTAAAGTAATAGGATTATTCCCTTTACAAAAACTAATCAGTGCCTAATTTTACAAAAATACCTTCTAAAGTTTGACTTTCACTTTGATTACAAGAATACATTAAAACCTTGACGGACGGACGGACATGCTTTAATTATCTGGCGATTTAGTCAATTGAAATAATTAAAGGTGGGTCTCAAACCTTATAAAAATCTGCACAAACTCATAACACCCCTATAAGGTGGTGTGAGTATAAAAATGTTTGACATTGTGGCAACACTAGCAAAAGCAATTGTTGCTATTGGGGAGCTTACCACTCGCAGAGTAAACAGTAGTCGTTAGAACTATTTACTTGTGTTTGTAATAATATGTTATGCCAACATTTATTTTAGATTGATTTGTTTATTTTAGCTTTTTGTTTATTGTTGTTTTTTTGCCTATTTTTCATCAAACAAAAATGTTGATAACATTTAATAATTTTTATGTTAATTACATTATCACACTAAACAAAGACACATAACATGTCTCCAAAACTGCACTGCAAGTAAAGTTTACTTTGTAATATTATTTTCTTATGTATGCATGTACATAGTTGCATTCGTTGTTCTTGCTTTAATGCTTTTTTTAAGGAGAACATTAAAATAACGATTAAAAGCATTACAAGAAATTTTAATGTCAATAATAATGATTTTTTAAAGCAATTAAATATCATGTTTTTTTTATATTTTGAAAAATTCCATATCCTTAAAGGTTTTCAGCAAATTTTTGTTTTTATTCAAAATGCATGTTTATTTTTATTTCCATGTCAAAATTTTGTTGTAATAGCTTAATCAATATGGCTAAAATTTATTTCCTTTTTTTTTTAATAAATACCATCTTTAAAATTTCAATTGTGCTGGGAATAAAATTATTTTATTGAAATACTAAAGACGTTATTTAGTTATTATTTTTTACCATACTGATAATTTTTATCCGGGCAACTATTTTTAATAATATTTAATTTCTTGTTATTATTATATTATTTATTTTTAACAAATTAAAAATGGCAAAATTTCTTCTTCATGGAATTTTTAAATGCATTTAAAAATGGCTAAATAATTGTGGAAAATGGCTAAAAAACTAGCTAATTTTTTTGGCTAAAGGTGTTCAAAAAATGTTAAATATAGCCAGAAAATGGCTAAATTGGCAACGCTGCTTTTGTTTTATAAGCAGTAGGTTCGAGTCCAGCAAAGCGGGCCGGGTTAATCTAGTTTTTAATAAAAACTACAAAAAAATCTAAAAATGTTTTTATAAAAAATTATTTGCAAAAAACGTGTATTTAACCTAATTAATTATATTTTGTTTTACTCTGCAATATGTATTTTCTTCATCATTTGTAAACGGAAGTAAATATTGACTTTTATATTAATGAAAACCATAAAAATAAAAACACCAAGTCATTTATTTGCCAGATACCAAAGTATGATAAATGCGCAGTTTTTGGAAGCCGAGTAGGGATCGTCTTAAGACGAATTATGTGTATTTTGATTTTGTTTACAATAACAAAATGCATATATTTCGTCCCAAGACGATCACTACTCGGCTTTCAAAAACAGCACCAACATTTCAGACTTTGTCAAAAGACAGCGTTGACTTAAAAAAAATAAAAAAGGTTAAATAAAAGCTTCAAAAATTAAAATAAAATATTATGAAATTAAAATTTATCTAAAGAAAACATTGTTAAAAATTTGTTGCTGTTTAATAAATAAATGTTTTTTATATTCGTCAAAAACTGTTTGCATTAAGTAAGTGTAAATAAACTTTAGAAATAAAAAATAAATTTAAAGAAAATTAAATAAATGAAGCATAAACTAAGTAAAGAGTTTTCGAATTATTGAGAAACACTTTATCTTTTTTTTATTTTTTGTCTAAATTAAAAAAGAAATTAACATTAAAAAATTGGTTTTGAATAAAGTTTAAGATTAGGTCTGAAAAAGGGTTTATGAAATCAGAAATGATTTTGATTTTAAGCTGTGACTGTTTATTATTTAGTGTGCGATTTGAACATTCATTTTTTGTTGATTAAAATTAAAAACATTTGCTTTTACACCAATTTTAAATTAACAAAAACTAACTACATATAAAAAGGAAAGGAAAAATATATATGTATAACTAAATTTCGTACATTCACATCAAATTGGTTAACATATCGCGTGCTCCATACTACAAAGTTGTATGTAACATTTTAAGTTAAAAACAAGTGGTTAATTCTACGTAAAACAACTCAGAATGGGGAAAAATTTACTTTTCTTTAATTGAAAAATCGATGAATTTACGTCTTAAAGAGAAGGAAAATAATCAAAATAAAAATAATTTGGTTTATACTGAATAATTTGGTTTTTACGTTCTAAAGAAAATGTCACACCCGTCATAATTTTTAAAGGAGTTAACTTTAAGTAAAAGCAGTTTTTTGTAAAAAAAATAATAAATCAAATACATGCTATTTAAAACACTTTGTACTACCGTGATAATTAAAAAAACCGAAGCCCGTATTTAAGAATATTTTAAAAGGATCGACCTTAAAGTCAAAATTCTTCAAGTGGTAATGTGAGCGGAAATTATGTTCTTTAAGTGTCTACTTACTATTTTGCTATTTCGCCTTTTATTAAATTGCAATTTCGAAATATGTATTTGAGTTTCAAGAAAAAATATAAGCAAATAGGTTACACCCATGGCGCAATAATTAATCAGGTGGTGTTGATTTTACAACAACAAAATTTGGTGAATAAAATTTTCGTTTTTGTTGTAGTTTTCGTTGGCTCTGTTGTCAAAAAAATTTATGTAAATGTAAACAACTTTGACTACCCAGCCTCAATTTATGTATGAAAAAAGTGGATCAGCTGTGCTTGTAACACCACCTGGTACGATTATTTCACCATGGTTACACCCGTTACAATGAAGCTGTCCATGTCAGGCTTGTATATGAAAATATGCAACTTTAAGTGTTGATCCGGAAGTTGTTGAGTGTCTCTAGCTCCCGAAAACAACAGTGTCACAAAGTGTACAGACATTTTTTAGAACGTCTGAGCATATTATATTCATGTGGCCTTGATGGCAGGATTATAGTGCGTTTGTGCTCATGTTTGTAACGAAAAAGTCCAAAGTAATAATCAAACAAAAATGACCAAATAAATGAGCCGTCAAAAGGATGTTTGTCCGTCTGTCCATCAGGCTGGCTGGATGCCGATGTAGGCTTTATAATTCAACTAAAATCAATTTTAACAGGTAAACAAATTTAAGAAATTTGTACTTAAATTCATCCGTATTGTTGTCAAAAGTGTAAACCATTCTTGCTTAATTTAGGTTTTAGCATGATGCCAAAGAGAACGAAATATTCTTTAATGATACATACAAGTTTTTATGTGCCAAATTGGAATATAAAAAATATGAATCAACGTGGGTACTTTTACGAATCGAAAAATATGGGGCGGTATAAGAATGGGTGCGACGTAGTACACTTGTTCTTTGTGAGCTGTATTTATAAATCGATGTGGTTCAGAGTATGCGTACGTCAGCTCAGTTAAATTTCAATGAATTATTCGCACTTATACTCTTATTTTATGAATCACAATAAAAAGCGAAAAAACGACTCAAAGCTGATCTCTGGTGCTAATGCATAAAGTAAAATAAATAATTTTTAGTATTTTTCTTTATTTATAATGAAATTTTTAGGGGTTCTTTTTCATTAACAACAGTTTATTTAACATTTGTTGCCACATTTTATTTGGAAGTAGAGGAAACAACATTAAAAATTTAATTTTTTCACCATATATGTTTTTGCACATACTACAACCTTTTAATTATGAGTAAGCGATACGTACATACATTCATATGTACATACGTACATGTCTGTACATTGAGTTATAGCCAGACGCAATTTCTACACATATTTTTAAGCGTATCTAAAATTAGACAAACATTTATTTTTATCCAAACATTTTTAAATTGTAGGGCACTAGGTTCTTTACTTATACCTTGCTTGGTAGCAACAACTTACAAATTCGAAACATAAACAATAAATAAATTCACACGTAAAATTTATAAAATTATGACAATAGGACATATAGAACATCTTGTGAACCCCCTAATAGTTTAAAAAAACAGACATAGCTATGTTATTACAAAGAATTCATTTTACAAAGTTTTTCACTACTCCTGTCAATATGTTTTTTATTAGTTTCTCCTTTTTGCATTTTAGCTAACGATTTACTTATTTATTTATTAATATCTCAAAATTATTTAATTCTAATTATTTTCTTTAAAACTCTGTCGAACATATTCTTAGTTCCACTGTATATATAAATTCCTGATACATTTTTGTTTGATGGATGTGAACAGTTTTATTACAATTTGCATGTTTATACATCCCTTAAGGTAAATAAATCAAAAAACAAGTAAGAGCGCTATATTCGGCTATGCCGAATCTTATATACCCTTCACAACGTTAAGGGGGTTTTACTATAACTTCTTTTAAATTTTGTATAGCAACCCCCTTAGAGTGTGGAGATAGGGGGTACTATGTTTGTAAAAATGTTTGGAAAAATGTTTGTAAGGAAAAATGAGTTGAGGTCAATCCTGCATTTGACCTATCCACGAGCACCCTAGAAGCTGTATGGGGGGGCTTATTACAATTTCCCAAAATTTGTGTGGGAGCCCTCTTAGGCGATGAAGATAGGGGGTAATTATATTCCAGGAATATGTTTGAGAGGGAAAACTAATGGGGGTTCGTCGTAAATTTTATTTCTCTAAAGGCCGACTCTGGGGAAATTAAGGGCGTTTTTACATCATTTTTGTAAATTTTGTATGGCAGCCCCCTTAGGTGATGGACATAGGGGGTAAGTATGTTCTAGAAATATGTTTGGAAGGGAAAACTAATTGGGGTCGGTGATACATTTTATTCCTCTAAGAGCGAATCCGGGGAAGTTGTAAAAGGTTTTACCCAATTTTTTTTTTGATTTTGTATGGCACCCATGTTTAGCGGGGAAAATTAATTGGGGTCGGCCCAACATTTGACCTTTGTAGGAGCACCCTGAAAGCTGTGAAAACGATTTAAAAAAATTTAACTTTGTATGACAATCCTGTTAGAGGGTGGAAATAGGGTGTTCGTATGTTTCACAGAAATGCTCGTGAAGAAAAATTAATGCGAGTCAACCATAGCACGGGCAGACGGGCAAACGGACATCGGCTTCTCTATCTATAAGAACCAAGAAATTATATACTTTATGGGGTCGCTGATGGATGTTAAAGAAATTACAAACGGAATGACAAATTTATATATGTATACCCTTATCACTTATGTGAAGGGTATAATAATGTGTCAAATACGTATTTAAGTTATTTTAAAAATGTTTTGTAAACAAATTATTTGATTGCCGTGAAAATTTATAAGCATTTAATAGCCATTACTCTAGAGAGTTGAGTTCAAAGATTTAAATATTTATGCGTAGACACAGACACAGTATTACTTGTTGTATAGTGATCAGTAATTATAATTTTGTGTTGTAATTAGAAACCCCAAACATTTTTTTAATATTAAGGTGCAAAGAGATAACTATAACAAGTTATCTCTTCGCACCTTAATAAATTGCTAGTTTAATTGTAAATAGGAAAGTGGATTAGGCCATTTTCGTGTGTCAGTGTTTTAAAAAAAACTAGATTATGAAACCACTAATTTTGAAAACTGAAAAGTTCTAGTATGATATTAATATATAGAAAGACAAATTTTTTGGATTTTTCAAAACTTTTGATACAATATAAATGCATATTTTGAAAAATGTTACTGCCGTCGACTTCAAACCTGCCACAATATAGTTCAGGTATGATTTACATATTTCGAAATAAAAATTTGTAGAATGAAGTCGAGTCGTATCGATTTAAAAAAAAAACTATAAAAGTAATTTCTTAATAATATTTACGTTTTGAAAACAGCTTAGCTGAATCGGGTCACTTGGTTTACAAAAAATACCAATGTGATGAATAACCCTGGCATTATTTTAGTTATTACAATTTTGTTTAAAAATTGTATTCTTGTTAATTTTTTTTATTAAATTGGAAACATTTATGGCTTGAGAGCAGCACAAAAAGGAACAACACAAGCACATAAGTACTCTAAGGATACAACGATGGTTTAACATGATAACTGTAAGCAATGACATCATAACAAATATACAGATGGGATTGTAATTGAACCGTTTAAAGCATAGTGGTGGACCTTTACAACTTAAAGAAAACTGCAAAATGCAAAAAAAATTATTAAAGAAAAAAAATCGTAAGATAAATTATATTTTTTTGACAGTTCTAACAGCTGAATGTGAGTAGCCTTAAACACTGAAGAATTGTCTTTTTTTATGTTAGCGTATTTTTAAACAATTTAAAGTTCCAAACTTACTTTACATTTTTTCGTGAAGAGATTTTTATTGAATAATAATCTTAAAAAAGTCGAGTGGAATGCATTTTCAGAGCCCGCTACTGCTCCTCGTCAGCACTCTTTGATCGGTACTGAGAGTTGGTAAATATCTTTTTTTTTAAATATTAACCAGCACTCAGGGGATGGCCCTTACGCATTGCATTGTGTTGGTATCAGGAAAATAGGTTATGGGAAGGAGGATAAAGGGAGTAGTGTTTGTGGACATTTAATTTAAATTTCTCGATATTAACTGTGCCAGGAAAGACATCACTAGGAAGTTTATTCTACATACGAACTGTGCGACCGAAGAATGAATTCTCCCTGTAATGAGTGGTGCGATTCACTGGCCAGTCGACTACGTATGGGTGTGCTCTTCTAGAAAAACGTGTATTACGCAAAAAGTCCCGGGTTTCGGGAACAAGTTCCCTGATTTCCTCAGAGCACATTCCATTATAGTATCGATAGAACAGCGAAACACACCCTACATCACGACGGTGTCCGAGTGAATCAAGACGATTAGATACCACAACATCGCCGATGAGTATCTTCGCTCGTTCCTGTACGCTGTCGAGTAGCCCCAAAATAGACTTTGAGAGTTGTATTCCATTTTCGGTCGGATATAGGTGGTATAAATATTAAGAAGATCAGATAGTGTAAAGTAATTCCTGCACCGTTTAAGGAAACCAAGACACTTCGATATAAGAAAAATGTGTTCCTTCCAGCGGACATCGCTCTGGATTTTCATGCCAAGAACATCAAGAGTCTCTGTCTTTTCAATCCTTATACCATCCATTATAAAAGACGAGGCAGCATCGTCCATTGTGCGTTTATGTGTTAAAAGACAACATTGAGGGCATTAAAATCGACCCTATTCGCACGGCCCCAATTATTATCTTATATTTAACCCAAGTTTTAATTGAAATTATAATACAGTTATTTTTTTGAATTAACATATATTCTTAACAGTTTTTAATTTCTCAATAAAATCTTAAAACAATAAAAATTAACGAATTAGCCTTAAAAGCTATAAAAGAGAATTGTCATTGTTTTCATTCCTGGAATATTTGTTTGTATTTTTACATATGTGTAAGAAATTTTAACTTTTTCAATAACGGGCTTTCAAGAATAAAATTCAAGATAAAGTAATTTTATATTTAAACAAAATTTTAACTTTAATTATTATTTTATCAAAGTTAGGGGAAATTTTATTCCATGTTTCGCCACGCTACTGAATACTCTAGGCGAGAAACTATGGAAACCGCAATCAAAAACAGGAAGCAGTATAAGAATAGCACATCAAACGATATCGTTTTAATTTCTTTTTAATTACATCAGCATCACTACAAATGCCGCCACCACTTTCTAAATAATTAAAAGGATAATGACGCATGGTAGGTAAGTGGAAATACAGAAAATACTTGTTGCTTTTATATAAATTTTTACATTTAGAAACAAAGTGTCCCGGTGGCCTAGATGGTAGCGCGCTGGTGTTGCAGTTCGAAGAGTCCCAGAACGAAATTCCAGTTACGGCAAGTACAGATCACAAATTTTCAAATAATATTTAATATGCATAAAATAAAATACTTTTTTTTAATGAAGCTTCTTTAGTCAAAAAATTAATTTTCGTTTTTGGATTAAACCCTTTTACGTTTAAATCAATCTTTTAAGGCTTACATCAAGTACTTGGCCTGAGGAATTTCGTACTTAGTTTAAGAAGATCCGTACTCGCCGTACTTTTGATAGCGCTACGGCTTGATTTAGGCACAGATGACTGGGTTAATTTTTGGTGTGTACCCATTAACATTTGAAATAATATTAAATTGACATTATTTTCTTATGTTAAGTTTGTTAAAGGACAGGGTGGACCAAACCTGGAGGGACAGGGCCGATTGCAGGATCTCCAGGCTTTTATGGCCCAGGCTGGACAGGATGGGCACTGACCTGCTGCTCAAGGAGAGCAGGTGGGTTCTAAGGCGCATTATTAGGGCTCTCACAGGGTACTGCGATGTGAGATACAGGACGAACAAATGGGACAGGAACTATCCAGATTTCTGCAGGGAATGCGGGGACGAGGAGGAGATAGAGACGGTGGAACATCTTCTCTGCCACTACCCTGAGCTGCAGATTCGCCGATAGAGGTGGTTTGGAGGACGCTTCTTAGATGGACTTGGTGAGGCCCCTGGCAGTGGGCTGAGGAGCATCATAGGTTTCATTAAGGAAGTTGGGTGGCTGGGCAGCTAGGTGATTCAGGGCCTAGGACTATTGACTTTCTTAGACATCTTGCGGACGGTACTCTTACTTCTTTATCCTTTTTCTTACCTATAAATTGCTTTGACTTACTGTATTTTTCTTCTCGACTCTTCTAAAGGGATTCACAATGGGCCTAAGGGAGAGTGGAGGTGGTGGGTTTTGGACTCGCCACTGCCCTTCGTAACCTAACCTAAGTTTGTTAAAATTTTCATTAAAACATTAACTATGTTACAAAAATCTTGCGCACCAGGTGCCAAGTCAAAATCTATTTCCCGAGCGTTAGTATGGGAATTTCCAGCTTCGTACTCCTATCCAACATATTTTTTTCGAGATGCCGATATTTTACCAAAAATTATTTTGCAGCCGGTGTAAAGTCCAAAACTTTCATAGTTTCAGAGATTTAACGTTTCAAAACTTTCGTAAAGGCTGTCCGTTTTTACGGGAGCTACCATCCCCTTGCTACTTTGAAATAAATTTTTTTCTCAACATAAAAATCATTTTAGAACTATTTTGTAGCAGTTAATGGGTGTTTTTTTTGAAGATATAGCCCATAAGATATTTTAATAAAATTGTCCATTTGGGGGCTCCTATTTCCCTTGCTTGCAACTACTTTTTTAAATTAAAATATCATACTAAAATTACTTTGCAGCAGGTTTGAAGTCGATGGCTATAATAGTTACCGAGATGTTGCGCACTATAATTTTATATAACTGCTTGTTTATATGGGGGGGGGGGGGCTTACCATCCCCTTGCTCCTTTCAAACTAATTTTTTTCCTAAACATAGAAATCGCTTTAACTACTTTTTAGTATTAAGCACCAAAAAAATGACTAATACTCGTTACCCACAACTCAGAACTTTGCCAGCACTATTTTGAATCAATTATTTCATCTGCTGCATTTATTATACTTGTAATAAACCTTTTACAATTTGCTAAAAAAAAATTTAATATTTGGCAAAATTTTCTCACAAAAATTTGCAATTATTTGAAATGATTTTAAAACAAGCATAAAAAAATTATATTTAGTTGATTTTATAACCTTTTGACAATAATTTTAAATAAGACATTAAGTAATTTTTTTTAAATATATTTGGGGTATTCAAACGGTATGCTATCAAGTTATATTGTCTTAAAATTTTAATATTTTAAAATAGTTTAAAAAAATTGTTGTTGTGCTTAAAAGAAAAAAATTCTATAATAATAAGACTTTTTGAAATGTGTTTATTGTTTTGTCACAAACAGTAGAAACCTGAGCCGGGCGGCCAAAACTCTTTAGTGAAGTCGTTGATATAATTAACAAGTCGCAGTCATTAATATTTTTGAAATTAATTATTATTCTGTTTTCTCCAGCGGATTATGAGCGGATGCTCACAACAGTAGTATTTTTTTGTTTTATTTTTTTTAAGACATATGACTTTATGACTACCTTGTGAATACCCTAATTATATTTTTCACTTACACAATTTTCTATTTACATATTATCTTTTTTTTTATATTTAACACATGTTTATTTTACAAAATATAGTTTCACTTTAAAAATTACTATTTTCGTTGTTTGTGAACACTTTGTTTGAAGAGATATTTGTTTAGCAAATGGCTTAAGGGTGACAGTTCAAGGTATTGAAAACATTAATAATTTTTGTTAAAAATCTTTTTATGTTAATTTTTTATTCATTCAAATTCATGAAGTCTTAACAAATTACTTTTTTTTTTACAAAAGTTTACGTTTTTACGTCACTGAGCTTTATGACATTTTTTTTAAAGGCAACATCAAAATTATAATTTTTACAAACAGTTACGGCGAACATTAAATGCGAACTAAAAACTAAAATCCAACAAAACGAATCCAACGTAATCAAACAAGCAATGATTTTTTTACTTCTTTTTATATAATTTTTCTCAAGTAGTTTTATTGTCCTTTTTCTTGTTCTTACTTTACTTTGCTTATCACATTGGGGGTTCTTTTCATATACAAACCAACATCCATACACAAGTTTAAGTTTGAAGCGAACACTTAAAAGGCCTTCACATACACAAGCCATAGAAAAAATTTTAAACTTGATTTACCAACACTTTCATAGATTTAAGGTTTAAGAGCAACTGAATTGGTTTCCAATACCAACGTTTCCTTCCAGACATATTTTCAAACTAATTGTTTAAATGTATTCGCCGTCTCTATAGTACTTAATAATTACAAAATCGTTTTTTTTTTATTCCATTTCAACCCCAATTTGTTAAGGGTTGCGTAAATTTTATTTTGATATTGGAAAAGAGTCGTAAAAGTTTAATACCATAATAAATAGCAGAGCTTCATATGTAAATAAACTTCAAGTTTATATGCTTGGAAAGTAAGTAGTGAGAGTCGCTAGGAGTAGAAGTAATGTTAGAGATTTTAATTTGTCTAATAAGATATTTTTCACTTTCATTTAAAAAAAGCTAGAGAGAGTTTTATGATAATGCAAAATCTCCAGGTGTTAATTGAAAAAAATACAAATGAGAATGCTTTATTCGTCTGTGCCTTATCTTATATACCCTTCACAGCCGGGTTTAAAGTTAAGGTTTTTTAAAAAGAAAAGTTTAAAAAATTTGAACGTTTGTCCCGGGCTTAAACAAACTTTTTTTTTTAATTATTAAAAAAATTAATGATAGAAATACGTTGTAGAAGGTTTGAGGTCAATAGCTCCACCAATTTCCAAAATATATGTATTTCGGGTAAAAAATTTAATAAATTTTTTTTCGCCTGCTTCTGTCCATCAAATTTTTGTAGGACATTTGATAACTGTTATACAAGGTAGGCCAAAAGAACTCATCCGATGTTGTTTGGATCTTATTTTTTTCTAAATGAAAAACTTCGATTCTGTTTTTTGATTATGTTTATTTAAACCTTTAGAATTTTATTCGTCAAATCGAGATGATATCGGCCAAATGGGCGCCGTCACAATTGAATGCTATACGGGCTTGTTTTATGGCGAGAACTTCGGGCGACAGATTCTCGCACTCATTTTGAATGTTGTCCTTGAGGGTCTCGGGCTTGTTTACGTAAGCCCGGGACTTCAAAAAACCCCACAAAAAAGTCTAAAACAGTAAAATCGGGCGATCTTGCGGGCCAGTGTAAATCGCCAAAATGAGAGATGAGGCGACACGGGAACGCCGCCTTTAGAATACCGGTTGTTGCTCACGCAGTGTGAACCGTAGCTCTGTCCTGTTGGAACCACATGCCCTCCAGTCCTAAATTGTTCAATTGCGGCATAAAAAACTAGGTTAACATGGTCCTATAAGGCGCACCGTCCACTGTTTTTGTTTTACCAGCGGCGTCCTCGAAAAAAAATGGGCCTACGACTCCTCCAGCTTGAAAAGCGCACCATACAGTCTCTTTGAGTGGGTATAATGGCTCCTTGTGCATTACTCGTGGATTTTAGGTGCCCCAGAAGCGATAGTTTTGCTTGTTCACGTACCCACTTAGGTGGAAATGAGTCTCATCGCTCATTATGGTTTTGGTCAAAAAAAGCGCTGACTTCGGCCTCGAGATTGAGGATGGCTTAGGAGTATGTTACACCCGTTTGGCGGTCGACAGGCAGTAGCTGATACACAGACTGGACTTTGTACGGGAACATGAGAGACACGGCGTCTGGTGATTTTAATGGCGACAGCTTGACATCCTCGCCAACAGCGGCGATATTCTCGGCAGAGCGGGCGTTCCGGGGCTGGCCACTCTTGGTAGCGTCTCGCGTGGTCCAATACTTTTTAAGGTTGGTGACCAAACGGCGCAGTGTTTGGGCATTCAGTGCCGGACGACCTGGGAATCGGCGACGAAATTCGCGCTGCACCATCACCACAGGCGAGTTGTTACGCAAAAAAATAGACACGATTATTTTGCGTTCTTGGGGAGTGTATAGCTTCATTGTTGTGAACCGACCTTGCTGATTTTAAATAGCATACTGCCTAGGAATATTTCTGATAGTTTGATACCAAAACGCTTTTCTACAGAAGGGCATTGCTCAGTCGACCCTATCTATAAGAATCAAGAATATATATATTTTATGAGGCCGAGAATAAGGCAAAATTTTTGCTGAAGTGACCAAGTCAATGTGCCATTGGCAAGACTTGTGCGCCCCGGTTCCTGAAAAGTCAATTGGTTTTATAAGATATAGATAGAACTAATTCTTTTTATAGAGTTAAGACTAATGGAATGTTAGGACCTGTTTCCCGAATCGTCTACATACTGAGAGGACCATGCATAATAAGTCGATTTTGAATACGGCCACAATAATCTTCGTTAATTTTCCTACTCAATTGACTTCCAGTAAATCTGGATAAAGTTAATATGTCTGTGGTCCCGCAAGTATTATTGGGACTGTCAATCTTTTTTCAAATTTGATTGACTATTACACAATAGATTTTTTTTTCTGCAGGAAATTTTCCTTCGATATTTCTGAGAAGGAAGCAGATGAAATCACGTCCTTAGGGCACATTAACGCGGACGCTTACCTATTTCAGGTCCTATCTAAGATCCACTTCTTTTTTTTTTAAAGGACAGTACATCGAGTGATGGACAACTGAATGTCCCGATTATTACAATTTTTTATTGTTCTCCATTCGGAGAAGTTATTGTGGCCGTAAGTTTGTGTAAACATTGCTTCATTACATTGCGATGTGCAGCAGTGTGTGTGCTGCATAGTTTTTCTGTATACAAGTTTCTTCGACAAGTACGATTTCTATTAGTACAGCTTGAAGGAGGTGATTATATTCATTGCTTAAAGAGGGTTTTAAATTTAATTCAGACCACCCAGTAAAAGCAGTGAACTACAGGCTGAATGTTCAGTGACTGACAAAGCGGCTAACTGGTTGCGGTACTGCAGGATATTAAGCAAAAATTTCGGGATCTACACTGATATCAAGCCGTCTCTTAGCAATGTATACTCTGCATCACAACTTGTGCGCAAATGTCATACTTTTGTATGAGTGAGGTAACATAAGCAAAAGCAAAGATGCCACGAAAGTGGACGACGATGAAATTGATCATTTCTGCAGCATTCATTTTTCTTCCTGCAAACTCCGCGCGGATGTATACACTACCGTGCTCACTGGGGTCAGAGGAACTTAATAATCTAGATGCGGAACCAATAAGATAATCTAGCCAATGCTAGATCCAAAACGTAGCAAGTGTCTTGTCGATCTGCACAAAGTAAGGCTGAGAAATTTTGACCATTACGGGACTGGAACTGCCTTTTACCGACTTTTGCAGAAGCTGTCAAGACGCAGAGGAGGAGGAGACTATCTAACATCTCTTATGCTTCTGTCCGGCAATGTACGATTAAGGGTCAGTAGACTGGCAGTCTGCCGCAATGTGAATACAACAGTGTAAGGAGCTTAACAACACAATACAACAAAAAACAGGCAATTTTGTTGGTGTAAAAAACTTCATGCTATCAATCATATTTGACGACAAAAAATGTTAGATGCGAATAAGAAAAAGAATATAAAGTTAAAAACTACGCAAAGTCAATACAAAAAAAGAAGTCTAAGCAAAAATGGTTTTTAGCATATAACATGCTCAAATATTAAAGGAGCGTTGCCACCTTGTATATAAATTACCTTTGCTTTGTTGGATGTGGCTAACATAAGCATTTCGAGAATGTTATCTTTTATCAGAGATAGGGACTTTCCTAATCTAAACTCTACCAACACATTTGTATTGTACATGCCGTTACCCTAATACAAAAGGGCCCTAACTCGTATTTTTTTATAAGCCCAGATTTTTTTATTTTGATAAATAACCGGTTCATATATCACAATTATTTTAAAAAATATCGACTTAAAAAATACGAATTAAGGCCTTTCTTTATAAGGGTAACGTTGTGTTTATTTACATAGAAAATTATAAATTAATTATGCTTTTAATAAATTTAGTTTAATGATTTTATAATTTATGTTTACGTTTTTAAATAAATATCTACTAAAAACTGTCATAAATATCAAGATAAAACTTATTAAAATATCAATATGTCAATTGGTTAATTAACAACTTTAACCCAAACAAAATCATGTGTCAAATTTCGTTAAACATAACAAAAAAAAAAAAAAACAAACTAAAAGAAAATTAAAAATACATACATACACTGTAAGTGTTTAAAAAAATGCTTCAAAATATTTAAACAAAAAAATTTAAAAACTCTCAAATCTTTCAAAATGCCAATCATAACAATATGCTGCAATAACCCTTAAAATGCCAAACAGCAAACAATCAATCGCCCACTTTAATATGAAAAACAAAAATGTTTATACATACGTTTAGGGCAATTAAATTTAGTTTACATTAATATATTAAATTATGTATATAATTTAAGAAAAGGGGAACACAAACGAAGAAAATCTAAAAATAAATGTCGGTATTTAAAGTTAATTTATTTCAAATAAATTTTTGAAATTCCTTGCCTTGATTTCTTTTAATATTTAACTCTGTCTGTTACTAAGGTATTGTGTTGACTAATTTTATTTTATACTCCTACAAAATAGCCCTTATAGTTTTAGTCATGGGAAAAAATTAAGTTTTTGGATCTAATATACAAGCATTTAATACGCGGACGCGCACGCGACACAAAATGAAACTAACTTTCGACTGCATATAATCTGCAAATTGAAATACAATTTTTTTAGAGAATTTTTTTTAGTTTAAAAAATACTAATTCAGTTTCCTAAAAAGAGATATCAATTAAACAACTCCAACTCGTTTTGGTATGATAGGGCACGCGACATTTGTAACGCGACAAATTTTTCATTTTATTTGAATTAAAATAGCTTTAAATTTTTTTTATTTCAAAAGTGTATCTTATATATATTTAGGGTATACACAAGGTAGTCATAAAGTCATATGTCTTAAAAAATTAAAACGAAAAAATACTACTGTTGTGAGCATCCGCTCATAATTAAGTGTGCTATTTTAAATTTGAATCAGCTGCTGGAGAAAACAGAAAAATAAGTACATAATTTCAAAAATATTTTAAAATTAATGACTGCGACTTGTTAATTATATCAACGGCTTCACTAATAAGTTTCGGCCGCCCGGCTCAGGTTTCTACTGTTTATAACAAAACAATAAACACAGTTCAAAAAGTCTTATTATTATAGAACTTTTTTCTTTTAAGCACAACAACAATTTTTTTAACTATGGCAAAATATTAAAACTTTAAGACAATATGACTTGATAGCATACCGTTTGAATACCCCAATTATATAGTTTTTTTAAATTTTTAATTCTTATATTATTGTATAGTTTAGACATTATAAGGCAAAATTAGTAATGTTGTTAAGTATTAACTACTTTTTTAAAAAGCTTTTAATATCAAATGTTATTAATAGGAAATATAAATTCATTTCTTTGATGCCTTGTATATTTAATTTCGCATAAATTTTCCCGTTTTTGAATATGTATGTCTTTTGTTATTTTATTTTTATTTCAACAAAACCAATCCATAACCTAAAATAAAATTTGTTTGTTATACCTAAAGTTTTTTTTATTGATTACTACAATACCATCGGGTTCAATTTCTTTATGCGAAGGTGCAATTAAATTTTTTCACAACCACATTCCACCGAGAAATTACATCCGAAATACAATTAAAATAGAGAACGCGACATACTTTTGCAAGAAACATAATACATTTAATGTGGTAGTTTTGCAAAATAATTTTTGTTTTAGTTAAAAACATAAAATTTGTTGCTGAGATTTATATTTTAAATCCTCTAATTAAGAGCGTACATGGCGTATTGATAGAAAGCGTTGTTTTTTTGGAAAGAACGTGACATCAAAACATAAACAGAAAATAAATTAAAAATTTTCCGTTAATCGTTTTTTTTCGATAATTTCTTAAAGTAACCTTAACTTTTCGTTTTCAGAAGAAGTTCTTAAAATAAATTCAATCATAATATAAATATTTAGTTGATAGTTACTATAGAACAAACATCATTAAAAGTAAAGAAGATAACTAAAATATGTGTGTATGTATGCTTAAATTGCAAGTCATTTTTTTCGAAGTAGCTCCTAGAATTAGCTTTAAATATTGGATCTTTTCAAAATTGAGATATGTTATTTTACTGTTTGTAAGAAACATTTCTTTGGAAACATTTAAAATTCCGATCTCGGGAGACCTCCAGCTGAAAATGCCCATATATGATCATGGTTACTGAGATATAAAGCAATATATACGTGGGTTTTGCCTCATAATATGGGTAAACTAGGGTTTTTGCTTTTTGTCTCTGTCCATAGTAAGCCGATCTTGTTTTTTTTTAATAGCAATCGGTTTAGAAAAAATTCTCATATTTTAATACCAAAGCCGGCTGGGTAGGGCTTAGCAACGGAAAAACGGACATGGCTTAATCATCTTCCCTATGTACAAGGATCCTGAATATACATCCATAAAGTATGGTCGCAAATAAATATTGTAGAAATTGCAAGAGCATAGGTTACCCCAACGATCGATAACAATTTCGATTGCTATTGAATTACTCCCAATTTTTTTTCAATTGACTCATTAACCAAAAAATTTGTATTTTTTTAATTAAAATTTAATTGTGTCAATTAAAATTTTGATTGTTTTTGAAAAGTAAATGCCAACAATGAAGCTTGTTTACAAATTCTGCAAAAAAATCTGAAATTTTGCCTAAAGCTTTTTGTGTTTTGCTTTTGCTTATGAAAGCTCACCTCAAGTTCAGTTGCTAGAGTTGAACTTTAAAATGTGGAGGTAAGTACATGAAACTAAGTTTAACACATTAAAAAATAGAATTCCTTGTTGGCTGAGCGGATAAAGCGTACGCCTTGCCCACGGTTCGAGTCGCTGTTGAGACCTGCAATGTATACCTCAATGTGAATTAAAATAAAACATACATACATAAATTTGATAAACATAATAAATAGAAATAAATATAAATAAACAAATAAAAAAAAATTATTTATATAATCACTTAAGTAATACTTTAAGTTATTTGTATTTATTTTAGATTTGTTTGTGTTTGGATTTAATCGATTAATTATTTTTTAGTTGACAATTTTTAAAAATTTTATTAAATTATTTAACTGAATATGCGAAATTTTTGATAGGTTGTAAAATAAACATTTATATTATAAGTTAAATAGGTGATGTTTACAACCATATACACTACTACCGTTCAAAGAGTACTGATGATGAAATTGCGTAGCTGCTTTCGAAAATGCATTCTACTCGGCTAGTAGCGGTAGAAAAATCTGCTTTTTTCAAATTGAAAGTTTCTTTCAACATTAACGGAAAATAATAATTTCCTCTAATAAAAAAGAAATTATATGAACTAAAGCCAAACTAAAAATCAAAAATTTGTATTTATATTATATTTATATTAAATGGAAAATTTATAACAAACTTTATATAAAAATGTAGTAAGTTTTTAATATCGATTTGATGTGAATGAAGGGTATATTTGATTTGTCCCAGTCAAATCTGACTTTTTTAAACTATTTGTTTGTCGTAAATATCAATTTAAGTTGCTGCGCAACATAAATAAATTTACAATTTTCTTTGAAAGCCCATGCTAAAAACAAAAATTATTTTTTTTTTGAAAATTTAAATCTTTTTCAAATGAGGCAACAAATACCCATAATTTCAAAAAAAAATATGCCACATCAAATCGTTTTAAAAAAACATCATCATCGTCATTATTTATAATATTTTTTGTATATTTTTTTCTTGTAAATATTTTGTTGCATTTTTAGAACATTTTTAAAGATGAAAGATTAGTAAGCGTCACATGTCTTAAGAGTTACACTGAGTCGATAATTGGATGGTTGTGTCTTCTTTTAAGTTAAATGGAAAGTGGTTGTTGGCTGAAAGCCAAGAAAATCGATGACACAACAACAAAAAAAAAAAAAACGATTGACATATGTGGCATGCTCAATATAAAGCTAATTGGTAAAGGTATTTCTTAACGGATTTTTGAATTTAATTAATGTGTTTAGTGGAAAAAAACTATAAAATTAAATTAATTCGAATATTATATACAAATTTATAAGCAGATGCATGTGAATAAAGACTTTTTAATTGAGTTGAAAACGATCGATTTTTTTTTAAAGTTAAAAAAAACTATTTTAATACGTTTGTATTTTTCTTTATTATTAATTTTATTTCAATTAAATAAAATAAAAATAATGGCAATTTCAATCACAACCATGACTACATTTTTTGCCCAAAATTTATTACAACCCGAGTATGGCTGTGGGAGTCATAATTATATTCTTTGTAACTATACCATACTCACCCATGTTTTTCAATGCAAAATTCACTGGGTTAATGTATAGGTTCATTAAAACCAAGGTAAAAGTTCATTATAACAACGTATAAGTTCATTGGGTCAATGTATAGGTTTATTAAATCAAAAGTTCATTATAACAACGTATAAGTTCATTAGGTCAATGTATGGGTTCACTAAATAAAATGCAAAACCTCATTAAAACCATATAGAATTTTCATTGGTCCAATGTATGAGTTCATTAAATCCAAAGAAAAAGTTCATTGTAACAATGTATGAGCTCATTGAGTCAATGTATAGGTTCACTAAATTTAATAAAAAAATTCATTAAAACCATATATATTAGTTTATTGAGTCAATGTAAAGGTTCATAATATTTAAGGTAAATTTTCATTACCACCATGCATTAGTTAATTGAATCAATGTATGGGTTTACTAAACTCAATGAAAAAACTCATTGTGCCAATGAACGCATACGCTAATTTAAAAATATGTACGCTACGTGTGTATTAGGTTAAAATAAGTAAAATTTAATTATAACAATGAGCTTATTTGTTGTGTTTACGTACTTTTTGGTTCAGTGCACAATTAAGTTTAGTCTAACAATTTCTGACAGCATATGTTTTAAATTTCTATAAAACAAGCAAAAGCGTTATTTTCGGCCGTGCCAAATCTTAAATGGCCTTCACATTGTTCTTTTTGTGTACCCAGTCATCTCATCTAGCCAAGTTGTTTTGGAACCGCAAATAATATAATGAAATTACTCTGTGTTGGGGTTGAATTCGATTACTATTCTAGTTTTTGAAATAATGGGATGCTACTGCTTACCCTGCCTCTAATTGCCTGCCTGGAATTACTTTGTAACAGGATTAAGCGCCTGAAAAATTTTACAACATTTTTGCAATTGTAGGGAGAACACCACTTCCCCTGCGTCTATCAAAAAAAATGCGCAATTTAGATCGCCGCCTTAAAGTATTTGTGTGACAAAAGAAGCTTTATATTCTAAAAAAAAGAAAATATGCATTGACTTTGTTGTAAAAAATTGGGTATTTTAAATTTTTGTCTATATCTCAATCCGCAGTGAAGCGATCTTGCTGATTTTAGATAGCTTTTGCATAGGAATATTTCTAATCTTGATTTCAACAAACGGACAGACAGACGGACAAGCATAAATGACGTTCTTATCCATAAGGATCCGCAACATATATTTACTTAATGGGGTCGCAAATGGATATTATAGAAATCAAAGTTCCTTTCATTCAAAAAAAAAAAAAACAAAAAATATTAGAAAACACCCTTTCTGGTAATTTGAAAAATCTAAACACACCTTTATCCTTTTTAGTATTAAATACACAAATACTAAATATGTTTGTATGTATGTATGCAAAACTGTTACACCTTGTCTGACAATTACAGGTTTTCAAACAATATATTCAAGTATGATTCATCAGCAAATTTTGCATGAAAAGAAAATACTTGTCAGAGATATTACAACAGCAATGAATTTAATTTCATGGTCATTAGTTGTTAAAGGTCAGTATATATTTAAATCAAATTTGTCAAAAACACTTCAACAAAAAGAATACCGTAGATACATAGATCTTTTTTACTTCGGGTACTTAAAATTTTATATTTCAGGCTGCCTTAATGCAGTTAGTTTTCCTTGATTGCCGCTAGCATTTTAGCAGTTTTGTTAATCAATAATAATTTGAAATCAAATTCCTTTTTTAAAAGTTGGTCAATTCCGACCTTAATCGCTCTAAATTCTCTTCGTGTGGTAATTTATATTCAAAGATATATGTGAAGGACACGAATCCTTGGAATTTAAGTGATCACATTTTAGGTCTGGGGGCAAATCGTCGCATTCGATTCGAATCGAAATTTCACTCGATCGATCGAGTTGTCAATGCTTTTAATATAGAAATTCTAATAAGAATTTTTAAATTTCGATTCGAATCGAATGCGACGATTTGGGCCCTGATTGAATTTTATCAATTTGGGTGTATGTATGTGTAAAATTTTATGACTTACCCTGCAGAAAACAGGACTAGTCCATACATGCGTGTATAGACTAGTCCATAAAGGAGTAGGATTACTCCAAAACTAACCCAAATGCATGTAAAAAACATGGTCTTTTTAACATTATGATGTCCTAGGGCCGGACCACTTAACCCAGATTTGAATTACGCCGGAGTAGTTTCAAAACTACTCTATCCTACCTACAAACAACGACAACTCGGTACGCAATCGTCAAAACACGAACGCATATCACTTAAGTAACTACAAGTTCTTGTTTGACAATGACATGGTCCATGACTGCATTACACAAGGACCATGTTGTAACTAGTCCATTTCAGCTAAAACGGACCATGTGGTCTAAGATTTTTTGCAGGGTATGATAACTCCTTTTATGTCCAGCCACTCTTTATATGAAATCACTACACTATGCATCGGAATTAAAAATTACATATGGGCATTTCCATGAATATGTCAACCACGGCTGGAAAAATAAAAGTCATCGCAACTTTTTTTTAAATATACCAGAGAGCAATAAAACACTTAAATTTTATTATGTAAAAGTATTTATAGCTAATTATAATTTTAAAAGAGCAAAAATAGCAGATTAAACTGGTAATCTCTTTGATCAATTTCCAGAAATTGAAATTAACTATTTTCTCTTAACTAGTGGCTAAATTTAGGTAATTGTAATATTCCAATTATACTTTAAAAATAATGTTACAACGTCAGTGGCCAAGTTCCATTATGAAATTAAAAATTTAGAGTTCGAATAGCGGTATTTTTTATAGTTTGCTTTGAATGATATTCTAATGTCACGTACGTAATGCAAAAACGTTATTTGTCGTCATCATTTGAATTCAGCCGGTCGCAAGTATTTAAAAATAAAAGTGCAAAGCAAGATAAATCCCGCAAACATATAATGATCGATTTTTTTTTTAAATTTGATAACACAATTCAATTTAATACTTTCAAATTCCTTTATAATTATAAATATTTTATTAAGATGGGTAAAAATAGCTATGAGACTACAAAGAAATGGAGAGAGGACTTGAAGAAAAACGAAGAACAAATAAAGAAGTACCGGAAAAAGGAGGCTGAATGACAGCATATCTATCGAAAAAAGTTCGCAGATGCAGCCAAAAAAGACAAAAAAATTAATTAACGACAAATTAACACACAATTAGGGGATTCACAAGGTGTTCTATTTGTCCTATTGTCATATTGTCATAAAATTTTGACAATGGTTTAACAACCTTTGCCAACTATTGGACACTCGGCGCAGGTGTAAGTGGAGTTGTTTGTTGTGATAATTCAATAAGTATATTAAACGATGTGATACTTTTAAAGAACTATTTTTGTATGAGAGACAACAAAACCATTGTGAAATTTTATAACAATATGACAATAGGACATAATAGGACAGCTTGTGAATCCTTTAAATAAGTTTGATGTTTACTATTTTATTACAAAAACTATGCTTGAAATAAGCGAACAATATGAAGATATATCGTCTATATACATATTTTCTGATTGGAGTAGCGCTCAATTTAAAAACAAATTCATTTTAAAAAGTATTCCCTCTTTTGTAAACAAATTTAGCTGCCAACATTTAGAATAGAACTTCTTTGCCACATCACATGGTAAAGGTGCAGTTGATGGAGTAGGTGGTACTGTTAAAATAAAGGTCTGGCAAATTGTAAAAGCAAATAAATTAATCTTGCCAGATGCTTTCTCATTTTATGAATGTGCTCATAAATATGTGGAAGGAGTTAATTTGTTTTATGTTGCTACCGAAGAGATTGAAGGGTTTTCTGCTCATCTCCATGAAAAATGGCAAAATGTCCAGCCCATCCCAAAAATAAGAAAACTTCATTCGTTTACTTATCATGATAGTCAGTATATTAATGTGTCTCGAACTGCGTATTTAGTAAGAGAAAAAATTAAAAATTAATAATTAAGTGGCAGCGCCCAAGTACATAGTGTATAGTAAGAAATGAAATTTATCTTTTATTGTTTTTATTGCTATTATCACCGAATAAACATTTTTTAATTCTTTTTAAATTTGTTATGTATACATATATTTAAAAAACAAATACTATAAGAGAAAAATCTGTCACATACGGTATGTCACGAACGATATTAAGATTTGTTCGTAACAAAACCATCTAAAAATATTTTTTTATTTAAAAATTATGGATTATCAAGGAAAAATATTTGGCTTGGTGTAAGAACTTAAAGAAAGGAAAAAAACTTTTACAATTCGCAGATTTTCGTATATGTGTACATGCACCTCGACATCACTTCCGTTTTTTGTCACGTACGATATGCACCTTTTTCGCCCGATATTTTGGCCGGCAAGGTTTTCAAAGTCATGATTTTTTTTTAGATTATAGTACTCTCTAAATGTAACATATTGACGAAACAATTTTTCAGTTACCACTCTTTTTGCAAAATCTACACCACTTTGTAGGCGTACAAATGTCACGTACGATGACATGGAAATGCCCATATGCAGACTACCAGACAAGTGGCAGAAAAAAGATAGCTGTGAGCTGTGAAAAAGATTAAACTTTGCAAATCGTTACAGAAAACTCAAAACACCTTATCTAACAAAAAAATTCAAAACTGACTTTTTAATTAATTCTGGACTGTAAGGTCAAAATACGTTATCCCTTAGCGAAATTCCCAGCAGAAATAAATTTGTTTATGCCTTTTAACTTACATTGCAAAATTTTGTGTTATTTGTGACGAAATGCACTTTACTTTTAGTTTCGAAGTCTCCTTGGCAACACTAACTAACGATTAAGCTCCATCTGCATATCAAATGGAATGAAAGGCTTAATTATTATATATGATACAATAAGGGTCGTATTTTATTTTTGTCATTTTTATTTCTCCGCCTTTTTTCTATCATCTAAAAATTAACTTAAATTAAATATCATGTAGTAAGGGCTAGTGAACAGGATTTTACAGAAATTTGGTGGGAACCCCTATTGTAAATATTTAAGCACATTTTTTTGGTTTTTAAAAATATTTTTAATTTATTTATGGCATTAACACTTTTAAAAGGCCGATGTTTCTTAAAGAGGCAAAATAATTTTGTTATTATTTATTTATTTATTTTTATCTATTTACCGTAAACTAATACAACTACAGTTTGTCAAGGAAATGTTTTTACGTATATGTAGGTTAGGTAGAACAGGCAGCCGTTAAAAGGAAACGATACATCTTACTTGGATTACCAGCCTCTGGCAGGAATCGAACCCGCAACAACTCCCTGACTGGTAGATTTGCGTGCTTACTTACTAGTCTACCGGGCACCCTTTTAACGTATAACAAAAATAATTATTTTTTAACTTTATTATACAAAAAAAAAATTATTTATGTTTTTAATTTTTGGCAATTTTAAAACGAGTTGAAAAAAGGTAATGACGATTGAAAAATTAATAATACAACAACAAAAACAATTTAAACTCATAAAATGTAGTTAATTTTTTTTAATTTTTTTTTTTAAATAAAATTATAAAATTAAATTTGGAGGTTACTTTTTTAATTTATTATGTGCAAAATTGTAATATACATATATGTTTCGTATTTTAATTATTATTATTTTAATTTTTATTATTATTATTATTTGATTTTTCTTGTTTTATTTGTTTTGCTTAAATTAGCTTTTAAAACTATAAATGTTTTTTTTTTAAGTTTGACGCCTTCCGTTTCTGTACTATAAATATAAGACTAAGTCTTGTTGTACAGAAAATAGTTCAAAGAAATAAAAAAATAAAAAAAAATAAAATGCCTGTAAAAAGGTTTCAAAAAAGATATTGGTTGCACCTAATTGGTGCAATTCTTGGAAATTTTCTTGGCGAAAAAAAGCAGCAAAGGTTAAATATTGAAGAAACATGTGTAACTTTTTAAATTTTATTGTAGACTAAAATCTAAATATTTTAATCATAACTCTCACAAGAAAATTTGAGAAAAGGTGTAGTACTGTTTAACGCCACGAAAAAATAAAAATACCTTTAAAAAAGACAGACACACTCCAAGAAAAAAATAACACTCGTTTCGGTGAAAATATTAAAAAACCATTACCAAGATGGATGCTGGTAAGTCCATTGGTTACTGAAACTATGCTATATTTATATAAGACTAAACTTATGCTAAACCATTATCAGGGCCTGAGTAGAGTGTGACGGCTGTCTTTAAAAGTCCTTAAAATTGTGGTGCTTTTTTTTACAAAAAAATTTTAAGAGATGTTTTATATTTTTATTTAAATATTTTTAGGGATTTTTTTTTTTTTACAAAGAGCCAAGAAGTTTTCGTTCTATGAGGAAACAAATTTAAGTTTTGCCATGTTATGGTTAATTTTTTTTTCAAAAAGAGTATAAGATACGTCACCAGAGTCCAGACCTGAGCTCCAAAAAACATTTTTAGAATACTTAAAAAAAAAACGGGAGAAAAGTATCATAATATGTATTAAAATAAGCAAAAACAATTGGATTTAAGGGAAAATTACAAATTTTTAAGCAGATACCGTTTTAATAAGTTGGAATTTTTTATTAGAATGGAGCTTACATTATAAGATATGCTAATGATGGTCATACAAAATACTAAATCCCGAATTTCTTAGTTTTTCTATAAAATTCTGCAAGTCTAAACACATTTTCTTGACATAAAAATGTTGCTTAAAATCTTGTTATATACTTCTTAAAAAATCATTTACTTACAAACATTAATTATTTTTTTTAGGCAAATTTAAAAAAAATATTCTTTTTATTGTAAAAACTTTCTCTTGACATACTGTATATACGGATACAACTTAACGATTACAACAAGTTGTTATGCAAAGAAATTTCTGCATAAACAAGTTGTTGACAAGCGTTTTTGTTTATTAATTTTTAAAATTATTTTGTTGTTGTTCTTAAGTTGTTTATTATGTTAAATATTTCGAAAACTGGATTTGCAAACTAAGAAAATATATATTAATATTAATAACAAAAACAGGAGCAAAAACTTAAATATTTTAAAGTGACTTGTGATTTTTTATAACTCAAGTCACTTAGTAACAGTATTTCCATTTTGGTGCTTTTCGTGTGTTTTTTGGTGCTTTTGCAAATAACGCATCTAACGCGTTTTTGAAAGCGGGTATTAAGAGTGCTTTAAACAATTTGATACACCTCTTTTCAGTAATCAAAAATAATTTTCTGGACTTATTTATTAAATACCCAGCAAAAAACTTTTCTTATAGCTTACTTTGTAATGGCTTCCTACATTCTTTATTTTGTAGCCTTGTCCGCGCCATATTTTTATTGATGTTTTTTAACCAAGGAATGCCATGATTGTCAAAACAATAAATTAAATTAATTGAAGAAATAAATTTAATATATGCGTATGTAGATATGTAAAAATTTATATATATTTTTTAAATGGCTGTCAAAATTAGAATGACTTACTTTTAGGACATCTCAAACAAAAACAAATACTTTTAACATATATACTATAAGTAGTTACAGTAAAATAACGGATCTTATGTAAGTAGTTTAATTTTTGAGCACTTGTTACAATTCGACTGTAAAAAGTGCTTATTTTTGTTCGAGATGTCCCAAAAGTAAGTCATTCTAATTTAAAAATACAAGGTGGGCCAACAGATGTCGCCCTATTGGAAGATGCTCTTATTTTTTTGGCAAATGGCGGCCAATGTCAAATCTGTTTTGATATTTGTGAACTAGACAGATGTTAAATACAAGTGAACAAGCCATGGAGGAATACATCCCCCAGTACGTAGAATAATCGTGTCAATTTTTTGATTAACAATTCGTCCGAGGTGTTGGCGCAGCGCGAATTGCGTCGCCGATTCCCTGGTCATCCGGGACCGACTGCGCAAACACTGCGCCGTTTCGGAACCAATCTTGAAGTGTATGAGACCACGTGAGATGCAGGGCGCCCGTTCTGCCAAGAATATCGCCACCTTTGGCGGGGATGTCGAGCCATCAGCCGGTCGTCCCTAAGGCGAATTTAGGTCACAGACCTGCGCATATTCCCGTACAATGTCCAGTCAATGCATCAGCTGCTGCCTGTCGAGCGCCAAACGCGTGCAACCTACGCCCAAGCCATTCTCAATCTCGAGGCCGAAGTGGACGTTTTTTCGAGGGATGAGGCTCAATTCCACCTCAGTGGGTGAACAAGCAAAACTATAGCTTCTGGGGCACCGAAAATCCACGAGTGTGGCACCAGCAGCCATTACACCCACTCAAAGTGACTACATGGTGCACTGTTCACGCTTGAAGAAGTCATCGGGCCTTTTTTTCCAAGAAATCCGCTGTTCAAACGAAAACAGTGGACGGTGCGCGCTATAGGGCCATGTTAGCCAAATTTTTTCTGCCGCAATTGAACGAATTAGGACTGGAGGACATGTTGTTCCAACAGGACGGATCAACGGCACACACTGTGCGAGCCACAACCGATATTCTGAAGGCGGCGTTCCCGGGTTGCCTCATCACTCGTTTTGGCGATTAACATTGGCCCACAAGACCGCCCAGTTTAACCGTTCCAGTGTTTTTTTTTTGGGGTTTTTTTGAAGTCCCGTGTTTACGTGAACAAGCCCGAGAGCCTGGAAGCCCTCAAGGACAACATTCGATACGAGTTTTAAGAATCTGTCGCCCGAAGTTCTCGCCGAACTAATGAAAAATGCCATAAAAACAGTTCGTGCAGCAATCGATTGTGGCCAATAAAATTCTAAAGGTTCAAGTAAACAGAATCGAAGTTTTTTATTTCGAAAAAAAAGAGAGCCAAACAACATCGGATGACTTCTTTTGGCCCACCTTGTACATGCGCCTTTCAACTTTAATCTGTAAATTTTTAATCTTTCACCCTTTTTACATGTGTTTACAGTTCTTTTAATGATGCAAAAGTTGGCATTACTTCTTGGTAATGAACTTTTACGTTAAAAGATAGCGTTTAAATGCTCAATTATACGTGTTACGATTATAACTATTGCCACAGAAAACAGCTGTTCGAACCAAACTTATGGACAACACTGTATTTGATTTTAGGTGATTTACCATAACGCCATAACCACAAGCATAACCATGGAAACCAATTGGTTATGATTATGGCGTCCGTGAATTAAGTTATAAATATTTAAAATAAATCACAGGATACATATTTATTGAATTGGTATTATTTTATTTTTTATGGTAATTTTTAGGTCTGCAATTGTCATGCCAAAAAATCTAAATTTTGAATTATTAAGTGCAAATTCCATGATTAATAATATGTAAAATTAATTACATGACTTTATGTTGCAGATTTCTTTATGCAAAAAAAAAAATTTTAAATTGAATTTGCACAAAATTTTAAGCCCTGTTTGTTTATATCTTTCAAGTTCAAAATTTTCCAAAAATGTTGGCAAAAAAGGTGGAAATTGTAAATTTTCCTAATATTAACCGCTCAATAAACAAAACTTTAATTTTATTTAAAAAAATAAAAACAAGTAAGCTTTTTCGCAAAAAAAAAACCATTTAAAAAAACCCTTTTTTCTTTTTTAAAGTTCATTAACATTTTATCACATTTCTTCTTAAATCTTTCAACTGTAACTTGTTTTTCGTTTCAAATTAAATTTTTTTTTATTTTAATTTAACTGATAATAATATAACATATTAACAAAAAAAAAGTAACATTTAAAAAGTGTACAAGGAACTTACCTTGGAACATGTTATATTTTGTTTTTACGTATGCATGTTATGTACATCAATATTCATGAGCTCCAAAAATTCCTATCGGCCACACATGTTAGTTGAAATTTCAATTTAAATATTCATACAAAATGTAGATTAAACTTTTGTTACCAATACCTTGTTATATATATTCAGGTTATAAGGCCAGGGGCCGAAAATTATTTTTGAATTTTCGAAGGCGGCACAAGATCAAACATTTTTATTTCATGGATTTGTTGAGACCGTATGCTTTTTAAGGTTTTTTTAGCAGAAAATATTTTTTTGTTTACAATTTTTAAGAATTTTTTTAATTACTACGACCCCTGGATAAAATTTTTATTTTTCTAATTTTAGTCAAAGCAGTAGAAACATTTCAAGATTTGTTTTTTTTACTTGTATTAATTTTAAAAAACATAATTCTTTATGGGTGACACATGACTTTGATGGAAGCAGCAGGCTGCAAGCTGCACAAATCTGAAAAAAAACATTTTAAAAATAAATAACAAAAAATAAATTCAACACCTGTTTGTTATTTAAAAAACTTATAAGGAAAATCAAGTTTTTAGTTCTGCTTAAGGACTAATTTAGAAACTGTTTGAAGCTATCGGCCTCTTGTGGGTTCGATTCCCACCAAGAGCCCTGGTAAGTATGCTTTATACTACTTTACTTTCTTATCCTTCTCTAAACTTCTCATTTCCTTCTACCTTCAACTTTTCTATCTGCCTTTCTAAGTAACACAAAGGGACCGAATTAAACAGACCCAATTGCGCATGTCAATACCATTATTCATTCGCAACTAATACAATTAAATGTGATTTTCGGAAGTATAACTTATACCGGGCCGATGGTAAATTAGGAATTGATCAAAGTAATATTTAGTTTAAGATCTGAAGCATTATTTCCTACAGACATGAAAAAAGAACGGAATAAAATTCGAGGTGGTTATAGCCCAAGATGTTTATTCCGGTTGAATTTTTGTAGCAATTTGTGGATGTAGAGGCATTTTAAGGGCAGTTATAGCCGCCCAAAGTTTTTATTCCTAAAGGAAATTTTATAGGGGATATGTCTACAAGTTGAACGATTGTTTTCATATTCAGTATAATAGTTGGTGGCATAAAGTTATACGTTAGAAGTATATTTGAGACAGAGCCCAAAATCTTGTTCCGAAAAATGGATCAGGGGGGTAATTATTTAATTCGATTCGAATCGAAAATCTTTCGAATTCGTACAAATTAAAGTATGTTGTACGATTTTCGAAAATTTATTAACCAACGTTCGGAAATTAGTTTAAATTTTTTAGTAAAAATTTAGATTTTTAGAAATTTTTCGCAAATTTTAAAAGTTTTACAATGTTTATTATATGTTTAAATTCGGCAGCAACTGATATTTTCCTTAAATTATTTCCTGAAACTATTTATCTCTCAATCGTATTAGCTAATACAAATTTCCTTTCAAATCGAAAATTCCTTTCGAAAGCTTTTTCGATTCGAATCGAATTACATAATAACCCCCCCCCCCAGTTATATTTGCTTACACAGGGTGTCTGGTGGCAGATTTATATTTTCAAACTTAAATAAAAAACGTTATAATGAACACAAAGCTTTATAAAGAGCATTAAACGATGATAGAATGGAAATACTGATTTTATTTTTTAAAAAGTATGCCATCCAGATGTCTTTCGTGCAGATGATAACATCTGAATATAACTTTTTACCAAAGTATTTGACATAACGGGCATGTGATTTGGCCACATCGTTTTTGCGATTTGAAATCTTAAGAAAACTTCCTATTAGCTACGTCTCTAATCTTAAGGCCAAATTCAAAATAAATTTTTTTTATTTAGGGCTTATTTGACAGGTGTCTATGAAATAATTGTCAAATAACCCCTTAATAAACCTTTTTTAATTATTATGAATATGAGTGTTAGTCTATAATAAACAACTAGCGCAACTAATCAACTAGTGATCATTAAGAAGCCAAGATTCGACGAACTACTCCTAAAACCGAGAATGCTCAAAAAAGTGGTACAAAATTGGATCGACATAATAAAGTTTTTAAAGCGCAGTCGCAAAAGAAACATGCCTGAAATTATTCTAAATATTAAATGCCATAAAATATGTGAGCTAGGTTTTGGTTATTCTATTGAATTCATTATTGTTTTTGGCAAATGCACCTAAACGTAACTTAATAAGGGATATTTTCGCATATAATGGTCATTTTCCACATTTTTAAAAATTTTGGAATAATTTGGAAATTTTTTCTATTAATAGAATTATTTTGATACACTTTTGCAAAAACAACAGCATTAACAAAGCCAAGCCTCCCCAAAATTTTAATATTCATTTAACCAAAAGCTTGATACATAAACGTATAAACTGGCATGTAAAGTGTTTAATATACAAGGTGGGCCAAAAAAAGTCATCCGATGTTGTTTGGCTTCCATTTTTTTCTAAATAAAAAACTTCGATTCTGTTTTTTGGTTATGTTTACTTGAAACTTTAGAATTTTATTGGTCAAGTCGAGAAGATGATATTGGCCAAATGGGCGCCATCACAATTGATTGCTATACGGGCACGTTTTATGGCGACAGATTCCCGCACTCGTGTCGAATATTGTTCTTGAGGGCTTGTTTACATAAGCACTGGACTTGAGATAAGGCGACCCGGGAACGCCGCCTCCATAATATCGTACAGTGTGTGTCGTTGCTCCGTCCTATTGGAACCACATTTCCTCCAATCTTAATTCGTTCAATTGCGAGAGAAAAAACTCGGTGTACATGGCCCTTTCGCGCTCACCGTCCACTGTTGTCGTTTGACTAGCGGGGTCCTCGAAAAAATTGCCCGATGACTCCTCCAGCGTGAACAGCACACAATGCAGTTACTTTAAGCGGGTGTTATGGCTCATCGTGCATCACTGGTAGATTTTCAGAGCCCCAGAAGCGATAGTTTTGCCTATTCTCGTACCCGTTGAGGGGTGAATAAGACCCTTCGCTCATTAGGTTTTTGTCGAAAAATCGTCCACTTCGGCCTTGAGATTGAGTATGGCTCTGGGGTAAGTTATATACGGTCGACAGGCAGCAGCTGATGCACGGACTGGACTTTGTACGGGAATATGCGCATGTCTTTGACCAAAATTCGCCTTAGGGACCAGCGGCTGATGGCTAACTGCGAGGAGCTGCGCCTGGTCAATGTATTCTCGGCAGAACGGGCGCTTGGTGGCCAAACGGCGCAGTGTTTGCGCAGTCGGTTCCGAACGGCCGGGGAATCGGTGACGAAATTGTTACGCAAAAAAGTAGACACGATAATTTCGCGTTCTTGGGAAGTGCATCGCTAATGGCTAGTTCACTTTTATTCTACATCTGTCTAGTTCAAAAATGCCAAAATAGATTTGACATTGGCCGCCATTTTCAAAAATTAGGGCATCTTCCAGTAGGGTAATTTCTGTTGGCCCACCTTGTATTAACCGAATGGTATGCATCAAATTATCTTTATATCTTTTTGCTTATTAACTTGCTTACTTATCACCGGCAACAGCATTAGCTGCTGATTTTAATTTATGCATATTGAAATCAAAATTAAAATATTAAATATAGAATAGTAACAACTGTAACAGAACGAGAAAAACAAAATACTTGTTTGGATTTAGAAAACAAAAATATATTCAAATAAAAAAAAATATCAAAAGTTATGAGAAAACGCAGTAAACGCTTTAAAAAAGGCTATAAAAGGCGTTAGCTCTAATCATTCAACTTTAAACTGCCTAATAGAAGACACGAGAATCAAAAATAAAACTAAGAATTTCTTCTCTACCAACGGTATATAAAAAAAAAAAAATAACGAAAGAGTGTTAAGTGATAATGGTATGTAGTGTAACAGGAGTGATAGTTAAAATATTTTAGTAGATGATTTTTATTATTTAAAATAAATTTGAATTAAAAAACTAAAAACAAATAAGCATTTAATGTTTGTTAAATAAAAAAATATGGGTGCCATAAATAATTACCATTAATTATTTTATGAATAGCGTTTTACAGTTTATAAATAAATTATAAAAAAAATAAATAATATAAACAAATGAATTAAAAAAAATTAAATAATAAATAAATTAATAAAAGTTTTATTCAAACGTTTAGATACTTAAAAATTATTTTGCTTTGGCCGGTCTATTATTAGCCCCCTGGGGTCATTAGTGCACTTAAAACGGTGTGATTATAGAAGCTTTCATCGGAATTTATATTTGACTAATTAAGGAACTTTATTAAATGTAACGGATGCAAAAATTAAAAAGCAGCAGTTCTAAAGTTTGTGCGTGTAATTATTGCTAAAAGGTGTTTACACATTGGATTTGACTTTTATTGTGAGCGATTAGTGGTTTATAAACACCGCTTTATAAACCACTTAAAATTTAAAATGTAAAATTAGCACGACTTTCTATACAATCCAAATCCAGAATTTCTAATTTCCAATTTTTTAAATATGCAAAAATAAAATAAAAATATGAGAAAAGTACTTTTTGTTTACCTTAGGTAAGGTTAGGTTACAAAGGGTGTTGACAAATGCTTTTCGCCCCCTCACCCCGAGGCCAGTAGACCCATTGTGAATCCCTTCAGAAGAATTGAAAAGAGCAATTAGAGAGACAGGAATTTGGCAAGAACGCCCCCACCAAAAAGTGAAAAGAAGTCAGTGCTTGTTAAATTACGCGCAAGCGCAAAATCACCTATTTTCCCCGCCACTCAACCCATTTAATGATGTTCCCCAGCCTTCAGCCAGACACCTTACCAAGTCCATCTAAGAATCCAATTCCATCCACCTCTGACGACTGATCTGCGGCCTAGGGCAGCGGCAGACAAGGTGTTTTATAGTCTTTATCTCCTCCTAATGCCTGCATAACCTGTAAAAGTCCGGAAAATTCCTATTTCATTTAGTTAAAAGCATGCCTTACTCACTAAGCCTAAACAAGCTTCTTGAAATTTAAATTATATTTGTTGGTTCTGAATGTACCTAAAATGAACTTATACATATATATAACTTTTACCCCTTGTTTGGCCCTTTTTACCCTTTTGGGTTAAAATTTCAAAGAAGTACCAAAAACGTGTTTATATTTTTATTTGTCGAAGGCAATTTCAACTTTCTATTTTTATTGGTCTACAAAATATCCCTTTTTTACTTTTTTGCCTCTTAGGGTCAAAAATTGAAAAACAGTGCCAGAAACGTGTCCGTTTAATTTTTGGGTGAAATGCAATAATTTTAATTTTTTTTTTTGATATAGTAGTTCTATAGATTGAGATAATTTTTAATAAATTCTAAATCTGTCTCTGAAAGTGTGCATTTTAAAAAAATATTTTTAGCATAAATTATTTTAAAGTTAAGTGTAGGATATAAGACGATTGGGCTTAACCATGTTTAGATTAATTTTTTTTAACTTTAAAAAAAAAAACTAATTAAATACATAATTATGAACATACATAATTACTTATTATACTGAAAACCGATTCACTTAACAAACCTAAAGCTTGGGCAAATTATTTTAATATTTTTAGACATCTTATACCAACAAAGGACCAAAACCAGAATTCGGTAAATTTCTATCTTTCAACCATTTAACTTTCTATGTTGGCAATGCCAAGCAGGCTGCCAGTTTCTATACCACCCGTATGGGTTTTACGCCCTTGGGCTATCAGGGCTTAGAGACGGGCAATAGACGTTATGCCAAACATGCTGTCAAACAGAATAAAATCGTATTTGTTTTTGTCTCAACCTATGCAACTGACGATGAAGAGCACGGTCAACATATCATGAAGCATGGCGATGGTGTTAAAGATGTTGCCTTTGAGGTCGAAGATATTGAGGCTATTTTCAAGCTGGCTAAGGAAAGAGGAGCTGAAGTGGTCAAAGAACTGTGGGAAGAAACAGACGAATATGGTACTGTGAAGTTTGCCACCATAAAGACTGTAAGTTTTAAATGTAATGAATGGGGAAACAAATTTAAATATTCTTTCTAACCATTAGTACGGTGATACGACCCATACATTTGTGGATCGCAAAAGTTATCGTGGCGTCTTTTTACCTGGTTTTAAAAGTCTACCTCAAGATGTCTTATTGCACAATCTACCACCCGCAAAACTAGATTTCATTGACCATGTTGTCGGCAATCAACCTGATTTGCAAATGGAAAGTGTAGCCGCTTGGTATGAGCGTGTTTTGCAATTCCATCGTTTTTGGTCGGTGGATGATTCACAAATTCATACCGAGTATTCGGCCTTAAGATCCATTGTCATGGCAAACTACGAAGAGACTGTTAAGGTGCCCATCAATGAACCTGCCCAGGGCAAAAAGAAATCGCAAATACAGGAATATGTTGAATACTATGGCGGCGCTGGGGTACAACACATTGCTCTTAATACCAGCGATATAATCACAGCAATTAAAAATCTGAAAGCTAGAGGCATGGAGTTCTTAACGATACCTGATTCTTACTATGATATTTTAACTGAAAACCTTAAACACAGCCGCACTAAGATAAAAGAAGACATGAAGATTCTAAAGGATTTAAATATATTAATCGATTATGATGAAAATGGTTATTTGCTGCAAATTTTCACTAAAAATATGCAAGACCGTCCTACACTATTCCTAGAAGTTATACAACGTTATAATCATAATGTAAGTTCTGGATCAAAATGAAAAACACCAATAATATAATTAATTTTAAATTGTTTTTTTTTTCTTTCAGGGTTTTGGTGCGGGTAATTTTAAATCTTTATTTACCGCCATCGAAATTGAACAAGCCAAACGTGGCAATTTATAAACATTTTTTCTTTTTATTTCTTTTTACCGGATCAGTCATTTAACTCACTTAAGCCTTAAACAACCTGTTTAATATAAAAAATATATTTGATTTAATAAAATAATTATAAAAACATACTTGTTTTTTTATTGTTTACTATCCTTGAAACGTTTATCAATTAAAACTTCATTTCTAGGATCATCGGCTTGAAAAGATAGTATAAAGGGATTCCAAAAGTCCTTAGGGGTATTTTGGCGCATTAAATTGTCTGGATTGTTATGGCGTTTACATTTATCCAAATGTTGCTGAATTTGTTCGTCAGTTAAACCTTTATCTAAGAAGTTTATTAACTAGCAAAAACAAAAAATTAGAAAAGTTTTATTTTACAAGTTTAAAAAAACCCTTACTTTTTCACAGTTTTCACAATCTATATTAAAACGTTGTTTAATTGAAAGTTTTGTGTTGGTTTTAGGTTCATGGCATTCTTGTTTTATAATCAGGGGTTTTGGCATAGAATCCTCATCCTCAGTAACATGATCATCAGTTGAAAATAGAGGATTTTGCTGTTTTGTAGTTTTGCCTAAACTGCTACTAGTACTACAACATGGTTCCTTTTCTTTCGTTGAATATTTTATTTCTTGCTTAACTTTTTGCAAGGGTTTTGTATTACTGCTCGTTGTCTTATTATCTTGAGGTTTTTTAAAAACATCTAACTCCTTGCTTTGCTGTTTTTTAATGCTAAAAGAAGATTTAAGCTTAATTTTTTTTCTTAACATTAGGAGAACCACTTACCATTTACTTTCATATTTCTTAAGATTTTCCAACTTGTCTGTACTGCTCTGCTTCATGATATCCGCCAATAAATCCATGGTATCAATTTCTGGCTCATCGTTACACGAATCATCTACAAAAATTATATCCTGCGTACCCGGCGTTAGCATCACAACACTTGAGGAATCTGATTTAGGCTCGGATAAGCTTATATGTTCATTTGGTAGTGAGGTACAGTCCGTTGAGATTTCGTTATTAAATTTCAGTTTTTTTGGTTGTGTACTGCGGAGAGAGCCAAGTTCCAGCACAGTGGCGTCCGCCTTTTTTGAAGGGGAAAAGTCAAAGACAATATCTCCTAAAGTTTTATTAGTAGTAATGTCACCTTTTGATGTTACGTTGTCTTGAACATTTGTTAAAGTGGTGCTGCTGTTTTTCTGCGCACTTCTGTAATCTTGGCAACAGTTTAATATTTAGTTTTTTAATGTTGTTTTAAATTTTCCGCAAACTTGCTTACCTGTTTGACCATGAATATCCAGCTTTGGAATTTTTACTATCTATCACAGGGCTGGCCTCAATTATATCTTCTCCAATATCGGACTAAAATGTAAATGTATGACGACAAAAATAAAAACTAAAGTATTCCAAGTCAAAATAATAAATAAGTCCTTAAATCAATATTGTTATGCTCGAAATAAAAATTAGATGAGGCATTATTTATGTATATTGATAGTAATAATACAATTTTATAATTTTATTACATAAGCAAAAAACCCTTAAATTCTTTTATTTTCTTTAATTTACTTGTTTTTTATTTTTGGAAAATAACTTTACCCTCAATTAAATTTTGAAATTAATCCTTATATAGTATAACTGCAAATAAGTTAACTAAAAAACATTTATTTTTTATTGGCAAGGATACGATTCGGTATTCCTTTTGTGCATATGTATATGGTCGTGTTGCGTTAGGTGTTTTAAAATTTATAAAAAGTGTGCCAACTTTGAAAGGTTTATAACATACTTTTACTTACCTCCCGAAAATCTTCATCTTTCGACTTGTTAAAATGTATTAAAGATTGTTTCATTTTGCTGGGATTTGGTTTTTTCAAAGATAAATACAATTTTTTGTCTGCGACTTTTTTACCTTCATTTTCAACGTTTTTTTCTGACGCCTCCGATTTAGTAGTCTGTAAAAATTTCACAGCCCAACACTTTTCCCTAGAACTGTTACGGCCTTTTGTGTGCCACTCAGAATTTGATCTCTCTAAATTTTTACTCCTGCAATTTTTTAACGAATAATTTCTTTTATTTCTACGGGGCGAATTTTTGTGCCGAGGGCTCTGTACCATCTCTGAGGAAGAAATAAAACTAACATCATTTTTTGTTTGACTTAAGGCTGAAGCGTCAAACAGCTGTTCACTATTCAAAGCGATATTTAAATTAGAGGCACTAATAGCGTCATCATCTGTAATACTAAGATCGGATGTAACACGGTTGTCCTGTGAAGAGTCATGCCCCAACAAAGAGTCATTATTGTGTTTCAATTTTAAGCGTTTGGCGGGCTGTTGGTTCTTCTGCAGAAGTTGCAGAGCTTTAGTAAGCTTTTCATTGCGCTCCTTAACTTGTTGAAGTTCCACATCACGATGTTGTAGTGCATTTTTAAAAACTAAAAACCAGATTTATTAACAAATATATATGTACCTTTGTATGCCTAAGGCCTGCAAACTGCTGGTATTTTAAAAGAAAATATTTAAACTTACAGGCATAATGCTGTTTTAACACATCTAAAGCTTTTTCAAAACAATCTTCATTTTCTGTGGGAATTTGTTGATTTTTACAAGCTTTACAAGCCATTCCGTCTACAGTTTGTAAATTTTTTTAATTTTTAACAAAACAACCTCTAATTGATTTATTAATTTACCACACAAGTAAACGGCTGAGCTATAAGCGTGCGTTACACATACATTTTTAAGTGAGCTCATTTAGCGGTCAGGATATACAAACGTTTTTGGGTATTCAAAAACCAAGAATACTAAAAGAAAAACGTGTATCCTGACAAACTTATACTATATACCATAACCATCATGTAAAGAGTAAAAGAACTTAGTTGGCCTCAAAAGCAACAACAATACGCAATTTTTTGTCATTCTTGGAATAGCGGTAAATCAAAATAACTGTTGTATGCAAGCATAAGATTTAATGTCGGAATGTGTATAGATACGAGTTTACTTACAGAAAACTAATGTAAAAACAAAACAAGCTTAATCTTTTCTGCAAAGTAACGTTAACTAAGGTTACGTTTTTATTAAAATTCCGCTTACAGAGTCATCAATATTAAAAATATTGATTTTGCGATAATCGAGGGGTTGCGTTAACCAAAGTAACACTGTACAAATATTGTTGAAAAAAGAATTAAAGAAGTTAAAAAGCATGTTAATTTGCAATCGCCAATGTGCAACAATTTTTATTTAAAGGAAGACTTGTGAATAATAAACGTAAAAGTGAAATGTGAGTTCGTGAAGCTGCAGCCGACGTTTCAATTATGGGTCCGATTTCTCTAATAGTCATTTTTGCTTGAAGCTGCGGACGTGTTCTGTTTCATCATCAGGTTGAATATTTCTGAAGTTTAGGTATATTCACACACAAAGTTTATAAAATGTCAAAAGTCTATTAAAGCAAGTGTCATAAGGGTTCATTGCAAAATTATGTAATATGTAAGTTAGTTTGACTCTGTTAATACAAAACATATAAATGCAACGATATTATGACAAAAAATGTCCAAAGAGTCATAGCTTTAAGCCAAGGAATAAACTGTGCAGTTATTTAAACCCGGAAATATTTTGGAACAAAGTCCTTTTAAAAAAAAGATTTCCTATATGTATACACATATAACGTATTGTCCTAACTCATTTCTTTATAGTGCTATACACCAAATATGAGTTCTCACGGCAACATGACATTGTTGTTTGGCAGCACTTTTACAACAGCTGATACTTATTTTGGTAATAGTGAAACAAGCCGTGGCAAAATTTTCGGTGGCGGCGGTGGCTCAGCTAGTTTGAGTCAGAGGCTTATAGATTTCTTCGGCGGCTCGTTTTTAATTATATATGAGTTAAAAGTGATTTTAAAAAAATTTGATATATTAAATCATTTTTTTGTTTGTGGTTGAGCCGATGAAACCGGCGGCGGCGAATACGGTTTAAAAATAGCCGGCGGCGGTGCGCCGTCAGCTCTGAGCCGGTCGACTTGTTTCACTGTTTGGTAGTGTGGTTTATTTTTACTTTTTCCAAGCAGTAGAGTTATTTAATAAAATTGTAAGTAAAACTTGTTACAATTTCAGATATAATGCCTAATGTTCGAGAAACGGCCGACAGGGCCCTAAAAATGTTAAGGACCTTGCCGAGAGTACAAATTGGTAATATAAGGCCCAACCCAAATTCAAAGCAAAATGTAAGTCTGTAAGCATATTAAACTCATCGGTGTATTTTAAATTTATATAAATTAACTAAAGGACAAAAGAGGTCGCGGCCAACATGGTGGTGATAAACACGGTGCCGGTAATAAGGGTTCGGGACAGAGGCAAAACTTTATGCGTCTTGGTTATGAAACAGGCAATACTCCATTCTATTTGCGTTTTCCCTATGAACCCTATTACAAGGGTCATCACCTTAGACGTCAGTACCCAAAAATTTCACTTTTGCAATTGCAAGTTATGTTGGATACCAATCGCGTTGATGCCAAACAACCCATTGATTTGACTACTTTATGTAATACTGGTTTGGTAACATTCGACCCCGCCTCTAAGGAATTTGGGTTTCAATTAACCGACGAGGGTGCCGATAAATTCAAATCCAAAATCTGTATTGAAGTCCAACATGCTAAAGAATCGGTTATCGCAACTATTGAACGCAATGGTGGAGTCATTCGCACAGCTTATTACGACCCCAGATGTTTACATGCATTGAAAAACCCGGAAAAATGGTTTGAAAAAGGGGTACCCATACCTAAGAGACTGCTACCACCTGAAGATGCAATAGGCTATTATACATCGGCAGAAAGTCGTGGCTACCTTGCTGATCCTGAAGAAATAAGTAAACATCGTTTGGTATTGGCCCAAAAGTATGGTTATGAATTACCCAAAATCGAAGATGATCCTGATTTCGAAATGCTAACATCCATGAAAGATGCAAGACAATTGTTTTTCGGCCTAGAACCGGGTTGGGTTATTAGTCTTAAAGATCAAACCATTATAAAAGAGAAAAAGAGTACATAAAATGTTTTATGTTTATAACAGAATGTTTAAATGTTTTTTATTATGTTAAAAATTATTAACGGCCAAAAAGTATTCAGTACTTCTTTAACCACATTTTTTAGTTCACTTTAATATGTCATTATTTGCTTACATTTATGTGTATGATATTTTACAATAATGTTTATATAAAAACTTGCTGCGCCGACAGCTCTTCCATGAATGGTTTTACAATAGCACTTGTGGCCAAGCAAAAAAATAGTCCAAAAAATATAGATATGGGCAATGCCGGAAGCGCTTTACGCCATATGGCTAGTAAAACAAGTGTCAGACACAGGCCTACTAAGATAGCAACGAAACAGGCAATTGTAGTGGCCCAATCTCCATAAGAGGAAGCCTTGCCCACTAGTACTGAGTAGAAAATAAAGTCACCTAGACCAAGCTTAATACCACCTAAAATAAAAATTTAATGATTAAAAGTGTAAACAGTACGAAGAAGTGTTAAAATCTATATGTGAGTATACATATGTACAAATGTTCGTTCACATGTATCTGTTATATATATATATATATATATATACAAAGTAATACAAAGCTTTCCAAAAAATTATTCCCTAGAATTTGATTGATTCTTACTTTTTCTGATTTAAACTTGTAAATAAAATACTCACGTTCTTCTTGAGCTTCAGTCATATTACTGCCCGATGGATTCGAGCGATTTTCTTGAGCCGTTACCGTACGATAGTTAGTTGACCGATTGGCATTCTCAGAAGTACTGGCCTGGACCTCTATTTGGCGGCGAGCCACACGGTCATCTAAATTAGAAGACCATTCTTCAGTAAAACCAGCAGATTCTAAACACAGCAAGCAAATTAATATATCATATTAAATGCCTTCTTATATAAAATTAAACATAAAAGAGTGACTGCGCACTAATACACGGAAAAAACTAAATTATACAAAATGAATTTGAACTAAAAAAGTAGAACTTCTAAATTAACTAAAAAATTAACATTTTCCCACTTCCACCATAACAAACAAAACCTACTAAAGACAACAACACAAGCTGGTTAAAAGTTTTGAAAAAATGTTTGTTGAAAATAAAAAAAAAATAAAATAAATACCATTTCCGCGCATCATTTTAAATGTCACTAAAGGCATACCTTCAGGACTTGGTGATACACTTGTACCTGTAAGTGATACAGAAGTCGAAGTAGTAGCGGTATGCGGTGAGTTTGTTGAGGGTGAATCTGTGGAATTGTTACGATGTCCTGGTCCATTAACGCCCATAAACGTGTACAAGACAGTGGCTATTAAATAAGACTTTAAATAGAGTTTGTAAGAAAATATTGAACAAAAATCCTTACAAGAATAAATCAAGGCTGGAAAAATTTGTTCATTCCTTTCTTGGGCCGTTTCCACTAAAATTCTCAAGGGACCTTTGGGGGTTAAAACCGCTATTAAATCTAAAAATTGTTAAACAAATTGTCAAAAAATCTGTGTAATTTTTAATTTAGATACTTACCCCATATTGAAATTGCTGCTAATACAGCCCAGGCAGTCCATTCGGGTAAATATTTTATAAAAACTAAAGCCATAAGAGCTGATACAAATATAAGATAGGCCTGTTGTAGTTTAAGGGGACTTTGCCAGTGTATAGCTATCATGCCCATTATACCAAAATTCCATAAAATTAGAAGAGTAGTTGGATAATCCATAGCGACATTGTAGGCTCTTAAAAGTTCTCTTAATTTTTTTTTTAATTATTAAGCTGTTAACTTGCATTTGTAATATTTCTACAATACTTACTCCAGATACAAATAACTAAAAATGAACAGCAACATAAACGACGATAGTATTAACCAGCCATGTATTATTTTATAGCAGCGTTTCTTGTATAGAACTATTAAAAATATGGTCATTACCACTACCACCGATAGTAAAATCATCGAATTAGCCAAGGCATTCCACAATTTAGTACCCTTATCGTCAGACAATTCGTGAAATGGGGTATATAATCTGAAATTTGTGATACATATGGAAGTAAATGGAAAGTTTTTAGCGAAAAGCAACGTAATGCCAGATGGAATATATATTTTTTGGCAAGGAAAAACTATTTCTTTGAAACTACAGTTTAAGTGAAAGAAGCAACATTTTTTTTATTAATGTTTGTACATTACATGGAAATTCAAGTATTTTCCTAACAAAAAAGAATAATTCATAATGGCGTTACGTTACTTTCTGGCGGAATCGCCCGCATACAGAAGCAATTAATCGGTTTTTAAGGTTTAAAATTAAAACAGTAGGTAAACTTTTACATACTTACAAATATGTATCAGTATACGTATAAAATGTTATAGAATTTATTGTGGCCACCACTACTAACATACACAAAGAGACGGGGGCAAAAATTTTAATAACGTGTTGAGCTCCATATTTTAAGCCCTGTTCTTCGTCCTCGGCTTCGGTTGCCATCGTATTAGAACCAGAGGGGGCATCAGGGTCAGCAGGATTTCCAGCATCTACATTTCTCAAGCGTCTACCACGTATTTCGACTTGAGGAACATCTAAAATTGCCTAAAACACAAACAGTCCAAATACATTGAAAGTTTATTACAAATTTTAGCTGCTTTTACGCTATCTGTTGCATCTCGGTGCTCTGTTCCACCATAATTATTAAGCTGTTCCGCCTTACGATTTTGATGACGTCTGTGTTCAGCTCGACCAGTTATCGAGTTGCTGCAACTAAGCTGAGGGGCACCGACGTGGCCTTCCATCAGAGGGGATCTTTCGTCGGGCTCAGCCTCGTTAACTTTAATCTTTTTTTGATCCGTGTTTTTATTTTTGTAAAAGCAACATTTAATTTTAAAGAAAGTTATTTTAAATAGAGGCTTTATTGAATAATTTGCTTTTTAATTAAATTAACTTAGAAAGAAAAATATACATATAAACCGATTTAAATATTGCTTAATTACTTTTTTGTAAAGAATTTATTTTTTTCACTAATTTAATAAATTTGTAATTTAAACAAAACTAGAAACTTTTTTGTTGCAAATTAATCAACAACCATAGCTGCCAGATAAGTTTAATTCGATATCGTCAAATTTTACGACAAAAATTGTCAAAACAACTTTTTAAAATCGTCAGCTCTAAAGTTTATGGGGTTTTTTAAATTTTTACTTAATAAAAAAAAACTCGGAATACAAAATGCTTACAAGTAGTTTCTTCAAAAATAGTAACAAATTTAAAAGCAAAGTGTGTATTTTTCAGCAAAATAAACTGAATATATAAAAACAGAAAATCTGTATAAATAAATTACACTATTTTTCAAACATAGTTATTTGCCACAAATAATCATTTTTATGTTTAAGCCATATTATTTAGAACACCACTTTTGAATAATTATTTTACAGATACATTTTTTTTACTTTCTTTTAACTATATCTAATCTTTGTTATATAAAAAATATTCTTACTAAAACCTTTTTTAATAGCTTTTTAAAAACAGGCAATAGCTAAAATACATTTAAATACATTTTTCTTAATTAAAAAAACTAAATATCTATCTGATGATTTTATTTTAGGAAAGCCGCATATCTTCAATATTCAAAAATCGTCAAATTCAGGAACAAAATTGTGCAATCGCCTAATCCTATATTTGCCACCAAAAATCGTCAAAATGACGATAAATCTTCAAACCTGGCAGCTATGTCAACGACATTTTTCCTTATCTTTTACTTAATTGATTCAACGAGAAATGTTATCCCCAATGGATAACAAAGTATTACAAAAACGAGGTTGGATAAAATTGTCTTAAGTAGTGTAGACAAAGCATGATACACTAATACAAGTAGTAAGACGGAATTTTTAAAATAACCATAAATTTTTTATTGTGTTTGTTGTAGTTTTTGTCGTAACGACTATACCTTGTAGCGTAGTTCTACCATGACCTGTATTAGTTGTCCCTGGAAGATAGCAAGCAAGTTTTTGTATAGCAAAAAACTGGAATAAAATTAAAACACATTAAATAGAAGTAACCCTTTTTTGTTTTTGTATATTTTGCTTGCAGTTTATTTAAATATTTTGAAAACTTGTTAAATAAACGATTATATAAGCTTTAATATTTTCATATGTTATCTTTCGTTACTTCTCTGTTATACGGTTTAGTTTCTAAACTTCGATGATACCAAAAAAAAAAATATAAAACTTCGGTGACACAAATTTAAAAAATTCTTTTGTAACAGAGTAGTCAATAAGTTGAAATATCGCTAAAAAAACATTTAAAAGCTTGCAGTTTTGTTAATTGTATAAAAACTATTAAGTTGCAGAGATTACAAAATGGCAAAACTAGCAGGAATAGAATAATATTGTTAAAAAATGTACGTAATGCTATAATATATAGTATTATATTAAATTTTCTGACTTAACCTGGTATGAATAATTTTTTGCCTTGTCTTGACGAGACAAATTCATGACTAGACAAACGTCAAACTCAATATATAAAAAACCCAGTTTAAAAATACCGGATTATTCTAATTTTGACATTTGTCTAGGCATGAATTTGTCTCGTCAAGACGTTCAATAACCATATATGTACATATGTAAACATTATGTGTGTTCCAGATGAATCACAAACATGCACAAACTTACCCAAAGTTGCACGAAGTTACCCAAAAAGCGATCCAGATAACAAAATTTGTACAGCCAAAAATATTGTGTATTTATTTTATTAAACATTTGTTCTTACCAGTGACACACATATTTTAGCTATGAATTTCAGTGACTAAACTTGGCTGAGTTAAAAATCCAAAAGTAAGCAACATTATAAGAAACCACACGACTGTATATTACATATTATTATTAGGTTATTTTTAAGCGATTTTGGTAGTTTTTTTTATTAAACCTTAGACTTGGCATCCCTGATACACAATTATATGAAATCAATCAGCAAATAAAAACAAATAGTTGCACCACCAATTTTAATGTAAACAAATGATCATATAAATCTGTAAAACAAGTTCAAGTTTCCCAAAATATTATACTAAATCAAAATGACAGTTATTGCTGGTGGTCATGGTGAACCAAATCCAAATAGAACATGGCTGGGATCTCGCGGCATGTGGCTGACTTATTTGCTAGGAATATTATCGGCTCATTTGATATTATTATCAGTTCCGTTTATATCTATATCAATGGCCTGGACTCTTACAAATTTAATTCACAATGCAGTAAAACCGACTAAAAAGAAATAAAAAAATAGGTATAAAAATGTTTTTATTTTTCAGGCTCACTTGTATTTTCTGCACATTATAAAGGGTGCACCTTGGTTTTCAATTGAGAATGACACCGGTCGTCAATTGACACATTGGGAACAAATCGATGATGGAGAACAGTTTACAGCAACACGTAAATTTCTAACAGCTGTGCCTATAGTTATGTAAGTAATTTGTTCGATGTTTCAATTTAGAATGAACCAACTCTTTAAAATCTTTTAGATTCCTACTTTGCTGCCTATATACGCGCAACGACATTGATCATTTTATAGCCAATTTTATTTCCTTGGTAATTGTCACTCTACCAAAATTGCCGCAGTTTCACGGGGTGCGCTTATTTAACATTAACAAATATTAATTTATGTAACCATTTCTTGTTATAAATTTACTTATTTTTTTTGTGGTAATTCGGTTTTTTTTCGAAACTAATTTTTATAAATTCGAGAAGCGTTAAATTACAGTTATACTTACATAATACTTATGATATTTGTTACACACTTATTGTATACTGGTTATAGTTTGCTGGTTAATAAAAGTCTATTTATTTATTGATTCAAAACTTTAAATATAAAGCCTAATACAAGGCACATTCAACAAGGTACAAAAGGCATTTCCTTTTTGTGTTTGAACGGTAGAAAGTCAGAAAAATTAAAAACTTCATACCTATAAAATTAAATTTTTATAACGTGAAAATGTCAAATTGATTTTAATCAGCTGGCCTTTTAATATTTCCTGGTTGAGTGTGCCCAGAGTTGGCCTCTTAATATTACCTGGTTGAATGTGCCTCGGTGTAATATTTTAATATGTACATACACTTTTTAATAAAAAAAACGATTTGAAACGAAATTTTCATACAAAATCAGTATTTCAATTCCATATCAAATATGCTCCAGTGTTTGATAATTTTTGTTTCTTGATTTATTAATTGCACAAATGTTTCTTTTTTTTGTTTTAATATGGAAAGAATATTACCTGGGGGGTTATTATGTAATTCGATTCGAATCGAAAATCTTTCGAATTCGTACAAATTAAATTATGTAGTACGATTTTCGAAAATTTATTTACGAACGTTCGGAAATTAATTTAAATTTTTAATAAAACTTTACATTTTAAAAAAATTTTCGCAAATTTTTAAAAGTTCCACAATGTTTATTACACGTTTAAATTCGGCAGCAACTGATATTTTCCTTAAATTATTTCCTGAAACTATTTATCTTTTAATCGTATTAGATAATACGGATTTCCTTTCGAATCGGAAATTCCTTTCGAAAGCTTTTTCTATTCGAATCGAATTACATAATGTTTATACTATGCTATAACAAAATTATTGAGGATATCTCATTTACGAATTCTGTTTTGTTTGAGCAAAAAATATAGTTTTTTAGTCACTTCGGTGAGTGATTTTATAATGGTATATGTATTTAGTTAAAATATGATTTTCTAAGATTTTCAACTTTATATAGTAAAAGTTCTATTAACTTGTTTGAATGGTGATTAATTAAATATTTGCATAAACATAAATATTATGTTGAATAACTTTTCCAGTAAATACTTGCAACGAGAAAGCAAAAAGGAATTTTGCAGAAATATTTTCAAAATTATTAAAAAGCAAATAAACACTTCCAGCCAAAATTTGCAAGCAAATATTAATTATTTTAGAAACATTTTTTTGTAAAGACAAACCAAAAACAGGGGGCAAAAACGGCTTTACAATCGAAGTTTTACTCGATTGATCAAGTTTTTAATGCTTTTATTATGGGAATCCTTATAAAAACTTTTGAGTTTAGATTTCAATCAACTGCTGTAATTTGTTTTTTACTGTTTACAAAATTTTTTCAAGTAAAACATTTTGCAAGCTCTTTTTTTTCATTTTGCAAGGTCTTTTTTTTTTTGTTTCAATTGGCGCCCTCTTCATACAAACTTTTTGAGTTAATAATCACTTTCTAAAGGATTTATTACATTTTAAAAACAATTTTTTGTAAAGGAACAACCCTTTATCTCCAATTGGCTTTTTTTAATTTTTTATACTTATCTTTCCTTTTTTGGCATGCCTAAATAAATAAAACTTAATTAAATTATTATTTTATTGCATTTTCTGAGGTAATTGGCCCTCGCTATCTGCCTTTTGTGTAAAGTGTGTAAGAGGTTTTCAAATATAATCAATGCAACAAGTCAACTTTACTGTTTTGTTTTTTATGTGAAATCAAATAAATCATTTGTCTGTATGTATGTACATATATATCTATACATGTGTGTAGATACATACATATGTATGTACATATATCGACCCTTTGTGCGAAATCGTGATATTTTTTGTTTTTAATTTTTTTTTTATACTAAACTGTTTTAAAGTCACTTATTCATTTTCTTGTAGGTGTCACTATATTATTACACATCGTTTTTGCAATCCCACAGGAAAGAGTAGGGCAAATTCATATGCACTTAAATTTTAAGTCTTTCTAGGAAATTTTCTAAATGTCAGTTACGCCATTTGCTCATGTAAGCGACGATATGTATAAATATGCATAGTATATTAAATTTAGCCAACAGATGTTTTAAGTATTTTTGTTTTAAAAAACACTGATAATTTTTTAGTTGCAATTGAGCATTTCATTAAGACACATTGTTTAATAAAAATAAGTTGATAAAATATTTATAAGGTGAGTGTCCAAATATTTGCATTTATGCAATAAACCACTTTAGCAAACTTTTTAAAACACTAACTTTTAAATAAAGCTATTGATTTACCAACATACATTCAAGGCTTAAAATGTTTTTAGTTATTTATAATATGTAGTACCTATGTATGTACATACATATGTAGCGTATTAAAAAATGTGTTAAAATTGTTCTATTTTTTACGCTTATTTAATAGGAAAGAAATTTAAAATTATTTAATACGTAAACAATCTAAAAATTATGTAGGTATATAAGATTATTAGGTCCATTCTCTCCCTGAATGTAAAATTAGGAATAAACTCGCATATGTTTTAAACTCAAAATCTACCTTCTATTATACTTATGTTTGTTTTGTTATAGGTATTAATTAATTATTATAAAAAAAATTTACAATAAATTTTGACACAAGGTAGTCAAAAACCTGAAAATAATATTATTTGTTTTGAGTTCCGAAAACTTTTTATTCGATGCTGTAAAAAAGGCCTGTTAAAGTATATCAAATTTGTTGCATACATACATACATATGCATGTACATAAGTAATAACGGTTAAAAGAAATTTGCCTTGCATTAAGTTGCCGTATTAAACCCAATTTTTTAGCTCTGTGCGTATTGAGTTGATTTTCATTAAACCTGTGACCAGTTTTTAAGTATAAAAATAATTTTTTAGTTTTATTTAAAAATCAAATTCCCATTGTGTTACTCAAAAACTGGCAATTAAATAACTTAATTAAAAAAACGTTTCAAAATATGTATTGCTAAAATCGTTTCAAATCAAACCATACATACATATATATTTATATAACTTAATTAAAATTTTAATGAACAGGACTTGCCACTTAAGTTTTAAAAGTTTAAAAGTTGCAAACTTAACAGTCGCCTTTAACTCATGGCTCATTAAATTCAATAGGTGTGTTCATTTACAGAAAATTATTAATAATTTTCGATAATTATTGCTAGTAAGTGTTTACGTACACAAAAAATTAGCAACTAGAGAGCCAAAAAAGAGCGTAAAATGTTAAGAAACAAAAATGTTTCTGATAATTTCTACTACACCATTTCCAATTGTATTTCAGAACTTTCTAATTGTATATCAGAAATTTCTAATTCAATTTCAGAAATTTCTAATTCAATTTACGAAATTTCTAATTCAATTTCAGAAATTTCTAATTCAATTTCAGAAATTTCTAATTCAATTTCAGAAATTTCTAATTCAATTTCAGAACTTTCTAATTGTAGTTCAGAAATTTCTAATTCAATTTCAGAAATTTCTATTTGTATTTCAGAATTTTCTATTTGTATTTCAGAATTTTCTAATTATATTTCAGAATTTTCCATTTGTATTTCAGAAATTTCTATTTGTATTTCAGAATTTTTCATTTGAAATTCAAATAGAAATTTCTGAAATACAAATGGAAAATTCTGAAATACAATAAGAAAATTCTGAAATACAAATAGAAAATTCTGAAATACAAATAGAAAATTCTGAAATACAAATAGAAATTTCTGAAATTGAATTAGAAATTTCTGAAATACAATTAGATAGTTCTGAAATTGAATTAGAAATTTCTGAAATTGAATTAGAAATTTCTGAAATTGAATTAGAAATTTCTGAAATTGAATTAGAAATTTCTGAAATTGAATTAGAAACTTCTGAAATTGAATTAGAAATTTCTGAAATACAATTAGAAAGTTCTGAAATACAATTGGAAATGGTGTAGTAAAAATTTTACTATCAGGAAATTATTCAAACAGTCTTTCTGTCATTATGCTTTAAAAAAATTTTAATTTTAAATTTTTATAAGTTTACAACAGTTGTGTTCAATAACTTTCCAGTGTTTCCTGTAATTACTAGCAATGAGAGAGTAAAAAGAAATATTTTCAAAATTGCTCTCAAAAACATTTAAAAGTAAATGAACACTTTTACAGTCAAAACTTGCAAGCAAATGTATTTTGTTATTGTAAACTTATAAAAATTTAAAACTTAACTTTAAAACTTTACTCTCTCGTTGCTAGTATTGACTGGAAAGTTATTGAACACAACTACGTAACAATATATAACTTAGCGTACCTTGTTTATTTTAAAAAATGTTCTGGGTTTTTATTCAAAACAAAATCATATTAGGTTCTAATATAAAATTTTTCTTTTTTAGTTTTTAGCATGGTCGTGGTAAAGGAAGAAGATTTTGGTCCTATTGTAGATCCAATGACTAAGCAACCAACTAAAGTTCGTCGTATTACTTTATCCAATGATCGCCAAATGTCTGTTCAGCTTTTAACGTTGGGCGTTAATATTGCCAGTGTACGTTTACCGGACAAAAGCGGCAAAGTTGATGAGTTATCTCTAAGTTTTGATAATGTTGAAGATTATTTAGCTACACAACCTGCCTATATTGGTGCTACTATGGGCCGTGTAGCTAATCGTGTGGCCAATGGTCGTTTCACTTTAAATGGCAAGGAGATACAAGTGACCAAAAATTTCAAAGATAAATTTCAACTCCATGGCGGTTTTATTGGTTTCGACAGTGTCATATGGGAGGTGATGAAAATTTTGCCTGATGGGGTTGTTTTTAAACATGTCTCTTCCGATGGTCATGAAGGGTATCCAGGAGAATTAACCTGTATCATAACCTGCACTCTTAACGAGGCAAACGAGTTTCGCATGCAAATTGAAGCTACTACTAGTCAAACAACTTGTGTGAATATAACTAATCACGCATACTTTAATTTAGCTGGTCATAATTCAGGGAAGTTGGGTCTAAGTCAACATACCGTTATGATAAATGCCGATAATATTGTTGACACGGACTTAGAGCAAATACCTACAGGGACATTGATCCCGGTTAACAGTACGGTGTATGATTTAAAAAAACCTGCAAAAATGGGCGAACGACTGCCTTTATTCAAGGATAAACCCATTGATGGATATGACAATTGCTATTGTGTAACTTTGGATGGCAATAAGACAACATTAATTGCTCGTGTAGAGCATCCGGAGAGTGGACGTTGGTTGGAGATTTTAACCAACCAACCGGGTGTTCAGTTTTATACTGCCAACAATTTACCAGATGTAGAAAAGGGCGTCCCAGCTTTGGAGGGTAAATCTGGAGCTCATTATGTCAAACATGGTGCCTTTTGTTTGGAAACCCAAAAATATCCAGACTCTATGAATCATGCCAATTTTCCCACCATATTTTTAAATCCTAATCAAAAATATTATCATGATGTAGTGTACAGATTTGGTAACTAAGAAATAAATGTCGGCTTATTAAATGCTTATTTGACAGATGTCTATGGAATAATTGTCAAATAAGCCCTTGATAAACGTATTATAATTTTTATGAATATGAGCGTAAATTTATAGAACATAAGTTTAAAATATACTTCATAAGTATCATCAAGTTCATTCGTTTACTCAAAGTTTTTAAAAATTTTTGAATAGTTTTACTGGATTGCGTTCGTTTACACAAAATCCAGTAAATGAGAACACAAATTGAGAGCGCAAAGTGACAGTTGTCTTACTGAGTATTTAAAAATTTTTACTAGACAAAATTTTACTAGTATAAATTACTAGTAAAATAAAACATATGTTTTCTGATGTAAACAAAAAAAGTGAAATAACAAACAGCTAACAAATTGAATAACGAGAAAAATTAAAATGGTATAAAAAGAAATTTAATGTTCACAGGCGAAACAATGGAACAGCTAAGAGATATAGCTAGTACTTTAAGTTTGGGGCTATGTTTTGCAAAATCCAGTATTGTATCTAATAGAATCGTCATCTGAAAGCGAAGATGAAGAAGATATAAGTTTGTTTTAAATGTTAAAAAAGCCAAGATTTTTTTCACCCTAACTTGTGTTTGAGAAATGAAAGAGTATTACGCAATTCTGTTAAAAGTACTTCCATGACGCGGTCCCGACCTATACGGATGTTTAGTTTCGAACACATTTTAAAATATCCAAATCAATTTTGTTGCGGCTTTTTCTTCTTTATATTTACTTTTTTTTAAGTTGAAAAAGTGTACTCGGTGCAGTCACTTATTACCCAAAATTAAATATTCGTGTTTTTTTTACTAAGTCTTTCCCTAGCAGGTAACGTACAAAAGAATGGTCTGAGACTCAACTTAAATTATACCGACAGACTGAGAATCACTTCCTTAGCCAATTTAAGCATATCTGTCTGGCTGGGTGTCCATATATTCGTGTGCTCAAAGTAAAGGTAGCATTTCTGAAAAAAAAAATTTTTGCCATAGGGAACAAGCCCATTGTATGTGGTGGTGATTGTAATAGACTTTAACCCCAAAACCAAGTTAACCTCACTCACAAAAGTCAGCTTGTTTTTGCTTAAAAAAATTTATTGCATTTTTCGAGTAATCAAGTAATTGCAATATATTTTAATCCATCAGCTGTTTTGAGTAGGTAAACTTTTTGTTAAAATTTTCCGTTCGCGTACTTTTTACTTAAAAAATTTTAAGTGAGAGAAATTTGGTAAAATTACTCAGTATTTGCTAAGTTACTGGACTTTACTGGGAAAGTAAACGAATGAACTTATCGTCGAAAACCCAAAAGTACGTAGCATCACTATTTGAATTTTACAAGAGATGGAAAAAAAATTAATTTTTACTTTTGAATCGTGTTTTATTTCACACAACTTTCTCCTCTTCTTAAGAACGAGATTAACTATTTTGAATTACTTGGTGTTTTAAGGCATGTTTAATTGTATCTGATGCTTTATTTCTAAAATAAACAACTTCTTCTCTAGGAAAATTACACGTTAATTTGAATTTTGGATAAAAAAGCGTTATTTTGATCGCAGAGACTGACCCATGGACTGACCTAACCATTGTGAAATTATTGATAAGGTGGTGTTACCAGCACAGCTAATCTACTTTTATCATGCATTAATCGAGGCTGGGTTGTCAAAGTTATTTACTTTTACATATATTTTTTGACACATGAGCCAACGAAAACCACAACAAAAACGAAACATTTATTTACCACAATTTAGTTGTTGTAGAATCACCACCACCTAATATATTAATTCCCCTTGGACATAACGACAATTAATCATGGTGAAATTTTTAACTAGGTGGTGTTACGAGCACAGCTGATCTACTTTTTTCATGCATAAACTGAGGCCGGGTTGTCCAAGTTGTTTACTTTTACATATCTTTTTTGACACATGAGCCAACAAAAACCACAACACAAACTCAAACTTTATGCACCACAATTTAGTTGTTGTAGAATCACCACCACCTGATGCACTAATTCACCCTGCGTTAACATGGTAAAATAATGTGAAAGATGAAAGAATTTGTGAGTTTTTGTTATCTGTGTTTGAGGGTTGTACGACGATTTATGTAGTTGTTTTGTAGATGTAAATGCGCTTTGGTATGCAGCTTTTGACTTCTAGGTAAAGGTATATTAAACAAGGTAAGAGTAACTGATCAGCTGACTTTTATTTCCGCCATATGTTTTCTTACTTAGCTCGACAAATTTTTTATGTTCTATAATGATTGTGTATACTGTGTGCATGTGTGATCACAACATTTTTGACAACCAAGCTGGAATTGAGCAACAACAAAATACATGCTTAAATTTTACAGGAAGTTGTTGTTTTAGGGACGAGGTCACCTTCTTATTTCTAGGTGATCAGGGTGCACGTATATCAGGTAGCCTCAGATAAACATTTGAGTAACGATATTTTGTTATATTAATGTAAAATTTTGTTTTTGTGTATGTATTTTCTTCCTTTTTTATAAACAACAACTATAGCATGATACAAAGAATCAGGTAATCTCGTCGGCCCAGCTGATTAGTGCCTAAATGTCAAAATTACGCTCTCCCTGTGAAAATAAAACAACAAAAATTATTACTCACCGTTTTTTTTCTATGAGCTTTTGTTTGACAATTATGTACTAATTTGTAGTTGTTGCAGGGACGAGATTACCTGATTAGTTGTATCATGAACTATAGTATTGTAAGAAAAGCTCAAAAAGAAGAAGAAAGATTTTGTGAGTTTTTGTTATTTGGCTTTCACATTCTTTTGACAGTTTAGTTGTTTTTGTAGAAACACTCCTACCTGATAAAGGTGTACCCTGTAGGTAAAGAAGCACAGCAGGGTACACTTATCATGGAAGGAGCGGTTCTACAAAAACAACTAAAACCGTCATAAGAATGTCAGAGACAAAAAACAAAAACTCACAAAATCTTTCTTCTTCTCTTTGAGCTTTTCTTAACATACTACAGTTGTTGTTTGTATAAAAGGAACAAAATGCATAAACATAAACAAAATTTGACATTAATATAACGAAATACCGTTACTCAGCTGTTTATCTGAGGCTACCTGATAAGTGTACCCTGGAGCACAGTAAACAAAAATAAGATGGTAACATACAACCACCTTGTTTAGACATATATTGCCAGCAAGTGTATCTGTGACCTGCAATTTACAGGTTATTAAAAACCACAGAATACATTAAAAACCATTGGCTAAAATACTAATTTTAACACAATTAAAAGTGCCGATAACAACTTAAGTTTCCGAATTTCAGCAAAAATATTACCACATAAAAAATTACATTTGTTTTTCAATCAAAACGAATACGTTGCTTCTTTACTTTTGAAACTAAAAGGCCTCAAAGTGTTGAATTTACCACAATTGTATTTGCAAGCCAATTCTGGTTCGTCGAGAAGTCAAGCAACCAGCAAAATGCCTGTACGTAAAATGAATATAATTTTATCAACAGATAATAATAATAAAGGTCAAGAAGTTTTGACAATTAAAATTTAATGCAATATTATTTTCTGTTTATTTGTAGGTTCATGAATTTCGTGTTGAAATGACTTGCTCTGGCTGTTCTGGTGCAGTGGAGAGGGTATTAGGTAAATTAGGAGGTAAGAGTTTTAAGCAAAAATTAAAAGTTGTATGTAAGCTTAGACTGAAAAATTATCAAAAAATAGTAGTTTTAACCTTTTTTGAATTTGGCGAAAAAATTAAATACATAGTTATTTTTAATGATTTGTTACACATATTTTTTATTGATTGTGACTACAAGGCGTCCTGGCGCTTACAAATGAGGTATATCTATTAATTACATTAAGTTAAAACTTAACAAAACATTTAAATCGAATGAAGTTTGGCCCAACAGTTGTCTAAATAATAAAATTCGTAAGAGCATTTCCAAAATTTTATTTTCAAAAAATCGATTTTAAATCAACTTGAAACTACATAAATCAACTTTACATACATTACATATACATACTTATGTTTACTACATAATTTTTTCATTGTAAATAAGAAAATGTTTAAAATATTTTGAGAAAGTTTGCATTGAAATGGAGAGTTTTAATTTGTTATTAAGGAAATTTCAATTACAAATTAGAATTTCTATTTATAGTAAATAAACTAAAATTGAGAAATTCCATATAAATTCCAGTTGAAATTTCAAACTATCAACCTCAATCGGAATTTAATTTCAAACGGAAATTCTTAACTTTAATTAGATTTTGTAATTTGAATTGGATTTTTCTCAATTTCAATAGAAACATTCCTAATATCGGTTGGAACTGCCTAAATTGCAAATGGAATTTTCAAACTTTAACTGGAATATCTCAATTTCCAATTCTCAATAGAATTTCTAACTTTTAACTAAATTTCTATCATTTTCAAATAAAAACTTCTAATTACAAACGGTATTCTCTCAATTTCAAATTGAATTTCGTAATTTCAGTTGTAGCCTTACCATTTACAATGGCAATGGTGTTAGCTTCGATCTGAGAAAAAATTAGAATATCTTAAATTTTTTTATATCTTACAGATAAAGTGGAAAAAGTAAGTATTGATCTAGATGAAAAAACTGTCTTAGTAACATCTAATCTAACGGGCGAAGAAATTTTGGAGATCATCAAAAAAACCGGAAAATCAGCTCAATATGTGGGTGTGAAAGAATGAAACGAAATGTTTTGCAAGTTTCGCAAAATAGCTAAACTAAAACTGGAAGTTTAAAGAAAATTTATTTCTTTAAAACCTCTATCTAAGGCAATTATTATTTTTTTTTTTTGATAAAATATAAACTTTTTATATACATATGTACATACTTATATACATAAGTAATTATTTTTATTATTTTTAAAACACGTAAATTTATTTTTATATTTGAACTCTAATGACGTTTTCTTTATTTTTTATTTTTCATTGGTGATACTAATGCAGTTCTATTAAATAAATTAGAATCTTTACTAGCGATAATGGGCCAATATAAATTAAATTTTGCTTTGTGCTTATCCTTCTATTAAACATTTCAAACTGAATGAGTTTAAATGCTAATGTTGTTTAACCATAATTTGAAACCCCCTTTTATGGCTTTAAACTCAACTCAGTTGAGTTGGTATTGTCAAAACAACCAACCTTGTGAAAATAATTATCATATACAAATTTACATTAGTTTGAGTAACAAAAACATCAAAAAAATTGTTACTCGCCAGTAGCAGCTGATTGGTTTGGCTGTATGTTATCATGATCCCAAATTTCAAGTTACAAATTAAGTAGTTAAGCTGTAAACTATAATACAGCTTTAAGTTTTCCATTTACAATACTAAAATGATTTTACTGTGATATATCTTTGACGAACATTAATTACCTTATGTACAATTTAAAAAAAGGCCAAAATGAAAAACAGTTTTAATAAATAGTTCAACGCTTATAGCTTGTTCACACATGAACTCCAATTACCTGTTTTGCTCTCCAAATTACCAACACAGTTTTGCACACTTCGTTACAAATTCGTAATTGGGTTCAGCAATGCTGGGTAGAAAATATGTTTACATATACACATGAAGTCTTTTTTGCATCACATTTTTTTAATATAGTTTAGGTTTTTTATTGAAATATTTTGTTTTGTATTTATTTTCTCTTCGTTTATGTAGTTTTTTTTAACTTAATTGAATTTTCGCAAACTGTTCAGGTAAACTATTGATTTAATTTAGAAGCAAAATTTTTATACTCCTAAATTACTGGTAATGCAAACTCAATTCGCTGTAAAACTCATTATTTGCTCTCAAAAATTTGTATGGAAAACATTGTAATTGGGGGTCTAATTACGAATGAGAGAGCAAGTCACGTTATTGGGCTTAAGTGGAAACATGCTATTAGGTAATAAACAAAAATACCTCCAACACCAAAATATTTTTATTTTCCTTTTATTAAAAAAAAAATTTAAAAAACGAGAGTCTTAAAAAAGCTATAAAGAGCTCGCGCGTCGTTGGTTTTTTTTAAAGAGAACCAGGCCGTCCCCTTTTATCGCACTTCGAGAATTTTGCGTCTCACTTTCGCATGTGGAAAATTGTTTGGCGTCACATAACTGTTACATAATACAGTTATCGGAGGCTTTTATGATTATCTGCATACAAAAAAAGATTTTAAATATATGGAGGAGAACCATTTAACTCAAAAACGAAATATATAATTCTATATTCTAGCCGAAGTCGGTGTTGGCGTTAAGTACTAATTAACTGGCTTAGTTAACCTTAGTTTTTGTTAAAACTAAGTAACTTAAAAATTAAACCAACAAACAATGAAAAAACAAACTCCGTGAGCTAAGTTTTGACTATTATTTGAACAACCCAAACGTTAATTTAACAAAGTGCTTTTGGATAGATTTTTAAGACAACATTTATGATTTGTATTCGATTTGGCATAATCGTTTTTGAGTTTAAAATGCCCAAAATTTTAAATTTAAATTTTTTAATAGTGGAGATGAAATATCATATAAACAGTAATATTCTATAAAAATAGTTTTCTTTAAATTTGGCACGAATCATTTCCAAAGAAAACTTTATTAAAGTATATAATATACTAATAAACAAATAAATAAATAAAAAATAATTTTTTTTAATAAATACACAACTATTTAAATATTCATCTTACATGATATGTCTATATTTACATAAATTTACTTACAAGTTCAAATTTTAGATAAAAACGTTTCTTATTAAATATACATATAACAATAAATACATAAATACAATTATATCAAGAAAATAAATTTTTGGCTCAAATAAATAAATATACTAATTAAAAAAAAAGTTGACCACTCTAATAAAAAATTCTTAACAAATTTCATACATTTTTTTCAACTTAAAAAACTACAATAAACAAATAATATAAATTAAAAAACTAATTTTTTTGCCCATAAGGCTTTTTGCATAGCTTAATATTTATATACAATAGTTTTAAACAACTTTGCAATCGGACTTTGCCTACACAATTCTTTTAAAAAGAGACGTCGGGTGATTACTGATAAGCCGCATGTCACAATTTTTTTTTTTTGTTGCCAAAATGATAAAGAATATTCAGTTAAATTTGTTAACAAAAATAAGCGCTAGATTTCTTGTACAATTACACCCTTAATACACACATTTTGTTTTAAATTAACATAAGTTTAAAAAAAAATGTTTGAACAAAGTATTAAAATGTAATAGAATTTACCCAAAGAAAAGCAAAAGATGTTAGTGCCGCATTTATCATATTTAACACTGATATATTTCATTTTTTATGAGTGCGGCAAAGTAGTTTAATTGTTTTCTATTTAAACCTTGAAAGGAATTATTTTGTCTTTTTTATGAACATACATTTTCCTATTTTTGAATTGCGGCAAATCTATTTTTTTTTTTGTTTTTAATTTAAATTTTTTGAATGTTCTATAAATCGAATCCGAGTTATATTTTTCAATTTTAAACCTATTTAAAAAATTTTACACGATTTTAAACCGAGTGAGGGAACGTGCTTAATTGCTGCAAATCTATCGATTTAGAGTACACCTGTCGATTAAGGATTTAGTTGTGTTTAATTAAACTCTGTTTTATATTTTTTTTTAGTTAGGATCTTTTTTATTTTTAATATTAATCTTATAATTCTAAATATATAAATAAACTGATTTTCGTTGATAAAACCCAGTTGTTCTACACTAATTAAAAAACATAAAAGAAAAAGTAATTAAAAATATTTTGGAGTTTTTAAAATCTCTTAAAAATAAATTTTTTTTGTCAATTAAGTAGTATTTAGTAAAAAAAATTAATGAGGGTCGTATCAAAAAAAAATTAAATTTAAAGTAAATTTAAATGCTGGTTTTGTATGAAAATTTCGTTAAAAAAATGTATGTTAAATTTAAAAATTTTAATTGAATACGACCCTAAATATTTAAAAAATATATAGTTGTACATACATATATAAAATAAAATACTTTTAAATATTTAAAATTTTTATTAATATTATAAACAAATATTTATTCATACTTATCTTCCATTTTCAAAAAAATATTTTTAGTTTTATTTTTTAGAAATAATTACTAAAACAGGTAAGTTTGAATGAAAATAAGAGTTAGTTAAAAATACACCTAGCCTTGAATCCGTCGCAATCTGAAATCGTTTTCCAAAACGCTCCAAGCAAACTATAAAAATTGTGTTGCGAATATGTGATAAAGGCTTTAATAAAGTCCAACTTTACCTTCTAATTGCCATTTTGATCTATTGTTTTGTTGCTCCCAAAAGTTGTTCCAAATTACTTACGCGATTATTGAGTCTATAAATCATCATTATGATTTTAGATATATCATTTTTTATATCTAATGTGGGCGAATTACTTCTAGAGGTAGCATTTGTTATCTTGGGAAATAAAAAAGTGGATTTTGAATAAAAAAATGGTTCGAAACAGTATACAAGAAAAGCTTATTAGATTATCCAAAACTGTAAAATTGAAAAGCGAAAAAACGGTAAATCCCGTTTGAGGCTTTTGGGGAAATTTTACAAAACAAGATAAATGTATTCAGGAAACTTTAGAATTTTCTTTTTATATTAAGAATTTTCTCTTGTATTGCAAAAATTTTCATTTGTTTTTTAGAATTTTCATATGTATATGTGTTTATTTAATTTTTTAGAATTTTTCAATTGTATTTCAAATGGAAGAATTCTCAAATATAATTAAAGATCTTTAAAATTTAATAAGAAACTTCTAATATGCAATAAGTAAAATTTAAAAACTAGATGTAAATGGTGTAGATCCGCACCTAGGGTTATTACATAATTTGAATAAAATTCAAAAGACGGTCTTAAAAAGAATTTTCGCATCGAAAAGCAATTTGTTTTATTTAATACGTTTGACAGGTACAAAATTTTAGAGAATAATTAAATGAAATATTGAGTGACGCTAAAATTAAACCTGTAAAAAATTTGCGGTTGTATTCTATAAAAGCCAATTTCACCTAGACAAGAGTTAATTTCCAAACGTTCTAAACATATTTTCGATAATCGTACTACAAAATTTAGTTTCTACGAAATCGGAAAATTTTTAGTTCAATCGAATTACATAAGGTGTGTTCATTTACAGAAAATTATCACTAATTTTCGATAATTATTACTAGTAAGTGTTCACGTACACAAAAAATTAGCAGCTAGAGAGCCAAAAAAGAGCGTAAAATGTTTAGAAACAAAAATGTTTCTGATAATTTCTGCTAGTAAAAATTTTACTATCAGAAATTATTCAAACAGTCTTTCTGTCATTATGCTTTGAAAAAAAATTTAAGTTTTAAATTTTTATAAGTTTACAATAACAGTAACAAAATACATTTGCTTGCAAGTTTTGACTGTGAAAGTGTTCATTTACTTTTAAATATTTTTGAGAGCAATTTTGAAAATAATTCTTTTTACTCTCTCGTTGCTAGTAATTACTGGAAAGTTATTGAACACAACTATAATAACCACCTACATTTTATCCAAAATCGAAAAATTTTATAATTTATTGAACATCAAAGCAAACTTTTATGTGGTTTATTTAGCAAGTTTTGACTTTAAAAAAAATAAAATAAATAAGTTTAAGTTTTATTTAATCTGCAAAATGACCCTGTTGGCAAAGAGAAAATTAGCTTTTAAATAATTTTAAGGAATTTACTTTATTCAAATAATACATTTATATGTATGTTCATTAGTAGTTAAATAGAAAAGCGTAGGATAAAATGTTCACTAAGTAAACCTTTTTAATAAAATTAAAATATAAAGCTGCACATAATAAATGTACGAGTAGTTATTTTAGTTCAAACGATTTTTCATTTTTTAAATAAAAATTATTTAAATAATTTAAAGAAACTAATACAGAAATATATTAAAAGTATTTCGAACTTGTATTCGAATTATTTTGCGGGCATTGTCTGCTCGGTGAACTTGGATAATCATCTAAGAATCTACCTTTGTTATTAGAAAAATTCAACAAAGAGCTTTCGTTAGAGTTTAAATTGAGCGAAGTAGCGGATGAAGCGGAGGTGGAGAGTGAAGAAGTAGTATGTGATAAGTTGTGTTTAATAAATTCACTTTCAAGCACCTGAAAGTTTTCATCACGGTTCTTATAAACCATTGATTGTCTAGGATCTATGAGTATAGATTGATCACTGGCACTTGTGGTGATTGAGTTGCAGGCAGCAGTCTCTCGTTCTGAATGTGGCATAATGCCACTTTCCTTTAAAGGCTCACGAGCTACTTTAGCCTCGTACAGGGAAACGTCATAGGTATGTAAGTTTGACTTCCAAACTAGAAGCTATAAAGGTTTATTTATTTTTAAAAATCGAATTTTAATTTTTTACTTAGGTGTCGATTACGTATGGCTGTTAAAATTGACAATGTGGCAGCCTAGTAGTTTTGGCTGCCGTTGGGCAACGTAACTGAAGTTGGGTTGCTGTACACAATCGACACAATAATAATATATTTTACCTGTTTATCTTCTCCTGCCGAAGCAAATTGGGAACCATCGTGACTAAAAGCGACCGCTGTAACTCTTCCTATGTGCCCAGTCAATGTATAAATGGGTCTACCCTCTAATAAGTCCAATATTTTTATTGTCTCGTCATCACTACCGGTAAGTAGAAAGTTACCACTTGGATGAAAAGCTATATCATTGACAGGCCCCCCATGTACTTCGTACAACTGTATCAATTCTTGAGCCACTAAATCAAATATCTTGATTCGATTGCAAGTCATCGCTACAGCCACAACCGTGCTGTCTGGATGCCATGCTAATTGGCGTCCCATGCCTTTTTCCTCCGTAAAGCAACTAACACATTCACCTGAATTCACATCATAGATGCGTAGTGATTTATCATCACCACAAGAAGCTATTAATTGTCCATTAGGGCTAAATTTAGCCGATCTTACCCAATTAGTGTGGCAGGCAAAAGAGGTAAGGAATTTCTTTTGAGCCACACGCCACAATTTTAAGGTTTTATCATCCGAAGCTGTCACTACCATTGTTCCCGTAGGGTCAAAATCAACAGATCTGACTGGTTTGCCATGGGCTAAAAACTCGCCTGATACTCCTTTTAGTTTAGGTTCCCATATCTTCACTGTCTTGTCTTTGGAACAGGACGCTACCAGTTTTGATTTAGGTGACCAGCTAACACCATAGACACTATCATTGTGTGCCGAAAAACGTATACATCTAGCGGCTTGTTTTAAATCCCACAAAATAACCGATGAATCTAAAAATCCATTTAACTATATTGTAGGCCTTTATATGTTTTTTTCAAAACCTTACCTAATGAACTAGTGGCTATTTTTGTGCCCTCTGGATTAAAGCGCACCTGCGTTATGCCTTGACCATGTCCAGTAAAATGCCGCTCCAAACAAGGATCAGCAAATTGTTCTCTATAAGCCATATTTTTTTTTCTCTTAAACCAACAGGCAGCAATATTAAAGATACCTAATAAAAATTATAGTTCGTTTAGATATTTTTCCAAAATTTGCGCTTTGTTAGTTTTGTCAAACAAAATCGTTTATTTCAAAATTACAACGGAAGATGGCGCTAATGACATTTTGTAAGTACTATAATTGCCAGACTAAACATAACATTAACGACTTTGGTATTTTATCGATATCATTTTTACTTTATAACAATTTTATAAATTGCATATTCAGTGCATATGAGCTGTATTTTAAGTAAGAAATTTTTGGATCGAATAATTTAAGCTCGCCTTGTTAAATACGAAAAAAATGCAATAAACTTAACTATATATTTAAACGTTGAAAGTGAAAAGTTTTAAATCGTCTAAATAAAATTGATAATAATCAAAACACTATTATTAAGCTATCAAGAAACTTCTAGCTGCAAAAACTTTTCACAAATTAGAGAACAAAAGGGGCAGGAAATACTTCATATTTATCATCATTTCATGATAAGTTCACGTTGATTCTGCAACACGTTTAGTTGAACGAATCCAATTTTTTCATCTCCCCAAAAGGAATGGGAAAAAAATAATACCTTATTTTAAATGCACGTCCTATATTTTTTAAATTGTATTATTTGGCTAATAGAAATATACATACATAAATATATAGCATATATTTTTTTAAAATTTAACATATTAATTTTTTATTGTTGTTCAAACAGATAACATTTTTGTTTTGCCTTTGTGATAAAGTGCTTAGTAAGTTGCGTTTTAATGATATATGATGTAAATATTACAACACAAAATTAAAAAGTGCAAATTCACATCATTTATTATAAATACGCAACTTACTTGGCAATTTATCCCGAAGAGTGGAAACCAATATTGTGATCACTATATATAATGCACACAATGATTTTTGTTTCGAATTATCTGTCTCTAATAAATTTGGGCGTATTTAAACAAACTTTTTCGCCTCCTGCAGTACCCTAGTGGCATCACTTTTAATAACCATCTGTTTTATTTTTTTGTTGCAGCGAATTAATGCTGTCAATTTTGACAAATAAAATAATTGTTCCCTATTTCCACTACAAAGACAGGACTCGAAAAACATCAGAAAAATATAAATTATATATATAAAAAACTGGCCTAAGTTTCACCTGGCAAAATGGCTTTAATTATTTTAATGAAAAACGTGCAAATAGCAAGTGAGTATAAGAGGAAATCAACTACATCTTTCATTTAAGTTATGTCGTACAATTGTACAAAACTTATATAACTCTAAAAGAAGTATACATCAAACAAATAAGACGTTTGCCTTTCAATTCTAGAGCAACAAAGTAATGGCGCTTTGGGAGTGCTGGCCTTGCGTACATCTAACTATTCTACTGAAAGTCCACGCCCCTTGAAGACTACGAACTTGGGTGCCATGAAACGCGGAACTGGTGGTCGCAGCAGTTTTAATGGTATTATTGCAACCGTTTTTGGTTGTACTGGCTTTTTGGGGCGTTATGTTTGTAATAAATTGGGCAAATCTGGTACCCAAATGATATTGCCTTATCGCGGTGAAGATTCCGATGCCACTCGCTTAAAGGTCTGCGGTGATTTAGGTCAAGTTTTATTTCAATTCTATAATTTGCGCGATGAGGAATCAATTCGCAAGGCTGTAAAATATTCGAATGTTGTAATTAATTTGGTAGGACGTGAATTTGAAACAAAGAACTTTAAATTTAATGACGTTCATGTGGATGGCGCTCGTCGTATTGGACGGTAAGTGTTGGGAATTTAAATTTTTTATTATTTTGGGTGAGGAAATGTATTTTAAGGTCTACTGATGCTTTTAAAAAAGCATCATTTAATTTAATAAATTTTTATCCAAAAATTATTTTTAATATTGTTTTTATTTTTAAGAATCTGTCGCGAAATGGGTGTAGAACGTTTAATTCATGTATCTGCCTTAAATGCCGATCCAAATCCAAAAAGTCATATTATTGAGGGTGGCAGTAATTTCTTGCGCAGCAAATACTTTGGTGAAATGGCTTTACGTGAGGAATTCCCTGAAGCAACAATTATCAGACCATCGGATATTTATGGATCTGAAGATCGTTTCTTGCGTTACTACGCCCATATCTGGCGTCGCCAATTGCGTTCAATGCCCTTGTGGTACAAGGGTGAGCGTACGGTTAAACAACCCGTTTTTGTTTCCGATGTTGCTCAAGGTATAGTTAATTGTGCCAAAGATCCTGAAACCGCTGGCAAGGTTTATCAAGCTGTAGGGTAATTTGTTAACATTTTAACTGTATATAATAATTTTAAAAATATTGGGATTTTTAGCCCTAAACGTTACAAATTGAGCGAATTGGTCGATTGGTTTCATCTCCTTATGCGCAAAGACGAGAACTGGTGGGGCTTTCATCGTTACGATATGCGTTTTGATCCCTTTTTTATATTAAAAACCAAATTTACCGAAATGATTAGTCCTGGCCACCCTGTAGGCGGTTTGCATTTGGAACGCTTAGAATTGGAGTGTGTAACGGATAAGGTGCTCAGCAATGTACCTACCTTGGAAGATTTGGGCGTACAATTGACCCCATTGGAAAATCAAGCGCCGTGGGAACTACGTCCTTATCGTGCCGCTTTGTACTATGATGCTGATTTGAATGAATTTGAAACCCCATCTCCTCCACCAACAATTACACCCCGTGAGGAACAACGTTTGTTCGCATAAAATAATAGTTCATACCACCAATACTATATAAGGTCTGCCGCCAATGAGTTGGGGCAAAAAGATAACCTGCCAACACATTGGTTCAATGCAATGAAATTTAAAAGCCGTTCAGTACGTTGGTGGTGGCCTGTAAGTCGTATAAAGAAGAAAGGTTTACGCTTACGTGAACTACTATTTATTGTTTTGGTGGTGCGTTCATTGTGGTACGGTGTGTTTAGTGAAGAATATTTATATGAAATTCAACATTTTTTAAACAGCATTGATGATTAATTCTTAGCTAAAACAATTCCATTTTAATAACAAAAAATGCAAGAAAAACGTACTGTTGTCTAAACCTAAATAAATGTAAAATAATTTTAAAGCTTTGCTTCTTTTGTTTATTTTCCAATAGCTAGTTTGAATTTTTGAGAAAACAATAAAAATGGTGCTTGGCATTACTTACATTAGTTCTGGGACAAATTGCGGAATTCGAATTGAAATATTACTCGTTCGAACGAGTTGTCAATGATTAAATTATAGAAATTCTATAAAGAAATGGTGATTTTATTTTACAGCACAAAAAATTGCTTGAACAGATTCGTTGGTAGGAGTCCGAAAGTCGGTCTAAGGGGAGTAAACTTTTCACTAATTGATGTAGGCACCGAAGCCGGGAGTTGTTAATTTCTCTAGAGCACATTTCATTAAAGAAGTTGTGTTCCCGTACTCAGCATTGGGATTACCCAAAAGCATTCTCTTACTTTTTTATATTGGAGTGAAATAACTTGAGCTGTGTTGTCAAACTTCATACCTATATAAAACAAGAAAAGTCAAAAATTCTCTCTGCGATGCGTTCACCGGATAATTGATTTCACCCTGTTATGTACCTAAGTTTTGTGTGTTTCCGTTGTTTTGGGAGAGTAATTTTTATTTATTCCCATTTTTTCAAACTTTACCTATGCTCTCTTTTTTGCACAAAAATTGTTACCTGGAACGCTTTTGGGTAACTGTGTATAAGTTCGGACTATATTGTTAAGCATCTGGATCACAACTGCCTAGTATCTGTAAAACAGTTATATATGTACATATGTATGTGCATACATACATCCCACAATACAACAGTGCATGATCACTTATTAGTGTACCCTGGCACTAACGATCGTTTTTTATTTTTTTTATAAATATTAACAAGTTCTCTTAACATTAAAATTTTATTTTAATTGAGAAATTAAAAATGGAGAATTTATTCAGTGCATAAAGGTTTTAAATATACATACTTTCGTACATACATATGTATGTATGTGTAGGTATATACATATGTATAATTGTTTTTTTATACTTACGTACAATGTATATTAGTCTGTTCTGTATCCGTAGCTGGATTCAAAAATGCATTCCACTCGGCTAGTATCGGTAGAGAAACTTGCTTTTTCAAATAAAGTTTCTTTCAACATTAACGGAAAATATGAATTTCTTTTAAAAAAGAAAAAATTTAAGTTAAATAGAGGCAAAATAATAAAAAAAAACAAAAAGATTTAATTTCAATAATTTTTTAATGTGTTTAATAAGTTTTTCATTCTAAAATTTTTTGTAGACAAAATAAAAGGAAATATTTTATTTAAAAATGAAATACATACATAAAAATCCTTAATATTTAAGGGGAAACAACGACAATTGATAGAAATCGAAATTAAAAAAAATTTATTGGAATTTTAAAACAACAAAAACATAGAAAACTTGTACCATCAAGTAAATTCCAATAGCTATCGAGTGTAGTAATTTGCCCCAAGTTTTACTAAAAAAAAATTTGCATTCGAAATACAGAACACTTGACAATAATTTTTTTCTTCAATGTAAGACATTTTAGAAATTACAAGCTTATATGTAAATACATATTTGTTGTTTCCTTTTTTAATATTAATAATACTACTGACTAATATATAAGTGTATATTAAGTAACTGTTTTAAATTAAAATTAAGTACCATATTCTTTAAAAACGAAAAGGTATAAAACATTATGATAAAGAAAAAAAAAACGTTAAAAGCTTAGCTAAAACAAAAAAGAAATAATAATTCTTGGAGTTATTATGTAGTTAATGTGTCAAGTATGTACAGCGACCCAACACAGTTGTCACATTATTAACCATCTGTTAAAAAAAATTGGCAGCTGTTAGCCGTCATCTGTAATGCGATTTCGGCAACTGATAACCGAACTTAACATCAATTTGAATCGAAAATTTTTCCAAATTAGTACAAATTGCATTCTGTAGTATGATTTTTTAACGCACGGAAATAAACCTTTTTTATAATACATACTATCGCAAACATTAAAAGTGTCACCAAGTTTTTATGTACAAGTTAAAATTTGGCATCACTTGATATTCCCTCGAAACTATTCTATAAAACTATGTGGCTCTTTCGAACGTATTAGATAAAACAAACTGTATTTCAAGCTTAAAGTGTTTTTTGAAAGCATTTTCGATTTCAGTGGAATAACATAATTGACCTCCTCCAATTTAATAATTACGTGTTCTGGCTATTTTATTTTAAATTCAAATTGTTTTCAGCATTTAAAAATTTTAAAAATCATTTATTTTTTTTATGACTTTTTAAACTACCTTTTTAGTCTTTTAAAAACTAAAAATTACCAGAATATTAGATATTTCAGCCCATATTTAGGGCTTGTTTAGCAACTATGCCACAGATATCTGTTAAATAAGCCTTTAATAAACTTGCTATAAGCAATATGAATATGAGATTTAATATATAAAGGCTGCTTTAAAAATAATACTTATTATTATTTAAACCGACTAATGCAATTTTTTTTTTGTTTTAAACGTAACAATAAATAACTTTTTGTGTGAATTAAATTCAATAAAATTCAGTTGACTAAAAAATGTTTTCCAATATATAAGTTAACTTAAGTACTAGCACATTTCTAATTAAATGTTAGTAAAGGAAGATTTGTTTAAGGAGATAATAATAATACGAGTCTTTTTTTGTGTGTATATGTCATAACATATGCTCAACAAAATGCCAGCCATAATTGTTGGTTTCCTTATAAAGGTGCTATGAATAGAGTTTTACACTAAAGTATTGGTAATACAAGATTGCGGTAGACAAATAAACTATATGTAATGTGCAGAGATGACAAACAACAAAGGTATGTCGTAACCACAAACACTATTCACTATGTTTAGGATTATCGCTTTCAGCTTTCCCTTTATAGTTGTTGTCGTCCAAATTTTGTGTATTTGACGTCTTATTTTTCTTCTCGTGGCCTGCTTCTGCAGAAGCCTCTTCTTCGTTTAACGGCGGTATATTGAGATCATGCTGAAATTCTATAAATTCATCATCGTTAGCCTCTTCCTCATTATTTAATGGCTGCCAAGCATTTAACGCTTGTAAATCAAAATCCTTTGACAACTCTGTACCAGTCACATCGCCCAGGCGTGCTTTCAAGCGCTGTGATATACCTTCAAGTTCGGTAAATTTGCGTTTAATCGCCTGTCCTAGATTTAAATGTGCTAAATCTAAGGTTTGTTCAAATTGATCAATAACAGAATCGACCGAAGAGCCGACTGCTGATGTGTCAGTGGCCGCAACTGCTGCTTTTGGGCTACCACTTATGGTATATGGTATATCCTCTAATGGTTGACAACTTAGCAATAGCTGGCCATTTACACGTCCATTAAAATCGACTATATTAAATGTGCCGGAAATATGTAGTCCTTTAACGAATGCACTTAGATCAAGGGCTGTTAAGCCAATAATGGCATCCTCCATGGGTGCAGGTTGAGTACGGCCCTCTGCCATGTCCAGTGACGATTTCTTGAAGACTTTTAGAATGAAAAGTTTTTGCGGCTAAAAGAAATAAAAAAATATTTTGGCTCTTGTTGTAAGGCGTTTCAGAAATAAAGGAGTAAGTTGGGAAAGCATAAACGTATCCGCTAGTAAAACTATAATTCAAAGCTTAACCAAGGATACTAAGACCGTTTCTGTAAGCAAAGGGAAAGCTTGGACCCAAAAGGCTTTATTGCGTAATAGAGCGTTAGAAAAATTTGGCTTTAGAAAAGTTGGGACAGGCGACTGCGGAAGTGATTGAATAACGAGGCAGCCCATTTGAGCAGCCCATTAGGTCCCTGCGAAAGAGGGAAAAAGATAAAAAATAATATTAAATTTGATTAGATCAGGAAATTCCGATAAAGAAAAAGGTTTTTCCTGATAAAGGATGAAAGACTAGAGGCCAATGTTAGCCACACCCAAAGTACCTGATCCAGGCATTGTCCAGTACCACACAAAAGGACAAGAGTTGCTGGATACTCTCGTTCCCCTCTGCGTTTTTACAGCTCATGAAAAAGCTGTTGGAAGGCAGTCCAATGCTCCTGGCATGGGCATCAAATCGACAGTGACTGGTAATAGCGGCCAGTGACAGTCAGCCTTCGTCTGTCCAGTTTAGAAAAACATTTGGAACATTTTGGGTCTATCCTCGGCCATGTCATCTTAGTGGGTCAACATCTTTGTTCAAATGATAGTTAAAAGATACCGTGAAGGCTATTACAAGTCACTATTGATTTGGCACCCATGTCAGTGGCATGGGACTGCCTTTTAATGGCAGAGTAAGTTAAAAGTTTTCAGCACCACCGTTGCCTTTGTGCGGCAGGGAACGTTGCCTGGATAATGCATTATGGAGCCAGCAGACTGGAAGGTCCGTCAAAAGTGGGTAAAATTTTCCTTTTCTAGTGTATAATCCTTTATCAGGAATAGCGATTGGCTCGCGAAAAAATCAAGCGATTACTCTTTAGCTCGATTTGATAAGAAATTATATCAAATTTGTATAACTTTAATATGGAAATCTTAACAATTTTACTTTCGAATCGAGTAGGGAAGTAAACCCAACAGCAATAGGTTGCCAACCATATAAATTAAGAAATTGGCCTCTGCCTGTATCCAAGTTTTTTCATTCCTTTTTGCACTTCCCTTTCTCTCTCTCTCTCCCTCTCTCTAACATGAGTCACAAAGGGACCGAAGAAACAGATCTTAGAAGGCAGCACCTTGTTTTGCTATTATTTCCGAAGATGACTGTACCTAACCTTGAATTTTTGGTATTTATTATTTTACACTTAAGATATTTGGAAAAGATTTGATCCTTTTCAATTATTTGCTGTCCCCTGAAGATTTTAAGCGTTACTATTTATTTTGTTACTCAGTACAATTGTTGAATATGCAACAAAAAGTGTAGTGAGTGTTTGCCATTTTTTTTTAAATTTTAATGCCATTTTTTAAATGTATAATTATGTATCTTTAAGCCTATTATTAGATGTTTTTTTTAATTTTTTCACAAGATTTATACTTACAATTTTTATATAATCGATTGATACAGATAAGCGAAAACGTTGCTGCCACTGTGGTTGCGTTGATTTTTCTACAACATTTGTGGCAAATACCATGCCTTCATGAGATTTATATGTTTGATATTGGCCTCCTTCCCCTTGGAATGTAACATAACAATTAGGCGCCTCATTGGGTGGAAAACGCTTAGAAGCGTTGCGTTTGGAATATCCCTTTTTAGCTTTTGAAGCTGGATTTAAGGGCAGACCAATGGCTTTTTTGATTTCCAAAGATATTTTGAAGAGCTTAACGTTTGTCGGCTTTAAAGGTGTTAGAGCATTCGCAGGCTGTTGTTTAATTTCAGAACCAGCAGTAGCATGAGACAAGGACCCTGAAGCTGGTGCCGTGGCCGAAGATGAGGAAGTCATTAGAGCTTTTTGCAACATATCTAAAAGATCTGAAGTTTTTTTCATTTTATCTGCTGATAATGGTGGCTTAGTGGGGATAGTGGGTATTTGTAAAGGTTGCAATTTGGTTAAGAATTCTTTATCCACTATTAAACATTGAAAGCCGGGCATTGTATCCTTTAGGTCTCTTGCTTCTTTAAGATTTCTAAGTTGTTCATCACTTCCTACAGCCATTAAGCATTTAATTTCACCTGCATTTAAGCCAGTTTGACAGTTAATAATGGGAGCCCAAGCATCGATTGATAAAACAGGCAGCTAAATGTTAAAAAATTAAAAAGCATAAGACTACATACATATGAACCGTTTATTTTAAAAGTGGCATAAGTCAATATTTAAAAAAATTCGAGTTAATGGCAACACTAAATACAACTGAACGGTATTTTTTCATACCTTTAAATATATCAACTTAAAAAAAAAGTGACTTATGCCACTTTCAAAATAATCGGCTCATATGTATTTATACAGTGTTTATCTTACCTTTCCTTTGCACAAATGGTTAGTAATGGCCGCATCTTTGTAGGCTATAAAAAATTGATGTAACGGTATACGCACCATGCCTACAGGCACAAAACTTTCCTCTTGATTACCATTGCCATCGTCAGAACTCATGCGCTGCCATAACTCCAAGTGCAAAAAATTTTTGTCCACACGTTGTAGAAACTTTTCATCATTAATAATAGAAAATTGCTTAAAAGAGAATTAAGATAATTTACAAACAATTTTTAAAATATTTTCCAAATTGTTTCTTCCAACCTCCTGATAATGAAATTGGCAAGTTTCGTCTGCTCTAGTCGCAGCTGGTTCATCTAACCAAAAACGTCGACATATTAAAACTGTTTGTCGTTGCAAGGAGAGCTTTATATTTCTTGTTTCATTGGCGCTAATAAAACCTTTAAGTAAGCGTACCTTGGAAGTTTCCCCATCAAAATTATCCGTTTCAAGTTTGCAATTGTTGTTTTGAGCAGAAGCTGGAAGAATAAACATTTTATTTAGGTTAGTGAAGGAAGGGTTGAGCAGGCATCTGCTGATAGAAAGGGTCCGCAAAGTGGTCCCTTATTGTTACTTGTGGAGAAAGAAACAATAGTAAAGCTTTAAAGTAGAAAAAAATAAAAGGTGAAAATATAAAAAAAAAATTGACCAACCAGAATCTCTGACAGGAGGCAAATTTAAGATCGGGGATAGCACACTACTTGCTTTAAGAAATATTTTAATGCATATTTCTATCTTAGCAACAATAAATACTCATTGATCATAAAGCAATCTTATTGTACTTGGATATCATAGAACATAAAAATTTCGTTTCCTAGTTTTGTGTTTAAGGCTGCTCCTTTTGAGGTTAAGTGTGAAACGTGGCCCAGAATCTGCCACATAATCGATTTTACCTTCTTGCTATAGAAGCAGTGTTAGGCAATGGGATAGTTTTAAAATATTTTATTTCCTCTTGTACCAACTTTATATTTAATGCAAATATTCATGGTATAACAATACACCCTCCCCTTTTTTATACATGAAGTTTGACAATCTCTTGACTAGAAATAATTTGTGTAGTCCCATCTCTGATTGGATGGAATTGTTTCTGGGGACACTCAGTAAGTATTTCTGGTATCTAATGAAGGCACACTGAACCTATTAGATAAAGCGGTATATCTGGGAGCCATTCTGGATACTAAATCGTTTTGTAAGGCTGGACGCGAAGGCAAAAGTGGCGAAGACACAAACAGCGTTGTATGTGTGAAAATGAGACGAGAACAGAACAGATTATATTTAATGAAGTTCAAGTCTTGTTGAAATCTTCGGACTGTGCCACGAATCATCTATATATTGAGAGGGCGAAGCTCAATATCATAATATGATTATGATTACAGAAACAATAAGACAGACTCCAAGCAGGTCGCCTTTAGTTTTATTTAATTGACTTTCGACAGACTTTTTGGCGAGAAAGCTGGCACGAAGACATAGAACAACGGTAATGCAAACATAATTGGGAGTTTGTATCTTGTTCCCAATATATTTGAGTACTTTTTTTACCTTTACCTTACAGGAAATTCCGCTTCGATATTTCAGCGGGTGGAGCTGATGCAATTGACAACTTTGGATCTGTTCGTCATTTACGAGAACCAATTTGAAGACATATTTTTGGGTATGACTTTTCTACTTGGTAAGAAGCTGAGTCTATTTGACACTCCTTCCGGTCAACAGGTCACAGCTCCCTATTTTAATTCAACTCCATGTCGAGTAAAAGCTTTTCCCGCGATTTGAGTTTAAACCACAACCACCACCACATCGCTCTACAACAAAATTATAGGCGCTTCCGAAAACGATGGTATCTGAATTTAGCCTCTGGTCGGTTTCCGAAGCCAAAGCCCGCCGTAGGCGAAATTACTTCCAGTTTTGACTTAGTTCGGTACTGGTCACTCAGAAATAACGCGCAATAACAAAAATGCATACGAAAACACACAACTTTAATTATACACCTTCACAAGCGATACTTTGGCAACAACTGTGGCATAGGCAAGGATAATCACGAAAAATGTTTAAACGTACACTAGTAGCCTCACGTGTATGCCACCGCCACTCCAGAGGAGCCCATCAGCAACAATTGGATCTCATCACCACCGCAACTGCCATATGCATACCTACAAGCCAGTGATATACAGCCGGCCCTTCCTAAGTCTGTTACTTTTCTTCTTCTTGAACTAACCGAGCAAATGCGTTCAACCTTAGTAGCGAATGTTCGATCGTCCTTCAAAATCTCACTTATGTATGGCCATCCTAATCGCGATAATTAAAAACAACGTCCATTCTCTACCAATTCCTTATGCGATCATAGTCAACACACTCCGTCAGTATGTATCCTACCACTACGGTTCCCTCGCCACGTGTATATTCCGGAGTTGCGGATATGCATTGAGCAAGCCATGACCCGTCATTAAGAAACCCAGACTCAGTAAAATCTGGGGGTTGTCGTACGAACATCGCGTCATGTATATAACCATACGTTTAGTCAACCTTGTCGCTGTACGTCAAGCGTGTCTTACAAATGGTATTAGGCTCCTTCGCTAGAATCAACTTTAATTGCCTAACGTACATACATACTCAATTAGAGACAAAAATCTAATCATGAGCAAGAAGTGGTAAGCCCTTTGTGACCTTGAAATTAAAGCAGGAAGTATTAATTTAAAGTCAAGGGGGAGCTAAGCCTAGCAAGAACTGAAGGCACTCCACATTATTGTAGGATGTGTAAGGATGAGAAGGAATTAAAAACTAAAGAGTATGTTGATTCCCCGCAGAACTAAGCGATGCTGCAAACTGGAAAACATCATTCGGTTCAACATGGGAATCAGGTTGCTAGAATATGAAGGGGGAGTTTTCAAAAGGGTATTTAAATTGTTTTGTCTTTTCAGTATTTTTTCCTACTTGTTGGTCTTACCACTTATTTTCCACTTTACTCGAAGTCGTGTTTTTTCTTTATCTTACTTTTTCCTTGAAGGAATGCACAATGGGCTCAGGATGTTCTCAAGTGTTGATGTAAGATAGGGTTTGCCTCTTTTCAGCACCCTTCGAAACCTAACCTAACCTGGGCTTCAAACTTCAGTTTGAAAAACATATGTATGTAAAAGTCATATGACAAATTTGTAATTAGATCGTGCTCTATTTTCATCTGACAAAGCATGTGTCATCAGATGTTCTTAGAATAACAACAAGAAAAAGTAAGTTGTTTATTTTGGTTTGGAGGTTATGTCAGATGTAATTACATACGTACGCGTGAAAGCAAAAATTATAAACCGTTTCTTTATTGACAATTTTGACAGACATACGCAATTACAAGTGGATTGCAAAAGTGTTTTCGACCTCTATGGGACCTTTGTTGTATTTAGGAACCACAGAATATAATAAATCCCTGAATAATTTTTTTCTTAACTTTTGAATCACAGTGTTTTCATTATCTGTTTTTTCTTATGAACTTAATAGTAAATGCGAATGAAAAAAAATGCAAATGAAGAATTCAATGATGTATGTTGATAATGTGTATAAAAAAACCAAATTAAATTAGAAAAAAAACAAACATTTTGAAATTTGCTTTTTTTTTGTTTTTGTGTTTTTGTTTCGTTTGCAAAACAATCAATATTTATTAAAAACCAAGTCATAAACAAATTAAGTAAAATTATAATATAAAGCATTTGAAATGATATAACAAAATCTATTGCAAAACCCAGATAAGAATCAATATAATTATCAACATCATTTAGTTTAGTGCTTACAATCGATACAAATAATAGAGCAGAGGAGGAAGAAGAGGAAAACTTAGATCTTAGTCATTGTATTTTGTTATGTTTTAGATACAAAAAATTCTCAGCATATTCACCTTTATCGGTACCACCGACGTTAGTATTTCTAGTACCACATGACATTGTCTGTTGCTGACCAGTAAGTGTTGCTGCTGTGGTTTTATTATTCTTATCAGTTGTTGAACTCTTCTCACTGTCACTATCAGCTGCTATTTGTTTGTGGAAAAATATTTCGCGTTCAATTTGAATGTCGGATGCAAAATGTTTAAAACCATCACATTGAAGTGTGATTTTAAAATACAAACAGGCTAATTTTTTGCCACGTCTATGTATTTCAATACGCTTGCACTGTTCCAGCAGTGAGGCATTGTAAAACTCTTTCAATTCAAGCACACCCATGCCTAGCATTTCATTAAGGCAAGTACCAGGCTCACGCCACCAAACCGTAAAATACAAACGACCAAAATCTAGTTCGGTTTCGTTGGCATTCTCATCGCTTAACTCCTCATTAAGATCCAATTTTATAGGACGTTCAGCCTTTTGGCCAAAACGTGTACACTGAGTTAGACTTTGAAATTTTTCCGATTCAAATTGCATAATATGAAACATGTCATGTCGTGGCACTAATTTAATTAGTTCATTGGACAGTTGACATTCCACTGTAAAAATGGGATCAATTTCTTTTTGCATTAAATGCATGCCTTTAGTGCCATCGGGTTGCAATGTTAAAGCCTCCATTTCCAACTTGATGCTGGTAATCGATTTAAAAATATTTAATTTTGTAGCAGGCAACAAATCCTCTAAATTATGGGATAAATGATTGTTTTCCAAACTTAAATTAACTTCGTTTTCCTCTTCACAGTTTGAAAGTTTTGAAGTGATTTCAGTTTCGCCAGCCAAATAGGCCACCAATTTAGCATCTAACTTCTTCATGGCTTCCACAATCTCTTCAGATTTTGTCTGTGAAGTCAAACGTTTAGGGATGTCACCTAAAATAGAAAAAAAACAAACGCATGAATAAAAATGAATTGATCTTTAATTTTAATTTAAAAAGATATATTTACGTATCACACTTTAAATCATAAACAGTTACAACTCAAAATATTTTAAAATTATTTCTCTTTCGATTAACTACATATGTACAAGGTGGGCCAAAAGAAGCCATCCGATGTTGTTTGGCTCTTATTTTTGTTCTAAATAAAAAACTTTGATTCTGTTTTTTAATTATGCTTATTTGAACCTTAAGAATTTCATTGGTCAAGTCGAGAAGATGATATCGGCCAATTGGTCGCCGTCATAATCGATTGCTATACGGGCTCGTTTTATGGAATTTTTCATCACTTCGGCGAGAACTTCGGGCGACAGAATCTCGCACTCGTGTTGAATGTTGTCCTTGATGGCTTCCAGGGTCTCGCGCTTGTTCACGTAAGCATGGGACTTCAAAAACCACCACGAATAAAGTGTGGAACGGTTAAATCGGGCGATGTTACAGGCCAATGTAAATCGCCAAAACGAGAGATGAAGCGACCCGGAAACGCCACCCTCAGAATATCGGTTGTAGCTTGCGCAGTGTGTGCCGTTGCTTCGTCCTGTTGGAACCACATGTCCTCCAGTTCACATTCGTTCAATTGCGGCAGAAAAAACTCGGCTAACATGATCCTATAGCGCGCACTGTCCACTGTGACCAGCGGCGTTCTCAAAAAAATTGGGTGTAATGCCTCCTTATACATCACTCGTGGATTTTCGGTGCCCCGGAAGCAATAGTTTTGCTTGTTGGCGTACCCGTTGAGGTGGAAATGAGATTGACTACGGCAACTTGATTTTAACAAACAGACGGACAGACGACAATGGTTAAATCGACTTCCCAATTTATGAGGATCCAGAATATATGTATTTTATAGATGCTACCGCTGATATAGGGTATATGATCAGGCTTGCCCTAAAACTTTTTTACTTGTAATTAGTTTGATTAAAGTTTTTTTTTAAAAAACGGCATTGAGTTCGCCCAAATATTTAAAAAAAGCATGGAAAAGAAAAAGTAATATTGAAATTCTCACTTTCTAGGCTGATGACGGTTACAACCTAAAGTTGCAGCGAATGAAATACATCAAACCTAATTGATTATGTTTATGATTTTTACATACTCAGCACCCCTACCAGCGACACTTACTTCAATAATTATAATAAAACAACAAAAAAAATAATACAATTTCTTTCACATCAGCTGTTTTCAGGAAGAGATTAAGCAAAAGTAAGTTTTTTTTTTGGTTTGAAGGTTATGTCAGACGTAATGTACATACGTTTGAAAGAAACTACTATAAACCATCAGTAAAATGATAGACATACAGAGTTTTATATAGATTGCAAAGATGGCAAGTCATATGTAAAATACATTCCGTGTGAAATGGTGAAAATCACGTGCTGATGTAAATGACTACATTTCCAATGAAAACTGTTGTTTTTAAATTAAAAGAAAACATCCAAAGATGAACATCATGGCGAGAAAAGTTGCTGAGCCATTGATGACAGCTAGAGCTGCAAAACAATCAAAAGTACTATGGATAAATTTATTTTTTTTACGGAATATCGATGTTTTTCAACAGCGATAATATTGGAAAAATAAACCGTGGAAAAATATATATAATCAGAGTTTATAATATGTAGCCGACTGTAAAGTTTATTGGCCGCCTAAAAATATTTATACTTTTATAGAAATAAAGCAATTTAGCAACCAATTTTAAATGTAAATGTTATTTCCTTTTTATACCCTTTACATAAATAGGCAAGTCGATATAGCCGTGTCTGCTTGTGGGTCTGTTAAAATCCAGTTCCCAGACCTAAATAAAGGAGCACGGAAAGCGTTTCAGTGTCAAACTATCAGAAATATATCCTAGAAAATTGCTTTTTTAATCAGCAAGATCGGTCAACTATCGACCGAGATAGAGGCAAAACAATACGATTGCCCATTTTTTTAGGACAAAATCCATACATATATTTTTTATATCTAAGAAAACATAGCCATTGTTGTCACAAAACTTCACACAGATACTTTAAAAGCGGCTATATAAATGGGAGGGGGGATTTTTTTTGATAAGGGCAGGGGAAGTGGTACCCCCTATATTTGCACAATTTTAATGAAATTTTCGATGCGCTATACCTCAGAAGCTATAACACCTATCGACTTTAAATGTCCTACAAAAAGTATTGTACAACAGTTGGATAGGGTCAAGGTGAGTGACAGCCAACATACAAATTAACAATTTTTATGAAATTTTCGATACGCTATAACTCAAAAGCAGTAATAGCTATCCACTTGAAATTTAATATCGACTTCAAATATTGTTGAAAAAACTAGTTATGGAAAAATGCCTACATTTTCGAAAAAAAAATTAGTTGGATAGGAGCAAGGGGAGCGAGATCTCCCATACAAATAAACCATTTTAAAAAAATTTTTAATTCGATATATTTCGAAACTTCAGAGCTATCGACCTCAAACTTTCTTTAAGGTATTTTTATTATGATTTTTTTTATTTAAAAGTAACATTGATTAATAGGAACTTGGAAAGTAGGAACAACGTTCATACAAATGTTCAAATTTTGTAAATTTTCTATTTGAAAAACTAGGACAGCTGTCGAATTCAAACCCACCACAAAGTGGTTTTATTATAATATTTGCGATTGGAAAAAACTAGCCTAGATCAGGTGACTGCGTTTATAAAAATAACAATGTCAAGGTTATATAAGATTCAGCACATCCTAATAAAGCGCTCTTACTTGTTTTATTTTACTTTTTTTTTTACAATAAAAAAACATGTGTTTGGCAGTCGTTGCTTTTAATTAAAAAGTTCAAAGGTTGGAAGTATAATTTAAACATCCGCATCTAAAAGAACCATGTTTTCAAAGCACTCATTGAAAAAAGTAGTAAACTTAATGAGACTTTGAAGTATTAAAAATTTGCAATTAATAATGAAGCAATTATTAAAAATTGTTAGAAATTGCTTTCATTTTTTTAAATTTTTGTTATTTGCAGTGTTATTTGTTAAATTTTTTCAGTTTTAAATACACTTGATATATTTTTTTATATTTACGATTGTTTCACAATTTTTAATTACTTTGTTTTTATTTTTTAAATTCAGGATATATGTACATACATATATAACTCAGTTAAAATATAAAAATATATTATCCTTCACTTCTTACCCGCTACAAAAATGTTTAAGAAAAGTACGTCTGCTCTGTGCAAAGACTTCACAAAAATATTAACTGTGCGCTTAATGATCTCTATAAATATAGAGAATAATTTCTTTTAAGATTCAAATTTCACATAATTCTTTGAAACAGATTTATGTTGTTGTTGTTCATTAAAATTTAATCTCTAAAATTGTTTTATGTATAAATTTTGCGTTTTTTTTTTTGGAAATCTGTATTACATATAATATATGTTCTGAATATAGTAGAATTAAATTAAACATATATCTCTTGTTACTAGAGTCATTGGGTTTAAAACAGTTTATTAATACTTTTTTTGACATTAGGTCACAGCTTAATCAATTTTTTTTACAAATTGTGCACAATTTGGTTGAATCTGAGTAATTAAGAGTTTATTTCAGAGATAAGACTTAAAAAAAACGTGTACAAAGCACAAAGAATGTATATAATGGGAAAATATTTTTCAAGCCGTTTTTAAACTACGATGCAGATAACATTGGAGAGTACATAGTCTACTTAGTAGCAAGCAAGGAAGCTTAAATTTTGCAAAAAAAAAAGTCAAAATTTTAAATAAAGGGGAGGCAAATTTAAACTTAAGAAAGTCACCAAATTAGGCGAACGATAATAGGGTGGTAAAAAATTATTATTTTAAAAAATGCTTCTAAAAACACTAACATTTTTTAACAGGGCACCAAAAAACAAATTTATATCATTATTCCACCTTAATAGTTGCAACTGGACATAAGTTCTCTAGAACATAAAATAACAGCCGCACAACTTTCCCTTTGGTATATTGGATCTAGGGCATTTAGAGACTCGATTGTCCACAGGACAATAAACGCAAGTGCGATGTGAATGGTAGGGATGGAAAGAGAGGAAAATCAGCCAATAGTCGAGAGCTAAGCATCACATCCTTATACAAACTTTTGGATAATTGTAGGTTTTTTGAGACAAAGATCATAGAAGTTCATAACTCCTAGGCTAGGCTAGGCTAGGGCAGTAACGAAGAAGTTTTACCACTTTTACCCAGAGGCCCGGTAGTCCAATGGTGAATCGCTTTAGAAAAATATAAGAAAAAATATTAAAAAAGTAAGATCCTGTAAATAATCGCAAAGCGCAAAGCCCTATGGAAGGCTGCCTATTACCTACCCATCACACAGATTTAATGAAACCTATGATGCCCCTCTGCCTACAGCTAGAGACCTCACCAAGTACACCGAAGAGATGGTCTCTCAACCACCTTTGCCAGCGAATCTGTGGCCTTAAGCAGCGGCAGACACATACATAGTCTTCAACTTCTCCTGCAGGATTGTGGAGTATTCCTCTACTCCGTGGCCCATGAGAGTCCCAGTTATGCCCCTAAAATACCTCGTTTTCTTATTGAGAAGCAGTTTGGCACCCACTTTATCCAGTCCAGGCGAAGAAAAAGTTTGGAAATCTAGCAATCAGTCCCGTTTATTCATGCATTTCCTACCTTGCCCAAGACCCAGGTCTCTATCAAACCTTAATAAGAAGCCCAGCAGATCACTCAATACCTTGGACTGATCAAGCCAAAGAAAATTACCGGGCCTTCGGGATGTAGTTCAAAAGTCAAGATCCGTGACTCTATGGTTATTTAAAGTCGACTGCCTTAGTAATCGTCCCCACCCCCTTTGTTTCTAATATATTATGGTGTCCTATTGATCTTATCCTTAGCATACCCGATTCACTAAGCCTAAATGAATTTTTTGCTGCGAATCCGGCTACGAAGTCGCCAATTTAAAAATATATATTTAATAATATTCAGAGGTGCTTGTGGTGTACTTTTCCTGGCAGTTGTAATGATTTACACAGCACATCTCTGGACCTTTGACAAGAGTTTTCGTAAGAAGTCACTGTTTAAAGCTTTGACCAAACAAAGTTTCCATGTGTAAGAATTAGTCTTACAACGGATGGGTAAATTCAGTTAAACATATCCCTCAAGTGCTTACTAACGGAGTAGGCATTAAGAGCTTTCCTGATTCTCTCTTTTTTGTTCGCTTTCCAAGATAACTTGTTATTTAGGACCCAGACTTCCAGGTCTCTCCGCTAGCCGTAGCTTAACTTCATTATGCACCGGCGGTCCGAAGTAAAGAGTACTAATTCCACCTTCCCTAGATTTATACCCACTTAATTACTTTTGGTCAATATAATATTGAGAATTCTAAAGGTGCTTTTATACGGGATGTATTTTACATAACATTTGTCAGATTTTTTTTACTGCAAAGTTGATACATGTCGTGTAAGCGCGTTGAAACATTGTTTGTGTGTGTAAAAGTCAGATGGCAAATTTTTATTTAGTGGTCGCTGTTTTTTCATCTGACAAAGCATCTGGCATCAGCTATTTTAAGGTTCATTTATACGTGACTTAACCATACCACAGTAAACAGCTGTTCGAACCAAACTTATGGGCAACACTGTATTTGATTATATGTGACTTACCATTACGCCATAACCATAACCATAGAAACCAATTGAGTTTTGGTTGTTAAGGCAACCAGGAAAAGCAAGTTGTTTACTTCGGTTTAAAGGTTGTGTCAGACATATTTACATATGTACGTGTGAAAGCAAATATTATAAACCATCTGTAAAATGGCAATTTTTGCAGACATACATATGCAATGACATATGGACTGAAAAAGTGACCAATCATCCCATGTAAAACTACCTTAAGGTGAAAATGTTTGGTAATAGTCAGGCGGCAATTAAGGATAACTTTTTAAACCTCAGTTGATTCTTTACAAGCAAGATGCCCCCATTTACTGGGTTCGAAGAGACGGAGGTACTGTGAGAAATAAGATGGCTGATAAATTGGCAAAACTAAAATATTAAAACAATGCATGTTCGTGATTTATTTAAAGTTCTATAATAGAAATATACTGCCCTGTTCAGTAATAAACCGAGTTGATTTCGAATAGAATTTTTTTACAAAACTGAATTTCTCATATTTTGGTGTTATCTCATTCTCCAGACGACCAGACTCCTTAATTCGATTTTAGTTGAGTAAAATTATATAGAATCGATTTATAGTACACAAAAATTTATAGGTTCCTATTGAAATCGAGAAATTCACTCGAACTCGGTTTACACAGGGGATAAACTCTAATGGATAACTTTGTGTAGAGTCCCAATGATCATTGGGATATTTTTCGAGCCGCTGGTAACGAGGTTTACACATACTTTCTTTGCAAACAAGTTACTTATGTTGGAGTAAGACGACGGGCTACAGTTTATAAGATGTTTTGTGGTGTACCAGGCGATTAAGAGAATGTCAAGGCGAATTCATTGATCAGGTGATGTTACGAGCACAGCTGATCTACCTTTTTCTTGCATAAATCAAAGCTGGGTTGTCAAATTTCTTTATGTTTACATATCTTTTTTGACACATTAGCCAATGAAAATCACAACAAAAATAAAAATTTTCTTTGACGCAAATTAGTTGTTGTAAAATCACCACCAACTTTGTAATCAATTCGCCTTGGAGAATTTTGAGCGTTTTTTTCTACGATATTATCTAAGCAATATGAATTGCAATTTATGATCATCATCACTGCATGCTAATCGTTCAATAATCGTGACAATACTGGATTGCACTTAATAAATACATACTATGTATTATGATGTGAATAATTTTTGAGACGCCGAATTCTTAAAATTTGTATAATATAACAAAGGAATTGTTTTTTCAACTTAAGTTTTTAATCATACTTTATTATTTATAATCTTCTAACCTTTGCTTTATTAAATATGTTTTTTGAACAGCCAAACAAAATGTGTTTCATAATACGTTTATGCATTTAAAAATATGCAAATATTTTGTATAAAAAAATGTGCTGAATTTTTTGAGTCATAAGTATATACCAGGGCAGGGTATACTAAATCAGGTAATATCAAGGCGAATTCAAAAAATTCGATCTCTGTATTTTCTTTTTGTGTTTGAACGTGGGAATGTCAAAAAATTACAAATTTCATACAAAATTAAATATTTGTAAAAGTGAATATCAAATTTATTATAGTCAGCTGGCTTGTTGATATCACCCAGGGTACACTCATACAGGTAATATCAAGAGCCCAGCTGATTATAATAAATTTGACATTCATTTTTGCAAATATTTAGTTTTGTTGGTATGAAATTTTTAATGTTTTTGACATTTCCACGTTCAAACACAAAAAGGAAATGCAGAGGTCAATTTTTTTTCAATTCGCCTTAATATTACCTGGTTTATTGTACCCTGATATTACCTGTATGAGTGTACCCTGGCCAACTCGTATCAATTTTTAAAAGTATAGATTTGAAAAAAACTTAAGGCAAAACTTGAAAACAATTTGAACTTTAAGGAAGAAATGGGATTTTATTTATTTTTTAATTAATTTTTTTTTTTTGTCAAATAATTATTACCTTTTTCTAAGCAAAAATAATTGTTTTTATTTTTTAAGAAAGAAATCATGGATTTTTTTTAAATTTTGATTTTAAACTTTCATACAAAAATAATTTTTATTACTTGCAGATAAATATTAATTTGTATTTTTGCAGACAACATCTTTAATTTTTTAGTTGAAAAAATAAGCGCCCAATATCATCTAAGTTCTTTTAAAAACATTAAAAACTTTAAAATTTAGAATCAAGAAACTAAAAACTTACAAGGGATTTTTTAACCAAAAATATATTTAAAATAATTATTTGAAAAAGGAATATTATGCCATAAACACAACCGGAACGAACGCCGAATTTTTCGTTGCGAATATTCGTCTTAAAAAATAAAACACATTTGTGTATATGAAAATGCACACAAACAGTGCGTCGACTAAAATTCGTCATGCGTAACAAACTCTGCGATAGGTTTATTTCTATTTTTTACGCAGACGAACGACGAATAATTTGGCACAGAGTGACCATTTTTCTTTTATTTTGTTATTAAATAATGATTTTTTATACCTTAAGAATAATTTTCACTTTTTATTTGTTGCATTAAATACAATTAGTGTATTTTAAGTGTTGTATTTATATATTTTTTAAATATTTTTTTTTTAATTATTATTTTTTTTTAAATGCTGCTTCTTTTTTAAGAAATATGGTCTCTCTATCATAGCTGTTTTATTCGTTCTAAATGTGTTTCACTTAACGAATTAACGCAACGAATCTTAACAGACGAATTCGTCGTGTAGTGCGAAATTCGTCGTTCGTCCCAATTGTGTTTAGACCATTATGCTTCAAAAATAAAAAAAAATAAAAACTTAATTGATTTTAATATCAAAAAAAAATGTCAAAAAGCCCAGTTAATTTGGAAAACACTCGAAAAAAACTAATCTATCTAATCAATAATACTTATTATTTTAATTAAACTTGGCTGTATACTTAGCTGTAGTTGTAGCATTGTAAAATGTTTTAAACAATAGGATTTAGGGTCATAGACAAAAATAAGATACAAATTTCAAGCCATATTTAACCTTGATTTTAAGTGTAAAAAACAAAACGTAATGAAAAAATGCCGGTTAGTATTTTTGTTGTTCGTATGTTTTTTTAATCAAGGGCTTTTAAAATATTTTTTTTTATTTGCAGAAAATAACAATAATTTTTTTGTTTTTTTTTTCTGATATATAATAATTATTTTTTTTTATTTTAAATATGTGCATAATTGTTTTTTTTTATAATTAATAAAAATCAGAAAACGAGTCACATTTATAACATTGATTTTTTATCAAAATTTAAAAATAATAATAATGTATTTCTGTACAAAAGTATTTTAAGAAAAGTAATAATTTTTGACAAAAAATAAAATGAAAACAAGGAAAAAAATGTCTTGAAATTTATTAATTTATTATACCTATTTTTCTAATTATAAAACGCAATTATCATAGTAGATTTGATGCAAAAATAGTTTTTATTTTTTGCAAATTTGTTTACACAAAAGACTAAACAAAGGCGCACATGCTTTTACACACAAAGGCGCACATGCTTTTACACACAAAGGGTTCAATAAACTTTTAAAACCTTAAAAAATTGTTTCTAACCTACAACAATCTATATATATAAAGGAATAACGTTACTGACTGACTGACTTACTGACTGATTCATCATCGCACAGCCCAAACGCGCAGAGCTAGAAACCTGAAATTTCGACTGTGGGTACCTTTCCTTATGTTTAGATCCACTAAGACGGGATTTCGGGAAATTCGGACCCGAAGGGGCTTAAAATGGGCCAAATATGGAAATATCCGAAAGTTAATATCTCTTAAACTACAAACGATAGAAACAAAATTTAAAATAGATCGTATTTTACTCAAAAAATAAGCAGACCCGTGTCTGGCATTTTTTCAAAATATTAGACCCTTAAGGCTAAAAAAGGGTAAAAACTAAATTTTGATAGTGCCTAGGTCCACTTTGTAACTTCTAAACGAGTAAAGGTACAGACATAGTTCAAAATGCAATCGACAGATACTAAAAAAATATGAATACGTTTTTGCCACTTTTTTGAAATTTGGACGTTGAGGGGTAAAAAAAGGGTTCGAAAATGGGTAAAAATTCTATATTGGTACTTTTTGTAACTTTTGAACCAATAGAGATAAATACGTAATATGAATTACGTTCGACAGGTATCGACAAAATTAGAATATGCTTTCGATACTTTTTAAAAATTTTGGACCTTTAGGCACAAAAAAGGGTACAAATTACATATTTGTAATTTTTTGGTACTTTTTGTAACTTCTTAACTAATAAAGGTAAAAGCATAGTTTAATTTGCGTTCGACAGGCTAGGACAAAATATAAATATATTTTTTAAACTTTTTTAAAAATCACGATCCTAAGGGGCAGACAAAATAGTACAAATTTGTAAAGTGGTACTTTTTACGTACTTTTTGTAGCATCTGAACCAATAAAGATAGAAACATAACTCAAACTGCGTTCGACAAATCTTGACAAAATATAAATATTTTTTTATACTTTTTAAAAACTTAAGACCCTAGGGGATAGAAGAAAGGGTACAAATTACATTCTGGTACTTTTTAGGTACTTTTTGTAATTTCTTAACCAATAAAGGTAGAAACTTCATTTAAATTGCGTTTTGCAGGTAATAGTTTAAGAAATAAAGGCCTTCACTTAATAAATTTCTAAAACTGCGCTTACGAAGTAGCGTGTCACGTGCTAGTATTAAATAAAGTTTTAAGAATTATTTATAAACATTGTGTCCTGTAGTTCCTTGAAGGTTCCTTTCAAAAATTATCTATGTTGTATAGAAAAAAATTTTTTTTAAATATTTTTAGACAAATAGTCAGTTCCACGTAAAACGGCCCAAATTGGAAAAAATTCGTTTTTTTTATTAAAAAAAAATCGATGAGTTTGCGCCTAATAGAAAATAAACAAGTAAGAGCGCTATATTCGGCTGTGCCGAATCTTATATACCCTTCACATTGACCTTTCGCAATCCCAAACTTTTTTTATTTTTAACCATTTTTTTACTTATGAAATATTTCTAATTTTTAAATAGGCTCTAAGGCCAACTCTAAAGAAGTTGTGGGCATTTTATCATTTTTGTAAATTTTGTATGGCAACCCCATTAGGGCGTGGAGATAGGGGGTAAGTATGTTCTAGGAATATGTTTGGGAGAAGAAACTAATAGGGGTCGGTCGTACACTTTATTGCTCTAAGGCCAACTCTGAAGAAGTTATGGGCATTTTTTCATAATTTTTGTAAATTTTGTATGGCAACCCCCTTAGGGCGTGGAGATAGGTGGTAAGTATGTTCTAGGAATATGTTTGGGAGGGCAAACTAATAGTGGTCGGTCGAACACTTTATTGCTCTAAAGCCAACTCTAAAGAAGTTGTGGGCATTTTTACATAATTTTTGTAAATTTTGTATGGCAACCCCATTAGGGCGTGGAGATAGGGGGTAAGTATGTTTTAGGAATATGTTTGGGAGGGCAAACTAATGGGGGTCGGTCGTACACTTGATTGCTCTAAGGCCAACTCTGAAGAAGTTGTGGGCATTTTTACATAATTTTTGTAAATTTTGTATGGCAACCCCATTAGGGCGTGGAGATAGGGGGTAAGTATGTTATAGGAATATGTTTGAAAGGGCAAACTAATGGGGGTCGGTCGTACACTTTATTGCTCTAAGGCCAACTCTGAAGAAGTTGTGGGCATTTTATCATTTTTGTAAATTTTGTATGGCAACCCCATTAGGGCGTGGAGATAGGGGGTAAGTATGTTTTAGGAATATGTTTGGGAGGGCAAACTAATGGGGGTCGGTCATACACTTTATTTCTCTAAGGCCAACTCTGAAGAAGTTGTGGGCATTTTATCATTTTTGTAAATTTTGTATGGCAACCCCCTCAGGGCGTGGAGATAGGGGGTAAGTATATTCTACGAATATGTTTGGGAGAAGAAATTAATGGGGGTCGCTCGTACACTTTGTTGCTCTAAGGCCAACTCTGAAGAAGTTGTGGGCATTTTCATATCGTTTTTGTAAATTTTGTATGGCAACCCCCTTAGGGCGTGGAGATATGGGGTAAGTATATTCTAGGAATATGTTTGGGAGAACAAACTAATAGGGGTCAGTCGTACACTTTATTGCTCTAAGGCCAACTCTAAAGAAGTTGTAGGCATTTTCATATCATTTTTGTAAATTTTGTATGGCAACCCCCTTAGGGCGTGTAGATAGGGGGTAAGTATGTTCTAGGAATATGTTTGGGAGGGCAAACTAACGGGGGTCGGTCGTACACTTTATTGGTCTAAGGCCAACTCTGAAGAAGTTGTGGGCATTTTATCATTTTTGTAAATTTTGTATGGCAACCCCCTTAGGGCGTGGAGATAGGGGGTAAGTATGTTCTAGGAATATGTTTGGGAGGGCAAACTAATGGGGGTCGGTCGTACACTTTATTGCTCTAAGGCCAACTCTGAAGAAGTTGTGGGCATTTTATCATTTTTGTAAATTTTGTATGGCAACCCCCTTAGGGCGTGGAGATAGGGGGTAAGTATGTTTTAGAAATATATTTGGGAGGACAAACTAATGGGGGTCGGTCGTACACTTTATTGCTCTAAGGCCAACTCTGAAGAAGTTGTGGGCATTTTATCATTTTTGTAAATTTTGTATGGCAACCCCCTCAGGGTGTGGAGATAGGAGGTAAGTATATTCTAGGAATATGTTTGGGAGAAGAAATTAATGGGGGTCGGTCGTACACTTTATTGCTCTAAGGCCAACTCTGAAGAAGTTGTGGGCATTTTCATATCATTTTTGTAAATTTTGTATGGCAACCCCCTTAGGGCGTGGAGATAGGGGGTAAGTATGTTCTAGGAATATATTTGGGAGGGCAAACTAATGGGGGTCGGTCATACACTTTATTTCCCTAAGGCCAACTCTGAAGAAGTTGTGGGCATTTTATCATTTTTGTAAATTTTGTATGGCAACCCCCTCAGGGTGGGAGATAGGGGGTAAGTATATTCTACGAATATGTTTGGGAGAAGAAATTAATGGGGGTCGCCCGTACACTTTGTTGCTCTAAGGCCAACTCTGAAGAAGTTGTGGGCATTTTCATATCGTTTTTGTAAATTTTGTATGGCAACCCCCTCAGGGCTTGGTGATAGGGGGTAAGTATATTCTAGGAATATGTTTGGGAGAATAAATTAATGGGGGTCGGTGGCACACTTTATTGCTCTAAGGCCAACTCTGAAGAAGTTGTGGGCATTTTCATATCATTTTTGTAAATTTTGTATGGCAACCCCCTCAGGGCGTGGAGATAGGGGGTAAGTATGTTCTACGAATATGTTTGGGAGAATAAATTAATGGGGGTCGGTGGCACACTTTATTGCTCTAAGGCCAACTCTGAAGAAGTTGTGGGCATTTTCATATCATTTTTGTAAATTTTGTATGGCAACCCCCTCAGGGCGTGGAGATAGGGGGTAAGTATGTTCTAGGAATATGTTTGGGAGGGCAAACTAATGGGGGTCGGTCGTTCACTTTATTGCTGTAAGGCCAACTCTGAAGAAGTTGTGGGCATTTTATCATTTTTGTAAATTTTGTATGGCAACCCCCTCAGGGCGTGGAGATAGGGGGTAAGTATATTCTACGAATATGTTTGGGAGAAGAAATTAATGGGGGTCGCTCGTACACTTTGTTGCTCTAAGGCCAACTCTGAAGAAGTTGTGGGCATTTTCATATCATTTTTCTAAATTTTGTATGGCAACCCCCTCAGGGCTTGGTGATAGGGGGTAAGTATATTCTAGGAATATGTTTGGGAGAATAAATTAATGGGGGTCGGTGGTACACTTTATTGCTCTAAGGCCAACTCTGAAGAAGTTGTGGGCATTTTCATATCATTTTTGTAAATTTTGTATGGCAACCCCCTCAGGGCGTGGAGATAGGGGGTAAGTATGCTCTAGGAATACGTTTGGGAGGAAAAACTAATGGGGGTCTGTGATACATTTTTTTCCTCTACGGGCGACTCCGGGGAAGTTGTAGCGGTTTTTACCTTATTTTTTAAAATTTGAATGGCAACCATGTCAGGGGCTGGAGATAGAGGGTAAGTATGTTCCACAAAAATGTTTGGATGGAAAAAATAATTCGGGTCGGTCTTACATTTTACCTTTTTAGGAGAACCCTGGAAGCCGTAGGAGCGATTTTAAAAATATTTAAATTAAGCTTTCTATGGCAACGCTGTTATATGTATGAACACTAATACTAATAAAATTTTTGTTTTGGATGTGTTTCAATAATATAGACATGACTGATTCTGTTTTTTTCTTTTTTTGTTGTTTTTTTGTTGTTTTTTTATTATTACATGTAAAAGTATGTTCTTTGTTGTTGTTGTAGACTCAAAAAACCGAGGTAGTCGTGGTTTTTTGCTTATATCTCGGTTATTTATCGGACGATTTTGCTGAATTTCAATACCGATTTTCTCGAGACTATCTGTGACAGTTTGATACTACATTCGGGTCTATGCGATATCGGGGGGCTTCAGAAAGTTGATTTCAACCATAACACGGACAGACGGTCAGACGGACAGACGGACAGACGGACATCGCTAAATCGGTTTCCCTATCTATAAGGATCCAGAATATATATACTTTATGGGGTCCCAAATGGATAATAAAGGAATTACAAACGGAATGACAAACTTATATATACCCTTATCACTTATGTGAAGGGTATAAAAATTATGTATTAATATATAAATTAATTCGTTCATATTTTATTTTTATTTATTTTGCAAATACCTATTTGAAATGATCACATGCTGAGTAATCGGTTCTTTTTTTTACGTTTAGATGAAAATGTCAGACCCGTCATATTTTTTTAAAGAATTTTCTGTAAGACACAAAGTTTAATGCGACAACCAAGTTTCATATACGATTAAAGACCCTTTAAAAATTAAGCCCGTTTTTAAGCTAAATTTAACACAATTATGTACCTAGATCTTAAAGTCAAAATTCTCTAAAAATAAAATTTGTAAGGTCACACGCGTTACAGTCTTCAAGTGGTCATTCTGAGCAGAATTTATATTCTTGTAGTGCTTACTTACTGTTAAACGTTTAAAAACTTACCATTTTTTAAATTAATAGTACCCTGATACCTATGTACATATGTATGTTATAAAACATTTACATAAAAAATACGAGTTTCAAATAAACAAAAAACAGTAAAAATGTACCTACCTATTGTTTTAAAATACATATTTATGTACATATCGCACATTTAGTAAAATTAAGTAAACTTTTTCTAAGATTTCTTCTATCCTGAACTCCATTTAGTTAAAAAATTATAGTAATGGTTTCAAACTCTGAAAAGACGTTTGAAAATTAGTGATTTACATTGCTGACTTTTTTTGGTTAAGTCTGCGATTTGTCATATAACTGCACAAAGGAACGTAATATATACATATGTATTTATAAGTAGGGAAATTAATCAATGTTTTAAAAAAATATGTAGTATGTTCATACCTTTAACTTCCTCTGGAAGCATGCTGGTTTTGCCTCCAATTTGATGGTGATGGTTATGATGATAAAGATGATGTTTCTCATGTAAAGCAATATTGCCGTGCTGAGGTGCTGCAACTGCCGCAGCAGATGCAGCTACTGTAGGAGCAAACAACATCTTTAAACGCAATTATATTTCACCTGCCCTTACTAACACTCTCTGACTTGTAAAGAGGGAAACTTTTTGTTTTATATTCAATATTATGACCTTAGACAATGATATGGGAAAACTTATTCACAAACACTATAGGTAATCACATCTGTGCCCAGGAATTTGCGCTTGTTGAGCAACTGCCACCAGTAACAACAATTTCAATAGATTAACGAGAACGCCGCAATAATTCTAAGAATAGCGCGCCACTTGTACAAATACGGAAAATTTATTATTGGCAGACAAAATCAAATGTAGATGTTGCCTTTTGGCTTGTTTATGTTTCGGCTCACTGTTTTTTTTTTAATTTTAAATGTATTTTCTTTGGGTTTTTATGTGTAATGTTTTGTTTGCGGGAGATGATGTTTTGTCTGTTGGTCTCTACAGCTAATAGTCACATTGTCGTAGTCATCCCTGCGTTCTCCGCCCTAAACAATTTTCACTTAAATACAGTATCCAAATGTGCTATTAAATTTGCAGTTTCTTAGTTCTTTTAGGTTCTTGATCTGTATTCTACACACTCTTTCACTATATAATTCTTAAACACTTGCACAATTTTTTTAATTATAAATTTTATATAGGTGTGTCATCAAAATTAAATTCTTTTTGTTTTCTAACTAAATATTTACTTTAGACAATCGGCCTTTTTATCTGGTATTTTTCCACTGTTTGTATACCTTTTTATATTTGTTCCGCATTTGATGTTACGAAACTAATAAAACTCACTTCTAATTCCAATTACCAATGCAATCATTTGGAACACTTTTTTTATATGTATTGCTGATGGAAGTTACTTGTATACAAAACCGTTCATTTTTTAGTAAGCAATTGTTTATATAATCCTAAATAAATTTCTATGAAATATTCAAATCTTTTTTTTTCTTTACATTCAACAGCAAAAATTATATTTTTTGTTGCACACACATTCACTTATACGCACTTAAATTTTTACAGTTGTTCCAACATTAACAAATTTACTGCCCTTCCAGAACATTTACCAGGGAATACACTAAATTTGCTAGACAGCGCAAGAATTGTATTGGGCACCGGCGCAAAGAATTAATTAAAGCTCAATAGGTAGTATCAATGCAACAGCTGTCAATTTTTTGCTCGAGTTTGTCCACTCGTAATATCTGTCAAACAATACAATTTTTGACATAAACGAGGTTGTTTTTACAACAACTTCGTAATTTGGTATCGAGATTTTGGTAGCTGTTGCCGTTGGGATACTACCATGGTTATAAATGTTTTCCATTTATGTGTACCAGGTGGTGTTACGAGCACAGCTAACCTACTTTTTTCATGCATATATCGAGGCTGTGTTGTCAAAGTTGTGTACTTATACATATCTTTTATTGATACCTGAGCCAAAGAAAACTACAACAAAAACGAATATGTTACTCATGATACAAAGAACCAGGTAGTCTCGTCGGCCCAGCTGATTAGTGCCAAAATGTCAAAATTATGCTCTCCCTGTGAAAATAAAACAACAAAAATTATTACTCATCGGTTTTTTTCTATGAGCTTTTGTTTGACACATTGGTACCAATTTGTAGTTGTTGCAGGGACGAGATTACCTGATTAGTTGTATCATGATGTTACTCACCAAATTTTGTTGTTGTAGATTCATCGCCACCTGATGCACATATGTAATTGTACAATAGGTATAACCATGATACAAAGAACCAGGTAGTCTCGTCGGCGCAGCTGATTAGTGCCCTGTGAAAATAAAACAACAAAAATTATTACTCATCGTTTTTTTATGAGCATTTGTTTCACACTTCGGTACTAATTTGTAGTCGCTGCAAGGACGAGATTACTTGATTAGTTAGTTGTATCATGGGTATAACCATAGCGGCATAATGTCACAGCTGGTGGTGTTTCTACAACAAAATTTGGTGACGAAAATTTTCGCTTTATGTATGACAATTATGTCGTTTTTGTATAACTAACCCCACCAAATATACATGTACCTTGTTTTTTACAAACAAAAACTGCTACAGTACTGTGTGACAGATATAACGAGTGTAAAAACTCGAGCAAAAAATAGTCAGCTGTTTAACCGATATTACCTTTTTAGGTATTTGTACCATGTGTAGTATTCTAAGAAAATCCCAAAAACATGATACAACTAATCAGATAATGTCGTCCCTGCAACAACTACATATTAGTACCAACGTGTCAAACAAAAGCTCATAGAAAAAAAAACTGTGAGTAATCACTTTAGTATTTTATTTTCACAGGGAGAGCATATTTTTGACATTTTACACTAATCAGCTGGGCCGACGAGAGGAACAAGATTTATCAGCTGTTATTATGATTGACCTTGTTCATTGCACCATGTTCTAAAAATTTCTAAAAGTCCGACAGCACTAAAAAAATTTTATTGTTATTTTTTCTTCATTCAATGAACAGAAACTGTTTTCTACCTTATGATCACGCGCAACCAACTTAAATCATCACATCAACTGTAACTAGAAATAATTAGAACAATGAATGACTTTTTAAACTTTTGTCGAATTTGTTTGCAAACGAAAGCAACAAACATTTCATTATTTTTGCACTTTCAACAGATAGGATAGTGGTAAGTAGACAAAGAAAAAACAAAAGTGTAAAATTTGTATAATTAATGAAATATCCTTCAGATATCCTTCTTCAAAGAACCAGAAGCTGTAATATGCAAAGAGTGTAGTGAGGCTATAGTCAAAGCGGATGATGTCAAACTTAATCAAAGAATTTAATATGAATGAGACGCAACCTCTTTCAGAAAATTGCTTTTTAAAACCTGAGATGCTAGTAGAATCTATTTTGGAAGGTTCGTCGTACGATTCAGCATCACTGTCTACTGAAAAAGAAAGTGCTTGCAAGGAAGGATGTAAGAAACAACGTTTACGTTTAAAACTTAAAGAAAAGAAAAATTAAGGTTAATTAAGTCCTACGGAAAATGGTACTGCTTTATTATACCAAAAACATTTTAAAAGCTCAAAACTTAAGAAAACGATTGTACAAAGTCGAGAACAATACCTGAAACGAAAAATACGCAATCATACTGTAAAAGAGCCACTTAAACTAATTGACAAAGCCGGTATAGTACGAAAACGTAAACTTAAGTCCTACCACAGAGTTATACCAAATTTCTATTTTCGTTGTGAATTGTGCCACGAGTTTGAATCAAATATAGACTCGTATGCTGTAACACATCTCAGTGCAGTGCATGGCATTGAACGACCAGCTATATTTCGCTGCTCCCAATGTAATGCTCACCCCTTTATAAAAAATCACTCGCTACAAAAACACATTGCTACCGTACACAAACAACAGCCCAAGAAGCGAGATTATTTTTGTCCGGAGTGCAGAAAAACCTTTAGAAAAAAAAATGTCATTTACAAAGTCACTTGCTTTCTGTGCACAAACTGGGTGCAATGCCTTTTATATGTAATATAGCACAATGTGGTAAGGGTTACGTTGATGCGTACGCTTTACGTTCGCATATGAAGCAATCACACCATGTTGCTACCTGTGAACGAAGTCAATCACCATCAAATGTTTATCACTGCGATTCATGTGACAAATTATATAGGATTTGCATTCATTAACTGTTCATGTTAAATCAGCGCATAGAAAAGAAGAGCATCTTACTTGTTTACAGTGTGGTTATAATTTCCTCCAAAAAGCTCGATTTGAAGCCCACGTGGGAAGAGCAAACTGTAAGTCACCTTCCTTTGCGTGCCGGCAATGTAAAAGGACGTTCACAAAGCTTGTGCAGCTGGAGAAACATTACAGCGAGGCGCATTAAAAATTGTTTTTAAAGTTATCAAACTTTTTTGGAAATAATAGGTAAGTTTGAAAAAAAACAAGAATATTAAAGGTAAATTTGCAATTCTTGATACAATCTATACACATAAAGGAACAACGTTAATGCTAGCTTAAAATTTTTACTGCGGGTACCTCTTCCAACTACGAGAGGATTTTACACCCTTGGCGTCTAGGGTGTAGAATTGGGCCAAAGAAGAAAAAATCGATACGCTATTATCTCAAACTATACACTATAGAAAATTAAGAGTATCGTATTCTACTCGAAAAATAAACGGAAAAATGTCTAATTTATTTCTGGTTAATGGCATTATAATGATTTTTATTGTTGTTTATGGGATCTAAGTTACATTATACCTTGCGAATAAAGTATTAACAATAATTTTCCACAATTTAAATATCCACATAATTTATTGAAATCACAAGAAATTAAACGCTTTACACTAATTCCTTAAAAAGAAAATACTAATATATACGATTCTCATTTATTGGCTCCTTACTAGGTTCATCGACCTTACTTACTACTTCTATTGAATTAATGCGTATCATGGTATTTGGCGACCTTTGAAAGTTAATTCGCATATATTGCTTTCTGCGCTTCTTTTTAAAATGAGTTTTTGTGTGTGTTAAGGTTTTCTCAATAATAGTGGCCCTAACATCAACCATCCCTGGTTCCAAAATGGGTGCACCAATCAATGTGAAATCTTTAGCACCAACCAACAAAACTTTTTCAAAGCGTATTTTATCTCCTATAGTAGGTGGCCAATAGCCTTCAACCAAAATAATATCGCCGGTTGTAATTTTAAACTGTTTTCCGCACAAGTGTACCACGGCAAACATGCGACCTTGTTCGTTTTTTGCCACTTGGTTGTTGACCTTGTTAAAAATTTGTTGACACTTTTCCTGTTCCTCTTTAGATACTTGTTTTAGGTTGGTATAATCCTGGACTACCAATTCAGCTTCCTGACAAAAGCGTGGCGTAACACATAAGGCTCTAACAGAATCTGTTTGGTTAAGGAAAAATAGCACGTTACTTTTTGAGTTATTTATATAACAAAATCTTAATTACTTGTTAAATTGTTTAGAAGACGTGGTTGGCGCACCATCAAGCTTAATCCACGCGCCAAAAGACTCATTATTTAAAAATTATTTGTTAAAATTTGTATTATTTTTCTTAAAAAATCTGGTTTCCTTGTGGTGGTTAATTATAAAATCGACACAAGAAAATAAGCCCAGCAGCTGATTGTCAAATTAAGCATTTTGTACTCACCGCAATGAGCAGAGTTGTACTTAAAAGGTACTAGAGAACGGTTAAGAGCAGTATACCGTTATTTTTAAATTTTTACAAATTAATGGCAGTTTGTCCGGTTATTACTGGGTTGCCGCACGGCATATTTTAATCAAAACTGACCTTTCGGTGTCCCAAATATATTCGACCTCGTAAAACACAAAAACTGGTAGTCTTAACTACACAACACACTTAAGAGGCCAATTCTCAATTTGTAATAAAGTAAAAAAATATAAAAAAAAATAAAAATATTAGGGTGTTTGACCAAATAACTAGTTACTTTTGTTTAAGTTGTCCCAAAATTAAGACCCCTACTTATGAATGTGCTAACAAAAATCAATCAAATAATAAAAAATTAAGCTAAAATTTAGGATTTTAAAACAAAGATGTTAAAAAAAGTATATTTTTGCAATTATACATACGTACAAATGTAAAAAAAGGACTTTAACAATGGGTCATTATTTTGTTGTAAAGACCTCGTTATCTTGTAACCTGTAAAATAATAAGAGCCTTTTACTTAAGTTCAAAAAATGTAACTGAGCATGTATGTATATCTAAATTTAGGTCAAAAACTTTTATTTACAATTTTATAATTGTTTATTAAAAAGTTTTTAAACAAATAAATATTAAAATCTTATCTCATAGAAAAATTTAAAACAGTGTGTACCAAATTTGATGATATGTATTTAAGGAAAAAATATATCCCAGCTTTGTATGTATGTATATATGCATAATGATAAGGCTGACTGCCTGTCAGGTCTTGTTTGTAAAAATTATTGCGATTTATTTTTATATGTAAATTAAAAAAATCCATTCAAATAATATAAAGATAAAAATTAGTTTTTTTTTTTATGTAATTAAAGTCTGTATTATTTTTTGATAAATGCGGTACGTTTTTTTTTTGCCTTAAGAAATGTCTGAATTTTTTAAGAAGGACGACATTTAGAATGTTTTCAAATCGTACTTACCATACCTTTACACATGACGGCACTTTTATAAATTGTTTGTGCATGTACATATTATCATATATTCTAAAAAATGCGAGTATTTGGGGGTTCTTTTCACTGTTACTGTCGTGTTTACACTCTTTGGTAAGCCAAATTAAAAAAAGTTGCCATAAGGTGCCAGAAAATAATTACTATCTAATTAAACGTTATAACGAGTTTTATGTTGCTTTCTTCTAAATAAATTTTTTAGGCTTTTACAATTTTATGAATGATAATATTTAAAACAGGCAGGTTTGAACAAAAATCTAGCAAGCAAAATGAGTCATGCAGAATCTTGCATTGTGCATGTTTATTACAATGGACAGGTTAAGGATGTTTATTTTCACACGCATACTTACATATGTACGTTTAATGAGCTCTGAAGCGTACCATAAATGTACATACATATGTATGTATGTGTGTATATATGTAATTGTATTATCGATATATGCATTAAAGACCTGCAAAAATATAACAAAACGTATTTCAAAAGCAGATATACTTTGTACATCCATGTACATACCAGTTCTTTTTGGTGTAAGTGTGTGAATAAGTGTAAATGATATGGTATGGTTTTGCTTTTGCGCACTTACTCTACCTTTATAAACAAAAATTGTTGTTTATGGTTTTGCATTGAGTGTGGAATGTATTTGTTTTTTTTTTGTGCTGAATAACAATGGTATAATAAATATTTTCTTATTACTGTTGATACAACAAATACACAAGATCGTTTATATAAAAGGTTGTGAATGAAACAAAAATTTGATTTTTAAAGTTTATTGTAGCTATAGTGTTTAAAAATAAATAAAATAAATTTAAAAAAGCATTTTTTTATCTCAAGCTCAAAAATTAAGATAAAATAATATATATTTATTTTGTATTTTTTAATAATTTAAATTTTAATTTTAAATTTGACTTAAATGTATATAGTTACGATGCAGTTTTAATTTTTTTTAGCTAAATTTGTTTAATTTATTTAAAGAAAATTTAAAAAATAGAAAAACTGGCTCATGTAGCCAGAATAAGAAAACACACCAAAAGTATTTATGGTTAAACATCATTATATGTATGTAACTGTTTCAACGAAACATAGAAAAACAAATTTGTTGCTCTTGCTTTCATTTTACCAAACCACACCATATTTAGTTAGAGAACACACCAATACCAACTTATAACAAAAACACAAAGCTACTTATCAATACGCACTAAAAGCTGAAAAACACACAAACTGGTGCTAAAAGATATAACTTTGCAAGAGTTTAATATGCATCTATAGTGTACTTTTGTTATTATGTACATATGTTCCTTCTTTGGCAAAATCAAAGATACACACAGTTTTAGTTTCGATATTAGGAATCGTAGCAGAAATATTTTTGACCAAAAATTTAGGTGGAGTTTTGAACCTGTTTTCTGTTTGAAAAAACATACTTAGTTTTAATATTACATAAATTAATTCTCACAATTGCAGAGCGGATCATGGAGCTTGAAATTTAATTTTTCAGGATTATTCGTCATTTACTTTTAAGGCAGTTTGCTGATAGTGCTGCTCTATTTAAATCTGGTAGCGAGAGGGTATTAATTATAGCTTGAGGGCTAACAAATTTTCACTATGCAAATGTTAAGAACATAACGCTCTTTTATAAGTGGCAGAGCCTTCTTGGCGAAAATAGGGAGCTTGAAGTTTAGCGAGAACAAAATGTCAACTTTCAAGCTAAGGAGGGAAACCTGCATACTCGCATTACTCTTATAATATTCCCCGCCTATTCTCTAGTACCGTCGGCTTATTTTGCTAATGAAAGACGTATTGCACAAGAAACAAATCAGAACTATTCGGGCAAAAAGATTTCATGGACTGGAGTTAAAACATAGATCGTTGGCTTTTAATAAGATCGAGGAGGTGAAAATTAAAATTTTTTGCTCAAAAATATCAAAATTTAACAACTTGTTTTTAATTGTCGAGTGTAATCAGTAGTTTTAAACAAAAAAGTCTTTTTGTTAAAGCCAGGGTACACTTATACAGGTTATATTAAGAACCCAGCGGATTATAAATATTTAAGAAAGTGAATGTGGGGCTCAGGGCACAATCAACCAGGTAATATTAAGAGCCCAGCTGATTAAAATAAATTTGGCATTTTCACGTTACAAATATTCATATTTGTATGAAATTTTTAATTTTTCTGACATTTCACTGTTCAAACGCATAAAGGAAATTCAGAGGGCGAAGTTTTTGAATTCGTCTTGCTGTTACCTTGTTTAGTGTTTTGAGCAAGGCACATTCAACAAGGTAAACTCAAGGCGAATTCAAAAAATTCGCCCTCTGCATTTCCTTTTTGTGTTTAAACGGTAGAATGTCAGAAATATTAAAAATTTGAAATCAAATTAAATTTTTATTACGTAATAATGTCAAATTGATTTTAATGAGCTGGGCTCTTAATATTACCTGGTTGAATGTGCCTTGGTTTTGAGCAAGCTCAAAAAATCTCGCTGCTAAAACTTTTCACAAGCTACAAGGTGGTTAAAGCAAAAAATAAAATGGAATTATATTTTATGGCGCAGTTTTATTTTATATTAAACAAATTTTTTTTAAGGTTAACTTTTTTTTTCAAATAAGTATGAAAATTCTAACACTACCCAGTAAAAAAAGTGAGGAAAAGGAAGTAGAAAAACCCCAGAACTAGCTTACTTGAATCACTTCAAATTTTGAGGAAAAACCAATGATTTTTACATAGGGTTGTCATTGGAGGGATGCTATTTATTGTTGCAAAATTTAAACCGCAGATAATCAACATTTTCGATGCTATAAAATTTCCATACCAAGATGTTATTTTGAAGTAGATGTAAAACTTAAACTTTTTCTGCATTTAATATGTGGGGAAAAAACACTCCTACTAAGGAAGGAATTTTCTGATCTAAAATGCGATTTTAATGTTCTTTTTAAGTCTAGCTTTTTATGTGATATAAACCTAAAATTTATTACAACACTTCAACCAAGTGTAAATCGTTGCTCAATACAAACAAAACAATGACATCGGCGATTCATTTATAATGCCAGTTTTTATTTCTGCATTTAATTAAATGCAACAAAACCAGAAAATATGCAATAGCATCTTTCGATGTGATTTAAATGTGGTCTGTAAAATATCGCATCAATTTTTTTTGCTGGGTAGTTATAAAGTAATAAGCCCATGTAAAATAGCGAATCGTTTAATTCGGTGTAATTGACAGTGTAACTTCTTACGAAATCAACTGACACTACATTCCTTTTTAAACCTTTGTTTTAGGTAAATATTTACTTGTCAGAATGAATTATACCAATGTAAACAGTATGATTTTTAAACAAGTTTTTAAAATTGCAATGTACTATTTTAGTTTAAAATGTTGAAAATAGAGATAGCATGCTTATCTTGTCATTGATCTATTATATTTATTTAAAAGACCGCACTAAGATAATGTCATTATATTGTTGTTAGCAAAAATTTCTTCTCCATCATCTTCTAAAATAAAAAAAAATAATAAATGTCGTCAGTGACACATTTGAAAATGTCTAGAAGGCATCGTAAGATTTACAAAATTTAATTGACTTACATAACATCAGAATTATATAGCCAGCCATTAATGGACCAAATAATAATTTACATATTGTAACAATTTTTTACATAAACATGGGATTTATATATAAAAATGTGTATTAATGTATTTTAATTAATAAATAAAACCAAAAAAATTTCTATCTAAGGAAAACTAAGATAATGTTTAATAAGTTTAGATAAGATAAAAATGTATTTAGAGTTATTTAATAGCATTGTACAGAAATATCAGGAGTATGTTTTACGGATACTTATGATTATTTTTTCTTTTACTAACAGTTTTCCAGTCTGCATCAATTTAGCTATTTTGCTTATATATTAAGCATTAAGTATTTGTAACTTACAGTGACGTCCAATTAATAAGTACAATATAATCATATATCGTCGTGTGATCTTTTATTTGCTTCATGGCTCATTTTCAAAAAAGTTCAGTTAGAAATTGATTATATGTATATCAATAATGCGCCCTTTTTCAAATCGGTAATATATTTTTGGTATCTTGATTATATTGCAAAATATCGAGCTCCTAAAGTTTTTCCTATCCTCAATTTTACACTTTACTAAGAATTTTTTTTCCTTAATTATTAACTTTTTGCGATGTTTACAATCAAACAGCGTGAATCAACACAAGTATACGAAAAAAAACCGAGTTATAAATCGTAAATCAATGAAAAAACTGAAGATTTTATTTAAACAAAACAAACACACTTTTTGCCGCACCTCAAAGAGAAAAAAACTTATTAATGTTCAAATGATTCACATGCAGCACAAATTATTTTTGTCTCTTTTTTGAAAAATCTAAATAACTTTTGAAATATTGTTCAAAAAAAAATTTTGCGATGTTTAAAGAAACTTAAAGAAAATTGTTATATTCCAAACGAAAAAAATTGGTGAAAACCACTTGCATTTTCATAGAAGAAGAATCTCTCTTTTAAGTTTGTCTTGTAAATGAAGCTGCTTTTTAATGGTTTGTAAGGGCGCCATTCTTCTCCAAATATTTTATTTAATATTTTCTTTTGTTTTTGTAAACAGTTTTTCTTTCAAAACCTTCCAATATATTTTTACACGCCTAAATTGTGACTAAAATATTTTTCCATGTATTGAATTCGCCTTGAGTTTACCTTCTTGAATGTGCCTTGGTCTTGGCGAGACAAATTCATGCCTAGACAAACGTCAAACTCAGTATATAAAAAACCAATTATAAAAATACCGGATTTTTTTATTTCGATTTTGACATTTGTCTGGAAATAAATTTGTCTCGTCAAGACGTACAGTTTTGAAATTATGTCATGCCTAAAAAAAAATGTTCAAATAAGTTTTAAAAACACAACACCTTATTTATGTGGCAGCCACTGTTTGTTTGTTTATTTTCTGGCTTGAGTTTCTTTTATAATAAAAACAGATTTGTGCTAATAACGAATAAAATAAAATCTGTTTTGTTGTTATTATTTTGTAATTATTATAAGAGCACAAACTGAAATAAAGTACTTAAGCAGGGGCGTTACTTAATTTGATTTGCGATTTTTGAGTTAAGGCAAGTAATATATGTAAGTAACAAAAAAGCTTAAAAAACTTGTATTGGGACTTATAACATAAGATACATATATTTTGGATCCTCATAGATAAGGAAGTCGGTTTAGTCATACCCATCTGTTTGCTGAAATCAGTTTCCAGAGCAAAGCAAAGTCCTATGGGGCAGGTGTAGGTGTAAACCTATCAAAAATATCGTAGAGATAATTGATATTTAAATTAAAAACAGAACGGTTAAACAGTAATCGTAATACATATATGGCATCTCCTTAATTTTTTCGACACAAATAAAAATGTTCTAAGAACTTGCTGTTGTACCCATTTTAATAAAGCAAATCCATTACCTAAAAATTTTTTTTATTATTGTAGTAGTGGTTAATACCAAGGCGAATTCATTGATCAGGTGGTGTTACGAGCACAGCTAATCTACTTTTTTCTTGCCTCAATCGAGGCTGGGTTGTCAAATTTGTTTATGATGACATATCTTTTATGACACAGCAACCAACGAAAACCACAACAAAAACGAAAATTTTCACCACCAGCTTGTAATCAATTCGCTTTGAACCGCTACAATACCATCGAAAACGTTTTCTTCAAGTAAAGTTCTTTGAAATTGTTTTGCAACCAAATTAAACCTAGACATCGCATCAAAAATACAAATTAAATGAAGAACGCGACAAACTTTCGCAAGAAAAATGTTTTACTAAATGAGGCCATTTTACAAAAAAATTGCGGTTTTGCGTAAATAAATAAAAGTTTTTGTTTAAATTAATGTTTTCAGCCATATGATTACAACGATCGCGTCGTTCTGATAAAAAGCGTTGTTTTATGGGAAGGAACGTGACATTTAAAGACGAACAGAAAAAAATTTTAAAATTTTCGTTAATCGATACTTGTTCAGTATTTTTTTTAAATCATAACTTGTTGTTGTTAGTTGAATTCCATAAAATTAATTCAGTCATAATATAAATATTCAATAAATAATTACTTAAGAGAAAATATTATTAAAAGTAACAAAAATATCAAAAACATGTATGTATGCTCAGTTTGCAAGTTATTTTCCTCGTAACAACGTCTACAATTAGTTTTAAATATATATTTGTATTAAAATTAAGATACTTTTTCATTGTACTGTTTGAAAAAAATCATTTCTTTGTAAACATTTAAAATGCCGATCTCGACAGACCTTCCGCTGGAAATGCGTATATGCCATATTTCGGAAACTGTCATAGTTATCGGCTTAAAACGTGACAAAAAATATTTTTATTACAATATCTAATTTTTGAAAGAAATAAATTATCTAATTTTTAAATAAATATTTATGAATACACAATAAATTGTTATTACTCAATTAATTTTCGTGCTTTTTAAATTTAAAAGTTGACAACGCTGGTTATGGAAACAACAACAAAATACACACAGGGTATTATTTTTGTTTTCTTTGAACATATTTTGTTTTTCTAAAGTAGTGAGTGATATTTTTTCAAACAGTGTCACTTGTATTTTAGCACGTTTCGAAGGCGGTTGTGAATTTCAAATATTTTTCTAAACAAAAAGCAAAATTTTAAAAAAGTTAACACAAAATTATTGGTGGCTGCTTTTTTATATTGTGTTTTTGTGCGAAATAAAATGTTTTAATAAAAAAATGTTTGTAACTAAAAGGAAAAATATTACTACAAATTAAAAAATATATTATTTACAAAGTGTTTAAGTTAAATTTAATGTTATAAAAAATATAGATACATTATGAACATTTAACGACGTTTTTAAAAAGTTTTATTTTTTAACAATTTACAAATAATAAAAAAAAATTTAGAATAAACTATAAATGTTTATTTAATAAAAATTAATTGCAATTAGAACTCAGCTCTCAAATTTTAAGTGATTTAGTATAAATTATTTAAATAAACAATTAAATGCTAATATATCAATAAAGTCGCAAAAAAAAGCTGTTTATGGAAAAAGGTAATATTTATAGAAATATTTTAATAATAATATATAAAAATATATGTAAATTAAAAAGAAATATATGTAAATAATTATAGCATGCTAAAAAACTTGTTTCTAGTTCATAATGCTTTCTGTTTGTTTATTCGTTATTAAATCAAGCAATCTCATAAATTGTAATAGAAGCGGAAGTTAATTAAGGGCTGCATTTTATAAACGGCCAGCTATATCGCATAAGATTTTTAATTTGGTTTATTGGTGAACCAGATGTAGCTATTTATAAGAGAAAAAAACATCTAAAATTTTTTAAAATAATTTTAAACACATTCAAAACAAATTTTGTTTTAACTAAAAAGTAATAAAATTTTTTAATAATATAAATCAGGGGCCGTAATAGTTATGCAAAAAAAAAATAAAATAATAATAAGCTCCAAACATAATACATAACTTTTTATTGCAAAAATAATAATTATTTTCAGAATTATTTTTTTATAAATAATTATTTTTTAATTGTTATTCTTTTGCCGTTTATTATTTTTTAAAAAGAAATGATTTTTTTAAACAGTATTACAAAAAAAGTATCTTAATTAAAAAAAAAAATATATATGTATATGTAAAGCTACTACAATAGTCGTAAAGAGAAAAATTACTTGCTTACTAAGCATATAATTTTTGTTATTTTCTTTACTTTTAATAATATTTTCTTTTTATTAATTATTTAGTGAAAACTATTTAAATTTCGATTGCAATTATTTTATGAAATTTATATCGAAACAATAAGTTAAAATAATTTGATAAGAAATTACGAAATAATATCGAATAAAGGAAAATTTTAAATGTTTCTAGTATATATTTTAATGTCACGTTACTTTTCTGTTAATACGCGGCATCGCGGCGATGGCTTTAATTAAATAGCTAAAAATATTAATCTAAACAAAAAATTTTATCTTTTTAACCAAAAGAATTTTTTTTTTAAAATTACCACATTAAATGTAATATTTTTTCCTTAGCAAATGTGTCACGTTCTCTATTGTAATTGTATTTTTGATGTTATTAATTGAATTCGGTTGCAAAACAATCAAATATAACTATTTTCCAACTTCACGAAAAAACTGATTCTGATGGTGCTGTAGTGGTAAATAAATGAAAGCTTTAGGTAAAACAATAAAAATTAAATGGGTACCATAGCAAGTACTTAATTTAATAAGAGATGTTATATACATAATTAAAAAAATTAAAGGGTAATCAAATGTTAAAGGCATCAAAAAAAGCACCTAAAACAGGTTAGTTAATACTTGATAACATTACTAACTTTGCCTTATACTGAAGCAGATGGCTTAAATACTAATAAATATTAAAATAATTATATATAGAATTATATAACAAATTTTAAATGCAATTTTATTCCTAATACCATGGAAAATTGCTGCGTTACAAATGTCGCGTTCCCTATCATACAACAACTAATAAAAATTAAATGAACTGCGATATTTTAACTTAAAATTTTTTTTTGGATGCGGTAATAGTCATTTTTAAACTAAAAAAATTCTTTTAAATATTGCAATAATATATTTCTAATTCAGTCAAAAGTTAGTACCATTTTTTTGTCGCGTGCGCGCTCTCTTATAAAGTGCTTGTATATTAAACACAAAAGAACTTAACAATTTATTTGTTTTGCAATTAATATACTGTTACTAAAATGCTTTAAAATAATATGAGGGAAATGTATGGAAATGCCCATATGCTTTTTAATTTTCGTTAAATCTATTGTTTTTAAGACAAATGTTTGCTTTTTTATTATCTTCTTAATATTTTCCATTAATGTTTTAAGAAATTTTATTTGAAAAGGCAAGTTTTTCTATCGATAGTAGTCGAGTAGAATGCATTTTCGAGTCAGCTAAGGACATTCATCATTAGTACTTTTAAAACAGTAGTAACATTCTAGTCGGCTAGTATTGGTAGAAAATCATGTTTTTTCAAATAAAGTTTATTTAAACATTTAAGGAAAATATTAATTTTTTCCAAGTAAAAAGAAAAAAATATGTATGAACTTAAGCCAAAATAATATTTTTTTTTAATAAATAATACTAATTTTTTGCTTTTTATTATTTTTTCCTGTAATAATTGTTATTTTGTGTTCAAAAATGTCTCATGATTGTTATGCTCACTGATGGATGATCCACAGTTTACTTCAACTTTTTAATTTTTTACATTTTTTTACATGTCTTTTAATGTTTGTTAAGAATTTTTCTGCAAACATTTAATACGAAATAAGTCTACAAAACACATTTTTTTTAAAAAGGTTAAATTAAACATCATACTTTGAAAAAAGTTCATAAAATTGCTTATCAATTTCTTAAGTTAATATTTTTTTTAAATTTTATTCAAATTTTTGCCTATTAACAATTCTTTTATTGATATTTTTTAAATTATTATGCCTTAAGCAATACCATTTTAATTAAATTTGACTATAAATCTGTCTAATAAATCTATCTGTAATGAAGTTATAAATTTTTAATGACTTTTTTTGATAAAAAATTTAAATAAAATATTTCATTTAAGAGAAATGTTTGGGCATTAAACAGTTTCTGAGACACTTCCAAATTAGTTTATTTTTTAAGTATGTGCATGTTTTCCATATTTTTTTTTTAATACATATATATGTATATTTGTTTATATGTATATATACATTTTTATTTATTATTAAGTACATACATATGTATGTCGTATTGAAAATATCAACAAGCTGTTTTGGAGGTTTTGCTCTTTTAGTTTCTATTTTTTTTTTAATCGGTACTAAAGCAGGTAGGCGTTTTTATTGTTTTATGACTTAAATTTAAACGTGCACTACAAGAGGCTAATAAACTTTTGCCGGCTAAATAAAAATGTTTTCAGATATGTATTTAATTTTTGTCTATCACAAAAACGAAAACAAACATTTTTTAGCAAATTTTAGGTTTAATAATTTAAAAATATAATATTTTTTTAAAAACAGTCAAAATTTTGTTTTTAATATTGTTTGTGTGGCAACATTAATTTTTTAATAAAAAATGGTTTAATTAAATTTATTTTTTTCTTGGTTTATTTAAAAAAAATTATTAATGTACCATAAAAACTTAACATAGGTACAAAACATCGACCCTTATTATTTAGCAGAATAACAGAAAGTTGCCATCATTAAAAGTAATCCGAAAAATATAGTTTTCTTGTTAATCAATTACAAACACAATTGTTGCAAACCAATCAGATAGTTCTAGCAGGTTAAGTTGCCCTGCAACCAACATAATTGCTTGTTTTAATTTAAGCTTAGTAACGTGCTTCGCTCTCTCATTCGTAATTAGACTCCCAATTATCAACGCAATTACAATGTTTTCCAGACAAATTTTTGAGAGCGAATAATGGGGTTTTCCGCTAATCAAGTCTGAATTACAAAAAATTTTTGAGAAAAAAAATATCATCTCTAAATTTAATCGATAGTTTACCTGCATAATAATTGTCGACAATTAAAAAAAGTAACACAAAAATTTACACAAATAAGAAAACAAATAATTTAATCGAATAAAAAAAGTAAAAAATATATAAAAAAAATGCATAAATCTTATTTCCTATATTTTAATTTGTTTATAATCAAAATATTATGCAGGATTTGATTATCGGTGGGTTTGGGACTCTTTTTAGGTGCCCCTGGTAATTTATGGGCCAATCATTAAAAGTGAATGACATAAGGTCCCACACATGTGTATGTCCAAAGGTTTATTTTGCGAGTACATTTGCAGACGGCTATGTAAAGAAAAGGGAGGATTATAAAAAAAATTCGTGGGACAGTCGAAAGTTTTAGATCCCCAATAATGCAAAATTTTGTTGCGAAAGAGTAATATTCGTGGCAGTGAATGATAAATCACCACAAGCAATAGGTTTGGGTCCCTATGTGATTCTGATCTCTAAGCGTTTTTTTGTAAATATAAATATGGATACTTTGATTTGATAGCTTCTACGTTATAAATATAAAGCCAGGCGAACGACAAGTCGAAAGATATGTGGGACGCTTCTGTGAATGAGTGACTGTGTTTCGTTCTAGTTTTCTTTTGACATCGTGGAACTGGCTGTTCAATTTTTCGTAACGCAAATTTCCATTTAAAAAGTTTTTGAGTTTAAAATATTAAAAAATGCGAAATAAATATTAAAATTATATTGAAATCAAATGTAGTTTAAACTATAAATCAGTTAATAGTTAAACATAAATATCGTTAACTCAATATCGACACGCCCTAACTCGTATTTTATAGTCGAGATATTTTTGGCTATTTGTGGTATATAAGCAGGCCATATCGAAATAAACGAAAATCTAGACCTATAAATAAACATGAGTTAGGGCCTTATTATATTAAGGTAATAATATATACATGAATTGCAATACCTTAATATATAAAATCCCTAACTTGTATTTAAGTCGGGATTTTTTGGCTTATTGCGATATAAGAGCGGACCAGTTATCGAAATAAACAAAAATTTGGAAAAAACGAGTTAGGGCCTTTTTATATTAAGGTAACGATATGTTTGTTAAAAAAAACAAGAAAGAGTTTCATGAATTACATACTAACAAACATATATGTATGTATATGAAAGTAAAAGTACATAATAATATACAAACTTACTACGTAATGAGTAATTATTTTCCTAACTACACCATTTCCAATAGTATTTCAGAACTCGCTATTTTTTTTCGGGAATTTCTAACTCGATTTTAGAAATTTATAATTACAAATTTTAAAAAGTTTTAAATTAATTTTAGAACTTTCTGATTCAGTTCAACTTAAAAATTTTTTACTTCAATATCAGAATTTTCTAATTCAATTTCAGAAATATCTGCGGTGAAATCGTCATACTCAATTCAAATCGAAATTAAGGACTGTTACGGGTGTGGCCTTACAAATTTTAATTAAATATTATTTTGACTTTGAGATCGGGTTGTGTAAAACATTCTTGAGTGCGGGTATATTTTTGCGGTTTTTTGAAGTGTTATTAATTGTATTTGATTCATTATTATTTTTACAAAAGTGTTTTTAAGCCGATTATTCAATATGTGATCCTTTAATGCTTTTGCGAAATAAATAACGATAAGTTATAAACCAGTTTATTTATATTTCGATCATTTTCGTTTTCTCTTAGGCGTTAGTTCCAGAGATTTAAAAAAATAAAAAATTGATTTCCCCCAAATTGGGCCATTTTCCGTGGAATTGACCATATGTTTTTTAAAATTTTCTATTTGTATATCAGAAATCCTCTTCTATTACTGATTTGTATTTCAAAATTTTTAATTTGCATATCAGAACATTATAGTTGTACTTATTCATTTTAGGGATTTCTGAGTATTCTGAAAAATTGAATTTGAAATTTTTGAAATACAAATGGAAATGGTGTAATATTTTTTGTGTTTATTTTTTAAAAATGCTACCTCAAATATACTTATAAATTTCAAAAAAAAAAAACATCTGCAATTAAAGTCTGATAAGAAAAAGTTATTAGAAACACCTGAAATAATTTAAAAATAACTTTACGATTGATTTATTTTAAAACTTACTCCTAAAAACAATAGTAAAATATTTTTATGTTTATTAAGGGCTTATTTTAATAATTTTAAATAAAATTTGTAGAACAAAACCTTAAAAAACATACAATAATTATTCAGATTATGGGGTTACTTACATTGGAATTTTATTTGGTATTTAAAAAACAAAGCAAATGATGACAAAAGCTGTTTTTAAATTTTTTGTTTATGTATAAACAATGTTTAAATTCCCTAGAAATAGTTTTAATAGCTTAAAGTACTAATACTATTTCTTAAAAAAAATATATATTAAATACCTGCTTTTTTGTTTATTTTAGACATTTTACAAACACTTATTGTTTTTACAAACTTTAACAAATTTATATTAAAGTTTAAATTTGTATTAGTTTGAATTTGTATTTAAACTTAGAAAACCGCTACAACTTTTTAAAAGTACATTTTTTGCTGTTTTACGCAGTAACGCTGCTTTGCTCTTCTTTTGTATGGCAACACTATTGTCATTTCCTTCGACGTTCCCGTGATATTAAAATATCACATAACAATGTTATTTTAAGATTATTATCCAGTTATTATCCGCGCAAAGCTAAGTAATTTGAAAAGAATTTAAAAAAAAACATATAATTTATTTTAACAAAAGAGTGTACAATATGTATATGTATGTTTGTTTATGCATTTTAACCCAATTAGCAAAAAGGTTAAAATTTGAAACAAGGCTTGAACATATAACACTAAATGTTGTCATTGCGTTTGTAATTTCCTTAATATCCATCTGCGATCCCATAAAGTATTAATTTCTTAGGAAGTAAATATGGCGATGATCGTCTGTCCGTGCTATGGTTGAAATCAACTTTTTTAAGCCCCGATATCGCATAAGCCCGCAAGTGGTTTCAAACTATCAAAAATATTTGTGAGCAAATCGCTATTAAATTCCAGAAAAATCGCCCGATAACTGACCGAGATATAAGCGAAACCCCAACACTACCTCTGTGTATTTCTCTAAAATTTTTATATTAAAATCTCTACAAATACCCAGAACTTGCCAGACACGGGAGCGGTATAAGTTTTTTTTTTTTACAAATGTTTTTGTAAAACATATTTAAACTCCATCTCCGTCGTCTAACAGGGTTGCATTACAAAGACCGACCCCAACTCAGTTTTTCTTTCAAAAATTTTTCTAGAACATACGAACCCCCTATCTCCACCCCCTAAGGGGGTTGTCATACAAAGTTTGAAAAGAATATAGTAAAAACCCCTGCAACTTCCCCCGAGTAGCCCTTAGAGGAATTAATTGTATCACAGACCCCCATTAGGTTTTCCTCCCCAAACATATTTCTAGAACATACTTACCCTTTATCAAAATCACCTAAGTGGGCTGCCACCCCCATTAGTTTCTCCTTCCAAACAAACTTATTCCTGGAACATACCTCCTATCTCAATCGTCTAAATGTACAAAGTTTGGGAAATTGTAATAAATACCCCCTACAGCTTCCAGGGTACCCGTGGTAAGGTTAAATGTGGGACTGACCCTAACTAATTTTTCTTTAGAAACATTTTCCTAAAACATACTTACACCCTACATCCACCCCCTAAGGGGGTCGCATTACAAAATTTAAAAAAAATTACGGTAAAAACCCCTACACGTTGTGAAGGGTGTATAAGATTAGGCATAGCCTAAAATAGCACTCTTACTTGTTATCTCTGGCATTAAAAAAGGCTTGTACTTTTTATGTTTCTCAGACAAATTTCAGAACATAGTGTTTGATGGGTATGGCAGAATCAATAATGATGAGTGGCGTTTCAAAAGGTTTTTTTATTTTTGATTTGTTAATGTTTTTTTATTAGTTTAAATAATTTTAACGAATTTAAAGGTACTGCCTTTTTCTCTAAATGTTGCTTGAATTGCATTTGACCATTTAAAATTGTGTGCTTTGCATATTAATTTTTCTTGTCAAAAATTTTTGGTTTGTAATTTTTTTGCCAAAAATTTAAGGCAATTTTGATCAATTTTTAAGGTCCTTGGCCTGTATAAAAAATATCAAAATATGTGTGTAGCGTAAATTTTTCTGTAGTTTTTATGAATGTATACATGTACATTACAAATTGTTTTTTACATAAGATTCATTAAATTTAATTTGTATTCTGATTACACATTTTTAACTTTATGTACAAGGTCATTCGAGGGTCACTTTAATATTGTCCATATATACTTACCACCCCACAATCGCTATTTGAATAGTTAATTAGCACTACTTATAACTAATAACTGTGATTGCTATATTAATTCGCATAAAACTCAAGTATTCTGTATTAATTTGATTTCAATTAACACGGTTCGTCTGAAAGTAGGTTTTGAAAAAAATACTCCTAAAAAAGTGAGTGAGCACTATGTATCCACTTTAAAAAAACAAAGCAAAACTAAATTAAATTGTTAGACAAAATCAAAAGCTATGACGGTTTATAAATTTTATAACAGGGTGTCCCCTACAAATTCAAAAAATAAAATATGTAAAAACATTTAAAAATAATAAAAGCTTGTAAAATATGACAGTGCTTTAATTTTCCTTAATAAATGAAATAATGAAACTACATATTAAAAAAAATAAATCAACTTTATAAAAAGTTATACCAATTTAAAGAAAAAATTATACAAAGAATAGCTTTTTGCCAATTTCATTGAATACTTTTTATATATCTTCATCAAACCTTCAAAAATAAGTGCAGTATTAAATTCTTTTTATTAGAACTATTTCATGTAGTGTTAAAACTGCAGTTTATAACAAGTTTATGGAAATCAGTTCATATTCACACACCACTCTTTGCAGCCCTTTTTGTAAACTTGACAAACTCGTCGTTCGCTTAAGTTCCTGCCAAACCATTTTAAGGATAGAGTGAGCTCATAATGATTTTTTCAACAATGTTTTTTTACCACCTAAACAGACTTTGGTTATACTTTATTTTTATGTCCTTCACATAAGGGATAAGGGTATATGTATATAAGTTTGTCATTTTGTTTGTAATTTCTTTTATATCCATCTGCGAGCCCATAAAGTAAACATTTTCTTGGTCCGTAAGGATAGAGAAGTCGATTAAGCGATGTCCGTCTGTCCGTGTTATGGTTTAAATTAACTTTTTAAAGCCACCCGATGTCGCATAGACCCGTAAGTGTTATGTGTGAAGAAATCGTTATTGAAATCCAGCAAAGTAGTCCGATAACTGACTGAGATACAAGCAAAAACTCAAGACTACCTCTGTTTTTCCTAAACTTGTACATAAAAACCTCTACAACTGCCACGGAGTTACCTTAATGTAAGACCGAGCCTCATAAATTTTTTCTCACAAAAATTTTTGTAAAACATCCGCCACCTAATAGGGTTGCCATACAAAGTTTAATAGTTTTTTTAAATCGCTCCCACAGCTTCCAGAGTGCTTCTACAAAGGTCAAATGTAAGACCGACCCCAATAAATTTTCCCTCCCAAACATTTTTGTGGAACATACTTACCCCCTATCTCCAGAACCTAACAGGGCTAACATACAAAATTTTTAAAAAATTTGGGTAACACCCCCGCGACTTCCCCGGAGTTGCCCTTAGAGGAATACAATATACCACTGACCCCCATTAGTTTTCCCTCTCAAACATATTCTTAGAAAATACTCACCCCTTATCTCAATCACCTAAGGGGGTTGCCATTCAAAAATGATATAAAAACGCTCATAACTTCCTCAGAGAAATAAAGTGTACGACCGACCCCCATTAGTTTTCCTTGCAAACATATTCTTAGAATATGGTTACCCTCTATCTTCAAGCGACAAAGGGGTTGCCATACAAAATTTGAAAAAATAGGGTAAAAACCCTACAACATCCCCGGAGTTGCCCCCTTCCTGGAGCACAAAATAATGTATTACAGACCCCCATTAGTTTTCCTTTCCAAACGTGTTCCTAAAAAATACTTACCCCCGATTTCCATCATCTAAAGGAGTTGCCATACAAAGTTTGGGAAATTGTAATAAATACCCTCCCTACAGCTTTCAGGGTGCGCGGGAATATGTCAAATGTTTTCTTGCAAACGTTTTTCTAAAACATACCTACCCCCTATCTCCACCCCCTAAGGGGGTTGCCATACAAAATATTAAAAATAAAAAAAATTCGGGGTTACGAAAAGCCAATTTGAAGGGTATGTAATATTCGGCGCAGCCGAATACAGCGCTCTTACTTGTTTTATCTAATGATTGTAGCTTGTTGCTAGATGAAAAAATTTCATCATATTATAAACATTCAATACATAATTACTAAAGCAATTTTTCTCGTAACAACTCCTACAATTAGTTTTAAAAAAATATATTTTTATAAAAATTAAGATAATTTTTAATTATGCTGTTTGAAAAAGTAATTTTATTATAAATCTTTAAAATTCCGATCTCGGCAGACCTTTCCTTGGAAATGCCCATATAAAATTAATTGTGGTGCAGGGTTTAATAAGGTCGTTCTTGACTGACTATAATATTTTTACTTGTTTTTATATAATTTTTAATTTTCTTACTACTTGAAATATACAATTATGGAAATCTCCATTCAGTTTGTATAAGTAAACTCGCCCAGATTTTTTTATTTTTAATTGACACAATTTTTAGCTTCCACTATAGAAGTCATAGAGCATAATCATATTATCTGTCAATTTAACAAATTAAAATTTAATCTCTTTTCAAATAAAAACCAACGGTTATTTAGTTAAAAAAGCAAGTGTATTTAGGTATTTTATTTTTGAGGCGTGTTCGCCATTTTGAGTGAAAATCTTTTGTTAAAAAAATTTTTTTTTGTATAAATAATTTGCAAAAATTTAAATATAATGCATTTATAAGGTTAAAAAAACTAAAACAATTAAAATAAAACTGTGATTACAATTGTTTCTAGTTATAAAAAATTTTTTGTTTATTGCATTAAAACGCTACTTCATGTTTAACAAAATTGATTTTAAATTATTATTTTAAATTATTATTTTAATTGTTGTTGTTGTTTTGGAGTTAATTTTAAAACGTCTTTATTTTCTCATTATCTAAAATAATTTAAAATATATTCTGCTAAGGTTTAAATATAAAATAATGACAAGCTTATTAATATAATTAGGCGATTTCGGTTTTGTTGTTTATAAATAAATTTAATAGAAAATTAATAATAAGGAAAAAAAACTAAATTTTTTGAAGTCTTGAAAGTTTATTAACATATATAAATAAAAAATTAAGTTTTTGATACGCTAGTTAATTGAAGATTAATCAATTAAACCCACTTTAATATTCAAATTTTAATTGTTTTATGTCTAGTTTATAATAATTGAAATTTAAACCTAAAGTAAAAAGTAAATTAAAGTTAAGATTTTTTTTCTTCTATAACGTAAAGTTGATACACTGTCAACAACAACAATGTTATGTTCTAAACACAACTGGGGCAAACGACGAATTTTTCGATGCAAATATTCGTCTTAGAAAATAAAACACATTTGTGTATATGAAAATGCACACAAACAGTGCGTCGTCTAAAATTCGTCAGGGGTAACGAACTCTGCGACAGGTTTATTTATATTTCTTACGCCGACCAATAATTTTGCACAGAGTGATTATTTTTCTTTTATTTTTTTTTTGTTAGTAAATAATGTTACTTTATACTTTAGGAATTATTTTTACTTTTTGTTTCTTGCATTTAATACAGTTAATGTATTTTTAATGTTATATTTTTAAAATACTTTTGTTTTGACTAATATTTTTCAATTAGTGTTTATTTTTTAAGAAATATGGTCACTCTATCACAGCTGTTTTATTCGTTCTTCATTGTGTAGTGCGAAATTCGTCGTTCGTCCCAGTTGTGTTTAGAGCATTACAACCAAGTAAGTGAGAGACTTTTACACACTTTAATACCGACTTTTTTGGTGGTCTGTCATTGCTACTGTTAAAACATTGAAAATGTAATTGAATATTGTAAATGTTAGATCGCCTGAACTAAGTATTTAAAATATTATTTAAAAAAATTTACACAAACCACAACAATTTTTCTTATCTTTTTTTAATTATAAAAAAATTCTTTTGTATGCCAAAACCTTTATCGCACGAGTTTTAAATTAAGTAGATAGACATACATATGTATATATCAGTCTTCTGAAACATTAGAAACAAACATTATATTTATTAAATAAAAATAAATAATAATCTGCAAACATTATTATTTCATTAACCCGCAATTATCTACACTTCGATAAGATATTTTTACTTCTAGAAGCCTTACATTTTATTTGTTTAGAAAAGAGAATAAAAGTAAGAAAATTAAAGTCGTTCAAGCCTGATCTTTTAATGTGCCCAACAAATTTGTTTCATATTCAGCCTAATTTTGGTTGGCGTACTCATTTTTAATTTCTTCTGTACCGTCTTATAAATACGCCAATTAAAAAAAAAAAGTATTAAACAACGCCAAACACAATTGGCAGGTTGAGTACCTACATATGTAAAAAATGCATCAGCTTCAGGAAACTTTCAGAAGTTGGGAGCCAAAAGTAGATTGTCTACCAACCGCCAAAAAATTCTGTAGAACTCAGTCTGTTCTTTTATATGGAAACCAGTAATTAACCATCTAGTTCGTTGGCGCAGGTTTTACTACTATTTTTTTCAAACACAGTACCAAATGCAAAATAGTACTTTGAGCATAAAAAAAGATAAATTTTTATGATTTTAGATACAACGTTAGTGCAGAATCTATAATTTTCTATGCCTAAAAAGCACCAAAAATGTTTACATACATATATGTATGTAATTTCCAGACTTTTTATTGGTTTTGAAGTTAGGAAAAGTATTCAAAAAGGACCAAAATAAAGTTATTTCTCTTTTTTATTCCTTTGGACCTTTTAACCGCAATTAAAATTTTGTTTCTATTTTCACTGACTAAGAAGTTACAAAAGTACCTTAAAAGTGCCCTTTTTAGCCTCGAAGGTCTCTTAATTTCAAAAAAGTACCAGGCACGTCTCCCTTGTTTATTTTGAGAAACCTACGATGCTTTTGAAATTTTGTTTCTATCGTCTATAGTTTAGGAGAAAGCAAGTTATTTTTTAACCTTTTCTTTCGCATTGGAGCTATACTTCGGGCGAGGTACCTTTGGCTTGAAGCGATGAATGAATCGGTCAGTAACCTTAGACTTTTTTATATAGATTATCCAAGAAAGATTTGGTTTCCACACTGACCTGCATAAAACATTATAGGAGAAAATATAACTTCCAAATAAAGTCCCTTTATTGGAAATTGGGTCAATAATATTCACAAGATTTGGTAGGGCCATTTTTTTTATCGATAACAATATTAATTTGCATTTCATGCATTTAAGTATGATTTTCCTGAAGAGGACTTTTATGGAGCCAATAAATCGCTCCCTAAATCACAATAAAATTCAGTTTAATGCTTGGTAGCATATGGGCTTGAACGTATGCAAAATTTTGTATTGGTAGACTAATGTTTGAAGGGTTTTTAGACCAAAATCCTTTATCCGGGATGAAGTATGTATGCGGACTATGTAAAATAATGATAAACGCCAGACGGACGGAGACACAAATTTTAATGGACTCAAAAAGTAATTTAATCAGTATAGTTAAAGATATCTTTAAGCCTGTTATTTTTTGGCGTTACAAACATCTACACAAACGCATAATACTTCTACAACTTATGTGCTGTGGCTACAAAAAGGTAAACATAACCTATAAGCGAAAGGAGCAATGTTGCCACTACTTTAAGGCACTTTATATCTATTTTTTAAGGTTAGATTAATAATGAAAACATATGTTTGTAGTAAATAAAAATACAAATAAAGTATTATTCAATAAAACAATCAAGGGCTTCTATATTATTTTTTAAAATTAAAAATATAAATGTACTTATCGTTACTTTAATATACAAAGGCCCTAACTCGAATTTTTTTTAATCGAGATTTTTTGCCTGATTGTGATATACATATAAGCAGACCATTTAGCGAAACAACCAAAAATTCGAACTTAAAAAAATGTCCATTCCATATTAAGGTAACGTAATGTTCTTGTAAATATTGTTACCTTAAACCTATTTTAAAAAATACAGACAAATTTTTTTCCGCATTTTTTTTTTAATAAACTAAAAAATTTAACACTTGTGTCAACATTTTTCCAGCATAAGTAACAATAAAACTTTATTAAACTTTTGCGTAAAAATGTAACAAAAACTTTACAAAAACAGATTCTGAAAATTTAAAAAGATATTTACAGCGTACGCGTTAACTAAGGGGAAAAAATGATTCGATGTGGCTATACATGGTTTTAATAAACTTTCCAGTTTTTTTTTTATTAAAACTGTTTTAAAGTAATTAAAAATATTTGAATACAAAAACCTTATATTATAAAGGTTGTTAAATTAAAAATAATATTTAAAACGAACTTTAGTTTAATAATAAAAATGTACTTTAAATTTTTATTTTAAATGTTTTCAATTTTATCTAAAGCATTAGATGTAAATAAATATGTAGTAAAATATGACAAATAACTAAATTAAATTTATTCAAATATTCCAATTTCATATTTTTCCCCTTTTAGACATATCAAATGACAAATTTGTTTTTTTGTTTGTCGATAACAAAGTGATAATCTTATTCACTAATTAAACTAATTTTTGCTTAAATATTTGTTAAAATAAATTATTTATTTTAAATTTAATTTAAAAACCAACTATATTTATACATTCATACATAGATATGTAACAGGTTGTGATTATTTTATTTTTTATTTACATATTCCAATATTTTGACTATAAAAAATTATCTGGCTGTACCTGCTTGACCTGGTACTTAAAAATAATTAAAGTTCACTTTAGTTAAAAAATATAAACGCAAAAAAATCAAAGCGTAATTAAGAATTGTTATAAAGTGCGTTTTAGCTGAGTTAACTCCAGCCTAAATATCAACTAAGCCGCCACTTACATTTTTGATTGGGGAAACTTAAAATTGATTTTGTTATAAATATGGCAATACCAGTCAGAAAATATATAATGACTGATTTTATGGCAATTTTTTGAGTGCAATACTTAATTATTTTTAATTCAAATTTATTTACTAAATGTTGCATTTAAACCATATGACCAAATGATTTTGGCAATTTGCTTATGGTAAAAAACCATATGTTTCTTTTGCTTTTACAGCTGTTTTTAAGGAGAAATTTTCGTTTCGCTATTTCGTACGTTGCCATATCTTTATAGAGAATGAACACATTAATTAATTTATAACTCAAAAATTAAAACTGCATTTAAGTTTTATTTTAATTTCAATAAAAATTTAATTACTGCGCGCTTAAGTAAGAAGAGGTTAGCATATCAACCAAATCGTATAGATTTAAAGTAATTTTTAAAACGTAACGGTAGTTTTTTTTTATGAAAACCGTAATTTAAGCTATAGGCAAAGCCTAAAAGGCGTCTTCAAGTTATACGCTTAAATAAAATAAATAAAATTTGATTTCAAAAGTTAAAATTATTCCAATCTTGCAATTTTTGTAATCACCGAACCTTATTGCGTCTTAGAGCATATGAAGGTCCAGCAGACGTATAGGAGCAATATTGTCCGATGGGACAGTGTTGCATTGAAAGGGATAAATGGGGCAAAGGGGACAAAATGTACACACAAAAACCTGCAGGCTGTTGAATAAAGGAACCAACGATTTGGGTGCAACGAAGGCCGATTTAAAGAAAATATGCAAAATTGCCTACAGGGTAATGTGAAACAATGAAAATTGACAAGAATCCTTTGAAACAGATCAGAAAACCTGAACTAATTAAGCTGATGAGTGTACTAAGGGGTCAATTGAACCTAAAAACACACCATTTTTGGATGGGGGTTATGGAGAATGACGATTAGAATGGAAAATATCGTACGTCACCACCCAGCTTTTTCAAAGACCATCTTTAAAGGAGCTCGGCCGAATCTTCGGATTTCTATGCAAAAAACGCGTAACAAGCCGACCACTAGCGTAGGTATGTACCCTTCTGTACTTGTGACATTTAAAGATCTTCTTCGTTCGATCTAGCTGTTTTAAAAATTTTAATACAGGGTGTCTGGTAGCAAATTTATATTTTTAAATACGATTATTTTAAAAAGTAATAAACGGTGCGGAGGGATGTTGGTGCCGTTGGAATTATCGATTGTGCGGATTCGTCAGCCACGATGTTGCAGTGTTCGAGTGATCATCGCGCGTTCGCTGTGGAGACATTTTTAAAGATTAATGATTCTTACGTAGTTGCTCGTCGCCGATTTGTTTAAAGTTTAGTATTCGGCGAATACGTGATGAACCGAGCGTAAATTTAATTCGTTTGTGGGTGCAGAGATTGCGCGCAACTGCTTCGGCTATGAATGTCCCAGGGCCAGGGCCCAGTTGATCTTCAAGATCTCCCGAAAACATTAAACTGGTTGAAAGCAGTTTACTTAAAAAATGCGCGACTTTCATAACGGAAAAGAGCAGCCTCACTGGGACTTCCAAGAGCGATTATTCATGAAATTTCAAAAAAGGATCTAAAGTTCCATCCTTTTAAAATTCAAATCATCCCTGAACTGAAAAATAATGACATTGATTTTGAACCTTTAGAATTGTATTGGTCAAGTCGAGAAGGTGATTTGGGCCAAATGGGCGCCGTCGCATTTTTTATCATTTGGGCGAGAACTTCGGGCGACAGATTCTCGCACTCGTGTCGAATGTTGTCCTTAAAGGCTTCTCGGCCTTGTTTACATAAACACGGGACCTAAAAAAAAACACAAAAAAAGTCTGAAACGGTTAAATCGGGCGATCTTGCGGGCCAATTTAAATCGCCAAAACAAGAGATAAGACGACCCGGGAATGCCGCCTTTGCAACATCGGTTTTGGCCCACTAAGTGTGTGCCGTTGTTTCGGCCTGTTGGAACCACATGTCTTCCAGTCCTAATTTGTTCAATTGCGGCAGAAAAAACTCGGCTGACAAGGCCCTATAGAGCGCACCGTCCACTGTTGTCGTTTAACCAGCGGCGTCCTCGAAAAAAAATGACCCAATGACTCCTCCAGCGTGAACAGCGCACCATGCAGTCACTTTGAGGGAGTGCAATGGCTTCTTGTGCATCACTCCTGAATTTTCGGTGCACCAAAAGCGATTGTTATGCTTGCTCACGTACCCGCTAGGTAGAAATGAGCCTTATCGCTAATTTTGATTTTGGTCAAAAATTGTCCACTTTGGTCTCTAGATTGAGAATGACTTGGGAGTAGACTACACGCGTTTGGCGGTCGACAGGCAGTAGCTGATGCACGGACTGGACTTTGTACGGAAACATGCGCAGGTCTTTGAACTTAGGGACGATCGGCTGATGGCTAATTGCGAGACATGGCGTCTAGTCGATGTTTCCGGCGACAACTCGACATTCTTGTCAACAGCGGCAATATTCCTGGCAGAACGGGCGCTCGGGGGCCGGTCACTCTTGGCAGCGTCTCGTGGGGTCCCATAATCTTCAAGGTTGGTGGCAAAACGGCACGATTTTTTCGCGTTCTTAGGGATCGTTTCGCTCAATTGCTTCTTTACTTGTATTTTACATCTGCCTTATTCACAAATGTCAAAACAGATTTGACATCGGCCGCCATTAGCAAAAGTAAAAGCATATTTCAATAGGGTGTTTTTTTTGTGGCCCACCTTGTATGATAGCTCCTGGTTCAAAAATTGGCTTCCCTCGAATCCCTAACACCAAACAACCAAGCAACATTTTTTTTGAGAAATATAAAAGATCGCTAAAGTTGTTTGTTTACAAAAGTAAATGTATTTGTATTTATAAGAGGTTATTTTTATAAATTTTCTATTTTTACACAGTATGAGCTAAAAATATATCAATAATTGTGACAATAAATTTTACACAATGGACCTGTGAAAATGAAATTTACGTACGTAAATATGTATGTTTGTAAATAAAAGTTGTTAATTGAATCGGCCAACCGCAATTCTTTAAGATTTACGCTTTAAAGATAAGAAAGTGCTTAAACGTCATATTTTATTTGTATGTTTATAACATATACATATTTAGTATTTAGCTAAAAACTCAAGTCTAGACTTAAGAAGATTTAAGGTTAATATCCTAAAATTAAGATAAAAGTATATATATTTCTTTGAGCAGCAAAAAGGACAAAGCTTTTATAAAAAATCAGTGTTTCAATCAAACACCACTGATTATGAAAATGCGCAGCTGATTTTGAAAATGTATTTTACTCAGAAAATGTCGGTACAGTTTCATTTTCAAATAAAGGTCCTTTAAATTACTGCCAGATCTACCAAAAATATGCAAAATCGTATTTTTTCTGTGCGTCGCTTTAACCTATAATGCTGTTACGTACGTTATGGAATTTTTGCATTTGTTATGTTATATTTTTATATATTTTGCATATAACAGCATATTCCAGCAAAATGTTTTCCTTTAAGAGAATATTTTTTTTTAAATCCCGTTCTTAATTTTTTTTTATTGAAAACCCCCTAATAAAAAATGCTTGTTATTAAATTATAGAATACTAGCACGTGACCCGCTACTTCGTAAGCGCAGTTTTAGAAATTTATTAAGTGAATGTGATGTTTTGTGCCTTTATTTCTTAAACTTTTACCTGCAAAACGCAATTTAAATGAAGGTCTACCTTTATTGGTTAGGAAATTACAAAAAGTACCTAAAAAGTACCAAAATGTAATTTGTACCCTTTCTTCTATCCCCTAGGGTCTAAAGTTTTTAAAAAGTATAAAAAATATTCATCTTTTGTCAAGACTTGTCGAACGCAGTTTGAATTATGTATCTATCTTTATTGGTTCAGATGCTACAAAAAGTACGTAAAAAGTACCACTTTACAAATTTGTACTCTTTTGTCTGCTTTTTAAGGTCTAGATTTTTAAAAAATATATTCGTAATTTGCCCTGACCTGTCGAACGCAAATTAAACTATGTTTTTACCTTTATTAGTTAAGTTACAAAAAGTACCTAAAAAGTACCCTTTTTTGTGCTAAGGGTCCAAAATTCTTAAAAAGTATCGAAAACATATTCTTATTTTGTCGATACCTGTCGAACGCAGTTTATACTACGTATTTATCTCTATTGGTTCAAAAGTTACAAAAAGTACCAATATAAAATTTTTACCCATTTTTGAACCATTTTTTTATCCCTCAACGTTCAAATTTCAAAAAAGTGGCAAAAACGTATTCATATTTTTTTAGTATCTGTCGATTGCATTTTGAACTATGTCTGTACCTTTACTCGTTTAGAAGTTTCAAATTTGACCTAGGCACTATCAAAATTTAGTTTTTACCCTTTTTTAGCCTTAAGGGTCTAAAATTTTGAAAAAATGCCAGACACGGGTCTGCTTATTTTTTGAGTAAAATACGATCCTTTTTAAATTTTGTTTTTATCGTTTGTAGCTTAGAAGATATTAACTTTCGGATATTTCCATGTTTGGCCCATTTTAAGCCCCTTCGGGTCCGAATTTCCCGAAATCCTGTCTTAGTGGATCTAAACATAAGGAAAGGTACCCACAGTCCAAATTTCGGGTCTCTAGCTCTGCGCGTTTGAGCTCTGCGATGATGAATCAGTCAGTCAGTAACGTTATTCCTTTATATATATAGATGACAACATTGGCAAAAGCTTAAAAAATGTAAACAAAACTGAGTTTCTGCTATTTTTGCCACACTTCTTTGCAAAAATGCGGTACATAAAGTAAACTTATCATAAATATTTTTTTTATAATTTAGCTTGTGTTCCTTATCTGTCATCTTTTCAGATGTTTTTGATTTTTAACATTTAAATTATTATTCAATTAACTTTCTAATGCTGTTCATGTACATATACTTAATCCTTATTGAATACCTGATTACTTTAATTAAATAATTTTAATTCTAATTCATACACATTTAATGATATCACATGCTTTTATCATAGTGAGGCTTACAGCGTTATGATAATTGAATTTTTACATTTTTAATGGCAAATGTGAGAACTTAACATCAAATTCCTAATTTATCTTTAGAATATTATTAAGTCGCTGAAAAAAAACGTCATAGACTATAACTAAACATTATTCTTTTATAACAAAGAGAAAAGTGTTATAACATTTGTTAGTTAAAATAAATATAAGTTTTAAGTACGTCTACACGCATATTTGTGACAGTGGTTTCCAACTTTTTATTCAGAAGCTTAAACATTAAAAAAAAACTTTATAAAATTTAATTAATGGTTTTTTTCTAAGAAAATTCTTAATACATATACACACATATAAAAAAAATTAATAAATTTTTAATTATTTTTTATTTAGAAATTTTGCCCTTTTGATTGGGAAATAATGTTTTAAGATGATGCTATACAGATCAACATTTTATTACTTTAAATATTTATTTATAAAACATTTGTTTTATTTAGGATTCGTATTAATTTTCTAATGAGGATATGCTTTGATTCTTAATGATGTTAAATTTACACGAAAAGATATATTTAAATGTTGCTGCAGTGACTGATTTATAATAGTATTATGTTAAGTTAACCAACCTACTTAACAAAATAAATGTCCCGAAAAATTTGCACCTAAGACAGTAGTGTACTCCTTTTAAGGCGACTGGGAGACCCTAAAGAAACTTTTTTTTATCGCTTTTTTGTCGATATTTTTTCAAACGGCCAGAATTTTGGCTGCGCAAATGCAGGACAGTGATATAGAAAAAGTTTATCGAATTGATGTGTTTACTGCAGTCTCTGCAATGGACATCCTCATTACATGGATGTAAGCTTGAAGGATTAAGTACCTCGTCAACCATCTTGGTTATACCTACATATATAAGTTTATTTTTTTCCCCCTATAAGAAGCATAAGGTCTATTATGGCTGCCAGGCGGGTTGGTTCTAAAGTCTTGCCACATTTATATAGCGAGCCGCTTGTTGCAGATTCTGAAGCCTGCTATCGTGAGGATAGTTTATTGTGGATAGTTTCGGACCTTTCATTACGCCGAAAGTTTTGGGATTCTGCAGGTCATCAGCAAACTATTTTCCCGCTCATTACCGGTTACCTCTTTATGGTTAGGTGTCAAAAATACGCCCTTGACACTGTGCTATTTGATATAGAAGCTCAGTCCCAAAGCATATTGAATAGGATGAGAGAAAGTGATCAGCTGACTTTTATTTCCGGTATATGACCTCAAACAAATATATAACGATTTTGGCACGGTGCACAGTGGGGCCAAATGTATGAAAAGTGGTGATTAATTCATAGAAGTCGTAATTAAAAAAAAATATATTTTTTATTAATGGATATTTATAAATACATAAAAAACCAACACTTAAAAAAAAACGGGGTGAAAAAACACATTTTTTAACCCTTTATGGGCCATTTTGTGTTCTGTAAAAAATCCTCTTTTTTCACATTTTTTGCTGTAACTTTGGAACGGTGCGCTATAAATTATTCAATTAAATTGCAAATTAAAGCATACTAAATTTACTTTAAGAAAAATAAGTAATATTTTTAAAATTAATAAGGAATAAATATTTTATATGTATTTCTATTAGAAAATTTTTAAATTAAAATCATACCTTTTTTCTCGAAATTTTAAAATTTTGCTCAAAAATGAAACATTTGAAAATCTAATTGTTTTTTTTATTGATAAATAACCATAAACACACTATTTAAAAAAAATTTAATTAAATTCGGTTATTCAATTTTTTTTTTTGAAAACAACAATTTTTTATTATAATCATTATTATTATGTTAGTATTTACTTCACATTCAATTTCATAATCATAAATTAATTCGTTACAATAATCTTAATCTTCATCTTAATCTTCATCTTCATCTCCATCTTCATCTCCATCTTCATCATTGCTATTTTGATTGCTGGGAAGTACAAGCAACTCCAATGCAGATTTTGGCATTAGCTCTTTTTTCTTTTTAGAACTATTGTTCATGCTTGTTATAAACGGATCTGAACTTAAGAGAAATCTATTAAAGATATCTTCCATTGTTTTTTCTCGACTGCATTTACGGGCAAAATTCTCCCTATAACTTTTAAAATCTTTATTTCTGGCTTCCTGAGACTCTTCGGTTAGCTGACCAATTGGCAATGGCGATAATGATATAATTTCAGGCCCATGAATAAAATATTTGTGAAGAGTAGGAGGCATATAGTACCATGGATATTTTTTCACAAATAGCCTGGCAGTGTTATTAGCGAAGTTTGTAAATTTTTCAATGTTGACCTCAATACCACTAGAAACTACAATTAATATTGTGTGCATATTTTTGATCAACTCTAAATCAATATTAGTAATTTCAGCAGATACTTCTGCATTCTTAAAAAAACGTCTTGCAGTATTCCCGTCATTAGAGTTACCAAAACCAGGTTTTGGTTGATCAATGATCAATCCCGTTCTCTTTTTAAATTCGCGTTGAATACGACTTTTAGTTTGATGCATGTATATGACCAACAGTTATTATGTAGGACTCAAATAAATGACAATAATAAATAGGGATGGGAGCGTGACCTCCTTCAATTTTTCAAAATAGTGCACTTGTGCCATATACAATTTTCTAATAATTTAAAATTAACAAATGTTTAAGTAAAATTCATTGAAATATCATAAGCACATGTAAAATAATTTAATTAGTTTTATTCATAGTAAATAAACCAAACATACGCAATCACGTGAGCATGCGTGAATTAAAGTTACTCACGCCCCCATCTCTAATTAACAACACATTTTTTAGCTACAATAACAACTACTCGTTATAGTATAGTGACAAAACAAAGTAAAAACAACTTGATGTTTTGTTTTGTTTTTTTTTTCATAAATCGCAAAAAAATATTTTGGGGTTTATTAGTTGAGATCTGATATTATAACACTATATAGACGATTTTACGCAAGCTCACGAACAAAGTTGTTGAAACTCCATATATAAATCAAAAATAGCCCATTTTTGGGCTAATTTTATTTTATTAACATTTAATATTTTTAAAACATTTATTTAAACAAAAAAACATGTACTATATAGTAAACTACCTGAAGTTGACGGTTCCATTATAAAAATTTAACTTTTAGAAGTATTAATAGAAAAAATTATCAATTGAAATATCAAAATTTTCACTTTTTTTTGAATATGCACAAAAAAATAACAATTATTCAACTTTAAGTGCTCACTTCAACTAAAGCAAACAACTTAAAAGTATAATTTTTGCAATTAGGGATGCAGAATTTTATCCACTTTCACCCGGTACCAAACACGATCATAAATTTTAAAGTTCATATTTTGAATTAATCGCCATTTTTCATTCATTTGGCCCCAATGTGCGGTGGCTGCAGCTGCTACATGCTGTGTATGTCTAAAAATTGTTGTTGTAGGGAGCAGGCCCTTTCCTTTGCGTATATTAATAATTTGTACAGTGTGCTATAATCAATAATAACTTAAAATGTTGCCGGTAAAAAATTTAGTTTTAGATTGCAAGGCGTACGCTCTACCCGCTCAACCAACAAGGCAATTATTCTTTTTTTCAAAACAATTAAATATTTTAATGTGGCAATTAAATTTTTAATTAAAAACGGTGAACTTCTTTAGTTAATTACTCTTTTAAAAGAAAGAAATCGAATAATTTCTTTTGTGTATAAAAGTCGAAAGACAAATTTTAAATCAAAGGGAGATCTATTTTCATTTGGCATCTAAAACAAGGAAAAGGTAAGTTTTTAATTTTGGTTAAGAGGTTATGGCAGGCGTTATTGCGATGGGAAACAAAAAATTTTAAACAAACTGTAAAATTACAGTTTTGACAGACATAAGCAAAAGTGACAAACTATATGTAAAACTCAGCCCGTGTGAAAGCTGTTTATATAATGATTTACGAAATTGTTTATACAAAATTTTTAATACAGTAATTGCAAGTGTAAATGCAGTAAAATAGCTAAAATTCATTTCTGGTTTGCTATGGATTATTTTTATTTCATCTAAAATAAATTTTAATTTCCTTTTTACATTATTTTTTTAATATTTATTTTAGTTTTTTTATTTTATTATTTTTTTTATTTATTTTCAGTCAAAATTATTTGGTTATTTACCCTCAACGTTTCTCCCAAAAGTCGTTAACAAACCAAATTGCATTTGCCCGCTAAACCGAAGCCATCCACATTATATGTATAAAAATGCCTATTAAAAATCTATTATATGGCTTTCAACCAGCCCCCCTGTACATTGTTTTGATTCTATCAATTTGTTACTTTAGTGTCCAATTGATTTTGAGTCATTTAACACACGCACTCACCTTATTAATGGCTTCGTATCATATGTTGTGCAATATTTTTGCACTGGCTGGCAGTATTATTACCATTAAGGTAAGTTAAAAGACAAATATAAAAACCAGACTTTAATATAATATATATTTAACATGTTCTTAAATACATTCGTTAGAAGATAAGTTATTTTTTTTCTGCAAAAACTTGCAGCAAAGTATTTAAATTTAAATTCCAAAACAAACAGTTTCAAAAAAATTTTACACGCAAAAAATAAACCTCTACTTAAATCAAGCCGTAGCGGTATTAAAAGTACGGGGAATACGCATTTTCTTAAATCAAATACGCATCTTTTTAAATCAAATACGATTTATTTTGTACGAATTTATTACTTTGGGTCACATTTAAGCCGACAAAGAATGAATTTAAATTCAAAACCGTACTTGATCTAAGATTAAAAAAAATATTGATTTTAGAGCAAACAGAAATAGTCCAAAACTGAAAACTCATTTTTATAACTAACGTAGCTTTTTTAGAGAAGAAGAGTTTTATATTTTATTTTTATTTTAAACGTATTTATTATTTCTAATTTAAAAATTTTGTCTGTACTTGCCGTAGCTAGGCTGTGAACCTGGGACTCTCCGAACTGCAATACCAGCGCGCTATCATCTAGGCTACCGCGTCACTTTGTTTTTAAAATGTTCAAATATATTCAAAGCAACAAGTTGCTTAAATAGAAAAAACCTCAGTACAATCAGATCGTACTTAAAAATTTCAAACACAATTTTGGATAAATTAAAGAATAAAATTCATGATTTTAGAAGGTGTTTTTTTCTTTCTGTGTAGCACGACAGTATCTACATTTGAAAAAAAAAATTATTGGATTAAAGTAAGGAGAGTGGCAACCCATTCTTTTGATGTATTTAGTGCGGCTATAGACTATAAACCTGCTACAAAGAAATTTTAAAATTTTTAATTTCGACTGTTTTTGTACTAAGGAAACTTTGCAACCCTTTTACATTTTTGTTTTTTTCCTATGGCAAACATTGGGGCGACAAACTTGACGTTCGCCCCAGTTGTGTTTCTTGTACAGCGTGCCTGGTGGCCGATTTATGTTTTCAAACTTAAATAAAAACGTAATAATTGATACAAAATTTATTAAAAGCATTAAACGGTAGAATGGAATGCGGATTTTATTTTTTAAGGAGTATCCAGATGTCTTCCGTCGAGTTAAACATACTGTTCAAAACGCAGCCTGCGCAACACGCTGCAGTAAACTTGGTTGAATTGAGCAGATTTCTCGACGAATATTTTCTTTTGAAACCACAAGATATTGGGGATTGTCATTATAAAAATATAAAAAAAATCCATGGGAGTCAGATCGAGCGACCTCGGGGACCATGAGATGTCCCCAAAGCGACTGATCAGTTTTTGGGGAAAACTTTCCCGAAGCAAATTCATCGATGCTCTGGCACGTGTGCAAGGAGTAGGATGGATAAGCCCGCAGGTTTGGCAAAAAGAATTCCTTAATCATGCGTCGATAATTTTCAGTGTTGACATTCGTCGCATGGCCTCGAGAATTTTTGAAAAAAATAGTGCAAATGCAATGCAATGGTTTATGATGTTTCAATGGAGGGTTGCGGGTTATTGGAGATCATTCCAACGGCGCCATCATTTATTACTTTTTGAAATATGTAATTGCATTTAAAAATATAAATTTGCCACCAGACACCTTTTATAAGCATTTTAAACGTACCAAAAACCAGGGTTAATTAGCCAAAAGGACCATAATAAATAAACATAAACATTTTACTCTGTCGACATTTAGGGGATTCACAAGGTGTTCTATTTGTCACATGTTATAAAATTTCACAATGGTTTAAACACTTTTGGCAACTATTGGACACTATTAAATACATATTAAAGACAACAAAACAATTGTAAAATTTTATAACAATATGACAATAGGAAAAATAGAACATCTTGTGAATCCCCTAATTATTTATAATTGATGTTTAGTACGGCAAAGCCTTAAAAACAACACTTGTACCTTGGCTAAAATATTTTGACTTAAATAAAAATTTTCGTATTTAATTTTAACGTCACGTTTTAAATGTAACTGTTGTCGTCTGCTGGCATTAACAAGTGCCAGTGCTCCAAATCCATGCGGTAGTTTTTTGCCATTTTATGTATTACACGTTTGCAAACGCAAGATATTTTCTTTTTCTCTTTGTGAATTTTATAATAATTAATTTAAGCCTACATGCTCCAATTTTATTTTGCATTCAATATTTATTACATAAATTAATTACATTGTTTTACTATTATTTAATTTTGTCTTTGTTTTCATTTTTTTTTTATTTTATTAACCACAATAAAGAAATGTTTCTACCATTGTTTATGTATTCATTGAGGCGTTAAAACATTTTTGTTTGAGATGTTTTCAAATATTTTTCAATTGTGCAAAAATAAAAGTGGAACCTGTTTAAAGAAAATTAAAGTATTTAAAATTATTTATGAATACTCATATGCATGTACATATGTACATATGTATGTATGTAAAAAAATATATTTTAATTACTTAACATTAGAGTACCGATTAGCCATCCCATGATTTTTGAAGAATACTGTAAACACAGGTATAAAATCACAGGTACAGATATATCGCTCATCTCTAGTACCGATCATATGAAGCTTATAATAAAACGAGGAAATATAATGCTATAACTGGTTTCGAAAACATTTTACTAAGTGTACATTTTTATTACATTTTCATTAATTTAATCGGTAAAGGTTTTTTTAAAGGGCCATATGTCAAATGGTAGTCAGAGTTCAAAATACATATGTATGTAGATTTCTATACATAGTGCTCTTCATCAAATTTGTTAATATTTTATTTAACGTGGTCTACCTGTGGAATTAATTTCACACACTTAGTAACTAATACAAAACGTCATTACTAGTTTTTTCTTTGTTTTTGCATATGTTTGTAAATTATTTAATTGAAAAACGTACAAGTTGATTAAACACAATAATAAAAAAATAACCAGTAGTAGCTGTAACTATCAACATCGAAATATGTACACATATACATACACACACACATATATTTTGTATACAATTTTTATATAGGTAGCCAGGGGACTTCTAATTTAATGTTTTACCCATTTTTTCAAGTGGAAAATTGCCCACTTAATGTTGCTTGCACATATATACAGTGAGCAGCAAATGTTGAGGTCCTCAAAAAATTTATTATTTTTTTAATGCAAGTACGTACACAGAAATACAGTCAAATCCCGATAATTCGTAATCGCAAGGGACCGGCCATTTCTTACGAATTATAGGGGTTTTCGATTTAGCGGGATTTCGGTTTAACGGGATTAAAATAAAATAAATACGAATTAACGGGGTTTTTCAATTTATTTAATAAAACGATAAAAAAACATAAAAAACACTGATGTAACAAACTGATCTTAAGAAAATAAACACACACGCAAGCAAAAGTAAAAACCTACGCAAAAAAATAGCGGTAAACAAAAAATCATTCTTTTCATGTTTCTGTTGTTTTTATTACGAATTATAAGTGGTAGTTAGCAAACAATTACGATTTATAAGAGGCAAAGAAGATTTTATTTTCAAAAAAAATTACGAATTAGCGAGGGGACCAAAATGTATGGAAATTTTGCGAATTAACGAGATTTTTTCAAGGGACCGACAGTTTATTACGAATTATCGGGAATTACGATTTATCGGGGTACGAATTAACGGGATTTGACTGTATTCCCAAAATTTTTTTTATTTAACGCATTAATAAATAATTTACTATTTTTAATTAAAAATTTAACTGCCCAAATCAAAAATTTAATTGTGTTTAAAAATTCTTTACCAGCAATCATGCGTTTTTACAACTTCTTAAAAAAACAATAACAACAATTTTGCATTATAATTTTGTAGCTTAACAGTTTTTTACATCTTTTTTTGTATGTATAAGCACATTTTAAGTTTAGAAGATAAAAACAAACGAACATGAACGTTAAAACAAATAAAAATAACCTTCAAAAATTCAATCGCTCGTTAGTCTAGCTGTAGAGTTTCAGCCTGGCAATCAGAAAATGCCCGGTTTAATGCCATTGACTATGTTTGCAGTTTTTCTGCTTCTTTTATTTGAAAAATATGCCTTTACAGCATACCAATTTATAACCAAAGCTTTTGGTAACTGTTTCAATGGTTTCAACGCGAAAAATATAGTTTGTGAGCTTCAAAAATGGTTATATTAACACGAAAGGCAAAGATGGCTAAGGCCTATCAAAAAATGTTTAGAGAACGAGAATTGTTCTAAAACTTAGCAAGAACTTGCAAACTATAAAAAATGTCTAGCGACAAACCTTAAAATATTCGCAAGTAGCAGAATTGATCCAAAAGCAGGCAAAAAGGGGTACCACACGACTTGAAGCTGAAAGACCTTGAAACGTGATTTTTCATGCGCAAAGTACCATTTAAAAGTTAAAACAAATTATTTTGGCATCAAATTATTACATTTATAAGGTGGACCAAAGAAGTCATCTGATGTTTGCGATAAATTTGGCGGTCGACAGACAGCAGCTGATGCACGGACTGGACTTTGTACGAGAACATGCGCAGGAATTTGGCCAAAATTCGCTTTAGGCAGGAACGGCTGATGGCTAATTGCGAGCCACGGTCTCTGGTCGATGTTTCTGGCGACAGCTCACATCCTCGCCAACAGCGGCGATATTCTCGGCAGAACGGGAGCATCTTCCAATAGGGTGATTTCTTTTAGCCCACCTTGTATTACGATAACCCACAGTGAAAGAGATCGTAGTGAAGCTCGGCCCACCAGCCCGAATCTATACCTGAGTAAATACCCATTGTGCTGAGGTAATGATCTGTGTTTGGTGTGGTCAAAAGGGGGTTATCTTTTACAACGGGCCCTCGTTTAACAGAAATGCCTTGAGAAACGGATTTCTATTAGAGTCAATGGGCAAAGCAAACTTATTTGGCATGAATATACTGACCAGATTCAACTGACGGATAAACTTAAGCATAAGTATGGGGAGACCGAACTGTAATTTTGACTCAAACTATTAGATGTCGGAGAATCAAGTGGCACACTCTGATATTTCACTGCGAGCATGGTGAAATTATTTATCAGGTGAACGCATCAGGTGCGTGGTGAAACAATTTGAACCGTATTGTCAAACTGCATATATAAAAAAGAAAAAGTCGGAGAGTCCAAAGCTCTCCATATCGCATTGGTTTCTCTAAAAGGAATCAACTCAAAATTTTCCAATTCTCAATTTTTACAAGAAATCGATGTACAGTGGTAATATTTACCCAGTTTTTTGCTCTACTCTCTAGACTTTTATGGCCCAGGCTGGACAGGATGGGCACTGACCTGCTGCTCAACGAGAGCAGGGGTGTTCTGACTTGGGATTTTCACAGGGCACTGCGATGTGAGATATGGACGAACAAATGGGACAGGAACTCTCCAGATTTCTGCAGGGTATGCGAAGACGAGGAGGAGATAGAGACGGTAGAACACCTTAACTGCCACTGCCCTGGGCTGCAGATTCGCCGACAGAGGTGGTTTGGAGGACGCTTCTTAGATGGACTTGGTGAGGTCCCTGGCAGTGGGCTGGGGAGAATCATAGGTTTCATTAAGGGGTTGGGTGGCTAGGCAGATAGGTGATTCAGGGCCTATAACTATTGACTTTCTTAGACATCTTGCGGACGATATTCTTGCTTTCTTTATCCTTACCTATAAAATGTTTGACTTACTTTATTTTCTTCTCGACTTTTTTGATGGCCTGATGGCCTCCGAGTGAAGGTGGCGAGTTGGACTCGCCACTACCCTTCGTAACCTAACCTAACTTAACCTAACCTTGCTCTACTGAAAATTTGTAAATTTTGAGTTAACTCTCTTTAGAGGAATTAGTACATGTAAAAAAGAAAAAAAGTAAGAGTCAAAAATTCTCTCTCTGATGCGTTCATCTGATAAATAATTTTACCCTTATTGTGAGCATTGTCAAATCTCTTATGTAGTATTCGACTATTTTGCTTTAAAGGTGTTAATATGTTTCTTTGCAAAATGTTTTTTTTCCTTTTAAAATCTAAATACTAAGAAATGATTTACAAACTTACATAAAATTTTTTAAATTTCTTTGCAGCACAATGAAATACAAAATGAACGAGAACAATCCACTAAACTGTTAAATAACGGAAAGGAAAAAACCATACCATCTGTTACCTATCCAGTTAATGAAAGTTCCATTAATGGTTCAGAGATAAAAAATCGCAATACATTTGGCTGGGCACGCATAGAGATTCTAACTATGCTTATTGTTTGCATAACTTTGGCCTCTTTATCCTTTTCTTTGCTAGTCGAGGCTTTGCAGACATTGGTGCACATCGATCATCAGGACTCTATGCATTTACCATTTCACGTTATGATTTTGGGTTTAGTGGGCTTGCTGTTAAATGTTTTCGCCTATTTTGCGATAGGCGGTTATACTCTACATCAAGGCTGTGTTTTGCGCATTGATCCCAGCGATGGAAAAATGATTGTTGAACCTAGTAATATCGCTATAGAAAGTGATGCAAATGTGTTAACTGTTCAAGATAATTGTAAAAATGATCAGAAATTAAAAGGCGACTTAAAATCAGATTTAGGCAAAGTCCACTATAAGACAAGACGAGAGGGACCAGCTGAACTAATGCGTGATGTAAGCAGTACAATATTTGTTATAGTTTGTGCTGTAATTGTTAATTTTGCTAAGGATAAGGAGCATACGGCCAAATTTATTGATCCTGTTTTGTCGATATTTTCATGTGTGCTGGTAGTGGCTCTCAGTTATCCTTACAGTAAGTATTTCCATTATTAAAGAGTAATTGCACTTTGGAGATAATATTTTGTGAAGATTTTATGTATAAAAGTTTGGTTATTTAAAAAAATCATAAAAAAAAAGTAAATAAGAAAACTCCTAATACATGCGGTTGCCAGATTTCGAGGAAGGAAAAGTGTGTGTACATTAAGCCTTCAGCGAATTTATGTTTAAGTGCGTAAAAAAATTTAAATACATCAGTTAAACACTTTCGGCAACACTAACCCTTTGATATTGGATGGCAACATTTTGTTTACCGTTACCTTTACCCACTAGATAAGTGCAATTAAATAAAAGGTGGCATCGCAAGTCCAGCCGTTTTTTGTACTTCTTAGTCCTTAAGAGACTCAACTATCACCTTTGTTCTCACATTTTAAAAATATTTATAGTAAATAGGTCCAAAAGCGGAACCTGATATTAAAATTTTGCAAGCTTTTAAATTTCTTTTTAAATCTTCCATTATTAAATGTTGTAGTTCAGTTCAAAAATTCAAAATATCTCATCAATAAATCTCATTTTTCTTCCGTTTTCCTTTGCAGTGAAAGAGGCCTGCCTTATACTTCTACAAACAATACCGGGCAACATTAATATGGACCATTTTGAAAAAAATTTGGTAAAGAAATTTCCGCATATTATTAGCTATCATGATTTGCACATATGGCAGCTCTCATCCCATAAATATATTGCCACCGTACACATTATCTTTAAAAATCCCAAAATGTATGCCAAAACAATTGATGAGGTACGTCAACATTTCCATGATCATAGCATTGCCAATGTTACAATACAGCCAGAATTTTGTGATGAAAATACAAAAAACACTTCATCGTTAGAATGTTTGGTGCAATGCACAAAGCCGGAGTGTTTGGATAAGGTTTGCTGCAGGGATTCTATTACGGATTTAAGAGAAGTAAATGTTTGTTCGGGTGCTGAGGGCCACAAACATGACCATGACCATCATGGTCATGGTCCAACTAATGACAAAAAATCGTGTGGAAAAACAAAAAAACATATGAATAGTCATCCGAGCCATAGTGATAATGAGGAACATAAGCCAGAAAATAACCATAATCACGAAACCGTTAGCTCTATCAGCAAACAAATGCCGGCAAATCCTAAAGAAAATGCCATTAAAACAATACCGTTAGAAACTGTGCTTGATGCTGCAGAAATCTGTAATTCTTTGGAGGCATCAGCTAGACCTATATCTGAAGCTTTGGCCAAAGTCAAAATTCCCACAGCGCCTAAAGACTCAGTAAATACTATTACATCGCAGGAAAACCAAGCCCAGAGCAAAGAGGCCCCACTAGATCAAAATGGCTATGCCAAAGACTTAACTAAAGTCAAATCTAAAAGTTAGAATTTTTTCTAAGCACTCGCCATTAAAACAAATTTTTGTTACTTTAAATTCCACTCAAAATTGAAGCATACTCTTAGGCATATGTTTAAAGCAGCTAAGGTTAAGTGTATGTACAGTTTTAAACAGTGATAACAATTAAGCGTATTCAATGCTAGTTTTAAAATACGCTTAATCCAGCATTAATAGTTTTCTAGCTTTTTAGGAGGGTCGTTAGAATTTTCTTATCTCAACTAAATTTACTTTTAAATTTTTGGCAGCAACTTTTGCAACTTTTCTCAATACAAATATTAAAAAATTTGTTTGTTGACAATAAAGCAAAAATTTTTGGTGTTTTTAAGAATGACTTTAAAGCTTATAATATTTTACTATATTCTTTATATTTGGGTAATTCACAAGATATCTTGTCTATCGTATTGAGCGGAAAAAAATTTTTTAATCATTTATTTTTTTTTAATGAGACAATACAACAGAAACATACCTGTGAATAACTTAATTATGAATACTAAAAAAAACATTTAAATTAAAAACCAAAGGTGCTTTTGTTTTGTATACAATATTACAAAAATATTTTTTGTAAGGCAAGTTAGAATGAAATAAAAATCACACCCTTTATTTATAAGGACCAAATCGTCGCATTCGATTTGAGTTGCCAATGCTTTTATTATAGGAATTCTAATTAGAATTTTTTAATTTCGACTCGCATCAAATGCGGCAATTTAGACCCTGGATCATTCTAGTTTTTAAGCTAATACTTAAATTAAGCCCAAAAGAAATATTTTCCAAACAATATTTCATTTGCCATATTAGGCTTAAAATTTTTTAAATAAATAAATCCCAAACAAATTTCTATTTTAATTTTAGCATAAGTTTTATTTTATTACTGTATAATGTTATGTATATTTTAGGTATTTAGTTTAAAAAAATATATGTAAAATATCATATGCAGGTATATTTGTATTAAATAAACTAAACAACATTTTTTAAAGAAATACCAAGTTCTGGAGGATTATTCTGTAATTAATTAAATTTTAAACGAAACGAAAAGGTTTTCGGAAAGTATTTCGGATTTGAACAAGAGTTCGCATTATCTAATACGTTTGAAATAAGCACTTGATTCACATAATTAAAGGGAAGTATTAGTGCCAAGTTTAAAAATACATAAAAAACTTCTTGGCACCGTTATGATTTGCTGAAGTATTTTAAAAATGGCAATTTGCATTAAACAATAAAAATTTACTAACGTTCGTAAATAAATTTTTCGAAAATCGCAAAATGTTTAGAGCGTACCTTTTTTTTAAATTTGGTAGAAAGGGTAAAAATATGTACCCTTCATTAAAATTGTTAAACACAAAACCTGCATGCAAAAGCAATTGAATCTGTTGTGAATTCCGCTTTTTGAGTTCCAATTTTATTTTTGGATAAGCGCGCAAAAAAGAAAACTTGATTAAATGTTTCAAATCGTTTGGAAACGCATTCTTTGGACTACAACGTTTTAATTGAAATTCGAACAAATAAATAAATATTGTTTAATTAAACTAAAAAACATTTTTTTTATATAATATAGAAATTTAAATAATTTATTTGTGTATTATTGCACAGTTTTCATTACATTAAAATTTTCCTGAGGCTAAATTTTTTAAGGAAAATAATTAAGCTTAGCAGCTGCGAATATATTTTTTAAATTGGCGTAGTCGTGTCGAAAGTTGTCGAATACGCCACAAAAACGACAAGGGTGCTATTCATATAACATTGGCGTTTTTGTTAGACGGTACCAAAAAACTAAAACCGACTACGCCAACGCCAATCACAATAAGGGTGATTAAGTATCTTTGATCCCCGTTTTTTAATGCGTAATTACTTTTAATTATTACACAAAAATTTAATTAATACTATATTTCAATACTGAATTTAGTATTTAAATAATTAATAATACCGACTCTAGCCAAAAAAGGTGGGGTTAATTTAAAATATAGCCAAATAATCAAAGCTTTTTAGCATTATGAATAGTTCTTTCGCACATTTTTTTAAAAAATAAATTCGTTATAAATTCAGTTTTACTTTAAACTTTTATATTTACATAAAGGCAACCCTAAAACAATTTTTTTAATCTTGGAGATCGTTTACTTAAAATTTGTTTTAAATCTATTTCGTTAAAATACCAAACAAATATTCCATTGTAAATAATCGTATAATACGTGCTAAATTTTCTGTAGTACTATAGTCAATTATTTTCTCATTATCATCGGGCTTGTGCCAAACACTTGGAAAGGGCATGGGTATAACATGTAGGATGGGAACATTACGTTTTAAAAACGGTATGTGATCATCTTCTATAAATGATGAACGCAGAGCACTTGGTTGAAAATATCGATCAGGATAGTGTCTGGTAATGCCGCTACTAACATAATGCTCCATTAGACCAGAATCCGATAAACGCGCTTCTATATTGAGAAAACGTGTGTACCAAGATTCCGTATTTTGAAAAAAGCTGTAGAACTTTGGATCAGGTGCTCCCAGCAGATCCAATAGCACAAGCAAATCAATTTTTTCCAAAAATCCTTCTGCTTGCCATTTTTTTGCCAAATGGCGAGCTCCATATATAGAGTCTGTGGGACTCCACTCCTTAAAAGCCTCTTCACCATCAAAAAACAGTAACATTAAACTAAGCTGAGCATCTCGAAAAGGTTCTAAATGGGAATTTAACACTTCGGCTAAATTCAAAAGCATCGCACAAGGTACAGCTGAATCTGTTGCACCTAGAAACTTAACATCTGGTATGTATTTACTGTCGTAGTGGCAAGCCAATACCAAAAACCGTTCAGCTTTAGGATTGAGGCTCGCAATTATATTGTTAAATTCCAAATTACCCATAATAGGTACGGTATCATGAAAACTATCTAATTCTATTGACCATTGTAGATCCTCCAAACTTTTTACAATATATTCACGTACGTTTTTGTGACCTTGCGTACCAACTATGCGGGGTATTAAAATTTCCTTTGTGGCTTCTTTTAAGTGGGTCACATTGGACAGCTGGCTAAATTGTGAAAACTGCCTGTCATTCAGTTCTTCGGTGGCATAGTGTACCTAAAATTAAGAAATGTTAAACAAAATCAATAAGTAATAAAACAAAACAAGAAAAAAACAATCACACACCTGCCTTTGCCCCACCAAAAAATCATTTTTATCGTTGGAAACTTTAGCTGTAACACATGCTATTAAAAAAAGTATTAGCCAAAAACCTTCTTTATACATTTTTAACCAAAAAACAATTAAAGTTACTTTATCTACGTATTTTTTTAATAATTGTTAATAATTTTTACAAATAAATCAACAAGTGTTATTTTCTTTGGCAGTCTTTACAACCACGTATTCAACTTCAGTTCTGCTAATAGAAAAACAAACAGTAATAGGCTTTTAATTCACAATTATGATTTTATTTCTAATATTTTTTATGTTTTATTGCAAAAAAAACTAATAATTAAAAACGTCAAAAAACAAGTGTAAACATATGGCCGAAAGAAACTATTGTTTTGTTATTGTTTTAACTTTCATCATTATTGTAAAAACCAAGTCTAACATACTGTTATTTTAACTTTATGATGTTAAATGAAACGACATACTGTAAAAGTTTTATGAAGCTATTTAAAAAGTTGCGTATAAAAAGCCCAACAGCTTTCAGTATATCACGTTTACACATTCTAAATTAGAAGTCACTATAATGCATTAAAAAAGTTATGAGTAGTTGTTTCATATAATCGCATAAGCAAATGTAAACTCAATAAAACACTAATGGTAAAATAGTGAGTGCTCACCTAAATAAAACTACTTCGTCATACATAGCTTAAGCTACTGCTTATTTAATAAGTTTTCTAGATTGTAACTGCACATTCAGACTGAATATGTCTCATTCATGTCATAGTACACATGATACAACTAATCAGGTAATCTCGTCCCTGCAACAACTACAAATTCGTACCAGCCTGTCAAACAAAACTTCATAGAAAAAAAACGATGAGTAGTTATTTTTGTTGTTTTATTTCCACAGGGAGAGCATAATTTTGACATTTTGGCACTAATCAGCTGGGCGGACGAGACTACCTTATTCTTTGTATCATGATAGTACATAAATATGCTTTCATTCATGTCATATCAAATTGTCGTTCGTACATTTTTATGTTGAACGAGTATAAAGTTTATGTATTCTATAGAATAGTGATTCTCAACTACTATACCGCGGCACTTTTGTTTCATATTAAATATTACATATTAACATATGAACATACTGTTTGTATCATTTAAAATTTTCTATATACTGAGTTCCTGAATTCCTAAAAAAAATAAAGTTATGAAGTCGCAAATGGAATGGTAAAGCAATGGATAAAAAATGTAAGCCTGCATTGACAACATAAACAAAAAATTTAAACAGTGATTTTTAGAGCGAAATTGCATTTCTATTTCTGTTAACTAAAGCAGCTTTTTAATGTTTTTTATGTATTCCTTTGAGTATGAAAAGAGAACGACATACCATAATATAATAATCTTACCAAATTTACAATATTAAAACAAGCACCCAAATTATAAATTTTTTTTGATGGCAATAAATTTTGTATAAAGGCTGGACTGCTTTCTCGAAATTGCTTCAGTAGGACACAATAAAATTTAGAGTTTTGTTTAAACAAATTTAATAAACTCATTTATATTAATTAGTGAACTATGTATCTTTAAAATGCACTATAAAAGCTTAATAAAATTATGCAAGTCTGGAAATGTAAAAGCTTTAAAATTAAAAACATTCACATCACGTTATATTTACATTTGTAAAAGCACAACTAAGAATTATAAAAGCGCTAACAAAAAGTTTATATTTTTATTTACATTTACATGAAAATAGTGTTTTAAAAAATAAAAATTTTAAATAAGTTGATTGAAAGACACAGAAAACGCTTATTACTTTTGCCGTAATCTCTTAAATTATTAAAATAATACATCTGTTGACTTTAATCCGCTTTATTGTGACTTGGTGCGGTGGTGCTTCCAAAATAGGCCCTATAAATATAAAGGGCCAATGCAAAATGTAATCCTAGGACTGCACCTACTGCTGAATAAATATTACTTTTCATTTCAGTCAATACAAAAAATCTATCCAGCACTACTCCTTTCAAGCAAAAAAATGTAACCACAGGCAAGAATACAATTAAAGAACAATAAAACAATACTGTTTTAAACGAGCTGTAATCTTTAAAGTCCTGAAAAACAGATTCTTTAAGTTGGCTTTATAAATTGTGACACAAAACACTTACATCTGAGTTTTGCTTATTAAATTTGACTGCATCCGTCGAAATGCTTTTATTTTTATTTCCCATTTTATTTTTTTCTTTAACCTAATATCAATTTGATAGTTTTGTCCAAGAAACAGCTTAAATTTTTTTGTGCACTTTTGTTGTGTTTGTTTATCTGCTGTCAAAAATGACAACCTAACATATGTCACATGACAGCTATGCATGTTAAAAATATATATCACTGTTAAATTAACATTTTTATAAAACAATAAGACAGCTCTGTCTTGTAAATAAATAAGAATTAAGTTTGCCAGATGAATAAAATATTGCTTTTATGTTATTGTCAAGTTTTTGGGATAAGTTGAGAAAGTAACGGCAGCAAAAAAATGCAGCATACATATTTACATATTCATATGTATATTTAAGGATCGTAATAATTATGCAAAAAAATAAGTAAAATCAAAAAAAATTACTATTTTTCGATATTTACATATATTTTTGTAAAATTTTTTTTTTAATTTTTATTTGTTTTTCAAAAACGATATAGATTTATATTGATATTATTGTTATATTATTGATATTAATATTATTGATTATTTTTTTAAATTTTTTATTAAAAAATTATTATATTAAAAATCAAAAGTTTTAAAATCACAAAAAATCGTTTAATACCTATAAGATGGTGTACTTCAGATAACTTTTCAGCGTTTCCCTGTACATCATTTTTTTTTATTGAAAATTTGAAAATAATTATTATTTACAGTACCTGATTTATTTCTTATATGATATTCATATAAATTTATTACATTACTAAACAGTGTAATTTTTTTAACTACATATATATTTTCCAAGATAAATGTATGTACATATATTAATTCGCTATGGAACAAACGCAAAGAATTTAATTTTTTAATGTATTTGCTAAATAAATTACTTTTATAAAAATTTTGTTCATTGACAAAAAAGGTAATAAAAATCCTTGCTTTCTACATCTTTCGTTAAAAAACATGGAAGAAATTTAAAGAAAAATTTAATCGGGTATATGTTGTTTTATATACAAACACAATAAAGAGCTATATAAGTTATGTATTTACAATATATACTATTGTCGTTGATTACATCATTCAGCATAAATACCCTACTTAATAGGAACTTTATCAAACTCGCCGATATATAATAACTAAATATGATTATAATATATGAGGTGGCTCTGAAATCTTGACTAATTTTTCCAGATTTTTTACAGAAACTTTTTTAATACAATTATTTTCTGTTTTGGCAACGCTGATAAGCTTTTTTGAGAGAAATCAAAATGAAATTAAAAAAGGTGATAATAAAAGCTCAGTTGTTTTAATTTTTATTATATAAATACGCTGTCATTGTCAATTTTTTTCGTGATTAGTTAGCCACCATAGTTTATTATTAGTTTTGACATAAAAATTATACATGCCATATGAAGTATTGAAAACATTAAAACCGCCACACTATTGTACGTGTGTGTATTGTATTATTTAATTTAAATAGCATGTGATTTATATTAGACACTTCAGTTATAATGAACTAGTGTTGTCATATATCAACTACCTAAAAATTCATCAACTGTTGCCTTAACATCACCTTAATTATGAACTAAAGAGAGAAAATATATCTTAAGCAAACATAGTCACTCGATTTGTAAAAAAATATTAGATTCGTCGGTTAACGGATAAATGGTAGAAGTTGTGTTATTTTCCAATTAATGTAAAAGAAAAAATTTAAGTAATAAATGAAAAAGTTTTTGTAAAGTAAAGTTATAAATAGTTTTTATTAAAAATTAAACATTTTTAAAAGCACAAAGGAAAAAGAAAGAAGTAATTAAAATGTAAATACAATTTGTGTATAATTCTACGTCATACATATGTATACTTACATGAATTTTCTTTGTTTAAGCGTTTAACTACTGAGCTGTTTTGTTTATTGTTTCATACATACAATCATTTAAAGTTTTTCTTGTTAAAATAATAATAGGAAAGGTGAAGTTAAAAATTATTGCTTGTTTAATTTTAGATGCATACCTATTTAAAAATGAAATTTTAATTTATGATTTTAAACACTCAAAAAGTTTTTTTGTTATCCAATTGAAAAACCAAAATTTTCATAGGCATTTGCTTATATACTATTATACTCATATAAACAAGTGTTAAATTAAATGCAAAGGAAAATATAAAAAATAGAAAAAAACAAAATACATAATTTAATCCTTAATAGCAACAAAAACGAAAAAAAAAATTAACTTAAAAGAAAATTAACGCAAACGTCGTAATTTGCAGAAATCAGCTGTCTATCCACAATACCAAATAAAACCAAAACAACAACAAATAATATAAACAAATGCTTTATATTCAACAGGGCTGCCAGTGACTTAAAAGCATGCTAGCAAAGATTTTGTGTTTCAAAACAGATTTACGCCTTTACAATACAGTGGACCTAAAAGTTTTTGTAGTCTCAACTTTTAATTCAATAGATCGTGTTAACATTAATTAATACAGTTGGTAAGAAAATTACCTCAGTGTATTAGAATTAAAAAGGGGTGTACATGTGCAATAATTTTCATTGGTCATTGGTTTACTTAATTGCATATAAAAATATGGAAAAGTGCCTATAATATTCTACATAAAAACATTTAAAAGCGATAAAGTAAACATTTTTAGGCACCTAAATACATAATTGCAATGTTCAGACTAAAAAAGCTAGTTTTTTAAATTTATCATATCTGACTATATCGCTCATTTGCTGCAACAACGTCATAATTCAAAAAAATTCATTTCTAGAAAAAACGCGATTAAAGTTATAAACTTGCATTGTATTTTATTTATAAATAAATTACCTATATGCTAAAATGATTTTTTTTTCTTATTTGATTTTAGCTACCTATTATTCAAATGTATGGGTACATATTTTGAAAAACTTAGTGCTCAACCGTCCTTTAGTTTTAAAGAATTTTAAAAATATATATTTTATTTGTTTTTATCAATAATAAAAACCAGTGCTAAACTAATTTTAATAAAACAAACGATAAAATAATATTTTAATTAAAATAAAAAAAAAATAAATTTCAAATATTTAAAAACAAATCAGCTCAAAAAATACAAAAACACCATGCCATTCATTTCAAAAGATTGGCGCTCACCAGGTGAAGCTTGGGTTAAAACCGAAGAAGGATGGGAGAGGTTAAAAGTACTTGAATGTGGTAAACGTAAACGGTAAGTGATTGTATACCTATAGACTTTTTGTTATAAAAATCAAAACTAATTTGTTAAACCTTTTTTCCCCCACTGTCCCTGTTATTTCCATGACTTGTAAATACATTAAAAACTTTTTTAATTATTTTAAAATTAGTATTCAATATTAATTGACCTACCCTGCAGTTTCTCATAATCTTATAACTATTAAAGAGAATCATGTAAATGTAAATTAATTTTTTATTCCTTGTTTTTTTGTATATATAGCTAGTGCTGCAGTCTTTTTAAGGCACATACATACATATGTACATATGTATGGATTTATGTTATGTAATCATGCTATTTTTTAATATTCATGCCATTTTTTTGATTTTTAAGAAATAAATTTCCCTATGCTACATTACCCTAAAAGAAAATTATAATAAACTGGTATGTGAATGTTGCTTAATTTTTCAATGATTATATAGGTATGTATATGTATTTTCTTCTTTGTGTATCAAACTTGCAAATTATAAACTTAAAGCCATAATGTCAAAGTTCATAACACTGAAATATCTTTTAAGTCAATTTCAAATCCAATTCCGACAGATATTGGACCTAATGACGACTTCAAGTGTTCTCGTCTATTTCATCAAACATTTTCCTGGGGCATACTAAGCTTAGTAATGTATTTTTATTTCTATTATAATGTTTTTTCCCCTTTTAATTATTGCAGTTTTTTTTTATGTAAAAAAATATTTGCTATTGTTTTCCGTATGAAACACAAAATTTTACTTCCATTTTAAATTTAATTAAATTCAATAAAATTTAACGTATTCGTACACAGCCATGGGTAACAAACAGTATTACGACAGACAATCATACAGACATATATTCATACATTCACATACATATTATTACATAAAATTTCTAAATATGAAACTACTGATGTGATTTATTATTTAACTTTGATGCACGCCATTTATATAATTTTTATTTTGCAAGTAAAAAAATGCAATGTTATTTTGTAAAATGTTTTTTTATGTGTATGTTTAAAAAATATTGCATGAAAAATGTAAAAGAAATATATATAGGTACTATACTAATATTACAAAAATCCTGTAATGTTCTATTAAGGTATTTTTTCCTTTCAAAATTCTACAACTACATATGTTGTAGAACTATGTTATTACTATCCACCCCATCTGCACCTCATATACGGTATTATAAAAAGATTCAAAAAAAAAAAAATTTAAACAACTGCAATTTTTTAATTAGTAGCTATTTCACTTTTACCGATGGGAGTTATTTCATTTTTATTGGAACTGTTTTTATTGTGAGCTATTTTCCGAGGGCTTATTAATTGGGAGTTATTTAACTCCAAGTTATTTCATAGTACCCCCCAAATACATTATGCAATATTTTAAAGTTACTGTATGCTAATAAGAGATTTTTTAGTTTTCTTTACTTATATTAACAAGCAAATAAATAAAAAATAAATTGTATACATTAAAAAATAATGTTGCTTAAAAAAATTCATAATACTCCACTTTTTAAACTGCCTAAAATATTAATTTTATAGTTGTAAAAATACAAACAAAACGCCCCTTACAAAATTATTGCTGTTACCACTCACTTTACAAAACCAAACAGTAAAAAAATAGTTTTAATAGTTAACTTTTTAATTTAAAATTGCATGTACACTTTAAAACATCTTACAAAAAATTAAAACAAAAAAAAAAAATAAAATAAGAGTCTTAAAAAAAGCAACGGAAAATTAACTTTATGGTTGGTTAAATACAAAAAAATTTTAAACTGACTTTGATTAAGATTAAAATAGAAAAAAGTGTTGCAAATAAAAACATAGACTGCAAGTAGTCGAACATATGTATGTAAGTTTTAAAACTAGATTTAACAAAAACTACAAAAAAAAAAACTTGAGGTGCCATTTAACCCTAAATATAATTTTTACGAATACATATAATTTATCAATTCGGGTGGCTTGATTAATTAAAGTTTCAACTTTAAAAATTTCTGTAAAAATTCAATTTAATTTATTTATGTTTGTGTTTGCTTCACAAGCACAAACATTAACAATTTAGACAATCCAAATAAAATTTATATGTTTAGTGGCATAAAATTAAACCACAAAGCAAAAACTGCACAATTTCCATGGATAATAGTTTTTGTGTAACTAAAACAATTTTTTAAATAAGAAAGCGTAAATTTGATTGTTTATTAACAGGTACTGAAAATAATATTTATTTTCATATTTTCAATGAAAAAAGCATGAACAACGACACATAGGAAAGTCACTTGAAGTACTCCATCTTAAGCTAGTGTCAAGCTAGATTTTTTCAAAGATCAACTGCTTTTTAAATTTATGATTTTGAATTTTTTCTCAAAAACCAAAAATTTTTTAGATAATTTTTTTTTGTCAAATAGTAATTATTATTTTTTGATTTTTATTTTTAACAGAAGTAGTTGTTAAATTTTTAATAAAAATAAAAATCAAAATAATACCAATTGCTGTTACTATCATAATTGATTTAAAAAAAATTCAAAATAATTATTTCTGTCAAAAAAAAAAACAAAAAATAAAAAAATTGTTTTTTTCCAAATACTATTTAGGATTTAGCCAATTTTCTTAGCTTAATTATAGGGTATAATGTAGGTTAAGTTTGCCAATATGTTTTTCATTGGTTCTTACGCCAAATCGCCAGTACACTTTAACCAAATTCTTAAAAAATCGCATAAATATATGTATATACTTATTGAGAATTACTGCAAATAAACTAAAACATTGAAAAGTTCTTTCAAAGACTTAAACAAACCATTTTTTCCCTATTAGCCGTTTTAATTTTCTTTTTACAATGGGTATCCAAATGTATAAGGAAAAAAGAAAATCAAAACAGCTAATACCGAAAAATGGCTTGTTTGGATATTTAAAAGAACTCTTGAATCTTTTGGTTTATTTGTAGTAATTCTGAAAAAGTTTTTTGAAAAATAATAATGAGGTTATTTAAACACCTCATATGTAACCTATTTTTCTATAATTAACACAATGAAAGTCCATCATCAGTTAGCGCCCAAAAAATAAATACATATTTTAATGATTGGAAAATTTTTAAGTATTAAATCTAAAAATATTTATATTAAGGCATCTTTGTGTATCTGTATATCGTTGTGTGATAACTTGTCAAACGCAGAGCACAAAAAATTGGTTTCGAGATAGAGAATATGTATTTGGTTTTATTTTTTTTTTTTAAACATTGGCGCTAGGTTTTTTAAAATGTTTAAAATGAACTTATTGCAACATTTTAATAAGTGTAAATACGTGTGATTTATGAAATAATTTTTTTAAATTATCTTTTCTAATTTTAGTTTTTGTGTTTTATCGATATTTTACACTTAAGTGAATAAAGAATATCAGTTCTAACAAACAAATTACGTTTTTAATATTTTTGAGGTAAACTTTTGCAAAAACACTTATATCTATTTAAAAAAAATTATCAAAGAAAAAAACAAACCAGTAAAGGCGCTATATTTTGCTAGGCCGAGTCTTATATACTTACCTTCTTACTATTTCCATACCCTACCTAAGTGCTTATAAGTTTGCCATTTCCTTTGTAAATTCTCAAATATTCATTTATTGGTCGTTGTGGATAGGGAAACCGATTTAGACATATCGGTCTGTTAAAATCAAGTTTCCGGAGCCAAGTCCTAATCATGCGGTGTTTTACTATCGGAAATATTTCTAAGATTTGGCCAAAATCAATGCATTCACCCCTATATATCTCAGTAAAAATGGCAAATGTTGCCTCAAAGCTTTGTGTGGATACTTTGAAGACTACAAGCTAAATTGGGGATTTTTTTTTTCATTTGAGCGAGGAAAATGGTAGCCAGCCTACAATTGCATTCATATATTGCATTTTTTCATGTGCTTTATCTTATAAACTATTACGGCCATCGACCTGCTACAAGGTAGTTCTAATATAATGTGTACATTCTTAAAAAAATGCTTGTAAGGTGGGAGCACGGAGATAGAAGTCCCTGTACAAACGAAAAATTTTAAAAAATTTCAAATGCGCTGATTCTCGGAAACTATTACAGCTATTGACTTCAAACATGCTTTAAAGTAATATTCCTATTGTTTTTACGTTTCAAATAAAAATTTATTTTGGTTAAAGCAAAAGAACTAAATATTCGGAACACCTGAATATAGCGCTTTTGCTTATTTTGCATTGAAAGTTGCTATATTTTTACCCTAGCTTTAAATTTCCATAATGGCGTGTAATTTTTGGCTCTATTTTAATTTTGCTTTAATTTATAAATTGAGTATGACCTATGTACATTTAAAAATTTTTTAGAATTAGAAATTTCTGAAATTGAATTAGAAATTTCTGAAATTGAATTAGAAATTTCTGAAATTAAATTAGAAATTTCTGAAATTGAATTAGAAATTTCTGAAATTGAATTAGAAATTTCTGAAATACAATTAGAAAGTTCTGAAATACAATTGGAAATGGTGTAGTATATACAGTATCGTGCAATTAAAATGTAGTTAAAATTTCTGACATAATAACTGATGTTTCTTTACTAAAGATTAAAAAAATTATAAACCAAAAGGTTTATAATTTTGAAATAAGTATTAATAGGATACTTTAGATTAAAAACCAAAGCTCAGAAAACAAAAAAAAATATTAGAAAATTTGAAAATATTCTTTACATGGCTTCAAACCTACAAAAAGCTCTTAAGCCACAACTAAATAAAATAATTTCTGCATTTATTTGTGTGTCAGCGTAATAGTTTATTTATATAAATTAAGTCGACGAAATATTTAGACTTAAGGCTCATTTATACGTGACATAGAAAACAGCTGTTCGAACCAAACTTATGGGCAACACCTTTATTTGATTATAGGTGACTTACCATTACGCCATAAAATATACACCAATTGAGTTTTGGTTGTTATGGCGACGCTTATGGTTATAGCGTTATGGTATGTAACATATAATTGAACCTTTTTTGCGGTTAGCGTTGACGTAGTCCATTTCAATTGTTTGGTACCTTCTAACAAATACACCAATGTTAAAGAATCACCACCTTTGTCTGCAAATAATATTTAGTTCGTTTATTGTAATTTAAAACTTTATTATAACCACGTTTGTAGTTAAATTTTCTCTTCCAAATACTACAATTGTATGTATGCATGTACGACTGTAGTCGCTCAAGTGCATATAAGCATAACAACTATTTCTGTGCATTGTATTTTGTAAACTATAATTTGCTATAGAATAGAAGAAAATTTATCCTACACATACTGACATGCATACACTTTTAATATTGGTACATTTCTGAAAGTACACTCAAAAAATTATATTAGTATAATCAACTGGAAATGTAACTTAAAACAACTGGACATCAATTTAAAAACCTTTCAATAAGACATTCATTGAAATAAACAGAAAAGTGCATAAAAATTTAAACACTAAAAAATTTACTTGCAGAAAATCCTAAAATTAAATAAATTTCATTAAATTCTTTTCTCTTGTAATTTAAATTTGTAAAATAACTAATTTTGACAAATTTAGCTTCCTATTATTTTGACTTTAGTTCAATTTTAATTTAATTTGTTTTTGTCAAGAATAAATTAATATTTTAAGTTAATGTTAATTTAATTAAACTTATTTGGAAATCCAATATTTTTCTTACTAACAAAAGTCAAGTAGAATGCAGTTTCGAAGCCAGCTACGGATTTATGTCAGCAAGAATATATCATAAAGTTTAAGTTATTTTGTTTTTATCTACCATACTAGTGGATTTACTTTATCTTAAAAAATAACTAAAAAAATAAACTCCAATTTTAAATCAGGGGCCAAATCGCCGCATTCCATTTGAATTAAAAATTCTTATTAAAATTTCTATATGCGACGATTTGGCCCCTGTATTTTTGTGTGATCGTAGTTGTAATTAACTGTCCAAGCCAGTTAAAAATTTACTATACTACAGTTTAACTGTTTCTACATTTAAAAAACACTCTATGGAATACTTCTTAATAACTTACAGTTTTAAACTGCAATATTTTTTTGGGTGTATGTACATATATATAAAAATACATAATATAGGTATGCGTGCATATAGGAAATACATTATAGGAACCTTCACCTCATTTCTTTAATGTTTTTTGTTTCGTTTACTCCCTTTCGTTATTGTTGCTTTTATATACATACGTATTTATGTGGGTATGCTAGAGCTGTGTGGCCGCTTGTTTAGATTTACCATTATAGCAAAGTTTCCATGTAAACATAGTGTTAATTTAAACAACAATTTAAATAAAAACTTAAACTTAAAAATAAACACTATTAAATACAATACAACTATTATATACAACAAAAAAAAAAAAAGAAAAAATTTGCACAAAAAAAGATAATTTTTTGCCGCACTTCAAAGACAAGAAAATATATTAAGTGCTTAAAATGATCAAATGCGGTACACGCACGTTTGTCTTTCATTGCCTAAATCTATATAAATTTTAATATTTTGTTCAAAAATTGATAAGAACTAAAATTTTTATTTAGTAAAAATATCGCTATAGATGTTATTATTTTTAGCTGATTTTTTTTTACTTCTATACTTTAAAAAAATTGCACAAACCACAATACATACATTCTTGAAGTATTTAAGTGGTAAAGCTTGCTTAAAGTTGCGTGCAAACTCAATTTATTTAGAAAATCTTAAACCAAGATAAGAAATTTCTTAGGAGTAGCAATTAGTTAATTTTGGGAAAGCACCAACGATCGATTCCTTTTCAAAATAAAATTAAAACTAAAAGGAATTACATATTTAGCAATCCTATAGATATTCGGCTCAGATAAAAAAAAACTAGAGTCAAAACCCCAAAATAATATTCTCAAAATTTGTCATAGGTATAATGTGTTTCTTTTATAAGGGAAGTGCCACGCCCACCTAAAACATCAAAATAAAATATTTTTAAATCAGGACGTAAAGAAAAAAAAACGTTTGAAAAAAAGATATAATGAAAAAAATGCATTAGTAAAGATTCCCCAATAGTCCATGAAATTGTGGCCCATAATTTATTTCACAAATTAAATAGTTTTTGCTTAAGATTCTCTCGCTCGTCCACTTGAAAAACAAACAACTGATGCTTAGCATAAAAAAAGAAACGTATTGTTAAATTTATGTAACTCCAAAAAAGAATTTCAATTACAAGTTGTCAATGTGCATATTCTTATTTAAAAAAATTTAAATGAAAACATTCTTCAAAACCACATGATGTAGATAAATCATTTGGCGACATTTTGTAAAGCCATCAGACGTTCATTTACCTTTTTGTTATAAATTTTATTGTATCTTTTTATCTTATTTCTTTTGTTTTTACGCAATTAAGTAATGAAAAACATTTTCTTGGAGTTTTGTTTGATATTTAAGGCTATTCTGGCAAATCAAAACAGTGTTCATTAGGTCGTTTCATAATAAAATTTCGGAAATAGTTTTTGCTCACACATTTTGGGGTTATTTTAAATAACTGCATATAAAAAGGAAATGAAAATTTATAGTTTTTAATAACTATTTTTTTAATAACGAGTTGTTTTTATTTATATGAAAAAATCTTTAAGAACATTTTGAACAACAATTTCTTTTTTAAAGCTTAAAACTCTAAGGGTAGGTGCACACTCTGCAACATGCCTTTGCAACAGATAATATCAAAATCTTTTCTTATACTTAAAACCTCGAATGCAACACGAAATTGAACTATAAACACGATTTCGTTCTATGCAACCAGCAATGAAACATGCCTGGTTGTATAAACATGTTTTAAAGTGTGTACCTAGCATAAGAATAAATATTTTTTATGAAACATCTTAAGGTGCATTTATTCACCCGAGTCAATTTGTATATACATACATTCACACGTAGGTATATAAACACATATGTTTAAAAATATCTTCTAGCTGCAAGGTACATACATATCTTCTAGCCTTTTTTATGGCTAAATAAAATAAATAAAAATATAAAGCCGTAAATAATTTTAGTACACATTCTCTAGAAGACACGACTTTACACTGAATACACATTTTTGGCTATTTTTAAATATTTCTTTCATCTCTTTTCGAGCTTTTGAACTATGAATTTTAATTGGAAAAACCAATATAACAAAAATTTATCTATTTTTTCAATGTGAAGAAAAAGGGAAAATCAAAAAACGAATGAAGTTGTTAATTATAGCGGATTTTCTTTTACTATATAAATGTGTTTTTATGACATGTGCATCATTTTAAATAACTTACACAAAAAAAATAAACCAAGTAATCTTTACTTAAATCAAGCCGTAGCGGTATAAAAAGTACGGTGAGTACGAATTTTCTTAAACAAAGTACGATTTATCTAGTATGAACGTCTTACTTTTAGCCACATTTAAGGTAAGTTCGAACCGTACTTGATGTAAACCTGTCCCAGTAAAAATCGAGCAAATGAGTGAGTGGGTATTTATATTAGAAATAAAAACAAAAAATGAAAACTTGTTTTTGGTTTTAATATAAAATTTCAAATAAACATTTGTTTGATTTTAACTGAAACAGACAGTAAAAAGATTGATGAAGTTAATCCAAAAATGTAAACTAACGGAGCTTTGTTAAAGAAGAAGAGTTTTATATTTAATTTTTATTTTAATATTTAATATTATTTAAAATTTTTCTGTACTTACGTAGCTGGAATTTGAACCTGGGACTGTTCAAACTGCAACACCAGTGCGCTACCATGTAGGCTTCCGAGACACTTTTTTCAAAATGTTAAAACATATTCAAAAACAATAAGTTTTGTCTGCAGGATTTTCTTTAACTTATCCAAGATAGACTTGATTTAAAAAAACCTAAGTACTTAAAAATTTCAAGAACAATTATGGATAAATTTAAGAATAAAATTTTTGATTTTAGAATGTGTTTTTTCTTTCTGTGTACATACATATGTATTAGAGACCTGCATCAAGTCCTATTTCAAGATAATTCAAGACCCGGATGATTTTCTAATTCTTGTGTTGTTGTGTGATTAAGCTGTTTAAGTTATGTAATGTAGTGTAGCTGACACAGTTTGTTTGATACAATGTAGTGTAGTTAAGAATAAAGAGTGGTGTCATGCACTGTTGTTGATGCAACTTAAATACTGTCATGATGTGTGGTCGATAAAAAAAATTACTGTGATGATGTGTGGGCAACAACAACGAAACTGTGTTTATTAGACACAATGTTGAATAGATACATAAACAAACATATATACAAGTAGACAAATCAATATAAAATTCATACGTAATTATATTACATTACATACATACATTAAAAGTCAACCCCCGTTTTTAAAACTATCACACCAAGAACATCCCGTCAACAGTAAAGATTCAAGATGAATTGAAACTTAAATGTGTGATAATGACGAATTGATGTGCCGTTGTTGTTAACTTAAGTGTGCTTAAGTGTAAATATATTTTTCATTTAAGTTAAGTTAAGTTAAGTAAACAAAAGCGATGGCGAACAATACAACGCAGCACTTATTGTAGTGTGTGCACACGTAAGGTTTATGAAATGAATTAAAAATTCGAGATGATGCCTTATTTAGTGTCGTCTTGAGCTGGCCTCTAATATGTATTGATGCACTTGTATATATGCATACGTATGAATTTACTTGTTACTTACTAACTTACTAGGTAAGCAAAGGTTTGCTGGGATAACGGATAAAATAACCGATAACTCTAAAAATGATTTTTTTTGAGTTATAACGTTGTTTTGGCAAACAAGCCATATTTACACACCTAAAACTTTTATACATATGTATGTAGCTGAAAATATTATTGTGGGCTTTGTAAAAATAAGTAAGTTTTGAGCACCGAGGGTGGTATTCATACCCCCTTCCCCCGTAAAAACTAATACATTTTATGACGTCTTTGCAGAGTAATACCTCTGAAACTATAAAAGCTGTTGACTTCTTATCTGGTGCAAAAGAATTTTGTAATAATGTGCATATTTAAAGGAAAATTTATTATAAATTTTAGAAAAAAAGTAGAAAGTTTTATATGTCATTTCTAAAGTGCAGGGTATATAACATTGAACACAACCGCAACTAACTTGTTGTTTTCTTTTCTAATTTTCTTGTTTTAATCTTCTAACTTTATGCAAAAGATGAAAATAAATTAAAAATGAATACAAACTCAACTTTAATTGATGGCAATTCGTAATTAAAAACTAAACTTAAAAAACAAACCTAATTAAATAAAAAAAATGCTACATTACAATGAGTACACATTCACAGATACTCAATTGCAACGTAAGCCACCAAGGATTTGAAAGCGTAGAGAAAAAGAAAAAGCAACAAATTTTGCAAGGACACTGGGCAAGCTGACAGCTAAAAGGACAGGCAGACAGATTTGTATGCCGAGTATAAATGAGAAATATAAAAAAATAAAACACAAAATAATCAAGCCAACACATGACCTTTAAAATGTTGTAACAAAAAGAAATATTTCTGGAGCATTAAACATTTAATTAGGAATATTATGATGAGGGTTGATTATGTTTAATGAGCAAAATTAAGATTTGTGATAACGTCTGATAGTAAAATAAACATACACTTTTTTAACTTTTTATTTTATGCAGTTTCCAACTTGCAGCTTGTTAATTCGTCTTATTTAAACTACAGATTCTACAGAATGCTAGGTTAGGTTCGTCTGCAAAGGGTAGCAGTAGGGGTTTTTTTACCACTTACCCTGTTCCTCTAGAAAATCAATAAATAGTCCCCCAGCATGATGATGCAAAGGAATTGGAGAAGATAGAGTATGTCGTCGGTCACTGACAGGAATTAAAAAACCAAAGGGTCAAGTGTAAACTAAAAATGCCATTTGAAGGAAACAGGCAGTAGAATGGGGGACTTACACATGTACTTGAATTAACTTTTTCTTTCTCGGTCTTAGACTGTCGTTTTCTTTCTTATTTGTCATACTACTGACTTCTTTTCTCCTTCCCTTATGTCCTAATTTTGAGATAATCGATATTTAAAATCAGCAGCATTAGTTTACTATGGATTTTTAAGTTTTTGTTTTAGGATCAAATGTATACATGAGGAGTCGCAGAATAAACCGTGTTTTTCCCCATTTTTTTACGAACATGTTTTTAGTTTATTTGCATTAATTTCGCTACGAGGATGGCTACACAAAATAATTTTATTTTTCCTTATTGTAAAAGTCGTTTTCAACGTCGACGTCCAGGGTGTTCCAGTATGCCAATGTGAATGGTATGCAAGGTGTGTCAAAAGAAATCATCCGATGTTGTTTGGCTCTCATTTTTTTCTAAATGAAAAACTTCAATTCTGTTTTTTGATTATGTTTGTTTGAACCTTAAGAATTTTATTGGTCAAGTCGAAAAGATGATATCGGCCAAGTGAGCGCCGTTACAATTAGTTGCTTTACGGGCTCGTTTTATTGCATTTTTTATCACTTCGGCCGACAGATTTTTGCACTTATTTTGAATGTTGTCCTTGAGGTCTTCCAGGGTCTCGGGCTTGTTCACGTAAACTCTGGACTTCCAGACACCTCACAGAAAAATTTTAAAACGGTTTAATCAGGCGATCTTCCGAGCCAATGCAAACCGCCAAAACGAGAGATGAGGCGACCCGGGAACGCCGCCTTAAGAATATCGGTTGTGGCTTGCGCAGTGTGTGCCGTTGCTCTGTCCTGTTGAAACCACATGTCTTCCAGTCCTAATTCGTTCAATTTTGGCGGAAAACACTTGGCTAACATGGCCCTATAGCGCGCACCATCCAATGTTGTCGTCTGACCAGCGGCGACCTGGAAAAAATGGCCCGATGACTCCTCCAGCGTGAACAGCGCACCATGCATTCACTTTGAGTGGGCTTAATGGCTCCTTGTGCATCACTCGTGAATTTTCGGTGCCCCAGAAGCAATAAATTTGCTTTTTCACGTACCCGCTGAGATGGAAATAAGCCTCATCGCTCATTATGATTTTGGTTGAAAAATCGTCCAATTTGGCTTTGAGATTGAGGATTACGTGGGCCTAGGTTACATGCGTTTGCCGATCGACAGGCAACAGCTGATACACGGACTGGACTTTTTACGGGAAAATGCGCAGATCTTTGACCAAAAATTTGTCTTTGGGACGATCGGCTGATAACTAATTGCGAGGCACGGCTTCTGGTCAATGGTGACTGCTCGGCATCCTTGCCAATAGCGGCGATATTTTCGACAGAACGGGCTTTCCGGGGCCGACCAATATTGGCAGCGTCTCGTGAAGTACTCTTCAAGGTTGGTGGCCAAACGGCGCAGTGTTTGCGCAGTCGGTGCCGGACGATTGGGAAATCGGTGACGGAATTCGCGCTACGCCAACACCACTGACGAATTGTTACGCAAAAAATAATCACGATTATTTCGCGTTCTTGGGGAGTGTGGCACTCCATGGCTTGTTGAATTGTATTCTTTATCTGTCTAGTTCACAAATGTCAAAACAGATTTGACATTGGCTGTCATTTGCAAAAAAAGACCATCTTCCAATAAAGTGATTTTTTTCCCACCTTGTATAAGATTCGGCACAGCTGAATGAATATTGCCCTCTTACTTGTTAAGTTTGAATTTTATTCACTTGGAAGGTATCATGTTGCATATATTTCCCCATTTTAATGCCAGCTATTTTTTTGTATTAAACCTCCTTAATAAATATATTTTTGCAAACATTATTTTAAACCTTATTTAACTTTCTAAAACTTAAGTGTTGCAATAATCCTCTTTTATTTTGGCTAAACTTGTCTATCAACTTTCTTAAAAATTAAATGGTTGCAAAAAAAACTTAAATAATTACAAATCATAAGTAAAGACGACACACTTGCTTACATAAATGGAATTGTAATTTTTTTAAACTTTTCTAACAATTAATTGCATCTTGTTTGCCTTTGTTTATACAAATGTATGTTTGTATTTGTGTTTTTGCTTTTCTTTAATTTTTCTCTGTCTTGTGCTGTAATTTATAGACTTCCATCCACTAACGAAGACAACTATGAAAGTGATGATAACAACGAGGAAACTATACCACCGCACTGCCACATAACCATTAGGTGCACAAGAGAAATAGCCGGTTTTAATGGACTGGGTGAAGCTGTACGTCGCCTAGATTTCCGCAGTTCAGTACGCGACCGTCGACGTTTTCATTACATATGTGCTTTGCTTAGGCTGCTGGTGGCCCACAAAGGCATTGCTAATTTGTCGGGCAGTGCTCAGAAACAAATGTTGCAAATGGTCGAAGAAGTAGCTTCGCATGGTATGTACATATGTAAATATGTTTATGTAGATAATGGATCTTGTATTTCCTTTTATTCAAAACATGTGTTACAATTTCATTTTGGTACAAATTAAAAGAAAGTAAAAAGTCAACTTATTTCCGGTCTTTACAGTTACCGATAGTCAACAACATTTGAATGTTTTACGTGGCCTGTCTGTGCAGTTGCAGCATATTGTTTATCAGGAAAATCAAAAATGTTGGGGCAAACCATTGGGTAGTTCGAATTTATGGCTGGAACACGTGGAGACCATTAAACGTATACAAGATGTAGCCAATCAAATAAAAATACGAGAGGTATGTTAAAAAATACAAATGCTTATCATTAACTACGTCATTTGAAAAGCAAAGTAACATAACCCCACTTTTCATGAATTTAGCAAAAAAAAAAAAAAATAATATATTATTGGCGTTGTTTTGAATTTAAGTTGACGATATGTTTATTTTGTTTAAAAATTTTTTTATAAGTTTAACTTGTTGTTGTTGTTTTTCTTTATAGCCTGGCCCTGAAATACGTCCAAAGCTACATGATTTACCTGAAGAATGTATTAGAGAAATAATATTGCGCATTGGTGATCATAGAGATTTAGAGGTAAACAAAAAAATATTTAATAAATTATAGATAAATATTGTGCCCAAACTTGAGTGGTCCGCTCATTTTAGAAAAATTAGAAAAACAAAAAAAAATTGATTTAAGAAAATACGAGCTAGGGCCTTTCTATATTAGGGTAACGATAAATATATGTTCACTTGTATGTATATTTTTGTTATATTATATAAATTACCACTTCATTTTAGGCCTCCGCTGATGCCTGGAAAATTATGTCAAAACTTGTTAATGAACAACGCATTTGGCGTGAGTTAATACGTTTTCATTTTAATCAAAATCAAATTGATTCCATTTTGGAGCTAAACAAACTGAAGCACTTGATTGAAGTAAAGGATGGTAAGAAATTTTATCATCAGCTAAGACGTACCTATGGACTTAATGATGACTATCAGTTTGCTGAGGTTTTGTCATTGTGTCGCTACTGCTGTTGTTTATTTTGGCCCTCGGATGGTCATCCCTGTATTGTGGATCAAAGTCCTGATTATAGGCAAAGACTAGAAGAGGCTGGTGGTCAATTGGCTTTAACACAGCCAGTGCCACCTGCACAATTTCTAAAATTTTTTTCATTGTAAATTTAAATTCAATAATAGTTATATTATTGGTAACTGCAAAAAAGAAAAGAAAAAAGAAACAAACTTAAAAGGAAAATCAAGAAAACTAAAGAAAATATGTATTTTATTATTAAAAAGCTTATGGTGATAAAAAAAATCTAAAAATAAAAACAAAATTTGTTAATCGAAAGAAAATGAGAATGAGTTTATACAAATATACAGATCAAGTCGAATTCAAATCAGTCTAAGTTTGTTTACTTTTCGATTTATTTATGTTTATTTATGCTTTTGTAAATTTTATCAGAGATGGAAAGAAGAATTACTATTTTTGATTAAAATTGTTTAAGTGGTTGTAGAATTGAAATCATCTGATGGAAATTCGCCTTATCAAAGATGTACGTATGTACCTATGTATAGTTATAAAAAAACGAATTCGATTAAATGTTTTTTAGTGGTAAAAAATAAATTAAACAAATTTCGTTTGTTAAATTTTGATTCAAAATAAATTATCAAACCAAAAAAAAAAAATAATAAATTACTTAATTAAACTTTTAGTTGTTCACATTTTTTTGTAATCTTTTAAATTTTTTATTTTTAAAATATTTGAAAAAATTTAAAAATTATTAAAAATTATAATTGTAAGAAAAAAGTATGTCTTAAAACATAAATAGTCTTAAATGTGTGTTAAAAAATTTAACTTTTTTGGAAACTTTAAAGTTGTTCATATTCTCTTCAATTTCTGATCTTAAATAAAATTTTTATGCATTTAAATTTTTTTTATGGAAATTTCGAATTTTCGAATATAAAAAAATTGTGTCAAAATCAAAAAAAAATTAACCAAAATTTTAAAATATTTACTATACATAAATATTTTTTATATACAAAAAATATTCAAACTAGTATCGAATTTCGAACTTGAAGAAAATTGTGTTAAAATTAAATAAAAAGGATACTGAAAATTTACTAAAATGTTAAAATAGTGTTAATAAGAATTAAGATTTTTATATGTTGAAATCTTTTTACTTAATATTCGTAATTATATATTTTCAACGTTTTAAAAACAGATGGATTTCTGACCGAAAATTAAATACCAAAATTTTTCCTTTATGGTAAACGAACATTTTATTTAAATTCTTCTATAATTGAGGGAAACTAAAAAAAAACTATTACTTATATTATAATTTACAAATTAAACAAACAATTTTTTTTAACAAATTTACAAAAGGAGATTATAAAATTGTTTTCTGAATGCCCTGCTTTGGCAGTTGTAGCTTTAAGTCATTGATGCCCAACAAGAGAAAATGCTTTAAAAAATTGAACGGATGCTTCTTCAATGTGTGGCAAAAACTTACCTTGAAAGTTTACAACGCGAAAGCTGAATACAATTTTTATTTGGTTTGGTTTTGTTGTTAAGATTTTCATCTCGTGTGCGATTAAAATAATAAGTGTTTTCACCTGGAGGAGTCTCTAGGCATTATTACTTTAAATCCTGCCAGAGACTTTGCCTTAGTGCACCAGAACTGACAAATGTCTTCCACAACAAATAAAGTATTAAATTATGAAAAACTAATAAGAAAATTGAAGGATTTTTCGAACAAATATAAACATTTTGATTATAAAAAACAAAATTTACAAACAAAATAAATTCCTTTATAATTTTTGGCTTTTGGCCTTCCCTTGATCCGGGCCTATATAAAGAGATCCCTTTAAAACTTGTAAAAACTATCAAACGGAATCTGGAGAGACATTTATATTTACAAATTATTTTTTTAATCTTCCAAAGCTTTGTTATTTGATTTATTTTTTTTTTTTTTGTTTGGTTATTGCTTATTTTAATATATTTTTGTTTATTTTTTATTAACTATTTATCTTTTTTTTCAATTATTAAACAAAGAAAAAAACCGAATGTGATGTTAAGCTTGAAAATAAATCTGTATGTTTGTTTAGATAGTAAGTTTATAAATAATATTTAAATAAAATAAAAGATAAAGAAAAACACGACCAGTTTGAAACTTAAAGAAATTACTAAGGCATAATGAAAATTAATATAATGAAAGTGATGTTACAGCAGGAGCTCGTTAACTTTTAAGCCTCTATCTAATGTTATTAAACTAAACTTAAAAAAAACACACACACAAACAGAAAGCAGAAACAAAATAAAAAGAAAAAATTTATTTATAACAAAAAGTAAATATAAATTTTCAAATATTTTGTGCTGAATTTTTAAAAAGATAAATTAAAATATCAACTATTTTTTTAGTTTATAACAGAGACAATTTGCTAAAAAGTAGTTATTTATTATGCCTCCTAAGATACCTAAATAAAATAATGTAAAAAAATTAATTGTTTTAAATTATTTTTTTCAAATGTAGAACAATACAAGCTTTAAAAAGTTCATAATAGGGTTTGTTTCAGGGTACACTGAAAAAGGTAATATCGGGGAACACTAATACAGGTAATTTTAGGAGTCCTGCTGATTATGAATACTTAAGAGATTCAATAACTTTGTATGAAATTTTTAATTTTTTTTAACGTTTACTTTCTCAAACACAAAAAGGAAATGCAGATGGCGAGGTTTTTGAATTCGCCTTGATACAACCTGTATTAGTGTACTCAAGGCCTATTATTATAATTCAAAGTGCCTTGAGTGTACCCTGGTTTGAACAGACATCCTAGTTAGTATCTAAGCAAGTTAGTAAATTAAAAATAGTCCAAGCGAGGTGGGCAATTCACCTGTTCATTTCTTGAGGAAAATTGGACATCAAAGGTTTGGCTTAACAACGTGTTGGTTTCAAATTCTGTATAGCATGTTGCAACGTTTAATTGGAATCATTTATCCTTTTAATGATTTGCAATAATATTAGGAATAAAAACAAAGCAAATAATTTTCCTGTAGCATTTGCCAATCATTTTAGCATCGTTTTAGGGACAAGTGGGCCAATGTTGCCGTCGGTATGTTAACCGCTTCAAAGAGTGATTTTTCTCGGGATGTAATATGGGAGTTACAAGAGTTTCCTAAGGATTGTTCTCTCCCCCCGAAAACGATAATTCGACGTGTTTATATACCTGTAAAGCCAGAAATAGGCCCGAATTATGAAAGATGTTTTGACGACAAAAACCTGGTTAAACTTTCAGTTGAGTTTTAGCCCTTTGACCGACCACATAATGCAATTAATGGCAAATTTAAGTAATGGACGGGTAAAAACCAAGTTGCTGAGAACGGTTTCGTATCGATAAAAAATTAAGTCCTCCTTCACACAGTGTCAATGGATTCTTTTATACGCACGATACCGTCTCTACTTAGATAAACGACTATGATCTCCGTAAACATCACGATGATGAAGTAAATATGTATCATGTTTTAAGGACAAGTGGGTCAATGTTGCCGTCGGTATGTTAACCGCTTCAAAAAGTGATTTTTCTCGGGATGTAATATGGGAGTTACAAGAGTTTCCTAAGGATTGTTCTCTCCCCCCGAAAATGATAATTCGGCGTGTTTATATACCCGTTAAGCCAAAAATAGGCCCGAATTCTGAAAGATGTTTTGACGATAAAAACCTGGTTAAACTTTCAGTTGAGTCTTAGCCCTTTGACCGACCACATAATGCAATTAATGACAATTTTAAGTAATGGACGGGTAAAAACCAAGTTGCTAAGAGCGGTTTCGTATCGATAAAAAATTAAGTCCTCCTTCACAAAGTGTCAATGGATTCTTTTATACTCACGATACGGTCTCCACTTAGTTAAACGACTATGATCTCCGTAAACTTTACCATGATGAATAAAGCACGCGCTGTTCTGGTGTAAGTCTGCATGGTAATTTGCCATGGTAAGTACAAACAAGTAAAAATGTATGCATGCTATGCTAATAAGGCTTTCGTGTTGAGGTAAAAACAAAACTTTAATAAAAAAAGATGTAGAGCCTTTCTATGTTAAGGTAACGCTATGAACTACAATACAACTAAAAATAACTCTTTAAAAAAAATTAAAAACAAAACCGGTTTTAAATCATTCAAATTAATTGGTTTATAAAACATCGAAAATAAAATAATTTTTGTTACTTTTCGAATAGACCAACTGATTTTTTTTTGGTAGTTTTTCAATCCTTCTTTCGTGATGCATATGCCAAATCAATTTATATATTCCCGAGAACGCCGGCGTTTCGGTCGTCAATGTATGTTTAGTGATCACACGCAAAAAATGTTAAGCATTCATTCCAGTCAAAGACTGCGGCTTCAGTATATTTTACGCAACCCGGTGGAAACCAGTACCCAACTGAGTGATCAGAAAGCTCTTAGTGTAATGGAAACTGAAAACGTTTCTTTCGGTGACAGCGGTTTGTTTCACTATGAGGGTGGTTGGCCCAAAGAGGTAAACCTAAACGATGAGGAATCAACATTGAGGCATAAAAAGAAAATTGAGCGTGAAGATAATTGGGGAAGTCAAGTGACAAACTTGATACACCAATCCACCGATATTGTGGATATGAACAACACTATGAACATTTATCAAGAGTTTTTTAGTGATTTACCTGATGACTTGTGCGAGAATGTTAAACAGGTTTTTGAGGCTAGACAAAAAAATATATTCCACGATCCGATAGTGGTTTCACCGCGGCCTATAAGCGTAATAGATTGGGCTCCTAGTGATACAAAAAGATTTTTGATACAACACACAAATATACCTTTGCCAAAGGAAGATACGGAAAAAGATAAAGCACTGTTGACTAAGGATAGAGAAAATCCAACTGATATTGCTTCTTTAAAGCCCTTAAAGGATATAAGTTTAAATGATTTTTACATTTGGAATTTGGAAAATCCTCTTAGACCAATGGTGACCTTAAAATGTGATGAAACGGCTATGAAGACATTTTTCTGTCCCAAAGATGACAACTGGCTGGCGGGAGGTCTTTGGTCGGGCAAAGTTTGTATTTGGAATGCACGAACGGGCGATATGCCCGTTAGTATTTGCCCCTTAGAGGCTGCTCATCGAGAGCCGGTGCCAGCTGTCTGTTGGGTTCATTCTAAAACGAACACTGAGTTCTATACAGGTTCTTATGATGGTTCAGTAAAATATTGGGATGGCCGAGATTTAGACACGCCTTTACATGAAATATTATTAGATCCAATTATGACAGACGACCAATCAAGGGATCGTGCAGAGGGTGTCACAGTTTTGGAATTTGAATACACCATACCTGTACGTTTTATAGCGGGAAGTGATATGGGCCGTGTATTTGTAGGCAATCGCAAAGGTATGACTCCAATAGAGACTTGGGCTGCTGGAAATTATCGTTTATTTAGCGGTCCAATAAGAACCATCGACAGAAACCCATTTTTCGTCAAGAATTTTTTAATAACCGGCGATTGGTGCGCGAAAATATGGGCAGAGGAGTGTAAGGGTTTTCCCACTACGCTCTTAATCAAAAAGAAAAGCCAAATACTTTGTGGCACTTGGAGTACAATGCGTTGCTCCCTTTTTGTAACGGGTGATATAAGAGGCGAATTAGATTTTTGGGATCTGCTATTGCATCAACGTCGGCCCATATTTTCCTTAAGATTTTCCAGTCCCATTATGTATGCCAAATTTCGCAGTGATGGTGAGTATATAGCAGTATGCTTGGCCAATGGAGATGTACAGCTGCTGGAACTGGATGCAGCCTTAAAACATAGCACTAGCAAGGATAAGGCTTTAATATCAGCGGTAAGTAAAAAAGTTCAAAAGTTTATTACATATATATTACGTATGTTTCTTCTTTAGATGTTCGAACGCGAACAATTGCGCTGTAAACTTCTTGAAGGACGTGTGGAAGAAATGAAACTAAAACAACATAACACTGGGGCCGAGTCGGAAAGTAAAACTTTTTCAGACAATCAACTACGGCCTCCAGAAGAACTAAGAGATCCTGATAACCCAAATGAGCTTCTTAGCATAATTTCTTCGGATTTAGAATTTCAAGAAGCTCACAATTCTTTTCAGGACCTTATAATAAAAGTTGAGCAAAAACGACAAGAGCGACAATATTTCATAGAAACCACAGATTTTGAAATAGAGCAGCAACCAGAAAATTTCGAAGGTCTGGAGTCAAATAATAATGAAAACAAGGACACAACCAATTTTTAAGTATTGCTTTTATTGTTTTTCTAATTTGCCTAAAATACTGAAATAAATTTAGATAATTCTTCTATATCTATTGGACGCATATCCACTACAATAACTGTCAGTTTGCGTCTTATCATATTGGGTTTCCTAATTAAAAGTTTTACTTCAAAATGATTCATTAAATACGACCATTTTAATTTTTCCAATTCTTTTTCCTTAAGTAAACGATATTTTCCAGGAGTAAGATTTAAAATTTTTTCAGCAATTTTATCTGTTAACCGCGCCTCCAATAATGTGCCTGTTTGATCGCTAAAATGTAAATTGATATTGAAAAAAAATTCAAAATTTTCCTCGGTACTATTTAAAGACAATGCCATTTGACATTGTGCCATTTCACAGAGTGATTTATTCCCGGGTATCAAACAGTGACAACATTTGCTAGAATTAAATAAGTAATTTGGTTAAAATTTTTTGAGTAAAATAAATTTTTAGAGCTTTACAGCTTACCAGCGTTTGCTCAGAACAAAGTTTTGCAGATCCAAGTTTACATGTGTGATCATGGCGTAAAGTACAGCAGTAAATTGATCATTTGTATCGCTTAATTGACCATCGGCTCGTGTATAAATTTGACGTACAGTCATTATGTTCTGAATTTGATCCGCTAAAAGATCGTGGAAGTTTTTTAAAAACATTTTTCGTCAACCAAATTGGTAAAAACAGTTATTTTTTTATAAAAATTTATATAAAATATATAAAAAATTTCTTTATTTACCTTTTGGCAGTGAATCAAAGCTTTGTTGAGCAAAACTTTCGAATTGTGTCTTTGGCGTTGAGCGAGCATATTCCATTAACATTTGTGCCTCTGGACCCATGGGATTTTCATAGATTAGGCTTCGCGACGTAAATCCTAAAATACAACCTTTATAAAATTCCGAATAACTAACCTTTACGTCGATCAAGTGAAGCACTGTTAGTAAAGGCTGCCATAGTTTCTCTGCCCTTTTAATCCAGTCCGGATGCCACATTGTTAGAATCATGCCATTTGGTAGGCTTTGATCAAACACTATAACTTCTAAACATTTACGAACCTTGCCATCTTTGGCAGCTCTAAGTTCACGCTGATGCCGCAAAATACCAACTACTACCAGAAAATCAGTATGAATAGCAGCGGCGTTAGCATCTCGAAAGGATTTCTTTACATCGGCAAGATTTAAAACTGAATATAATGGTTTATGTGACAAACGCCACAGTTGTTTTACATCTTTATAATTTTCTAAGTCGTGATAATTATGTTTTTCAATAAAGCCTTGACCATCATTTAATATTAATGTTATGGGCAGTGTAGCCAAAGGTTGAAAACGAGCCTGCTTCATATCGGGGCCATCAAGTTTAATATGGTTCACTTTAGCACATATAACATCGACAATATCACCAATTTGTATTTTTTCATTGTACTCCTCAATGCGTTCTTTGGATCCCCAACACTTACAATTGACAACATGATATTTAGAGTCACGGATAGTGAGATTCATAACACCTTTATATTGAGTATCATTTTTGGCCAAAAAAATATTTGGCTCTGTTTTACTTAGCACCAGCGCAACTATAAGAGTATTTACATCTTCTGTATGTAAATCGTTTAATTTTTTAACTGACAATTCGGATAAACTTTCAGATTTTCTGTTAGACATTGCTAGTTTCGCAATAACAAGAAATGTTTGTAGTTAACAAAAACGAGTGCTAAATTGTGTAAATGAAAACTACCGTTATTTTTTGTTATTTAAAATACAAAATAGAAACGGTATAATTTTTTGTTGGGTTTTTAAGATGTTACCATATAAGTATATTAAAAAAGATGTGCTGCCATATAAAAAGTAACGGTTGCTATTGACTACACTTGAACAATTTTTTTGAGTATTGACTTAACAACTTTTCTAAGCAAAGTAAACACATTTTTCATAACAATTGAAAGTTACTTTTGTAATTTAAGAAAATGGAGTACACATTCAAAAAAGAAAGACGCTATTTTGGCGGTCCTGTTTCCTTTGGCAACAAGGACCAGGTTATCTTTACTGAAAATTCCAATCGTGAACTAGTTAGAAATTATATACTCAAAAATCCTGTTGACCGTTGTACACAATATGCTAATAAAATGTCTTTAAGTGTAGCCAATACGGAACGGGCCACATTTAAGAATGCGGGTATAACACACAATGAAGGTGGTTGGCCCAAGGATATTAATATGCAGGATCCTGAGCAGACCGTCAGGTACAAAAGAAAAATTGAAAAAGATGAAAATTACATAACGCAGGTGATGGGCTTGTGTAAGCCCATGGAACAGTATATTTATCAAAATAATGCAGTTAATATATATGAGAACTATTTTGATGACTTGGAACCTGCGCCTTTGCCAGAGCCTTGTCGTTCTCGGACGGTGAATGTCTACCGTGATCCAAATCCAATTAAGGTTCCGGTAACACATTTGTCCTGGTCACCGGATGGTGGCATTAAAATGGCTGTAAGCCATTGTGATATGAAATTTCAAGGTGACAAAACTGGCCAGAAGTGTAATTCCTATATATGGGAAGTGGAAAATCCCAACGAACCTTTTTTGACATTGGAACCTAAAGTTCCTTGTGTTTGCTTGGAATATAATCAGAAAGATCCAACAAGCTTGGTAAGTGGAATGTATAATGGCCAGGTGGCCGCATGGGATACGCGGCATGGAAAATATCCAGTAATGATAAGTGAGCGCGAAGTGTGTCATCGTGAACCGGTTAATTCGGTTCTTTGGAATAATTCTAAAAGTGGCACAGAGTTCTTTTCAGGTGGTTCAGATGGCCAAGTCTTATGGTGGGATACACGTAAGTTAAATGAACCTTTAGATCGTTTACTCATGGATCCAGTTAAAAGTGATGAACAGGCTTTATCCAGATCTTATGGTGTATCGGTGTTGGAATATGAAACCACTATACCGACCAGATTTATGGCTGGCACTGAAATGGGCATGTTGTTCGGCTGTAATCGCAAGGGAAAGACTCCGTTAGAGAAAATACAAATAAGGGTAAACAAAAAAGGAAAATTAAATATACATACATGTTACCTGAACAAAAAAAGGCTCTTTTTATTTCAATATAAAAATAAGCAAAAACTTAACAAAAAAATTGAGTTAGGGCCTTTTTTTATTAAGGTAACGATATGTGTGTTTTATTTTTATGTGTACATATGTATGTATGTATAAAAGTAATAAAAATATTTCCAGATGATGTGCCATTTAGGTCCTGTGTATGCTATTATGCGTAATCCTGCCTTTGTTAAAAACTTTCTTACAGTGGGAGATTGGTGTGCGCGCATATGGTCTGAAGATTGCAGAGAAAGTTCCATAATATGGACCAAGAGTAGCAGTGCCATGCTTACCGACGGAGCGTGGAGTTATACAAAGTAAACTTAAAAGCCTTAAAAGTTTTAAAGTTTCATAAATTGTATTGTATTTTAGAGTCTCACAATTTTTTATAACACGCATGGACGGCGTTTTGGACGCTTGGGATCTGTTGCAGCAACAAAACGAACCCGTCCTTACGGTTAAAGTGTGTGATGAACCTTTATATTGTGTTCGCACCAATGAAAATGGTAAATTTGTAAGTTGTGGCAGTAAACTAGGTGCTACATTTTTAATAGAAGTTTCCGAGAACATGGTTACCTCCAACAAAAATGACAAGCCTTTGCTTACAGCAGTAAGTTAACTTACTTTTTTTTAATACATGATTTTTTTTAATTAATATATGTTTGCATTTACATGTGTATGTTAGATGTTTGAACGTGAAAATCGCCGTGAGAAAATTTTGGAAGCCAAATCTCGTGAAATTAAACTAAAAGTTAAAACAAACCAAGGGCAAGATCAAGGAGACTTAACAATGTTAAATGGGAAAGTAAATATAACGCCATTCAAAACTGCTTGTGAACAGGCAGAGGCCGAATACTTTGCAGCGGTTCAACAAGAACGAATGCGGCGTATACCGGGCAACAAGCGTAGGTGAAAATTTTAAAAAACTTTCAATATTTCGTTACACCAAATATTATTAAAACATTTGTATATTTCAGAGGATTTGGAGGAAACTGAAGTTTCGGAAGCTGAAAGTAGTGTTAAAATTTAATAAAAAACCTTTGAAGTTATTTTGATTGTTTAAATGTTTACTGCCTATGGGGTTGGAGTATTGATTAAACACATTATTTATTTATTTAAGTTTTCAAAGTTTATTAAAACAATATGTATGTAATATAAAAATTATAATCAATTATAAAAATAATATTTAAAATAGTTTGTTTGGGTCCAAAAAAAGATAGCAGTAACTATATCGCGGTATATTATAAAAACTTGGCTCTACTTTTAGTTACCTTTAAACACATTAACTTTGCAGCACAGTGCCTAAAAAACGGCATCATTTTGTTTCCACGTCTTCTTTCAGCTGTCATTCGTTATCTTCACTTTAGTTTTTTTTTCTGTGAAACAAATAGTAATCTATGCTGTTTTTAATTGTTTTAAATATTTTTTAATAAAATCGTTGTTTAACTACTTAAAAAAGCTTCTACGATATATAAATAATATTAATAACAAATTATAGAAGTTAAACCTTGTAAAAAATATTATTTTTAAGTGTGTACAGAAAAAAATTTTTAGTGAACAGCTGCCCTTTATGACAAAAAAAATTTGTTAAAAAAGAAAGAAAAAAAAAGGTATTTACAAAGAAATAATATTTTTAATGATTTAAATAATACAATTTAATATTTGTGGCATACATTCAATAAAATTATTTATTTTCTAGCTTTTAATTATGTCATAAACGAGCTGCCTGCATTAAAAGGCAGAAAAACTTAAAAAGGTTGATTAATGGTGTTATATACGTACATTTCTATGACACTCAAGCTGGCTTGATATACTTATTAATAATAAAGATCTATCGGAAGACTTTGGACAGGTGAGTTGTGTTTCCTTATATTGCAACCTAATTAGGAATTTTTAATTATGTACTACACTTTATATGATGGCATTTTTATCCATAATACGCTAAATCTTTTGTTTGGCCGTCGCAGACCACCAGTGCTACCATATTTTATTTTAAAAATAATACACAAAAATTATATCGAAAAATACATTTTGTTTATTTTATTAACAAATATACACCAGATTTGAAAAAATAGGTAAAAACCTCTACAACTTCCCCGGAGTTATGCTTAGAGAAATAAAATGTATTACAGACAACTATTAATTTTCCTTCCCAAACATAATCCTAGAACATACCCCCTGTATCCATGACCTAACGGGGCTGCCATACAAAATTGTAAAAAATTAGAGTAAAAGTCGCTACAAAATTTGGAAAAATTAGGGTAAAAGCCCTACAGCTGCTCTAATCACCCTAAGAGGATTAAAATATGACACCGACCCATTTTTCAAAATTAGAGATGTTTCATAAATAAAAAAACGTATAAAAATAAATAAAAAAGGTTCGGGATTTCGAAAGACCAATGTGAAGGGTATCTAAGATTCGGCAAAGCCGAATATAGTGGTCTTGTTTTAAATGGAGTTTTTTCAATTGTTTATGAATATGTGTATGCAGAACAAAACTAAAAACACAAGACAAGAATAATAGTAACCGTGGCAGCACACAATAGCGTTTTAAAATAGTGTTGGAAAATGTTTGTACTAAAGTTAAGTTTTTGTTTTTACAGTGGTTCGTTAAACAGAATGGTTCTTTAAATTTAAAAGAATTTTGGAATACAGTAATCCAAATAAATCCAGTTTTTTGTGCTCCTTTTGCGATAATTTTAAATATTTATTTATTAGGTTATCCAACAAAATCCATAAAAAAGTACAAATTAAAAATAATTTAAAAAGTCGGCCAAAAGCTACGAATTATTGTTTATAACAAATTCTAAAATAGCGTAATTGAAAAAGTTTTTATATTTTATTAATACAATAAAAACTTTAGTATTCGTACCTTGATATTTCGGATTATTCTATTATCCGGACACTGTCTTTCAATAAAAAAAGTTAACTTTCTTACAGAACAGAACCCTTTGAACAGTTCCCGATAAACAAAAGTGAATGACTATTTTACCAATGACTTAAAAATGAAATACCTATGTTCTTACTTTTTGTTGTAAAATGTTCATACTATTAATGAAATACATATGTATATGCTATGTACACATATTTGGGTTTTTTTGTTCTTCCTAAATGTAATTATTTATTTAAACAATTATGTGTTTTAAAAACATTTTTAATGCAAAAACCATATTTAAAAATTTTTATTCGGTAGTCCGGATAATTTAATAATCTGGATTAGGGTCTGAAATCAGTTATCCGGATTATCAAATTTTACTGTATTATTAAAAATTAAATTTACATATTTAAAAAAATACTGGAAGTATTGCAAGCTGCTGTGTATTAAAGCATAAAAGCGAATCCTCATCATCTTTTAAATAAATAATAAAAAAATAGATAATAAATAATTTTTGAGGTTATGGTAAAACATATTTATTTAAACTATTTTATTATGGTTACGGGATTATAAACTTAAATTTTTTCACAACAAATAAATGCATGTCCATACATAAATATTGTAACTAACCAAATCTAAACATACATTTTTTTACAAAAAGCTTACATGCTTTTTTATTATTTTATTTCTAGGGTCAAACACTGCACTTCGAAAGCGATTGACGTTATAATGGGGGATCGCAAAGGCGCAAAAATTTTTAAAACTTCCTTTAAAATTTTAAAAGACCATGAATCGTTTATACTTCCGTCCGTTTTGTTTAATATAGTAAATTGCTTATAATTTTAATATATACTTTATTCTAAACCCATGCTTTAAAAGTCGACTTAAAAGAATATATTTATAAGTCAATTATAAATATGGCTAGTAGTTTTTTAAATGATGATGAGGATAACGCTACATGTAATACACAGCAGCTGCAACAAAATAACACTAATAATATAAACGAAATATCATCGAATACATCTGCTTATAACAATAACAAAATGCAAGACAACGAAGCAAAATTAAAGATACAAAATTTAGAGCAACGTAAATTGGAGTTGGAAAAGCTACTTAACGAAAAGAGTTGGCTGCTACAACAACTACAAAAACAAGAGGGGCAAATTTTGAATGGAAACTTTGAGTATATGAATTTTAATGATTTTTTACAAAATCTAGCCATAAAATACAAAGATGAGCAATCACTGTTGAATAATACAATTGACAGTGTATCAACCATAAGTGGTGGCAGTGGGCCCAATCAGTTGTCATTAGGGGAAGAGGCGATCTTAAGACGTAAACCTTTAGCGGCAAAGGAAAATCACCAGAATTTAAATAACAATAATAATGGCTTACACAGAAGGCAGTCGGAAATTTCAAATCGATCGTCAGAATATGATAACTATCCTCAACAGGATAATCAATCCACACATTCAGAAGGTGGCAGAGCAACAGTAATGCATAGTGCCGCTCAGACTACTCAACAGTATGCCACAAAGGCAGCCTTAAAGAAAAGATCAGCAACAGTGGCTGGAACTACAGCTCAATCTTCTCTAAATCTTCAAATGATTAGACAACAGCACTTGGAACAGCAGCAACAGCAACTATTGTATAAACAAAAACAACAGCAACAACAACATTATCACCATCCTCAGCAGCATTTATTTAAACAGCATATGGAACATCATGTTTTAATGCCACATTTGCAATTTGCCACACAAAAGTTTTATTATACAACATTGCAGCCCCAAACAAATTCAAATTCAATGCAGCAACCGCAACCGCAGCAACAACAGTATGGTCGCTATATACACACAAAACAAACTGCTCAGCAGCAAACTTTAAATCAAGCACAAATTCCACAAAATACGCAACAACACCAACAGCTATTGCTTTCACCAGTGGCAGGATCCAGTTTAACAGTAGACAATATATCCCTTTATTCCTTGAACTCTAATAATGTTGCCACTTTACATCGCCCAGCACAACAGCAGCAACCCCTAATCATACAATGTGATAAATACTATTTGTCACCCACTTCTCATCATGTGTCGCACAATGATGGCGGCGGTTTTATAAAATCATCACAAAACATTAAAGAGTATATATCGCCGATAAGTACGTCCCAACATTTAAATCAGCTTGATAAAAATCGCCTAAAAACATCACATTCAAATCTGAGTCAGCGAGGTGCTACACCTGCCTTAGATGTTATATCACTTGCACCCTCCTACGTGTCAATGGAAATTATAGACTATTCAACATCACCTGTATCCTCTAATATGAGATGGAGATCACAAAGCAATTTACCGCCAACAGCCACAGTCACCGGTGAAATAAAGTCACAATCAAGTGATATGTTAAATAATAATCATTACTATAATACCACTTTAAATCCACCACCACCACCCCCAACGTCTCATCCTCAAGCACTTGTAATACAAAAACAAAATTTAGTGCCACCGCCAAATGTAACCCAAGTTAAACCCTTTAAGCCTTTAGATAATATTTCCATAAACTCCTATGTCAACGAAAACCAAAAGAAAATTAAATCCAAACAATGGCTGGAGTCTTCGTTAGATGGTCCAGTAATAAGGCAAACGCCAGTCAACGAAGATTCCTGCCCCACCGCCTCATTTTGCTTAAGCAATCCCAATCAACAGAACAGAATTAAACTCTCTTCTCAATCCTTGAATAATGCCCGCCATTATTCCATGTCAGCGGCCCAAACTAAGTCTAATCACAATCAGAATTCTTCCAAAACTTCTGCTACACACAGCAAACTTAGTCAATCTACATCCTATTTAAATCAAATGGATTTAGCTAATGCCAATGCCTCTAACGCACCCACCACACCCTCTATATCGCAAGCGTATAGTTTAGAATTATCGCCGCAAACCTCTGCCGGCTATAAACATTTGGCTGCAGCACAACAAAAGCCTCCCGCTAGACCGCCACCCTCAGCTTTATATGTTAATACTTCGAATAACAATTTAAATCATTCAGATACTCTAACTCCACCCTTGACAGCTGCTTTGTCGCCTGATATACGTATCGAATCCCCCGTAAATATGACTATAGTACAGCCGGCCACTTTTCAACCATATAAAGAGGTTACTAAACCTTTTGAAATGTCAGATTTTTATAAATATTCAACAAAATTTCGCCAAAAAGAGAATAACAACAACAATAAGAATATGCATGAGGAGAACTGAAAGTTAGAAAACCATAAAACTTAAAAAAAGATTTTTGGTTTAAGTTTTCTTTTATAGGAGGAGTTTTTAGTAGTTTGAATGAATGGAATTAATGGAATTTTAGCATTGGGATAGTGACAGCTAATAAATGTTGTTTTTAGAATTCGTACTTATGAATTAAGATTTTCGAAAACTTATTTGCGAACATTCCGAATATAAAATAAATTTTCAATGCAAATTGACATTTATACACTTGAAAAATTGATGCAACATATTGTACGAAATTTTTTGTAACTTTGCACCATAAAACTCTGGCGGAGAATTTACGAAATGTACGAAATTCTTTTGTATATCTTACGCAATAAATTATTATATAACAAAGCAATTTTACAAATATAAAAAAGTACAAAACAATTATAATTTTTTTTTTAAATTATAAAACTTTGTCCATTTTTTTCGCAATTGTATGAAAGTTTCGTAAATATTACGAAAAATGTATTACGCAAAGTAATCGTTACTTTTAAGAAATTACGAATTTCTGGTTTGAAAATTGGCTTTTTAATTTAAACGAAACTTTTGTAAAATTTTCCAAAAAAAAAAAAAAAAAAACTAACAAAAATATTTTTGTAAAACTTAAAAATTTTATATGACGAAAATAAGAATTATACCCTATTTTTTGTAATATTTCGTACATATTTTGAATATTTTACGAAAAAAACTACGAATTTTTTTTTGTATATTGTTGCACGGATTATTTTCAGTGTAGAATACTACCGCTAACTTTTCAACGAAAACAAGTTATTAACATTTTTAAATTTGGCATCAGTTGATATATTCTTTAAATTATTTTCTACAACTTTGGGGATCTTTCGAACACATATGTATGTAACTGCAATTTAGAAATTTTTGTTTCGAATCCAACTACATTCATTCCGACTATCCTTTTTAATTAAAAAATTGGCCCAGACTAACAAAATCGTCAGGGGGGCTTAAAATGATTAAAAGACATTATATCTGACTTTTTGGGACAACTACAAAGTTAGTATGGGTACCTTCAATGAATCCTTTTTTTAATATATATACTGCCGTAGACAAAAAAAAGTGGCATTAATATGTAATACCTAAGAAAAAACAAAACAGCCATTTTTTGAGCGAAATTGTACCAAGAATATGGTTGCCTCTCAAATATTCTCTTCAGTTAAATAGTTTCGTAAATTAACAAAAATGGTATACGCTTAAACGTTGCAAGGATATTGTCCTTCCTATATATCCTTTTTAAAATCAAATATTGCGGCGGACCAAAAGAAAGTCTTCAGGGGGTTTAAAATTATTAAAAAAAGCAAAAATCCAATTTTTTGGGGGGAAAAGAAAAAGGATATGGGTACCTTCTATTATCCTTTTGAAAAAAGTTTAGTTTAAGACTCACAAAAATTTGTATAAGATTGCAACTCTTTTAGAAAAGCAAAAGTGCAAATATTGGGCAAAATCTTAGCATGAATATCATTAACTCCCAAGTGTCCTTTTTAACAAAAAAAGGAATAAGATTGTAATTACAAACTCTTCCATTTATTCCTTTAATAAAAAATTTCAGTGGTCTTCAAATTAATTTAAAAAAACCAAATAAATTTTTTGAGAAAATTAGGGAAAGGATATGATATGGGTACCTTCAATATATCCTTTTAAAAAAATTTATCCGTAGACCCACAAAAGATAACATATTATTATTATTTATTAGGAAAAACAAAAAAAAAATTTTAACAAAATTGTGGCAAGAATATTAATAACTCCTGAATATCCTTTTAAAAAATAATGCCGTGGATCCACAAAAATCGGTATAGGGTCTTATTTCATCAAAAAAAAAAAAAAATCAAAATACCAATATTAGGCTATATCGCAGCAAGGATATACACATGTACCTTCCATATATCTTTCTTGATAAAATATTGCGGCAGACTAAAAAAATCGTTTTGTGGAGGCAATTTATATAAAAAAAATTTTTAATAAATCGCAGCAAGCGATATGCTTGTAGTTTAACAAAAATTGGCATTAGATTGAAATTTCAAAAAACGTAAGAACGATATGGGTGTGGTGTGTATAAGTATCTTAAGTTACCACAGACATTGCATTTACAAAACTTTTTATTATAAAAATAATAAGTCTTATTACTATATTCGTATTTTATTGAAAATATTATTTAATTATATACATATGTATGTATGCATGTAACAAAAATAATTTGTTTTTTACTTTTTTATACAAAAAATTGTGCAGCTTTTTAATTATAAAAAATTATTACAAATATATATAAACTAACCCATTAAAATAAGACAATAAAATTGTTATTTATAATTAAAAAAAAAGGTAAATTTGTTACCATTTATTTTAAATATAAAAAATTGTTTGCAAATAACTAAAATACATTATAAAAAAGACTATAATAACTTTATAAAATTTTGTTTAAAGAAACACCAGTGTCTTAACAAAAAAGAAAAAATACTTTGTAATTTTAATGAAAATTAAATACGATTTCCTTAAAAACAAATACAACAAAAATATTGCCTTAAAATGTAGTTATACTAGCATTAAAAATAATACAAATATTAACAAAACAAAAAAAAAAAAACAGTTCTAAAGTACACAAATAACTTTTGGATTTACTTATTGAAAAATTTTATTAAATAACGAAATTTAAAAAAAATTTTGATGCTCAAATTTATTGCCAAAATATTTGTTTTTAATACATTTATACAAACGTTAATTTTTATTAAAAAAAATTAGACAATAAGTTTAAAATTTTTTTTATAAATATATATAAATCTTTTTTTAATTATTTTTTAAAAATGTTTACATAAATTTTGTTTTTAAGTAAATTAGCTAATTTTTTATGTTTGTATATACATTTAAGGGTTTTTATTAAACACGTTTTTCATACATAATAAAAATAATTATTGAAATAAATAATTGTGATTTTTTTTACTGACACTCACATTAACCAGAAAAAGCACGGCTTAACGAAGCTAATTTTCTTTGTATGTTCTTGGGAAATTTGGAAAAATGATTCATAATTGTAAACCCAGGTTATATTTTGGTGTTCTCTCGATTTAAAATTTCCACTCGTTCTTATATTTATTAAGGAAATACATCTTTTTTCATCTTGAAATAACAAATATATATTTACGTTTTTACCTTTAATAAAAAATCGGTTTTTTTATGAAATTAATAAATAAAAACAAAATGCCTATAGTAGTCAGAAAATAAAAATTTGATTTAAAAAAAACTTTTATATTATATGTATATATATTATATACGAAACAAATATAATAACCCATTATTTATTTATTTATTTATTCACTCTAACACTTTTTCTTAAATCCGCTTTACACGTTGTTAAAAACCAATAAAACTATTCCAGTAATATCTAAAACCTCTTAGAGTCATCTTCCGGGAACTACTGGTACTTTTTGTAGACTCCTAAGCATAACATTTGGATGCTCCGGTAGAATAATGGTAAGTGCACGAGTCTATAAATCTGGGGGTCTTGGGTTTGATTCGCACCAGAGACCCTGGTAAGGTTGCTTCATTTTTTTCTTATCCTTCTCAAATTTTTTTTCACTCTATTTCCACCCTTTCTGTCTGCCTCTCCACGTAACACAAAGGAACCGAACTAAGCGGACCCAAGCGAGTTGTATCCTTTCTTTTAACGGTTGCCTGTTCTATCTAACCTAACTTAAGCATAACAGCAGGTATCGAATCCCCCAAAATTATGAATTGAAATATTTAATGATATTATTTCGCCCTTTTATTTAAGTAACAAGGCTGCCAATGCGTTTAAACTAGTAGCGCTTCTTGGCTTCTTTAGTAACAATATTTAATTAAATGAGCTATTCACAATAACGAAACTAAGGTGCTTTTTCCATACAGACTTTCTCATGTGCTTATTAAACAAGAAGGTTAGGTTAGGTTGTAAAGGATAGTAACGAAAGATATTCGCCCCTTTTACCCAGGGACCTTTAGTTTTATTGTGATTCCCTTAAGAAAATTAAAAAAAAGAACGGTAGAAACGTCCAAACCTGTGGAAAGCTACTTGTTACTTTACCTCAGATTCTTGTTGGATCCTAAGATGCCCCCCTAGCCTATAACGAAGAACTTCACCAAATCCATTGAAGAAGCGCTGTCCCAGCCACCTCTCGGCAGACCTGCCGCCCTGTGCAGTGGCAGACATAATCATACAACCTTTAGAAGTATGAAATATTCTAATTCCATTTACCACTTAGTCATATATCTTATATCGCAGTGCCTCGTGAGAGTCTCAATTGTACACCTCAGGACTTTTCTGAACTCAAAGACAAGCAGGTAAGACCCCTTCCTATCCAGTTTGGGCCATAAAAATCTGAAAATGTTTCTCCACGCCGTAACCGGCTTACACCTCACCCCAATATTCTGGGCCAATCCGGCAACAATACAATAACCCAACTAACCGGCACTCAACAGATTGCCAAAATCACCCTAAGAACACGTTTAAAGTCATCCACAAGTCTAGACTTTGAGCGCGGCCTACTGTCGACATAGATATCTACGTTGTCTTTTCCTCCTGATTCCCCTTTGTTATCTTCACGACCAAAATCTATGGCTGGAAAATGTTACATTCGATCAGAAGTCTGTAAGACATCCTAGTTCCCGTATCTGGTATAAAAACACTAGCACCGGTGCCTACATATATCCATCTTCGATCCATCATCTCTTGCTATAACTATCTGGAAATCCGTAAAAAATATGTAATAAAATTTTTGAATACTTGTGAATTTAAAGATTATAAAGGTCCCATTAACCCAAATTATTCTAAAGTCTATATAAAGTCTATGTAAGGACTTATTCCTATTTGCAATAGATTTAAAGCGTGTGTCGAAAAACTGGATTGGCATAAACATATCTACGGATAGCCAAGGGACCGTGTAAGTATTTATGTCCAATAGCATCAAATCTAGGAGTCTTAAAATGCTTGACATTGCGGGGTTATTGAAAATCCTCCGGGGTTACCCAAATAAGCATCGGACTAATGAATTTATGGAAATCTAAATTAAGCTTTAAGTTTGCTGACGAACCACTTAAACCTTCAAGCAAATATCAACCGAATGGGGCTGTCGGAGAACAGTGATTGAAGAGCTTGCAGTAAGGGCATCGAATCGATGAAGCCTTATTTGAGCCACTACTCAGAATTTGCACAGGACAGATCGCGATGTTGTATGTCTGATATTATAAAAGATGGAGCTTACTTACGAGGTGTTAAATGGGATTGGTCCGATTGGTTTTTTTCATTTTATGAAGATTTTACATACATCGATTAAAGGCACTCAAATAGCGGTTTTAATCTAACTGCATTTGAGCTAAAACTCAAACCCAAAGAAATTAGAATAAGTATAATTTATTTTGACAAGAGGACCATTTCATGGAGTTTTTAGATAATTCATCAGACGTAAACTCTGATGAAATACTCTACAATCTAAATACCGCCTTACTCGGCTGTAATTGAGATTTTAATTAAATCAGTATTATTAAGTAATTACGAATTGAGACTTTCTTTCCGCGTTTATGGTGGGATGTTTCTTTTATTTCTTAATAATTTATTTCTTCAAAAGATTTTTAAAAAAATACTTTTATCGCTTACCCGCCTGTCGCTTCAACATAAATTTGTGTCCCCCTCTTTATAGACATTTGGTTTTCTCATACCCTTTGCAAAGGTGACACGGGTATATAAGTTTGTCGTAACGTTTGTTATTACACCAATATTCATTTGAGACGATTTTAAGTAAAATAATATTTTGCTTATCTGTATGTTGAAATAGGTCTTATAAGGTCTCCTGATATTCTACGGACTGATACTACTGGATCACTGGGTGGTTGTTCTCTGCGAATGTCTTGTCTTAGCTGTTAGAAGACATATATTTTCAGGAAGTTATATACTTAATGACCTTATTAAGGTATCGAGGATAACGTTAATTGACTTATTAGATACATCTCTGCCGCAGGTTAGATCTTCTAACCCAAGTCTTAGTCAAAGCATGGTTTCTAAGAGACCATTCAACTGTCAAGTGATATGGTCATGTCAAAACTGGGTAACTCAAGGGTTAACTTGACAGCTTGCGAGCAAAAAAGCAAACTACCATGTAATTCGAGCAACGATCCTATTAAAAATCAGCAACAGCGGCTTATACATATCAAGCTAAAATATAAGCAAAAATCTACTACTATGGATCTAAACCAGTGATGCCCAACAAGAACATATGATTTATGACAATGTATGGGTGCTCTTTCAAAATGGGTATTATTTAAAAAAACAACAATGCAATATTAACCTGTGCTGTTAATACTTTTTTAGTGTTGTTGTTGATACTCGTGTGTACATGTTAACCCAGACTTTTGCTCTGTCCCCTGAGACACTCTTGGCTAACAGTGGCCTGAACCCATATGTGTTTTTTCTTCTTATTGCCTATTTAAAAGAAATATGTGCAGCTTTAATGTGTAAATTAATTATAAACCTTTTTAATTAAAGGATATTGCTCCATAAAATTAAATTTTTTAAAACTAAAAAAAAAAGAAAATTATTACGCCTACGCAGTGGTGAAGATCATCTGAGATTCGGTATGGCTGATTACGGCACTCCTACTTGTTTTTCCATAAATTTATTTATAAAAATAAATCATTAAGTAGAAGTTTTAATGTGTGAGTGCATTTGGGAGTATTTTTAAAGATTTCCGTAAATATGTATGTACATAAAGCAATTCTAAGAGTTGAAAGATCTCCCTGTTTAATGAATTGGCGTGTATACATACCGACATACTTATTATGTAAAGTGGAAGAAAACGAGGAAAAGAAAAATTTTGTTTTAAATACTGCATTTTCGTTTAATGCATTTTCTTTGTAGATATTTTCAAGATTTCGATAAATGTTTGATTTAGTTACAGTTAGCGCGTTATTTAGACTAAATGTTTTACATTAAATAAACCAAAACCAAAGTAAATGGAATTTGCAATTCCAAATTCCCACATAATGGAAATAACTATTTAAAAAAAAAAAACTACAAATTAGTTTGTAGTTAAGTTTTACAAAATTGGTTTTCCTTAAAAAAATTATAATCCAAAGTGTAAAAATATAAAAGATATGAATTCATATAAAAAATTAATATTTGTTATTTGTAACCTAAAAATACCAAAACATAATTTAAAACCCGAACGTTAGTTTATATTCAGTTAAAGTTGATTGTCTTTTTCAATTTGAGTTAAGAAAACTTTTAAAAATTTTAAAATTTAAAATATTTGTACTAATCTACTGCCCTTTAAACAAAGTCAACGCCACTGTGTTATAAGAAAAAAATTATTTGATTTTTAGTTTATGTGCATCGGCCGCGTTTTTTTAAAGAAATTAATTTTTTGTCTTTATTTTTAATTGCACTCAAGCAAAAAAAAAAAAAATATTAAATTATTTTATTTGCTCTCTGCTATAAGTTTGCTCCTCTATTTTATACACATCTATTACGTTCCACTTGTGGAATGGAATGTATTTGGGTGAACTTGTTTGGATTTATATTGATGACGATACTCATATAATGGATTTGTTTAACTTTTATAATTGGGTATGTACAAAGTAATTCGTTAACATAATTAATTTTTAAGATACTAGCAATTAACCCTCTACTTCGTAAGCGTTTTAATTATTCTTTTAAAACAGATTAATAAATTCGAAGAAGTACGTACTTTAAGTATTTAAATAAAAATTTCCATGATTTTTATACAATCCTAATCCAGAATCTTTTACTATCTATTTCTTAAATATGTTTTAAACGTCCTTTTTGTGTCAAAGTGATCGGTAAGAACACCGATGACCAGTTTCGGGTCCCTTTTACTCAAAGACAATAGAGCCTTGATCCTGGTTGCCGACGTTACACGCCAAGAAATTTTGACACCTTACAGCATTTGCCCAGTATTATTTAATTCTCTTAAAGATATTACATGATGAAGGAAGAAGCGAGGTGACCATCTCACTGACATGTTTCCCAGACCTTTTTTCATCTAGTTCATCCTAAGCCTTATTCGCCTTGTTTCCCAGACCTCCTTCTCGCTAGTCCGAGGATGAACGGCCTCATCCACTGGTATCCCAGAGTTCCCTGGATGCAGACATCCCTGAGTTCCGAAAGTGCCGACCAGCGATCATTGGCTAACATTGACTTTACTAAGTTGAAACTCAATGCTTTAAAAGCAGCTTGACTGTCTCATTGATAACCATGCGCCCTTCAAGCATTTTTTTAATCAATTAAAAGTGCTGCTTTGGCATATATTTCCGCTTGGATTATACTACAGTGATCGTCGAATCTAAATAACTCTGCAATATCGAGTGAATCACTGAAGATGGCCGCTTTAGTACCAGTATCCATATTTGACGCATCAGTTTATATCGACACTTCCTCAAGTGAAAAGTGGTCACTTTCCCAGTGTAAAGTTCAGATATGATTACAAGTACTTAGACCCATATTAAATAATGTGCTGGCATGTCCCGTTCAAAAGTCGTGCTAGGTCCTTGAAGGTTCAAAATCGTTTAATAGGCAGCCTGTGGAGTGCTCTTTAAAGTTCTTACTGAAGAACTTCTCTATACCCAAGAAAACAATCCTTTTAGGCAGCATTTCACCAGATTAAACATTCAAAAGTAACAATAAATCGGACTTTTGCCGAATATATCCAATAAGCTGCACCAGACCTTAGAGTCCAGCTTTTCTCATCAAGTTTCTGCAAGCATAGAGAGCATTAAGACACATTCCTGACTCTTGTATGGTCCTTTAAGTTGGCTTTCGCTTTAATATAAGTAGCAACAAGTTATTTCGTCTTCACAAAAGTTTTTGATGTTATGCTTTTGGGTTAACAGTACTAGCTTGGTCTTCCCGGGCTTATTTCAAGTCCGTTTGAAATTGCTCAACGTGACAATTTTCCTAGTGCCCCTGCGTAGTAAGGTCATTAAAGGATGGTAAAAATTTTCCTCCGATCAGTATGACCACCGATCTTCTTTATTCATCACCAAAGGTCTACGGAATTCCATTGATAACTATGAGTCACAGTAGTGGGAAAAGAACTCACCCTTGTGGTGTGCCTCTGGCGACCACTCTTCATATATAACCCTCACCTGGGTCCGCATTAATTATCCTTCTCTTTAGCAACATATTTATACATAAATCTAGTCCATTAGGCAGGGTAAAATATTTACCCGATTGACCATAATGTTCGATAATAACATACCTTCGAACGTTTGACAAATTTTCTCTGATAAACATTCGAAAACGACTATTATTAGCGAAGCGAAAAAGAACTCATAGAGTTTATTTTAAAGATTTAAAAAGATATTGACAGAGGAAACGTTAAGCTCAGTTTGTGACATCAAATTTTCCCATCTCAAAAGTTTGCCCGTTGTATTAAAAGCGAATCTTTAGCAGTTTGCGAAAATTTTTTTTATTGTGCCAATACAAATTAGTTTCACAAATTCTTCGCGAATAGTTCGCTTTTGCGAACATTCGTTTATTTTTCCAATTCACGACAGTTTTGTTTACGTTTTTGTTTCAAAAACTCTTTAATTTTAATTTTTTTAATGCCCAGTAATATTTTTTTTTGCCATAGTGACATTTTTGTTATTCATCTTAATTTTCAACTATCCAACTCTGGTTATCCATGACTGTATACTTTCCATGTTTATGTGTTAATATTTTTTAGAGTATTACACACACATACAACAAAATGGCAAAAATTTACAGTTAAATTCCTCGGTTGAAATCGTTCTTCTGCGATTAATATATTCATATTGACAAAAGTGATAATTAAATGCACACATACATACATAGGTAAAGAAGAGTACTATATAAGTGTGTTTTATACATCAATGTGTATGAAGATTCCATTCACATATTGATTGTTGTTTTTTAGTACAGGGAACCGCTTGGAACCGCATGTTGTTTGGTTTTTGTTGTTAGTGTTCAATACATATTGTTATTAAAGTTTTGTGTGTTTATTTTATGTTTATTAAATTAAAACATATAAATAAATATATATATATAAAAGCAAATATGTATGTAATATTACAAATAATTCGTTTGTTTTTTTTTGTATTTTTTTCTATATTTCTAATCGGGTTTTCTACTTGCAAAATTTATTCGGTTTTTTATATATTCATTCTCAGTTGGTGTGTTCTTGTGTTTTCCGTTTTTATTTTGAAATTCAAAATTTTACTCGCGGTGCCTTTCTTGTGTTTGTGTAATTTTTATTTGTCATGCAATAAAAAGTGAATCGGTTGGTTAGTTTTCTTTACAACGCGAAACGCTAGAGTACAATTGGATAAAACAATATTTTAATGCGCTATTAGACAAAATTAAGTTATAAACCACAAATTATAAAAAAAAAATTTGGTTTAAAAAAAATTAAATATGAAAAATAATAATAAAATTGTAAATTATTAAAATAAATTAAAAATTTAAATAATACCTACATGAAAGTCCTTTAAAACATTTTGTTAAAATAAAATTAAACTAAAAAAATTTAAAAAAAACTACAACAAAATTTTATTACATAAAAAAATTAAATTAGAGTTAATAAAACATAAAAGAAATAAATAAAAATGTTAAACGAATTGCAGTAGATACCTATAACTGAATAAAAATTAGAAGCTACTCGGATGTCTTTTTTTTTTAGAAAAATAACAAGTCAATATGTTATACTCTTTACAATCGAATTTTGTCATGTTTATGTTAATGGAAATTATGTAAAATTGGTATCAAAATCGGGGTGCCGTGGGCTAAAGTTTATATGACTTCGATTGATAACAGTTACCCAAACTCTTAAATATTTTACTGCATTTTAGGCAGTCAGTGCTGCCAATTCAAAGTTCCATATATTTTGCAATAAACTTTAAACTTTCTATGTATATCGATAAATAAATTTTAAGTTTATTGAAGGTAAAAAACAAAATTTTGGAATATTAATTTTTAAAAATCAACAATTAAGAACCCACCAAATTAATAAAAATGTACAACAATAAAAATATTTTAAACTAATTTTTTTTTTAAACAACAATTGTAAAGAAAACTCCAAGTCTAAAGATGCCGAAAATTCATGTAAGTTCTATCCTTTTTTTGCGATCATAAGTATTTATCCTAATGTTTTCAAATTTCTAAATTTAATTCAATAGTCCTGTTTTCTTTATTTAAGATGAGTCAGTATTTTTTAGGTTATTTTTTTTATTTGCATTAATAAAAAAAACACTATTTGATGTATAGTTTTTAAAGTTAAGGTGGTATTTTTAGCTAAAAACTCAAACTGTTTTTTAAGAGTTTTTTTTTTTATTTGTTGTTTTCAATACATTTAAACTTTTTCAATTTGTAGTGTTTTGCAATTGTATTCAATTAACCGCATTATTAGCGCCAGAAGTTTTTATTTTTAAAGTAATTTTTGCAGTTTTTTTAAAGTGATATAACTAAATGAAGAGGTAAAAAAGTAAAAGAGATAATGGTTGAAAAACAATAATCGAAAAATGTTTTTTTTTTAATAATAATAAAATTAAATAAATATTATTTTTACATAAATAATAACAAAAGACGTAAAAAAATATTTTAAATAACTAACTTCGCAACTTACCATAACCTACCGATATCGAAAGTTACATAGAATTATTATAATTTGTTTCAAAATAATAGGGTTTAAAATGCTGTAGAACGCCAACTTCATAGGACATTTTAATTTCATTTTGCTTAACTGGGCTAATAGTCTTGCCGTCAGAAGAAATTCGATTATGATTTTTAAACACTTTATTTACAATATGAGCTTAACAGTTAAGTTTACAAGGTTGCCAATACGTTTAAATTAGTAGAACTTTAGTTTAGGGCTTATGCTGCAACGATATGTTGCAATATATTGAATTTAGAAACGGTAAAAATGTGTTTAAATAGAAATTAGAAATATAATACAGATTATTATATATTTAGGGTATTCACAAGGTAGTCATAAAGTAATATGTCTTAAAAAAATAAAACGAAAAATACTTTTGTTGTGAGCATCCTCTTATAATTAATTTGAATCAGCTGCTGGAGAAAACAGAAAAATAAGTATTTTCAAAAATATTTTAAAATTAATGACTGCGACTTGTAAATTATATCAACGGCTTCACTAAAGAGTTGCGGCCGCCCGGCTCAGGTTTCTACTGTTTATGACAAAACAATAAACATAGTTCAAAAAGTCTTATTATTATAGAACTTTTTTGTTTTAAGCACAACAACAATTTTTTTAAACTATTGTAAAATATTAAAACTTTAAGACAATATGACTTGATAGCATACCGTTTGAATACCCCAATTATGTTGTTTCTGAAGTGAAAAAAAACAATGTATGTATTAAAAAAGTTCAACAAGTTTTTTACGTTTTGAAACTTATGATTTATGTACATCTGTGTTCGTAAAGCAAATATTTGATCCCATTGGCGTTGGTTTCATGAGCTACCAGAAACAATTTTTATGATTCCTTCTTTTAAACTTTTTGAACATGTGTCCAAACGTTTGTAAACAAAACTATCAGCTTGTCAAAAATATAATATTATAAATAGCACTTTACAAATGTTGCCCTCTTTTAAAAATAATAATCCAATTGTAATTTAAATATGTATTTTTTCTTCTTTAATTAAAATTGAAATAAATTAAAAAAAAGTCTGTTTTATTATATTTCATCGTATCAAACACTGTTTACAATCCAATTTGTTTTCTTTAATAATCTATTTCAAATTTTTGCCCATTTTACAGCATGACCCCTTAACATTCCCACTTGACCTAAATACGTAAAAATCTTTACGAGTGGCGAACTTCACACTGATTTTAAACTTGCACTTATTATACATCAAAATAAAATTAATGAGCAACCAGAAAAACCTACATAAGTTTGCTAAATTTCAAAATTAACGACATAAATTTTTATTTAAAAAAACATGCAAAGAAAAATATTATTGTTTAAAAAACTACTTGAAACTAGAACAGCCATTAAAAAATGCAAAAGCTTTGTGCAATGAACTCATTTTTTAAAAACTACCAAAATGTTGTAAATGTTTATTGTAGATTTATTAAACTTATATTTATTTAACAATTTAAAAACATAGGAAATTTATGACGAGGTAAACAGAGCGTAATTATGCCCTAAAATTTAATTTAGAAAAATTAAAAAAAAACAAATATTTTTTAAAGTGACACACTAACCAAACACACTAGAGAGCAATATCACTCATGATCTTTTAAAACCAAAAATATAATCATTCTTGTGTTATTGTATGAAGTACAAATTTGATTTTTTTATAACGTTGCCAGAAGTTTTTTTTTTTCAAAAAAGTGTAGACATTTCTTGTTATTCTTCCATGGGATCGTTTTAGTGTCATATTTTAAGCTCATCGATAGTCCAAATGCTTATTTCAGATAAGACAATAAATATAACCGTGGCAAATTAAAAATGGCACGAAATTCTTAAAAAAAAAATTTCTTCAGTGTAAACCGCGCACTCCTCAAACAGTTTTCAAAAACACTAGTGTCTTTGTAGTAGTGTCTTTACATGGCGTGTAATCGCAAAGTCTAGACTCATGACCCTATAGTTAGTCAAATTCAAATTTATCCCATTTTCGAGGTCACAAACGTGGAATATCCATGTAAACATGAAAAATGCAAGGTGGGCCAAAAGAAGTTATCCGATGTTGTTTGGCTCTATTCTTTTTTAATAAAAAACTTCGATTATGTTCTTTGATTATGTTTACTTGTACCTTCAGAATTTTATTGGTTAAGTCGAGAATATGATATCGGCCAAATGGGCGTCATCACAATTGATTGCTATACGGGTTCGTTTTATGGCATTTTCCATCACTTCGGCGAGAACTTCGGGCGACAGATTCTCGCACTCGTGTCGAATGTTGTCCTTGAGGGCTTCCAGGGTCTCGGAATTGTTCACGTAAACACGGGACTAGAAAAACTCCACAAAAAAAGTCTGGAACGGTTAAATCGGGCGATCTTGCAAGGCAATGTAAATCGCCAAAACGGGAGATGAGGCGACCCGGGATAGCCGCCTTCAGAATATCGGTTGTGGCTCGCGCAATCTGTGCCGTTGTGTTGAAACCACATGTCTTCCATTCCTAATTCGTTCAATTGTGACAGAAAACATTCGGCTAACATGGCCCTACAGAGTGAACTGTCCACTGTTGTCGCTTGACCAGCGGCGTCCTCGAAAAAAATGGCTCAATGACTCCTCCAGCGTAAACAGCTCACCGTGCAGTCACTTTGAGCGGGTGTAATGGCTCCTGGTTCTACAAAGTCTACATCAGGGGTGCCCAGAAGTTTCTTATAAAAAAGCAAACCCCAATACATTTATAAAAAGTATCATACGATAAACAAAATCTACAATGAAGATCGCTGCCCAAAATGTTTACCAGCAAAGCAAACGAAAGTTTTGTTGTTAATTGCGTATACAGCAAAGAACGACAAAAAAAAACTAGTAAGACAAAGTGTGTATGTGGTATTGTAAGTGCTGAGTGCTAAATGTGTGTTTTAAAACACACAGCCTATAGATAAGTGTTTTTACAAAAACAAACGAGGGGCAATCGCATAGGGCTGGGCATGGCTGGTCTAAATACTTTGTATTACCATGTAAAGCCACCTTAAGCAAACAAAATTCTCAACTCTGAAAAATGATATTTTTTTAACAAACTTGTGCTGTCTGTAAAGCTACTTTTTAATTCCCTGTAACAGATATTACAGATAATGGTGGTTTATTTATTTCACGACTTTGGCAATAACTTACATTTATTGCATATGATTTCAAAATATTCACTTCTTTCTTTAAGGCATGTCAACTGAGCCGTCCTTGACATTGTCACCCACTTTTAGTTTTAAATATTTTTAAACAAAAATAAATAACGGTTGCCATAGAAATATAGAAGATACAAATAAATAAGAACTTAAATATGTAAAAAGATAGCTTTCAAGGAACTCCTTAATATGGTTTAGCTTTGGTTTTTTTTTTTTTTTTTGTTAAGTGCTTGTTTGCTGTTATTTTAAGTGAATTGATAACATTTTTAGGATGCATGTGTGTGGGTGATGATGTCGATATTTTTTTTTAAAACTAACGTGCCCTGGTGGCACTCCTGTTTTTGGGATTATTTTCTTTTAGCACGAGCTCTTAAAATTAAATTTATGGTTAGATCAAAAACTGAATCATGAGGTCTGATTTTTTGTTTAATAATTTTTAAATTTTAGTTAAATACAGTAATCGCTTTTTTAGTAAAAAAAAAACTTTAATAAAAAAAATAAGTAGCCAATCTAATGTATTTGAATGTTAATTAGGCAATGATAATACTATATATGTATATACTACAGCTAGAATTACTTTATTCGCCATTAAAATTATTTATGTACACTATTTTGCCTGCTCTTTGTTACGCATTCTTGATTGGGTTTGACAGTTGTTTGTTTATGTTGCACACACATATATAATTGCACCACTCTGGCGGTGGCCAAGAGTGTTCTACACATCATAACTTTCCTTTTTAGTTTTTTCCATTGAAATTACTAATTTTGCTGTACCTTTTTTATTTTAATTTATTTTTTTATTTATTTATTTTTATTTTTTTAAGCCATGCAGGAATTCGTTTAATTAATGTAAAAGATGACACTGGTTGATTTGAAATTTAACATGACATTTTAATGGGAAACATTGTGTGTCAAATTACAAATGAGAAAGCGAATAGCGTAAATTGGCGGTAGTATTAATATTGTATACCCATATGATTTAGACTGTTTATGTTTTTTTCATGCAGTTTTATATTGTTGGTTTTGTTTTAATGTTGTTAATTACCACCGATTAATGAATAACCTTTACAAAGGACAAATAATGGAAAACTGGCACTGTAATAAAGTTAAACTTAAATCAAAATTAACTGATTTTGGTATTTAATTGGTAGGTTAAATACTAGGGGTTTATAATGCGAAACTTAGAAAAGAAGTGCTTTGAAGTAACGCATTGATTTTTCTTTATCAGCTCTTTATAGATTGCTGTTTTATATATTAATATTTGGGTGACATGTATCAATTGCAACAAAAATTTTAGTTTTACTTGTTTGTTTTTAAATCTGACATTTTTCCAGTTTCCTTTATTTGACCACCTGATGTGTTTCGAAAAATATTTGTCACTGAGTTTGTAAGATGCTTTCACAGAACAGTTAAAAAAAATCGTGTTGTCATCTTGTGGTCATCATTTGGTCGCTTACAAAGCTGCCATCTTTAATGGTAATAAGTATATCGTCAGCGGATTGCTAGTTTGCTGCATTGCACATTAAGAAAAATTTACTTAGAAATCGAGTACATATATGTAATAAATGTGTCCTAATTTTACTTTGTAATTAGTTTTTCGCTATCTCGAGTAAACTTTGAAGAAATTAAGCTCCAACTTTGTTTCATATCTACAATTTCAAAAAAATATGATACATTAAGAAAAATAATTCAAAACCAAAATGCAATAACAATAAGACACGGCATACAATAATAAAAAAACAAAAAATTTTTTGCAGCAGCAATAAACGCAAAGCAAATACACTAGTATGCCGCACTTCATAGAAAGTCAAGTATTTAAGTGTTAAAAATTATAAATGCGACCAAAAACATTTTTGGCTTTTTTGTCTGGGTTACCTTATTAATTTTCATGTTTAATTAAAAAATTATTGAAACTTGAAGTTTGTATCTGTTTAAAAAAAATCAAGCGTGTGCAAATGTCTTTGAAAATTTATTATGGTGCCGTACAGCCGGGTGAATTCAAAATGAAAATAAAAGTAAACAATAGAAATAACTAGTGATAAATGCAAAAAGAATGAGAATAAGAGAACATAGGGCTGTATGTGGATTAAGTTCGGTCTAAGCAATAAATATAATTCCAGTAATCTAATTCTAGTAAAATTTTGTTAAAAAAGAACAAATTTACTTTCAACCTACAGTAGTACTAAATATAAAGAGTGCTGACGAGAAATCGTAGCTGATTTTGAAAATTCATTACACTCGGCTAGTATTGGACCTTCTAAATTTTTACTAAAATTTCCATTCTAAGCTATCCCAATTTCAAAAATAAACTTAAATTAAACATTTAAAGTAGCGGAAGCAATAATTAAATTAAAATGTTTCTAAATTAAGATAAACAATTTGCCTAGTCTGAACAAAAGCTTTCTAATTAAAATAAGATTTATGTAAATCACCCTATTTTAATTCAAAAATTTTTTAGACAAATAATTTTATTACTTCGCTTTACATGTTTTTTCGACTTGTATCTATATATCTTACAAAGTCTCATATATTCTACAATATTTGCTTTTACATCTTCTTCAATATTAATAGAAAAACTTTCAATTGATTTGACCTGTATTTTATCATAAAGTCATTTGTACAATTTTAAAGCTTAAAGCAAAAAATTACACATCCAAAATAGCCTTAAAACATTTTCTAATTAATGTTCTATAATTCTTTAGAGTTTTAAAATTCGAAATAAAGACACAACTTAATTGTAAATGCTATTGAAACTCCCTTCACTATCCATCATGCCATCATAATTATTTATGAGAGCTGCATATGTCAGAGGTTTTGTAATATTCTACCACCCAGCAATATGGTGGCAGCCTGTAATGCTGTTAAAATTGTTTTATATTTTTAAATGGGATATGCAAAAACCAGAAACAAAACGCACCAAAGGAATAAGGGTGATCCAAATAAACGATAAATAATTTTCACCTATAATCCACTTTTTGTAGATTTGTTAAGGAATAAAGAGTGTCCCATAACAAACAATAAATAAAAGAAATGAAAAACACATTCCTGACTTCTTACAGAGAAATATTATGTGCGAAATTCTACTTTAATTGCTTCACAACTTTACTGAACATATGCAATCTTTTAATGACTTCTTATTGACATTTCAAATTTATGTTATTGAACCCTATAGATCTTTGGCTTAATTTTCTGTAAGAAAACAAAGAAAAGAAAATTAACCGCTAGACTATATCTTTTAAGTGAATAATGTGTTTAAGCGATGAGTGACAAGCTTTACTCATTTCGCCATAAGACATAACAGTAAACCACTAATCTGGAGGCAGGTGCCTTTTAAAGCCTTAAGGCCGGCCCCTGATAGAACCACAGATGCTATATTTGCATATTTTTTGATTCGCACCCCATGTTTTATTTTTTTACTTCCCGTTATATTTGAATAGCAGAGTTCCCTATCCACCAGCTCGAATGCCCCTATAGAAAAATATTTTTGGGACACCCTATATGTGTATCCGTATATTAAGAATATTTTTAAGTTTTTTTATGGTCATATATTTTTGCCAAACATCTGCAAGTTTTCTATCACATTTTAAATCATAAACAAATATTGAGTGATTTATGATGCAAAATAATTTTATTGAATCAGGTATAACAAACTTGATACAGGGTGTCTGGTGACAAATTTATATTTTTAAATACGATTATTGGAATTATCGATTGTGCGGATTTGTCAGTCACGATGTCGCAGTGGTCGAGTGGCATCGCGCGTTTGCTGTGAAAACATTTTTTAAGAGTTATGATTCTTACGTAATTGCTTGTCGACAATTTTGTTCAAAGTTTGGTATGCGGCGAATACGTGATGGGTGCCGAGCTTCCGCTTAACTGCTTCGGCTTTGAATGCCCCACGGCCAGGGCCCAGTCGATCTTTAAGCACTCCCGAAAAGATTGAACTGGTTTAAAACAGTTTACGTGAAAATCCGCGACATTCCATACAGAAAAGAGCAGCCTCATTGGGACTTCTAAGAGCGATTATTCATGCAATTTTAAAAAAGGCTCTGAAGTTCAATGCTTTTACAATTCAAATCGTTCAAAAACTGAAAGAAAGCGATTTTGATTTACGCAAACATTTTTTGTTAAACGATGTTCGAACGTTTTCGCACTGTAAGCCGCATTTTTTTTTAGAGCGGCGAGGCTCATTTTCACTAAAACGGCCACGTCAACAAGCAAAACTGCCGTTACTGGTCTTAATGAACCCGCAACCCTCAATTGAAATATCAAAAACCATTGCATTGCTCCAGGGTAACTGTTTGGTGTGCCTTATCCACGCACGAGATAATTGACCCATTTTTTTTGTTCCAAAAATTCTCGACGGTCGCCTGCCCTCGGTGAAAATTACTTACGCACGATTCCATCGTCCTCTTCACACAACCACGTGTGGATGGGGCGACTGCACACACAGCCAGAGCTTCGATGAATTTGCTTCGGGAAAATTTCCTCCAAAAACTGATCAGTCGCTTTGGGGACATCCCATGGCCACCGAGGTCGCTCGATCTGCCTCACATGGATTTTTTATGGGTTTATAATGACAATCCCCAATCTATTGTGGCTTTAAAGGAAAATATTCATCGAGAAGTCAGCTCAATTGAACCAAGTTTACTGCAGCGTGTGGCGCAGAATACAAGGCTTCAGTTTGAACGGTGTGTTCAACCCGACGGAAGACATCTAGATGAAATGCTCTTTTAAAATAAAATGCACATTCCCATTCTATCGTTCAAAGCTCTTAACAAAACTTTGTGCCAGTTATAACTTTTTTTATTTAGGTTTGAAAATATAAATCTGCCACCAGACACCCTGTACTATATTTGATAAAGAATTAACAACTTCGAATTTTTTTTCATACTTACGTTACATACACACGTGGCAGAGGTGTTGTGCTGATGTTTTAAATAATAGTTTAAGACCCATCTTTAATTATACCAATTGAGTTGGAATTACTTCTCAAGTCGATTAGGCAATGTAGGTCCGTCCGTATTGCTGGGTTTCTATGTGTTTCTACGAACTTTGTTTCTACCAACTTCAGGCTGCGTTAAAAAGTTAAAGATACTAAAGATAAGGTTTTTGTTATGAAACATGGCCATACGAGCTGTATGACCATCAGGTCGTAGCAACGAGAGAATATAGTTTGGGCCTCTCTTTTTATCTTTTTTTATATGGAGTTTGACACACAAACGTTCGGATTTTTCTTTTTTATGGCCGAGAAATGGTCAAGCTCTTTATAAAAAAAAAGTAAGAGAGGCTAAAACTTTATTCCCTCATTGCAACGACCAGATAAGTTATTTGGCCATAGCATGGAAGCTTTAATTTTTTTTAAACAATTATGCTTTGTCTGTCTCTTGTGATCGTTTCACCCTGCTTAAGAAGTTCATAACCATTGGCATCCTTCTGATGATTTCAAAAAATTTAAAAGAAACCGACATCACGTATAAACCTTCATTTAATAAGAAAACCAAGCATTTTTGACTTGAGTAAATTGTTAAGGTTACAAAGAGTAGGGATGACAAACACAGCCTTTCATACGTCTGCACTCAAAGGCCCTTTGGGTCTATTATGCGTTTAATTAAATAAAGTTGTTCATGTATTTTATTATAAGGAATACTGCTGTAAAATTTTTAATTTTGCCATAAAATTGTCATTTTATGTTTTATACAAAGATTTACTAAGGAATTCATCGCTCAGTTCTTTTTAGATCTTTTGTAAAAACGACAACCAAATCTTTATGGATTTCTAATAAAACACTTTAAAAGTTTAAATTTTTTTAATTTTGTTCTTGCAGATAACATCATTGTTGCGCCCACGTGCAACATATAAAACAACAACACAACATAAACAGAAAAAACAACAAAAACTTCTAACAACAACAACACAGGAAAGCGTCGATCATTCAGCTTCTAACTCAGATACAAGTGATACACAACATCTGGTCGATGCTGAAAAATCCATAAATAATATTGAATTTATACCAACATTAGAATTTGTAGACAAAACAACAACATCTCCCTGTACACACGACCACTTGCAACAATGTTCAAGAACATGTTTATTAGATGTGGAAGCAGCTGAACAGCAGCAAAACACTTTATCAACAAGTTCTGCTCATACATATACAGTTGAAATAACTCCAAGTTATGAGTGGCAACGGCAACAGCAACACCCCAAACGAACATCATCTTCATCGAGATCATTAAAAGTCACTAGTGAATTGTTACAGCAGGAGGTCCAACAATTAAGTCTCTCAGACAGTTCTTCATTTACAACGTACTTTGATGAGCCAACGTCCTCTGTATCAATCGGCATAATGGAGAATTTAAAAAATAATAACAAGTCATTTAGTGAACAAAGATCAACAACAGATTATATGCCGGCCTCCACAACGCCAAATACAACAACAACAACGAGTCAAAGTAATGTGCCACAAAGTTTAACAAATCCTGATTTAAGCGAAAATGCTGATGAAGAGGACAACGTGGAACCTGAAATAGAGGAAGAAATTGAAGAGGCTTTAGAAATGAGTGAAGTACAAGATTTAAGTGATTCCCTACCTGGACCCAGTAAAAAACCGCAAATCGATCAGTTATTTGGCATAGAATTTTCGGATAGTTCAAGTGAGGAGCTGAAAGTTGGAGAACAAACAAACAAAAGCAGAAGCTTTAAAAGCACAAGTGATGATGATCAATATAAAATTGATGATGATCAATTATCAGGTAGCAAATTAGCACAACATTTCTTATTGGAAGATGAAGAGAGTAAGGCCTCTGGTGAATTAAGTTGGCCTTTGGTTCAGCGCATGGTGCACTCTAAGCATAAGTCCACGGATTTAGAAAATGAAGAAAATATTATGGATAAAAGCCAGAAGAATAAGGAGGAGGAGGACAACAGTTTAACCAATCAATCTACCGCTGATGATGTATCCGAATTACAGGAAGAAGCCAAAATTGAAAGCGAAGTTTTAGCTCAATTAGGACAAGATACACCCGAAGAAAGTAATAAATCTAGTGAAAGCTTAAAACCTGTGATTGAAGTGAAATCTAAAATTACTGAAAGTACTGCAAAAGAAAATAAATTATCTGGTAAACCACTTAGGCCTGAACTTTTTGAAAACCCCGATATTAAACCTTTATCAGGAGCTTCATCTCTGCACAGTGAGAAAGATAATTCAATTGAAGAAATAATTGCTTCCAATCAGTCTATGGAAATGACATTCGAAGACAAGGACTTAAGTTCTCTGAATCCCAGCTTCGATATACATAATGAAACGTTGGTAAATGAGTTATTGGCAGATACTCCAGAAAAGGATCAATTCCAAAGTAAAACTAAAGGTTCTTCAAAAGTAAAAACAAATGAGTTAATTCATGCACAACAAGTTGCTAATGAAACAGATTTAAATGTAATTGATTTTTCGGCAAACTCAGCCCAGATGCCTGAAAAGGAAACAAAAATAGTAAAGTTGGAAAATATGCCAATGTTTAGAGAAAATATAAAAGTTTCCATTGTTCCCAATGAGCAGGTGGTTGAGGAAGTTTTCGAAAAAAATTCAAACTCAGAAATGATTACAGACTTAGATGCCAGTCTGCAGGAAGAAGCAGAAAAGCCAACAACTTCTAAACAAGCTGCAAAAGAGATCGAAAATACTTTGAATAAATTATATTTCAAGGAACATCAAGCCAAAATAGAGCAATTGGAACCTTGGTCTACACTCCAAGTGAATGTCAAAGATGAAGATGATGAGGAGGCTTCTTTGCAATTAATGAAACTGAAAGTTATGGCCATGAAAATGCAACAGAAAGAAACCAATACACAGTTGTCCCCCACAAGTGAGACGATAGGGGCCATGGATAACAGTCAAGTTAAAGCTATGGAAAAAGTTTCTCTTGTCGATTTCTCCAAAGAAATTTTAGATGACATAACTGAGGAAAGTGAGCGCAATTCCTTATCCACTCAAGATGAGCAAAATTCCTTAACGCACGAAAAATCTGCTACTTTGACCTGGAAGAGTGAAAGCAAAACCTTACATAACACCAGTGAGAGGTCAAATTCTACAGTTAGTTTAAACATGATACAAATGCTGGAACAGAAAATCGGAGAACTGCAACAAATGGTGGTTAACAAAGATGCTTGTCTGGCTTCGTTAAATCTTCAACTTGAGCAAAATACTAGAAGAGATTCTCATAATAATAACAACTCCTCAGAATTAATGGGCTCGGGCAGAGACTCAAGCTCGTTAGTTACAAATTCTACTGAATATAGAACAATTCAGGAAGATCTTGGCCTGCCGGTAAGTAATAAAAATATGACATAGTAAAACTATTTATATGTATTTGTATTTTACTTTCAAGACCATGGATATTTATGTGGAACTTTCTAAACGTGATGAATTAGTTGCCAAATTAAATGACTCCCTGCAACAGTCCCTAACTATACGAGAAAACTTACAAGCTGAATCTGAAAAACTAACGCATGAAGTTGGCTTACTGCGTAAACAGTTAACAGACGCCATGGAGTCTTGCAAAAAACCTCTCTGGCCTAGAGATCAAGAAAGCAATTGTGGCCAAAGAATATCAGAAATTTCTATGGACCTGATTAGTGAATCTGATGATGATCTAGATCGTCTTTATCTTACGGATAATGAGGAAAAAATTTCTCGTAACTCCCGAGAACGCCAATTGTCCATGCCGCGCCAATATGAATATGCCATAAGTGATGTTGATATGGCTTGTGATTCTACCGTCTTTAGCAAACAAATCGAGCAATTCCAAAAATACTTAACACCCAGCGAAGTGCGTCTCTTTTTTATGGTACAAAAGAAATTCGACGATTATTTGTGTCAGGAGTTGGAAAAATGTAAAATGAAATATGATCAGGAACTTAAAATTGTAATGGATCAATGGGACAATGAGAAGCAAGAAAAGGACAATGAAATACAAAAACTCATAAGGCAAAGACAGGAGAGAGATGCAAAACACAACCAAGAAATGGAAGATTTAAGAAAATATTTTGAAACCAAATGTGCTGATTTGGAAAAGCAGTAAGTTCTTTTTATTTAAATCTTAAATATTTCAATACATACCTTAAATGAGTTTTTGTGTAAAAAAACATTTTGCATTTTAGATTTTCCGATGATGTATTTTCACAAAAATCTCAACGTCAAGGCATGTCTTCATCTTCGGCTTCTGAATGCTCTGATCAAGAGCAATTACCTGAAGATCTTAAAATAACGATACCCTCCAAGTCCAAGGAAAACTCACCGCGTAAACGTTCCAAAGCTGAACTGTTGTTAAGTCCTTCCCATCGCCAAATGACTCCCAGTAATGATGCATTCAACGAAGACACCAACACAAATCAAGGGTCACAGGTAAGTTATATTCGTCAAATTAAATAAAAAATTTATAAATATGAACATATGTTTGTCTTAATTTAATTAAATTCCAACTTTTGTTTATAATTTTATTTTATCATTCAGTTGGCATTGGAAATTTCTGATTTAAAAACATTTTATCAAAATAAAATACGGGAAATTCAACGTTCGCAAGATGAAAATATTAAAAAACTTACAGATCGTTTAAAGTATTATGAGTCACGTTATCCCGATGATGAGTTTTTGGTAAGTTTTGTTTATGCTTTTTATAAATTCTATAAGAAATGTGTTATTTTAAAAGAAAAAGCATGCTTTTTAATTAAGACTTGTGCTTTTTAATCAACAAATTCTAACTAATTTAAGTATAACAAACTTAATTTCAAACAAATCATGTTTTTTTTTATTTATATAATGGTGAAAGCTACACAAACACATGATACATATACACATAGTCCTTGCCCAGACGCTCAAAAATGTGTTGCGAAATATTTTCAAATTGTGTTTAAAAACTTCATTCATGTCCATACACAGAGACTGCGTTACTTATGTGATAACTTTTTTTAAAAAAGGCGGATAAGAAACCCCAAATCGAGTCGCATTACATAAAACAGTTTTTTTTATAAATATTTCCTCTTTTGTCCCAAAAAAAAACATTCAGGAGATGGTCTCTATACATGCAGTGTATTGTGGTGGTTTCAGGAAAATTGCTTGTAAGAAGGACCGAAGGACCATAGTTCCTCTGCTTGTGGACACTTGGTTTAAATTTTGTTAAAAGTAAAAGTGCCAGGAAAGGTATTTAAAGAAAACATATTTCCAATGTAAACTGTGCCATTAAAAAAGGAATTTTCTCTACAGTTCGTGGTGCAATTTGCTGGTCGGTCTACCACAAATGGGCGTGTTCTTCTTGAAATACTCATATCACGAACAAAATATAGAGCAATTCCATATGAAAGCGATCACCTTTTGGACGACCCCTCTCCGATTTTAAAATAAATAGTCTCAATCGATTGCCCAGCAAAAAATAATGTACCTACATATTTTTTTTTTTTTTTATAGTGACTGGTTTAGTGGTGGTGTACACCACTGTCATGTGACAAAATTGAAGAATTCTTCATAAGGGACCTCATTGAAAGTTGTTTTAAAAAAAAACTACTAAAGCGATCGCAACGAGTGATAGCTCGTTGGAAAGGTATTAAATCAGGCTTTAATTGAAAAATAAAATTTTCCTAATTTTTCTTAGAAATTTACTTTTAAATTTTCCCATGAAAATTAAATTTTCCGATTTTCCACAGAAGCTCCTAAATTTTCCGGCTAATTTTTTTTTTTTTGGATTCCTCATAATTTTTGCTTTAAGAATCAGCAATAAAAAAATGGGCCCCGACTCCTTGTTTGGACAGGAGAAGAGCATTTAAGAGACCACCTTAATTGAAAAATAAAATTTTCCTAATTTTTCTTAGAAATTTACCTTTAAATTTTCCCATGCAAAATTAAATTTTCCGATTTTCCACAGAAGCTCCTAAATTTTCCGGCGCATCACCACATCAGTTCCCGGTCCAACAATATTATTATATTGGCGCTTTAACTTTATCTATAAATCTATGATCTTATATACCTTGTATCAGAAACTACTCTAGGTCAGCGGTGTCATCTACACTGGCAACAGTATTTTGTAATTAGGAGTTTCCTAATTAGGATTTTCCTAATAAGGATTTTCCTAATTACCTTTAATATTATTTATATCTCTAATTGTTCTTATTTCTACGAATATATTTCTCTTCATCATCCCTTTACTTTATCACTATTTTATACGGTATTTCCCGTACTAACAAGAAACAAAAAAATGTGCATGGACTTGTGTGTGCAGGTAAACAACCGATTTATTACCTTAAATATATTTACCGAAAACGCAGTTTTTATTAACTTAGCAATTTGTATATTACATATGAAATAATAATAAGTATAAGATAACACATAAAAAAAATTAACTATAGGATAAGCGCCAGCGTTCGAAATTTCGAACAGTCAACTTTACACATATGTGGAACCAGGCAAATGTATGTTAGACATGTGTTTTAAGTTTTATAAAATAATTACATATATTGTCAATAATTTCTTATGATTATTTTTTTATTTTTTGTTTTTATAATATTTTAAAAAAATTTATCAAAAAGTGCCTAAAAAATATGGGTTGAAGAAATTTGTCCCTGGGCTCGAGGGGGAGGGGGTGGTCATTGTGTAATAAAGTTTTTTTTTTGCTAACAAATAAGACTTAACATTTGTATCAAAATTTACCTGTAGTTCTACCTTTTTAATACTTAAATATTTTTTTGAAAAAAATATGATTTTTACTGTTCGAAATATCGAATACCGGATCGAAATGGGTTAAAAATACATTTATGAAGAAAAAATCAATTTTTTTTTCAAGAGCCCCAAGTTTAGTGTGTAGTGAATATGGTCTGCCTGCCTTCACAAGATGGGCCATAAATCCATGGATAATAGCAGCAGTGGCATGTAATGGCACACCAAACCCGACTGAGGCTACAGGTCATAAAATGTTTTGTAAATTTTTTAAATTACCAGGTAATAAATATTTCGCCTAAAATGACACGTGCAGAAACAAGTCATAAAACACGGATTTTCCATAAATATGGCGAAATATTTATTACCTAGTAATTTAAAAAATTTGCAAAACATTTTATGACCTGTGGTCGGCTTATTGGCAGTAACCAATTAAGTCCCTCTTTAAAAAACATTTTATGACCAGTAGTTCACGCAAATTTTCCTATTAAAGAAAAGCAGATATCGCTTATTTTTTTTTACCTATTTTTTACCAAAAAATAAATATAAATACTTCACACACTCTGAGTCAAATTTCAGTTTAATACTAAACGTGAAAGTGTTAAAGTGTTTTTTTTTGAAAAGTAAAGAGTGAAGCTGTAAAGACAATTTAAAGTAAAATGAATAAATTTTGCTGCAATCCGTTTAACAAGAGTGGACATCGTTCGAAAAAGATAAAAGTATTAAAATTAACTGGTGTTTCGAAGCGATACATGAATGAATTAAATATACAATACGGTGAAGAAGCAGAATTCATTTGCCCCAAGTGTAAAATCGATTTGTCTCAACAAGCAAATGCATTGAAACAAATGCAGCCACAATCCGAGAGTGAAATGACAAGTGAACAAAATATTTCATCTGATAGTGAGGCAGACATTCCGATGGTCAATATGTCTTTGAGTCCTTTGAATGATGCTATTACCACTTTAGGTGAAACGCCTATTAGAAAAAGAAAGTTGCGAAGTGAAACATACAGGAAAGAGAAAAAAGGCAAGGTGATGAGTGCAATCGCGACAATATTTGATGAAGGCTTTGATAACGAATGCAGTCAAGCAGATGACGTTGATGACGGCAAACAAATGATTGAGCAGTTGAAAACAAAATTCAATTTAGCGACCACTTTTCCGGAGAAATATCTCATTTTATCTGTGCTGCCTCAATCATGGTCTATACGCAAGATTTCTGAACAGTTTCAAACATCTTTTTACATCGCGAGAAGAAGCAAAGAATTAGTTCGACAGAAGGGCATATTGGCGACTCCCACCAAGAAATTTGGCTCAAGGACCCTCAGCGAAGCAACGGTGAAATTGATTCAAGATTTTTACTGCAATGATGACAACAGCCGCGCCTGCCCAGGTACACGTGACTATGTTATCACACGTGAAGATGGAGAAAAAGTACACAAGCAGCGCAGATTATTATTATGTAATCTATCCGAAGCATACCATCAGTTCAATGAGAAATACCCAGCAGAAAAAGTGGGATTTTCTAAGTTTGCCATCCTACGACCAAAAGAATGCGTGCTGGCATTAGACAGGCACGGAACGCATTCAGTCTGCGTTTGCATGTTTCATCAAAACATCAAATTAATTTTCTTTCCATGCAAGAAATTGAAAGTATTTCACGGTGAAATTGAAACATATAGGGACCTCCTGTCGAAGTCGTTGTGCGCATACCCCACGGAAAATTGTCATCTGTCCAAATGCGACAATTGTCCGAAGATTGACGAGCTAGAGCAATATTTGGCGGAAAAGTTTGAACAGCTGTTAATTCAGGAGGTGCATTTCAAACAGTGGATAATTAGCAGCGGCAGATGTTCCCTTGAGACCGTGGTAAAGCAGATTCCGGAATTCATCGAGGAATTCGGATTCAAGTTGAATGAACTGAAGGCGCACCATTTCATATCCGAGATGCAATCGAAATTTCTAAAGGAAATGTCAATTAATGTAAAGCGGTACTCTTCGTCTGCCGACGTGCTAAATTTAAAGTTACTTTAATTTTATAATGATGCCAAAACAATTGAAATTTTTAATAAATATTGTAATTAAGTATAAGCAGCAAAATAAAAAAGATTTTTTCTTCATAAATGTTTTTTTAACTGTAAAATAATTTTTAAAATGTATTTTTAACAAGGTGGTCTCTTAAATGCTCTTCTCCTGTCCAAATAAGGAGTCGGGGCTCATTTTTTTATTGCTGATTCTTAAAGCAAAAATTATGAGGAATCCAAAAAAAGAAAAAATTAGCCGGAAAATTTAGGAGCTTCTGTGGAAAATCGGAAAATTTAATTTTGCATGGGAAAATTTAAAGGTAAATTTCTAAGAAAAATTAGGAAAATTTTATTTTTCAATTAAGGTGGTCTCTTAAATGCTCTTCTCCTGTCCAAACAAGGAGTCGGGGCCCATTTTTTTATTGCTGATTCTTAAAGCAAAAATTATGAGGAATCCAAAAAAAAAAAAATTAGCCGGAAAATTTAGGAGCTTCTGTGGAAAATCGGAAAATTTAATTTTCATGGGAAAATTTAAAAGTAAATTTCTAAGAAAAATTAGGAAAATTTTATTTTTCAATTAAAGCCTGATTTAATACCTTTCCAACGAGCTATCACTCGTTGCGATCGCTTTAGTAGTTTTTTTTTAAAACAACTTTCAATGAGGTCCCTTATGAAGAATTCTTCAATTTTGTCACATGACAGTGGTGTACACCACCACTAAACCAGTCACTATAAAAAAAAAAAAAAATATGTAGGTACATTATTTTTTGCTGCGCAATCGATTGAGACTATTTATTTTAAAATCGGAGAGGGGTCGTCCAAAAATTTGCCAATTTTGATCGTTTTCATATGGAATTGCTCTATAGGTTTTTAGAAACACATTTTCTGTTTTTTTTAAAGCACTTTTCAGTTCATCTTCGGTAAAACAATAAATCACCGATGAGCATCTTGGCCCGTTCCTTTCAAGAGTTGTATTTAATTTTCGGTCGGATATAGATATGTAGTTTGTATAAATATTAAGAACTGAGGGTTTGAAGTAATTTCTAAACCATTTAAAAAAACCAAGATTGATAGAATTTTTTTTTTAATTTTAAGTTTTTTATTAGAAAACATTTTAACAATACTTTAATTTATCTAAAGTATATCCATTGTTAGCCAAGTTATTTTTCTATCTTTTTGCCAATAAATGAATTCAAAGCAACTGCTTGCAATTTGAGGCCAAGAACGAATTCGGCCAATTTTAATAGTCTGTTCTGAAGTCAGAAGAAGAAGTGTATGATAAATCGCAACATTCTTTCTAAATAGTTTTGAACAGGTACAGCGTTATCATAATGGAATATTAATGTTTCATGTCTGGCCGCATACTCTGGGCATTTTCCTGGAAACGCTTGCTTCAAACAATTTAGCTTGGCTTATGTTTGCTATAAAAGTCTGGCCAGTTTCCAGTAGCTTATAAGAGATAGGACCCTTTCAGCCTTCCTAATAACAAGCATAACCTTAGCGCTAAACATAATTGACTTTTGGTTTGCCGGATTTTACATGCGCTATTTTACCCTTCAGGCTATCGGTAAAAATCCATTTTTAATTGCAGCTTATTATTTAGTGCAAAAAATATTGTCTCTTAAAATTTTTTAATACCATTTCGAACATTAGAAATCGTCTTCTTAAGAATTTCGGCTTCAATTCGTATAATACCCAATCCCTCATCTTTTAGATAAATCATGCTGCTTGCGAACGTTTTTGAAATTCCGCTTGATTAGCTTCATATTATTTTGCAAGCTCTTGTTGAGCTAAACATCAATCTTCTTGTGGTAATGGCTCCCATTCCATGGTTTTAAAACCTTTTCTGAACCGTACAAACTATTTCTTGCACGTGAAACCCATTCACCATAATCTTCGGTGAGCCCTTATTGTGATTGAGCAGCAATTTTATTTTTACAAAAAATGTAAAGCAAACCTTTAATATATGAAGCTTTGTTGGCACAAAATTCATTATTTTTGAAGCCAGAAAGAACGCTGATGTCCGCATTAAACGAAGCTTCTGTGTAGATTTCTATTTAATTTTTTTAATTGTTGATATAAATCCTTCTAGAATTTTTGCTATAGTTAAAATGTGCATCTGTTGAAACCTTAAAGAGACTTGGGCCACTGCCTTGTCTCCTTTATCAAACCTGTAAAAGAAAAATGAAATAAAGTAGAAGATCTATGTTGGCAACAATATTCTTAAAAGTAAAAAAAAAAAATATTACAATTAGTCAGTATAGAATTGCATAAAGCAGTCTATGTTGTCCCAATCATTTGTCTTTTTTCAAATTTAAAAATTTTTTAAAACATAATGAAATGGGAGCCAAAAACATAGGAAATTCATAATGGTATTCTCTTCTACACCATTAAAAGTTGACATAAACCTCCTAGCTCAGTCGTTAATTTTTTTGGCGTTCCTAATAATTATTATTTGGTCCTGGCATTCTATTTTTTTTCTTTTGATATCTAAATTATAGAATTGTTTTGTTTTCATGACAAAACAATTATGTGGTTACAAAAGTTGCTAAACTGGTTCTCATGAAACCTTACAAAACTTATTTAGTTAATAACGGGTTTGAGATAAAATTTTTAAAAACCTCATTGTTACATAACAACATCATAAACCTTATCATAAAAAAAGTAGGGTTCACCCCAAACGCTTCCAGCCTATTGATAACTTGGGTGCAGCTTTCTATGTTTCACACTCATAGACAATTGATTTTATGTGTGTGTTAAATATTTCAACTTACTCTTACTAGAGTTTGCGAAGGTTATGTCTGACTTTTGTGTCCCGGTTTATGTCGTCTTTAAAGAAACTTGAGTTAAATGTTTCGCTGGAAAACCTTTGCATATTAATGAACCCGATATAACGTTGAGATGTAGGGTGGCCAAGCTTTTTTAAAATCTATGAAACAGAGGTACAACAACGGCGTTTCAAAATGTACTATTTCTTTAAGATCCCTGGGCAATGATTACGTTTTTTCAGAAGCTATTAATGAGGGGCAAAATAATCTTTGCACTAAGCTGTGGATTGGATATTGAACAGGTGTGACCATTTTGCTTAAATTTTGGATTAAATTTCAAACATTTCAAACCTAAAAAGGTTATGGTTCCCAAGGATGGTATGTTTTAAAACGTTTTATTATAGGTAGATACCGAAAGAACAATATTTCTGCTCAATTACCGGACGAGTGCAGCGTTTTCCAGGCTGAAAATCTGGCGGTGATGAAGGCCGCGGAATTGATAGGGGAGGATGCGGATGGGAGAGGGGACGTGACAATAGTCAGGGCGCGCTGAAAGCTCTAGAGGGACATTATATCCGCTCTAGGCTCGTGCGGGACTGCAGACCTGCTCTTAGGGCGATCATGGTGACACGTAGGGTTAAAATTTGTTGGGTCATTGTCACGTTTCCGGGCCGATGGACTGGGAAAAAAGGGATGAGCCTGGGATATTGGACTTGGTTGTAAGCCCGTGAGGCCACCACTGGGTTTCTATTATGGGCTGATAGGGACCTAAATAATGGACAAGGTGGGCCAAACCTGGAGGGAGAGAAGAGGGTTCTGACGTGCATTATTGGGCCACTGCCCTGGGTTGCAGATCCGCTGACAGAGGTGGCTGAGAGGGCACTTCTTAGATGTACTTGTTGAGGTCCCTGGCTGTGGGCTGGTTATCATCATAGGTTTCATCATGGTGGTTGGGTGGCTGAGAAAATAGCTGATTTAGCTCCTAAGACTACTGACTTCCTTGAACTTTTTGCGGACGGCACTCTTGCTTTCTTTTTCATTTACCTATAGAAGGTTTTGTCTTTTCTTTTTTTTTCTTCTCTTGACTCTTCTGAAGGAATTAACAATGGGCCTAAAGGCCTCTGGGCGGATGTGGCGAGTTGGACTCGCCATTACCCTTCGTAAGCTAGGTTAAAAAATTGATTGATTTTTTTCTTTTCAACAAGAAAATGAGTTTTTCCCAATTATATGGCTGGCTTAACATGCAAAGGCTCCAAGTTCATGCTTAAAAATTTTACAGGGGAGACAAAAAACAATGAACATTTTTTTGGTTACACATTTTTGGATTCTGTACACGCTAAATACAGGGTGGCTAATGAAAGCTGCTACCAAAAATAAAAAAAAATTTTTCATAAGATGCCGCACATGTGTCGCCGAGGGTGGAGGTGAAGTTTTGAAAATAATTGAATTCAAATGGCCTCCACCACTTAGTGGCATATGTGCGACATCTTAAGAAAAATTAATTTTTCTGTTTGGCAGCAGCTTTCATCAGCTAGCCTGTATTATAGAACAAAAAGTTTTTAAACAACGGTTTTGTGATTAAACAATCTGATAGAAATGGCAAACCTGTGCTTTTAATAGTTACAAGGAGCTTTGTCTTCTGATAAATTAGACTTAGAGCTTTTGCTCTTTACTATTAAACAACAACAAAAGAACGAGATAACCGTAATTTTTTCTTTGTAGTCATTGTAATTTTACAATTTGTACATTACGACATTTAAATTTCAGATCCTCAAAAAAGTTGACTTAAAGCCTTTGCATGTTAAGCCAGCAAAATGTTCTTAATTTTTGAAATGTTCCATTGATTTCTCAAACTGTATTTAAAGCAATATTTTCTCTTTAAACTTTTCAATATTTAACAACCTTTTCTGTTGTTTTTATGTGGCTTTATTATACCCCATACAAAGTTTTTGTTAAAAATAGGATTTAAAATTTTAAACACCTAAAAATCCTGTATTCCAAAGACATATAATGCCTTTATATGTGAAAAAAAACATGATTTGTTTGTGTTTTTTTTTTTTAATTAAAACAAGAATCTAAATTATATTACATTTTCTAAAACGTTGTAATCTAACTTGCATGTATTTGCATTTTGTATTTTATTTATTTTTATAAAAACAAATTAAAACTTATATGGATACAATATATTAAAATGTGCTAACCCCCCACCTACAAAAAAAAATCACATTAAAAACCAAAATTAAACCAAAAAAGTCATCTGCTACTAAAAATTCCACCCTAAATTCGACAAATGAGACAATTACTACAACAAATACGGAAGATTCAACACAAATTACCGTACGCAATCTAAGTCAAACTGCCAATGCTGATGTCGGTGAGGGGAACCCTGCTACACAATTTTTAAGTAACAGTAATAATAATAACACTTCATTGATAATAATCGATCAAGATGAATTGAATTGTAATAATGAGTCCCAGGTCATACAGAAAATAATAGAAGAGTACGAAAGACGTTTGCAAGAGCAATTGGCATTGGCCCGAGAGGATATTGTCCATGAACTGGAACAGCAGATACAGGTAAGTGGAAAAGTCTTATGCACTTGTTTTTATTAAAATACTTTTGTTTTTTTTATGTTTTGTCACTAAACCTTATAATTTGTTTCATTTAATGCATGATGACTCATTAATTAATTTGTTTTAATCGTTTTTTTAAATTTTAATTTTTTTTTAAATTTGCTTCAACATTAATTTCTGTTTACAACATCTTGTATGCTCATTCTTGTAAATCTTTTTAGCTTTAATTTCTCGTTTTTTTTTTGATAATTTGAAAATTTGCCAACAGTGGCGCGGTGCTGATCTTTTTTTAAACTCACCGTGTGGCCATAATTGACAGTATTTTGAAATCTAACAGAAAAGAAACGTGATTAATTAGACCGTGCAAAATGTTTTTATACACCATTGATTCGCAAAGTGCTTATAGAGCGCAAAATACATAATTTTAATTTAGTTTGGTAAAGGAAAATTTCACTTTAACTTATGATTTTGCTATTTAGCATAATTAGCAATAGGGAGGGTTATCCGCTAACAACCACGTAACTTTTTTTAAGGCGCTTTGCAAAGCGTAGGGCTTTAACTGTTTTTTTTAATGTTGTAAAAAGTTACTTTTTCATTTTGAACGTCTGTTTAAACTTTTATTTATATGGACATTTCCACATACATGCCCAATTTTCGCAATGTAACACCGGAAAAAATCTATCTTTTTTATTAAGAAAAACTTAAATTTTTCTACAAGGTGGGCCAAAAGAAATTACCCTGTTGAAAGATGCTCTTATTTTTGCAAATGGCTGCCAATGTCAAACCTGTTTTGACATTTGTCAAAAACGGGAAGCCATTACACCCGCTCAAAGTGACTGCATGTTGCTCTGTTCACGCTGGAGGAGTCATCAGGCCATATTTTTTTGAGTACGCCGCTAGTCAAACGATATCAGTGGACGGTACGCGTTATAGGGCCATGTTCGTAGAGTTTTTTTCTGCCGAAATTGCACAAATTAGGACTGGAGGAAGTAGGACAGGAGGGAGCAATAGCATACACTGCGAGAGCTACAACCGATATTCTGAAGGCGGCGTTCCCGGGTCGCCTCATCTCGTTTTTGGAATTTACATTGGCCCGCAAGATCGCCCAATTTAATCGTTCTAGACTTTTCTTGTGGAGTTTTTTGTAATCCTGTATTTACGTGAACAACCCTAGACCCTCGAAGCCCTCAAGGACAACATTTGACACGAGTACGAGAATCTGTCACCCGAAGTTTTCGCCGAAGTGATGAAAAATGCCATAAAACGACCCCGTATAGCAATCGGTTGTGACGGCCCCCATTTGGCCGATACCTATTATCTTTTTGACTTGACCAATAAAATTCTTAAGGTTCAAGTAAACATAATCAAAAAACAGAATCAAAGTTTTTCATTTAGAAAAAAAATGAGAGCCAAACAAGATCGGATGACTTATTTTGACCCACCTTGTATTATATTAAGTTTCCACTAATAATTTATGAACCTCGTATCTTAATTTTAATAATAAAAAGAAACTTAATTGACCGCAAAATCGAATATTAGTTTTTTGTGATTTCCGGCATAGTATGTCCACTTCAGTTACTAGTTACATTGTATATTCGATTATTTCAATTTTGAATACTTTCTGCAATAAATCTGACCGTATGTTGTCAATTCAGGCTTCGATATTGGCTTGCAATGCTTCAAGAGTTAAGGGTTTGTTGGTATAAACCCAAAAAAATCCAGAGGCGTTTAACCGCACGAAGGAGGGGCCAATGTCCAGGACAACTTCTGCGCGTTACCATATAATGGAATTCAAAAGAAAAAATTTTCGAATCCTCTTGTAATTCGAACAAACAAATTTTCTGTCCAGAGTAATTCTGCTGAAAATAATGTTGCCAACAAGTTGATTTTTAATTGTAAAGCAAGTTGTATGGTAAGCTGCGCTGTCTTGTTGGAACTAAATGTCGCTGGCGATTAGCTAAATAATTTTTAGAACTAAAAATACAGTCAGCATGGCTCGATAGAGCTGCTATACACCGTAACGGCAGCTCCTTACTTATTTCAAGGAAAGAGCGTAAATCCTACCAAAAGTTATATGACAAAATTTTAATCAGAACGCGTTCTAGTTTAACTTAGTAGATCATTTGACATCAGCTGATTTGAGCAAAATAAAACTTTAACAGCAAATTATAACACAATAAAAAAAATCATGAAAAAAATTACACTAGTACATATTTTTTAAGTTTCGGTTGGTTGTCCATTAAGAAATGAAAAGTATATTAACAACCTTAGTTTCGAGGTTATGTCAAACGTAATAACATATATGTACATAAATATACATGTGAAAACAAACTGTAGAATAAAAATACGCAATAACATGTAGATTGTAAAAGTGACAAGTCATATGTAAAATACATCTCGTCTGAAAGCACCGTTACTGCACGAAGTTCCTGCTTACTAGGCCGATTATGTTGTCCGCAAAAAGGGACAAAGTGCTCAGTTTATATTTATTTTTTTTAAGTAAGTTTTCTTAATTGTTGCTAATAGTTCTTATAAAGCTTAAGAACCAACTTATTGTTTGTCCATAAATGTGGTCCAAATTTTAAAATAATTTTTAATATAAATCAAATAAATAAAAATTAGGTTGCCAATAAGCTTTTAAAGCAATTTGAAATTTTACACATTTACAAAATTTTTTTGTCATAATTTTGAAACATTTGTTTTAAATAACAATAAAATTATATTTATTTTATTTACCACCAATTGTACGTGTTATAAGCCGTCTGATTCTAAAACAGTCTTACAAATGTTTTAATTTGTTACAAAACGTATAATATTTGTTTCTATGTTTATCAGATGTTGTAAAGTGCAGGTTTTTTTATTAGATCTGTTCAATAACTTTCCCAGTAAATGTTTGCAATGGAGGAGTAAATAAATGGCAAATTTACTGTCAAAGCAATAATGAATACTTTCGAGTAACAATTGTTTTAAATTTGTAAAAATTTTTAGGTAATGAACAAACCTATTTTTACTGTATTTTCAGTTGTAATAGTTGTAGTTTCTAAAACCTATAAACAACAACAGGTTGCGAGTAGGGTAATTGTTTTATATTTATTGTAATATTTGTGTACCCAAGTGCCCCAGGTATAACTAATTTTAAAGTCAGGGACTACCTGTAAATAATAACTTGTTTGTCATTACGGGCTTCTGTGTTAACATGTTTTGGCATGCTGACACACCTGTTATTAATAAATTGTTTGTCATTACGGACTTCTGTGTCAACATGTTTTGGCATGATGACACTTTTAATTACCTGTTCGTACCTTAGTTGTACATATGTACATACATACATACATATGTATGTATGTATGGATTGTATGCATGTATGCTTGTTTGTATTTATGTTACAAAAGCAAAAGGATTAATATGAAGAAATTTTGATTTACTACCCCTCGAATTTATTTCAAAATTTTATAAATAAATTTGCCAGCATTTGTGCATCAAAGTGCTAGCAAGCCCTTGAATAAAACGTATAATTTGGCAGTTATAGTTTTGGAATAAGTAAAAAAGATATTCATTCTTCAGGAGCTAAACAAAAGTTAAAAGAATTATATGTAGTGTTGAGAACAAAATTAAAAAAAAATTGTGCAATTGCAGCTACAACAGGACACAGTTTGGCAAATATTTTATTATTGCCTTAAAGATCTTACTTTTTTTTAAAGCAAATTATAATTTATAAATTTTGTTTACTTTTCTTCATATTTATTTAAAAAATGTTTATTGATATGTTAAATCATTTTTGTTTATTTATGTCTCGACTTATTTTATTGTTTAAAAAAAACGCTCTTTTTAGTTCTTAGTTAAACTTTTTCAAACAAATATCGAAGTATTATTTTCTTCTTGTTATTCCTTTTGCCGTAAAGGTCTTAATATTTATTTTTATAAAATTTAGTTTGTAAAAATAAACACACTAAAATAACAACAAGATGTCAATGAACACGTTTCCTTTGTCAAAGACATAAAAACTAAAATACAAATCAAAAGAATTGATAAAATACTTAAAATTCTATCTTTAAACATTTGTATACCCTACACCATCATAAATGGGGTGGGTAATTTGCGCATATGTAAGCACGGGACTCCAAAAAAACCCCACAAAAAAAGTCTGGAACGGTAAAATCCGGTGATCTTGCAAGGCAATATAAATTGCCAAAAAGAGAGATGAGGCGACCCGGGAATGCTGCCTTCATAATATCGGTTGTGGGTTGCGCGGTGTGTGCCGTTGCATCCTGGTGGAACCACATGTCCTCGGCTAACATGGCCCTATAGCGCGCACCGTCCACTGTTGTCGTTTGACCAGCGCCGTCCTCAAAAAAATGGCTCGATGACTCCTTCAGCGTGAACAGCGCACCGTGCAGTCACTTTGATCGGGTGTAATAGCTCCTTGTGGATTTTCGGTGTCCCAGAAGCGATAGCTTGGCTTGTTCACGTATCCGTTGAGGTGGAAATGAGCCTCATCATTTATTATGGTTTGGTCGAATAACCGTCCACTTCGGCCTTCAGATTTAGGACGGCTTGGGCGTAGGTTACACACGTTTGGTGGTCGACAGTCAGCAGCTGATGCACGGACTAGACTTTGTACGAGAACATAATCAGGTCTTTGACCAAAATTCGCCTTAGGGACGACCGGCTGATGGCTAATTGCGGGGCACGGCGTCTGGTTAATGTTTCTGGCGACAGCTCGACATCCTTGCCAGCAGCGGCGATATTCTAGGCAGCACGGGCGCTCCAGGGCCGTCCACTCTTGGCAGCGTCTCGTCTGGTCCCATACTCTTCAAGGTTGCTGGCCATACGGCGCAGTGTTTGCACAGCCGGTGCCGGACGACCAGGTAATCGGCGACGGAATTCGCGCTGCGCCAACACCACAGACGAATTGTTGCGCAAAAAATAGACACGATTATTCCGCGTTCTTGGCGAGTGTATCACTCCATGGCTTGTTCACTTGTATTCTACATCTGTCTAGTTTACAAATGCCAAAACAGATTTGACATTGGCCGCAATTTTCAAAAATAAGAGCATCTTCCAATAGGGTGATTTCTTTTGGCCCACCTTGTACTTCTTGGCGCAGACAGATTTATTTAATTTTAATGGACGGGCCTAACATACTGAGGCTCCAATCATCGGGCATGCGTTCGTTCTCTAAGGAGTAAGCGATGTTTTGGCATTTAACATTAACGTTTTGAGGACAATTAATGCTCTTAAAGAGCAATTGGGTACTCGAGTGGAATAAGCATTGGTAAAACGTTGTATGCGCAAAGATACTAAGGGGTCAAGTGTTCGATTTTCCGAAATTCTTTCTTAGTAGATTTAAAATGATCGTTACAACTCTACCAAATTTTGTAACAATTGACCCTTCCAGCTATAATATGGGGACCCACTTATGGAAGCTAGCTAAAGCCTAATAATATTTTTTAAAATATATAAAAGAAATTTAATAAATAAACTTCTTAAGCCGAAAACAAAAATGATTCCTAAAAATATAATTAAACGTTGGCTAAGCTAACTAATATCGTATATTTTAAAATAGAGTATTTAATGGTTGCACTTGACCTACGTTTTCACTTGCTTTCGTTGTTTTTTCATTATTCATTTTTGTAATCAGACTATCCAAACTTCATGAATTTAATTCTAAACCAAATACAAACTTTGCCAATACAATAGGCGGGATATTTATTGTTGTACATAGTGTATACATATGTATGTGCTTTGTTTTTAAACACGTGCTAAAAGATTTTTCTTTTCTGGTATCTAATTTTATTTTATTTTTTTCCATAATACCAAATACAAGAAAACAACAACTAGAAAATTCTAGTTTGAATTTTCATGACTTCATTGTTGAAATAAAAAGTTTCTTTCCTGTGTATTTATAAATACATTTCAAACAAAGTTAAATATATTTTAATTTTTAAATTCGATGAAGCTGAGAAGCCCCAATGCAATTTGCCGTGATTTTAAGTTCATTATCACTTTTAAAAGGTGACAGTTTATATGGCAAATAGAATTAACACATACATACATACATATGTATGTATATCTGTATGTAAAAATAAAAGCTTATTTTTAGCTTCATTTATTAGGGAAAATGTTTAGAAGATAAAAATCTTCCTAATTTCCTTACTCCAAAACCGAACAAAAAAAAGTAAAGGTCAACATTTTGTGATTTTTTGAAAATTAACATTTCTGTCTTTGATTTTTCATTTTTGTCGAATTTAGCAATTTGGCATTTAAGGCAAAGTGAACGTTTTAATTTTAATAAGAGTAACTTGTATGCCAATTTCAGCAAACAGCTCATACAGCTCACGGCTCATACGATTTCCGTTAACGCATATTGGTCTAAAGATTTTCCCAAAAATTTTTCTCTGAAACCAAGGTATATTCAACAAGGTAGGAATAACTGATCAGCTGACTTCTATTTCCCCCATATGATTTCTAACTTAGCTTGGACACTTGTTTTTGTTATACAATGGTTGTGTATACTGTGTGTTCTCAACATTTTCGACAACCAAGCTGGAATTAGCAACAACAAAATGCATGCTGAAATTTTACAGGAAGTTGTTGTTTTAGGGACGCTTCCACCTTCTTATTCCACCATGTCTGAAACTCTCCAAGCACTGCCTTTTCTGCTTTCGTAAGTACCCATGCTTCGAAACCATTTATAACCACGGATAGTATCAGTGTCTTGTTGCGAGTGATTTTTGTTTGTCGGAAGGTGGCTCTACTTAGTCCAAAGTAAAATCTATTGACCAATATTGTTCTTCTTTTTATCTTCAAACTGATGTTGTTTGTTTTGTTTGTGGCAGTGATGAGGTAGATAAAATCATTGAATCATTCATACACTGGACGTCTTTTGCGTTGATACCATCAATTTGGTTTTATCTACATTTACTCCCAGACCCACATGGCTGATTCTGTCTTGACTGCAGTTTCGCAGGGGTACCAAACGCAGACATAGCTTCAAACTCCTTTAAACGTATAGGGCTGTCGAAATTGGGCTTTTCTAAAATTTGTCGTTGTGTATATCTGGTTGATGGTGGATTTGCCAGGTCTAAACCCGCATTGATATGATCGAATTATCTCATCGACTTTAAATTTTTATCTTTCACACAATACGCTGGATAATATCTTGTAACCAATGGGAAGGAGACCTAATCCTCTGTAGTTGGCATATACTGTCTTGGCTCCCGATTTGTGCAAACGAAAAAAACTTTGTATTCCAATCTTCGGGTATGCGTTCTTCTAGCCAGATTGATAAACAAGCTGTGCATGCGCCTTATCATTCGTATGGGTGAATGCGCAGCACCTTTTAGCTCACTTCCTTTTTAATGCGTATTATAGGCAGCTGCCCCAGGTGACACTACGGGGAGGTCAGTGTTCACAGTTGAGATAAAGGAGGGACCAAGACTGGTCTGGGCTTTGCCAGGTTAAAACCAATCGAAACTGGTATCCCACTTCTACGTCACCCAGTTTAAAGAGTCTCAGTCTTAAGTCGCAGCTACGGCAAGTATAAAATTAAATAACTAATTTGTTTTAACTCAAAAGCTTTGGTTGCGATAAAATTTTTTAGGAAACTTTTGTTTATAAAAATATAAAAACTTTTTTTATTTTAAAGCAAAAGGAGGCTCTATGAGTAAGATATTGACAAAGTTAAAAAAGTTTGGTTTTAGATTATGTTTTTCAATTGATTTTATTAAAAAAAATATTTTATGATTTTTTTTTTGAAATTTTTATGATTTCTTTTTTATAGAAAGAAATTTGTCTGCTACAAAAATAAATTTGTCTTTGACACACAAAATATTTTTTTTTATAAAAAAACATCTTTCTTATTTTACATACAAATTGTTGGCACCAGAACTTGACTGTACTGATTTGTGTTTGATTTATAGTAAATTTAATTTATACATTTTTTACCTAAAATAAATCTCTAAGACACATTGTCTTAAGGGCTTTAGTTTGTAATTTTAATTTAATAAATATTGACATCTAAAGAAATATAAATCTAAATCAAACTGAGAAACGTATATGTGTTTCTTTTAAATCATTTTTAATCTCTTATACATGAACTTTGACATCTTAATAATCTTCAAATATTATTTACTAGCGGTGATATTAAAAATTAAACTTATTTTGGAATTTTTAAAATTAATCAAATTAATAATACCTGCAGTCTCTTTAACATATCAGAGGAGTTATCTCTTTGTCTGTCTCCCTCTCTTTTTGATTTTCAGTCTCTATCAGGTCTGGAAAGTTGTACAAAAATTTAAAAAATTTTTCAAAAACTTTACCACTTTGAAGATGATTTGTTGGAAGCAATTTTTATTGAATATTTTTTTTATAAAATTGTTGAAATCAATTTAACAAAAAACAAAAGATTGTGTTTTTACACTTTTTAACACCCCACCAAAAAAATATGAAATTTTCAATAAAACTCTGTTTGAGTATAGAGTCTTATTTTTAGGCATGAGAAGCTTAAATGATAATACAAGACAGAAGTTTTGTTGGAATTACCTGTAGGCAAATTACGGCATTCGATTTTAATCGAAAATGAAACCTTTTTATCATAAAACTATTATTAAAAGCGCTGACGGCGAAACACGACATCGTTTGAATATGCCAACTTCAACAAGGAGTTAAGTTATTTGCAAAAAGGGGGAGGGGGGGGGGAATATGTAAAAGCCAATACCCATTATACTTACTTAATTCTGACTAAGAACTTTATGTTTATTTTTCCACGAAATATGTTTTTATTATTTAAAGATCTTGGCTTATTTGGTTAGGATTAGCAAAAAAATATCTGCCATCTCTGGCTTTTCTCAGTGCACACCTATTTAATTTAAAAATATGCATATGTACCAACATAATCACATACACACATACATACACATACACACACGCATATGTATTGTATGTTTATAAAATTTCCCATTAATGTCGAAAAACCCAACAGTTGATCGTGTACATTCAAAGCGTTCGTATGATTTTGTTCGTGCTTTTTTTTAAAGTTAAAATATTATTATATTTTTTGATAAAAATTAAAATTTTTTTTTTGAAAAAGAAATCATAATCAATCTTAATTGAATTTAATAAACAAATATTTTTTTTTTTGAAAATAAATCAAAGTTTGTAGTGCGGCTTTAAATTTAAAATTTAACGGCTTTTTTGTGTTAATATATAAAGAATATGAACAAATTAAAAGGGTTGCTATAAAAATAAATATGTAAACAAAAAAAATATTTTTTTAAAGTTGAAAAATTATTATTCGTAAAAAATCATCAAAAACCATTTATTTTTTAAAATAAGGTAATCAAAACTTAAAAACAAATTAAATCACCAAGAACTATTAGCAGGAATCTCGAAACAAACTAATTTTTCTAAAACTATAAAATAAAAGTTAATAATAATTTAAATTAGTAAATTTATCTCTTCCCAGTTATGCCAGAAGAATAAAAATAAGCAAGAAGATATTTTAAAATTTTTTTATATTTTGGCGGCAACAATTTTTATTTTTCTGAGTTTTTGCAGAAAAAAATGGCTACAAATTCTGTGATTTTTATTTTTGTTTTCTTGGCAGAAACAATTATTTTCGGATTTTAAGTTTTTCGAGCAGAAATAGATGAAAATTATTTTCAGATTTTATTTTGTTTTTTTTTTGCAGGAAAAATGTTTTTTATTTTATTTGTTTTTTTTTGTCGGGTCTTTATTTTTCCAAACAGAAACAAAAAATAATTAAATTTTTTTTTAATAAATAATTAATTATACATATTATTATTATTTATTTTTTGGCAGAATTAATTATTATTTTCAGACTTTTATTTTTTGCTGGCAAAAATAAAAATTATTTTCTACTTTTTTTTAACAGGACAATATGTTACATTTTTACTGATTTTTTAAATTTTCAATAGTATTACTTTCGGGAAAAGATCTTTGTAGTTCCCTAACATATTATCGACAGCATTATCGTTTGTTTAACAGTGCTAGTTTGTGTTTAATATTCCCAGCAAAATCTTTAATGCGTTTTCAATAAAAAAATTCGTAAATCCAATCACTTTTTTTTGACTGAAACCGGACTTATTACTAAATTCGTAAAATCAAATACATACTTAAATTACTAAATATCTTATTAAAAAACATATAAGACTATTTTTTGTAATGTAGTGTAATGTGTGTCCCTATAGCCCTTGGTTATTTTAAATAGCTGTCAGGGTTTCAGCTGGTAATTAAGGCGTTCAAAAGAACTGCCGAATTTTTCTTTGAGTCTTTCAATTAAACACAACTGTATTGTAATTTCAAGTCTGACTTTATTTAGATTTGTATTGGACTTATATACTATGGCTGAGATTTTACTTTAGCCGTTCTTACTTATTCTAATCATCGACAGAGTTCTGCTTATCTCTGTCGGCATTATGAGGATATCAATATTTGTCAATGATTAACTCCCTTTACTATTGTCATGACCAATCAGAATATTTCAATAGTGGAATGCACTCAATTTGCATTTCCACTCAATTTGTTACATTCACTTACATTCTGATAGATTCTTATATTTGTCGTAAGTCAGTTCTGCTGTCATTTGATAGTGCACAATACCCTACTCTGATTTGGTTGGTGTGTATAAATATCAGAGTTGTTTAAGGGTATGCGGTGGCAACTTTGAGGTACACTACACCCTCACCGCTAAGAGAAAAATTAGGGGATTGATTTTTCTTGATATGCTCATATTTTTAAAAATTATTAGAATTTTACATGTATGTACTTATTTACTATTATAAAGAAGTTGTTGATATAGTTTTTATAATTTTACAATTTGTATTAAAGACGTTATAGTAATTCTTAATGTAGTATTTAATATTTTTATAATTTTAAAATAGAATTCTTATAATTTTAAATGTATATTGTGTACTTAATTATTGTTTCTTAAGTCTATATATGGTTTTAATTGATTATTATGGAATTCTTTTTCATTTCCGTGGTAGTCTATTATAGTATTTACACCGTTTTGCCTTATGATCTTATATGGACCTTTGTATGGGCTTTGATTCTTTTTCCTATTTTCTACTTTTATTAAAACTAAATCTCCTATATTTAGATTTAACCTATTACTATATCTATCTTCTAAATTTCTTTTTTCTTTTATCCTAGTTGTGAGTTCCTTAGCTCTATTTAAAGAATATTGTAACTTTTGCTTAAGTTCTTTTGCATAATCTTCATAGTTATATACTTTATCTCCTTCACTGTTTTTAAATTCTGATGGTAAGCATGGTAATTTACCATATACTAACTCAAATGGTGTGTAACCAGTGTCTATGTGTGGTGCCGTGTTGTAGGCAAAAGTAAAGTAATTTATCCACTTGTCCCATTCGTAATCATTTGCTGTTGTCAGCAAGAATTCATTGAGAACCCTGTGATTTCTTTCTACCGCACCCATTGTTTCATGGTGGTAAGGGGTTGAAAAAGTCTGTTTGATACCGAGTAGTGAACATATGTTATGCATTAGTTCGTTTTTAAATTCCGTCCCGTTGTCTGATTTGAGCATTTTGAATTTACCATATTTTAAAATTATCTGTTCTACTAGTGTTTTGGCAGTTGTAAGTGCGTCTTTTGTTGACATTGGGTGAGCAACAACGAATTTTGTTAGCTCGCACTGCATAGTCAATATGTATCTGTATCCGTTTGAAATACGAAGTGGTCCTACAGTATCAATTGATATTGTCTCAAAACTGTTGCTTGGGGTGTCTGTTAATGTAAGTGGTTCTTTAATGTGTTTGGTTTGTTTGTTTATGTTACACTTGTCACAGTATTTTACGAATTGCTTTACCATCTTATTCATGTTTTTCCAAATGTACCGCTGTTTCAATTTGATTATTGTCTTTCTTATTCCTAAGTGGCCTGCGTGTGTGGCATTGTGGAATTCGTCGATGAGTTTATATTTCAGTATGTCATCTGTTATTCTTGTTGGGGCATTGTAAATTAATATTTTTAATTGAGGACTTTTGTTTTTTATTCTTATCTTTGTATATGCTTCTTTTAAATCTTTCATTGTATACATTTTAAATATTTTATCATTCTTTGCTATAGCTAATTCTTTTATATTTTCTTTCTTCATCTTAGATATCAGTTTCCTCAGAATCGAATCTAGTTTCGCTGAGTTATCGCTGAATCTTGCATGCATATTACTTTCATTTTGTACGTTCTGGGCATGTAAATTCTTCATACTCGAATCTTGTTTCGATGAATTATCTTTACGTCCTTTATTGATATAATTATTATTTTGGGTACGTGATTTCTTCATGATCGAATCTTGTTTCGATGAATTGTCATCACGTCCTATGTGCACAATATTATCTTCAATTTTTATGTCGACTTCTTCTATATTTTCAAATTTATTAAATTGCAATTTCTTCATATTCTTAATATCATTTATGGATGTGCATTCCCATATTAGAAGTTGATCAGACTCCTGAGAGATACATCTTCCCATATTATTTCTATTCGCGCGCTCTGTATTCATATTCATTTCTCTTTCTTCATTCATTTTATTTGCCTCTTTATTTGTATTTTCATTTTTCTTTGTCATCGCCCTTGTGGTTATTAGTATTTTCTTTTCATTTTCATCATTTTCCAACGGTATCATATGTTTTAGTACGTCTGAGTTTATTTCTATTCTTGATAATGCATCCGCATTAGTGTTGATTTTCCCTTTCTTATATATTATTGTGAAGTCATAATCGCTTAAATCTAGTCTTATTCTTGTCATTTTTGATGATGGATTCTTATGTGAAAATAGTGATATCAACGGTCTATGGTCAGTCACTACTATGAACTTTCGACCGTATAAATATGGTTTAAAGAAATTTATTCCCCAGTGAATTGCGAGCAATTCTTTTTCAATGATTGGTTTATTCATATCATGCTTTTGAAGAGATTTACTTGCGTAGGAAATTGGTAAGTCTTTACCAATTTCACCTTGTGATAGGACAGCTCCTAGTGCGTAGTTCGAGGCGTCAGTCGTTAAAATAAAAGGTTTGTCAAAATTTGGGTACTGTAAGATTGGTGGGTTCATTAATTTTTCTTTTAGAGTATCAAAAGCAGTTTGGCATTCATTTGTCCATAAAAATTTTACTGATTTTCTCAATAGCATATTTAAGTGTTTCGCAATGTCCGCAAAATTCGGTATGAATTTTCTATAATAGTTGCAGAATGCAACGAAACGTCTAACTTCATCTGCGTTTCTAGGTATTGGGTAATTTTTTATAACTTCGTATTTAGCTGGGTCTGTTTTAACGCCGTCCTTTGTTATTAAATGTCCTAAGTATACTACCTCTGGTCTTAAAAAACAACATTTCTTTGGATTCAGTTTTAAATTGTATCGATGAAGTCTGTCTAAAACTTTGACAAGATTTTGATTGTGATGGTTCAAACTACATCCGTATACAATTATGTCATCAACATAGAGAAAAGCTTCTGAATCAAGTCCTGAAAGTGCTATTGTAAGCATTCTCTGAAAACTGTTTGATGAAATTTTAAGTCCAAATGGTAGTCTTTTAAATTGGTAGTGTCCCTGTTGTGTAGAAAAAGCTGTAAATGGTCTTGAGTATTTTTCCAATTGAATTTGGTGAAATGAACTAGTCATATCAAGAGTCGAAAACCATTTAGCTCTTCCTAGTTTATCCAAAATATCTTCCAGTCTAGTTAGTGGAAATTTGTCATTAACTATTTTGTCATTTAGCTTTCGAAAGTCTACTACAAGTCTCCATTTTCGTTTGTCTTCCGTATTCTTTTTGGGTACCAAAAGAAGTGGAGCATTGTAGGGGCTAACCGATGGTTCTATTATATCGTCATTTAGCATATTTTGTACTTGTTCATTTATTATGTCCGAGTGTGTGTGTGGTAGTCTGTAGTTTTTTATATACACCGGAGTTTTATCTGAAGTTGTAATGTTTTGTTTATAAAAATTGTTTACAGTTAATTTTTCATTCTCTAAATGAAATACATTTTGATATTTTTTGAATATGTTTATTAATTCTGATTTTGCATATTCATCAGTTTCATTTAATTGCAAGTCATTTAGAATTTGTTGAAAACGTTCGTCATTGTTTAAATTTGTGTAACTTAATATGTCATAATTCTTAAGTGGGTCAGTGTGCAGTTTAATGCCCTGTAAAATCTGTGTCTCATTTGTTGTGTTTAAAATTTTAATATGTGTCATTCCGTTTTTTGGTGCTATTGAATTACTTAAAAAAATACCGCTTTTTAATTCATTATTAAGTATTACGCAATCTTCAGTGAGTTTTAATTTTAATGGTTGTATAATTTCTGTTCTTGGGGGTATAGTAATTTTTAATGTGTCAAATGCTTTTGTTTGCATTGGCAGAATTATGGTTTCATTATTGGTGAACAAAGAAATTGTAAATGTCTCGTAGTCTATTTTGCATAAGTATTCTCTTAAAAAGTCTCTTCCTAATATTCCGTCCGTCTCTATTGGAAAATTATCATCTACTAGATGAAATTTAAATCTGCATGTTTGGTCTGCTAGGGTAAATTCAAGTTCACTTGTCCCTAATGAATGTATTTCTTCTTTAGTGATGCCTGTTAGTTTACATCTATTATTTATATTTAGTGGTTCATCATCAAAAATTGTTTTAGTTCGACATAATGATATGTCGGCACCTGTGTCGACAAGAAATGTTAAATTTTCATTTTTATATTTAGCGATTATATAATTTGTGTTGTTATTAGAAACTTTAAATACTCTTAATTTTGGCTGTCCGGAATTTCCTTGTATTCCGAGCCTTCCTCGTTTCCCTCGTCTTGTACTATATGTACATTTCTTCTATTGTTATTGTTTCCGTAATTGTTGTTGGTTCTATAGGAATTATAATTTCTATTGTTATTGTCATTTCTGTAGTTTCTACTGTTGTTATCGTTTCTAGGTGTATTACGGTTGTAATTGCTGTTTGTTGCTAAATTATTGCCATTCCTGGCGTAATTGTCAGAATTCCTGTTGTTTGAATTATGGTTGCCATTTCTACCGTTTTGGAAATTATTGTTATTCCTAGTATTGTTGTCAAAACTTCTGTCGTTTCTATTACTGTCTGAACTGTAGTTATTACTATATCTATTGTTTGTGAAGCTATGGTTCCTATTATGACGGAAATTACTATTTCTGTGTATGTTATCATTGGTCTTACGCTGCTGTTTTTGTGCGTACAGCACCGAGTTGGTAGTCAGTTTATTTTCGTTTTCCAGTTCTAGTGCAAGTTCAACAGCGTCTTGCAAGGTCTTTGGACGAGCTGCAAAAATGGCTGTCTTTAAATTGTCATTAATACCTCTTTTAAAAGTATCTAGAGAAAGCTTTGAATTTAATTTGATAATAACATTTTTCTCTGCTTCTGTGGCGTCATCACCAAGTTCTTCTATTCCTAATTTGTTTAAATTGTCTATAGCCTTCATTATTCTTTCTTTGAATGTGCTAACCGACAATTCCCCTTGGAAAATAGTGTTTAATTGTGATTGCAACTCTGGAATAGTCTTTGTACTTTTGTACCTCTGTTGTAGTAATTGTTTTAATGCATCGAAATTTTCCGGCTTTGCATAACTACCTATTGCGGTTCTTACCCCTGAGGTTAATTTTGCGTGGTAGACATATTGTAGGAAATCTTGTTTTGCTGTTTCAGCAAGAGTTTTCTCAATGAGTTCTGCTGTTATTAAGAAACTCTCTAGTTCTTCAAAGTTTCCAGCAAAAAGTGGGAGTGCTTTAGACACTGTCTCTAAACTAAATGCTGCCATTGTATTTCCTATTTGTGATAGTTCTGTTTCTAATGGGTTCTTAATGTCTTTGATTAAGTACTCTTTAATTTTCTTAATTATATTGCTAAATTCTAATCTGAGCACTGCTATTTTCTTTTCATCTTCTTCTTCTTTTAGTTGTGCTAACTCAAATTCTTCTGTTATAATTCGTATATCCTCTAGTCTAAGATTTATTGTTTTTTCCGAATATGTCCTTCCTGGACTTTTCTTTAAATTCTTTAATATGTCTTTAAGTTTTACTAAACTTCCTTCCATCTATCTTCACTTTCTATACTTCTGTTATCTTATTTCTACTATTGTTTCTGTTTTTACAACTATTAATAAACTTATACATACTATACAATAAGAATATGATTAAAGTAATAATTACTAAGACTTTTGTTATTTTAGACAACATTTATAATTGTACAGCGAAAATATTTGTTTTTTTTTTTACCTTGTATTATTTTATGTATATTTAAAATAGTATTGGGTACAATTATTTATAAATTGTATCAAATTTTTTTTTTTTTTTACCGCCTGCTACTAAGTATTGCATACATTAACCTTATGATGTAGGCAATTACCAATAGAGCTAATGTGATTATCATTATTATCTCAAAAATGTTCACATTCTCTTCTTTATGTTCACTTTGTATTCTTATTGCATTCATATATTCTATAATTTGCTGATTGTTCTGTTCGCTTTCATGGTTTTCATTCTTTCCTACCTCGTATCCTGCAAAAACTAGTGGAATTGCTTTTAGAATGTTCTTCCACCATGTCATCTTGATAATACTCTCTTAATGATTGTATTTATTTAATTATGAAGTAAATAAATGTACATATTACTATTGGATTTCTAAGTAACGCGTCCAGCGTGCAAAAATTTCGTCCACTTCCACGGACATCTATTATTAAAGGATAAAAATTTCGCTGGTTCAAGATTACCAGGATCAGTTCGTAGTCCGCAGGATCGCCATGTAATGTGTAATGTAGTGTAATGTGTGTCCCTATAGCCCTTGGTTATTTTAAATAGCTGTCAGGGTTTCAGCTGGTAATTAAGGCGTTCAAAAGAACTGCCGAATTTTTCTTTGAGTCTTTCAATTAAACACAACTGTATTGTAATTTCAAGTCTGACTTTATTTAGATTTGTATTGGACTTATATACTATGGCTGAGATTTTACTTTAGCCGTTCTTACTTATTCTAATCATCGACAGAGTTCTGCTTATCTCTGTCGGCATTATGAGGATATCAATATTTGTCAATGATTAACTCCCTTTACTATTGTCATGACCAATCAGAATATTTCAATAGTGGAATGCACTCAATTTGCATTTCCACTCAATTTGTTACATTCACTTACATTCTGATAGATTCTTATATTTGTCGTAAGTCAGTTCTGCTGTCATTTGATAGTGCACAATACCCTACTCTGATTTGGTTGGTGTGTATAAATATCAGAGTTGTTTAAGGGTATGCGGTGGCAACTTTGAGGTACACTACAATTTTTATTTCATTTTTTTTATTTTATTATTTCATTTTATTTTATTATTTTAATTTTTTTTCCACGTACAGCGGCTAAAATTGGGAAAATTCGATTTTTTTATTAAAAAAATCGATGAATTTACGTCTAAAAGAAAGCGAAAATGACAAATGAAATATAAATACAGTGAACTCGCGGAAACGTGAATATCCAGAATCGTGAACATCCAGAAACGTGAACACTTTTTATTTAACATTAACTACTCTAACACGTGAACAAACATTGAAAGCTTTAAAACGTGAACAGTTTTTTCGGAGTTTTTTTTTCGTTTAAATCAATTTAATTAGTTTTGGGAGTCCCCTAATTATGCAATAAAAGGATCTATAAGCGATATACGTAGTTTTATTTGCAAAAGGTTGATTTTTGTGGTCAGATTAATAAAACAATTTTGTATTACCCAATATACTAAGGTTTTAAAATTTTTAAAATGGACTTTTCGGGTTAAAGCGTTGTTAAGTTTTGACCAGATTTGGATGTTTTTGAACTAGTAACAGTAAATTGATAAAAAAAATTAAATTCGTTAGAAAATAATTAAAAAATATCCAATCAGAAACTGTTGTATGATTAATACTTTATAACTACTTTATTATATATAACTGTGTTTGTATAAGTTTTATATAATCAATGTACCTTTTATAACTTTGTCATTATAAAATAGAATGAATAAAAATGAGTCAGTTTTAGAGAAACATAACATGGTGTCAGGTGAAAAAAATTGACAAATGTAAAATTAGAAAAAAAGATTTCAAACTGAAAATTAAAAAAAAAAAAAAAAAAACATTGAATGTTAAATAATGGAAACCGAAAAGCAAATATTTTCATTTGCATCCAGCATAAACCCTTTAAACATGAGGAATTCCAATCTGGCATTAGAATGGAGAAGCTGGAGCAAGCAGTTTAGAATTTTCTTGTTGGCATCCAACTTAGCAGAACAATCTGATGAAAGGAGAGTTGCAATTCTTTTGCATCATATGGGTTCAGAGGCCTTAGAAGTATTTAACTCATTCAACGTAGAGATGAGTAACATCAAGTTTGATGAATTGTGGGAAAAATTTGAGAACTATTTCATTCCTAAAGTGAATGTGGCTATTGAAAGAAACAATTTTTTCACGAGAAAGCAGGCTTTAAATGAGACAATAAGTCAGTACGCTACAGTACTACAGAATTTAAGCACAACCTGTGAATTCGGGTCTTTGAGAGAAGATTTAGTTAAAGACATATTTATTTGTGGACTTTCACAAAATTATAAAAGCATTAAAGAAAAGCTTTTGAGCGAAGGCGACATTAAGTTGGAAAAGGCTCTATTTATTGCCAGAAGTATTGAAATAGCAAGAGAAAATACAACAGAACTTAAAAAAGAATCTGATGAGATAGTTGCAGTATTAAAGTCAAAGAAAAATCTTAACAAGAAATATGATACTGAGCACCAAAAACAACAGGTAACTAGAAAGTGTGGCAAATGTGGACAAACACATATGTACAAATGCCCAGCTGAGGGGGCTATATGCCGTTTTTGCAAGAAGCCAAATCATTTCGCAAAAATGTGTTTTAAAAGACAAATGGGGCATACACAAAGAGGAAAGAATGGTCAGTATTTTGTTAAAGGTTTGAATGAAGAAGAAAACTTGGATTCACAGTCGGAAGAAGATGGTGAGGAAAGTCAAAATTTATTTGTTGGTATGGTGAAAGAAGCGGCTGGGAAAAAACTAAAAGAGTGGAATGTAAACGTTCAAATTAATGATGTTAACATATCTTGTCAGGTGGATTCTGGCTCGCAAGCAAACTTGATGTCGAAAGAGATGATTCGTAAGCTAAATATTAAGAATATATCTACTTATATTAGAAATAATATTTTAACATTTAGTGGTGAAAGACTACCGGTAGTAGGTGAAGTAGAGGTTGAGGTAAAGTTTAGGGAACGGAAGTATAGGGCAAAGTTTTACGTTTTGGATATGAAATGTAAATTGGTTATAGGTCTGGATATGGCTGTTCAAATGAATTTGATACAAATTGTTAATATGATTAATAAAGAAGAAATTTTGGCAAAATACTCGGAAGTGTTTGATGGCCTTGGAAAACTTAAAAATATTTGTAGGTTGCAGATCAAAGAAAGCTCTCAGCCTGTTGTAGATCCTCCTCGTAGGGTACCGTTTAGTTTGTTAGAGCCCCTTAAAAAAGAACTTGAAAGAATGATGAGTTTAAATGTTATTGTTGAGGAAAATGAACCAACAGAGTGGGTAAGTTCTATTGTCCTTGTCACAAAGTCAAATGGATCTTTACGGTTGTGTCTAGATCCCAGAAATTTAAATAAAGTTATTGTAAGGCCAAGATTTTCTTTTCCTAACATAGATGAATGCAAGGCACAAATAAATGGATCGAAAGTTTTTAGCTCATTAGATGCAAATTCGGGGTTTTGGATGATACCTTTATGTGAAGAATCGTCAAAACTATGCACTTTTGGTACTCCTTTTGGAAGATATCGGTTTCTTAGATTACCATTTGGAATAAATGCGGCCCCAGAAATTTTTCATGCCGAGATGGTAAGATTATTTTCGGATATAAAAGGCGTTATTATATATATGGATGATTTTCTAATTCATGCTTCTAATTTAGAGGATCATAACAAGATTTTATGTGAAGTACTTGAAAGGGCCAAGCAAGTGGGTTTAAAATTTAATAAAGCTAAGAGTAGGTTGCTTCAAAAGGAAATCCAATTTATAGGTCATATTTTTAATGGAGAAGGTGTTAAGCCAGATGTAGGTAAGGTGAATGCTATATTAGGAATGCCAGTGCCAAAAAACGTCCAAGAATTGCAGAGGTTTTTGGGAATGGTAAACTATTTGGGCCAGTTTGTTGAGAATTTATCGGCAAAAAACAAGCATATGAGAGATTTGTTGAAAAAGGAATCGGTATGGCAATGGAGCAAAGCACAAGAGGAGGAATTCAATAATTTGAAGAGGGAGATAACAAATGCACCTGTATTGACGTACTACAATCCAGATAAACAGGTTATTTTATCTGTTGATGCTTCAAAATTTGCAATGGGTGCTGTTATTCTGCATGACACAAAGCCGATAGCGTACGCATCAGCATCCTTAACGGATTGCCAATGTAATTATGCACAGATAGAGAAAGAGTTATTTGCAATTCTGTTTGGATGTACGAGGTTTCACCAATATATATATGGTCATAACGTGATTGTTGAGACAGATCACAAACCGCTAGTACCACTTTTTAATAAGCCATTACATAAGATTCCGGCAAGGCTACAGAGGTTCATGATGAGACTTTTAGCGTATGATTTGACTGTTGTGTATAAGCCAGGAAAGTATTTGCATATAGCTGATGCATTATCTAGAGCTCCTTTGAAGACACACACAATGACCGAAATAGATAAGGACATTGATTTACATTGTCATACAATTTTAACTAGTATTGCTCTACCCGAAGATGATGTTAGAAAAATTAAGGAAGCTGTGGGAAAAGATGAGGTTTTTCGAAAGATTCAAAAGTACTTAAAAGATGGATGGCCGCAAGATAAAAAATCGTGTGATAGAGATTTAATTCCTTACTTTAGCATTAAGGATGACATAAATATAATAGACGGCTTACTTTTAAAGAACAATAGGCTCATGATACCCAAATGTTTACGATCTGATATGCTGGCTAAATTGCATGAGGGACATTTAGGCATTCAGAGATGCCAAAATCTTGCAAAGGATTCTATTTTTTGGCCAAATATAAGTAATGACATATATAATAAAGTATCCGGGTGTGAAACTTGTATAAAATATAGAAATGCAAATTCAAGGGAAACACCATTGAGTCATGAGATAGTACAGATTCCTTGGTACAAATTAGGTGCAGATTTGTTCGAATTTGAGAAAAAATACTATCTTCTAGTAGTAGATTATTTTTCAAAATATATAGAAGTTGAGCCTTTAAATATAGGATTTTCAAGCCAATTTGTCGTAAAGAAGCTTAAGGGCATTTTTGCAAGACATGGGATTCCGACGGTTATGATTTCAGATAATGGGCCACCATTTTGTTCCGTAGAATTCAAAAATTTTTGTTTGGGTTGGGGTATAAGCCATCAGACTTCGAGTCCATATTTGCCAAGATCTAACGGTCTGGCAGAGAGATCTGTCCAAACAGTTAAAAAAATGTTTAAGAAATGTCGTGAAGAAGGCACGGATCATTACACTGCACTTTTACATTATCGTACTGCGAAAAAAGATAATATAGCTAGTCCTGCTGAACTTCTGATGTCCAGAAACCTAAGAACAAAATTGCCGTCCATTTCCAAGTCATTAAAACCAAAAATAACAGTTTATAAAAAAGAGAAAAAACCGGTTGATAAAGGGGAGAATCGTAATTTAGGTAAAGAAAAGTCTTGGAAAGATTTAAGTTCCATTAATGAGGGCAAAAGTGTTTATTTTAAGAAAAATCCTATATCAGTCTGGTTACCGGGTACTATAAGTAAAGTTTGCAAAGAGCCAAGATCTTATCTTATAGAAGATAAAGAAGGTGCTACTTATAGAAGAAATAGGCAACACATTCACGAAGTTCCACAAAAGCAGAAGAGCGGATGTGATCAAAGCGAGACTGAAAAACAAGTAGATAACCATACCATACAGGGAGAGGGTAAAAAAGATTCTAGTGTTTATTACTCAAAAGCTGGTAGGAGGATTAAACCCCCAGATAGATTTGGTTTTTAAGATTTGTTATTTCTTATATGCTAGTTAGTAATTCTGCATAAATATTGTATAAATTATTTTATTATATTGATAAATTTTCATCTGTTTATTTTTATTACACTTGCATTAAACTCATTGTTAAATTGTTACGTTCTTATACATATAGATACACCATACATAAATAATAACACATATACATGATTATGTAATTAAACTTAAAAAGGAAGATGTTGTATGATTAATACTTTATAACTACTTTATTATATATAACTGTGTTTGTATAAGTTTTATATAATCAATGTACCTTTTATAACTTTGTCATTATAAAATAGAATGAATAAAAATGAGTCAGTTTTAGAGAAACATAACAGAAACGTGAACAAAATCGAAAACATGAACACCCTTGGTAAAAATTAGTTCACGTTTCCGCGAGTTCACTGTAAATTGATTTATATTTTAGTTTAATTTATTTCACAAAAGTTTAAAATTATCTTACACTGAATAATTGGTTGTCGTTTTTTTACGTTTCTGTAAAAATGTCACACCCGTTACAATTTATAAAAGGTTTTTCGTTAAGTCAAAATAGGTTTTTGTAAAAATAATAAATCAAATACGATTAAAACCACTACAGTAAAAATAAAAAAAAATTAAACCCGTTCTCAAGAATATTTTTATACAACTCGATCTTAAAGCCAAAGTTTTCCAAAATTCAAATTTGCAAGGGCACACCCGTCACAGTCTTCGCGTACCTAAGCATAAACAATCAAAACTACTAATGTCCATGAAAGGCAGAAAACCTGTTTTAGTTTATAGTTTTTTTTTTGCTTTTGTGGTTAAATTTATTGACTGTTCACCATTTAAGAAACTGGCCAAGAGATAAGCCACCACCCCATCTACTAGGGATACCAAGGCCGCTAAACATGGTTGTAGTTTTATTTAAAATAGAAACTTTCTTTAAACAAAGATTTTATTTAAATTCACCTAAACTGTTCGAGGCCGTAAGAAAATTTAACTGAAAACTGCTTTATAAAGAAAATGATTTTGATAAGTTTTAAAGTTCTGACTATAATGAATGAGTGTGCGATATGTACATGATTTAAATTATATATTTGGAAATCGTATTTTTTAAAGCAAAAATAAACACGATGTTAAAAAATAAAAGCCAAATGCTAAATACACAAAATGTATATACAAGGTGGGCCAAAAGAAGTCATCCGAAGTTGTTTGGCACTCATTTTTTTTTTCTAAATGAAAAACTTCAATTCTGTTTATTGATTATGTTTATTTGAACCTTAAGAATTTTATTGGCCAAGTCGAGAAGATGAAACCGGCCAAATGGGCGCCGTAACAATTAATTGCTATATGGGGCTCGTTTTATGCCATTTTTCATCACTTCGACTAGAACTTCGTGCGACATATTCTTGCACTCACGTCGAATGTTGTCCTTGAGGGCTTACAGGGTCTCAGGATTTTTCACGTAAGCATGGGACTTCAAAAAACCCCACAAAAAGTCTGGAACGGTTAAAATGGCGCTCTTGCAAGGCAATGAAAATTGCCAAAACGAGAGATAAGGCGACCCGGAACGCCGCCCTCAGAATATCGGTTGTGGCTCGCGCAGTGTGTGCCGTTGCTCCGTCCTGGTGGAACCACATGTCCTCCAGTCCTATTTCATTCGATTTAGGCAGAAAAACTCGGCTAACGTGGCCCTATAGCGCGCACCGTCCGCTGTTGTCGTTTGACCAGCGCCGTCCTCAAAAAAATGACTCCTTCAGTGCACCATGCAGTCACTTTGAGCGGGTGTAATAGATCCTTGTGGATTTTCGGTGCCCCAGAAGCAATAGTTTTGCTTGTTCACGTACCTGCTGAGGTGGAAATGAGCCTAATCGCTCATTATGATTTTGGTCGAAAAATCGTCCACTTCGACCTTGAAATTAAGGATGGCCTAGGCGTAGGTTACACGCGTTCGGTGGTCAACCGGCAGCAGCTAATGCACGGACTGAACTTTGGACGGGAACATGCGCAGGTCTTTGACCAAAATTCGTCTTAGGGACGACTGGCTAATGGCTAATTGTGGGGCACGGCGTATAATCGATGTTTTCAGCGGCAGCTCGTCATCCTGGCCAACAGCGGCGATGTTTTCGGCAAAACGGGCGCTCCAGGGCCGGCCATTCTTAACAGCGTCTCGTGTGGTCCCATACTCCTCAAGGTTGGTGGTCAAACGGTGCAGTGTTTGTGCAGTCGGTGCCGGACAACAGGGGAATCGTCGACGGAATTCGCGCGAATTGGACATTACCCGCCATTTGCAAAAATAATAGGGTGACTTCTTTTGGCCCACCTTGTGTATACATACGTTCAAAAAATTTTGTTAAAATTTGTTTTTAATGCTTCCTGGTGTTAATCAAAATATGTATGTATGTACATATGTATGTATATGTGATTTGTAGGATACTTTTTTTTAGTTTTTAAATGTGCCTCTTCGTTTGTGTGTATTAACGTAAATAGAAAATTTAATAATAGTTTCCAGAAGAAAATTTGGCATTATTTAGTCATTATTTAATTGAAATTTATTTTTTTTAAAGTTTGTTCGTTACTCTTCTGATATTGTTGTTACTTCTCTTCTTGATAATCTTAAATAATTCTTTTCTTGCGTTTAAGCTTTATCGTTTTCAAATGAACCCCTAATTGATCTATCTTTGTTGTTGATTAAAAATGCAACTTAATTTATTGTTATGGTTCTTATTTTACTGATAAGACAAACATATCAATAGAATAATAAGGAATAAAAGTTTTTTAATGGTGTAACAATTGCAATAAGAAAATCATCCCTCCCTATTATTGAAAAAAAAAAGTTTTTTTATATAAAAATGAAGTTTAATACTCATATTCATAATAATGAAATAATTGTCATATAAGCCCTTAATAAACCTAGTTTAATTATTTTATCTGGAGGATTTTTCTTGTTAAGCTCACCAACTACATGAGTAAGAATTAAACGATTAAATAAGTCATTGAAGAAAAAAAAATAGATTTTACTTTAGTTCGAAAATTCGGCTCCTTTGTGTTACCTCCGGAAAAAAAACATATAGTCGCAACTAAGCGTAAGCTGGAGTGAAGACAACAAAAAAATACCAAAATAATCAGAGACAATAGCCAGAACCCGCTAATCCCAGACGACCATAAATATTAATCTGCTGGAGCACAGCCCTAGTGCCACGATTCTAAGGTTAGCCACAGTACTCCTAAAGTTTCAATCATATATGACGAACCATAACGCCATAACCATAAGCGTTGCCATAAAAACCAAAACTCAATTGGTTTCTATGGTTATGGTTACGACGTTAATGGTAAGCCACCTATAATCAAATACAGTGTTGCCCATAAGCTGTTTACAGTGGTATGGTTAAGTCACGTATTATTGAACCTTAAGGTCGTCCGAAGTCTGCTTTTGCTTGCAATAACCGGGAAAATATTTTGGGCCAACAAAATCTTGTGTTTACGGGTAGAAATACACCTAAATAACATGATTTAGAGGAAGCAAAGCTGGTCGCTGACATATAGGCATATGTTTATATCTCATCAAATGGTTTTGCACTCAATAAAGGGGAAACCAATGTATATGATTCAACGCTCCTGCTTCTTAATTTATATATAATTTTTGTTGTAATTGCGTGTGAGGATTGAAAAGGCCTATTCACCTGCAGGGGTAGTATTTTTTTATTGTTTGTTTTGCTAAATTATTTTAATTCATTGTTTTGTATGGGGTATAGTTTTTTTAATGGGCGATTTTCGACCGTTCTTTTATCAAGGAATGATCCACAGCCAAGCCAAACTTTTCTACTAGAGATGCTTGACCGATGCAAGGGGTAATATAAGCCAGTACACCTTTTTTTCTTATTTAAAAATGCAATAATAAGTGTGGTGCCATCTTATTCCAGGAATATGTTTGGGATGGAAAATTAATGATGGTCGGCCGTACACTTTAGTTCTCTAAGGCGGACTTTGGAGAAGTTATGGGCGTTTTTACATAATTTTTGCATTTTTTGTATTGCAACCACCTTAAATAATGGAGGTAGGCGGTAAGTAAGTACGTTCTAGGAATATGTTTAAAAGTGAAAATTAATAGTGGTCTGTAATACCTTTTATTCCTCTTACGGTGACTCCGGGGATGTTGTAGGGGGTTTCACCCTTATTTTTATTTCAATTTTGTATGGCAACCCTTGCATTTGACCTTTGTGGGAGCACCTTGGAAGCTGTGGAAGCAATTGAAAAAAATAAATTTTGTAAAACAACCCTGTTAGAGGCTAGATATAGAGGGTAAGTATGTTCCACAAAAATGTTTGTGTGAAAAAATTAATGGGAATCGGTCTTACATTGCACCCATGTGAGGGCAACTCCGGGGCAGTTCTATAGGTTTTTGTATACGAATTTTAAAGAAATAAAAAAGGTAGTCTTGGTTTTTAGCGATTTTCTCGCAGATATTTCTAATAATCTGATACCACTTTACCACTTACGGGTCTATGCGGCATCGGGGAGCTTTAAAAAGTTAATTTCCACCATAACACGGACAGACGGACATTGCTAAATCGACTTTCCTGTCTATAAGGACTAAGAAAACATATACTTTATGGGGTCGCAGATGGATATTAAAGAAATTACAAACATATTGACAAACTGATATATATCCTCATTATTCACATAAGTGAAGGGTATTAAAAATTTTTGTTACAAGTAAAGTTACAAAAAAATAAATTGTCATTACAAGTGAACGGAAGTGAATATTCATAGATTAAACGACTTAATAATATGGGTTTTATGTTACAAGTATAAACATAAGTACCATCACAAATTTGGTAAAGGGTATTAGAGAAATTTCATTGCAACTAAAGAGTGCAACATTCTAACTTCGTTTTCTAAAGTGTTTATTTGATCTATAGTTTTTGAAAAACATCCATTCACATGTGTTAAAACTAAACAAACAATGTGTGAAATATAAAAAGAACAAATTAAATAAAAAGTAAAAATTAAACTAAACAGTGATATCCATATGTTTGTATATTAATGTTAACATGTGTAGAAGTATGGCTGATGTTTAAACCCCCCCTGCCTAAATTTAAATTTATGTTGAACAGTGTATTTATTATTGAGTTATATGGGTCATCCATCAGCACATTTCTTAATTAAATGTTCTTCAATTAATTTGTATGTTCAAACGGCCAAAAAAAAAATTCTAATAAAACGAAAGTTTTGTTACTTTTATTGAAGTTTTTCAAAAGAAAACACATTAATTTCTACACAAATTTAATTGAATATGATTTAATTTGATAGTTTGAGATTTTGAAGTTTTATTTCTTGGTTGATTTTGAAAAGAAAATTCGTCTTGTCAGTTAGAAGCAAACGTTTTTTTTAGGTTTTTATTTGAATTTTTTTAAACGACTTTTTAAAAAAAAACTATTCAGTTGCCACATTGTTCACGGCTGTTAGCCGTCGGTTGCCATCGGTAATATAATTTCGGCAACTGACAATGGAACTGAAGTCCATATGTAATTGACACATTAAATTCATTGTGATGGCAATTGTATCGGCTCAAAATATAATTATGTATAAAAGTAAATTTCTTATAAATATATTAAAGTTAAAAATCTAGGACATTTCTAGATTTTTTTAAGCCGTATATTAGGAGGCCATGCCTGGAATATCCGTGGTTTATGCTCACATGGACCGATTATATTGAATCCGATTTCACACAGCCACCATATAAATGTTCTTCCAGAATAAGCTTTATTGACTTTATTTGCCATAAATAATACTCTTATTTCTACAAAACTTCATATGTTTAATTTCTTATACCACCAATTGGCAAACTGCATTGAATTGTGATCAGTCCATTAGTTTAGCTTTCATAGAAGCTCTTCTCCCGTTAATCACATTCAAACACATAAACTTCAAAAATATATTGGCCACGAGTTATAAATACAGATGCAAAAGAAATTTTTTAACAGAAAATATCATACTAAATTAAAAAAAATAGGTCCTTTCGGATTTTGCCTTCCATAGTGGTACTTTACCGGAGATCATGTTTTCCTCCATAAAAATGGCATAAAAATCGACAACTCTGATAGTCCTACAAAGTTTACAAAAGATACAGCCGACATGTGACCTTGGAATAAGCCCGACGATCAGGACCATCGCAGTCAGGCATTGGAACCAGTTTTGTACAAACAGTCTATTGGAACCCTCGCATGATACGAGAAAAAAAGCATAAACGGGTAAAATATTTTAAAAATTATTGAAGGAACAAACCGAGACAGTAAAGTTGTCTTGCCTTACCGTATACTAGAAGTGAAGGTCAGGGCTATTTATAATGCGCTGATCGACTTCGATAAATGGGACTGTGCGGCAGATGCCCACAGAAACATGTATCTACAGGGAAAGCTCAATTGCGAAGGGAAGAACGGGACTTAGTCTTTTTGTTAAAAACCCGGAAGCAGAGATCTACTTTCTCCTTTCAAACTACAACACAGTCCTAGAAGCAAAGTTTCGAACAATAACGGAATGTTTGACCCCTTAGGGTATTTGCAGGTCCTTTTAACTTATTAATAGTTTTAAGGGATACATACATATATTATCCGAGCGTCCCAAACTTAGGTGTTATTACATGGATATTGGGGAAGCAAGAACGGAACTTAGTCTCTTTGTTTAAAACCCGGAAACAGAGATCTACTTTCTCCTTTCAGACTACAACACGGTCCTAGAAGCAGAGGTTCGAACAATAACGAAACGTTTGACCAGGGGCCAAATCGTCACATTCGATTTAGAATTCCTATATTAAAAGCATTGACAACTCGATCAATCGGGTGAATTTTCGATTCCAATCGAATGTGACGATTTGGCCCCTGCTTTAGAGCATATAAAGGCCCTATAAACTTATTCATTAGTTAACAGGATATATATTCCGAAAGTCCCACACCTAGAAAATTGTTACAATATTAGGACAGTGTACAATAAAATCGGGAATGAACGGGTGAATACTCTGGAGACTAAAGCTGAAAAACAGTAGGTTATTGACCTAAGGCGCCCGAAGCATTTTTTTTGCAACGAAGGCGGGGAAAAAGAAAAGGGCGGAAATTTCCCACATGTCACTGATTATGAATGAATGCGACCAGCATGAGGATAGGACTAAGAAATGCTAAAATATGAAAACCTAAATTAAGCAAAAAAAAAAAAAAAATGCACTAATGGGTTGCCCAAGCTTCCAAGCGCGCCTCCATTGGATGGAGCCTGATGTTTTATGCCAGATTTTTATACTAAATGCAGCTCTTTTAATACGTTTTAAGTTGTAGTTTCCGTTGTAGTGATCTTAAAACCAGCCAGTCACTGGGCTTAGTAAATGTGTTACGGGACTTAGGGCCTTCTTTTTTGGTCTCCTACTTTTAGCCTACCTTTCTACCTACCTAATAGATACTGACGTGAAATGGAATAATACGTGGTATATAGCACGATAAATGCGGGACCTACCGACTATAACTTTCTTACTCGTTTTTTTGTAAAATTTTTGGTTTATTGATTTTTTCTGAAATCCGAAATTACTTTATTTTCTATAAACATCTGATTAAGTAATTCATTGAATTTGCTTTAAAAATATTTTGCAACAAAAAATTAATAAATTGGTTTTTTAAATAAATTTTCTTTCAAAATTATTGGAAAGTATTTATTTCTTTTAGAAAAAATAAATTATTTAAAAACTGCTTAAGAGCCAAAATATTTATATTTAATCCATTAAATTCCTACAAGAAACATATGGCTGTAAGAGCCAAAATAATTAGCAAAATTTATTTTTTTTTATTTTTTAATCAACAAAAAAGTTTAAACGAATCTTTCAAAACAAATTTATTAAAAATATTTCGAAAGTCTAAATAGAAAATTTAACTTTAAAAGATTATTCTTTAACAGCTGTAACGTCGATTGCAGCACTTGCATTAAAAAAAAACTTATAAAAATCCTATAAAACTATTTATTGGGTTTAATTACACATAAAAAAAAAATTTTTAAACTCCAAGTCATATCAATTTCTTTAATGCACCTCTTAACAACATATGCAACACATTAGTTTATCGCCGAAAAGCTTTCTCAAAACAAACATTTACTATTTTAGAACCATTTCTTGGCCGTCAAAACTGAAACACATTTCCGCCACAAACTGTTCCAACTTTCTTGCAGCAATAATTTAATGCATTAAATGAAAATTTCTTTTAACGATTGTTGAAAAAAGATTATCAGGATCCAAAAATAATTTTATTTTATAATATAAACTGCCGGCAATTTATAAACGATAAATTTAAGTTTGCCGCATACATACAAACATAAATGTTTTATATCTTTTTTTAATGGTGGGCGTTTGTCTCCTTTTTTCGTTGCAGACTTTATTATCGGAAACAACAACAGATGATCAACACTGGCCAAAGGAATTAATATTGTTAAGAGAGAAATTTACGGCTAAAAGTCAATTGGAAATTGCACAATTACAAATAAAACATGCAGATGAGGTAAATTAATTTATAGAAAAATTTGTTTAATTTTCTTTGCAAGACATTCTTCTTCGACAGAATCGTTAAGAGAATGTCTAATTGCTTCTTTTATTTGAAAAAGACATTGTAAACTATTATCTTTTTAAATTTAATTTGTTCTTTTTTTTCGAAAGAGTTTTTTTCTTCTTCTTTTAAAGAAATTTACTTCTCTTTCGAAGTTCCGGCTTAATAGTTTCGTATTTCGCCCATTTAGCGAATAAAAATCGTTGTTTGTACAAGGTGGGCTCAAAATAAGTCATCCGATGCTGTTTGGCACTCATTTTTTTTTTTAATGAAAAACTTCGATTCTTTTTTTTTGATTATGTTTATTTGAACCTTTTAAATTTTATTGGTCAAGTCAAAAAAATGATATCGGCCAAATGGGCGCCGTCACAATTGATTGCTAAACGGGCATTTTTCGTCACGTCGGCGAGAACTTCGGGCGACAGATTCTCGCACTCGTGTCGAATGTTGTGCTTGAGGGCTTCCAGGGTCTCGAGCTTGTTCAAGTAAACACGGGACTTCAAAAAAAGTTACAAAAAAAGAGATATTGCGGGCCAACGTAAATCGTCAAAACGAGAGATGAGGCGACCCAGGCACGCCGCCTTCAGAATATCGGTTGTGGCTCACGCAGTGTGTGCCGTTGCTCCGTCCTGTTAAAACCACATGTCCTTAAGTCCTTGTTATTTCAGTTGCGGCAGAAAAAACTCGGCTAACATGGCCCTTTAGCGCGCACCCTTCACTGTTGTCGTTTGACCAGCGACGTTCTCGAAAAAAAAAAAATGGACCGATGACTACTCCAGCGTGAACAGCGCACCATGCAGTCACTTTAAGCGAGTGTAATGGCCCCTCGTGTATCACTCGTGGATTTTCGGTGCCCTAGAAGCGATAGTTTTGCTTGTTCATGTACCCGCTGGACTGGAAATGAGCCTCACCGCTTATTATGATTTTGGTTGAAAAATCGTTGACTTCGGCCTCGAGATTGAGGTTGGCTTGGGCGTAGGCTACACGAGTTTGGCGGTCGACAGGCAGCAGCTGATGCACGGACTGGACTTTTAACGGGAACATGCGCAGGTCTTTGAGCAAAATTCCCCTTAGGGACGACCGACTGATAACTTATTGTAAGGCACGGCGTGTGGTCGATGTTTCTGGGGACAGCTCGGCATCCTCGCCAACAGCGGCGATATTCTTGGCAGAGTGGCGCTACGGGGTTGGCCACTCTTAGTAGCGTCTCGTGTAGTCCCATACTCTTCAAGGTTGGTGGCCAAACGGCGCAGTGTTTGTGCAGCCGGTGCCGCACGGACCGGGTAAATGGCGACGGAATTTAAGCTGAGCCAACACCACATACGAATTGTTACTAATATTGTTACTAATTTTAGAAATAGCCTAATATACCTTTGCTCTTCGGACTGTGAAAAAGAGTCTTTAAAATCGACAAGTAGGTGCTAGGTGTGATTTAGCTTTCCATGGGGATTTTTCGGGATCTGGAAAAAGGTAAACATCTGGTCCATTGTTGATTTGTTCGGTCTAAAAGCGCATTGGCATAGATCCATGACTTTGTCGACATTTGGTTTTAGTCATTCACACAATATTAGAGCCAAAACTTCGTATGCAATTAAAAGGATACTTGTATAAGGTGGGCCAAGAGAACTCCTCCGATGTTGTTTAGCTCTTTGTTTTTTTCTAAATAAAAAACTTCGATTCTGTTTTTTGATTATGTTTACTTGAACATTTTGAATTTTATTGGTCTGGTCGAGAAGATGATATCGGCCCAATAGGTGCCGTCACAATTGATTTTTCTACGGGTTCGCTTTATGGCATTTTCATTACTTTGGCGAGAATTTCGTGCGACAGCTTCTCGCACTGTTGTGCTTGAGGGCTTCCAGGGTCTCGGGATTGTTCACGTAAGCACAGGACTTCAAGATACTCAGAAAAGAAGTCTGGAACGGTTAAATCGGGCGATCTTGCGGGCAATGTAAATCGCCAAAACGAGAGATGAGGCGGCCCGGGGACGCCGCCTTCATAATATCGGTTTTGGCTCGCGCAGTGTGTGCCGTTGCTTGTTGAAACCACTTGTCTTCCAGTTATAATTCGTTTAATTGCGGCAGAAAAAACTCGGCTAACATGGCCCATAGCGCGCACCGTCCACTGTTGTCGTTTGACCAGCGCCGTCCTCAAAAAAGTGGCTCGATGACTCCCTTAGCGTGAACAGCGCACCATGCAGTCACTTTGAGCGGGTGTAATAGCTCCTTGTGGATTTTCGGTGTCCCAGAAGCGATAGTTTTGCTTGTTCACGTACCCGTTGAGGTGGAAATGAGCCTAATCATTTATTATGGTTTGGTCGAAATATCGTCCACTTCGGCCTTCAGATTGAGGACGGCTTTGGCGGTCGACAGTCAGCAGCTGATGCACGGACTGGACTTGGTACCAGAACATAAGCAGGTCTTTGAGCAAAATTCCCCTTAGGGACGACCGACTGATAACTTATTGCGAGGCATGGCGTGTGGTCGATGTTTCTGGGGACAGCTCGGCATCCTCGCTAACAGCGGCGATATTCTTGGCAGAGTGGCGCTACGGGGTTGGCCACTTTTAGTAGCGTCTCGTGTAGTCCCATACTCTTCAAGGTTGGTGGCCAAACGGCGCAGTGTTTCCACAGTCGGTGCCGGACGATCAGGGAATAGACACGATTATTCCGCGTTCTTTGGGAGTGTATTGCTCCATAGCGTGTTCATTTGTTTTCTACATCTGTTTAGTTCACAAATGTCAAAATAGATTTAACATTGGCCGCCATTTGCAAAAATGGTTGATTTCTTTTGACCCACCTTGTAGTACTTAACTCAAAGCTTTTGGGGCAGTTAATCATGTACAAACAAAGATTGGTCGGAGTTCTTGCGCACGGCAAGAAACCGAATGTTTCGAGATTTCCTTACTTTTTTGAAGAAAGCAGAGGTGCTAACAACCAATTTGGTGCTTTTTTGAATTACTAGTGGATAAAGTTTTTTTAAAAGATTGTTGTTGCACTTTTGCATTTTTTAAATGTTTATTTAGAAACTTTAAGTTAAGAGGTACTGGCGCAGAAATAAAAGACTATTGACCTTGATCGAAGTCGAAAGCCAGGTTGGAAAACAACTTTAGCAGTGGACAAAAATTGGTTTTCATGTTTGTGTTTTAAAAGTTTTATTTTTTAATGTCCATAATACTGCTTAACATTTACTATAGTCGGGCTTAACCGACTTTTTTTTAATAAAAACCTAATTTTTATTTTATTCTTTATATTCGCCAGATGTCTCGCCTAAAACAAGATTATGAAAAGCAATTGAATCGCAAGAATAGACGTCATTTAACGTTTGATTCTGTGCGCGATTTTGATAGACTACTCTGTGAACGAGATAGTTTGCGCGAGTTATCAAAAGCCTTTAGGCAAGTGCTTTCTGATTTGCTTAAATATGTTACCAATTGTGAAAACGATTTGGCAGAAAACTTGGCCGAAGAAGTGCAGCGCCTGCTTTCCTACAATCGTACATTAGAAGAACAAGAGCTAGAAGATTTTAACGTAAATACTTCAATGTTAAATGAGACTTTAAATAATAGCAAATTGCGAATGATAACAGAAGTTCAAAGTTTATTGGAAGTCGTAGAAGATCCTAGTTTAGTGCAATTTGTTAATGAAAGAAATTCAGATATTGTCGAGGATTTTGATTTAAAGGATTGCTTAGAACGTTTGCGTTCAGAGGCTTCATATTTATTGCATTTATCCGAAGAAATTACCAGAAAATCTAATTGTAAAGAGAGAAGAGAAAGTTGTTCCAGCGAGCGCGAGAAGCATGATAGTGAACAGGAAGATGGTTTGAAAATTCAACAACAACGCAAATTTATACGCGTAAATTCACTTAATGAACAACAATTGCCCACCCATCAATCTTCACTAATACAACACGCTCAGACTTTGGCTTCTTTGCCTTCAGATCTTAAAATATTTTATTTGGACAATAATTTATGTGCCACAAACAATGCCTCTGAATTAAATTTGCAGTTGGTGGAGTTAAAAAATCGTTTAGTTAAATCAGAAACTGATCGTGTACGTCTGCAGCAAGAATTGGATCATACAATATCACGCAACTCTGATTTGGGTCAAGAGTTGCAGCATTTAAGAGATCAATTGTCTCAGTTAAGTTCTCTAAACAATATTGAATATAATGAGGGTTATGGTTTGGGCTCTATGAAATCACCACCACGCTTATCTCAATCTGAGCAATCATCATCTAGTTTTGCTTTGCTGCAAGAAAAGGCCCGCACTATATTATCAACTCCCACACAGAAACAGCAGAGTAATTATTCGACTGCGCAACTTTTGCAAATGATCGAAGACTTTTGCCGCGAAGGTGACAAAGTGGTGGAGTTCAGCAAAAAAGATCGTGAAGATTTGCAATCACAGGTAAGAATGGTATTCTATAGAAATATAAATAGTCTTGTACATATAAAAGGTGCGAAATATTGTGAGCATGCTACTTAAATTGCAATAACTAGAAGATTAGCATTGTAAAACGATATATTAATATAAGATTTATAAATGTGTATCGGCTCACTTTAATGAAGTGAGAGATTATAGGGAAAATGGATCTATAGTAGTTTTTTTATATAAAAACTTTTTTCGATGCCAAAATTTTTATGTTTGTGCATTCCACTTACTTAATAAGATGGCTATTACAGTACGTTTGTTCAATTAGCCGAACGTAGGATCGATTTCCAGGCGTTTTTTTTTTCTTCTAATTTTCAGATTGTCTGAGGAAGTGAAGGGTACTTGATCCTTCTGTCGGAGTTTCGGTCTTTCCCTTCTGTTTAAAAAAATACTTTGGGGTTTTTAAAATTAGAGATTATTAACTCCTTTTATTTACTTCCCTTTAAACATTTGATTATAATTTCCATATTAAGTTTCTAGCTACGTAACTTTATAAATATTTCTTTAAGCATTATTAACCATAAAAGTTTTTATTATCTTTAATATACAAAATAATAAAAATATTATTTAATTTTCCACTGTCCAACTATTAAATCAACGAATTTATCTAAATCATCGCTTACGTTAGATTTTAACGGCCGACAAACAACTTAAGGCTAATCGTAAATTTTTAGAAGAGCAGGCAGCCGAACGTGAACAGGAACGTGACGAGTTTGTAAAGGAAATTGAAAGTTTAAAAGCTCAACTCCGTGATAAAGAAAAAGAAAGAAGCACTTATGCAAATGCCTCTGAGGAGGTGAGTTAACCCCCACGGTTTCTTTGGTTTAATGCAACTTTTTTATTTGTTTGGCTCAAATGTTTGGTTTAGTTTTATTTTTGCTTTAAACTAAAATGGAAAATTTTTCTTTTCTTAATGTGGTTGTGGATTTTTTTTTAATTTTTATGTCTTTTACTTTGGCATTCTTATTTCAATTAGGCTAAGTATGTTTTATTTTATTTAGTATTAATTTTGATTAAAATTTTTGTTAGTCTTACGCCGAACTAAGTACTAAATCGTGTACTGTTCTTAACAATGTTTGCAGGTTAAATTTTAACCAAACATTATAACAAGTAAGAGCGCTTAATTCGGCTGGGCCGAATCTTAACTACTATTCACAACGTGTAGGCGTTTTTACCCTAATTTACCCTTAAGGGGTGGAGATAAAGGGTAAGTATGTTCTAGAAAAATGTTTGGGGTCATACATTTGACCTTTCCACGGGTACCCACCCTGGAAGCTGTAGGGGGTATTTTTTTTACAATTTTCCAAACTTCGTATGGGAGCCCCTTAGACGATTGGGATATTGGGGGAAGTATGTTCTGGGAATTTGTTTGGAAAAGGAAACTAATGGGGGTCTGTAGTACACTTTATTTCTCTAAGGCCGACTCTGGGAAAGTTATGGGCGTTTTTACATAATTTTTTATAAAATTTTTGTAACTTTTGCATGCCAAAACCCTTAGGTGATGGAGATAGTGGGTATGTTCTACGAATATGTTTGGGAGCGAAAACTAATGGGGGTCTGTGAGCGACTCCGGGGAAATTGTAGGGGATTTTACACAAATTTTTTTTAATTTTGTGTGGCGACCCTCTTAGAGGCTGGAATATGTTTGGAAGGGGAAACTAATGGGGGTCGGTAGTACACTTTATTTCTTTAAGGCCGACTCTGGGCGTTTTTACATAATTTTTTAAATTTTGTATGACAAACAAACCCCTTAGGTGATGGTGATAGGGGGTAAGTACGTTTTAGGAATATGTTTGGGAGGGAAAACTTATGAGGGAATGTGATACATTTTATATCTCTAGCAGCGACTCCGGAGAAGTTTTACGGGTTTTAACCTATTTTTTTTAAATTTTGTGTGGAGCGATTTTACTGGAAAATAAATACTTTATGAGGTCGCAGATAGATATTAAAGAAATTACAAAAAAGGGCACTTTAATCTACAACTTTTAAAAAAGAGCTTTTTATAGCACTGATCTTCGAATTTATCTAGTTTTTTTGCAAAACATTTTATATAAACTTTCTAAATAAGCAAACTTTTAGAAATACATTTGAAAAGTTCATTTATATTAAAGAAATACATTTAAAAAGCAAAATGGCGTAAAAGCTAACCTAAAATTGTTATGCCAGCACATACATATAAAATTATGGTTATACGTTTCAAAGCTTTTAATAGCTAAGGCTTTGGGAAAGTTTTCTACAAGTTTTGTTAAATAATTGTTTGTACTAAATCCGGCATGTTAAATTTTAAGTCTTTCTTTAATTTGTTTTAGATAATTTCTTTAAACTTATAATTTTGAAAGCATACAATTTTTAAGCGCTAAGAATATAATTTTATATTAAAGCACATATCAACAACATTTATTTTTTATATATTTTTTTTTGTGGGAAAACTTTTTCAAAATAAAATCTGTTTAATTTTTGTTGTAACTAAAGCACTAACAAGAAACGTCTCTTTTTCTTTAACTAACAATTTTTTTGATTTTTGCACGCTACAAACAAAAAGTTTTAAAAGCAAATGTAAGTTAAAGTCACAAAATAACAACTGTTTCACAACGTTTTGTTTTAATTTAAATTAATCAAAATCTAAAAAAAATATTTGAAATAAATTCTTTATCTTTAGGTAGAACACCTGGAAACCCAAATACGGAATTTAAATCAAAAACTTAAGGAATCGTTTAGTAAATGTGATAAGTTTGAGGTGGAGTTGAAAGCTTCAATCGACAAAATTTTTGTGCTGCGTGAAATTATTTCGGATCTTGAAACGCAGGTAGAGACAAAAGCGCTAAATGAACACGTTTTAGGTGAAAAAGTTAAGGTAAATAAAAAAGTTTTTGTAATTGATAACTTAAATTTAATTATCGCGTAGAAATAAAAATAGAAAAACACAAAAAAAATTTTAAAGTTTGTTTGATAATAAAAAGAAACATTTAACAAAAATTTCTTCTCTTTTTTTCCAGCAATTGGAAGAGTTTATTAACAATCAGTCTCGTTCTCATGAAACTCTTCAATCTGAAGTGGCTAGTCTTAAAACCGATATAGAACAAACCTATCAGGTTCGCATTAATCAGCTGGAGGATAAACTTCAAAATATACGCCCCTCTGCTGAACAAAGCATAATTATGGATCAAGTGGTAGAACAGTTGCGTGACATTGAAAACACTCTGGAACAGAAAACTAAAAACATTGAATCCATTTTTTCAAATACAAATTCCTGCAGCTTAAGTGTCACCGAAGATGTTTCAGTTCATGGTAGCGGCGGCAAGACAACACAATCATTATTAACCACAATTGTGGTAACACCGCCGCAGGGTTCCCCTGTACACCCATCTCCACGACAACATTCTCTCACCATGGTAGGTGTACTGCGGGTGGTGGATAAACTGTCGAAACATTCAAGAGTTGAGGAGGCTGCTGTTAAGCGTATACAAGATTTGGAAATGCAAATACAACAAATGAGAACAGCATGTGTGGTGAGTACAAATATTTATTTTATAGCTTAAGTTTCAACGTTCGTTGAGGTGCAAGTGTTTTTTTATTTAAAATATTCATTATGGTAAAAGCTGATAAAAGCTTTTTATTTGTTTATGTGATGCTGTAACCAAAAATAGTTTACAAAAGATTTCGCCAACATTTAAAAAAGGTAAAAAGTTTAAAACTTTCTGCGCATATTGGGATAGTGACCGCAAGCAAAATCGTTTTAAGGTCAGGTACACTGTATTCCTATTGGCTAAAAATTTTCATTTGTTAAGTTTATGCAAAATTGATAAAAAAAATTGCAAATTCACGAGCAATTAGTTTAAACTTTTTGTGCATGCAGGCGCAGTGACGTCACGCAAAATATTTTTCTGCGGGCTCACGCATATTTCCCTAGAATGATAGAGAAGATTACGCCACGCGAATGTTTTTACATAAAATGACGAAGCTGCCCCATCTTTACGACTGCGAAATTTGTTTCATATGAGAAAGCTACAATTTATAACAAAAATTTTTTTAGTTTTTTTCCTAAAAAAGAGCAACGAAGTTGTTCGAAATATTGAAAAAAAAAATTAAAAAAAAAACATTTAATAAAACATAAGAGATTTATTTAAATAACATTAAACTTGAGCCTGAAAAAGAAAAGGTTATAGTTTCCACAACCATGGTCGGAAAGAATATAAAGAACTAAATAACAAAAAAATAATGTTTTCCGTGCAAGTTAGCGGCCCTTGATTCAAAAGCTTTGGCTTCGAACACAACAATAACATAACCGAAAACACACAGTGATAAGCATAAGCACATACACTTAAAAGCTAAAATTTATCAGAAAGATTATTTATCACAGACTCAACATGCGCAAAGAGTTTCAAATTTTTGTTCGTGTTGGCGTAATCTTTGGTTTTATCATCTCGGTTGTTTTCCTGCTGGCTTATAATTTTTTTTTATCCGTTTCTGTTTGTGCTTATGTTTATTACACTTGTATCTTTTCTTTTATGTTATATGTGTGTGTCGTTTATGTGATTAAGCTTTTGCTAGCTTTTATGGAGAACACACATACATACTTTGCTAGAAACTTTAGTTTTCTCATATAAAACAAATTTTGCAACCATTTGATCGTTTGAATTCATCATCTCACGGAAAATCATGCGCAGGGCGCAACCTTTTGAATATCATTCTTGTGATCATTTTATCTCTACTCTATGTTGTATTTGCAGCATTTTAGTATCCTATAGAATCTTGTGTAGTGCGGAGCTTTAGCCATTTAATATCTTTTTTTTTTATTTCTGAACAAGTTTTTTGTTAAATAATTTATTTTTGTTTATTTAAAAATTAGTGTTGAAATTGTGAACTTAAACATAATTTACGACGTTTCTTTGTCAAGACTTAATGTTGCAAAAACATGTAACTTTTCAAATGAGCCCATTTAGGGTAAGTTTTATAATATATTTGTCTTTCTTTTTAATGGCTATAGCCTCCTAAAAAGTTCAAGTTCAATTCCAAAAATATTAAAATGTTTTTTTGTTGAATTGAAATATAAAAACAATCATCTAAGTTTTTATGTTTATTAAAATGTTTGGTTTTTTTTTATCAAATGCTTTTAAAAATGGCCATTTAATTCAAGATGAAAATACAAACAAGCATTAGAAGATCATTGTTTATTAAAAAAAATATATATAAACATAACTGATGTGTAATGACAAAAGAAAAAGAAAATGTTTTTGCAAAAAAAAAAAAAAATAGAAGCACAGAGAGACAAAAAATTAATTAAAAATGGGATGAAAAAATTAAAAAAACTGTGAAATAAAATGATTATGATTAATCTATTATCTTACCTAGACCACATATAAATATTCTCCGAAAATATTCTTTGACAACTATAATTGCTTTAAACTCTACTTTATTCACAAAAAGTTTGTCCACAAATACATATGTGTTGGCTAAATGGGTATCTATGCTAAGGAAACGTGTTGCCACACGAATGGCTCTAAGGCAAAGGAAAAAGTGGACATAGGCCTCTTTGTTGAAAACCCTGCAGACTTAGATTTACTTCAAATTCCTAGAACAACAGACAGTCCTACAAGCAGAGGTCCGAGTAATCGTGGAATGCTTGCCCTAGCTCAGGGCACATGCAGGTCCAACAGACGTTAGTAATCGTTTATTACTCAGGGCACTATGTAGATGCCTGGATATTAAAGAAAAATATGGAATAAACAGGCAAATAATATGGTGGTTAAAGCCCAGCATCTACTGTTGTGGCAAAATTTTAAGAGGAGGAAAGTGCCACCTTTTCTTCTTTAAAAAAATGTTTAATTATCCAAATTACCTTGCCCTCTTCAACATCTCTATGTCAAGTTCTTTGGCAACAGTAACCTTAGTTGTAACTATACTGAGGTAGCTACGAATATATGCATGGGTTTTGTACTAAAAACAGGGTTAACTCACGGTTTTGCTTGTATCTCAGTCCGATATTTCCGAAAACTTAGAATTAAATCCTTTTATGAAGGACTTAACTTGGCTCCAGAAACAGACGAGTTTCCTATCTATGATGTCGCCCGATAACTGACAAAGATATAAGCCAGCAACCACAACTACCTGTTTATTTTATAAAATTTGTTCACAAAAACCACTACAACTGCCCCAGAGTTGTCCTACACGGGTGCAATGTAAGATCGAATCCCATTAATTTTTTTCTCACGGAACATTTTTGTGAACCATACTTGTACCCTATCTCAACCCTGTTGAAAAACAAAATTAATTTTTTTTAATTTCTCTCACAGCTTCCAGGGTGCTCCTACAAAGGTCAAATGTAAGACCGACCCCAATTAGTTTTCCCCCGCTTACATTTTTGTGAAAAAAATTACCCCCTATCTCCAGCCCCAAACAAGGTTGCCAAACAAAATTTAGAGTAAAAACCACTACAACTTCTCCGGACTCGCCTTAGATGGATAAAATGTATCACAGACCCTCATTAGTTTTTCTTTCCACATATTCCTTAAATATACTTGCCCCTATCTCCATCACAAAAAGGGGTTGCCATACAACATTTACAAGCATTAATAAAAAAACGCCCATAACTTTTCCAAAGTCGCCCTAAGAGTACTAAAGTGTACGATCGAACCCCCTGTTTCCCCACCCAAACATATTCCCAGAACATATTTACCCCCTCTCTCCACTCCCTAAGGGGATTTCCATAAAAAATTAAAAAAAAAAATTTGGGTAAAAACCCCTACAACTTCCTTGTAGTCACCCTAATAGGGTTCAAATATGACCCTGACCACTATTTAAATTTTAAAAATATTTCATAAATAAAAAAAATTTATAAAAATAAAAAAAAGATTTTAAAAGGCCAATGTGAAGGGTATAAAAGATTCGACACACCCGAATATAGCGCTCTTACTTGTTTTTGATTAGAGTCATCTTTTCCGCTTTCAAAACCATATTTCCAATTGTATAAGCAAACGGAATTCTCGTGTTTATTAAAGATTTTGTTTAAGAACTGGGGCCGAATCTTCGCATTCGATTCAAATCGAAATATAACTCGATCGATCGACTTGCCAATGCTTTTAATATAGAAATTTAAATTAGAATTTTCCGATTCAATTTAAATGCGACGATTTGGTCCCTAGTTTAAGAAAGCTGAAATTATCCTAATAAATTTTGAGTTTTAAAGCTGTTTTTGATTAAGTGTGCGATACGTAAATTTGTATGTCAATGTATACATATCCACACATACATTAATGTTTAAACAATTTTTTTATGCAAATTTCCCATAATAAAAAGGAATCTTGAAAAACAACTTTATAATTACAAATTATTTTTTTTATAATTTTACTAAAAAGTTTTTAATTTAGTTGAGTTGAAAATAGTTTTCCCAAAACATATTAATAAAATTTGTGGGAAAATTTTTTTGCAATAAATGGGACATGTTTCCCTTTATACACGCACAAGAGATATTTTTAAGCGTTCCCATTATGAAAATACATTTTTTAAAATTAAAATGTATGATTGAATGGATGAGTGTGTTTAAAAAAAGTTTTGCAAAAAAAAAAGGATTTACACGATAGAGCAAGTAATAGTCGCTGTTTTCGTTTACAACTTTCTATTTTTAATTAAAGTTTTTTAAATAATAAAAACAAAGTTTTAATGATAATTTATTTGGGTCAAGTTAAAAAAAAATTTAGTTTTTTACTGTTATTTACGAAGTTTGTGGAAAGTTTTTTAACTGAATACAAATTCTATAACGAAACTCTTTTCGCAAACTCTAAAAGCGATAGCAAATATTACAAAAAATTAATAACATTAATATCTTAACAATGGAGGTATCATCTCCCATCATGCTTGACTCTGTTATGCTTCCTTGTTTAAATTTAATCGCAAAATTTTCTCTGTGTAGAATCTTTTGTGCATGACATCATTAATTTTCTAGGGACTTTTATTTTAAATGAAAGTGTTTATTTAATAAATATTAACAGACAACACAAAACATAATAAGGAAAAATTTTGTTTTTTTTTCATTTTTATATTTTTTGAATCAAAAAAATAACTTCAAATATATTTTGTAATGCAAAAGAAATTAATATCAACGTTTTCACAAAGGATTTTTTTGAAAAGGCATTTTAAGTTAAACAGCGGCTTTTCTCTACTTGTTTTGAATTTCGACTGTAAAACTTCGTACCGAAAAATTATTCTCTCAAGAGATGTCTTTTCTTTAAAATTTATTTTGTTAAACTGTATTTTAAAATCTTTTACAAAAAAAAAAATATTTTTTTTCAGCAGAAGCCAAACTTTCTGAACCCACTGCCTATTGGTAGTCGAAATATGTCGATCTTACGCGCAACAGTTTGTCCTTAATCTCATTGTCAATAGTGTTGCGGTATCTCAATCTCAGCCTCGTTACGGTACGTGCTCCTCTCAACAAGGAGGCCCAAAATGGCTAATATATCCGCTTAGAAAACACTTTAATAAGAGCTTTTAATACCTATTGTTCTCTTAAAGACTGGGATTCACTATTATACATAGCCGTTAGATCTGTATCCATGCGATCAGAGTTGTATTTATCAAATCATTTATATGTTGGATAGTGAATACTGAAATTAGAGTTCTTATTTGGGATTACTTCTTCTGTCGAAACAACCCAGACGAAAAAAGACAATCAGACCGACGATGGCTTGACCTTGGTATAGGACCCTCAATATTAAAAAAGCACAAATCTACCAAATCTTCAATGTTGTTTTGATTTTAAAATGATAAAATAATTTTAAAATGATTTTCTAAAGACAGGAAAGTCGATTAAGCCAGTTAGAATTAAACTTCCGGAGCTAAGTCAAGTCCTACTTACGGGACGAGTGTAAAACTATCAGAAATATCTCTAAAATATAAAGCCCAATATCTATAATAAACCCTTTTTTTACAACAAAAACCATGCACATATCACGATATATCTTAGTAACTATGGTCCCTGCTACCACATAATTTTGCATGGGGACAATGAAGACGGCAAGCTAATTTGGGTAAAAATTTGTTTGGATAGAAGCAAGGGGAAAGGTAGCCCCCCTTCAAATGCATGTTATACAATTAAAAATAAGTACGTTATATCTCGGAAATAGTAACAGCTAACGACTTTAAGATTTCTTCAAAGTATTTGTACCGAAGTATTTTGTTTGCTAGGATCAAGGGGATTGGTAGCCCCTTACAAGCAGATCATTTTTGTGAGTTTCAATGCGCTTTGTCGTAAAAGCTTTAACAGCAATTGTGTTTTAAGCTTCAGAAAAATAGTTCTAGTACGATTTCTATGTTTTGGAAGCAAAATATGTTAAAAGTAGAGGCCCTGTACAAAAGAGCCGATTTTGACACAATATATCCGGGAAACTGTTACAGCTATCGACTTCAAACCTGCTGCAGAGTAGTTCCAGTATTTCGAGAAATTTTTTCGTATTGGAGGACGGGGTATCGCCCATTAAAACGGGCTAGTTTTCTGAACTTTTCAGTTTTATATACTATAATATATATTAACTCCGAAGTCGCCATAAAAAAATTTATTATAAAACCTACGTTTTAAAATCAATTTAGCTGCATCAGATGCTTGCGTTTACAAGAGGGCCAATGTGAAGGGTATAAAAGAATATAGCGCTTCTATTTGTTTTTTACTCTCCCTATCTTTTTTAAAATAATAATACAAATATGTGCATATGAACAGCAAAATAATTTGTAAAAAATTATAAAAAGCTCATGTTTTAATAGTGCACGCTGGTTCAACTGCTTTTTTCCTGTTTTCGTTTTGTTTTAAAACTAAACATCAAACTTTTTATATTAATTTGTCAGGGATAGTGTTAAAAATCACCACTTCTTTCTGTTTCTTTTAATTGATTTTCCTTTTAATCCTGTTATTTTAAAACTAAAACAAATTCTTTCTACACTTCCTGCTTACTTGTTCATATTGTCCTCAAGTTTAAAGGTCTTTTGTTTTATTGTAATCAATACAACATAATCTTTATAATACAGAAACTACACTAATAGCAAATATACGAGTGAAATTTAAATGTACACGGATTCAGCAGTGTCGGCTTTGTAGTGCCCTTCACTAAAAGGGCCAAAAGAAATCACCCTATTGAAGGATGCTCTTATTTTTGCAAATGGCGGCCAATGTCAAATCTGTTTTCACATTTGTGAACACGACAGATGTAGAATACAAGTGAACAACCCATGGAGCGGTACACTCCCCAAGAACGCGGAATAATCGTGTCTATTTTTTTGCGTAACAATTCGTCTGTGATGTTGGCGCAGCGCGAATTCCGTCGCCGATTCTCCGGTCGTCCGGCACCGACTGCGCAAACACTGCGTCGTTTGGCCACCAACCTTGAAGAGTATGGGAGCACACGAGTCGCTGCCAAGAGTGGCCGGACCCGGAGCGCACGTTCTGCCAAGAATGTCAAGGTGAGGATGTCAAGCTGCCGCCAGAAACATCGACCAGACGCCGTGCTTTGCAATTAGCCATCAGCCGGCCATCCCTAAGGCGAATTTAGGTCAAAGATCTGCGCATGTTCTCGTACATAGTGCATAGTGCAGTGAATTAGCTGCTGCCTGTCAACCGCTAAACGCGTGTAACCTACGCCTAAGCCATCCTCAATCTAAGGCCGAAGTGGACGATTTTTCGACCAAAATCATTATGAGCGATGAGGCTCATTTCCACCTCAGCGGGTACATAAAGAAGCAAAACTATCGCTTCTGGGGCACCGAAAATCCACGAGTGATGAACGAGGAGCCATTATACCGCTCAAAGTGACACCATGGTGCGCTGTTCACGTTAGAGGAGTCATCAGATCATTTTTTTTTAGGACGCCGCTGGTAAAATGACAACAGTGGACGGTGCGCGCTATAGAGCCATGTTAACGGAGTTTTCTGCGGCAATTAAACGAACTAGGACTGGAGGACAAGTGGTTCCAACAGGACGGAGCAACGGCACACACTGCGTGAGCCACAACCAATATTCTGAATAAAGGCGGCGTTCCCAAGTCGCCTTATCTCTTGTTTTGGCGATTTACATTGGGCCGCAAGATCGCCCGATTTAACTGTTGCAGACTTTTTTGTGTGGTTTTTTTAGGCGCTCCTAATTTCCATATTTCTAGCGGCAACGAAATTGATTTGCCTCATTCCGTTACTGGAACTGCCGTTGCGGAGGCTGAAATTACCGACGGTCATACCCCCCCCAATTATTGGCATTTAAATCTCGTGAACAAGTGTAATGTCATGACCGAAAAAGTAGTTGTACGCGTGCTCTATGTGTTCTTAAAACTTGTCTTTCTCTTCTATCGGCGCATGAGCACAGATCAGGCTGAGAAAGAAAAACTTGGCTTTAATGCGTATTGTAGCTAGTTGTTCGTCTACTGGTATAAAACTGGCGACCAAGTGACTTATTCGCTTTTTCACAACAAATCTGCACCCAAACTGGTGTTTGCCTTTTTGAAAGCTGTAACAGATCTCGTATCATCATATTTTCATTATGGCGGGGATATCAGCTTCGTACTTTTCGAGGACATCCGCCAGCTGAATAGAGGTACCTGACCTGAGGAAAGGTTGTACATTCTAAGTGCATTTCAAAAAATTATGGGCCTTTCAACGTTTGCGGTTGTCGAAAGCATTATTTTGAACCCGTTCATTTCTACTCAAAAGGAATTTTGTAATTAAATAGAACTTTAAGATAATTATTTGACACATAACTGGTCATGAAGAATCAAGAATGTACAAACAATTTCTTCAAACTAAAATGAATTTAAATTGATGTAACCCACAGAATGACAAACAAATTTATTGTAACATGCAAACTTACAATTACTTCAATAACCCTTAATGGTGGCTGTGTAGAGCGGATTAAAATTGTTGAACATCACAAATCTGTGGTGTTATTTTGCACTAAAATGCAATATCACTAACAATAAGGTCCATGACATTTGTTGAGTCTCCTTAAATATGTGTGTGTGTATGTATGTACGTATTATGTATAAAAAAGTATGTCTGCATATAAACAAGTGTACAAGCGAATCTGTGCTTGTGTGTGTGTATATTTTGATTATTATATTAAATTACACTTAAATATACAAACAACGCCACACAAAACGACAACACTGATTGAATTGTTTTCAATTAAATGAACTGTTACTCCTCTATGTACTTACATGTTCGTGTATCATTTGTACACTGTTTCCAAACATATTTACACCCTTAATATAGTGATAAGGGTACATACATACAATCATTCCGTTTGTAATTTTGAAAATATTAATTTGCGATCCTATAAAGTACATGTATTCTGGATCCCTTTAAATAAAAAAGTCCATAAAGGCCTGCCCATCTGCCCGTCTGTTTAAATTAAGTTTCCAGAGCCAAGTCAAAGCCGACGGATCACGTGTTGGTGTAAGTCTACCAGAAATTCCTATGAAAAACGCTGTTTAAAATCGGCAAGGTCAGTGCACTACGAACCGAAAAAACATAAAATAACCCTTTTTTTGGGACAAAAATACGTGTTTGTATTTGTATAGATCTTAGCACTGTTACTACAAAACTTGGCACGGATACTTTAAAGCCAGCAGGATAAAATGGGGAAATTTTTTTTTATTTAAAAACTTCGATTCTGTTTTTTGATTCAACATAACCTCTAAAATTTCATTGGTCAAGTCGAGAAGATGATGTCGGCCAAATGGACGCCGTCACAATTGATTGATATAGGGAATCTTTTAATGACATCTTTCATCACTTCGGCGAGAATTTCGGGCGACCGATTCTCGCACACGTGTCGAATGCTGTCCTTGAGGGTCTCAGGCTTGTTCACATAAACACAGGTCTTTAGAGAACCCCACGAAAAAAATTCTGTAACGGTTAAATCGGGCGATCTTGCAGGCCAATGTAAATCGCCAAACGAAAGATGATGCGATCCGGGAACGCCGCCCTCAGAATATTAGTTTTGGCTCGCGCAGTGTGTGCCGTTGCTCCGTGTTGTTGGAACCACATGTTCTCCAGTCCTATTTCGTTCAATTACGGCAAAAAAAAGTCGGCTAAAATGGCCCTATAGCGCGCACTGTTTACCGTTGTCGTTTGACCAGCGGCGTCCTCGAAAAAAAATAGGAATCTAACCTGTTACGCCCAGGCTGGTAGACTTGCACACCTACTCACTAGTCTACCAGGAAATCCAAGGAAAGAATATACTCATTGCACTAGATACCCAGTTGGTTTAAAAGCACATGCCGCAAACAGAATTGGATTCCTAAACTGGTGCTTCTATGCGTTATAAAACTAAAGATATGCCTTGGTAAACAGGATAACACTGATGTGTGTCAAAGGCCAGGCATAGCTATAAATAAGGTAGTAGGAGAGCTTGCAAAGAGGTTATGCTATCGCTTTCTTTGGTTCAGAACCTTTATAACCAACAAGTAATGGTAATTGGTACGGGCGAAAGTTACTAAGTGGGTGGACTCTATGCGGTTAGAAAGATAGTGTGAGACAACCACTTATAGACAAATATTTAACATCCGAGTTACTTATTTAAAGTATTTTCATCCCATTGGCATCTAATGTCATGTTGGAAAACAAACATCCTCTCTACAAAAAAATCACCTGGAAATGGTGTATTTTCTTTATTTATTGTTGTTATTTGTGTTATATTTTATTAAGAGAATTTGTGCTCAATTTTTTCTTCTCAAAAGCGGGCTTTTTTTTACAAAAGGAAAGGAAAGAACTAGAAATCTAAAAAAATGTGTTTCATTTAAGCGCGTTTATAATAATAAAAGCCTTCTAAAAGAAACGTCGTTTTTAAATTAATATTAAAACACTTGTATTCATTTGAAAAACATTAATGTCTAAATTGATTGAGTCGTCAAACAAAGAAATCATAAAAGGTCAATCTTTACAGTTTAAAGTCTTCGCAAAAAAAAACTATTAAATCTCTTTAAAATATATAGAAGAACTGATAAGGATTATCGCTCCAATACAAATGTGTCTGTTAAGCTTAATAAAAAGTCTGAGACAATTATTTTTAGATGCAGCCAGAGTTTAACAGTTTTAAATTCAAATTTTAATTAGATCACTTTAAAGCATAGAACTTTTTTTCGCTTTTTTTTTAAATTCATCTTTTAGCATTCAGTTAGACCCTTAAATACTTTTAGAGATCTTTCCGGTGACTTGATTTTATTAGAAATTTAAATGCTAATTATGTTAATGTATCTCCTATTTTTTTCTAGGAACTTCAGCAGGAACGTGAGTCGTTGCAAGAACGCATGTCAGAGCAGACTCAACGTATTTCTGCCTTGCAATCACGACTTGAAGAGCAGCGACAACGTACCGAAGAACTGCAACGTTCCAATACTTCCGACCTAAACATACGCATCCAAGACTTACAAAATGAATTGCAGAATGTGCGCGAAACTCTATCAAATCGTGATAAACAAATTACCACAATGAAACAGCAGTTAGAGAAAAGCAAAATGGCCATAGATCGTTTGGAAGCAGAGCTGGCTGTCGAACATAAGCCTGATCGCAGTGCCCTTGAAAAATTGGAAAATGAATTAAAACTAAAACAGGCTGAAAATCAAAAGTTAAAGGATAAAATCAAAAATGAAATGATTAATAAATTGGCTTTGCCCGATCTAATGGAAACTATGTTGGCCGATAAAAATGAGGAGATCGATCACTTAAAGGAACAACTCGAAAATAAGGAAAAGGAATTGCAAACGGTTTTAAATGAAAGTCAGGCCTCATCGCTGGGAAGTGTAAAAAAGGCTGAAGAAGGCAGCACAAAGTTAAGTGGACGAACACTAAGCGATATTGTCTCGATCACCGAATTTGATGAGCCAGATGTGGTGCGCAGAGCTGCTGTGCATAACTTGACCTCTCCCCTTGTGCTGCCCGAAGGCAGTGGAGGGTTTTTACACAATACCATGGAAACTTCAAAGGATGTAGTAGCAAATTTAACTGATAAAAGAACGGATGATTTATCAGGCTTTCCCAATCTGCAGCAGGTTAACACATTTGATCATCCCCACTACTTCCAAGGTCCTAATGTTTTGTTGAGATCACCTCAATCGGGAGACTCTATAACACCAGCTCTAGTGCCAAGGCAAATAAATTTTTCTGCCCTCACCGAAGATTCTAAGCTAAAAACACCCAACAACTTAAACACCCCAAAAATCACTGAACAAAGCCAAGAATGTCTAGAGGCCAAAGAATACTTAGAACAAGAAATAAAACAACTAAAATCAAAGATTGTTGAACTAGAAAAAGATAAAGAGAAAAATGCCGACTATTTGCTATCATCTCAATTAAGATTAACAAATTTACAAGATGAATTGGCCATTAGTCAAAAAGAATTATTAGCTCTGCAGGCAGAATGTAAGAAAAATAAAGAACTCCAGCAGGAACTGTTAAAAAAATCTTTAGAAATTGAAAATCTTTTGAAAGAACAAGATAAATTGAAAATGGAAAAAAGTGAACTGCTTAGCAAAAATGAAAAGAATTTAAGAAATTACCAAGAAAGCGAGGAGACTCTATTAAAACGTATAAAAGACATGGAAGAGAAAATTTTGAAAAACACCGAAAACGAAATGAAGGAGCGAGAAAACTTAAGAAAGGAACTGTTGGTAATTAGCGAATCCCATGAGCAATGCAAATATGTACAACGCGATAGTGAAGATCGTAAAAAACAAATAGAATTATTAAATCAAGAAATTAAAAGTAAAGACGAAAGGCTGCTTATATTAAGTACTAAACTGTCGTTGGCTGAAGATACTGCAGAAGAGTTGCAAGCGAAAATCTCCAGATTAGAAAAGGAAGTGGAAAAACTAAAACAACAAAGTAGTGACAACAGCTCTAAGCAATTTTCGGTCGATGAAATAGCCAAACAAGTAGAGAAGGAGCTAAATTATTCGGCTCAGCTGGACTCAAATATTTTAAAGGCCATAGAAAGTGAGGAGGAGAATAATTTAGATCGTTCTCATCAAGACAAAAATATGGCCACTGAACAGCCTGGCACAACAGATGACGAAAACTTCACTGGAGAAAGAGATTTGCTGAATCAATTGGAGGCTTTAAAAGTTCAAATTTCTTTAGAGAGAGAACATGCCGAAGAATTACGCCAAGAGTTGCTTATGGAGAAACAGCATTCACAAGACATTCAAGAACAGGATGTATTAATCATAGAGGCTATGAGAAAACGTTTGGAATCGGCCCTTGAACAAGAAGATGAACTACACAAGCAACTGGACATAGAAAGGGAGAGATGTGAACGTTTACAGACCCAACTTACCACTACACAAAGAACGGATAGTCGACGCAATTCTTCTTTGTTAAAATCACCAACTGAGTCTCCACGTAAGTCTCCTAGATCTCTTAGTGATTTTGAATCTGAGCTGGCAGATAGGCTTAGAAGTGAAATTAAACTTCTGACTGCTCAAAATGAGAGAGAGCGTGAACGATCGGCTGATTTACAAAGAAACATAGAAAGAGAAAAGACCCGTTACGAAAAGGAGTTAGCAGATCGCATTGAATATTGTGAGAAACTTAAAAGAGAAATGGACAAAGTAGCTAGGGATAAGGATAATGCCGAAACGCAAATGGAACATTTGCAAGAACGTCTAACTTTACAAACACAAGAGATAGAAACTTTAGAAGCCCGACTTGCTAGCCTTCAAGAAGCAGAGACCCGCCGCTTTACACGCAAGGAGAAACAACACAAGGAATATGCCCAACTAAAGGCGGAAATTCAAGAACTCAAGGCTCAAATCTATAGCCTTGAAGTCGAAAAGCAAAACCTTAGCAAAACTGTTAGTCAACTGCGTTTCGATGTAGAGCGATCGGCGCAGCGTGAGGTCAAACTAGCCGAAGCCCTTGCCAATGCTAATGCCAATTTGGCAATGCGCGAAGGTCAAAGCACCGTGCCCGAACAATTTTTGCAAAAAATGAAAGAAATTAATACTCTGCTGGCAGAAAATACCCAAGAAAATAAACAAATGGCTGAGACTGTACAGTATTTGGTGGAAGAACGACGTCAGCTGCAAAGAAAATGCGAAGAACTGGAAAAACAACTAAACGGTACAGCCAATGTTAGCGAGTTGGAGGAGCGTTGCAATCATTTGCTAGGACGTTATTTACGCGTAGAATCTCACCGCAAGGCCTTGGTTTACCAGAAGCGTTACCTTAAGATTTCTCTGCAGAATTATCAAGACAGTGAGCAAAGAGCTCTGGCTGCTTTTAATGGCGGTCAATTGCTGCAGAATCCATGTGCCAAGAGAAAATTATTTAAGTATGTTTATATATTTAATTGGAAAATATATAATTTATGGGAGATATTTTCTTTAATGTTTTTCTTTTGTTTTTTTAATTTTAGGACTGTTGCCTTAGCCATTATTGCCATACAACGCATGAAGTATATAGGACGCATTTGGCATACTGGTAAACGAATTGTATCCAAGTCCGTATTTACAATAACACAACAAAAGTAAGTAGAAAATGTTTTATTATTGTTGGAAAGTTTTCCATAAGAAAGAAACTTAAAGAAATGGATAATTATTAAAAGATGGTGTGAAACTTTTTCAATTATTTAGAATTTAAAAATAAAAGATGTCGGTTTGTCTGTCTGTCCAACTAGATTCATGTAAACTTAGTTTCTTGGTCCTAAATACCTAAATCAACTTCCCTGATTTAGCGATGTCCGTGTTATGGTTGAAATACATTTTTTGAAGCCCACCCCCGATGTCCCTTATCCCCGTAGGTGGTATCGACCTATGAAAAATATCTGCAAGTAAATCCTCGTTGAAATCTAGAAAAATCGCCCGATAACTGACCGAGATATAAGCCAAAAGCTAAGACTACTTCTTTTTATTTCTCTAATATTTGAATATTAAAACCTCTACAACTGTGAAATGTAAGACAAACTCCTATCAATTTTTCTCCCCTAACATTATTGGCGTAAAAAATTTAAAAAAAATAAGGTTAAAACTTCTCCGGAATCGCCCCCAGAGGAATAAAAATGTATAAGAGACCCCCATTGGTTTTTCCTCGCAAGCATATTCCTAAAACATTTTTACCCCCTACCACTATCACCCAAGGTGGTTATCATAAAAAATTTACAAAAATGATGTAAAAACGCCCATAATTTCGTCAGAGTCGGCCTTAGAGAAGTAAGGTGCATGACCGACCCCCATTAGCTTTCCCTTCTAAACATACTGCTAGAGTATACTTACCCCCTATCACTATTACCTAAGGGGGTTGCCAAACAAAATTTACAAAAAATTATGTAAAAACGCCCATAACTTCCCCAGAGTCGGCTTTAGGGAAATAAATTGTAGTAACGACCCCCATTAGTTTCCTACTTACTTATCCCCTATCTCCCCCCCCCCCTCTCCTAAGTGGGTTGCCATACAAAATGTTAAAAAATTTGGGTAAAACCCCTACAGCTTCCCTAGTCACCTTAAGAGAGTTAAAATGACACCGACCGCCTATTTAAAAATTTTTTATAAATAAAAAACGGATAAAAAAATTAGGGGTTTCAAAAGACCAATGTGAAGGGTATCTAAGATTCGGTACAGCCGAATATAGCGCTTTTACTTGTTTAAAATCAATACAAATAACATAAATGTTTTAAAAGACCAACGTTTTTTTAATATTATTTATGGCGTTTTCTTTTCTGGCAGAAATGCTGCCTTTATTCTGCCCTATGCACTCATTTCTGTTCTTTTCTGAAAAGCAAGGCAGCATTGCTACAGAGTTGTAAGTTCTTTTCTGGTAATGTTGCCCTAAAAAAATGAAAAAATGCTACATTTTTGCCCCTAAAATAATCAAAGGGTTACTCACTGCCTTTTTAAAAAGAAGAAGATCTATTTTTTTGCTATCAGCTTTTTGACGTTGAATAAAAAAATTTTATTTCTGTAAAGAAATCATAAAATGGAATTAAAAAACGAGGTCTCATCTAAAAATATAGTGATTGTTTGTTCTGTTGTAGTCACTGAAAATGTACCACTTTTCAAAGGTTTAGGTAGTTTTAAAAAAGTGTTACAAAATAAAATGGCAACATTTATGCTCAGAAAAGAAAACACCATTAGTTTAATAAATCGGGCAGACTTCAACCAAGAAAATTGAAAAGCGAAAAATGAATTGTGGGGTTTTTGAAAAAAACTTTTGAATGCTTTTGTTTGTTTGTTTATAATAATTCTCAATAAGTTTATTGGGGGTATTATATAAATGCAGAAAAATTAAAAAGGTTTTTTAAGAATTAGGTAAAGCCTACTGATGAGAATCAATTATATGTAAACTTTTCTAAAAAAGTTATTACAAAACTGTTTAATTTTTTATGAATTATTGTTTTTATTTCATTTTCCATCTTAACAAGTTCTGCTGCGAATGATAAAAAGCATTTAGTGACTGTTAATTTAAAAGTGAAACTCAAGAAAAACAATAAAATTAATCAAGTTGAAAAAAGTTGGTAATTTTTTTTTTTAAAACAAAAGTTTTAAGCACCCATTTAGCGTTTAAGAAGCGATTGCACCTGCAGCTTAAGCAATATTTGCCCGAGAAAGCGTTACCACTTCTTTTAGCAATAAATTGTTTGATGCTTTTTGACCTTAAATAAGTTGTTTTCTTAAGTAAACGTGGTAAAATAAACGAAAAAATGTAATTAATTGATTTTTTTTTAATGTTAAAAGATATTGATCTTCATTTTAAAGCAGTTTAAATCTTTAATTTTTAGTGGTCAAGCTTTTTGGGGCAAATCGTTTATCTAATGTGACCACAGCTTTATTTATAAATGTTGTTAAACACAGATTAAAGCACCCTTAAGTATTTGTTTTTTTTTTTTTGTCATTAGTAATTGTAAATGTAAATATAAATACCTTTTTTCTAATTTAATAATGTTTTTATGAAATTCCTAAACAGACGTCTCCAACCACCAGTCATAAATTGTACTGCTGTTACCTCAACTTCAAGCACACCACAAACGCAGCAAAATTATTATCAGCAACAAAATCTAAATAGTCCTTTGAAACTGTTGGATCGTCCATATGCTCCTTTAAAAACGCCAACATTACTAAACGGCAGTCGGACACCCAACTCGGCAACCTCATCCTCTGCATCAACAACCACAACATTTGAATGGCCTCTGGTGTCTGTAAACAAAGCCAATAAGAAAACATAATTATTTTTTTTATTTAAACTAAAAAGAGAAATAAAAAAAAAATATAAAAATTAAAAAAAAAAAACATTTTCTAAAACGAAATGCTCAAATTTTTTAATTGAAGCCATATTTATAAATTATAATTTAAAACTCCAAAAAAGAAAAAAACAAATTTGTTGTTAGTGTTATTAGCCCTAAATGTAAGACAAAATATTTATTGTATTAAATGTAATTAAAGTTAAATGAATTTGAATTTTGTGTAAATTGTTCATTTTAATATTTTGTGTTTTTTTTTATTTCGTTTGTTTGTTATGTCCACCCAGTATTTTCTTTTTTTATATAAAAACCCTTTAGTTGTAGGCCGTAATTGTATATGCATGTAGTTATTTTTAAATTTATTTTATTTTATTTATTATTTTTTAACTAATTTTTTTGCTGCTTTGTATGTTCTCAACCATTTAATTTAATTTAATTTTATAATAAAAAAACAAAATTAAAAAATTATTTAAGTTGTTTTTTTTTCTTTTTTTCATTAATTTTATAACATCTTGTAAAGAAAATAAAAAAACCTTTTGAAATGAAGTGCCTTTTAGAATTAAAACAAAAAAAAAAAAAAAAACAAAAATAATTTAAGAAACTAAAATAATAAATAAAAACTTAAAATACAAATTACAAAAAAATATTTTTAATTTATGGCTTAACCATGCCTGTTCACAGATAGTGTTTCTGCAAGTTCTTTGTTAAACGTAGATCAGCGATTTTAAAGCGCTATGCCAATGTCAGATAATAGCTTATACAGCTCGGGGTTCATCACCGGTATTCTCTGTCAAAGCAGATTGGTCCTACTACTGTTACTACAAGGTGGGCAAAGGAAGTCATCAGATGTTGTTTGGCTCTCATTTCTTTTTCTAAATGAAAAACTTCGATTCTGTTTTCTGATTATGTTTATTTGAACCTTTAGAATTTGATTAGTCAGGTCGAAAAGATGATATCGGCTAAAGGGGCACCGTTACAATTAATTGCTATACGGGTTCGTTTAATGGCATTTTTCATCACTTCGGCAAGAACTTCGGGCGACAGATTCTTCCACACGCGTCGAAATTGGTTCTTAAGGGCTGGTTAGCCTAAACACGGGACAGTATGTGCCATTACTTCGTCCTGTTGGAACCACATGTCCTCCAGTCCCAATTCGTTCAATTGCGGCAGAAAAAAACTCAGCCAACATGATCCTATAGCGCGCACCGCCCACTGTTGTCGTTTGACCAGTGGCGTCCTCGAAAAAAAAAATGGCCCGATGACTCATCTAGCGTGAACAGCGCACCATGCAGTCACTTTGAGCGGGTGTAATGGCTCCTCGTGCATCACTCGTGGATTTCCGGTGCCCAAGAGGCGATAGTTTTGCTTGTTCACGTACCTGCTGAGGTGGAAATGAGCCCCATCGCTCATTTTGATTTTGGTCGAAAAATCGTCCACCTCGGCGTCGAGATTGAGGATGGCTGGGGCGTAGGTTACGCGCGTTTGGCGGTCGACATACAGCAGCTGATGCACGGACTGGACTTTGTACGGGAACATGCGCAGGTCTTTGACCAAAATTCGCCTTAGGAACGACCGGCTGATGGCTAATTGCGAGGCACGGCGACCAGATGTTTCTGGCGCCAGCTCGACATCCTCGCCAACAGCGGCGATATTCTTGACAGAACGGACGCTCTGGGGCCGGCCACTTTAGGCAGCGTCTCGTGTAGTCCCTTATTCTTCAAGGTGGTTGACCAAACGGCGCAGTGTTTGTGCAGTCGGTGCCGCACGACCGGGGAAACGGCGACGAAGTTCGCGCTGCGCCAAAACCACATACGAATTGTTAAACAAAAAAAAATAGACACAATTATTCCACGTTCTTGGGGAGTGTATCGCTCTATGGCTTGTTCACTTGTATTCTACATCTGTCTGGTTCACAAATGTCAAAACAGATTTGACATTGGCCACCATTTGCAAAATTAAGAGCATCTTCTTTTGGCCCACCTGTTATTATACAAAATCTCATTCCACTCAATATGTAGTAAGAACAATGTTTTTTTGTTACAACGCCTACATACATACTACTATGTAGTCCAACTTAAAAATATATTATTATATGTAGTATATGTTTGTATGTATTTGTTTTTTTTTCGATAGAGCTTTTACAAATAATCACAGCAAGAGGGAAACAGATACATACTTGTGTTAACGATTAGAAGGAAATTAGTGAAAGCAGAACGGGGGCGCTGAAAAAAAAAACAAAACAAAAATAAACCGCCTAAAAGAAAGCTTTTAAAGCTTTTTGTTTCAGTCCTAAACAAAAACAAATCAAATAAAAAACAAACATAAAAAATAACGACAAAGGAGACACAATGCATTTGATATCCTAAAGTAGTGGTTTAATAGTCTTGCGTGCGATTTTGAAGAAAAAGAAAAAAAAAATACAAAGAAAATACGCGGTTTATTAAAAAAAAAAGCAGAAAGAAAGTTTAACAAAATATACCTGTTTGCATTTCAAAACAAATTTTTAAAAATAAACTTTAAAGAAAATTTGTTGTTAAAGATTTTTTTTATTTTTTAATAAAAAAAAAAAACAAACAAAAATATTAAAAAAAATTTATTTTTAAAATGATTTAAAAATATACAAAAAGCAGTTAAAAATAGTTTTAAAATTAAGATCAATATTTTTTAACTTTTAAAAAGATAGAAAAACCTTTTATATACAAAAATTTAAAAAATATTTTTTTTACAAAAAATGCAACAAATAAGTTTAATCAGACTTTAAGGTAAGTTTAGTTTTTTAAACCTTTTTTTTATTTTTTAACTCAAAAATTGTGGCTAAAACAAAAATTGCGTTTTTTTCCAAAATTTCCAACAATATGTTAGCAATTATGTTTTATGTTACATACACATTACGTCAATGTTGTTGGTATGTATTCAGTGTGATACATTTTTTTTATTTCAGCAATTATCTTTTATTATTATTATAGTGTTTAGTACGTATGTATGCATGTGTTGGCGGGGTTATTTTGAATATTTATTCAACATCTTTTAACCGTATGCTATAAAGGTTTTATTGTAATTAATATGATTAAATATTTTCTTTTTATACCCTTTACATGATAGATAGGATATAAAATTAGTTCCCTTTTAATATATAAAACAATATTCAGTTAAGATCCTACAAAGTTTATATCATCACCTTGAGTGTAAAAAAGGCATGAAGAACAAAAAACTAAAAGTAAGTAGGTTGAACAAATTTTTAATTTTTTATTTGAAAAAAATATCGTTTCTTTAAATGAAATTGTTAAAGGTGCAAAAACTTAATAAGCAAGTTAGAAAGCTTTAGTCTGTAAAGCCTGACCATATTATACCCTACACCAAATGTGTATTGGGGGCGCTATAAACAAAATGGACCGACAATATTGTTTCAGTGTACTAGTTAGTGGCTTAAAAATAGACACATTTTGGACAAATTCTGTGAAAATAGTGTGACATTCGAGTCAGTTATAGCCCAAAATGCTTATTTCGGGGGATATTTGTATGTGGGCTATATCAAAAAATGGATCGACCATATTTTTGTTCTGTCTACTAGTAAGTGACTTGAAGTTAGACCATGTGCCAAATTTTGTCAAAATAAAGTAATATTCAAGCAAGTTAAACCCCAAAATGCTTATTCCGGGGGAATATCTGTATGGGCCGATTACATGTGTAAAATTTTGTCAAATTTATCAGTTAGAAAATACACAGAGCTTAGAGTAAAGCGCGAAAATAATAACGGAAATCGAAAAAAGTAAAAACAAGTAAGAGCGCTATATTCGGCTGTGCCGCTTATTATATACCTTTTACATTGGCCTTTAAAAATACCGAACTTTTTAATATTTTTTAACTTTTTTTATTTATGAAATATTTCTAATTTTTAAGTAGGGGTCGGTGTCATATTTTACCCCCTTAGGGTGACTAGGGAAGTTGTAGGGGTTTTTACCCTAATATTTTTAAATTTTGTATGGCAGCCCCCTTAGGTGATAGAGATAGGGAGTAAGTATATTCTACGAATATGTTTGGGAGAGGAAACTAATAGGGATCGGTCGTACACTTCATTTCTCTAAGGCCGACTCTGGAGAAGTTACAGGCGTTTTTACATAATTTTTGTAAATGTTGTATGGCAACCCCCTTAGGTGATGGAGATTGGGGATAAGTATATTTTAGGAATTTGTCAAGGACGGGAAGCTTATGAGGTCGGTCGTACACTTTATTTCTCTAAGGCCGACTCTGGGGAAGTTATAGGCGTTTTTACATAATTTTTGTAGATTTTGTATGGCAACCCCTTTAGGTGTTGGAGATTGGGGATAAGTATATTTTAGAAATTTGTCTAGGAGGGGAAGCTAATGAGGTCGGTCGTACACTTTATTTGTCTAAGGCCGACTCTGGAGAATTTATGAGCGTTTTTACATAATTTTTGTAAATTTTGATGGCAACCCCCTTAGGTGATAGAGATAGAGGATAAGTATATTCTAGGAATATGTTTAGGAGGGGACGATAATGGGGGTTGAATGTACACCTTATTTCTCTAAGGTCGACTATGGGGAAGTTATGGGCGTTTTTACACATATTTTTCCTACTTTTTTAAAATTTTATATGGCAGCCATTTTTGGAGCTGGAGATAGGGTGTTAGTATGCTCTACAAAAACGTTGTGGGGAAACATTAGTGGGAGTCGGTCTTACATTGCACATTGTACAGGTAAACTCCGGGGCAGTTGTAGAGGTTTTTATGTACAAATTTTAGAGAAATTAACAGAGGCAGTCTTGGTTTTTGGCTTATATTTCGATCAGATATCGCCGATTTTGAATAGCGATTTGCCTGCAGATATTTCTGATAGTTTTACACCACTTACGGGTCTACGAACAATCGGGGGCTTCAAAAAGTTGATTTGAACCATAACACGAATAGGCGGACATCGCTAAATTGACTTCCCTATTTATAAGGACCAAGAATGGCATTAAAATTTTTAAAATCGCCAATAACGAAAAATTGAACTGTAGACCCACGCGATGGAAATCGAGTTTAAAAAAATTTAAAAAATAATTTTTCGAGCTTTTTTTGCAAGATAAAGTGACATCAAAAACGGAACTAGTTTAGATTTTATTTGAAAGATTAATAAGTTATTCTTATTAAATCATTTCCAAATATTTTTTAGGATGCGATCCCAATTTTCTTAGTTTATTTATAGGAAAAAAGAAAAGCATAACAATAAAAAGCAAAAATTGCTTTGCTGGGGTTTTTTTTTAAAGGAACTCTTGAATGTTTTTTGAATGTTTAATAGTAATTCTCAATAAGTTTATTGCAGTTACTACATACATAAAGACAAAAAATACTTATGAGATTTTTCAAGATTTTGGGTTTAAGACTACTGACCCTATAAATAATTCTTATAAATTAATATTTATTTTAAATTGTGTGAAGTAGTTTATCCTGGCTTTTAGCTACTTAACGTTTACATATTTAGCAAATCTTTAAGTGTGCTGCCAGACTAACATTAGGTAGAACCAACTTCTTTTTATTTTTATTGAGTCGTAGTAATGCAATAAGAAAACTTAAATTATATATGTATGTATGTACACTTATGTCAAATCATATAATTAACAAAATTAATTTTAAAAGAAAAATATTTAACAAAAAGCATAATTGTACTTATGTACATAAACAATACTGTAAGGTAACATGATCACACAACCGATACAAAGAGCCTGTAAAATTAAAGTTTGTGCCTAATTTTTAAAAACAGTTTTTTTCAATAAATAATAACATGTATGCATGTATGTATGTATGTATGCTTGTATTAACATAAGTATAAACTAAAGGAATTAAAAATACAAATAATGCTAATTAATAATAATAATAATTTTTCCGCATAAGTAATATTTAAAAAAATATCCAATTATATCATAAGAGACATTAATTAAGAGACATAATTAAAACAAATACTTTTAAGTCTTTATACATACAAACAATTTTTTATAATTGTTGAGTCTAATAATATTTGTACAAAAACTTAATGAACCTTTTCTATAATTTCCTTAAGCATTCTTAACACAATTCAAACCTTATTTTGTAGCTAAAAAGCTTAAAAACTAATAACAAATTTAAAATTACTTTAAAAAGATACTAGTGAAACCCCGGTGTGCTTCGATAACCCGAACTGTTATATTTTTATTTAAAAATTTTTCTTAAAACTATTTCTTAAATCGTATCCGAATTAATTTTGAGACCTTTTAAAGACAATTTTGTTTCAAAATCTATCTACCCCTTTAGGGTACTAAACTTTTAAAAGAGTCCTAAGAAAAATTCATATTTTTTTTAAATCTGTCGAACGCAAAATATTTTATTTTTATTTTTATTGGTCTAAAAATAACAAAAAGTACCAAAGAAGTACTAAAATATAATTTAAACCCTTTTCAATATTATTTTTCAAGGAAATTAAAATACCTACTTTAAAAATTTTGTTTCTACCGCGTATAGTTAAGCAGATAAAAATTTATCGATTTTTTCCTATTTGACCCATTTTTGCCCCTTTAGCGTCTAAATTTTTAAAAACCCTTTTGCATTTAAAACAAACATTCAAAGGTTAACGTTTATTTTTAGTTTCATTTCTTAAGCTTTGCGCGTTTGATTTCTACGGCTATGGTTTACCTAACTAGACATTCAGTAGCTTTACCCTCCCATACAAATTAGTGCATTGTGGGCGTGGCATTTACAATTAAAATAAAAGCCTACTGTTCCTTCATTTGTGTTTAAGTTTTCTTTTAATTGTTTTTTTCTTAAATTTTAAAGTGTTAGCCATAGTAATTTTTCGCATCTACTTAGTTCTTTGTTGGAGTAAAAATTTTAAACCGCACTTACGAAGTAGCGGGTTAATATCTAGTTTGTCAAATTTTTTTCTGTAGCTGATTGCTTTTTTTTCTAATTAAAGCATATTCTGGATTCTCAGAAAAATAAAAAGGTTATTTAGGTACGTCTATCTGTTGAAATAAAATTTTTGGGGCCAAATAAAGTCTTGGAAAATTATGAGAAACATCCTTAAACAAATCGCTATATAGAATCAGCAAAATCGGCTTAACACTGACCGAGAAGTAAACTAAACCTGAGATAACTGAATTTTTTTGAGAACAAAATCTTTGCATATGTTTTATGTATCCCAGTAACTTTGGCCTCTGTTACCACACAAAACTTGTTGCAGAGACTTTAAGGACTGCAATTTAGAGAAACAACTTTTTTGGCAAATCACGGGAAGTGGCAGCTTCCTTATAATAAAATATCTGATACGGATATGCTAATTGTAAGAGTTTATAAGAAAATATATGAAAAAATTAATTCTGGGGAGCAATGCCCCAATGAATGAATGCCAGAATGAATTTCCTACGCCAATATATTTGGGACAATTTTTCATATTTACATTTAGGGCCATTTTGCTTTCCCTTAAGACAGTCTTATCTTTTTAGGTCCACTTTTTTGATTTTAAGGTCCATTTTTAATCTATGAAATCAGGGTTATTTTTTATTTTTAAAATTGGGGCCATTTTTATGAGTGTAAAAAAAATTTAATATTAAATAAAGGCCTCAAAAGTTAAAAGTCTATTTAAATCACATGTTAAAGTTAAAAAGCATACAGCATTTTCTGTTTTTCTTGTAAGTGAAATGAAATAAACTTTTTAAATAAAAACTCCCCTAGTGCTTAAAAAAATATGATAAACTTTGCTTTTGCTCACAAAAAACCAGTATGCTTTTCAACGTTAACATGTGAGTTAAATAAATGATGTTTACAGCCAAACATTAACTACCAATCAAAGAGTACTGAAATCCGTAGCTGGTTTCGAAAATGCGTTATACTTGGCTAGAGTTAGTAAAAATAATTTTGATAAAATAGAAAAACTGTAATTATAAAACTTTTTAAAATATTCTGCTTCCTATTTTTTTTTTTTAATTTTAGAAAACAGAACATTCAAAAGTCAAAAGACTGATTAAAAAACGTATTGATTGAAATGCTATGTTATTTCTTTATTTTTTTTTACATAAGAATTGCAAAAGTATTAAGAAATTACAATAAAATTTATTAATATTTATATAGCGATCATGTGCTAATTACGAGGAATCAAACTCATTAATGCTTTTGTATTTAAGGTAAAAGTAACCTTTGCGACAGGTTTAATCATTGATAGAACTTTAAATAATTCAGCTATGTCTTCACGTTTAGAGTTCGGTGTGTCATTTTCTTCATCATCAGCAGCATCCTCATTATTGTCTATGTCATTGTCATCTTTTTCATCATCAGAATCCTTAGATTCGTCTGCATCGTCATTATTTTCTTCGTCATCAGCAGCATCTTTGGATTCGTGTCTTTTATCGTCAGTTTCTTCTTCATCAAAAGCTTTCTCAGTATCGCTGTCATCTTCTTTGCTCTCAGAATCTTCAGCATTATCTTTCTCGTCGTCATTTTCTTCTTCATTGTCAGCATTTTCAACATCGTCGTTATTATCTTCATCCTTTTCATCATCAGAATTCTCAGATTTGTCTTCATCCTTTTCATCATCAGAATTCTCAGATTTGTCTTCATCGTCGTCATTTTCTTCTTCGTTATCAGCAGATTTGTCTTCATCGTCATCATTTTCTTCGTCATCAGCAGCATCCTTGGATTCGTGTTTTTTATCGTCAATTTCTTCTTCATCATCATCGTCATCTCCTTTGCTGTCAGAATCCTCAGTATTGTCTTTCTCATCGTCATTTTCTTCTTCATCAGCAGCATCATCAGTATCGTCTTTATTATCGCCTTCTTTTTCATCATCAGAATTTTCAGATTTGTCTTCATCGTCGTTATTTTCTTCGTCATCAGCAGATTTGTCTTCATCGTCATCATTATTTTCTTCGTCATCAGCAGCATCCTTGGATTCGTGTTTTTTGTCGCCAACTTCTACCTCATCAGCCTCCTCATTATCGTTCGAATTCTTGCCATCTTCTCTGTTATCAGAATTCTCAGTTTCGTCTTTCTTGTCACCATTTTCTTCTTCATCGTCAGCATTCTCAATATCGTCCTTATTATCGTCCTCAGAATTGTCTTGACCGTCAACATTTTCTTCTTCATTAGCATCAGCCTTGGATTCGTTATTTTTATCGACAATTTTTACTTCATCATCAGCATTCCCATTATCGCCATCTTCTTTGTCCTCAGAATCCTTAATTTCGTGTTTGTTGCCGTCAGTTTCTTCTTCATCATTAGCATCTTTAGATTCGTGTTTATTATCATTAGCATCCTCAGTATAATCATAATCGCCTTCTTTTTCAAAGTTTCCCATATCAACTTCAGCTTCAACTTTGGGAACATTACGTTTAATTTTCAAATTTATTGGCTCTACCGATCCTTCAGATGAAGGATATGGCTTAGCCCAAACATTAAAGAATACAAAACTTATGAATAAGAAAGCAATAATTAAACGCATTTTCGTTTGTATTTTTTTAACTTTATTTCCGTTTTATTTATTTATTTTTTTTTTGTTAGAGAAAAAATTTTTAGACTTATAAGCTGTAATACGAAAAATGATCTATTTATACTTTTTATACTTTGCGAGAGGTAAAAAAATTAAAGAGTTTTATTTTATCTAATTAGTTAATTACAAATAAATATTGACAAATATTATCTAAAATATACAGAGTAATTTTTCCGCCCCTCCGTTTTAGTAATTAGCTTAAAAATATGTTTTTGTTTTCAGTTAACATTATAAATATTTGCAAACTTTTGGCAAAATAATTAGTTAATTATTTTTCAGGAAATGTTAATAAATTTGTTTTCCTAAAGTCTAGAGACTTGTAGAGGGTGTTTCAGAATAATAAAGTGTAAAGTGTTTCGTTCTCATATAACGAGTGGACAACGAAAAGAGGGGTATTCAGATATTTTTAAAATTTGCTACACTAGCCTAAACTTTGAACCATGTTGTAGAAAATCCAAACACGTTATGATGTAAAAAACTTTTTGAACATTTACAAAAAAAAGTGTTTTATTAAAATGAAATTTTTTTTACACTCAAAAAAAATGGCCCCAATTTAAAAAAAAAAAAAATAACCCTGATTTCATAGATTAAAAATGGGCCTTAAAATTAAAAGTGGCCCTAAAAAGTTAAGCCTATTTTAAGGGAAAGCAAAATGGCCCTAAATGTAAAAATGAAAAATTGTCCCAAATAAATTGGCGTAGGAAGTTCATTCTAGGGGGGCACTGTTCCCCAGAATTAATTTTTACATATTTTTTTCTTATAAACTCTTACAATTAGCATGTCTGTATCAGATAGTTTAAAAAATTTATTCACTTATATGAAAGGTGCCACTCTTCCAAAACTTTATTTGTTTTTATTTCTCTGAGAATACAGAATATATGTATGTATATACTTTTGGGGTCGCGAAGGGCTAAAAAAGTTTCCAATAATCTTTAATTATAAAAAAAAAACAATCAGCTACCAAAAAAAAAGAAATCGACGAACTAAATATTAACCCGCTACTTCGTAAGTGCGGTTTTAAATTTTTACTCCAACAAAGAACTAAGTAGATGCGAAAAATTACTATGGGTAACAATTTAAAATTTTAGAAAAAAAAAGTAAAGGACAACTTAAACACAAATGAAGGAACAAAAGGCTACTTCTTTTTAAATTGTAAATGCCACGCCCACAATACACTAATTTGTATTGGAGGGTAAAGCTAATGAATGTCTAGCTAATTAAACCATAGCCGTAGAAATCAAACGCACAAAGCTTAAGAAGTGAAACTTAAAATAGACATTAACCTTTTGATGTTTGTTTTTAATACAAAAGGGTTTTCAAAAACTTTATAAAGGGGCAAACACTTCTTATATTTTCGAGACCTGTCAAACGTAATTTTTATTTTGCTTCTACCTTTATTGGTTCAGAATTTACAAAGTGAACCTAAGCAGTACAAGAAGTACAGTCTTGCTTCTTAGGGTCGAATATTTCAAAAAAGTACCATAAAAATATTCTAATAATTTTAAAACCTGGGTTCGATAGGATATACAAGCAGTATCAAAACTAAGTTTTTACCTTCCCCTTCCCTTAGGGCCCTATATTTTAAAAAAAGTATCAAACACTTTGTCATATTTTTCCGAGATCTGTCGAACGCCATTTAGCTTTCACTTCTACATTTTTTTGGTCAAAAACTACAAAATGGACCTTCACAGTATCTAAATTATCCAGTTTTACCCCTTAAGGTCCTATATTTCACAATATGTAGTACCAAAAAATATTCCAAAATTTTTAAGCCCTGCCGAATGCATTTTTAAGACAAATGATTCTTACGTAATTGCTCGTCGACAATTTTGTTCAAAGTTCGGTATTTGGCGAATACGTGATGGACCGAGTGTAAATTTAATTCGTTCGTGGGTGCAGAGGTTCCGCGCAACTCCTTCGGCTATTAATTTTCCACGGCCAGGGCCCAGTCGATCTTCAAGAACTCCCGAAAACATTGAACTGGCTGATTATTCGTGAAATTTTAAAAAACGATTTGAAGTTCCATCCTTTTAAAATTCAAATCGACGCATGATTACGGAATAATTTTTGCCAAGCCTGCGAGCTCGACCATCGTATTCTTTACACACGTGGTTTCTACAGAATTGGGCGTCTACACGCACAGCCAAAGCTTCGATGAATTAGCTTCGGAGAAAATTTCCCCAAAAACTGATCAGTGTCGCTTTGGGGACATCCCATGGTCACCGAGTTCGCCGATCATAATCCTATGGATTTTTTTAAAGGGATACCTCAAAGAGGGGTTTATAATGACAATTTAAAGACAATTGTAATATTAAATTTATGCCACCAAACGTTATAAATAAATTTAAAGAATTTTTTGGGTCATACCCCAAAATGTCTATTGTGAGAGGACATTTTTATGGAGGTTATATATTTAAAAATTAATCCATCATATCTATTTTCAGTATAACAGTTGGAGGCATAATAGCTCAAATGGTGTACTCCGGAGGGAGATTTGTATCGGGACTCTCCTGAAAATTGGACCGACAACATTTATATTTTATATAATAGTTGGTGGCATCCAAATAAGCACATACGCAGAGGTTTGGAAGATCGAATAGATTTAAGGGCAGTAACAGTCGAAAATACTTATTCCGGGAGGACATTTGTATGGAGGGTATGTCAAAAAATGGGCCGATGATCATATAAAATGTATTTATAGTTGAATTGTTTGGATTTGGATTATATTGATGTTTAAATATCCTGGGGAAAAAAATATCTTTAACTAAAACACATTTTATAATCAACTTGTAATACACAGAAAAAATTATTCCAACTTTTTTTTTTTAATTAACTCATTAATCAAAAAATTGTTTGTTTTTAAATAAACATCTAATTGTTTCAATTAAAATTTTAATTGTTTGTAAGTTCTTCAAAAAAGCTGCAATTTTGCCTAAAGCTTTTTTGTTTTTCCTTTGCTTGTGCAAAGCTCACCTCACATTCACTTGCTGAGGTTTCATCTTTTGAATGTGGAGGTAAATTAATAAAACTAAGTTTAACACTTTGAAAAATAGAATACCCTGTTGGCTGAGTGGATATAGCGTACGCCTTGCAATCAAATAGCCAATGGTTCGAGTCGTTGTTGAGACTTGTAATGTATACTTAAATGTAAATTAAACATAATACATTCATAAATAATTAAATTATATAAACATAATCTAAACATTTTTTGTTATCAAATTAACAAATTTCTTAATAGAAAATTACTTTTATTTTTTTCTGTGTAAGGTCCCTAAAGCCCACTATTACATCTGTCTGATGGGAAAAGGTAAAGATTTGATACTACAGAATAAAACCTTTTTATTATTAAGCGTATGCTTTAAGCTAATGTGTCCGATAAGCTAAAGAAAAGCTCTTCTTACCCTTACATTTAATGTATAATTTATTTAAAGTTGCCGTATTTATTGTTAATTTGTTTATTGTTGATATAAGCAGACAAATAAAAGTACGTCGTTGCCACTGTGTACCTAAATATTCAAAAAGTTGTTTGCACTGGTATTGCCATACTTTAAACAAATTTTCTGTTTAACTTGAAGGAAGGTTGAAATAAATAAAAGTTTAAAGGGTCACTTAATTGTTTACTTTAATTTTTGTTAACTTAAGCTAAAGCACACCTTAAAACACCCTATAATAATGGTTACAAGTGTTATTGTAATAATTATTTACGGGTTTTGCTGTAATTCAATTTAATCCCAATAATGGAATTTTTAGCAATCTTTATTATATATTTATTTACTTATATTTATAATTAAATTTATTTTGGTATTTTTTTTTTTCACAAGTATTTGTGCAGTTTTAAGACTGAATCATTGACATAATTTTTTTTTATCTCTATTATTTTAACCATCACCTCTATTATTTTTATATCTGGAATCAGTGTTTACATTTTCTTCATTAACAAAAGTTTCATCACCAGAATCATAATTTTTATTACTATTATCAGATTGGCTATTTCATTTAAATTATTCTTGGGAATTTCTATCATTATCAACATTAGGAAGACCAAAAGGAATAAAATTATTTTCATTGTTTGAATCATCCTTAGGAGTTTCGGAGACGTCAATGCCGTTACCATCTAAAGCCGTAGAAGTTTCGCCATCATCTACATCAGGAAGACCAAAAGAAATATAATCATTTTCCTTATTTGAGTTATCCTTAGGTTTTTCGGATTCGTCAAAGACAATTTCATTAAAATCATTCGGATTATCAGAATCCTTAGGGTTTTCGGAGTCATTATCATTAAAATCATTCGGATTACCAGAATTATAATCATTATTTGAAGCATCGTCATGAGTTTCAAAATCGTCAGTGCCGTTATCATCTAAAGCCGTAGAAGTTTCGCCATCATCTACATCAGGAAGACCAAAAGAAATATAATCATTTTCCTTATTTGTATTATCCTTAGGATTTTCGGAGTCATCAAAGTCATTATCATTAAAAGCATTCGGATTACCAGAATTATAATCATTATTTGAAGCATCGTCATGAGTTTCAAAATCGTCAGTGCCGTTATCATCTAAAGCCGTAGAAGTTTCGCCATCATCTACATCAGGAAGACCAAAAGAAATATAATCATTTTCCTTATTTGTATTATCCTTAGGATTTTCGGATTCGTCAAAGACAATTTCATTAAAATCATTCGGATTATCAGAATTATAATCATTATTTGAAGCATCTTTATGAGTTACAAAATCGTCAGTACCATTATCATCAAAATCAGGAGAAACACTAGAATCATCAGCATTGTGCATTACATAGCCGTTGGCATCAGTAACATAATCTTCATCTTCATAACTCTCATAATATTTATCATCATCATTTTCTTTATCATAATTTTCTTCATCGCTGTTCCGTCCAGTATTAGGGATATTTCCATTATTGATCTTATGTTTTTTCCTTAATTTGTACTCATCACATTCTTTTTTGGCAATCAAAGGATTTTTCGGTTTTTTGGGGTTATCCAAAGAATAATCATTTTCATCCTTTATGTTTAAGGGATTTGCCAAAATACAGCAGGATATATATCCAACTATTATAAACAGATGAACAAAGCGCATTTTAAAAGTTTCGTTTTAATTTTGAATCTTTTTTTATTCCTCTTTTTTAATTTAAATTTTGCTTTCACTTTTGCTGCAAACACTTTAAATTTAAGACTACAATGTACCTGTTCAAAAACTGGCCTATTTATACTTTAATAAAATTCATAAAAAAAAGGTTTCGGCGTAGTTTATAACTAAAGTTAAAGTGTTTAAGTTATTTTATTTAAAAATATTGACACAAGACAGTTATGTAAGTTAAGATCTAAAATATTTTGGCTTAACTACGTGTCTCAATTCTATAATATTTAATAAAAAAGAAACTAAATTTCAAACTGAAAAGTATTGTAAAATGAATTCTTGAGAAAAGGCATTATTCTCTTGTAAAAAAGAACTTGAAAACCCGAATAAATGCTTTTTAGGGTTTTTAGAGCTGTCTTGCAATGCAAAAAGAATAATTCTTTTTTGTTTGAATGCCATATTACGGCTCGAATATTTTCCGCCAGTATGGAAAGTTGCCTTAGTACAGATGATTCTTAAGCCGGGAAAATATCCTTCGAGGGTGAAGTCTTACAGGCCTGTAAGTCTGTTACCAACTATGTCCAAATTGTTGGAGAAATTTTCTTAAAAACAATCTGATCGCGAACTTGAATGATAGTAACTGTATTTCAAATCACCATTTGGCTTTTGAAGTCAACATATTACCATCGAACAAGCCGAAAGATTGGTACAGATTAAAGGAAGGTTAGGTGGTTAGGTAGAACAGGCAGCCGTTGAAGGAAAGGACACAGCTCACTTCGGTCCGCTTAACTCGGTCCCTTTGTCTTACCTGGAGAGGCAAATAGAATAGCTAGAGATGAAAGGAAAGAAGAAATTTAGAGAAGGATAAGAAAGAAAGAACAAAAGAATAAAGCAGACTTACCAGGGTCTCTGGTGGGAATCGAACATACAACCCACAGACTGGTAGGCTCGTGCACTTACCACTGACTTACCGGGGCAGCCAGATTAAAGGAAAAGCCTTTAAGGAAAAGAACTACTGCTACGCGCTCTTTATTGATGCCTTTCAAGACTTTGATAAAGTTTATGATAAACGAAGCAAACTGCTTAAGCAGTCTTCGGGTAATAGGGCCGGGGGTACTCAGGGAGTATATTAGGTCCGAGTCTGTATTTGCTTTACAGAAATGCCCACAAACAATCTTACTCAAACGCCGACATTTGCTAATGATACCGTCTTTCTCGGTCATCATTAAAACCCTAAAGAGGCCTCGAAAACAACTTCAACATCAAGTATCTCTTGATTGCAAACCTCTACTCTACAACTCAATTTTGAAATCAATTTGGTGCTACAATTGTGGGGCACTGCTTTCAATGCCATCAAAATAAAATCCTAAGAAAGATAACTGGTGCTTCTTGGTATATTAAAAACAGCAACATCCACAAGGATGTACAAGTTCCACTAGTTAAATGTGAAATCCTAAACTATGTTGATAAGTATTTAATAAGCTGGAAACACATTCTGATCCACTCGCTCGAATTTCGCCTCAATGCGATGAGGCAAATTCTAATTATTTATAAAAACTAGGGAAAACGTTTCTTTGCGTAGAGTAAAAGTAACATTTCTCTAATATGATGGCTGTAGTTGGTTCGAGGCCTCTTTTGGGTCTTCGTGAGTACGGAAGAAAGCGACAACAACAGCAAATGCCGACATGTGTGCTTGACAATTAGTTGACATGTCTGCCATGTAAAGAAGGTACAGAATTGGTGCTAGAATGGTATTTTTGTCGACAGTCGGGTGGGGCTTCTGTCACTGAGATTATACACTACCACGTCACTATTGGTCAGTCAGTGTATAATAGAATTGACTAAGCTAAGGCATATGTCTGACATTACTCTGGTTTGGGTTCCTGCGCATAGGGGCTACCATGGTAATGAACGGGCAGATGAGCTGGCTAAGAAAGGATCTGCTCTCAATATCTCCAATGTGAATACAGTCGCAATTCCGTTTAGGACTATTAAGAGCAGTATCTTAAGATTCTTTCTGCGCATTGCTGACGATAGATGGCGGAGGTTGGTTAGATACGTGTAGGGTCGCCAGGCAAACGTGCCCCTTTTTCGATGTCGGACGTACTACGCAACTTATGCACCGGAATCGCGTGGAAATATCGAAGTTGCTGGCGGTGCTAACGGGTCATTGGATGCTGGGAAGGCATGCAGAACGACTCGGCCTCACGTTCAACGATCACTGTCACAGCTGCAAGAATAGGGAAAAGGAGAAATCGGTTTTCCATCTTCTCTGCGAATGCCCTGCTCTGGCTGTGAAGAGACACAAGTTCCTGGGTCATCATCATATACTGGACAACCTAGGGGATGTATCTGCGATTGGGCTGAACGACCTGTCGAGATACATCAATGCGACAGGGTGGGTCTGGTACTCCATTTTTCCTTGGACCATGGTTAAAGGGGACCTATCACCTATTGAGTGGTGTGGTGTTGTCAAAACGGGGTCATTTAGACTCTATTTGACAGTTTGCTTGTAGCAAACTACAACGAAAACCAATGTTATCTTGAGGTACGCCAGCCCCAACTGGTTGAGGACAACTAAAGTGGTCAAAATATGCTTTAGGCAAATATTTTTGAAATGTGACTTAAACAAAAACTTTTTTTACGTTTCGAAAAAATAATATTTTTCATTATTTTAAAAAATATTGACAAAATTTAAGCATAACAATTTTTTTTATTAGAATGTGTAGATAATAACATTTTCTTAAATTGTTTAAATATTTTTTAAATAGTTTCAATAACAAAATGCGTTTTAAGTTTTTTTAAAATATTTTGTCAAACAATAAACCCTTTAGTTTGTAATTTTTAAAATTTATTAAGAGTAAAATTTTATACCGTAATGGTATTACAGTTCTAACTTAATATTTTCTTGGTCCTTATAGCTAAGGAAGTCGATTTAGCTGTGACCGTCTGTTATGGTTAAAATCAACTTTTTTAAGCCCACTCTCTCCCCCTTGTCGCATGGTGTTATCAAACTATCGGAAATATCTGCAAGCAAATTGCTATTAAAATGCAAAAAAATCGCCCTTTTTGTATATTAAAACCTCTACAGCTGCCCCGGAGTTGCCCCTACACGGGCGCAATGTAAGACCCACTTCCATTAATTTTTTCTCACAAAAGTTTTTGTGAAACATACACTCTTTCTCCGTTACCTAACAGGGTTGCCATACAGAGTTTATTTTTTTTTAAATCGCTTCCACAGCTCCCAGCGTGCTTCTAAAAAGGTCAAGCGTAAGACCGACCCCAATTATATTTTTCTTCCCGAAGATTTTTGTAGAGCAAACTTACCCCCTATCGCCATCACCTAAGGGGGTTGCTATACAAAAATTATGTAAAAGCGCCCATAACTTCGCCAGAGTCGGCCATAGAGAAATAAAATGTACCGCCGACCCCAATTGGCTTCCCTTCTCAAACATATTCCCAGAGCATATTTACCCCCTAACTCCATGACCTAAGGGGGTTGCCATACAAAATTTAAAAAATAGGGTAAAACACTACAACTTCCCGAAGTTGCCCTAAGAGGAATAAAATGTATCACATACTCTCATTAGTTTTTATTCCCAAACATATTGCTAGAACATACTTATCACCATCACCTAAAAGGGTTGGCATACATAATTTACAAAAATACCCCCCTAACTTCCCAAAAGTAGGTCTTAGAGAAACAAAGTGTAAGACCGGCCCCCATTAGTTACACTCCTAAACATATTTCCAGAAGATACTTACCTCCTATCTCAATAGCTAAAGAGGCTCCCATTCAAAAGTTTGAAAAATTTTAACTAATCCCCCTACACAGAAAAAACTGAGTTGTAGAATCAGTAACAAATTTCAGAGAATCAGTAAATATTTTGTCTGGCTGAGGACGAAAGTTGTAAATTTAGACAAACAATTTTGCAAGAATTTTAGTTTGTGTTAAAAAATTTTGCTGAACTGGTTAAATATTTTATTTGTCTAGGCGAAAATTTTGTTTGATTCAAAAATCAAATAAAAATATTATTAGAGACTATTAAATAAATTGACTAAAGAAATAAATTATTTTGAACAAGAATTTGTTTGAAAAATTTTTTTTATAGTTTTTTGTGTGTAGCTTTCAGGGTGCCCGTGGATAGGTCAAATGCATGACTGACCCTAACTAATTTTTCTTTCCTAGAACATACTTCCACCCTATTTCCAGCCCCTAAGGGGGTCACTATAAAAAATTTGAAATCTGAAGGGTAAAAACCCATACACGTTGTGAAGGGTACATACGATTCAGCACAACTGAATATGGCGCTGTTACTCGTTTTAATTTAATTTTTGGACAGCCGTTTTTCTCGTTATTTGATTGGTAATTTGTTTTAAATCAATAAATAAACTTTTAGAATTTTCTTTAATCAATTTCATTTGTAAGTATTGGAATGCTACGCTTAAAAATTAAATAAATAAATACATTTTTTTATACATAAAATTTTAAAAAATTCAAATAAATAATTAGGTAAAAAGCTAATTGTTTCATGTTTTCATAACATATTTTACATAACAATTTTATAAACAAGTTGTTTATTTGTATATCGTTATTTTGTTACAAAAGCAAACATAATTTAATCAACTGGGGGTTTATATTATTTATTTTATGTTTAGTAATTAAAATTTAAATACAAGGTGGGCCAAAATAAGTTATCCGATGTTGTTTGGCTCTCATTTTTTTTCTAAATTAAAAACTTCGATTCTGTTTTTTTGATTATGTTTATTTGGACCTTTAGAATTTTTTTGGTCAAGTCGAGAAGATGATATCGGCCAAATGGGCGCCATCACAATTGATTGCTATACGTGCTCGTTTTATGGAATTTTTATCACTTCGGCGAGAACTTCGGGCGACAGATTCTCGCACTTGTGCCGAATGTTGTCCTTGAGAGCTATCAGGGTCTCGTGCTTGTTTATGTAAATATGGAATTCCAAAAAACTCCACAAAGAAGTCTGAAACGGTTATATCGGGCAATCTTGCGGGCCAATGTAAATCGCCAAAGTGAGAGATGAGGCCACCCGGGAACGGCATTTTCAGAATATCGGTTGTGGCTCGCACAGTTTGTGCCGTTACTACGTCCTGTTGGAACCACATGTCATCCAGTCCTACTTCATTCAATTGCGGCAGAAAAAACTCGGCTTATATGGCCTTATAGCGCGCACCGTTCACTGTTGTCGTTTGACCAGCAAAGTCCTCAAAAAAAAAATATGGCCCAATGACTGCTCCAGCGTGAACAGCGCACCATGCAGTCACTTTGAGAGGATGTAATGCCTCTTCGTGCATCACTCGTGGATTTTCGTTGCCCCAGCGAGATTGAGGATGGCTGGGCGTAGGTTACACGTGCTTGGCAGTCGCTGGTTAATTACGATGCACGGCGTCTTGTCGATGTTTCTGGCGATAGCTCGACATCCTCGCCAATAGCGGCGATATTATCGGCAGAACGAGCGCTCTGGGTCGGCCACTCTTAGTAGCGTCTCATGTAGTCCCATACTCTTCAAGGCTGGTGGCCAAACAGCGCAGTGTTTGTGCAGTCGGTGCCAGGCGACCGAGGAAACGGCAACGGAATACGCGTTGCGCCAACACGACAGACGAATTGTTACGCAAAAAAAAAAACACGATTGTTCCGCGTTCTTGGGGAATGTATCGCTCAATGGCTTGTTTACTTGTATTCTACATCTGTCTAGTTCAAAAATGTCGAAACAGATTTGACATTGGCCGCCATTTGCAAAAAAAGAGCATCTTTCAATAGGACGATTTCTTTTGGCCCACCTTGTATTATTTAATGACATAATCAATCGAAATATAATGTTTTATTAAAAGTTGTTTTTATCATAACTTTTAATAACAATTAAAAAAAGGAGGGCGAAAAAATTAAATTTTCCACAAATAAAAAAGTACGTAAAGAGAATGCAAGGGCCATTTATTCCAGCATATAAAGTGTGTCTTTTTATAGTTAAAAAACTTTTAGTTGGCAACAATTTTTTAAGTGGAGGCCATTTTGTCAGCTGTCTAGTGATCACGCATCCACAGAGACGCTGTGCAGTGCATAAAGAAGAAGTCATTGCTGTTAAAGAGTTTAGCGTACAGCAAGACCCAAATCAGTCTATTATCCGCCATCCAATTTATAAAAAATTTTTCAGAAAAATCTGGGTTTGGGTGCTTACAAAATCCAGCTCAAACTATATGAAATGTATCAGCATAACTGCCTTATTTCGGGCGAAATATATGTTAGCAGATCTCATAAAAAAGGCTGAGCCCGGTAAAAAAGCTAAAAAAGGGATTTGAACTAACCGCGTTTAAATCTCTATAGTCAACACAGTTTTTTTAGGGCAAGAAAATGTTTTATGTTTGGCACTCCAGTATAGTTTGGATGCATTTACTTGATCGTGTGTAAAATAGGTGTCTCCATTAAAATATGAAATAAAATCAACCTTTATTTATAGGGTTTATTGTAGGTTAAGTTTGTTTGCATTTCATTGGTATTCTTACACCAAATCATCAGTGGACTTCAACTAAATTCTCAAAAAAACTCATGCATGTTTTCTGCCTTTATATAATAATCTCAATAAACTTAATGAGAATTACTATAAACAAACCAAAACTTTTTTTAAGAACCCAACAAACCATTTTTCGCTATGGGCTGTTTTGTTTTTCTTTTGAAATTGTTGTAATACAAAAAGGTTTTGTTTTCAGTAGCCCTTATAATACATTTAGTGATAACCAATGGTTATTCAAATGTAAAAGGAAAAAGAAAATTAAAAACAAAAAATAAGCAAATGAGGTTATTTTAAAAAGGCTTAGTTAGCTGAATAGTAGAAAGAACTTATTTTTACGGTAGAAAATAGCATAAAAGGGACTGTTAAAAAGTGATAAGTTAAGCTGAAAAACAGGTTTGGGTTTTAAAAGGTAACGGCTTTAAGCTTTCAATTACGTATAGTTTTGTCTTTTGGTAGGAATATACATATGTACAGGGTGGCCCAGAAAGACCGAAGTGGTGTGAATTGCTTATAACTTTTTATTTAAGAGATATTTTTTTAATTTTTTTTTTTTTAAATACATTAAATTTATGGGGAATATTTTTGGATTAGTTATTAAAAATGATATCCCGCAAGTGGTGGCCATATTCTGCTTCGCACAAATGTGCTCTTTCCAACACATTTTCCATGACCTTTCGCAAAACTTCCGGTGGTATGTTGTTAATTTCTTCTCGAATATTGGTTTTTAACTCCTCAATACTCCTAGGCTTATTAACATAAACTTTTCCTTTTAAATAGCCCCAAAGAAAACAGTCTGGAGCGGTTAAATCCGGGGAACGCGGAGGCCAATTAAAATTGCTGTTACGAGAAATTATTCTTTCACCAAAGATGTCGCGTAAAAGAGTCATTGTGGCCCTCGCAGTGTGCGCTGTGGCTCCATCCTGTTGGAACCATATTTGCGGATGGTTTTCCACGGCTGGCCTTACAAAATTTTGCAACATGGCCCGATATCGATCACCATTGACGGAAATGGCGACACCTTGTTCATTTTCAAAAAAATATGGGCCAATGATCCTTTCTGAAGAAACACCGCACCAAACGGTACACTTAACTGGGTGCAATTGTCGTTGATGAAGTACTCTCGGGTTTTCCGTAGCCCATATCCTACAGTTTTGCTTGTTAACGAACCCATTTAATTGAAAATGGGCTTCGTCACTCATTATTAAGTTATGAATAAAATTTGGATTCTCTTGTGCTTTTTGCTGGAAATAAATTGCATAGTCAAGTCGTTGCTGGTAATCTGTTGGTTTCAATTCTTGAACAAGTTGAATTTTGTATGGAAACAATCCTATGGTGTGCAAAATTCGCTGCAGCGAAGTTCTTGAGAGGCCCAGTTGTGACGAACGTCTCCTGGTTGATGTTTCTGGATCCTCCCGAATACTCTCCTGTACCACTTGAATATTGTCAGCCGTGTGGACAGTTCGGTGTCTGCCGGGACCAGGAAGGTTCCTTACTGCTCCTTGTTCTCGAAAATTTGCAACCAGACGGTTTATTGTTGACTGAGAGGGTGCAACCCGCACATTAAATTGACGACGGTATGCACGCTGAGTCAACACAATGGACCGTTGATTTGAAAAGTAAATTTCAACAATTTGGGCACGTTGTTCAATTGTGTATTGCTCCATTATAAATTATCCAAGTCTTCTTTACAAAATACTGAAAAGAAAAGAAGAAAAAAATTATAATAAAAAAGTTATAAGGAATTCACACCACTTCGGTCTTTCTGGGCCACCCAGTATAAGCCTTGATCGCTGCCTTCTGTCCCACGTAGGGCATTGACATTTTTATACTACACAACTATTAACTCCAGTAAAAAAAATTGTGGGTACCCACCAGGTGTATAAAGTTGATTTAAAATTTTTTGGGCAACCCTAAAGCACATACTACCAATAAACTCAAGAACAGGTCTCCATTAAATAAAGCACTTTTAAAATTTCATCAAAGAAATAAAAAAAAAATTTAAAAGGTCTGAGAACTAGAAAAAAAGTAAAACTTTGTAAAGTAGTATGCTTTATATTAACAAGCAAATGTAAGTCCCTAATTAAGGAGTGATGGCGCCAAGGATAGATAGCAAACCTTAATGTTGTGGTAGCGATGTTGCTTGTTTTTTTTTTTAGCAGTCAATATAATAGAGGATAAAAACATCTTTAAATTGGGCTGTCTGGGTTGGTTGTATTCTAACGTTAAATATATTTAATATTTTCTGTCGATAAAATGCTTCCTTTTTCCTTGTCTCTGACTACATTTAACATATGGCAACATATTGTAATTGGATTTTTTTTTAGCTTAAATTGACAATTAATTTTATTTTAAAGCGTTTTACAAAATATGGACATACATACATGCATACATACATACATACATACATACCCTGTCGGACATTCAGTTAACTTAAAATTAACTTGAAGCTAACTATTTCTCAAGTAGTGGTGGTTGACACTTGCATTACTTTTATATGAAATTAACTAACTATTTTAACATTGCGATGTCCTAGGAAGTAGTCAATTGTCCGATTCTGCATTACTTTTAATTAACTTGAAGTTAGTTAAATTTAAGCCAACGAAAAGTTACACACAAAAAATTATCTAAGTGGGGAGCTTTATTAAAGAAGAAGAACTTTATATTTTGTTTATATTTTATTAATAATTAATATTTACAATTTAAAAATTTCATTTTTTGTATTTACCGACGCTGAGATTCGAACCAAGGATTTCTGCACTGCAGCACAAGCGCGTTACCTCTAGGCCACCGAGACACTTTGTTTTTAAATGTAAAATAATATATTGAAAGAACAAGTTTTCTTCTGCTTGATTTGTTTAAGCAATCTAATCTTATTAAAAAAAAAATACTGCGCAGTGTTTGTATACATTTTGGTAAATGCCAATTTTGCATTGCGTAGTAGTTGGCTTTAAGTAAGTCTATAGAAGCTAACTTAAAGTTAGTTTTTTTTGTAGTTAGCTACTCATTTGACGGCAGGGTACCTACATACATACATACATGTATGCATGTACACTTAAATATACATTTGTATAAGAAATATTTTGCTGTAAGAGATAGAGCTGTGAAGACTTCCTATTTTCCCGGAATTTCCTAAGTAAATTCTGTTTTTAAAATATATTAGTAGGATTCTATATATATGCAGTAAATAAAGAATTATAATACAGGGTGTTTCGTGCCAAAACTTATGTTTTTAAATACGATTTTTACAAAAAGTATTAAACGTTACGGAGGGAGGGTGGCGCCGTTGGAAGTATCGATTGTGCGGATTCGTCATTAACGATGTCGCAGTGGTCGAGTAAGCATCGCGTGCTAGCTGTGGACATTTTTTAAAAGTAATGATTTTTATGTAATTACTCCTCAACAATTTTGTTAAAAGTTCAGTATTCGTCGAAAAATTGATAGACCGAGTATGTAAATTTAATTCGTTCGTGAGTGCAGAGATTCCGCGCAACTGCTTCGGCTTTGAATGTCTCACTGCCAGGGCCCAGTCGATCCTCAAGGATTCCTGAAAACATTGAACTGGTTAAAAGCAGTTTACGTGAAAATCCGCGCAAAAACAGCAAATTAAAAAAAAATTATTTAATTGAAATAAACTCAGATCTATTTTTTCTGTGTATTTAAAATATGTTAATTGATATAAACACTAATAATTACGCATTTGATATGCTTTATTAAAAAATATTTACATTTGCATCAATGTTATTTAATTAAAGCAAATATTTTTTAGTATAATTAACACATATTATACAAAAAAGGTTTTTAAGTGGATAGGAACAAGGGGCAGTGTCAGACCTATTTTATAAATCTATTAATGCGCAATATATGTATCTGAAATTGTAAAACTCGACACAGTAGGGTTGTAAATTAAAAAGTTTTAAATTTTAATTAATATTAACGTGTATGTATATTTATTTATATCTCTTAATAAATGTTAGAGGACCTTTCTATATTAGGGTAACGATATGAAAATATTTTGTCATTAAATAAAAACAATAACAATTACGCATTTGTTATACCTTAAACAAATATTTTCCATTAATATTAATGTTTTTTAATTAAAGTAAATATTTTTTAGCTACTTGTTTAAATTTTTTTTAATTAAAACAAATATTCTTCGGTATAATTAACATTTGTATATGTGTCTTACTTTATGCCACCAACAAGTAGATATAATAAACCAAAATAAATTCGGTCCATTTTTTGATAGCGCCCCTATACAAATGCCCTCCGGGAATAGGCTTTTTGGCTATAACTGACTCAAATATTATAAATAAACATTATGATCAATGGAATGGCTTGAACATTACCTTCTCCAAATTTTGCGAAAATGTTTGTCTTTATGCTAAAAGGAGAAGTCGATTTATCAATGTCCGTCTGTCCGTGTTATGGGTGAAATCAACTTTTTGAAGCCCCACCATGTCGCGTAGACCCGTAAGTGGTATTAAACTATCAAAAATATCTGCAGGCAAATCGCTATTGAAGTTCAGCAAAATCGCCTAGTAACTGACCGAGATACAAGCAAAATACCAAGACTACCCCTCTGTTTATTCCTCTAAAATTTGTACATAAAAACCTCTACAGCTACCCTGGAACTGCCCCGTATAATGTGCAATGTGAGATCGACTCCCACTAATTTTTCCCCGAAAACATTTTTTTGGATCATACTTACATTTCATATTCGCCCTCTAACAGGGTTGCCATACAAAGTCTCTTTTTTTATATTTTTTAAATCGCTCTCATAGCTTCCAGGGTGCTCCTACAAAGGTAATATGTAAGATCGACCCCAATTAATTTTTCCTCCCAAACATTTTTGTGGAACATACTTTCCCCCTACTTCCAGCCCCTAACATAGTTGTCATGCAAAATTTGAAAAAAAAAGATAAAAACTCCTACAACTTCTCCGGAGTCGCCCCTAGAGGAACAAAATGTTTCACAGACCCGCATTATTTTTCCCTTCCAAGCATATTTTTAAAACATTTTTACCAACTATCTCCTTCACCTAAGGGGGTTGCTATTCAAAATTGTTAAAAAAATGATGTAAGAACGCCCATGACTTCCCCAGAGTCGGCCTTAGAGAAATAAAGAGTACGACTTACCCCCATTGGTTGCCCTCCTAGACATATTAGAATATACTTACCCCCTATCGCCATCACCTAAGGGGGTTGTCATAAAAAAATTTACCAAAATGATGTTAAAACGCCCATAGCTTCCCTAGAGTCTGCCTTAAAGAAATAAGGTGTACGACCGATCCCTATTAGCTTCCCATTTTTAACATATTTCTAGGAAATACTTACCGCCAATCACAATCACCTAAGGGGGTTGTTATACAAAATTAACAAAAATTATGTAAAAACGCCCACAACTTCGCCAAAGTCAGCCTTAGAGAAATAAAGAGTACGACCGACCCCCATCAGGTTCTCCTCCTAGACATATTAGAATATACTTACCTCCTATCGCCATCACCTAAGGGGGCTGTCGTACAAATATTACAAAAATGATGTTAAAACGACCATAACTTTCCTATAGTCGGCCTTAGGAAAATAAAGTGTACGACCGACCTCCATTGGTGTCCCCTTTCGAAACATATTCCTAGAATATACTTATCCCCTATCTTCATCACGTAAAAACGCGCACGAATTCCCCAGAGTCGGGCATTGAGAAATAAAGTGTACCACCGACCCCAATTAGCTTCCCTTCCCAAACATATTCCTAGAGCATATTTACCCCCTATCTCCATGACCTAAGGGGGTTGTCATACAAAATTTGAAAAAAAATAGGGTAAAACTCTACAATTTCCCCAGGGTCGCCCGTAGAGGAATAAAATTAATCACAGACCCCCATTAGTTTTCCCTCTAAAACATATTCCTAAAACTTATTTACCCCCTATTTCCATCAAAAATAATGTTAAAACACCCATAACTTCCCCAGAGTCGACCTTAGAGAAAAAAGTGTGCGATCGACCGTTATTAGCTTCCCCTCCCAAACATATTCCTAGAATGTACTTACACCATATCACCATCGCCTAAGGAGTCTCCCATATAAAGTTTGGTAAAATTGTAATAAATCCCCTCCAACAGCTTCCTGGGTGCCCGCGAATAGGTTAAATGTAGGACTGACCCCAACTCATTTTCATACATACTTACCCCCTATCAGGAAGTGATTCCAAATCGATGGGTATAAATAAAGTTGTGTCTAAGACTATTTTTTTAGGTGTTAAAAATATCTGCACAAACAGATAATACTTTTAAAATATAAGTACGCGGTGTGGGGTATTAACATACAGCTAGCTTGTAAGGACATGTGTAATTTACTTGCCCTACAATCAATGTATATAATTTATTTGTATTGATTTCAGAGACATTAGTATGATAGTATGTATACACATATGTGTGTATGTACATATTTAGTGTGTGTGTACTTAGGTTGGCTCAAGGAATTGTTTGTGGTAAAGAGACGTTTCTGCTCTATTTTTATTGGCATGTTTTGGGCCTAAAACCCATAAGTTAAACCACAAACATAAATATATTAAAGAACAATTAGGGTAAGAAAATAATTATAAATAAATAATAACCTCAAAGCAAAGCTAATATTTTATTAAATAACAAAAATGAAACATTAGGTTCCAAAACTAATATATACACATACTTAATACATACTTTATACATACATATATACATACATATATATGTACGTACATATGTATATATGTATGTGTACGTACAGTATCTTTGCAAAAGAATCCTACTTAAAAGCAAATTATTTACAAAAGTTACCAGCTTGAAAGCAAGAGAAACAAGCCCGATATTTTGGGGTTTAATATAATCGGGATTGATCAACAATGACCTTTTTAATTGCTTCCCATAAAATTATTGAAATTAAAAGCATAGTTGTTTTCAAGAAAGAAGGAAAAATTATGTACATTGTAACTAAAGAAGCTTATTAAGAATTCAGAATGACCCATAAAAACATTGATAATTTAATTTTTACTCAATTTTTTAATTTTAATTTCTTGTCCCTTATTTACAGGTTTGAACGGTTAAAGGCAACATAAAGAATTGGACAACACTTCTGGCCAACTTCCGTTTTATATTTAACATTATATATTGGCTGCTCTTGTTTATCATTGCTGTAATTTTTTAAGTCCCCAAGGAAGGTGGACATCAAGGCAAATAAAAACAAACTCAAGTGAAAAAGGAAAAATAAATATGTATATGTAATTGCGAAAAGAAAATATAAGGAACATACATACATATACATATATTATATGGATGTTCCACGAAAGCAAATATTTAAAAATTAAGTAAAAAAAATACATTAAAATTCAACTGACACTGATTTTTTTCCTCCTCTAAAATGGTCATGGTCAGCTCAGCGGTTCTGGGAGCCGCTGTAGGCAGTGGTCTGGCTTTGATGGTCGCAGTAACGATTGTAATGTATCGTTATTATTTATTACGTAAACGTGGCAAGGAATGGGATGAACTTGATCGCTGGGAAGAGACACGTATAATGCGCAAATTACAATCAAAGGTAAGTGAAATGTGATTAATTGCCTGTCAAGTAAAAAAGGTAAAAAACCTAAAGAAAAAAATAAATGAAACCCAAGACTAAAAAAGTCAAATAAAAAGTTCAAAAAGCTAAACAAGAAAAAATACTAAATTATTTTGAATTTAAAAAAATAAGAATATTTCACATTTTATTATCCTCTTAAACAATTTTTTTAATTTCAAAAGTCAAAAAAACGTAAACTATAATTCGATTTTTAAGTGAGTTGGTAGCACTGATAACGTTAAAATGTTATACACATACTTGGCACTACATATTTGCAAGCAAAAGTAAATTTTTTGCTGGTTGTTTTATTTGCTTAACAAAATGTAATTTAGGATTCTTACTTTTGGATTTTATGTTTAAAAATTTTTTAGAACTATATGTTAAGATATTAAAGAGCTTTTAAGTCAGCGTCTAAACCTTTTGCATAAATTAATATAGCTTGGTAGCATTTACACTTTATCCAAGTTAGATACTTGGTAGTACCTATTTACTTGTAAAAATACGCTTTGTGGCTGGTTCTTCAATTTACTATAATTTAAGATTCTTGCTTTTGGACTTTATGTAACTTACTTTTTTTTAAGATTGGAACGTATGTTATTTTTTTAGAACACATAAGTCAGTGTCTAAGCCTGCAGCACAATATTTAAAATACGACAGTATTTTAGTTAATTTTTCAACCTAAAAGCAATAAAGTAAATATTTGACAGCACTGAAAAATAAAAAACTATCAATGTTTTTTCTAAAAACTGAAATGTTACCAGCGATTTGCAAAAAAATAAAAGCAAACTACACTGACTTTTAATTTTAACATTTAGTTTTAAATTTAAGTTTTAATTTGCAGTTAAATTCCTAAACTTTGAGGACAATCAAAGAAATTATATTTTATTGCTACAAGTTTTGGCATTTGCCTGAAAGGAATAGAATTCATTAAGAAGCCCTACTCCCTCTTCCATCTTGAACCTAACCCACCCACCAACCAGCTGGTTTCCTTTCCTATTGCAACTGACTCCGCTACAAAGCTCAATTTCAAGGCCATGTAGTCATTACTACATTTTGTATTACCAATAATTCCTCAATGTCCATATGGCACTTGATTTAATTTTTCCGTTGCTTCCATTCGAGTTGCAGACCTTTTTGCAAGGCCCTCTACAATTTAATTTTTTGGTTTTAAGTCCAAGATGACTTCCAGCGCTCCTGTAGAGGTGTTAAGTTTTGCACCATTTAAACACAATTTTCAGGCCTGGTCTGGACTATAACTTTCATAATTAGGTTGCCATCACAAAACGTTTGTTCCATTAGCTGAACGTAAAATCGATTTCCAGGCGCTTCGATCTTCTGCGCTTCTCTAATTTCTAAAACTAAGTTTCGATAAGTCTTCCCGAACTTGATCCTTTCCTTAGAATTTCGTTATTTTTTTTTTTTTTTTTTTTTTTGAGTAATCCCTCACTAGGTTGACATTCATATGACTTCCTAGTTGGGGCATCTTCATTTATTCTAACAAAATTACCTAGCGAACGTAAACATTGAATTTTGATAGGCGTAACTATATGAACAGCTCATACAGTTTATACGGTTCATACGACACCGGTATTCTCCGTCAGCGCAGTTTGGTCCATAGATTTTCCGAAGATTTTACCTCTTGAACACTTGAAGCACTGCCTCATTTGCTTTCGCAAGTACCCATACTTCAGAGCCATATTAAAAGGTGGGTGGTGTTAGAGTCTTGTAGAGAGTGTCGGGAGTTGGCTTTGCTTTTAAACGGCTTACTTAGTCCAAAGTAGCATCTATTGGCCAATAATGTCCTTTTTATTTCAAAACCGATGTTGTTTATTTTGTTTATAAAGGTGCCAAAATAGATAAAATCTTTGACATTTCCAAAATTGCAGTTTTGAACTACCATTGTCTGCCCAAGTCTACTGGACGTCTTGTGCGTTGATACCATCACCTTGGTTTTATCTGCATTTACTGTTAGACCCACTTTGCCTAATTTTTTTCCCGACTTCTGTAAAGTTGGAGGCTACTGCTTGCAATGTTTGCCCATTGATGTCAATATCGTCAGCGTAAGCGAGTAACTTGTGCTGTTTTGTGTGCATTTGCGTCTCGTATAATCTCTTCTAAAGGGATGTTAAAAAGATCACACGAAAGGCTGTTTCATTGTCTGAAACCTCGTTTTGGTACTGAGAAGCTCAAAGATATTTCTGCTTGCCTAAAATGAGGATTGCGTATCAGTTATTGCCATCTTGCAGAGCAGTATTAGTTTCGCAGGGATAAAAAACTCAGATATATGTAGCTGGAAACACCTTTGAACGTATGGGGCTGTGAAAATCGTTTTTATAGTCGACAAATATTTGGGAAGTGTCGACCTGTTTTTCTTGGGTCTTTTCCAGGATTAAACGTAGTAGCCGAAAGCGGGTTTGCCAGGTCTGAAGCCGCATTGATATGGTCTCGTTGACTGTGAATGTTAATCTTCCACACAATATGCTTTATAGTGTCTTGTAAGCAATGCGAAGGAGACTTACTTATTCCACTGTAGTTGAAACATACTGACTTGTCTCCTTTTTTGTACACATATTGTACAAAAGAGTCAAAATTAATAACATTTGAAATACGAGGTAGAACATGAGAGGTTAAGAATTTTCAGGTTGAAATGATTATGTATTGTGTCAAATTTTAAAAAAGGTCAACATAAAGGAACTCTTTAAAAAAACAGACAAAACATACATGTTTATAACAAAGAATTTATTGGCAGTATAAATCATTTTTAAACAAATCTAGGCCAGTTGACAAAAAAAAAATAAATACATATAATCAAAAATAGTCATTAATTTCAAATAAAACCACAAATATTGATTGTTAGTGGCAATAGAACAAACCATAAATCTAAATAAAATCTTTTCACCAGCAGCAGTCAAACAATCACATTGTGGTCACTTTTATATAAAACAATTTTCGATTTATAGTTTGTTTTTTTATTGAAAAACAATTTTGTTTATTATGTCTTAAATTTTTAAAAATCAGAAAAACTTTTCGATTTCAATACAATCTGTGCCAAAAGAAAGCCAAACAAAAAAAAATTAAAAAAATGTCCTCGTTCAAAACCTAAACAGATTACGAAAACACTAAACAATTGTTAAATAGTTACATTTATGTTGGTAATGAATGAAAAGGTACTTCAAACTATGAATGGTCACCCATTAATGAATGAAAACACAGTACTAAGACAGTAAAGTATAAAAAAAGGATCTGTAAAAAGAAGAGAATGCTAAAAAAAGAGTCCTGAATTCTTCTGGCAAACAAAAGAAAGGACTATTAAGGATATTACAAAAAAAAACTGCAAGATCACTGCAAGTGCATTTATTTTATTTTAGTTTTATTGTATTTTAGATATTTTACCATGGTTGATCCTTCAAGGATTCTGGGTGTCCTTTTGTTGTCTGCCATAATTCATCCCCTTAATGTTTGTTTTTTTTTTAATTTTTTTTATTTTATTTTTACAATTGTTAAGATTTTTTTTATGTTTTTTAAATCATTTACAATATTTGTTTTAAAATCAATGATTTTTTATTTGTTATAAATTGATCCTTTTTTAAGAAACTAAGCGCGGCTTTCTTGGTTTGAAGTCTAAATATTCACGATGGAAATGGATTTAAAGTATTTTTGTTTTTTTTATTAAAGAAAATTTTGTTAAACAATAAATGAATCTAATTGCTAAAAGTGACAACTTTTATAGCAGATTATTACGCAAGTAATCATGACAGGACATTTATTTAAATGAATTAGAAAAACGCTGAAAAGACTAGAAGGCTGATTTTTTTCTTTCGCAAAAGAAACTGCCAAAAAATTTTATAAAAAATTTTTAACACAACTATGCTTAGTTGTTAAAAAAAAACAGAATTTTTTTAGGTTTATTTAGTTAAAACAAACATTGAATCAGCTGTAATAAATCTTAAATTGAAAATCTTATTCAAAAACCTGAATATCATTAGTTAGTTTGGCGAAACGCTAAAATACATTTAGTACACCTAGAGATATGAAAGGATATTTAAGGTTTTTAAGACCACAGAAATTGAACAACTTCCCCTTGTATTTGCAAAGAAACTTTAAGATTCTTATTTCCGAAAGAAGCCAACGGGGATTGAGTGGCTTGAAGATGCTGAACAGATTTATTTTGCAAGCAGCTTCAATTAGGTGAATCCTGTAATTCTTTTGATCCAAACTATTGTAATGTGTTTCTAGAACATATTTTTCACTCTCAATAATGTTCATAAGCTCGTGACATACCCCTTCATACAGTCATTTAATAGGCAGATCTCATTCTCATTTGACCTTTAATTAATTTAGGGTAAAGGCAGCAATTCGTCAGGACAAATAGGGGCGCTACCGATACCACTTGTATGGTGTTTCAATTTGAGCAGTTGGACACCAATTGGTGGAAAGAGCAGCGAATGCCCCCTGATGTAGGGCGCTATGAAAAAAGACAATAGACTTAAAATATGCCCTCAGTCCAACGACTAAAGGGAGCGTAATAAGACCGATACTAACCTTCGCTAAATTGATAAAGTGGACATCAATGGACAAAAAGTGCAACATTGCAATCCTGCAAAAGGTCCAATCTACATGTTGCCTCGAGATAAACGGGGAAATTAGGACTATTTTTATGAAGACTTTAGAGGCAATTTTGAGTGTCAGCCTATTTAAACTCGCGCATGCTACGAGGCGGCACATGTGACGAAACGCCCTCCGGTGATGGGATAATGGATTGATTCGGGTTTTAAGTCTAACCATCAAGACATGTTTAGGACACAGGAAAGTTATACGGACACAGTGGAGTTACCCGCTCGTATACCTCTAGTAAAGGTAAAAGCTAACTGCATTGCGCTTATACCAGATCGGCAGACCTGGTTGGTCGAAAGACTGGGGCAAATGCCCGAAAAAACGTGTTGTTTTATGGATAGTTTTTGGGCGTAGGGAAAAACGTGATTTACTTCCGCTTTAGTGACCCCAAATCTGTCCTACAAGGCAGGTCCTGGCAATCACGGAATATCTGTCCTGGCTTAGAGCACACACATATCCAACGGATGTTAACATCTGTACAGATAGCCAAGCGACTTTAAAGGCAATTACATCTGTGAACACCGGACCTAGGACGGTGTTGCAGTGCAAGAGAATGGTAGATGACTACTCGCAATATTGAAAGGTTTGCATAATATGGGTGCTTGGTCATCAGTGGGTAGTCTGAAAGAAACGGGCAAATGATCTGGCGATAAAAGCTAGGGGACAGCGAAATGTTGACCTGGTAAACCTGAAGCTCTTTGCTGCAACTAGGGCCGAGTTGAAAGTGGGGGAACATGCCCACAGTGTGCAACGGAACAACAAGCCATTTAGAAGATTGAAGAGATTCCTTGCGGGGGAAGCCAAATAGGGTCAGAACTAGGGGCATTCTAAAACATGGAAAGCTTTTATATGTTTCTAAAACGAGGATACTTGCGAATGCAGACGAGGCAGTACTTAAAGTGTTTGAGAGGAAAATTATTGACGAAGAAAATCGGTGTCATATAAACCACAAGCTGTATGTGCTATATGCCGACATTAACATAGGCGTATTAACGATGGCTAGGCCATGTTGTAAGAATGAGAGAAAATGAAAGATACTCCAGCTTAAAGTCATTCGAATTGACGAACAATGCAATAGAGCATGGTGTCAGAAACTGGGGAACACTTAGGCATTTGGAAATCTATTCTTGATTCAGCTAAAGAAAAACAAAGGTTATGTAACAGGCACTTTAGCAAGCAAATAAGTAATAGATAAAAAGAGTGAACCTTTGTACTGATTTTATCAGTACATGTACTGATTATTCATTTGGTGATAATTTGATATTTTTTGATAATTTGATATTTTTTAATTATTTTCCCAAAAAAAATTTTTAATTGCGTAGTGTATAAGTGTATTAAAATATTTTTTATCTTTCAAGTTTAATTTTAAATCGATTGACAGCTCTCCGAATATTATAATATATTTTTTAAGGTTTATTTTCTTATATAGATATTGACCTGTTCAGTAGTTACAAGTATAACACCCCGACGGATGGATAGGTATGATTTGATCGACTCAGGAACTGATTTCAATTTTATTTATTTAACGTAAAGTTAAAAACAAAAAAGGGTGCTGATTTCAAACCAGAAATAAATGACCACTTTATACATAATCAATTAATATATATGAGGGCGAACGCGACAAACTATAAAACTTCTTTTTGACAATTTTTATAAAAATATCTAAAATATAATTTTTTAAGCTTATGGACTAAAAATAAATAAAATTGCCTTTTGTCGACAATAGTCATGTAAAAATATCTTCATAATTTTTTCATAACTTTTATTTGATTGATTGAGAACGTGACGTTTGCTAATAAATATATTTTAAAATAAAGTTCAATTTTCAAATTTTATTGCTTTCCATATTTTAAAGTCACAATTCTTAATTCACGGCATTTAGACTATGTTACTTGTAACACGTTACTGTAACATGCTACATGTTTTTGAAGGCAAATTAGGTAGAGAAGGCAGAGAAGTTACAAAAGTAACACGGTTTCTGTTTTTAATGTGTCTTTTTGACGTTTCTCTTTTGACGTTTTCGTTTTTTCTTTATTCTCTTTCGTATATGCCATGGTACAATTACCTTTAAGGTAATGGTACATTACAATTAAGGTAATTGTAAGGTAATTGTACCATGGCCGAAACGTTCAAGAAGAAGAATAAACAACGAAACCAAAACAAAATATAAAAAAGAGACAAGTTTCTAGTAATATAATGTAAATTCTTGAAGTTTTTGGAAGTTACCTTAAAACGAAATAAGAAAATAGTCATGTTACAAGTAACATAGTCTAAATTCCGTGATTCAAATCACAATTTTTAGTTAAAATAAAACAAAGGTTACAATATTAGAACGCTCGCAAAGTATAAAAATTATGATTTACGTTGATGAACGTGACACATGACAATAAACAATTTTAAATTTAAGTTTCAGGATTGGTTGAAGTTGATGGGCGCCTTTAATAAGCTGCATTTTATTGAAATTTTTGAAAGCTTTTTTAGTTTCTATTAAAATTTTCGTGCTTTCTTAAACTTTTTATGGAATTGCCTTTATACTTTTACATGTGCTTTTCTTATGTTAAATATTAAAAATATTAAATTATTTTTCTAGAGACGAGTCTTACATTTTGTTTTGATACACAATCTTAGCAAAAAAAAACTTGGAAACATTTTTTATATTAAAACCACTTTTTAATATTATACGAATTCACTCAAGCATATAAATATAATTTTAATTTGATAAAAAAAAGCTAAATAAGCATGAAATATTTGTAAATACAAATAAAACATGAAGGCAAATATTTGTATATAAAAATACAAACTTACATATGAGAAGTTCACACACTGATTTACAAATAAGACCCACATTCAAACAGGATCTGCTGCAGGCAGCGGAACATACAGATTAAGGGTTACCACCAATTTTATTTAAACTAACACTACTAAAATCCCCCTCAGTATTGGCAACAATTTCAACGTAATTAGTAATACATACATATACATACATACATACAAATGTGTAAGTTGCACACGTACGCACACGTTTGTATGTTTAAAAAAAATCATAATAATATTGATAATAAGGGTTAATTGAATAAATAACTAAATAGAAAAATAACAGCGGCTTTAGTTTTGTTTCCTTTTGTCCTCTTTTTTTTTTGTGTTTTCATTTTGTTTATGAATAAATTTGTTATTATTGTATTGTCTTCTTTTTTTTTGTTTCAAAAAGCCGCAACATTTTTTGTTCTTGATTTTTAAAATTGAAATACAATGATTTTCAAGTACATAAATACTTACATACACATGTACATGGAAATGTATGGATGTATGGATGTTAGTATTCACTCGACTTCCAACATGTCATGTTAATTGACATTAATTGACACTGACATTAGCATTTTTCCATTTTTTCAAAAAAAGGGGATTTTTTCCAGTGTTTAATATTCATAAAGAAGAAAATACATATGGGTGATTATATTCTTACTGTTAGTTTTGATATTCAGTTTTACTGTAAAGGTTTAGATTTTGGTAAAATGATTATAATTTCTAGTCGTTTAACAAATTTGTCTAAATAACTAGCAACTAGTACAGTATAATGAAGTTATATTTGCAATGGAATCACCCATATTGTATTTTGCCGCAAATTAAAAAAAACTTTTTACATACGGGAAGATAAAGGTAAGAGGAAGATAAAGGTAAGAGGATTAAAAATCATTAATATTAAGAATTATTTATAACAAAATTAACAAAATATTAAAAAGTTGAATGATGTCGACTGGAAAACTGGAATATTATTAGAAGAAAAGTGTAACAAGGTTAGGTTGGGTTTAAAGGATGAGGCCTTAAGTCCCGCAGCACATATACCTAAGCCAGTGATCGCCTTGTTGTGCGCTTCTAGCAAGGAAAAAGAATATCGGGGGAGAAGTTCAAAGAAATTCGGTGATGCAGACGAATTCCCTTAACACCTCCCATTTTACACCAGACAAGTCAGCCACATCTGGCAAAACATCAGATATAGAACATCGGACTCTGGGAAAAGCCGGGCAGTGACAGAGGAAATGCTCTAGCGTTTTGATGTCCTCCCTCCGCACTAGCTTTTCTTGGTAGCTCTCATCCGATGAGGGTATGTTTCTAAGTTTGAGTAACCCGTTAGCACACTCATGATCTTGTTTAGTTTAGGCTTCCCAAGTTTCAGAATGCTCCTAGTTCAGACCTTATTTGGGCTACTCAGAGGATTCTCGTCAATTGCTTACAGTGGAAATGTTCCTCCCACTCTTTGAACCTGGCCTTCGTCGCAGCAAAGGGCTTCGGGTTCACCAGGTCAACCTCCCACTATCCTCTAGCTTGAATCGCCATATCATTCGCCAGTTCGTTTATGACTACCTCATTATGACCAGGCATCCATATTATGCGAACCTGTGTACATTGCGAGTAGTCATCTATCATCCTCTTGCACTGCAAAACCGTCCTAGATCCGGTGTTCGCAGACGTAATCCAAAACAAAGACGCTTGGCTATCTGTACAGGTGTTTACATTCGTTGCATCTGTGTATGCCCTGAGCCAGGATAGACATTCCGTGATTCCCCGGATCTTCACTTTTAGGATAGTATCCTAGTATCCGGGTGTCCAACAAGGATGCCCAGTCCCGTTTTTTTTCTCCGCCCTAGACCTTTTCGTAAAACAACACGTCCTTTCGGGCATTTGCCCCAGCGTTCTGACCAACCGGTTCTGCCGATCTGGCATCAGCAATGCAGTTAGCCTTTATTTTCACTAGAGGTATACGGTCACTGTGTCCGTATAACCCTTCTGCGTCTCAAAAATGCGTGCTGGTTAGACTTAAGGCCCCCATCTATTCATTACCCGTCACCTGAAGACATGTTGCCACAAGTGCCGCCTCATAGCATGCGGAAGTTTTAATAGGTTAACACTTGAAATCGTCTCTAAAGCCTTTGTCGAAAGACTCTAATTGCCTTGTTTATCACTCGCGTTATATTTTTTTTTTTTTGCACAAAACTGCTACCTGGAACGCTTTTGGGTAAGTTTAGGTAACTTTGTGTAAGTTCGCATTATTTCGTTAAGCATCTGGAACATCACTGTCATTTAGCGTGTTTTCAATCATTATAAAAGTCCACCTAGTTAAGAAATACGTAAACATACTACATGCATACACACATACACACACACATGTACTTCACCCTTACTCATACATACTTGCATATTCAGAAAAACAGACTTTTAAGCACTTTTTGTATAAATTAAATAAACACCCATTGTTGTTAAAAGGGTAATGTTTTCGAAAACTATTAAATACATACAATTACAACATTTTAATAAGTTAACAATGTTTAAAAAACACTTTATCAATCATCAAATTATAATGAAACAACGACAACAAAAATGCAATGACGACAATATCTACCCAACAACAAAAACACAAACAGAAGCATTAAAAAACCAAAAGATAAATAAAAAGAAAATATTAAAAGCTAAATTTTATATGCAACAAATTGTATGCACCCTTTTGCAACCCCAAGGCAGAAAACCATTTTATTTAAAGGAAATCCCTTTATTGTAAAAGGGTATTTCGAATTCGTGTAATGTTCTATATAAATCAAAAATCCATTAAACTGTGCCGAATCTTAAATACTCTTCTTCTTTAATAAAGCTCCGTAAGTAAAAAGATTACATACTTTTAATTTTTGGATTGATCCCGTGTGCGCCTAAATCAATCTTTCTAACCCTACATCAAGTACGGTTTCACCAATTGGTATATTATTGCATAGATTTTTTTCCAGTGTAGAGGTTAAAGCCAGAAAACAGCAGGCAGTTGACTTCAGGAATCTAAAGCCTTTCGTTGCAATGATTACTAAGTTGAAGAACTAAAACAGAAACTGCCTCTAAGGATCTGTGAAACGATAAAAGAGTTGGGAGATGACGACAGTCCTCTGGAGTGACCCGACTGGGAACAAGGCAAACCCTTAAATTGAGGAAAACTGAATTGAGCAAGTACTTAAGCCTTCAAGAACATTTGGCAGGTTTTCGAAACAATTGAGCATTTTCTGTGTCACTGCCCAGCTTTTGTAGAGGCCAAAGCTCATTATTTTATATCTGGGGTTTACAAGATGTGTCTTACTTGAGAGGTGTGAAAAGTAAAATTCTTAAAAAATACGTCGACATCCCCATATTTTTGTGAATTTCTTCGCCAAAAATTGCTTTTCCGCTGCTGGCAGCAACACTGTATTTGATTATATGTGACTTACCATAACGCCATAACCATAACCGTTGCCATAAAACCCAAAACTCAATTGGTTTCTAAGGTTATGGTTATGGCGATATGGTAAATCACATATAATCAAATACAGTGTTGCCCATAAGTTTGGTTCGAACAGCTGTTTACGTTAAGTCACTTATAAATGAACCTTTAAGCTCTTCTTTTTTTAATCTAAGCCAACCTAAACTGATCTAACTTATTTAAAGTCAAATTAATTGATAAAAATTACATTCTTGTGAATTTTAATGAAATGGCCCACATCTTTTGTTTTCATACCTTAAACGGTGAGTGACAGCGTTCATACAAACGGTCCAACTTTGTGAAATTTTTTACAAACTTTATGAAGTATTCGCCCGATACGTTTTATCTCAAATATTTAATAGTCATCAAAGTTAAAACTGCGCCAAAGCAATTTTATTTTGATATCATTTTGAAAACAGCAGCAGGTATTTTCAAAGTAGCATAAGTCACTTTTTCAAAAAAAAAAAAAAAATCGAGTTAATGGCAGGCTTCGTCCTCTCTCCTAACTTATTTCTTATCTTTCTGAATGACCTTCTATGTCAAACTTCGAATCTTATTTATTCCTTTGCAGATGACAGCAGCATATGCCATTCATACTCGTTTGACCATAGGCCTAGCTCTTTGGAGATTGGAGCTAGGAGACAGAGTATGAATGTTTCGATTAGCCGCGATCTGATGGTAATCTCCAAATCGGGCCGTGCGAATAGGGTCGATCTTAATGCCCGTAAAACCCAATGTTGTCTTTTGACACATAAACGCACAATGGTCGATGCTGCCTCGTCTGTATTAATGGATGATTTAAGTATTGAAAAGACAGAGACTCTTGATGTTCTGGGCATGAGAATCTAGTGCGATGTCCGCTGGACGGAACACATTTTTCTTGTGTCGAAAGAAGCATCGAAGTGTCTTGGTTTTCTTAAACGGTGTAGGAATTACTTTACACCATCTGATCTTCTCAATATTTATACCACCTATATCCGACCGAAAATGGAATACAACTCTCTCTACTTGATCGCGTACAGGAACGAGCGAAGATACTTATCGGCGACGTTGTGCTATCTAACCGTCTGGATTCACTCGAATACCGTCGTGATGTCGGGTGTGTTTCGCTGTTCTATTGATAATATAATAGAATGTGCTCTGAAGAAATCAGGGAACTTGTTCCCGAAACCCGGAACTTTTTGCGTGATACACGTTTTTCTAGAAGAGCACACACATACGTAGTCGACTGGCGAGTGAATCGCACCACTCATTACAGGGAGAATACCTTCTTCGGTCGCACAGTTCGTATGTGAAATAAACTTCCCAGTGATGTCTTCCCTGTCACAGTATATATCGAGAAATTTAAATGAAATGCCCACAAACACTACTCCCTTTATCCTCCTTCCCATAACCTATTTTCCTGATACCAACACAAGTCAATGCATGTATAGGGGCCATCCCATGAGTGCTGGTTATTATTAAAAAAAAAAAACCCCTAAATACAATTGAAACGGTATCTTTTCATACCTTAAAAATCTCGACTTAAAAAAGGTGACTTATGCAGTAAACAAACTTTGGTTTTAAGGTAAAATATTTGATGAGAATTCTGACGAACCAAAATTAGGCTGTCTTTTAAGTGCATAAAATTAAATCCGTTTAAAAAAATTTTTTCCTGAAAAAAAGTTATTTTGTGCTAATGAAAAAAAATCCTTAAAGCCCGTTAGCCGCCACCGCCTTAAATTTTTGCTTTTCAGCCGGCGCCGATTTTCATTGATCGGCTTCTTTCTCTGTATAGCAACACTAAAAATATAGTGTTTACAATTTGAGAGAAAACACCAACAACTTTAAATAACTTTAAAATATTTAGAATATTATGACAATATAACATGAAAACGTACAATAAACATCTTTTAAATTTAACATACAACATAAAGATATACATATATTTTTAATAATAATGATGCCTGTCGCCATATTGCAGCATTTGTTTTAGGTGATAATCACTAACACACGCGCAAGCACACATGCACTTACATGTGTTTTCTATAATGGCTGCCTTGTTATTGTTTCTGTTGTTATACAAAAAAAAAACAATTCTATTTAAAAGTTGTATGTATCACAGGAATTGATATGCAGCTCGTACCATAACTTTCGTTAGTGTATCACATCTTTTACATTGTTTCCATTTAAACATCTGATCAAATGCAATCTTGTGTTAAAATAATGAGCACAGGGGTATTTATTGTTATTTTTTTTATTTTCATTCATTTGCTCGTTCATTATATTTAATATTGTATTCATTACTTATTGCTTGTTACGCGTATGAAAATGTTTTTGGGTTGTCTTTTGATTTTTATTTAATTTTGATAACGCATATCAGGGCAATTATTTATGTGATTTTCATGGCTTTTTATAAGAAATTGAAAATGAAATAACAAAAAAAAAAAAAAAAAAAAAAGAAAAAGGTTCTCTAGTGCTTTGCTTTAAAAATCTTTGTTGAGGGTGAGTGAGATTTGTTGAAAATTTGTCATAGTTTTTATTGTCAAGAGGAGGGAGATTCAGTTTATGCATTAAGAGTGTCTAGGATGGGTGTAACTATTTTTTCGCCGTAAAATACGTGTTGATAGAAAATTTATTGTTATAAAATTACTAAAAGATTCTTTTTGTCATTTAAAAATTAATAAAACGCTTAAACAATTAATCAATAAGGTGGTGGCTTTAGATGATAGAGGAAAAAAACGGTCAGTTATTTATTGGGGGGGAAAATATTATGACGATAAATTTAAGGTAGAAGTTTAATCGAAATTTATGGTTGAAGATTAAAATTTAAACAGAACTTAATAAAAAATTCTAATAAGAGATGTAAAAGAAATTGCTAAATTATAAAATTATTTTTAAGTTTAGTTTTTTTGATTACAGAGAACTTTCTATAAATAAAGAGCCTCAAATGGAAGTCACTACAAAATTTTTTCTTAAATAAAAAACTTTGATATATAAAAAGAATTAAAATAAAAAAATTAATGACTTACCAGATTGCTGTTTGGGTTTTTGTATAAACTGTAAATAAAAAGAAATAAAAAAGCAATGGTTAAAGAAATGTATTAACATACATGTATTAAGATATGTATATGGCAACCCCCTTAGGGGGTGGATATGGTAAACATGTTCTAGGAAAATGTTTGCAAGGAATAATGAGTTAGGGTCAGTTCTATAATTGACTTATCTACAGGCACCCTAGAAGCTATAGGGGGTTTTATTACATTTTCTAGAAATATGTTTGGGAGGGGAAACAAAAAGGGGTCTGTGGTACATTTTATTCCTCTAAGGGCTACTCAGGGAAAGTTGTATGGGTTTTGACCGTAATTTTTTAAAATTTTGTATGGCAACCCTGTTAGTGGCTGGAGATAGGGGGTAAAAAAATTTTTACCTTTCTATGGCAACCCTGTTACGGGGAGAAGATAGGGTGGGTATGTTCCACAAAAATGATTGTAGGGAAAATTAAAAAAAATTCATGAGAGTTAGATTGGGCGATCTCAGTGGCAATGGGATATCCCCAACGCTACTGATCAGTTTTTATGGAAATTTTCCCGAAGCAAATTTATCGAAGCTCTGGCTGTGTGCAGATGCCCCATCCTTTTGAAACCACGTTTGTAAGGAGTACGATGGATAAGCTCGAACTTTCGGCAAAAAGAATTCCGTAATCATGCGTTGATAATTTTTACCATTGGCATTGTCGCCTGGCCTCGAGAATTTTCGAAAAATTTTCCAATTATCTCATGCGTGGAAAATGCACAGCAAGCAGTCCCCCTGGGACAATGCAATGGTTTTTGATGTTTTAATTGAGGGTTGCGAGTTTTTAGATACCAGTAACGCCAGTTTAAGTGAAAATTAGCCTCGTAGCCCCAAAACATGGGATTTACAGTGCGAAAACGCTCCAACATCGTTTCACAAAAATTTTTGCGTAAGCCAAAGTCACTTTCTTACAGTTTTTGAACGATTTGACTTTTAAAATAATGAAACTTCAGATTCTTCTTTACAATTTCATAAATAATCGCTCTTGGAAGTCCCAGTGAGGCTGCTCTTTTCCGTATTAGATGTCGCGGATTTTAACGTAAACTGCTTTCAACCAGTTCAATGTTTTCGTGAGTCCTTATAGATCGACTGGACCCTGAACGTAGGACAGTCATAGTCGAAGCCGTTGCACGGAATCACTACACCCACGAGCGAATTAAATTTACACTCGGTCCATCACGTTTTCGCCGAATACCGAACTTTGAACAAAATTGTCGACGAGCAATTACGTAAGCATCATAGCTCTTAAAATATCTTCACATCGTGACTGACAAACCTGCACAATCGATAATTTAAACGGTACCACCCTCCCTCCGCACCATTTATTACGTTTTGAAATAACCGTATTTAAAAATATAAATTTAAAACCAGACAACCTGTATAATCACTTTGTGATAAATTTGAAGTCGACAGCTTTTATAGTTTTCGACATATAGCGCATCAAAAATTTTTTAAATTGTCCCTTTGTATGGGGGCTTCCGCCCTCCCTGCTCCAAACGAAAATAATTTTTTTCCAAAATGCTCACATTATGCCAGAACTTTTTTGTAACAGGTTTGAAGCCGATAGCTCAAGTATTTTCAGATGTAGCGCATGAAAGATTTTACTGAGCTTGCGCAAGTGCAGGGGGGCTACCACTTCCCCTGCTCCTATTAAAAAAAAAAAAAATATTACTATTTAGCTCGCCGTCTTTAATAAAGTCGTGAGTTTGAAATCAAAACATGGTCCATCAAGTTTGACTTGGTTTCGGAAACTTAATTTTAATAGACGGACAGACATGGCTTAATTGACTTCCCTATCTATGAGAATCCAAAAAAAGTAAATGAAAAAGATATATTACGTGTTTTAGGCAGATTAGGCTTCTTGAAAGAACCTGTAACCTATAAAGGATGCGTCCTTAGGCATAGGGTAAGGGAACGCCTCTTTTTTGCGGACCAAAAGTATACCACAGTATTATTCTCCGGCCAAAGAGTGGCCTTAAACAGCGTCTGACCCCTAAGGAGTCTTTTTGTGTCCCCCGGTAACGCAGGCAGCTTAGTTATTTTCAAAATATCTCAAACCGAATTTAGAAATTTTACTCGATTTTAAATCGAGTTAACAACCCTTTTTGAAGGCAGCAAATCGACCAACTGGGGAGCACCATTTGATTAAAAACCGATTTGATTTACAGAATAAGAAAAATTATAGCTTTAATGGTTTTTAGAATAAAGCATACGGAAGACCTTACAAATTTGCTCCGCTTGTATAGGGATCACCACTCCACGTGCTTTTCCAAAATGTAGACATGACACGAGAATTATATTATAGCTGATTTAAAGTTGAAATCTGTTATGGTTTCTAAAGTGTTTAATAGAATTTCGAAAATTTCATTAAAATTATTCACTTGTAACGGGGGTTGCCAACCTCTGGCTCCTATCTAAGACTGTTTGCCCAAATTCGCTTTTCAACTTCAAAGCTTTAATGACAAATTACTGCGATATCAGAGATAGTTTGTCTTAAAAAATATGGGTTATCTCAGGTAATTGCTTGCATCTTAGCGGCTATTTAAAGTTCTTGCTGAATTAAGATGGCGATTGTTTTAGGGATATTTGTGATAGTTTAACACCAAACCCCAATTTGTAGGACAATTCTTTACCAGTTATAAATGGATATTTAAACTGAATTTCTTTTTCAAAGCATTTCAATTTATGGTTCACCTATTATATTTGAAAACAGTATTCCTTAAAATAATTTTCCAAACTAGGTACACGTGTCGAAAATATTTAAGATCTTAACCAAATAATGGATTATCCTAAATTTCTTTTACACCCTTAAAAAAAAAGTTGGACAACAATTAAAAAATATAAATTACAGTTAAACAAAATTATTATAAAAAATAAATTGCAGTCAATTGTTTTTAAAACATTTTACAACGAAAAAGGAAAAAAAACAAAAGCGGAAGTTGCCAACATTAGCAACAAAAGAGCTAAACAACTAAGTAGTACTTAAAACTGCTTAGTTTTTCTTTTTTCTTTTTTTTTTTTTTGCAAATAAACAAAAATTATATAAAACAATGAACAAATGAAATTAAAACTCTAAATCTTTAAACAATAAAAGCAAAAAATGACCAATGAACGAAATAATAATAATAATACTAAGAGGAGTAATTGTAAGCCAAAATAGGCAGGTACTTGCAATAAGCACGCTTCAAGCAGACGATAGAAACGAGTGTTAAAAAAATGTTTATGAATAAAAAAAAGGAAAACCTAGTTTAATTAAACTGAAAAAAAAATTAAAAGCAGCTGTTGCGGAAAATTTGCTTTTTTTAGCTAACAGGACCTTTAAGAAATCCTAAAACTATTTTTGGTCAATAAGATTTTATTTGTTTTGCTAACACTTTTGCTCTTTTAGAAGGTAGAGGCAGACTAAAAAATATGCTACTTACAGTTTGAAGTTTTTGATATTAAACAAATTTAGGTAAAATTTCCTATATGTGCTACAAATTGCCTCATTTCATATCAAGTGGAATTAAGAATATTTGTATTAAAACTTCTAAACAAAACACTAAAAAAGCTCGCAAGTTCGCGAAAGACACTCAATTCAAAAGCTTTATCTCTCAAAATTACTTGCAAAGTGCGTTTTAGTCAAGAATTTATGGGCACAAGTACATAAAAATAAAAAACGCGTTCTAAAATCAAGAATTTGTTAATTGAATTTATCTATAATCGCACTTGAAATTTTTAAATACGATTTGTACTTAGATTATATTAAAACAAGTCTATTCGAATCATTTCCAAAAATCAAGCAGAAAAAACTTGTATTTTTTAAAAAACAAAATATCTTTGTGGCCTAGATGGTAGCACGCTGCTGTTAAAGAGTCCCAGGTTCAAATCCCAGCTACGGCAAGTACAGAAAAAAATTTTCAAATAGTAAATATGTATAAAATAAAAATATAACATAATCAGGTGTTCTTATATTTTATTCAGAATTTGATTCCAATTTTGTTGAATTCATTTGGTTTATTGCTGGTTTAAGTATATCTTTATATTTCCGACTATTATCCATTTATATTTATTAATCTTAATAAACTTATTGAGAATTATAAAGACAAAAAACATATTCCAAAAAAAACCGCCAAAAAATAATTTTTTTTTTTATTTTAAATATTTTAAAGAATTTGGTCAAAAGTCGACTAATGATTTGTTGTAAAAACCAATTGAATGCATACAGATATACTTAAGGAGCACAAGCGGACTAATTTTATGAAATTTTGGGTACGCTATACCTCAGAAGCTAAGTATTACATCACAGGGAGTGATATTTCCTTTCGACTTCAAACCAGCTTTAAAATAATTCTGGTATAATGTCTACATAAAACAAGCAAAAGCGCTATTTTTGGTTGTACCGAATCTTATATACCCTTCACATTGGACTTTTATATATACTCAGCCATCGTTTCTAGCCAAATTATTTTGTATTGCAAATATTATAATAAAAGTACTTTGTGCCGGGCTTAAAGTCAATAGTTTTGAAATAGAAACATTTAACGTTTCAATAAGATCTTGACAGCTTTTTTTAAAAATAAAACGCAAACCATTTGAGATATTTTCAAAACTTTGTGATCATATGGCCACCGCAGGCACGTCGGCAGCGGTCAATTCGTTGGACCCAATTTTCGAGGACTTGGTTACATATTTCGGCCGTAAGGGCCACTATTTCGAGTTCAATGTTAGCTCTGAGTTCTTCCAACGTCGACGACTTATTTGCTTATACCAATGAAAAAAATAACTGTTTGTTGCGGTTTGGATGCCGGCGGTGTCATTGGGCCATGTTTTTTCATCGACAATAACGATCTTTACGTTACTGTAAATGGCGATCATTATCGCGCAATGAAAACCGTATATTTTTTAGCTTGAATTGAAAAACATGGATTTGGAGGACATGTGGTTCCAATAGGACGATGCCACATATCACACGTTACAATTAAATTATGGAAGAGTTAGTTTGGTGAGCGTGTTATCTTAAGAAATGAACCAGTCAATTGGCCACCACGTTCGTGTGATTCATTCGCCGGTAGACTATTTTCTTTGGGGCTACTGCAAATTATTGGTCTATGCCAACAAGCCGACGACGTTGGAAGAACTCAGAGCCGACATTAAACGCGAAATAGCGGACGAAATGTGTGACCGATACAATAGAAATACTATGTAGAAGATTTGAGGTCAGGAGTTTAAATAGTTTTCGACCCTATTCGCATTTAAAAGTTTAATGAAAATTGTTGATTTGCTGCTCCTATCCACCTATTTTTCCCCCAAAATGTAGGAATTATTGTATCATTACTTTTTGTAGAACATTTGAAATCGATGCTGTTATAGCTTCAAAAATATAGCGAATCATTGGCAAGTTGTATGGGAGCTGCTTACCTCCCCCCCTTCTTCCTCTTACCAAAATATTTTTTTTGTTTTGATGTGGACATTATTGTTAAATTACTTCTTTTACAACATTCGAATTCTCTTTTATAGTTTCTCAGATTGAGCGAATAAAATATTTTAAAAAATTTGTGCAATTGTAGGGGAAATACCACTTCCTCTGATCCTATCTGGAATTTTTTTCCTGATTTCTCGGTCAATAGTGCACCGATGTTACTGATTTTAAATAGCTATTGTCTCAGGCATATTTCTGATTGTTTGATACCAAAATGTCCGGAGAGTCCAAAAACTTGATTTTAACAGACACACAGACGGCCATGGCTATATCGACTTCCCTAGGATCCAGAATATATATCCTTCACTATGTGAAAGGCTATAAAAAAATTGGGATAGGAGCACGGGGATTACAACCTCCATACAAATGGACCAATTACCTATGCTTTATCTCAAAAACTAGAACACTTATCGACTTCACACCTGCTACAGAGTAATGTTTGAAACGAAGCACGGAGGGTGGCAGCTCCTACATGAACGGTCAAATTTTATATTATTTTAATTTTCTTATATCTTATCCAATAAATAAATAATTTATCATCTCTCATCATAATCTATAGAAGCTATCAACTTAAAACCAACTGCAAAGTAATTTTAACATAATGTTTACATTTAAATAAATACTGGCAGTTTTTTCGAGAACTCTATTTCAAAAAGTTCTTATTTAAACAAATGTTATAGCTAGAACGCTTAAATAACATTGGCCTTAAAATAATTAAATAATATTTGTATGTAGATATTTGTTATTTATTAAAACAATAATACAAAATTGTTAACAAGCACGTATGTCAACACACTGCATTGAACTTGAGCCGGAATAAATTTGTTTTTAAAACTTAAATTAATAAGTTCAACTTGGAAATAAAAAAAAATATATTTTAAGTAATAAAGAATTTTTAAACAAAATTTTATTCGTGAACCAGTTTGCAAGCACAGTAAAAATTAAAAATTAATTTGAAATAAAAAATTTGTAATATTATTTAAAAATCTAATTAATTTTCCACCAGTAAACGATTTTGTAAATGCAATTATGTATACTCACCTTAAAAGGTGCTGCATACTCACAAAAAGGAGTGTGCAAAAGCGTTAAATTACGAAACTTCTGTACAAAATTATGGTGTTTTTAAGACTTTGTAAATAAGCATTATTGTTGGCATTAAATTTGTGGATACAATTAATAATTTAATGGTCGCAATTAACTTTTGAATTAAAAACTGATTTTTTAAAAAAATATATTTTACTTGCAATTAAATTTTTAAATTAGCATAATTTTAAAGATTTTTTTTATAAATATACTAGCTAAGCCCCGGTGTGCTTCGCTACCCAAAAATTTACTTATATTTTTTTAGGACTGTCGCACCCAATTTGAATTATGTTCCTATCTTTATTGGTTTAAAAGTTACAAAAAACGCAAAAAAAAAATCAAAATATGTATATTTTTAACACTTTTTTCCCCTTTTGGGTCCAAAATTGAAAAAAGTACGAAAAACGTGATCATATTTTTGTAAGACCTATTGAACGCAATTCGAATAATGTTTCTATCTTTATTGGTTTAAAAGTAACTAAAAGTACCAAAAAGTACCAAAATATAATTTTACCTCTTTTTTCGCCCTTTCGGACCAAAATTTAAAAAATCTCCAGATACCTGTTTGTTTATTTTTTAACGAAAACGCAAAACTTTTTAAATTTTGCTTCTATCTTATAAACATCAAAAGATAGTAGGTTACAGATTTTTCCCTTTTCGTCCCTTTTTATCCCATTTACGGGCCGAATTTTAAAAAATTCATATGTATTTAAACAAACATGGAAAGCTTAACACGTGTTATAAATTTAATGAATGTATTTAGCTCTACGCGTTTGATCAGTATGGCTTCGGGTTATTTTGTTAGGCGATTCATAACCTAAACTTCCCACCCAAATGGGCGTAGTGTGGGCGTGGCAGAAATAATTTAAAAAAAAAGTAGCCTCTTGTTCCTTCCAGACTTGAAGTAACTCCCTGTAAAAATTTCAAAAAATTCGATCCACTGGTGTGGCCAGCTATAAAATACAAACATACATACAACCCTTCTTTATATAATAGATTTTTACGGACAATAACTCTAAGTCTTACTGCCCAGTGTAGGGCACCACCATTGTCCCTTAAATATTCCTAATAAACTTTTTGACAAAATCTTAGCACAATCGCAAAACAAAACAAATGCTCTTTATAAGTAATAAAATAAAATAAAATGTGTTAAGTACCTACTTATAAACGTCATTAAAGGAGTTGCCTTAAAGAAAAAAGCGAGACAGACCCTCCTCTATGACAAATTTTCTTGTTTCTTTTTATTTTTTTGGTTTATTGTAAGAATTACACAATTAACAAGATTTTATAGCCACTTAACAAACTTAAAATGCATTGTAAATATGCTTACATACAGATGCAATAACAATAACAGCAAAAGAGGTCCTGTTCATGGGTCCTTTTATTAAATCGAAACAACTATGTACGTTCATTCATCACAATATGATCGAATACTCACTCGTGTTCAGTTTTATATGAATTAATGTCTAAAGGGAGAAAGAATTCATTGATACAAAAGTCACAAAAGAACAATTAACAAAAAATAAAATTCTTATAAAACTCCAAGTACAAACAACAAAAGGACCAGGCAACCAACTACTTGCAAGCAATTTGAAAAACAAAAAAGCAAAAAAGAAAAAATCGTCCCAAAAATATAATAAGAAAATCTGTTTAACATTTCGTTTGACAAATAAACAACAATCGTAAACAATACACGACATTAATATGGTATGTTTTACCGCCAAAATTCTTAGGAATTTAGAAAATTTTTTAGACATTCAGGCGTCTTGTCTTAAACTGATTCAGTTTGTTTCTTTAAAGAATAAAAGTCATAAGAATTAAACACAGCTTAAGGACTAAGAAAGGAATTTTATTTGCTTTTTATTTTTCTTTTTTTTTGTGTGACATTTATGCCATTTGTCAATATTTTAAAGAGATTTAAGAATTAGTTAGATTTGTGTCGCATTTATAAAATTGATTGTTCTTTTGAAATAATTTAACTAAATTCTTTATAATTTCTTTTGGAAATAGAATAGATTACATAAAATTGCAATTACTAATTGAATAATTCTTTTAAAAGGATTAATTTAAAAAAGTAACAAAAGAAATTTACAAACATATAAAAAATATGCAAAATCATGAGGCTTATCAGTCAGTATTACACTTTCGCGGATCAAAATAACAATATAATTTTTTAGTTTGGGCGTTGCAAAACCTTTTATCGAATATCGAATCATCTTTCCGAAACTACTGCTTCACCTTTCCAGCAAACCTTTGCTTTTACCGAGTAATTAAGCAAGAAATATTGAGATAAAGAAACTGACCGAATAACTACTTTTTTGGTTTGAGTTGTCCCGAAATTCACGACCGCCACTTACAAATGTGCTTACAAAAATCACTCAAATAACTAGTTACTAAGGGCTTAGGGGAAGGGTGATTGGGGTGCCTACAGGACAGCCCTTACAAAGTAGAACAAAGAGCTACGGAGATCTAAAAATCTACGTGCCAAGATTATTATAAAAAGATCTCTGATCTTTCTGCAGCTGAACAGCTGCAAAATGCTCTGACACAGGACGATACGAATGGACTCTGTACTCTGAAGAGACTTGATGGCTCCTACACCATGGCTTCGCTGAAGAGGTGCACTTTTTCTTTGGGACGTCTACTTCCCGAAGTATGTTTCTATTGAGTCAAAGAACGTGTATCACGGTTAATGAATGGGGATACATACCCCTATCCGGAAAGATCTTCCACGAGCATAGTGTCATATGGACTGTGCAGCAGTTCTCATTCCATTAATCTTCAGGTCTGGATGGAATATAGCCCTGCCTGTTGCAAGAAGGTAGGAAACATAATGTCCGCCGCCTAATGAGGCCAAGTCAAGGTCAAGTCTTCTCTCTGGCTCTGTGCCAAGAGTATGGCGTGAGGTCCAAGTAGACTTTATACCGAAGGCAGGGTGACGATCCGAACAATTGCTTGGGTCATACAGACTAAATCAGCCTCAGTTCACTTTTTTTTAAAGACTATGGAGAAAGTATTAGACAACCTGCTTAAGAAGAGTTATCTGATAAAGAGACCGATACACTAACTGCAATTTGTGGTTGGACGAATCGAGAAGGCTTTGGGGACCAAGCAAATCGCTCGAAGGCACAGTCATCGAAATACAGAGTGCATTGAATAATACATCTTATGTGGAGATTGAATTCGCCATGGGAAGAAAGAGCATTCCATCAGTCATAATCGACTGGATGGTATGGATGTCAGCTTTTAGAGTTGGGACTTTAGCTCTCGGTAACTCGTCGAAGACCATTGGGGCACTCTAGGTTACTCTCAGTGAGGCGTTTTATAACATCTGCTGTGGACCCTTGTTATTTATAAGCTACTTGAGAAGCTCAACGACCAGGGTGAACTTTTGGGTACGCGGACGTAATAGTCACTCCGGCTAGGGGTAAGGTTGACAGACAGAATAAAGGACTTGGCGTTTTCGGTACAGTTTGCTAGAAGAATCCTTCGCACCAGATACAACAAAGATTTTTGGCAAAATTGATAGTCAACGTTGTAAAAATAATTTTATTGAAACAATAAAGACAGTTTTGTCTATTAACATATCAATTAACTTTGTTTTATTTAAAAATTCATTTATTGGAATCTATATAGATTTCAATAAACTATTTATTTTTTTTTTAAAAAACTTATTTTTAAAAAGAAAAATATCAAATTGAAATTTAGAAAAAGGCAATAAATATGTTTATTAAATTAAATATTTTTTTATTTGTAGGGTTTGTTGTAGGTTTATTTTTTTCCGTATGCATTTCATTGGTTCTTACACCAAATTATTAGTAGACTTCGACCCAATTTTGGAAAAACTTCAATAATATTTTCTTTCTTTATATAATAACTTTCATAAACTAATTGAGAATTACTACAAACAAACGAAAAACATTCAAGAGTTTTTGGCGAACCAGTATTAATAAAAAAAATTTTGCTGAATCAATAAGAAATGTAATTCAAAATTTTTTTTAATGAAATTGCTTTATTGATTTAAATTCTTGTTTATTTTTGTGCGTGAAGTAGTCAGCTGACCGCACTCGTAAGTTTTCGATCTCGAGCACATTAAGGTTAATTAGAAATGACGCTATGAAATTTTCGAAAATCGATCATACTTTGCCCTTTACTTACGATAATAAAATTTTAGTCGAATAAGAAACATTCAAAAGAATTTTTTTGTTCGGAATTTTATGGCAGAAGGCTCACAGTTTATGATTCTACATAATTCCCACTCCCGAAAATTTACTTAACTTTAATTATTAAAATTTTTTGGTACTTAAAGTATAGTAAACTGTGATATGGAGTACAATATGGTCGTGCTTGACTAACTACTAGTTTCTAGCTTGTCCTAATATTTTTTTAAGCGGTAAGCAAATGCCCAGTTTTAGGCGTTACAGTCCAGTTCGGATAGGAAGTTTGCATAGAGATTAAGTGCAACCAGGAAAAAATGTGTTATCCAGTTAACCTTAAAGAAAAACTCTAAAAAATATTATATTAAAAACTAGTTAAATTATTAGAAACCAAACCTTTAGCTAAATCCAAAAAATGTTTTGGCTGTAGAAGTACATAAAACAAGAATTAAACGTAAAAGAAATACAAACAGGGTTACCTGCTCTTGAGAGAAAAGTGTCTAAAGGCGGAGCAAAATCCTAAAAGGCAAATAAATGTATACTTTTCAGCAATTACAAATCATTAACAAGAAGTATTTAGCAATGTGCAACAACAATTACAATTTGTCAGAGAAAAAAATTTTGAAAACATTTTGAAAAGAAACAATGGTGGACCGAAGCAATAACAACAACCCTCAAATTATAATTTGTTGTGGTAGGAAGTTGAAAGGCATACAACAACTACCACAAACACACTAATTTGTAAGTGGATGTACATACATATGTTTATGCATAGAGTAAGGGTAGTTTTTCCATTAGGGGTGCAGTGGTATATAAACCAGGATCTATAAGTCAAACACCATCAGTTGAAATTTAGCAGTGATCATTAAAACAGCTCTCTTGGCGTGTTTTGTATTTTTAAATATTTTTTTTGCAACTTTTTTAACGCAACTCAATAAAGAAATGTCTCGCTCATTTTTAATGGATTCTTTACTAAGCGATAGCATGCCTTTAAGCAAAAAGGATAATATAGGTTCACCTACGGCTGGCCCCTCTTTGAATGCCACTACAACAGCTCATGCGGCCGCAGCTGCTGCGGCTGCTGCCATGTTACCCAATATACCCATGCTACCTTATCCAGCAAGTTATGTGGGCAGCTATTTGTTTTCTTTGGGTATACAGCAACAACAACAGCAGCAGCAACAAGCTGCAGCAATAGCAGCCGCCGCTGCCCTCCAACACCAAGCATATCAACATCCATATACCACACTGATCTCTCAGAAGCGTAAATTATCTTCCTCATTTGATGGCTATAATGTACAACAGCATCAACCAATTTCACCGCGCCTGGTTTCATCAGCTGGCATGTCATATGGATCCATCTTACCCTTAAGTGATAATGGCTATTGTACATCACCATCCGCTTCTTCTTCAACCTCAACTATGGATTATCCCTGTGTGGAAGAACAGCAACAAAACAAACGTTATAAACATGATTCCTCCTGTTCTCCCTCTTCCTCGCCTTTAAAGAACACCCAGCCTACATCGACGTCCTCAAACAAAAAACCCAGCTGCTTGTCTTCCACCACTAACTCCTCACACTGCCATCTGGAATTGACTCCTGTTATCACGGATTATGCCGACTCAAGCAAACGAATACGCACCGCCTTCTCCAGCACTCAGTTACTTGAACTTGAGCGTGAATTCTCTATGAATGCATATTTATCGCGCCTGCGGCGCATTGAAATTGCCAATCGCTTGCGTTTGTCTGAGAAACAAGTAAAGATTTGGTTTCAAAATCGTCGTGTCAAGCAAAAGAAAGGCTCAGAATCTCCCACTTTCAGTGCTTCCAGAAATAGTCCATCCCAATCTCCCACTTGTGAAGACAGCTCACCAGTAAGATACACGGATGGCAGTTTTATGAAAAAAGAAAATTAATTTGGAAAAATTCGATGTAATGTTTATTTGGTTGTTTCTAACGTGGGGAATTTTTAAAGAAATTATTTATATTTGAGGTTATGTAGTTAATAGTTAAAAAAAATTATATTTAGTATTAAGGTTTTTGAATGTTAATAAAAATGCAAACAATTTAAGATATTTAAGGGCTTTCTTTTACTGAATTAGAACAAAACCTAAAAATTACAATTTTAATTTATTAAAATGCCGTCGGCTGTTTCAAATCCTCTGAAGCCAAAAACTTTAGCTTTTGTAGTTTAAAAGATTTTGCGTACCAAAAATTACATCTATTTGGTTCCGCACCCTTGATACAGGCGCTCCACTTCGTACTCCAATCCAACTATTTTTTTTCCTAGATGTGGACATTTAAACAAAACGCTAGGATAGAGGTCGGTAGCTTCTAGAGTTTCCAATGTTCTTATATATATTTCTTTATTTCAATTCATTTCATTTAGGTGTTACATTCACCCTATGCCTTAAAACAAAAATAAAAATTCCATTGCACTTGAAGGCACTTAAGAATGATCAAGCACCCAGAAACGACAATATATTCCTTGAAATTCCTAAGGCAGATCAAGCTAAAAGCCGCCAATTCTTTTAAAACGTTGTAGACAAGTTTTGGGATACTAATACTAAGTGGTGACTTAATAATAAATTTTCAAAAAAGGGGGAACTTGCAGAATCCAGGAACTGGAGAGTTATAATCGGGGTAACCCAAGATATGCAAAGTCATATAATATTTTTCTGTGCGTTGCATTAACCTTTAATGTAGTTTTTTATTCGTCTTTGGAACTTTTGCCAAATTTTGGCATTGATTTGTTAGGGCATATATTTGCATATTTTGCATATAAAAGCATATTTTGGCATATTTTTCGCTTAAGAGCATATTTTGTTGTAAACCCTTTTTAGCCATTTGAGGCCACTTGCGTATTCTAGCATTCAATAAAGATTTCAGTACAAAAAAGTCAACAAATGATAAACGAAGTAGTCCTCAAAGTGCCGATCTTCTAAAAAGTGATTGGTAAAAGCAGAGTAGATGTTTCATCCTTGATGTTGCAGTTACCTGTGAGAATACCAACGAATAGTCTCTGGACTTCCTTATCCATTAACAAACAAACCTTGAGTCTATTAGCTTATGATACTCTTAAAAAGGATTTGAACACTCTACAATCCGCGGCATAAGTCCAACACCTGCCCCACTTTATCTCTAAAATGTTATTCGAAACTTACTTAGAATTGGCACAGTAGAAGAAAAATCTAGTTTCTTCCGGCCAACTCATTTTCAGTCTCATTTCCGGGTATACCAGAATGCCCCGGAACCCAGGTTATTCGGATACCCTCGAATTTCTGAAGAGCTTAATTGCAGTCCTTAAATGCCCCTGACCTCAGCATGCTGACCCCCAGTGCCCTAAGAGCAGCTTGGCTATCAACGTAGACGATAATGCATTCTTCACTTAAGCCGTCATAAGCCTGTGGCTCACATTACTCCGAATATAACATGGTATTTGATCATTTTCCCAGACCGATCGGTCCGGCATGAGTATCTTCATTCCCGGTGTGTAGTCCCGATATAGTGGCAATACGTCAGACTCACTGGCTATATTTCACAGCTGCTTACTCCTTCCAATTCTAATAAGTATGTTAAAATGTCTTAAGCGGGAAATGCGACATGTACCTGTTTCTCTGAATCTTAAAGCACTCTTGGTCAAAAAGTTATTGCCAAAAAGATCCAGAGGCAGCAGAATATGTGTTGTATCAAGGGAAAATTGTAAATTGCTTCTGAGAGCTGACATAACTCTTTTTTGAGCCTTTTTTTCAAACTTTACGGTGCCAGTCCCTTGAAACGGAATCTCGCGGGACCAAAAAACTTGAGCAAGTAATAGATTGGACTATCTCTATGTATATCTATTAGATTGAACTGGCTTAGAACCCAACTCAACCCACCAAGTTTCTACCCACGTAGAGAGCATTCAGCCCCTTATTCATTCTACCAGTAGAACACCAATGTATTTCGCTTCCAAAGAGAGCTTTGGCTCTGCGCCGTTTAGGATCGGTCCACAAAATTCGCCGATCTTATGTCTAGGGCGAATTGCACTAACTCAGTCTTCATTGGGTTCAGCCCGAATCCATTGGAGTTGGCCAAGCGTGAGAGTATTTCCAGTCAAGGCAGACAGAAATCTGCCTTCAAAAAGTATCGCCTCGTCATCCGCGTAGGTAACCATTCTCCTTCCCACTTTTCTGAAGGTCCTCAGAGTGCCCTTGATGACCAGAAGCCGCAGTAGCGGAGAGCGGACAACCCCTTGTGGTGTGCCCCTGGTGACAACCCTCATAACGTTAACTCAGGAACGTTTCTGATTGCCAACTGAACCTGGACTCCGTTCTCTATCTATAAGGATCCACAAAATTCATTTTTTTAGGATCGCAAAGCAAAGCTGAGGGATTCCACAATTTTTTCTGGGCCCAAATGGGAGTGTTTAGTTATGCAAATGCATTGAAGCTGGCGGAGAACATTATGAAAATTTTAATGTAAAAGTATACCCCATGTTTTGAAACAACCTTATTTCTGGGCAACGCCCAGTTCTCGTATCGGTTTCTGATTTAACATACATTTAAGGCGATTTGCGTTTTAGTATACGATATTTGTGTATCTGTATTGAGGCCCACCTCAAATAACAATTTTCAAAATCCTTTTAAGCCATTTATATTCAAAAACAATATAATAATTTCAAATAGATAAGGACATACAAGTAACTTGTTATTTGTTTTAACAAAAATTTACAAAAAAAGACAATTTTTCCTTTTTTTTGACAATTACTTAAACAAAACACACAATTGTCAGATTAAAATATTTCACAAACATCTCACTCTCTCACTTTTTGCTCATTTACGTTTACGAAAAAATTTAAGTTGTTTTTATGGGTACTGTGTGTATGTGTGTATGTATGCATGTATCACTGCATGTAGATATGTATATTTTGCATGAACACAATATTTTGTTAATCTGACAAGCATTACTGACATTGTCAGGATAAGCCAAGGATAATTGTTTTCAGTAAATACTTCCGTATGAGTTTGAAATTATTTCGCAAAAAAATTCATTTCCAGTTATTCGTAATAAGCGATAAATTAAACTAAATTCAAATAGATTTTTATTACAAAATTATAAATCTTGTTAAGGTATGAAATTAGTTGATAGAGAAGTAACGAAAATGTAATACAAAAGAAATTTTAAACATTTTTAAACCTTTAAATTCACATGTATAACACAAGCCATCAAGTATGGTTGTGAGTAACTGATTGTTCTAGAGTTTGAAATTTCTTACAAGAAACGTGCTGCATCCTTTTTGAATTATTAAGGATTGGTTAGAGTTTATTTTTAGGTGCAATAGGCGTTCCCGATGTTTAATTGTCTTTTTCCCATAAAATTTTTTAAGTCTTAGGAAAAACTTTGTCGATTTTGCATCAGACCTCGATATATAATTTTGGCTGCGCCATAAGGTATGCAGTACGTTTTTTGTTGGTCTTAATATTAAAGTGTCGCTGGCATGTGGAATTAGGATGTTAGCAAAAACAATATAATATTGCGGACAATGTTGTTGATATTTAATAGAAAACTGCCCAATAGTATTCCAGTTGAACCGACACTGTATGCGAGTCTTAAGCTTATAAGAGGATCCCTATCTCAACAGCTTAAAATGGCTTAATCAACTTAAGACAAAAATAAATATTGTAAACATTAAAAATGGAAGGAAAATCTTATCACTCATGTCAAAAGTATAATACTTCAGAGTGAAACATATGAAGACCGAACTTTATTGCTCGTCGACAATTTTGTTCAAAGTTTGGAATGCGGCGAATACGTGATGGAACGAGTGTAAATTTAATTCATTGGTGGGTCCAGAGATTCCGCGCAGCTGCTGCGGCTATTAATGTCTCACGGCCAGGAAAAAGCCCCAACCTTTTAAAAATTCAAATCGTTCAAGAATCTAAAAAAGTGACGTTTTTTTATGCAAACGTTTTTGCGAAACGATGTTGGAGCGTTTTCGCACGATAAATTGCATTTTTTGGAGCGACGAGGCTTATTTTTACTTAAACGGCCAAGTCAACACTATAAACTACAGTTACTTGTCTCCAAGAACCCGCAACCCTCGAGTGAAACATCAAAAACCATTGTATTGCCCGTGGATAGCTGTTTGGTGTGCCTTATCCACGCATGAGATAGTTGGACCATTTTTTTTAATTTTCGAGGTCAGGCGACAAATGTCAACGGAGAAAAATATCGCCGCATGATTAAGGAATTATTTTTGCCAAAACTACGAGCTCATTCAATGTACTCTTCCCACACGTGGTTTCAACAGAATTGGGCGACTGCACACACAGCCAAAACTTCGATAAATTTGGTTCGTGAAAATTTCCCCCAAAAACTGGTCAGTCGCTTCGGAGACATCCCATGGGTACCGAGGTGGCCCGATCTAGCCACCATGTCAAAGAAAGGCTGTATAATGAAAATCCTTAATCTTTCGTAGCTTTAAAGGAAATTATTCGTCGAGAAATCAGCTCAATTGTATTACTGCAGCGTGTGGCGCAGAGCACAAGGCTCCGTTTTGAAAAGTGTGTTTAACTTCAGTGTCTGCTGAGTTTAACTATGGCCATTTAGTCTATATGCACTATGGTCACTCCTATTCTTTTACTTAAGATTCTCACCAAAAAGGTAGGTTAATGAAAAACCTTTTTAACATAAAGAACGTTCGTACTACACTTCAGTTCTACAACAGCGACCCTCCACGGTTAGCGTCAGAGCCAAGTAGAACTGTGTAAATACCACTTCGTGTAGCGCATCCAAGATAATGTGGGAATCTAATGGCTCGGGTGGGGGGGAGGGTGTTGGACGACGAGGCTAATTCTGTATTTGCGAAGTAGTGATTTAAGACTCCTAGTAGGTATGATAACAGGACATTATTGGACAGCGGTTCATGCCAAAAGAGCAGGGCAACTGACCAGCGATGACGGCCGATGCTATTGAGCACATTCTGTGTCACTGTCCATCGTTCGTGCGCAAGCTCTCTAAAATCTAATTTGTTTTAAGGAGGAAATATATGGGGCTTGGCAAGATAAGGCTGCTGGCATATTTTAGAAGAGTGTGGAATACCCTGAATTTTATTACGTTGAATTAGTAAGACTGATTATCGTTTTTTTTTTGTCTGGTAACACTGGAGGGCCAGCCATTTAAACCTTACCTAACCTGTGTGATTTATAATGGTCTCAGTTGCAACCAACAATGCAATAGTGATAGATTTTAAGAGTTGATGTTTCCTACACAGAGCTTATGTGTTAGATTATTTGGAATATGGCCAGGTTCGCATTATATAGGTGCCTGACAATCAGGGGGTGGTCTAAAATAACCGCGCAAATAACTTCTGATAAGGGCTGGGAGAACTTGACCTAGAGAACCCGTAACCTAGAGAAAGTGGGCGAAATATGCCTACAGGCTGCTATAGAATATCTAGACAGTGGGGAGGATGAAGAGAATCCTCCGGCATTCCGAAATTGGGGAAGCCTAAGTTGAACAAGATGATGAGTATGCTGTGAGGTCAATCAAACTTACAAGCAACCCCCCATCGGAAAGGGGTTGTGGAAAACAGCGAGTGCAGGGCATGCAGGGAGAACATCGTAACACTGTCCAGTTTTTGCACAAGCCAGAGTCCTATGTTTTGTGTGGCTCACTGTGGAGGTGCGAAATAGGAAATGTTAAGGGAATTAGCCCGCATCACCCAATTTCTGTAAACTCCTCCCCTCAAAAATTCTTTTTTCTCGTTTGGAGCGCACCACAAGCTGACCACTGACTTAGTTGTAATTCCTGTGGGACTGAAGACCCTACCTTAAGGTCTACTCCTTTCAACCTAATTCAACCTAGCACTTGTGTAAGATTATGCTTGGCAATGTGAAATGGTTACAGATAGTGTTAAATAAATGTAAAACATTTCTGTGTACTCTCTTGAAAATTTCTAATTTCTAATTCTCACGACACTTAGAAAAATAAAAGGAAAATTAAAAAAAAAACAATCGCTAAGGTTTTGCAATTATTGCGCTTAAATGATAAAGCAAATGTTTAATTCAAAACATATACAAAGAAAAACATAACAATTAACAAATAGATGCTAATCAAATTTGAAGATGTCGAACAAAAAGACCTGTAAAGATTTGCAAAACAAAGGCACAAAGTGAAAATACTGCTAAATCAGTAAAAAAAATTAAATTGAGCATAAAAACTGATTTTCGAAAAGGTCGAGGTAAAATTTTACCAAAAGCAAAAGAGAAAAAGCAGCAAAATATTAATTCCCTTGGGTGTTTTTTTTTTTGAAAATTTAATAATGAACGCAATTGCTGCAACTTCAACTTGGGAAGATCTTAAAAGATCTTTAAATTCAGTAACTCTGTCGGCGATTTTACAATGAAATACAATTTAGTACCTGCATGAAGCTGTTATGTCCCATAGAGCCTTTATATGCAATTTTTTTTTGCCATCTCTGTCTCTTATTCTTTCCATAACTTTTCCCAAAGGTTTGTTGTCCAACTTATTTAAAAGTTATTTGCCTAAATATAACACCAACACTGAAGTATTTTAGAACTGTTTTAAAGTACTTTTGTTTTTGTCTTCTCCATTGCCAGTGCAACTCATTCAAAAAAAAAAATTCAAGTGTTAGATTTGGCAAGTTGTTTCCTACTGTGTTTAGTAAGTGTTTATTTGTAAGATCAATACATTGATACTTATTGGTAAATGAAGTAAAAACTAAAAGATTTTGTTGTAAAAAGAACATAAAATAGTTTCACAAGGTGAACAAAAAATATGTTTGTTAAGGATTAAATTTTCCCACTTGATGGATATTAAGGAATGAGCCCAAGAGTTTTTATCAAATATTTTACAACTGTAAGGAAGCAAATTTATTTACAATGAAAGAAAGTTATTGATGCAAATAAAAATGAGTTATAAAAATAAATTTATTTTACCTTAAAGGATATATGAAAGGCATCCATGCAAGTCCTTATTCCGATTTTACACAAAAATATAATTTTTTAGTTTTTAATTCGAGAAGATGATATCGGCCAAATGGGCACCCTCACAATTGATTGCTATACGTGCTCGTTTTATGGCATTTTTTATCCCTTCGGGCGACAGATTCTCGCACTCGTGTCGAATGTTGTGCTTGAGGGCTTCCAGGGTCTCGGGCTTGTTCACGTAAAAAAAGACTTTAAAAAACCCCTCAAAAAAGTCTGGAACGGTTAAATCAGGCGATCTTGCGGGCCAATGTAAATTTCCAAAACGAGAGATAAGGCGTCCCACTAACGCCGCCTTCAGAATATCGGTTGTGGCTCGCGCAGTGTGTGCCCTTGCTCCGTCCTGTTGGAGCCACATGCCCTCCAGCCCTAATTCGTTCAATTGCGGCAGAAAAAAGCTCGGCAAGCATGGCCCTATAGCGCGCACTGTCCACTGTTGACGGTTGATCGGTAGAGTCCTCGAAAAAAATGGCCCAATGACTCCTCCAACGTAAAAACCGCACCATGCAATCACTTTGAACGGATGTAATGGCTTCTTGTGCATCAATCGTGGATTTCCGGTGCCTCAGAAACGATAATTTAGCTTGTTCACGTACCCGCTAAAGTGGAAAAGAGCCTTATCGCCCATTATGATTTTAGTTGAAAAATCTTCCACTTCGACCTCGAGATTATGGATGGTTTGGGCGTAGGTTAAACGCGTTTGGCGGTAGACAGGCAGCAGCTGATGCACGGACAGGACTTTTTACAGAAACATAAGCATGTCTTTGATCAAAATTCGTCTTAGGGACGACCGGCTGATGGCTAATTGCAAGGCATGGCGTCTGGTCGATGTTTCTGGCGACAGCTCGACATCCTCACCAACAGCGGCGATATTCTCAGCAGAACGCGTGCTCCGGGACCGGCCATTCTTAACAGCGTCTCGTATGGTCCCATACTACTTAAGGTTAGTGGCCAAATGCCGCAGTGTTTGCACAGTCGGTGCCGGACGACCGGGGAATCGGCGACGGAATTTGCACTGCGCCAACACTACAGACAAATTGTTACGCAAAGAAAATAGGCACGATTATTCCGCGTTTTTGAGGAGTGCATCGCTCCATGGCTTGTTCACTTGTATTCTACATCTGTCTGGTTCACAAATTTCAAAATCAAGATTTTTATTCTTTTCTCTTTAGGCTTTTCGAGCCGAGTTATAACAAACTTCAAATTTAATTGATCTACGCCATTTTTTTGCCAAAAGAGCTTAGGAGGGGTACTTACCAATATCCTTGTTGGGATTTCGTTCAAAATTTTAATTTTTGTCTTCTAGGCTAAATGACATTGTGATTTTTAGGGAATTTTGCGCCACAAAAGGCATATAGAAGGAACCAACAGCTTTGCTTTAATCATGTTTTAGCTTCTGTATGGGTTTTGTGGCCGAATTATGGCAACTTGCGAATTAAAGTTGATGTGCGGCAATTCCCTGATAAAAAGGATATATTGGAGGTGACCGTATTCTTGCTGGGATCTTGTTAGAAATTTAAGTTTTAAAAACTGATGTAATTTTTATGAAAATTTTAGCTGAATTTTGAAAATTTTTGATTTTAAGTTGCCCTATGGCAATTCCTTGCTAAAAAGGATATATTGGAGTCTCCCATTATCCTTGCTTGAAATTTGTTACAAATTTTAATTATGGCCTTTCTGATCCTATGATAGCCATTTAACCACTTTTTAAAATTTTTATGCATTTTAGTGCCCAAAAAAGGACATAAATGAGGAACTAGTACCCTTGCTAACATTCTGCTTAACATTTTGCATTTTATCTTATTGACTTAATTAAGGTGAATTTTTAATTTCAAGTTGATCTACGGCAATGCACTGCTGAAAATGTACAAAATTTTTTATTTTCTTCTTTATGGCTAAATTGGAGTTCTTGTTGGTCTACGGTGATCCCCTGCTAAAAAGGATATATAGGAGTTGCCCATATTCTTGCTGGAATTTGGTTTAAAAATTCAATTCTGGTGTGGGGTTAATCAATATTTTTGCTTCAATTGGGCCAAACTTTTTTAATTTTTTTTTAGGTAACTTTTTAGCAACTTTCAAATTTAAGTTTATAAAAAGGACATATGAGGGATACCAACATCCCTGCTGGGATTTCGTTCAAAATTTAAAATTTCTAGCGAAATAATAAACATTTAGTAACTTATTGTAATTTTAATGCAATTTTGGGAAAAAGGACATATGGGAGGAAACGTTATCCTTGCTGCCACTATGATTGAAATTTTTTATTTTTGTCTCTTGGATCAAATTATGGCAACTTTCGAGCTAATGAAAAACTCTGGAAATTTTTTGCTATAAAGGATATAGGAAGATGCCCATATCCTTTGAGAAGATGCCCATATCCTTGCCACGATTTCGTTTAAATTTTTTATTATGACTTTTCGGCTAAATTTGCCAATTACTAAAAATGTACGACAGTTCTTTGGTAAATAGAATTATTAGAAGAAACCGTTATCCTTGCTCAATACATGAACAAAAAAATTTTCTCATAACAAGTCGATATGTGTATTTGTCTCTTCTTGCAAAAACTCTACCAGATGTACAATTTTACACCAAATTATTGGAAAGCAAAGATAATTTCAAAGACTCTTAAACATACCAAATATCAAGCCGAGCTATTGCCCTAACGCACGCTCCCACTGAGCGATGCAAAAGAAAATAAACAACTGGCCGAGAACGAAACAATGAAAAAAGAATTATATAAAATACTTGATGAATGAATAATAAGAAGAAGAAAACAACACCTACACACTAAAGAAAAGAAGGCCTCTTCAATTTGAAGTGCTTAACTCTTGAAAGACAAGTACTAGGTACTCGAAAACCGTAACTGCATCATGATAAACAACTAACGTATAGTTGTTGGGTGCGCAAGTACTTAAAATTTCTTGTGCCTTAACACACACACACGCACACAAACACTCCTAAACAAACAATTTGAAAAAAGTATAAAACTAACATTTCGTTACGATTTAATGAATGAAATGTGCAAAAACACAAAAATTAAAAAAGACAAAAGAAAAAAACATATCAATGAATGATACGATCAGCAAGGATCCTTAAAACAAAAAAAGAAATCTAGCCAAACGGCAAGAACGAGAAGCAAAGTATCGAAATCCTTAACTAGAAAGAGAGCGAAAGAAAAGAAAAAAGGTTTATTTCTGCAAGGGAGTGAATGATATTCCAACGAAAGTCAAGGTTGAGAAATTCCTTTTTAATTTTATTTTATGATCTCTACTTAGTTGAGACTTGTTAAAATATCATTAGTTTAACATTTTATCTCTAGTAACTAAAAATTCTAAGAACTGTAGGCACTTTGCACAGGTGTTCAACAAACTAGCCATTTCATATAATAGAGTCAAACGTTTAAGGCAACGCCAGCATACAATTGTGCTAGACAGTTTGTCGCCAAATTTATTTAAACCAAATTTTAGTTTTATTTTCTTCTCATTTTTTCTCAAAACAAAATCTTTGTTATTTAAGGAATTGTTTAAATTTATTGTCAAAGAAGTTTAACCATTGAAGAGCAAATTTTTATTTCCTTTGTTTCTTAGTTTTAACAGGAGTGACCATGGTTTAATTGCAATTTGCCTTTAGGGAATAATTGATTTTGCATTTGTTTAGTTTAAGATTTTAGACTCTACAAATTCTATTGTTTTAAAAAAAAAATTGAAATTATTTTGTGAACATATTGCAACTGCAATCTATAAGGATTTGAAGTGTTATAGATGAGGATGTTGCGAAATAATTTGACTTAAAAATATTTAAAGAAGTCTTAAAGTAAGGTTAGGTTAATGGGAGAAGTCCCTAAAAGCCTCAAGTCCCCCAAGACATATACCGGAGCCAGTGATCGGCTTGTTAAGAGCTCCTAGCAAGGAATGAGAATCTCGGGGAAGAAGTCCCTCAAAACCTTCTATCCTAAACGTCCTAAGTGACCCACAAAAGGCAAAACATAAAGGTTCATTTATACATGACTTAACCATACCACAGTAAACAGCTGTTCGAACCAAACTTATGGGCAACACTGTATTTGATTATAGGTGACTTACCATTACGCCATAACCATAACCTTAGAAACCAATTGAGTTTTGGTTTTTATGGCAAACAGTTATGGCGTTATGGTAAGTCACATACAATTAAAAATTTATACAAAAACATCGAACTCTGTCCTGTGAAAAAGCCGGCCAGTGACACGGGAAAGGCTTTAACGTTTCGATGTCCTCCCTGCATGCTCTGCACTCCATGTTTTCCCCAACTTCCATTCGATAGAAGTGTGCTTGTAAGCTTGAGTGACCCGTCAACACAATCATCATCTTGCTTTGTTCAGGCTTTCCAAGTTTGAGAATGTCCATAGTTCTGACCTTATTTAGATCGCTCTAGAGGATTCTTTTCGATCTCCCAACTGTTTCGTTTTTCCATTGCACCCTGTGGGCATTGCCCTCTTTTTCAACTCGGCCTTCAACGTAGCAAGGCGCTTCGGGTTCCCCAGGCCAACTTCCCGCTGTCCTGCTGTCTCCTAGTCCTAATCGCCATATCTTCCCCCCTTTCATTTCCGACCACCTGATGACAAGTCATATTTTGCAAACCTGTCAATATTGCAGGTAGTTATCTATTATCTACTTGCACTGCAACACCGTCCTAGATCCAGTGTTAGTAGTCTGACTATCTGTACAGATACTTACATCTGTTGGATCCGTGAATGACCTGAGAAAGGATGCCCACTTCTGTTTTTCTCTACGCCCTAGAGCCATCCGTTAAAACAACACCTCCCTTCGGACATTTGGCACAGAGTTCCGTTCAACCAGGAACTTCACCAATAGTATACGATCGGACAACTCCACTGTAATCGTACAACCCTCCAGTGTCTCAAACATGTGTTAAAGGTTAGACTTAAGACCCCCTTCAACCCATTTTTCCGTCACCTAAAAGCGTTTCGCCGCAAGTGCCGCCTTGTAGCGTATGCGGGTTTAAACAGGCTGGATACTCAAATCGTCTCCAAAACCTTAGTCGGAGTAGTAATAATTTCTCACTTATACCGAGGCAACATGTAGGTTAGACCTTTTGTAGGGTTCCAATGTTGCACTTTCTGTCTATTGATTTCCACCATATCACCGATACGTAGGTATCGGTATAATTACGCTGCCGTATAGCCGGTGAGCCTATAGTCGTTTTACATAGCACTTAACATCGTTGCGGCTTCGCTGTTTTTTCCTCAAAGTGGTGCCTAAAATTCAATTTCTGATTCAGGTTAACTCTTAGGTACTTGAGCCGATCGGATATCATGATCGTCCTACCCAAGAAACATGGCTGGTAGAAAGAAGTTAATTGTGATATATGATCGAAATAAACAAAAATCTGGAGTTACAAAAAAATATGAGTTAGGGCCTTTCTATATTAAGGTAACGATTTGTTGGTATATTTTAAGGACTTTCTGCAGTTTTAGATTTTAAAAGTCTTTATATAAAGAGAAAAGTCTATGAGCCCCGCCTAAGGCCAGAAGCCAGCTTATTGGTCAAAAAGTACTTTTTCCAAGTATTTGGTACTTTCTTAAATTTTTGAATTAATGATCCATTAATATTAAATGAAGAACTATTGACCCAGAATGAGTTCAAAAAGTACTGTTTTACATTTTGGTTCTTTTTTCTATTCTTTGAGATTTTGGGTCAAGAAATATGAAACTAACGTCTTTTTACCCAGGGTCAGAAGCCCACAAAGAAGATTTGTTGTTATATTTAAAGGACTTTTTGCAGTTTGAGAGCTTATAAATCCTTATATAAAGCGAAAAGGCTATGAGCCCCGCCTAAGGCCAGAAGCCAACTTAGTGGACAAAAAGTACTTTTTCCAACTTTTTGGTACTTTTTTTAATTTTGAATTAATGATCCAATAATATTAAATAAAAAACGATTGACCCAGAATGAGTTCAAAAAGTACTGTTTTACATTTTAGTACTTTTTTCCATTCTTTGAGATTTTGAGTCTAGAAATATGAAACTAAGTTCTTTTTACCCAGGGTCAAAAGCCCACAAAGAAGACGAAAAGTACTTTTTGTGATGTTTTTTTGCATCTCTCTAGATTATGGAATGTTGGGTTTTTCACCATGTATACCATTACTTTTTTTGTATTTTTTAAGATGAATCTGGAAACATAAAAATAAATTCTTCTGGCCCAAATTGAGGCCAAAAGTGCTTTTTTACATTGCTGGTGTTTTTTTTTTATATTTTAATTATTAAGGTTTAAAGATATTAAGGTTGATGAAAAACATTTGACATACATATTTTTGGCCAATTTTGCATATAACAATTAAACATTCAGAACTAGAATTGTATAGAAAAGCATGTATATTCAACGTTTTTGAGCTCATAGTATTTTTTAACATTTAGTGGTTTGTTTTAATTAGTATTTTAATATGCTCTTGCGAAGTAGAGGGTTAATTCATAAAATGCTTATTCAAATAAATCTTGCAAATCAATTACTTGTCAACTTGTATTTTATATAAACAGACCAGATCTATAAAATTAGAAAGCGTGTTGGATGCGATTTTCTTACAATGTTGTCTGCCTCGTTCGTCGGCAAAAAAATTTAGTTTTTAGGTTTATAAGTATCTATGATACAATTATGTTGATTAAATTAATTTTAGGCGTGAAATGCAGCCCACAGTTATGTTACTAAAATATTTACAAAACAGCACCCAAAAGTATGCAAGCTTTTTTTTGTTATGCTAAAGCTTTTCACGTTCTTGTAAAGCTAATGTGTGTGCTTTGCTAGGATAAAAAATTTAGTTTTTCATTTCGAGCTTTATGATAAAATGCGGTCATACATCATGGATATACATAAATGTATAGGAATTCTACAAATTTTAGTCAATTTACCACATGTCTATTTATAAGTAGCAAAGTAAAGTAGTTTAACGATATATTTTTCCTTTAAAAAGTACAATAATATCAAATTGTCCATCTCTGAGGCCACCTGTTAACATAATAAGCTCTTAAGAAGCTTTAGTACTGACACTTTTTTATGTAAAAGCTTTTGCGGTTTGCTTAGTAGGAACAATCTTTCACTTAATGCATACAAATATTTTTATTTGATAAATATATGTATATTGGAAATAAAAATTTAAATTTTTTTTTGACTGTTAAAATAAATTTTACAAAGACTCCTAGAGGCTCATTGATTTAAAAAAATTATATGAGCAGTTCTGTAGTAACACCATGTATACGACGAAAGCAACCGCTTTTTATCATCCAACTGCTCGAAAATGGGAATTCGGATAATCGTTTTCCTTAATTAAAAATTTTTATTTAATTTATTAGTTTAGTAAATGTTTGCGTTAACGTAAATTTAATTTATTTTTATAATTTTTTCTTTAAGACTATGGCTGTAAATTTGATACAGTATGTGTATGTATTGTTTACCTTTCCATTAATAAAACGTAAATTCTTTCTTTTAAATGTAACACGGATTTGTTTGCGTGATTTTGAGAGATTTTCCAAAAATTATTACTTTATTTCCTTACACACACACAGTATCTTGACATACCTTTAGTTTAAATTCTTTTCCTTTTAGAAATGTTTTGTAATTTTGATACATTTTTTGTTAGACAAATAACGTTAGAGATTCATTATCCTAAAGTTAAATAAAATTCCAAAATCAAGGAATGCTTTTAGGAAAAAAGGAAAAGTTAAATGATTTAAAATATTATACGTATTTAATAGGGTTACTAATTCTAAAAAATACTTCTGATACTTGTTGCTGTAACGTTGCTTTAAGTCAAAACACGAGAGCTTATAAGAGTTAGGAGCAACGATGGCTAAAGGTTCATTTATACGTGATTTAACCATACCATAGTAAACAGCTGTTCAAACCAAAATTATGGGAAACACTGTATTTGATTATAGGAGACTTATCATTACGCCATAGCCATAACCCTAGAAACCAATTGAGTTTTGGTATACTTAACACAAAATGTGCTGCAGCTTACATAAACGATTGCACAAAAGCGTTAATTTACATGACTTCTATGCAAAAGTATTGTTTTTTAAATAGTTTATAAATAAGCATCATTATTGGCATTTAGTTTTTAAATAAAATTAAGTCGTTAATTGGGACCATTAATTTTTTAATCAAAATTGTTGAATTGCTTCGAACAATTGGTTAATTAAAAAAAATATGCGGATAATTTTTTCTATGTGTTCTAGGGACCAACTTAAGGTTCAATTATACGTGACTTAGTGCCATAACCATAAACGTTGCCATAAAAACAAAAATTTAATTGGTTTCTATGGTTATGACGTACTGGTAAGCCACCTATAATCAAATACAGTGTTTCCCATAAGTTTGGTTCGAACAGCTGTTTTCTGTGTTTCTGTTTATATCACGTATAATTGAACCTTATATCAGGTTAAAAAAACGATTTTGATATTTTGGAGCTTAAAACTTATGATAATAGAAATATGTAGATGTATTTATGTATGCATGTATGTACATACATATACTTTCGCACTTATTTATGCAAACAAAAAACAAAATTGCTTAATTTGTAAAGAATGTATAAAATAAAAACCACATACATACATTAGGGTGGTTCGTAATCATAAAAGTTCGATATTTGAACCGAAAAAGGTGACTGTCGATTAGGCCCCTAAAAAATAAACAATTTTTTTAAATTTTCTTTACGGGTATGTAAGCCCTTAGGTGGCTATAACAGAACGTTTGTTTCATTAGCTGAGCGCAGAGTCGATTTCAAGGCGCCTCGAACTTCCGGACTTCTTCTTCAATTTCTGACACCAAGTTTCGAGATCTCTTCCTCTACTTGATTCTTTCATCGGAGTTTCAGCCTTCCCCTTATGCGTGATCCTAGTGAAGGATTTAATCATATTACTAGCTAAAGCATTTTCATTCAGTCTCACAACATGACCTAGCCAACATAAACGTTGAACTCTGATATGCGTTACTGCGACAATTTCGGCAATCAGCTAATACAGCTCATGGTTAAAACGACACCGGGGTTCCCCGTCAACGCAGATTGGTTCATAGATTTTTCGAAGAATTTTCCTCTTAAACACTTTAAGCACTGCCACATCTGCCTTTGCAAGTACCAATGCTTCAGAGCCATATATAAGCACAGGTAGCATCAATGTCTTGTAGAGAGTGATTTTTGTCTGCCGGGAAGTGGCTTTGCATTTAAACTGCTTACTTAGTTCAAAGTAGCATCTAGTGGATAAAATTGGTCTTCTTTTTCTATCAAAACTGATATTGTTTGTTTTGTTTATGGCGGGGCCGAAGTATATAAAACGTTGACTTTTCCAAAATTGTAGTTTTCAACTTCCACTGTTTGCCCAAGTCTACTATACGTCTTGTGCGTTGATACCAACTTGGAATAATTTGCATTAACTACCAGACTCACTTTGGCTGATTCTTTTTCGACTTTTTCAAAGTTGGAAGTTACTGTTCGCAATGTTTGCCCCACGATGTCGATATCGTCAGCGTAAGCGAGTAATATGTGCTGTTTTGTGTGCATTTGCGTCTCGTATAACCTTTTCTAAGGGGATGTTAAAAAGATCACACGAAAGGCTGTCTCCTTGTCGGAAACCTCGTTTGGTACTGAAAGGCTAGGAGATGTTCTCGCCTAACTTAACTGAGGATTGCGTATCAGATAAGGTCACCCTGCAGTGTCGTACTAGTTTCGCAGAAACATCAAATTCAGCTTTACCTTGAAACACCTTTGAACTTTTGGGGCTGTCAAAAGCGGCCTTATAGTCAACAGGTATATGTCTCACCTGTCTTTTTGTGAGTCTTTTACGGTTTTGGCGTAGTGTGTATATCTGGTCGATGCTAGATTTGTAAGGTCTAAGGCCCCATTGATATGGCCCAATTATCTTATCGACTTTCAATTTTAATCTTTCAAACAATACGCTGGATAGTATCTTGTAACCAGTGTAAACGAAACTTATTTCTCTGTAGTTGGCACATACTGTCTTGTCTCTATTTTTTGTGCACAGGACATAAAACCCTGATGTTTTAATCTTCGGGTATGCGTTCTTTTAGTCAGATTGTACAAACAATCTGATACATATACACCTTATCAGCATGTCGCCTCCGTTCTTAAACAGTTCAGCTGGCAAACCATCGGACCCTGCTGCCTTGTTATGCTTAAGACGGGCAACTGTTATTTCAAACTCGTTCTGGCCAGGCGGTATGCACTTAATACCGTCTTCTGGGATTCGTTCCATACAATTTTCATTGTTACTACTATTCGATACCAAACATATCAGATTTTTCCATAGATTCAGCACACTATTTGTATCAGATTACCTTCTTCGTCCTAGCAGAAAAATCTGTCCACACCAAAGCTTTCAGTTTGGTGTTTTAATCTTTGGTATAATTTGCGGATTTTATTTTGACTTCTGAACATCTCGATATGCCCACACTCATGCCTTTTCATTTCTTTCTTCTTTCTGCGTAATAGACATTTTTTCTCTCTCTCTCTTTTTCTTCCGATAACTTCCTACGCAAGACGTTTTGACTTCTGAACATCTCAATGTGCTCACATTTACGCCTTTTCATTTCTCTCTTCCTCTTGCGGAATAGACGTTTTCTCTTCCTCTTTTTCTTCCGATAACTTTCCCACGTGTTGCTCCTGACTACAGTGTTGCCCTGTATGCCACATTCTTCACTTTAGCAGCATAACAACACTCCTTGCTGCACCATATGTTCCCTGGGAAAGGATTTTAGTACCCAAGTACGGATATTGCGGCTTCTTCCATAGAGTTAGCAGTGCTTTGCCATTACGCTGCAACATTATCGGGATAAGAAGTGCTTTCCTGAAGCGATTGGGTTAATCGAGCGGTGTAAGACGTTGCTGTCTGTTGTGTCTGCAGCTTTCAAACGTCAAGCTACCTTCCTTGCTGTTTCAGTTCGTAGGTTTCTTGCCACATTCACATTCCACAAGGCTGCGAAACTTTGTTGCACCTGGTAAGGATCCCAGTCGATGTTTGCGCCTCGGATCGATTGTACGTCTAGCACACTGGATGAATGCCTTCAATCTATCACAACATGATCAATCTGGTTTCCGTGTTTTGATCTGGTGGCAATCATGTGGTTTTATGTTTATCGAGATTTCGCAATCCGGTGCTTTTAAATACCATATTTTTTGTAGAGACGAAGTATACTAGCCTCATCCCATTCGCGGATGTTTTCTCGTGGAGGCTACAGTTTGCTACTGTTGGACTAAAGTTATTTTCCCTTTCTATTTTGGCAGTAAAATCCCCAAGGACGATTTTAACGTCATAGCTAAGACAGCAGTCATTCTCTATTTCTAGGCGCTCGTTAAATTTATCTTTGGTCTGTTCGTCCTTATCTTCGTTTGGAGCATGGGCACAGATAAAACTGATGTTGAAGAATTTGGCTTTTATACGACTTGTGGCTAGTCTGTCATCCACCGGAGTAGATCTAGAGACAAGATGTTCGAGCCTCTGACTAACCACAAATCCACAGCCAAACTTATGTCTATAGTTTTTTATAGTAGGCAAGCTAAGGGTGGGCTACTAACCCGACGCCTCAACCATATTTTATCGTTCTTCTGGGTCAATGCGCGGCACTTGTTAGTATTATTCGCAATATATGATGCCGACACGCTAGCTAAAGTATATCGTGGCAGTTGGGGCGAAGCTCATGTTTTTAACTTTTTCAGTTTGAAAAATTAATAGTTCACAGTTATTTGACAGGTCTATTAAGAGGATTTCCGATCAGAAAATTTTAAAAATAAATTTTTGTGTCATTTTTGAACCACCCTAATGTTAATATATATACAATGTGGTATATCAATTTTCTTTTAAAATAAATATTTGTTTTTTTATTTCCATGTGGAACATAAGACAAGGATTTACAAGCATGAGAGGAAAGGAAGGAAAGGAAGGGAAAGGAAGATAAGGTTAAGACAATTTAAATTGTAATAATAAAAAAAGGAAGAAAACTTTATAAAACCATAACACAATTTAAGACATTCGAAACACAAATTTACGATTTTTATATAAAACATTTTAACACAAAAAAAAAACAAACTTTTAAATTAAAATTATTGCGGTTTAAGAATGGTGAGCTTTTTTTATTACAGCTTTTAAAATTTTACAGTTTATATAAAGCTGCTATAAAAAAAGATGAAATAATAAAATTTTGTAAAAACATTAAATCTTCCTTAAACAAATAAGTTGTTTGTAAAGAAGGCAAAGAAAAACAAACAAATTATTAATATCCTTAAATACATATGTTTGTACGTGAAGTAAAGAGTGTCTCTTAATTAAATTTTATTAATACCCAAGGCATAAAGGAGTCTTTATAAAAGACTGTTTTATATCATTTTGCTTAATTTAGCATAAAAGCAGCGCATTTAGAACATAACAATACAATAAAAATTATTTTAAATACTGGCATTATATTTTAAAGAAATATTTTACTTAAAAAGATATTTTGGAATTAACAAAGTTGTTTAATTTTGTTTAAAATATTTATTTTTTTTATTTCTAAATATGTTATGGCTCTATGTAAGTAAGTTGTTGTAAGCTATGAAAATATTTAATTTAAAAGGATATACGGGAGACTAGCTCCTTGCTCCGATTACACTAATTGAATTATGGCTTCATGCAAATTTTGTAAGTCTACAAAAATATTTTCCTTAAATAGGATATGCATTTGAGAGGAATCCATATCCTTGCTATTATATTGCTTTAAATATATATTTTTGTCTAAATAGATTGACTAACTTACTAGTACCGTATAGATGGAAATTGCTTAAGGGCTCCCCTATTTTTTTATATACGGGCATATCCATGTCTTTAAAGCGACTGATTAGTTTTTTGGAGGAATTCATCAAAGCTCTGACTGTGTGTGCAGTCGCCCCATCCTGCTGAAACCACGAGTGTAAAGAGCACTATGGATGACCTCGCAGGTTTGGCAAAAAGAATGCCGTAATGATGCGTCGATAATTTTTACCGTTGACATTCGTCGCCTGGCCTTGACAATTTTCGGAAAAAAATGGTCCAATTATCTCATGCGTGGATAAGGCAAACCAAACAGTTACCCTGGGGTAATGCAATGCCTTTTAATGTTTTAATCGAGGGTTGCGAGTTTCTGGAGACCAGTAAGGGCAGTTTTGCTTGTTGGCGTGGCCGTTTAAGTGAAAGTGAGCCACGTCACTCAAAAAAAATGAGATTTACAGTGCGAAAACGCTCCAACATCGTTTCACAAAAATTTTTGTGTAAATCAAAGTTACTTTCTGTCAGTTCTTAAACGATTTGAATTTTATAAGAATTGAACTTCAGACCGTTTTTTTAAATTTCATGAATAATCGCACTTGAAAGTCCCAGTGAGGCTGTTTTTTTCGTATTAAAAGTCACGGATTTTCACGTAAACTGCTTTCAACCATTCAATGTTTTCGGTAGTCCTTGAAGATCGACTGGGTCCTGGCCTGACTGGAACCTCTTCGCCCACAAAAGAATTAATATTACACTTGGCCCATTACGTATTCGCCGAACACCAAACTTTGAACAAAATTGACGACGAGAAATTACCACTGCGACATCGTGACTGACAAATCCACACAATCGATAATTCCAATGGCGCCACCCTCCCCTTCGCACCTTTTATTACTTTTTCAAATACAGTGCACTCGCGAAAACGTGAACACTCGAACGTGTGAACGTCTCAGAAACGTGAACAAATTTATTTTTCCACAGAGTATCCTAAAACGTGAACAAAACCTGAAAGCTCTAAAACGTGAATACTTTTTTATTGTTTTTTTTAATCTGTTTTTAAATTGGGAAATCCCCGAATTACATGTTACTTGTTTGTTTACATATGATTAAACGTTTTTTTTTCATTTATGTATGCGTTGACCTGTTAGTTGCTCTTTGACAGTGCTACGTAAATGAGGCAAGTGATTAAAAAATTTAATTCGTGAAATTGAAAAAAGTCATTAAAAAAACCTAAAGTTTTAACTTTAAAGGATAAAGTTGATATTCTTGAATTATTGCAAAAGGGGTACAGTGCTACTGGCTTGGCAAGAAAATATGGCCAAAGCAACAGTTTCTTCCATTAAAAAGAAAAAACGGAAAAGTACTAATCGTGTAAATTATACTCTTTACGGCACTGGAAAGCGTAAAACATTACGCGCTTCTGAACTTCCGGGAATGGAAAAGTCTTTATAAATGGTTCCTTCACATGCAGAATAAAAAAATGCCGGTAAGTGGACTGATGTTAAAAGTCCAAAGCTTTAGAAATTCACGTTCAAACTAAAGAAAATGATCGTGGTTTTAACACCAGTGACGGATGGCTCCAAAAATTTAAACAAAGGTTCAGCGTTTGCCTTCTTAAAATTTCCGGAGAAAAACTAATTCACCCATTTAAGGAAAAGTTAAGAGGAAAAATGGAAGAACTATCTCTATGTGAAGATCAGCTTTATAATGCTGACGAATCAGGGTTATATTGGAAGCAGTTGCCAGATAAAACATATGCATATTGCATTGTATGTTTTGTTATTAAAAATTAATAAAATAATTAATTTAAAATAGTGTTTAGAATTTTTTCTTATTAATGTATAATTTTTTATACTAAATAGGGTAACTTTTTGTTTTAAATTTAGGTACTCGATAACGTGAACAAACTCGTAAATGTGAACTGCCTTGGTAAAAATTTGTTCACGTTATCGCGAGTTCACTGTAATCATATTTAAAAATACAAATTTGCCACCAGACACCTTGTATTTTCTTTTAAAATTTTTATTTAAAAATTTTAATATATTTTGTATATTGTAGAATTTCAAACGGAATTACTTAGGTAAAGGTTGTAGAAATCAAAAAGAAATATTTTAATTGAATTATTTTATATTTTTTATAAATGTGTAGTTCTTTTAATTTTATTTACTAACCACTGGCTTTACATACATTTTTTTTGTGTACAAATAAGTTTAATATTGATTTAAATTATTTACCCTTCAATAAATTCTTTGCAATAAACCTACTCCAATAGAAAATATCTTAAACTCTGTATCTGCACAACCTTAGACAAGAAGTTGGTAATTGTTCTAATTTTCTTTTATTTCTGTTTTTTTATGCCGCTCTACGACCCTTAATTATTGCAAATACAGTGAACTCGCGGAAACGTGAATATCCAGGACCGTGAACATCCAGAAACGTGAACACTTTTTATTTAACATTAACTACTCTAAAACGTGAACAAGCATTGAAAGCTTTAAAACGTGAACAGTTTTTTCTGAGGTTTTTTTTGTTTAAATCAATTTAATTAGTTTTGGGAGTCCCCGAATTATGCAATAAAAGGATCTATAAGCGATATACATAGTTTTATTTGCAAAAGGTTGATTTTTGTGGTCAGATTAATAAGACAATTATGTATTACCCAAAAAACTTAGGTTTCAAAATTTTTAAATTGGACTTTTCGGGCTAAAGCGTTGTTAAGTTTTGACTAGATTTGGATGTTTTTGAACTAGTAACAATAAATTGATAAAAAAAATTAAATTCGTTAGAAAATCATTAAAAAATATCCAATCAGAAGCGTGAACAAAATCGAAAACATGAACACCCTTGGTAAAAATTAGTTCACGTTTCCGCGAGTTCACTGTATATGTTTTCATGTTTTCATCCTTAAGGTATGTTAAACATTCCTTTGGTGTTAAATTTGTTTTTTTTTATTCCTGTTATTTTTCTTATGTTGTTATTGTTGTTGTTGTTATTATTGTAATTGATAATTTATCTTTATTTCATTAAATGTATGAACATATGTATGTGTGTATGTATTTATATTCAAACTTATTTAATTTTCAGTTGTGTACGCGTATGTGTGTGTGTTTTTGTGTGTGCGCGTTTTTCCTTCTATTTCTTTTGCTTTGCTCTTTCAAGGTGAAAGCGAAGTTTGTTTTTCTGGCTTTTACTTTTGTTTAATTTATGCTTTTTATTTACATATACATACTTAGAGTTTTGTGAGCAGTTTCATGCGTATGTGTGCGTAACTTGTTGCCAACAACAATACAAATTAAAATACCCTAAAAAAGCTTTGCTAACGCCTACGTCAAACATAAAAAGCTTTTTGGTTTTTTTTTCAGTTGATTTTCGCATTGTTTAAAGTATATTTGAGTTAAAAACAAATATACACACAATTAAGTAGATGTAGTTACTAAGTCAATGACTTTTTCAAAATGTGATGCTAAAAACACATACTACGTAACCATGTACATACATACATATGCTTATTTGATTTGAAAAAAAAATAAACAGAAAAAATTTTAACTTTCAGAAATGTATTGAAAATTTCCTGATATAAAAAAAACCGAATTAATAAAAAAAAGAAACCATAAGAGAAATTTTCAGTCTTATTCCCTGTCCACAAATGCAGTTTTTCTTGCGCAATAGTGATACTTAGAGAGGGAGCAGATACACAAATTTTATGTATCTACAAAACCTGCTTTTGCTTTTGCGATATAAAAATTTTAACCTTAAGTTGGCAAAAGGTTAAGTTGAAGCTCAAATAGTATTGCATAGTTTGTTATCATAAAATCACTTAAAAGTTGCAGGAATAAAAATTGCTTGTGTAAACAGAAACCTACATACATATTTTGCAAGCTACCGTTTTAAAGCAGATTGTACTATATCTTCGACCTGTTATAGATTCTGTAAGTTATATACATACATATAATATTATGAACATTGCTTTAGCACTCCTAGCTAATGTTAAGCTCATTTTTTTCTAAGGATTACAGTATTCAAATAGACATTACTGGGATAAGAAAATTTTAGTGCAATTGTGCATTTTAAGTCCGTTTCTAGCAGTGGAACATTTATGGGACCTATGAATAATTATGGACCAGTAAAATTTGGTAAGACAGTTGGAGGCGGAAATAAAGTATTATTTTTATTTTTTTTAAATAATAACCAGCACTCAGGGGATGGCCCCTATACATGCATTGCATTGTGTTGGTATCAGGAAAATAGGTTATGGGAAGGAGGATAAAGGGAGTAGTGTTTGTGGACCTTTGATTTAAATTTCTCGGTATTTACTGTGACAGGAAATACATCACTAGGAAGTTTATTCCACATTAGAACTGTGCGACAGAAGAAGGAATTCTTCCTGTAAAGAGTGGTGCGATTCACTGGCCAGTCGACTACGTATGGGTGTGCTCTTCTAGAAAAACGTGTATCACGCAAAAAGTTCCGGGTTTCGGAAACAAGCTCCCTGATTTCCTCAGAGCACATTCCATTATAGTATCGATAGAACAGCGAAACACACCCCACATCACGACGGTGTCCTAGTGAATCAAGACGATTAGATACCACAACGTCGCCGATGAGTATCTTCGCTAGTTGCTGCACGCTGTCAAGTATCCCAAAAATAGAGTTGTATTCCATTTTCGGTCAGATATAGGTTGTATAAATATTGAGAAGATCAGATGGTGTAAAGTAATACACCGTTTAAGGAAAACAAGACACTTCGATGCTTCCTTCGACACAAGAAAAATGTGTTCCGTCCAGCAAACATCGCACTGGATTTTCATGCTGAGAACATCAAAAGTCTCTGTCTTTTCAACACTTATACCATCCATTATTATAGACGAGGCAGCATCGTCCATTGTGGGTTTATTTGTCAAAAGACAACATTGGGTTTTACGTGCATTAAAATAGACCCTATTCGCACGGCCCCAATTGGAGATTACCATCAGAACGCGGTTAATCGAAACAATTATACTCTGTCTCCTAGCTCCAATCTCCAAAGAGCTAGGCCTACTGTCAAATGAGTACGAATGGCATATGCTGCTGTCGTCTGCTTGGTTGGGATTTAGCAACAACAAAATACATGCTGATTTTTATAGGAAGTTGTTATTGTAGGGACAAGGTCACCTTATTATTCCACCATTGTACATACATATGTGGGGTATACAAAATTATTTTAATTTCTACCCTAAATATCTGCAATATTTTTGGGTTTTTTTAAAGTTTTGAAAAACTGCTTCAGAGAAGAAAATATAAAAAGCAACTTAAAAAGACAAATTTGTCAAAAAATAAAATGTTTACTGGGTTTTTATACTCACTCTACATAATCAAACAAGTTGTTGTTTCTTTCATTTTCCAATTTAATATTAAACCTTCTGAACACATATATACATACACAAAAGCAAATAGCAAAAACATATACATATGTACAACGTGGAAACGGTTTAAGGAAAAAAAGAAAATGGCAACAAGTTGTACAAAAGCTAAAATACAAAGAGTGTGTTAATGTGTGTGAGTAAGTATGCCGTAAGCGAGAGAGTTAAAAGATGTTGTTGTAGTGCCAAATTATTTAACATTTTATTTATATGAAGACACGTTTATTAAATATAATTTTAAAAAATATTAGAAAAACCCTTTTTTTAATATAAAAAATTAATTAAAATGACATTTTGTTAATAAGAAATTTTAATGAAGGAAATTTTGTGGCATTTCCAGCGAAATTTTTTTATGTTAACAGCGAAATAATTTTTTCAAACAATCTAATAAAATAGTTTATAGATTTTCATAAAATTATAAATTTGAAGCTAATTTTAGCTGATATTACGAGAAAAGTGATCTGCGAACTGAGCACACATACATACATATATCTGTTATCCTAAATGATATTTTTTCTCTTATAAGAAATTTTTTATTAAATATTTATTTAAATATCAATGAAATTCTTTTACCAAAAACAAGTTTCAACAATTATATAATAAATTTTCCAAATTAGATCAATTAGCGGTTAACTTTTATTTCTTTTCTGTTCATATTCTAATGTCGCGTACCCTACCATCACACACCGCTACTTATTAATACGACGCGTCCGCTGTAAACAGATAGCCAAATATATTAACTCAAATAAATAAATAATATTGTGTATTCCACTATAAGAAAAATTACTTCGCAAAACAATCACATTATACATATATACTATTTCTCATGTCAAAGTGTGTCGCGTTCTCCGTTTTAATTGTGTTTTGAGGTGATTTCTAAGTAAAACTCGATTAAAAACTTATTTAAATTAAAATTTCTAAACATTACACAAAAAACACGCTTTCGGCAGTATTGGAGTGATTAATAAAAAATAAACTTGAGTTAAATTTAAAAATATTGTTTTTAAGTAACGTGTTTGCATTGTTTAAATGCGTGCAACCGCAAGTAACCTAAAATTCAAAAAATTTTCCATATGTCAACAAATTTAAAGACCCGTAAAAAAAAGAAAAAATTTTAAGAGGGGCCCAATGTTACAGGCACCAGAAAATTGCGTTATCTCACGTATGATGAAAGTTTGAAATTAAGGCAATATTTGATATCATTACTAACTAAGCCTTATACTTTGGCAGTTTTTTAAAATGTACATAAAAATGCAAATTAAAATACCTATATATAAAATGAAGTATTACATAATATATGCATTTTTGAGATAAAAAAAAATACAATGAACATTAACCCAAACATGATGGAAAATTATGTCGCGTATCAAATGTCGCATGCCAAATCATACACTAATTATATAAAATTAAAACGAAATGAAATATCTTTTAGAAAGCCGTATTAGCTCTTTTAAAATTAAAAAAAATGGCTTTAAAAAATTTTATTTTAGTTCGTAGATTTTTGCATTTTTATAGATGAAGCCGAAAGTAAGCTCCATTTTTTGCAGCGTGCGCGTCCGCATATTTTCAGCTTCTTTATAAGAAACAAAAAACTTAAAAAATTTTTTGTTTTGCATTATATACATACATATACTGCTATTAAAATGCTTTTAAATTAATATCAAAAAACAAATTTTTCAGATTTCTTTATATATTTTTTTTACTTTAAAACCGTACAAATGTCGCGTTCTCTATCCTGGAAATGCCCATATATGAGTCAAATGCATATATTGAAAAATTCTCTTTATCTGAATAAAATTCATTAAAATTTGCTCTAGTAATATCTACTGATGTCGAACGAATATTTTTCATATATTTAAATGTTTTATGTGGCAAGATATATATATTTTGTTTAAATTTACAACACATGATTGTGTTATGTAACTAAAATTACTTAAATAAGACTGTACTTTAATTTATTTCATGCCATTTTTAACTTTTTATTTAATTTTTTAATTTCTAAATATATAAACTCTAAACAAAACTTCATGGCATCACTGTTTTTAGTGTGTACATTTGAAAATATTTCAATGTCAAATGCAAAATGAAATTTGGAAACAAACCTTTAATTATAAAGAGAAACATATTGATTCAAAGGTTATAAGCTTAAGTACATACATAAGCAAACACACACATACAAATATCTGGACATGTGCCATTGCAAAGCAAAAAAAAAAAAATATTTTGGGCAAAAATGCTGTATGTGCTTGTGGCTGTATTTGGGTTTCTGTTTATATATACTTATGTATAGAGAAAATAACGGCAACAACAAAGATTTTCTTGTTGCTTTTTGTAAGTATCTTGAAATTAAAAGAGAGTCGTTGTTAACTCTGCTTTTTTGTTGGCCAAATTACCAACAACTTGTTGGTTTCAATTTCAAGTTTTAGTTGTTGTTACTTATTTTCTTTTTTCCTTATGGTTGCTTTTAAGACATTTATTCCCTATAAAATAGAAACATATACATACATACATATGTATATACATACATACATACATATGTATATACATACATACATGCATACAAAAATTAATTAACTTTACTTATCCTGTGAAAGGAAAGCGAAATCCCCGACTGTTTACCCCTAAAAGAATGCTAAGGAAAACAACTCCTGGCATTAAACGTTAAATATTTGCGCAAGATTTTTCATGTATCAGTTAGCAACGTGTCGTGGTGAATGAAGTTTAAACGCAAAAATTTATAAACTTATTAGGGAAATTAACAAAAAAAAAAAAAAAAATAAATAACTTAACTAAAATAAAATTTAAATAAAAATAAATATAAAATAATATCTAACAAAAATTTACAATAACTTTAGTTTTTTCTAAAATGTAATATACTCTTCCAAAAACTACAATTTTAACTAGAAAAATTAATTTAAAAAATTGGCTTTTATTTAAATAAAAAAATTTAAAATTTATTTAGAGTGAGTGTGGTGTTTGTTTTATTAAGGAAAACATTAAAAAAAATCAAGCAGTTTCAAAAAAAAGCTTTTCATCTTTTGCCATATTTACAAAAAAAAGGAAAAGGAAACCTGAAATAGAAAACGTGTTTTCAAAAAAAAAAAAAAAAGGGAAAAACACGTCAATAAGTTTGTTTTAATTATTTATAAGCCATGCTTAATATATTTTTTCAGTGTACATATGTATAAAACTTTCTTTGTGTTGGTGTTTTTTTTTTCAAATATGTACAGTAACGAATTGGAAAAAACAATAATATTAATATTTTAACCTTAAAAAAATTACAAAATAATTTTTTTTAACTTATGGTAGCAATAAATATAAAAACTTTCCTAAAAAAAAATAATATTTAAAGTGTTTTCTAAATTTAAACTATAATTTTTGAATTTAGAAAATTAAAAAAAAGACCTATGACAGCAACCATTAATGACTTAAAATTCCATTAAAAAGCCTTAAATTAATGTATTAAAATTTAAATTCTTACAAAAAAAGTGTTATCCTTTTCAATTGTCTTATGCTTTTAAAGTTGCCTTGTTTAAACATAAAAATAAACATAAAAACACTTTTATGCTTTACTTACGGTCATCATTGTTTTTACTTCTTATTTTCGTACGTCTCGTTCCTATACCCTTTGTTTGATTCAGTGATATGGAAATACATACATTTATTTATTTTTTAATCGACTTTATATATGTATATAAAGTAAGCTTGAGAACACGTATCCTTAATAGGGTGCATAAGAAAATATTGTAGAAATTATAAAGGCTTATAATTTCGTTGATACATTATTTTTACAATATTTTTTCTTATGGACCCCATTACGTATACGTATTCGCAACTCTACTTCAGAGATAAAAAAAACGATTAAAATATATTTAGAAGACTCACAAGCTGTTATATTATGTCATATTGTCATAATGTTATAAAATTCCACAATGATTTAAAAACATTGTTGTTGTCTTTTACAAAAATAGTTTAAAAAAAATTCTCCGTTTTGATGGTATGTTTATTAAATTGTCATAACAATTCCACATACATACAACTGCGCCGAGTGTTCAATAGTTGGTCAAAGGTTTTAAACATTTATAAAATTTTATAACAAATAGAACACCTTGTGAATCCCCTAATTGGAAATACATAAAAACCCAAGTGTTCTCTTGTTGCGTTTTTATTATAAAAAAATTAATAAAAAAATTTAATTCCTTTAGCTTAACACCTTCCTTTAAGATGTTTAAATTTTCCCAAAAATCTGAATACATAATAAGTAAAAAAATTATCGCCTTCTTAATTTGTATGTATGTAGGCAACACTTAACACGTTTCGTTTATTCATGTTAAAGCACGCAGTTGAAGATTATGTTTTACGACGCATACATAATACATATTGAAATTTATTTCATGTGTGTGTATGTAGGCATGTGTAAGTATGCCTAGCAGCAACAGTTTGTTTTTGTAGTGCTTTAAATAAAACTTGTTGCAATATTATTTGAAACAGGCTAAAAGTGCGTGCTTTCACTTGGTATGTATTTTACATACTTTTTGTCAAAATTTTCATTGCTGAATTAATGTCATGTGAACGCAGAAAAATATTGCTTGTGAAAAATACATATCATCGGGTGAGTACTTGATTGCCGAAAAAACATAGGAAAATCTATGCCTATGCAGCAAACAAGAAATTACATGGCGATATGTAAATGTCATACGACGAAAGCGTGTTCTTTTTTATCTGATAAATCACTAAAAATCAGCTGTTTTTAGAAATAAAAGAAGCAAAAGTTTTTGGTTTAAGGTTATGTGAGACTTCATTAATTATGTACGCGTGGAAACAAAACTGTATAATCCATCTCTAAAATAAAAATTTGGACAGGCGTACCCATATGTGAAATTTAAAACGTATGAAAGCATTTTAACTTATATTTAAAAGTGCTTTCACACGATATTTATTTTACACATGACTTGTCAAATTTCGCAGTGCGAAATTGAAATATGTATGCTGTGTGAACGCGTTTAAATATTGCATGTGTGAAACACATATGTAAAAGTTATATGACAAATTTTTAATTAGAGCGTGTTCTATTTTCATCAGCTGTTTTTAAAACAACAACAAGGAAAAATAAGTTGTTTATTTTGGTTTGGAGGTTATGTCAGATGTAATTACATATGTACGTGTGAAAGCAAAAATTATGAACCATCTGTAAAATGACAATTTTGACAGACATACGGATTGCATGTGGATTGCAAAAGTAAAAAGTCATGTGTAAAATACATATCGTGTGAAAATACTTTAAGTCCATAACTTATACGTGATAGGGGCTTTTTAGGCTTGTAAAGATAATTGTTACGCCCATAAACAATAGTTAGAGACCCTTTTCAGTTATACCGATCGGCTCAGTATTAATTTCTGGGTTGAATAAAGCAATTTCGTCCATCCATGTAGATACTCTTTGAAAGGTCCCATTTTAAAGGACTTTTAAAAAATTTGGGAAAGTTATATTTTTTGTATTAGGACCAAGCCTTAAAACTGGTAATAATCGGGCTTTTATATTTATAACAAAGCCGCAAAGCCCCTTCATTCCAAACTTTAGATTATTCGTACAAACATTCCATTGACATAAAAGCAATTCTTACGAAAGGTAATTACACCTTTTAAAGATGCTGAAATATCAGGTCAGCATGCCAAAATAATTCATACAAGATTAAGAGTATGAAGATCATAAAATGCGGTTTAGCTGTGTGAGAGGTGCCACGCCCACTTATCACAATTCTTCGACTTTTAGCCAAAATAATTTGTTTGATATCAAAACAACTCACGCCTATTATACAGGGTGTCTAGTGCAAATTGATATTTTTATATACGATTATTTTAAAAAGTAAAAAATGGTGCGAAGGGAGGGTGGGTTAAAATTATCGATTATGCGGATTTGTTAGTCACGATGCCGCAGTGATTATTCATGAACTTTAAAAAAAGAATCTGAAGTTTTATTCTTTAAAAATTAAAATCGTTCAGGAACTGAAAAAAAGTGACTTTGATTTACGCAAACAGTTTTTTGAAACGATGTTGGAGCGTTTTCGCATCGCGACGAGGCTCATTTCCACTTTAACGGTCACGTCCAAAAGCAAAACTGCCGCTACTGGTGTCCAAGAACCCGCAACCCTCTATTGAAACATCAAAAACCATTGCATTACCCCAGGGTAACTGTTTGGTGTGTCTTATCCACGCATGAGATAATTTAATAATTTTTTTTCGAAAATTTTTGAGGTCAGGCGACGAATGTCTACGGTAAAAATTATCAAAGCATGATTACGGAGTTTATTTTTGTAAAACCTGCGAGCTCATCCATCGATCTTTTTACACACGTGGTTTTAACAGGATGGGGCGACTGCACACACATCCAGAGGTTTGATAAACTTGCTTCGGGAAAATTTCCATCAAAAACTGATCAGTTGCTCTGGGGACATTCCATGGCCATCGAGGTCGCCCGATCTAACTCCCATGGAGTTTTTATGGGGCTACCTCAAAGAGAGGGTTTATAATAACAATCATCAATCTCTTGTGGGTTTAAAGGAAAATATTGGTCGAGAAATCATTTCAATTGAACCAAGTTTATTGCAGCGTGTGGCGCAGAACACATGGCTCCATTACGAACAGTATCTTCAATTTGAGGGAAGACATCTGGATGTTAATTTTTACTGCCAAGTGAGTGCCCTTTTGTGTGACATTGCCAAATATTCACTGACTGCTTAACGACGAAATAATTTTTAAAATTTAATGCAATGCACGATAATTAATACAACGTGGGGTTGTGATGTCTTTATAAGGATGTGTGTTTTCTCATTATAGTTAAACCTGCGGTGCCCAACAAGAGAGGATGATTTATGAGAACGTATGGGTGCTTTTTCATTTTTTTTTTTTTTTTAACAATACAATACCCCTGTGTTTTTTTTACCTTTCCTTTGTTTTGCTCTTCTTGTTATGGTTTTTTGTAGGTACTTGTGCTGTGTACATGTAAAACCCGACTAGTGCTCGTCCCCCGGAGACACTCTTGGCTTACATTGGCTTAAACTATTGATAAAACTAAGTAAATGAGGCTACAACCATTAATTAATTAATTTAATATTGTAAACGAAATAAGAAACCATAGAAGAGGATATTTATTTTAATTAGTAATTGATATAGATTTCATCATAAAAGTAAATGAAAGTTGTAGCCTGAGACTTACAAATAGACAACAGAAGAGAAAAAGTGGTACAAAAATTTGGTATTAATTAGAAAATCAAAGAATCAAAGGTGGCAAAATTTTCAATATTAATATAAATTAAGGGATTTTTAGAATTTTGTGTGTTTTTTTCAAGATGTTTTAATTGCCAGAACGTTCCATTTCAATTAAAGCTGCTCCATGTGTCTTAAAATTAAAATTCGTTGAGTCAATTATTTGTGTAATTTAGTTAAACTTTTTGTATTTTGATTAAGTTTTTATGATTTTATGCAAAATTTTCTTTAATAAGTTTTGGGAAAGATGTGGGCAGTGTACAAAGTTTTTGAAAAGATTTGTTTGTAAGTAAAAATGTTTACTTTATAACGACCAAAAAAATATATATTTGCTTTTATTAAAGTTAAACATACATACATACATACATACATACATACATACATACATACATACATACATACATACATACATACATACATACATACATACATAAATACATCCCAATAAGCACAAATTTTTTGTGAATTCCAATGTTGGAATTCCGGTGTGAGTCCAAGCTTGAATTACATTTAAAATCCATCCTCTTTCCAGTCTGTTTGAAGTTTGTTAAAAAACAACAACAAATTTGTTTGAAGCATACGTTATTTATGGCACAGAGTTGATGGAAAATCATTGGCGGTGGTGAAGATGATGATTTTATAATTAAGTTTCCAGATTCAAGTTCGGTTCAACTTGAATCACACCGTTATTCAAGGCTGGAATTACACTATAAAGGTACTGTTTTGTTCGACTGTAATTCAATGGTTAATTTTGCTGGATTCGTTATTAAATTCAACTGTGTTTCAACTGTAATTCAACACTGGAAATTGGAAATTGTGACTTGATTTCAAATGTAATTCCACTTGAATTTCAGCCAAAATGCTTATTGGGATACTTGTACACACATATATTCTAATAATCGTAGGGTATGTATGTGTGTATGTATTTTTCATTGGACAACATAAAAAAAATAAATTGTAAGGCAGCCTGGAGTCTGCTTTTAAAATAGCTTGTGGATTTTTTAAATACCCCGCCGACTTAAAAAACTATTTTATCGTTTAGTTTAGTCACCACTGGCGTCAGTAAACTAAATTGCAAAGGTGCAGAGATTAAGAAAGTAAGCCCGACATTTTTAAACCTTACTTCACAATTAATTCTATATTAACTACCACCGTATGCAGGTACCAGATTACAAGCTTTAGACTACCGCGACTAAGGTACTGTGAAAGCTGTATTTCGGGCAATGCAAAATATTTGGATATTGTTCTTGACCCAAAATTGTCCTTGAGAGTTAACACCCAATACAGGGTGGTGTAGAAAGATGTTTGGCGTAAAATAAGGGCATATTCCTGCCATGACCAAATAGTATGTCCAATTGATATCAGGAAAGGTTGACGGCAACAGGAAGGATATGTGATGGGCTAGTTAAGCTAACTCCAAAGATCGGCTTGCATTGAAATCGCAGACGCACTTCGTACTACCTTTTGATCTTCATATAACGCTCATATCTGCAAATAGCAAAGTAAGGCTCAGGTCAGGCGGGGTTTAGAATTTAGTGTCATCTGATGGAAGGCCAAAACAAAATAAAATGTTTTATGATTATGTTTATCTGAACCTTTAGAATTTTTTTGGTCAAGTCGAGAAGATGAAATCGACCAAATGGGCGCCATCACAATTGATTGCTATACGGGTTCGTTTTATAGCATTTTTCATCACTTTGGCGAGAACTTCGGGCAATAGATTGTCGCACTTGTGTCGAATGTTGTCCTCGACGGCTTCCAGGGTCTCGGGCGTGTTCACGTAAACACAGTTCTTTAAAAAGCCACAAAACGAATCTGGAATGGTTAATAAAATCGCCAAAACGATAGATAAGGCAACCCAGGAACGCCGCCTTCAGAATATCGGTTGTGGCTCGCACAGTGCGTGCCGTTGTTTCATTCTGTTAAAACCCCATGTCCTCCAGTCCTAAATCGTTCGATTGCGGCAGAAAAAACTCGGCTAACATGTGCTTATAGCGCGCACCGTCCAGCCACCGTCGTTTGACCACCGGCGTCCTCGAAAAAAATGGCCCGATGACTCCTCCAGCGCGAACAGCGCACCATGCATTCACTTTAAACGGATGCAATGACTCCTCGTGCATCACTCGTGGATTTTTGGTGCTCCAGAAGCGATAGTTTTGCTTGTTTACGTTCCCGCTAAAGTGAAAATGAGCCTAATCGCTCATTATGTGCCAACACCACAGACGAATTGCTACGCAAAAAAATAGCCACGATTATTCCGCGTTCTTGAGGAGTGTTTTGCTCCATGACTTGTTCATTTGTATTTTACATCTGTCCAGTAAAAATAAGAGCATCTTCCAGCATGACTCGTTCACTTGTATTCTACATCTGTCTAGTTCACAAAAATAAGAGTATCTTCCACTAGGGTGATTTCTTCTGGACCACCTTGTCGGATGGGAGTAAGAGTACATAGGATTGCATGTGGATTTAGTTTGTTTTAAGCAGTGTAGGATATGAATATAACGAGTGCTGAGGAAAAATCGTTGCTGGTTTTGAAAATGCACTACACTCCGCTAGTATCGGAAGTATTCAATTTTTAATAAAAATTTCCATTCTTAACTATCACAATTTTAATAATGTACTTAAAGCCAAATAAATAGAAGCTATTTTAAAATACATTATTTAACAATATAAAAGGCTTTTAGGCAAATTTTATAGGATCGCTGCTAGAACTGCAGGGTAAAACAAATTTACATATAAATTAAAAAAAATAATAATGATACGACCTTATTCATAAAAACTATTTATTTGACAAATTTCTATGGAATAATTGTTAAAAAAGGCCTTTAATAAATATATGATAGTTTTATGAATAAGGCCGTTAGCGTTCAACTTTTCATACTCTCCATCCTTGCAGATAAAAGGGGTATTTTTCATTCATTTAAGAAAACTTTAGAAAAAATAATGGAGCCAAACTTATGCTTTAAACACATTGTAGTCGATAAACGACATCAGGCTGTCAAAATTGAAATACACATACATTTGCACGATCATATTGACGCCAGTACAGCTACACGCCCATTGAAGAAATAGCTGTCGGAAACTTTTCCTTATTTCCCTGACCTAAACAAAATCAGGTCATGTCAAACTAGCAGAAATATCCCTTAAGCAATCGTTAGGTTAGGTTAGGTAGAACAGGCAGCCGTTAAAGGAAAGGATACAGCTCACTTGGGTCCGCTTAGCTTAATTCGGTCCCTTTGTGTTACCTGGGGAAGCAGATAGAATAGGTTGAGATTGAAGAAAAGAATTTAGAGAAGGATAAGAAAGAAATAAAGAACAGAAAAATGAAGCAAACTTACCAGGGTCTCTGGTGGGAATCGAACCCACAACCCCCAGACTGGTAGACTCGTGCACTTACCACTGATCTACCGGGGCACCCTTAAGCAATCGTTACTTTAACTCATCAAGATCGGTTATATATTGATCAACATAGCTTAGTGTTTTAGAACAAAAACATGTCTGGTGGCAGATTTATATTTTCAAACTTAAATAAAAAACGTAATAATTGAAACAAAGTTGAATTGAACATTGAACGATAGAATGGAAATGCAGATTTTATTTTTTAGGGAGAATGTCATCCAGATGCCTTCCGTCGAGTTGAATACACTGTTCAAAACGGAGCAATGTTTCTTGACGTATATTTTTCTTTAAAGCCACAAGAGATTTGGGATTGTCATAATTAATCCTCTTTTGGTAGCTCCATAAAAAATTCATGGGAGTTAGATCGGGCGACCTCGGTGGCCATGGGATGCCCTTAAACCAATTGATCAGTTTTTGGGGGAAATTTTATCGAGGCAAATTAATCAAAGCTCTGGCTATGTGTGCAGTCGTCCCACCCTGCTGAAACCACGTGTATGAAGAATATAATGGATGAGCTCGCAGGTTTGTCAAAAAGAATTCCGTTATCATGCGTCGATAATTTTTACAGTGGGCATTTGTCGCCTGACCCCGAAAACTTCCGAAAAAAATTATCCAATTATACCATTATGTGGAAAAGGTACACCTAACAGTTACCCTGGAGCAATGCAATGGCTTTTGGTGCTTCAATCGATGATTGCGGGTTCTTGGAGACCAGTTACGGCAGTTTTGTTTGTTGACGTGACCGTTTAAGTGAAAATGAGTCTCGTCACTCCAAAATATAAGATTTACAGTGCGAAAACGCTCGAGCATCGCTTCACAAAAATTTTTGCCTGAATCAAAGTTAATTTCTTTTAGTTCTTTAACGATTTTTATATTAAGAGGATAGAGCTTTTGATCCTTTTTAAACATTTGATGAATAATCGATCTTGGAAGTCCTGGTGGAGCTGCTCTTTTTTGTCTTTCAACGCGGATTTTCACGTAAACTGCTTTCAACCAGTTCAATGTTTTCGGCAGTCTTTGAACGAGCGATGCGCACTCGACCACTGCAAAATCGTGACTAACAAATCCGCACAATCGATTATTTCAACGGCGCCACACTCCCTCCGCACCGTTTTTTACTTTTTCAAATAATCGTATAAACTTCCTACCAGACAATATTCATTAGTGAATTCATATAGTTTAATGTGAAGTCGATTGATTCATGTCCGTCTGTTGAAATCAAGCTTCCGGAGCCAAATTAAATACTACGGACTACTTTTTGGTGTCAACCTTTTAGAAACATTCCTAGGCAGATCACTATTTAAAATCAGCGAAATTGGTTTTCAATAAACAAAGATTAAGGCATTTTTTTAAACAAAATCAATACATATACATCCACAAATCTATGTATGTATTTTAGTAACTACAGCCACTGTTGCCACATATCTTGGAACAATCACCTTGAAGACGGCAAACTAATTTAGGTTTTTTTTATTTGAGCCCAAAAAATTTTTCTATGGAAATGCCCATAGCAAGAACAGCGCAGAGTGAAAGCTTGGGGGCAAGCTGAGGAAGAATTTAATTAAATAAAATTTAACTGTCGATATATTACAAGGAGCCTGTACGAAAATTTCAAAATTACTTTTGAGCTGACTTAACTTACTGAATACTTAATAGCGAAAATACTTAGTAAAATAAATAATTCTAAATAGCAAAAATACTCTTTTTATATTTAGAAGGACAACACGTACATGTGTAAGAAGTTATAAGTTTATAAAGATGTGGTGAAGTAAAAGGAGAAGAAAAATATGTCTACAAAGGACTCTAAGCAATCAAAAGGAAACACATTTTAGCACTAACTTGCTTTAATAAATTATTCATAGTCTTTGTCACATCATTGACGACAAATTAAAGGAAGGACTAAGAGAAAAGAAAGACGGACTGCCTGACTGACTGATTTGTGACAATTCTTTTTTGGTGTTGAAATGAAAAAATATGTCAATTTTATATACATCTACAACATACAAATTGCAAATTAAATCTACTCACGCACACAACAGTATACTGAAGATCATGTGTATGTCCTGATTAATAGCGGACTCTTTACAATAATTTTATATCCTTCACATAGTGGATATAAGGATTAATATAAGTTTGTCATTGCGTTTGCAATTTCTATAATATTCACTTTCACACCTTGTACAGGGTTTTTTGTGGCAAATTTATATTTTTAAGTACGATTATTTCAAAAAGTAATAAACGGTGCGGAGGGTGGGCAGCTCCAATGGAACTGTCGATTGTGCGAATATGTCAGTCACGATATCACAGTGGTCGAGTGAGCATCTCGCTTTCGATGTGGAGACATTTTTAAGGGTAATAATTCTTACGTAATTTCTCGCCGACAATTTTGATCAAAGTTCGGCAAATACGTAATAGACCGAGTGTAAATTTAATTCGTTCGTGGGTGCAGAAATTCCGCGCAACTGCTTCGGCTGCAAATGTCCCACGGCCAGGGCCCATTCGATCTTCAAGGACTCCCGAAAACATAGAACTTGTTGAAAGCAGTTTACGTAAAAATACGCGACTTTCAATACGAAAAAGAACAGTCTTACTAGGACTTGCAAACGTGATTATTCATGAAATTTTAAAAAAGGATCTGAAGTTCCATCCTTTAAAAACTCAAATCGTTCAAGAACTAAAAGAAAGTGACTTTTATTTAGGCAAAAATTTTTTTGAAACGATGTTGAAGCGTTTTCGCACTGTAAATCCCATGTTTTGGAGCGACGAGGCTCATTTTTACTTAAACGGCCACGTCAATAAGCAAAGCTGTATTTGGTAGACCCTAAGAACCCGCAGCCCTCGATTTAAACATCATGTATGAGATAATTGAACAAATTTTTTTGGAAAATTCTCGAGGCCAGGTGACGAATGCCAACGGTAAAAATTAACGACGCATGATTACGAAATTCTTTTTTCCAAACCTGCGAGCTCATCCACCGAACTATCCACATACATGGTTTCTAACAGGATGGGGCGATTGCACACACTGCCAGACACTGGATGAATTTTTTTTCGGGAAAATTTTCATCTAAAACTGATCAGTCGCTTTTAGAACATCCAATGGCTGCCAAAGTCACCCGATGTAACTCTTGTGGGTTTAAAGGAAAATATTCGTCTAGACTTAAGCTCAATTAAAACAAGTTGACTGCATTGTGTGACGTTAAATTTACCACAGAAAATAAATCAAAATTTTTGGCTTCGTTTTGGAAAAAAAAACTAGTTGGATAGGAGCAGGGAGAGCGATAGCTTCCATACAAATAAACAATTTTTGTGAACTTCGTAAAACGCTACATTTTGGAAACTACGAAAGCTATAGACTTCAAGTTTCCTACCAAAAACTATGACATTTTGGAAAACAACTTAGTTTGTTAGGAGCAGGAGGAGCAGAAGCCTGCCTCTATACCTGATTTTTGGTCTTAAATTGAACTGAAGCGACAAATTATTTTCTATGCAATTCGCCAATTTTAAGAACCGGTATCGTAAAACCACCACTGCGCAGTCTCAGAAATATCTGAGCAAGAAATGACGAATAGCAATCTGATATTTTTGCAAATCATTTAAAGTACCACCTGTAGTTGCTATACAACCTAGAGATATACGATTACAATTTCAAGCTGTCATTAACGCTATTCGGATATAATTTAAATGCTAAAAAAAGCTTCTAGTTTTGATCAGATAAGCCACAAAATGCATTCAGAGCTACCTTGCACAGGATTGAAATGCAAAGGGGAATGATTCTTTTTATTTTTAGTGCAATATTACGGCCAGAATACTGCCTATATAAACCTGCAAAAAACCTTCAAAGGTGAAGTCTTACAGGCCTATAAATCTATTCCCAACTATATAGAAATTATTCCTGAAATTGCTTTAAAACAAGCTGACCCTAAACATATATGATAACAGCTGCATTGTCGATCGCTATTTTAGCTTCCGACGACAACACAGTTTCATTAAAAAAAATTCACAGATTGGTTATTACAGAACGTTTGCTCCATTAGCCGAACCTAGAATTGATCTCCAGGCGCTTCGATCTTCTGCGGGTTTTCTACAATTTCTGACACCAAGTTTTAAGTTTCTTCCTCCTTTTGATTCTTCCATTCAAGTTTGGGCCTTTCTCTTCTGCGCGATCCATCATCAGTTTCGCATTCAAATGACTTCCGCGTGATGCATCATCAGTTTTGCATTCAAATGACTTCCAACTGGAGCATTTTCATTCATTCTCACAACATGACCTTGCCAACGTAAACGTCGAATCTTGATACGTGTAACAATGTTGGCAAACAGCTCACGGTTCATACGACACCGGTTTTCTCCGTCAACGCAGATAGATTTTCCGAAGAATCTTTCTATCGAAAACTCCAAGTACTACCTCATCTGCTTTCGTAAGTACCTATAAATTACTCGTAATAAAACTGTATGAGAAAGAAAAATATTGCTTTATTGATGTATCTTAAGCTTTCAATAGAATATGGCATAGAGAACTGCTAACCAAACAGAAGCTGAACTTGATCTATAACATTTTGGAAAACTACCACCCAAAATTTATGATCAAAGAAAATTGCGGCTGACGTACTTTAAGATAGCATTCTGGGACCAGTTCTATATTTGCTGAACAATCGATAATCAAACACACATACATTTGCAAGAAGATCCCCATAAGACATTGAACCAACAACAGCATCATATTATCCAAGAAGGGAAATTAGTAAAGTTATGGGAAATTCAAAAAAAATTATTTAAAATGAACTCAAATAACTTTTGCTTCACGCAAAGAAACGTGTTTCTCAATTTTTATTAATAACCGGATAGAGTTTTTGGGCTTTATCTCATATGTAAGCTTCAGCTTTACAACTCAATTTTACAATTATGGCGCTTTGACTCCGCCTACAACACTGAGAAAATTTAACGTCTTTAAAACAAAATCCTTCGAATGATAACTCACTTAAAACAACATTCCCAAGGACCTTTTTGATACAACTATAGGTATATGTAAAAAAAACCATGTGGTTGTGTTTCAATAAGCTGGAAACACATCCGAATCCGCTTGCTCGAAACGCCTTACAACATGGCGGACACACTTGTTGGAAGAGGAAAGACATTGTTGGCCTTCAAACGAGCTACTAGGAATTGGTGATTACTTTAACAAAAAAACTAAAATTTTAGTCTGGCACTGGCTTTTTTATATTTTTATTTTTTACTAAAATTTTAAAGTTTTAAAATTTTAATTAAATAAAATAAATAAATAAAAAAAGATTGACAAAACCTTAACCCCTAAACAACTGGTATTAAGCCCAAATTTTGGTTTTACAACGCAATTTAACAACTTGTCTCGCTTTTTTTTCTTTTATCATAAAATTAAAACAAAAAACAAAGATATTTTTAAGACAGCCACCCTGTAGTTAAACTTCTTAATTTCTAGATTTTTTTGTTGTTGTTTGCCAACAAGAAGAGAAGATTGAAATATAACAAAACAATTCAACAAACAAACCCGCACACACATACGTTTTAGCAGAGTTAAGAAGATTAACAAATCGTTTTCAAATCAATGAAATTATTGAAAATGATTTCAACTTTTTTTTAGTTTCAATTCAAATTGTGAGCGTGTGAGTTTCTATGTTAATACTTAGTAAGCCAGCCGCAGGCCACACAGGATACGATTTGTATTTAAGCCTTTATTTCTATGTAATTGTTGCGTATGTGAATTTTTTTCAACTAGAATTTTTTTTTAATTTTAATTCTTGCATTGATATCAAGAGATGATCTATTTGAATACGTGCTGCAAACTCGCTGCTCCTTTAAGGTAAATTTCTTTGTTTTGTATACCCTTAACATTAGTAAAATAGGATATTCACCCCTATTCCGCAGTTTGATTTGAATCGAAATTTTCTAAGTCGGCCTTCTTCGTTGTGGAAAAGTTTAAACACAAATAACTTTTTCTTAGTATTTTTTGGGTTTTTAGTCTTTTTGTACTAAAATCCTAATAAACTAAATAAATTTTTTATTTCTATGCGTACTTGCTTCTTAGCTTGTCATTTCGTTTGTAGTTTTTGAAAGTTTTATGTAAGTACAAACCACTTATACAGGGTGTCTGGTGGCAAATATATATTTTTAGATACGATTATTTCAAAATGTAATAAACAGTGCGGAGGAAGGGTGGCGTCGTTGGAATTATCGATTGTGCGGATTTGTCAGTCACGTTGTTGCAGTGGTCGAGTAAGCATCTCGCGTTCGCTGTAGAGACATTTTTTAAGAGGAATGATTCTTACTTAATTTCTCGTCGCCAATTTTGTTCAAAGTTCGGTATTTGGTGAATACGTGATGGACCCAGTGTAAATTTAATTCGTACGTGGGTGCAAAAATTCCGCGCAACTGCTTCGGCTATGAATCTCCCACGGCAAGTGCCCAGTCGATCTTCAAGGACTCCCGAAAAATTTTAACTGTTTGAAAGCAATTTACGTGAAAATCCACGACTTTCAAAGCGGTAGAGGGCAGCCTTACTGGGACTTTTAAGAGCGATTATTCTACAAATTTTAAAAAAAGATCTGAAATTCCATTCTTTCAAGAACTGAAAACAAGTGACTTTGATTTACGCAACAATTTTTGTGAAACGATGTCGGAGCGTTTTTGCACTGTAAATACCATTTTTTGGAGCGACAAAGCTTATTAAGTATAAAAATTAAGTTTGAAAATTATGTTTTCAGCCTACGAAGGATTATTATGCAAAAAAGTTTTGTGTCTGACTGAGAAATATTTATCATAATAGAATATTTATAGCACTTTCGACAACGTTATAGATATATTTTGAAATATGTTTCTTAAACTGCTTTTAAGTTGAATTACAAAGTTTACATTGAGTTCCAGCTAGCCGGTTGGACGAATGAACGGACGGACAGACGCCCTGTTAAGACTAATAAGGTGGTTCTCACTTAGTCGCTATAAAGCAAATACACATTAAAACTCTGCCCACAAGGTCACGTGAATATATAACGCTCAAACATTCTAAACTCATGTACGATCTGTGACATACAACTATTAAACACTGTTGTTTGCGGGGGTAAGAGGCACTCTTCAATCTCCGGATCAGCAATACACAGAAAAAATTATTTCAAAATTTTTTTCAATTAACTCATTAATCAAAACTTTTTTAATTTTTAAATAAACATTTAATTGTTTTAATTAAAATTTTAATTGTTTGCAAGTTCTCCAAAAAAGCTGCAATTTTGCCTAAAGTTTTTTTTTGTTTTTCCTTTGCTTGTGCAAAGCTCACCTCACGTTCACTTGCTGAGGTTGCATTTTTGAATGTGGTGGTATATAAATAAAGCTTAGTTTAACACTTTGAAAAATAGAGTGCCCTGTTGGCTGAGTGGATATAGCGTACGCCTTGCAATCAAATGGCCCATGGTGCGAGCCGTTGTTGAGACTTGTAATGTATACTTTAATGTAAATTAAACATAATAATACATTCATAAATAATTTAATTAAATAAACATAAATAAATAGAAAAAAATAATGAACCAAAAAAAGTTTTTATTTTTTGTATTTAATTTTAGATTTATTTGTGTTTTGATTAAATCGATTAATAAATTTTTAATCAACAAATTTTAATTAAATTATTTAATTGAAAATTTCTTGATAGGTTGTAATCTCAACATTTTTTTAATCAAGTAAAAAAAAATTTTAATTGAAAATTATTTTTATTTTTTTTTGTGTAAACATTCTCACAAACAAACCTCTTATATTATTAACTCAAACCCTGAAATAATGTTCCATGCAACCTTGTACTATTAAGCAGGAGAAATTTTGTACAAATTGCAATAATTATTTCTATATTAAAGATAATGGTTGTAGTAATCGACAACTTTAAACACATACAATAGGTTGTAAATAAAATATATATTAAGGTGTTGATTGTGTTTAAAACTGTTTATTTAAGAGGCATTTATATTAGTGTAAAAAATTTTTATTTGGCTTACATGTGTATTCAAGGCAAATATACGTAGGTACATACTCATGTATATAAGGGTGTCCCAAACACATATTTTTTTCAAGCATAATTTAAATGCTTATAGGGTAAAGTATTTTTAAGGTTTTGTTTTCGATTTTTCGTTAAAGATCTTAAAGGTTGCTCAAATCGCATTTTTGGAAAAAATCGGGTTTGCCGGCCGTTTTTTTAGTTTTCTTTATAATTTTATAAAAAAACAACAATTTACTTTACTTCTCGGAAAACAATTTAAAAGAAGAATGTCCAGGATTTATTTTTGTGATTTCTTCTGGCCCGCCTGCATACTGCAAACATTACAATGCTCAACAATGACTAGAGCCAGGTATCTTAAGCTTGCAAGACGTACATACGCTATATTCATTCAACCAGCAAAGCCTTCATTCATTATTAAATCCACGTCAAGTTAAAAGAACTCAGTTCAACAAGCATAAGCAAAGGCAAAACAGAAAAAAAATTAAAAGGAACAGAACAGAAAATAAAAAATAATAATAAAAAACTCCAAAAATATATAAGAAAATATTAAATCAACTTAGCATTGAACCTGGCTCCTTCTGATTGCAAGGCTAAGACTCTAGCTACTAGACAAACGAGACATTGTATTTTTAAAGCTTAAAATTTTTAAATATTTCAAAGAATTTTTTAAAGGAGTAAAAAAAATTTGCTTTGCATGAAATTTACTCCAAACAAACTAGTCCCTTTTTTAGAAAAAAGTGACTTTTAGACTAATTTGATTGAAGTTCATACGTTCCCAAATGTAAGTGTCAGTCAAATAAATGTTTAATTGATGTTGCTATTTCCAATCAAGCAGCTTGAACCCTGCTACTGACACAGATGAAGATAGCAATTCATACACAGAAAAAAAAAATAAAAATAATTTTCAATTAAAAAATTTGTTAATATTAAAAAAATGTTTAGATTACAACCTATCAAGAAATTCGCATATTCAATTAAATCATTTAATTAAAAATTTTCAATTAAAAACTTTATTAATCGATTTAATCAAAAATTAAGTACAAAAATAAAAACTTTTTTTGGTTCTTTATTTTTTTATATTTTTTTTTATTTATTTATGTTTATATAATTTAATTATTTATGAATATATAATTATGTTTAACTTACATTTAAGTATACAATACAAGTCTCAACAACGACTCGAACCATGGGTCACATTTGATTGTAAGGCGCACGTTCTATCCACTCAGCCAACAAGGTTCAAAAATGCAACCTCAGCAAGTGATCGTGAGGTGTGCTTTGCACAAGCAAATGAAAAAAAAAAATAGCTTAAGGCAAAATTGCAGCTTTTTGAAGAACTTTCAAACAATTAAAGTTTTAATTGAAACAGTTAAATGTTTATTTAAAAATTAAACATCTTTTGATTAATGAAGTAATTGAAAAACATTTTGGAATAATTATTTCTGTGTATAAGGAAAAACAAAATTGACCTAATTTTAGCTCGCCCTTGCATCACCCAAGTTACTTTTAGAAAAATTCCTCGATTATGTTTTTTGAAATTTGGACCAACTAAAAAAAAATTTTGAAATTTCCATACATCTTCTATAAGAGTTTTGTGTTTAAAACTAATATTTATATTTGTTTTGAACTTTTTTTTTTAATTTTTTTTTATTTTTTTTTTTTTTTTGCAAATGATGCAAAATGGAATCAATATAATTTTGATAATAACTATTGTCTTACTAACTCTTAATAATTTGTATTTTATTGAATGAAAAAAAAAAATCAATCCATGTGGCCCCAGGCATCATCAGTACTTATCTGATGATACACGTCAACAAAGAATAATTCTGCATAAATACATTTACTTATTCACTAAGAATAACAAAATGCATAAACTCAAATTATAAACATTTCATGATTTAATGCATTCATTGACAACATTGCTAACAATATTAACAATAACAACAACAGTAGAAACACATGCATACTTGCAAAGGAGAGAAGAACAAGCATTAATATGTGAATGAATATTTGCAATTATTTGATCGATAATAATGATTTTATTGAAACAATTTTTTAACCCTTTTTATAAGATATGAATACATATTTACAATACGAATCCTTTCTTTCTTTGTTTTATTAGCAGATTTGTTTCTTTTTACATTTGAAATGTGTTTTTTTCAAAACTGTATTGACATAAATCCTTGTGTTATTTTGCACAGCAGTTTGACGCATTTGTAGTAATTTTTTTTTAAGTTTTTTGTTTCTTAATACATACCGCAAATAGTGTCATTGTAGCATGATCAAAGATTTAAAGCCGACTTTAGAAGTTATCTTATAATTTACAATCTATGAAAACATGGAAAACTGATAATGATCTTTGAAATCTTAAGATTTTGAAAGCCACTTAAAACATTTTCATGTCTTAAAGGTTTTTGCAACAAATAATTTTGTATAGATGTTTGGCTTAATTACCAGTTAATAAATAAAAAAATGTTTATTATCATTAAAAATGTTTTCACACGATATGTATTTTACATACGACTTCTTAAATTTTCCACTGCAAATTGAAAGTGTCGTTTAAACGCGTTAAAGTATTACTTGTGTGAAATACACATGGAAAAGTCATATGACAAATTGAAAGCATCGGACATCAAAAGAGGACAACCAAAAGTAAGTTTTTTTGATTTGGAGGTTATGTCAGACGTAATTACATATGTAGGTGTGAAAGCGAATATTATAAACTATCTGTTAAAAAAGACAATTAAGACAGACGTATGTAATTACAAGTGGATTGAAAAAGTAAAAAGTCATATGTAAAACACATACCGTGTGAAAGCACTTTAAATAGAGAGCTTAGAAAACAAAAGATAATTAAAACAAGGACAGCTTCTTATACATCTGTAATCGAAAACCTCTGGGGCCCATTGTGAGTCCCTTTAAATAAAATAAGACAAAAAGTAAAAGTCAAAAACAGTTGTAAGACTAACAAAAAGAAAATGGAAAGTCTAAGACCGAGAAATAGAGTCAACTAAATTATGCGAGGCATAAGAACTAAGTTCTTTGCGCCCAACCACTTGAACACCATATATTTCTTTAATCTTTCTTCTCATCCTCACCCATCCTTATCTATTGAGCCGCAATCCTATTAGCTCGGCATAGCCCTTACTGGGTGTATTCAGTAATGAGTCCAAATGTGATTCTTAGACAAAATCTTTTAGGTTTAGGAATATCTCAGTACCTGTTGAGCTCACTTCTAAAAATTTAACTCTAGTTACCCTACAGTCACTCCTGTTTCCCCGCTAAAGATTTGTCCTAATCCCCATATAAGAAAAATCCATTGGTAACCTTACAATTTCTTCATTATGAGTCAGTACAACAACGAGTCACGATGAATGGCTTTCTCGTCAATTTCATTGTCAACTATGTTACTGTGCCTCGGAATCTAAAATAGTCAGACTTTAAAGAAGTCTTAGTCCCGCTAGGGCTGCCTGACTGCTCAACTACATACTGATCTCATTGTCTCTTTGAATGTGTTCCACAATAAAATCATTCAACAGATACTCTAAAGACAGGCTGGTGACCTTTTCCATAATATAGACGTCAACTGCGTTGCTCACACTCATCCAAGATCAATCAGTAAAAACTGCACACCCCTCACAAGGGCTATTGAATCTCAAGATCCTAAGAAGTATTATCGATGATGTCTTCAAAAACTGATTTTATTTATACAAGTGGGCCAAAAAAAGTCATCCGATGTTGTTTGGCTCTATTTTTTTCTAAATGAAAAATTTCAATCGTGTTTTATAATTATGTTTATTTGAACCTTTAGAGTTTTATTGATCAAGTCGAGAAGATGATATCGGCCAAAAAGATTGCTATACGGCCTAGTTTTATGGCATTTTTCATCACTTCATCGAGAACTTCGAATGTTGTCCATAAGGGCTTCCAGGATCTCGGGCTTGTTTACGTAAACACGAAACTTCAAAAAACACCACAAAAAAATCTGGAACGGTTAAGTCGGGCGTTCTGGAGGGCACATATAAATCTCCAAAACGAGAGATGAGGCGGACCGGAAATGCTGCCTTCAGAATATCGGTTTTAGCTCACTTAGTGTGTGCCGCTGCTCCGTCCAGCTGAAACCACATGTCCTACAGTCCTAATTCGTTCAATTGCGGCAGAAACAAACTCAGCTAACATGGCCTAAAAGCGCGCACAGTCCACTGTTGTCGTTTGACCAGCGGAGTTCTTGATTTGAAAAAATAGACTTTTAGCGAGTGTAATGGCTCCTCGTGCATCACTCGTGGATTTCCGGTGCCCCAGAAGCGATAGTTTTGTTTGTTCGCGTACCCGCTGAGGTGAAAATAAGCCTCATCGCTCATTAGATTTGGATCGAAAAATCATCCCCTTCGGTCTCGAGATTAAGGATAGCTTCGGCGTAAGTTACACGCATTAAGCAGTACAAAAGCAGCAGCTGATGCACGGCATGGACTTTATACGGGAACATGCGCAGGTCTTTGACCAAAATTCGCTTTAGCGACGACCGGCTGGGAACTGTTGGCAAGGCATGGCGTCTGGTCGATATTTCTTGCGACAGCTCGGCATACTCGCCGACAGCGATGGTATTCTCGGCAGAATGGGCGCTCCGGAGCCGGCCACTCTTGGCAGCGTCTCGTGTGATCCCATACTCTTCAAAGTTGGTGGCCAAACGATGCAGTGTTTTTATTTAGAAAACGAACGCTAGAGATTCTGAATAAAAATTATAAAGAGAATTAAAGACATTTTTACTTTTTAATTCTTAAAGTTTTTCTTTGAACTGTGTATGCTTCACTTACAAAGAGGCAGGATAATCGTCAATTCCTTTTAATTTGTTTAAATATAATTTAAAATACAACGTTTAATAGCATTAAAAGTACCAAAGTATATTTTTTTACAAATTTTAACGTCGTAGTTGTTGACAAGTTAAAAAAATATTCATTTTACTGTTTGACGAAAATACTTTTTTACCATTTTTGTTTGCGTTTAACGTGTTTACTTTAATTAACACTACTTTACCCGGTGCCCTTCGCCACCCCTTTTATTGGGTTAATAACAAACCTAATTAGAAAAAAGTAAATACTTAACATATTTAAGAATAACTTTTTGAATTAATCAAACGAATAAGCTTTGTGTTCAGATACAGTATAGGTAACAGCTTAATAGTTATTTTAACTATTTGCTTTACACTTGCCTCAATATCGTAGAGCGTAGATATTTTTTAACCAATTAAACGGTTGCACGTTTATATTTCTGACTTGAAAAATTATATAAATAGGCTCGGTTTTTATAATGCCGCACTAGTTTTTTATTTAAGCTGTTAATAACAAAAAAGCAGAAGTTTAATTAAACTGTTGGGGAGAAAAAAATGAAATTTGTTGCGTTATTTTTACTAATAGGATTTATATCCTTTAATGTTTCGGCTAAGCCCTACGGTTTGGACGCATACGACGAAACTGATCTCTGCGTGTATTTGTATGCGAAATGTACTACAACAAATAAGAAAACTGTTGTACCAAATAAGTTTAGCCCAAACAAGAGGCGAAATCTAAAAAAAAACATAATTGAAAAAATAGAGGATTTCAGAGAAGAAATAGAAAACTCAAGTCTAAATAGAAGTTACAAGTTTAAACTCGACTACAGGCTTGATAGGTTAAAAGATTGGTTCACTCAAAAGACAACGGACCGGCCACTTAAAATAATACAAGGAATGAAAAATTTAATAAATGAATCAAAGCTTAACAAAAAGAAAAAGGATAATTATAAAGAAAAGTTAAACGAGTTAAAAATTTATGTTTTGATAAGTAAACTTTAAGACTATTTATAGGGTTTGTTGTAGGAGGTTAAGTTTGTCTACATACATTTCATTGGATCTTGCACCAAGTCGTCAGCAAACTACTGAATATTTTATGCCTTTTCACTCAAGAGATCTTTTGAAACCTCAACAAACCAAAATGTTCTTTTTTCTACAACAAACTTTAATTAAATTTAAAATTTAACTTTAAACTTAAATAAACTAAGAAAATTGGGATCAAATCCAAAATAATATTTAAACATTGTTGTAAATTTAAGGATTTTAAAAATAAATTATTTAAAGCTTAAAGAGAAAAAAAATAAATGCATCAACTGGTAAGCAAAATACAAACCGTAAGTTTCATTTGTTAGGCCTGTTCGTTGTAATCTAAAATTTATTTAATTACTTAAGTCATGGTTTGCTTATTTTTTATTTAAACTTTTAACTTTTTTTTTTAAGTTATTTTAATAATTTTAATTCTTGTAAAAAATAAGTAATAAAAAATATAAAAAAAAGCTTAAACAATTGATTTGCAAAAGCAAAGAAGTTATTTTAGAACAAGTTAAAATGTTAGTATAACTTGGGTTTACATGCAACCCATAGTAAATAAGAGACTAATATATATAAGTGTACAGCATTGTATAGCCCTAGGGCCCACTAAGACGGGATTTCCAGAATTCCAAGGCCTAGCGGGTAAAAATAAGTAAAAAAAGAAACAAATGGTTATTTTGCTCAAGAGGGTAGAAATTATAAATTATATTTTGGTACTTTTTGTAACTTCTAAACCAATATAGATTGAAACCTTATTTAAATTGCATTCGACTGATCTGGAAAAAACATAAATACATTTTTGATTTTCCGATCTTTTAAGGGGTAAAAGGGTTAAAATTATATTTGGACCTTATTTTTTTTTAAATTTGTCTAAAACAGATATGATTAAAACAAAAAATATGCTGGAGGTACTTTTTTGAAATTTCGGACCCTTAAGGGTAAAAGAAGGGATAAAAATTATATTTTACTACTTCTCACGTACTTTTTGCAAATTTTGAACTAATAAATCGTCACAGAAAATGCAAAACGCCCTATCTAACATTTAAAAATATTTTAGAAGGAGCAAGCATTTTTGTCTATATGAAAAATATATTTACAATTAACACAATTTTTTGCCATATATATTAGTTAAAAAGGAGCAACAAATTTATTTCTGCTAAAAAAAAGAGTTTTGCGAGATGACGTACATATTTGAAGGCTATAATTTATAAAAAGCCAATTATAAATTGTTTGTTAGATAGGGCGTTTTGCATTTTCTGTGACGAAATAAAAAATAAATATGGAAACTTATTTAAATTGCATTCGAAAGGTCTAAAGCAATATTAATACTTTTTTGGGTACTTTTTGATATTGCGGACCTTAAGGGACAAAAAATGGGGCAGGTATAAAACTTTGGTATTTTTAGGTCAGTTTTGGTTTTAAAGTTGACATATGAGTATAACAACACTATGCAATTTGCGTTCGACAGCTCTAGAAATATTATTAAAGTGGTTTTGGTACTTTTTTTTTAATTTTTTGGCTAAACAAATGCTAAATATAATATTTGAAATGTAATTTTAAGTCCAATCAAAACAGAAATATGAAAGAAATTTCGATTGGCGGCTACAAAGCCCATCTATATTTTAAAACGGTAAATGCACGTAGTTAAAACAGTTTTTTGATAATTTTTGAACAAAAAGTTCTTTTTTTAATTTTTAGGAATTTTTTGCTTGTTTGAGATTATGGGTTTAGCTACAGACGTCTGAGGTCAACGAAGTGGACAAAAAATAATTTTATAAAAATTTTTGCTGCTGTTTTGCGAACTCAAGAAATATGAAATTAAGGGCTGTTGACCAATCGAAAGTTAACAAACGGGTCAAAAAGTAAAATTTCTGCAATTTTAGTATGTACTTTTTTTAAGTGTACGTCGGAAGTCAACTAATATTCGAAAAATATTAAGGTGTGTTAAAATATCTATGGCATAGATTATTTCTCAGAAAGTTATTATCAGTTAAGTTTTACCTAATAAAAAAAGAAAGCTAATAGGTACTAATAAAAGCAGTTATCTGTTTGTTGAAGTTACGGGCCTAAGTGGACAACAAGTATTTTTTTTCACATTTATAGTCCTTTTTTTTTAAATTTTGTATGGCAACCCTGTTTTACAAAAATGTTTGGAGAGAAAAATCAATTGTGGCCGGTCTTACATTTGACCTTTGAAGGAGCACCCTGGAAGCAGTGGGAGCGTTAAAAAAATATACAAAACAAAGAGTGCGGATGAGGAATTGCAACGGGCTCTAAAAATGCATTCCACTCGGATAGTGCCGGGAAACTGGGCCAATTGTAGAAGATTTTTTTCATAAATTTTAGAGAAATAAGCAGAGGCGGCCTTGGGTTTTCGCTTTTATCTATTACCGGGTGGTTTTGCTGGATTTCAATAGCAATATTTCTGATAGTTCGTTACTACTAACGGGTCTATGCGACACCAGGGGACTTCAAAAAGTTGATTTCAACCATAACACGGACAGATGGACATCACTAAATCGACCAAAAAAATTGAATTTATAGGGTTGCAGATGGATATTAAAGAAATTACAAACGGAATGACAAGCTTATATATACCCTTATCACTTATTTGAAGGGTTAATGGGTTAAAATATTCTTTCAAATCAGATTGAGGCATGAAGCCGCAAAGTAGGACAAAAAGAACTTTCAAAATGTTTTTATTTAGAAAACGAACACTAGAGATTTTGAATTAAGATTATTAAGAGAATTTTGGAAATTTTAACTTGTTAATTCTTAAAGTATTTGTTTGTATTGTGTACCCTGTTTTAAAAATTAAATAAAACTGCGCTTACAAAAAGGCAGGGTAATCGCCAATTCCTTTAAATATGTTTGTATAAAAAATTTAAATTACATCGTTTTATAGCATTAAAAGTACCAAAGTATATTTTTTTTACGAATTTAAACGTCATAGTTGTTGACAAGTTAAAACGAAATTTTTTATTGTTTGACAAAAATATTTTTTTTACCATTTTTGTTTGCGTTTAACGTGTTTACTTTAATTAACAGTACTCTACCCGGTGCCCTTCGTCTCCCCTTTTATTGGGTGAAGCAAATACCTAATTGGATATGTATCTAAGAATTACTTTTTTCAATAAAAACAAAAACGAATAAGCTTTGCATTCACCCAGCAAAAACTTATATTGCTTTGTAATGAGTTAAAATTCAAAAACTTTACTCATTTTACCTTACCTTTTAACCCATTATTTTAACATGGCGATGACATTGGAGGCAACTACTTACCATGCTTGCTTACAAAGAGGGAGTTAAATAAGTACATACCATGCTCGGTTACAAAGAGGGACTTACATAAGCTATTACTTTATTGACATTAAAATAACCTTTTCCTGTAGACCTAAGGTACTCATTGTTTCATTTAAAGTTTTTTCTTTGATGTTTTGGTTAAAACTGTCTTAAAATATTAAATTAGAATGAGTTAAAAAATTGTCAAACTAAAACTAACTGTCTAAATTTTAGATAAGAAATAATTCATTATTTAACAACTGCTAAGTAATACAGACGGTATGGTATGTAATATTAGTTGAAAAGTAAGAGGTTTGAAATGCCTAATCACTTCCAAGTTTTTGCTGGGCAGGTAAAGTACAGGTAACAGCTTATTAGTTATTTTAACTTTACACCTGAGTTAATATCAAGAGCGTAGTAAATTTTTTTAACCAATTAAAAAATTGCACGTATAACTTTTTGGCTTAAAAATTATATTAATAGGCTTGGTTTTTATTGAGCGTCAATAGTCTTTTATCTACGCTGTTAACAACCAAACAGCAGAAGCTAAATTAAACTGTTGGGAAGGAAAAAAAAAATGAAATTAGTTGCGGTATTCTTACTAACAGGATTGATATCCTTTAATGTTTCGGCTAAGCCCTACGAGTTTGCAGAATACGACGAAACTGATCCCAGCGTGTATTTGAATAGTAAATTTGCAGCCATAAATATTTTAGAACAGGAAAAATAAGTTTGGAACGCTTTTCTCTTCAGGCTAAATGAGATTAAAAAGCTGGAAACTCCAAACTATATTTTTAATACAATATTAGAAATTGAGAAAATTATAAAGAATTCCTATTTATACGAATCGGAAAGAGAAACATTTTATACCCAGCTAAAATATTTAGCTGATTTTATTGACGAAAGCGACGTTAAAAATGCATTACGTACAATAAAATGTATGAAGAGGTTAACAGAAAACTCATTACTAAATGAAGAAAAAAAAAACAAATTAAATCACTGGCTGAATGAGCTAACAAATCTGGCAAACCCTTTCAGGAAGAATCAAATACTAAATCGTTTTGAAAACATTGTCAACACTAGAAATCTAAGTGAAGAGACAAGGAATTTCTTTTTGTCCTGGTTAAAGCACAGCAGAAATAAAAATATTCGCTTAATAATCGTTTCCGGATATTACCTGTATTTCGAAGTGAAGAAAGGCGAAATTTAAATATATCAAATAAAGAACACAAAGCAGCTTACTAAAGTGTCCGAAAAGGGAAAACATACACTTATATTTACACGAAAAAAAAATTAAAACTAATTTTAAATTTTTCTTGCTGTCAATAATATTGTTCAAAAAAATTTTGAAAAAAAGTTATATTCAATGAAAAAATTGTAATACAAAAATAATAGTTCAATAAATATGTACTTATATGCATAATTTGCTGTGTTTTGTTTAAAGTTGTAGTTGATTTTTTTTATTATTTCAACCATTCACAGAAATAACTGAGTTGTAGAATCAGTAACAAATTTCAGAGAATCAGTAAATATTTTGTCTGGCTGAGGACCTACAACGAAAGTTGTAAATTTAGACAAACAATTTTGCAAGAATTTTAGTTTCTGTTAAAAAATTTTGCTGAGCTGGTTAAATATTTTATTTGTCTAGACGAAAATTTTGTTTGATTTTAAAATCAAATAAAAATATTATTAGAGACTATTAAATAAATTGACTATAAAAATAAATTATTTTGAACAAGAATTTGTTTGAAAATTTTTTTTGTAGTTTTTTTTGTGTGTTGTGGAAAAGAAAATGACGAAATTTGATTGAAAGATTTTAGTTAAAAAAAGAAAAATAATAATAAAACCGAAATATTCAGCTGCTGAACAAAATTTTTGTAGCAGATTTATTTTCGAGATGCAGCATATATAAAATTTTATAAAATTCACCCGTTTGTATGGGAGATACCACTGACCCAGCTTCTCTCTAAAAAAATGTTTCTTTTAAAAATTGAAAACATAAAAAGCTAGATTATGGAGACTTTAATTTATTTCATTTTGGATTATTGTTAATATATGTATATGAAACATCTAAAGGGCAAACTTGGAAATGGTTGCCTAAAATTTTATCTCTAGCATCTATACGAAAAATACCTTCCAAACTTCTATTTTCAGAAGATAGCAAAGAATCATCATTTCCATGTCCACAGAGAGGTATATTATGCCTTCCGAGGATAATTATAGTTTTTTTGGTAGACAACAAACTTTCTTAATTATAAATTTTTTGTTGTAGATGTGTAGATATTTGCATTTGATTTCCCACCTCGGGACAAATGTTTTCTGGTGTCTTTAACAACAATTTTCCAACAGGCAACAGCACCGTTGAATATGCAATACATTTGTTTAATAAAACATATAAAATGTTTGCTTCATGGCTACAAATATTTTTCTTTATTAAATCTATTATATAAGAAAGGGTTGTATGTACCCTGAAGGAAATCTGGGGACATATACATATGTATGTACTTATGTATGTATGTATGTATGTATGTGTGTATGTATGTATGTATGTATGTATGTATGTATGTATGTATGTATGTATGTATGTATGTATGTATGTATGTATGTATGTATGTATGTATGTATGTATGTATGTATGTATGTATGTATGTATGTATGTATGTACATATGTACATATGTATGTATGTATGTATGTATGTATGTATGTATGTATGTATGTATGTATGTTTGTATTTTATAGCTGGCCACACCAGTGGATCGATTTTTTTGAAATTTTTAGAGGGAGTTACTTCAAGTCTGGAAGGAACAAGAGGCTTCTTTTTTTGAAAATTGTTGCTGCCACGCCCACACTACGCCCATTTGTGTGGGAATGTCAGCTAATGGATTGCCTAACAAAACTACCCAAAGCCATAATGATCAAGCGCGTAGAGCTAAATACATGATATTTATAACACGTGTTAAGCTTTGTCTGTTTGTTTAAATACATATAAATATATAAAAATTTGGCCCGTTAATGGATAAAAAGGGGACATAAAGGGAAAAATTTGTAACCTACTATCTTCTAAAGTATATAAGCTTAAAACGTTTTGCGTTTCGTTGAACCTAAAGGGGGAAAAAAGGGTTCAAATTATATTTTGGTACTTTTTGGTACTTTTCGTTACTTTTAAACCAATTAAGACGTTTCTTTGTAACTTTTAAACCAATAAAAATAGGAATAAAATTTAAATTGGGTGCGACAGGCCTAAAAAATATGAGCACGTTTTTGGGTCCTTTTTTAATTATTGGATCCTAAGGGGAAAAAAAGGGTTAAAGTTATGGTTTAGTACTTTTTGTAACTTTAAAATCAATTAAGATAGAAACATAGTTTAAATTGCATTCGTCAGGTTACCAAAATATGTTGATATGTTTTTGGTATATTTTTTTAATTTTGGCTAGAATTATATTTTGGTACTTTTTTGAAGTTTGTAAAAGAATTTTTGCTAACTAAAGCTCCAGAAACTATCCAAAACTATAAACCCGGTAAATTTCCAATTTTTATATGTTAATTAAATATTAGGGCTGCCCTATAATTTGTTGCAACTTATGTGGGACAACCAGTAAAAATTAAAAAATATAAATGCCTTTATTTACATATTTTGGTAATTTTACCATGATTGGTATAGCGAAGCACACCGGGGCTTAGCTAGTCAAGTATAAACAAAAACTATTTCATTAAAATATTTAATAAAACGAAATTTCCTTAATTTAAAACTTTGTACAGCATCAGTTACTAATACATACTTTAGTTAGTTTTAATCCACTAAATAATTGGTACAAAAATTGTTTTAAAAACATATTTTCATCTCAAAATTTGCCATTTAATCCTATTAAACGCAACATTTTCTACAATTTTTGTAACAAAATTTTATGAAAATTATACATGTAAGCAGCAATTAACCGAAATAACTCTGATGCATAATTAAAGTGACCTTTAATTACAACTCAAAACAACACTTCCCATCTTCAATTTGCCAGCCAGCACACGCACTAGAAAATGGGTGTAAAATCTAAGAGCTCAAGCAACAGAAAAAAAAGATTTAAAAAAAACATAAACAGGACATTAATCAATATTGTGCCCTTTTTTAATTCAATGAATATAAAATAGATAATATGATTTTATTTATTTATTTTTTTTTTTGCAAAAAAAAAAATAAAAACAACAACAAAAATAATATAAAAAATATGTAGTTTTTAAGGACTCAAGAACAGAAAAAAACATGCGATGTGCGTTAACAAGGACAGAGGGTAGGATTAATGAACGATTAGATTGATGGCAAGAATGTGGAAACACCCCTTAAACAGTTTAGCAATTAATGGTAAATATTGTGGCTCAAACAATAACGTTATCAGTGTCATTATCCACATATTATAGTCGAAACATTTTTTGCAATGAATAATTTTCAAAATGTGTTGGAATAAGGGTGGCGTTATTTATAGCTAAAATTAAAATAAGTTTCCTAAAGTAAAGCGTATTTTTGTGAAGCAGAAACTGCTATATTATAACATATTCCAAAGAGAAATGGAGCCATATTTGCAGTCTAAATATTCAACAAATAGTTTCTTTTGCCTTTTAACAGAAGTTAAACATTATTGGCACAATGCACCGCTACCAAGAATATGTACCTTGTGCAGCCACTTGAATCGCCTACAAGCCCAGGCTCTGCATCAAGCGGCGATGAATTCCAAATGCGCGCTGGTGTAGCGAAACCACCACCCAGGAAGCGCAGATTCCTTCCGTAGAGTGCCGGGTATTCGCAGAGTACACGCTTTCAGGTCTTAACCTCCATACAGCAAAAACGACAGGTCGATGTGACCCTGCGTAGGGCAATTGAAAACCGGTGGGGACCCTAAGACTTTTCCTTCCCCTGGATTTTCTCCTAGACAGAGTAAATATCTTGTCCTGTGATTCCCCCGGGGGCCTAACTCCAGCGAACAGCAATTTCAGCGCCTTTTGAAACAGCCAACTTCCGCGAGAGCAGCCGCGGAATATACCGCAAAACGGCTCCGGGCAAGAGGAGGGCGGTTGTCGCCGCAGTTTGCGAGACGATCGACACGTTCGTTGCCCGAATGACCCAAAACCCTTACCAGCAAGACGTCACCGAGCGCACGAAGCCTATTCAGAGTATCCTCACATTTCTTCATCAGTTTGGTTTTACAATAATAAACTAAGCCGTATGGGCGCTTAAAGCTGCCTGGTAGTCCGAAAGAATGTATATTCGAGTCCGCCTTATATTCATTTCTAAAATGTTTATAGGCACATGCTCATAATGCCTGAAATATCAATGGATATCTACCCATCGCTAGGGCCCTTTTAAAACTGTTCCCAACTACCCTAGCGACAGTGTAACCGTTCAGGTGCTTTTACCTTTTGGTATGCCAGGCCTCAGACCTATCTTTAGGCTCCCAAGGTCCGTTTGTCTAAGTGGTACGTTCGAAGATCTTTACATCAAAGGTTCTAGCAAAGATCCTCGGAATCTCGCCCCTAGCCCTAGAAATAGGATCATGAACCACCTATTTCAATCACAACCTCTATAGAATCGGTCGGACTAGGCCTACTGGTATCAGTAATACCAATACGCAGAACTTCCCTAGCCCCAATCGGCTCAACCTCCGGCCGCCATATTTAGGTTAAAAATTTTATAAAAATCGGTCTGGCCGTTTAGGTGTGGTTGCGTGACCAACAGACAAACTTATACCATATTTTATTTTTATACATATTTACATAATTGTATGTACATATTTCTTTTGTCTTAAGAAATTTTAAGACTTATTTTTATCCGCAAGAAGTGACAAAACTTAAAAGATTTTGAAATGCGGTGTATTTGACATCGTCATCAATATTTACTTCCTTCCTTTTAGTATCCTCAAATTTAATTTCATCTTCATCCGGATAACATTGCTCTGCATCTGCATCATTTTCATCGATTAACTCGGTAATACCATTTACCTCAGCTAAACCGTCTCTTCTAGCAATGATTTCATTTATATTATTCTCCTGCTCGAAACTGTCGTAAATATCACTATTTTTTCTGCCACCAAAAATTTCTTGTGGCAAAGTGTTAATTTGTGGCATATTAAAAAGAATCAAGTTTTCCTTTACACGAACAGATTTAGCCATAATATTAGAGGACACAAAGCCCACGACTAAAACAAAAGCGCCAAAAAGCATTTTTATTTCTTGAGGGTTTTATTTTCAACAGTTTAGTTGTACTTCGAAGTGGAAACAATTTAAAATTAAGAAAACGAATCTATTTATATCATATTTATTTCTATTCACTAAGCCACTGTAAAGTATTTTGCTTATGCTTGTGCATAAACTACAAATATTGAGACATGTGTACAAGTGTACCAAAAAAAAAAATAGCTAAGCCCGGTTTCCTTCGCCGATCCCAATAAAGGTTTGCTATAGTTGATGTTACTGTTAATAAAAATTTCAAATGTTTTTTACTTAAAATTCTTAATTTTTCATACACATAATAAATTATTTGGATATTTCTTTTAATGGACGCATTAATTAAAAAACATACTGCTGTTTTCAATAAAAAAAATTAATTATCCCAATTAACTATTTCAATACTTCATTTATTATGAAAAATTCTTTAAAAAAAATAATTTGAATGAATTTAAATTTTAAAATCCAATGGCTCGTTAGTTTAGTGGTAGAGTCTCAGCCAGAGTTGTCAGGGTTTTTAAGGCTTCATTGCCTTAAAGTTATCAAAATTCGCAAAAAGTTATTAATTCATTTTAAACAACTAAAAATCGCCAGAAATTGTTTTGGAAATGAAATTTTATTAGGTCTTGGACAAAAAAAAAACTTTAAAACTATTTTGTTATATTAAATATATAGGAATTAACAATAAAAACAAAAAATAAAAATAATAAAAATTATTTGTTGCATTTTAAATATACATTTTTAAAGTCCCACTTAGTTCACTGATATAATTAAACTAATCAGATACTATTCAGAAATAATTTTAAGAACTTGGTTTAAGTCTACTAATGATTGGCTTGAGAACCAATGACATACGAGTACATATACATAGATAAAATCAAACCAACAACTTCATAAATGTAGTAAAGTTGAGAGCAACTCATAAATAAAGAAAAATAAAATTATGAAAGAATATTTTGTTGTTTGATGTTAAATGTGGAACTCACTAAATATACACACATAGTTTTTAAATACCATTACCATATGCAAAAAAAAAGTTATATTAAAAATTCATTTATTGAAATAATTATAAAAAAAGTTATTAAATTTTTGTCAATTAATTCATTAATAAAAAAAATTTATTTTAATTAAAAATTTAATTGTCTTAATTAAAATTTTAATTGTTTTTGAAAATTGTATGCCAGCAGTTAAGTTTGTTTACAAATTCTTCAAAAGCTGCAATCTTGCCTCAAGCTTTTTTTGTTTTGCCTTTGCTAATGCAAAGCTCACCTCAAGTTCAGTTGCTAGAGTTGATTTTTGAATGTGGAGGTAAGTAAATAAAACCAAGTTAAACACTTAAAAAAAATGTCTTGTTGGCTGAGTAGATAGAGCGTACGCCTCGTATTCATATGTCCCAAGGTTCGGGTCGCTGTTAAGTAGTTGTAATGTATACCAATATGTAAATTAAACATAATTCATACATACATAATTAAACTAAATAAATATAAATATATATAAACAAAAAATAAATATTTTTTATTTATATAATCATTCAAATAATACTTTAATTTATTTGCATTTAATATAAGATTTGTTTGTGTCTTGATTTAATCAATTAATTATTTTTTTAATTGAAATTTTTTAAAAAAATTTTTAATTAAAATATTTAATTGAATATGCGAATTTCTTGATAGGTTGTTCTCTTCTCAACATTTTGTTAATCAAATCAACAAAATTTTTAATTGAAATTAATTTGTTTTTTCTGTGTAATTAGCTAGGCTAATGATGTCACCTTGAAGTTTAATACATTTTGGTATTTGTTTACATACACAAACCAGTGTTGTATTTTATAGGAAGAAAAACGGCAAAATTTAATTAAATCGCCAATAGGGTATATTTATTGTTTGTCAAATTTTTTAACGAAATAACTAATGTTGCGTAACTTTTTTCGCAAAATCAAACGGAGTGCCAGCCTAAATACTTTAATGACATCAAAATAAGAGTTTAATTATAATTTTCTTGCTTCTTAATTACATTTCTTATATAATTGACTTTAAAATAGGGGCAAATTTCAAATTCATTTATTGATATTATTAATTTGTTTGCAATTAAGGAATCAATAACAAATTTCTTACCTCATTTGTTTTGTATATTTTTTCATTCGTATGTGGAATAAATATCCCAAGGATGTCTTCCTTAAACTTTTTAGTATTAGAATATTTCAATTAAATGTTTGCTTTATCTTATTTTCATAACCTATTTTCCTAAAACTAAAAGAACGCGAAGTAAATGTTTAGGGGCCAAATTCTGAGCTATAAAAAATAAATAGAGCCAAGGTTGGCATTAGGCTAACCAAAACTTTTGCAGTCCTTTTATTTTGTTTTTTTTTTATAGCTAATGCGCTATTTAATATAAACAATAATTTAATTGAATAAATTGGAGTTAGAACCTTTCTAAATTAATGTTTTCTTCTTAAACAATTTTAATTTTTTATTTAATTTTTTTCTTTTGTCTTGAACAATTTTAAAATTTATTTATTTTTTCTGAAAATGAATATATTTAAAAAGTCTCGATATACTGAAAACTTAGCATCGTCATCAATTTTTACTTCTTTATTTTTAGTATTCTCAGAATTGTTTTCATCTTCATCAACATAACATTCCTCTTCATCTGCATTATTATCATTAATATATTCTGAATTGCCGTTTATCTCAGCCAAATCGTCTTTTCCAGCATTGATTTCATTTACATTACGCTCCTGCTCGAAACTGTCGTAAATATCAGTCTTTTTTCTACCATCAAAAATACTTTCAAAATTCTTTGACAAAGTGTAAGGTTGTGGCGTATCCAAAAGAACAACATTTACCCTTACACGAACAGATTTCGCCATAACATTACAGGACACAAGGCCCACGATTAAGACAAAAGCATCAAACTTCATTTTAATTCTTTGGGAGTTTTCTCTTCAACAGCTTAGTTATACTTTAGAGTGAAAACTATTCAAAATTATGAATATGAAGTTCTTGCACAAAAACGAATCTATTTATACCCTTATTATTCCTTTCAACTAAACCACTGTATAGAAATTTGCTTATAATTGTGCTTTAAACTTTTAATATTGAAACAAGTGTAAAAGGAACTTGTGGTTTATTTAAACAACAACTAAACCCGGTTTGCTCTGCTGACCTAAATTAAAGTTTTCTACAGTTGAGGTTATAATCAAAATAATTCATATAGAAGGTGTCAATATTTTTGATCGTTAGTTAAATGCAAATAATCCAGAGTTAAAAATGAAGAATTAAAAAAAATATTTACTTTACAAGAGAGTTGCCAGACACGCTTGAAACAAATAAAAAATATTTAATATGACTATAACAGAAAACCATTGTGTATAAATAAATAGTTTAACAATTTTTTTTCTTTTTCAAAAAAATACAAACAAACTCACTTTATCTCTTTATAATATCAATATGTATATTTATTTTTGTATATCTAGGGAGGAGAAAACATATTTGCGCGTGTTTTGAAGCATAATAGACTTTAAAAAAATATTATTTTAGACTAATACCAGGAAAAACATATTCATAAGTAACATAAAGATGTCTGAAAACTTATTGAAATTTATAAAAGAATAATAAAAATTTTATTCCAAAAGCAGAGTTTTAAATAAACCTCTCTAGCAACTGCTAAGTAACTAAATTGTGCAAAAAAAACCCCAAAAACGTTTTAATTCTTAAACAAAAAAACAACAACAAAATATTTTGATAAAATCCTTTGGTTCATTGTATTAAAGATTTAGATAGGGGCACCCTACATTAGTCAAAATAGTCATTTATGTTTTAAACGTGTTCTAACAGAGATATCAAAAAAGTTTCTTTACAAGCAGTTTTAAGCTTTTTGATGACTTTAGTGTTATGACAATCAGGTAGGTGGTACACTAAGGTGGCACAAATTGATATCTACTAACTTTTCGTATGTTGAAACCTTAACGTGGTTCGAAGGAGTTGACTTACATCCAGAAATTTGATTTCAACAAACGATTAGATGCGTATTACCAAACTAACTTTCTTATCTATATGAGGATCCAGAATATATACACTTTATAAGGTAGCAAATAAATAATACAGAAATAAGAAACGAAACGATAGACTGATAAATGTATATCTCTATTACTATGCAAAGGGTTCGAAGGGTTTAAAAACAGGCAAAAACAGTTTTTTTTACACCTGTCATACAAAGAAAAAATAAAAATAATTTTCAATTAAAAAATTTGTTAATTTGATTAAAAAAATGTTTAGATTACAATCTATCAAGAAATTCGCATATTCAATTAAAAAATTTTCAATTAAAAAATAAATTAATCGATTTAATCAAAACACAAACAAATCTAAAATTAAATACAAAAATAAAAACTTTTTTTGGTTTTTTTTATATTTTTTTATTTATTTATGTTTAATTAATTTAATTATTTATGAATGTATATTATTATGTTTAATTTACATTTAAGCATACATTACAAGTCTCAACAACGACTCGAACAATGGGTCATTTGATTGCAAGGCGTACGTTCTATCCACTCAGCCAACAAGGCATTCTATTTTTTAAAGTGTTTAACTTAGTTTTATTTATTTACCTCCACATTCAAAAATGCAACCTCAGCAAGTGACCATGAGGTCAGCCTTGCACAAGCAAATGAAAAACAAAAAAATCTTTAGGCAAAATTGCAGCTTTTTGAAGAACTTTCAAACAATTAAAATTTCAATTGAAACAGTTAAATGTTTATTTAAAAATTAAAATTTTTTGATTAATGAGTTAATTAAAAAAAATGTTGGAATAATTTTTTCTGTGTATGCAAAATATTAAAAACGGCTTAATCGGCTGATTGGAGGAGATACACATTAATTGATTAATTGATTTAAATTAAAGATTACAACGTATCAAGAAATTCTCATGTTCAATTAAATAATTTAATTAAAAATTTTTAATTAAAACTTAATCGAATTAATCAAAAAAAAAGTATCACTTGAATTATTATATAAATAAGAAAAAAATATTTTTTTTTTGTTTTTTATTTGTTTATATTTATTTTTATTTATTTTATTTAATTATTTATGTATGAATTATGTTTTATTTACATTTAAGTATACATTACAAATCTCAACAACGACTCGAACCGTGGGCCATATAAATGCGAGGCGTACGCGTTATTCGCTCAGCCTACAAGGCATTCTATTTTTTTTAAGGGTTACACTCAGTTTTATTTATTTACATTCTTCACATTCAAAAATTCTATTCTAGCAACTGAAGTTGAGGGTAGCTTTGCATAAGCAAAGGCAAAACAAAAAAGCTTTAGACAAAATTGCAGCTTTTTGTGAAGAGTTTGTAAACAAGCTTCTTTGTTCGAATTTACTTCTCAAAAACAATTAAACTTTAAATTGAGACAATTAAATTTTTAAATAAAAATTTTTTGATTAATGAATTAATTTAAAAAAAATTGTGAATAATAGATACTACATGAACTACAAACGAAATGAATTTTTTTTATACTTGTAGCATTCCTTTTTAAAGCCAACATGATTTGTAATAATAAACGTCAAGTCATAAACAACAAAGTTTTTTTAGAATGACAAAATTTTATCTTAAATATTTTTTATAAGTTAATTATAGTTCTTTAATTTAATTAATCACGATAATATAATTTTGAATCATTTTTATGAATCACAAAGCCTTTATACTCGTCATAACGCTCAACATCATAATCCATATAGTTTGGGTTATTCCCAGGTATAACCAAGTCATTATCGTCATCATATAATTTAATATCATTATAAGTATTTGGCATATTGTTGCTCATAATAAAGCCACCATTCACATAGTAATCATAATCTTCATGACTTTCTTCAATATTTTCAGCATTTTCAACGTAAACAGCTTCTTTATTGTCTTCTTTTTTGTTAATATTTTGTCGATTTTTGTTAAGAGATTTACTGATCCGGTTGGTTGTTAAAGGATCTATTAATCCATCAGAGATGAGCAGTGAATTAACATTTTCCTGTTTAAAGGATTTAGCGCAAACATTATATGATAGAAATAATAAGACTAGAAAAACAGTTACAAAACGCATTTTAATGCTCTCTTCGAAGAATATTAAATTCAAACTTAAGTTTTTAAACAAAAGCTGGCCTAATTTATACTTTAATAAAAATAGAAAAAAATTCAATAAAACGTTTCATTATTTGAGTTATTGAAATAAGCGTTATTAGTATATAGTTTGACGACGTTATTTATATATTTTTTGTTTGACATACGTGTCTCAATTTTACTCGTTTATCTAAAATAGAAAGCCTTAAATCAAATAAAGTATACATATGTATGTGTGTAAATTAGAATATTCACCCGAATAATATTCGCTCGCTTTATTAAGCAATTTTCAGTCTATTAATCGCTGAAGTAAGAAGAATTGCAAATTTCAATTAAAGAACAACATAGATATATGGGGGTTAATCGGTTGATTGAGTATTAATAATTTCATTTTAAATTCTCCTTGTTTTTATTGCCTTTCGTTACGAAAAACAAGTAAGAGCGATATATTCGGCTGTGCCGGATCTTATATACCCTTCACATTGACCTTTCGAAATCCCAAACTTTTCTTTTTTATCCATTTTTTTACTTATTAAATATTTATAATTTTTGAATAGGGGTGACGGGGAAGTTGTAGGGGTTTTTATCCTAATTTTTACAAATTTTGTATGGCAACCCACTTAGAGGGTGGAGATAGGGGGTAAGTATATTCTAGGAATATGTTTGGGAGGGCAAACTAATTTGGACGGTCGTACATTTATTGCTCTAAGGCCAACTCTGAAGAAGTTGTGGGCATTTTTACATCATTTTTGTAAATTTTGTATGGCAACCCCCTTAGGGCGTGGAGATAGGGGGTAAGTATGTTCTAGGAATATGTTTGGGAGAATAAACTAATAGGGGTCGATCGCACACTTTATTGCTCTAAGGCCAACTCTGAAGAAGTTGTGGGCATTTTTACATCATTTTTGTAAATTTTGTATGGCAACCCCCTTAGGGCGTGGAGATAGGGGGTAAGTATGTTCTAGAAATATGTTTGGGAAAAGAAACTTATAGGGGTCGGTCGTTTACTTTATTGCTCTAAGGCCAACTCTAAAGAAGTTGTGGGCATTTTTACAACATTTTTGTAAATTTTGTATGGCAACTCCCTTAGGGTGTGGAGATAGGGGGTAAGTATACTCTAGGAATACGTTTGGGAGGAAAAACTAATGGGGGTCTGTGATATATTTTTTCCTCTATTGGCGACTCCGGGGAAGTTGTAGCGGTTTTTATCTTATTTTTTAAAATTTTGTATGGCAACCATGTTAGGGGCTGGAGATAGAGGGTAAGTATGTTCCACAAAAATGTTCCGATGGATAAAATAATTCGGGTCGGTCTTACATTTTACCTTTGTAGGAGAACCCTGCAAGCCGTAGGAGCGATTTTAAAAATGTTTAAATTAAGTTTTGTATGGCAACCCCGTTATATGTATATATATATACTTTATGGGGTCCCAAGTGGATAATAAAGAAATTACAAACGGAATGACAAACTTATATATACCCTTATCACTTATGTGAAGGGTATAAAAATTACGATAACCAGAGCGTGGATAATCGTATTTGAAACCTGGACAAGCACTTAAGTGCTTTATTTAGAGCGGCTAAAATCTAGCTTGATCGTCACAGGAAACTTGTGCTAAATGCAATCATTACTTTTAGAAAAAGATTGTCAAATCGGCACTTTTATATTTTTGGAACCCAAAAATCTCCAAAGTGACGATAAATCCTCAAATCTGGCAGCTGTGTTACTGGAATATATAAAAAAAAACCTTTATGGATTTAGTTCTAAAATACTGGGTCAAGTTTTTGCTTATAGCCATCGGCGTAGATAGAGTGGCCTTGAAGCACCTCAGAAACATTAAAGCCGACTCAAGAGTTTCAAATCTAAATACTGAAAGAAGAAAGAAGAAATTTAGCCCAAACCAGGCCAATTGCTTAGCTACGCCAGTGCCTTTATCGCGGGCCGTAGTTAACCAATCTTGCTGATTTTTAAACTGCGATTGTTTCAGGGATATTTTAGAAAATTTCACTCCAAAACGCGGTTGCGGAATAATTATTATTTTCATAATTGGCCTCCCTATCTATGGGACTTAGAATGTATTATCTTTTAAGGGTTGCCATTTATTATTGCTTTCATGCGGAAGGTCTGACTTTCTTCAATGTGTATTGTTATTTTAATTAGAAATGTTGTTGCCTTTTTTATATGTCTGTGAGTTGGTTGACATTTATTTAAACATGTTTGTGTAGAAGAATGTGTGTAAATGTTTGTATTGTATGCAAAAGTTAAATTGAATGCCATTATTGCTGATGGCAACTTTGAAATTGACAATTGTTATTAGGGCGACAGGATGTTAATAAACGGAAATGAAAAATGTTAAATTTGTTTGTTGCTATGTATGTGTGCAAATGTCGTACAATAAAAGATTGTGCTTTTGAACGATTTATTCCAAAATGTCAATAGTGGGTTAAATATTAAAATAGGGAATTTAAAGAGTTTTCACATGAAAAATAATTTAAATGGAAATTTAAATCTTATAACTAATAAAAAATATAACTAATAATAACAAAAGCCTGAGGATATATGTATTAGCAAAAATCATGTGATAAACGTCAATTATCAGACAAAATTTGACATTTTGTTGTGCAGTGTAGTATTTATAATCAAGCGTAGAGTAGAAAATAGCATAATAAAAATATATTTTGCATAGAAAATAAATTGAAATTCGTTTTCAAAAATTTTAAATAAAATATTATTTTCTTTTAAATGTGGCCGACGAACTTATTGCGTTCAATTTTTTATTTATAAAAATCTTTACCTCATTTTTACTAATTGAGGGGCTTAAACAAAAAAGGTATGCAAGTGCTAAAACTGCCTAAAAGTATGCTACACTATATTGATTATTTTAACAAATATTGGCAACCGAAACGGATAACGGTATCAGTATCGGTAACGGTATTAAAAAAATTTGTCATTTCGGTACTTTGATAATAACGGTATTAAAATTTTTATTTCGGTATCGGTATTTTGATTATACCGGTATCGGAATACCGGTATAGGCATTTACCAGAGCCCGACTAAACGTTTCAGTTCGGGGTAAAAAGTAATGTTCGGACTATGTTTGGGGATCGGCGTTTTTAGCGAACTCTGCCGAATACTAATCGAACTTTGCACGACAATTTTATGCTTACATTTGTAAGGAACAAAAAAATACGAAATTCAGTCCTTCCTTCATGAATAAAAATAATTTTTCCTCATTAAAAAAAAGAATGCTTACATTTTATTTGTCCTGCGTATAGTTTTGTTGGTATGTGACGTAAGCTTGTCACGTTTGGCACTCCTGAAACTAACATAGAGTCTTTGTTGTGCGAAGTTTTTTGTTTACAAAAGTTACAAGATGAAAATATTATTAAAAAAAGAACCAGCAAGTATACTGCAATCCTTTATGAGTTTGTCTGTCAAGCTATATTCACTCCACCTGAGTTCTCATCTGAGTTGACGTCAAAAAAATAAGTTTGAAATTTTATGAATGTCAAAAAATAATTTTATTTTTTTAATTTTAGTATTACATTACGTCAAAGGAATTTTCTTCGTTCATTTATAGGGCTTGCTGTAGGTTAAGTTTTTATATATGCATTTCATTGGTTCTTACACCAAATTATTAGTGGACTTTAACCAAATTCTTAAAGAAACTCATGAATATTCTTTGCCTTTATATAATATTCTCAATTAACTTATTGAGAATTACTATAAACAAACCAAATTGGGATCAGGTTATGAAGAATTTTTGGAAATTATTGTATTTAAATGTAAAAGGAAAAAAATAAATCCAAACGGCTCATAGCGAAAAATGATTTGTTGGGTTCTTAAAGAAAAATCTTAAACGTCCTCAAACCCAGTAATTATGTTCTTGTTTTACGGCCACAGTTTACCCATGGATTTCTTGCACGCTTAAGCGATTGGGGGGAAGGTAGGGTTTGCGAAGGAAGTTTGTAGGACTCTCCGATACTCAGTTCTTGACAGAAACCGAGCTCAGAGCTCCCAAGTGAATTCATCTGCTTTGAGCGAATGTCCGCTTTTAACAGTTTTGTCATGACTATATGGCACCTGAGTGGTCTGTCCCGTTCACCCCAATCAAGTCGCGGACCTCTTTGCAATACCTTTTACGACTAGATTAACTGGATTTAAATCCAAGATTACATCCAGCAATGGTATAGAGGTGCTGGTTTGATTCTGCTAAAAACCCCTTTGTCCTTAAGCCCAGCAAGCATAAGCCTCACGGCATACAGTTTAATGGTGGATTTCTTGCACGCTCTTGCTCGCTTGAACACGCCGATACCTAGTTTTCAACAGAAAAAAAGAGCTCTAACTTTCGCTTCCATACTAGACCCAAATTTAAAAAACAGTTTTGATCCTGTATTCAAAATAAAGGCTTCAAAATAAAGCTCCGTTTCGTAACTACGTAATCTCTGCTACATTTTGATCCTTCAACAATTTTTCCATGACCGTATGAAAACACCGAGTAATCTGTCTCTTTGGCCCCAATCGAGTGGCAGGCCTCTTTTTAACACCTTCTGTGACCAGATTTACTAATTTTAAATCCAAAAATACCTTCAGCAATGCTGTATAAGGGGCTGGGTTGAGCGGCAGTTATGCACAGAACTTAAAAATTTTCCGCTCGCTTCAGGCGCCTGTGGTTAACTTTTTTCCAGTGTCCAGTCCACTACACAATTGCGTAAGATTCAGCATAAAACCGCACATTCTGTCTTGAATTATCCTGCATTGGCATTCTTAGTGTTTCCAAACCACTTTTCAACATTACGCCTCCAAGAGAGCTGACTATCCCGTATCACTTCTAGGTACTTTGTGAGTCCTTGCAGTATCAGATTAATATTGCTTAATCTCGGTGAGGTACATGGGCAAATCTTAGTCTTCTTAGTTAAGATAACCAAGTCCGAATTCTAGAAGAAAGCAATTAGCGCCACTTTCTTCCCCCGCTGGCTTATCCCAGATAGGGTGGCCTTAATTTTAGAGCTGATTGTTTTCAAATACTTCCCAGTGGCAAGAACCGCAACATCATCCGCGTTAGTCTGGTTGGCAAGTAGTGTCCATAGAAGTGGTTAAAAATGTTTTTTCTTGTGGAGTTGCTCAAAGAGACACGCCCGAATTTCGCACACTTAATCCTGCACTCCAGGAGAGTAGATATTCAATCTATTATCGGTTAAAAAGTTTCCGTTAATGCCATATTCTTAATGATTTAACTAATTTATAAGTTATTCTTTATTAATTGGAACCCTGTCAAACAATCTGCATTTCATCGCAGCTCTATATGCAGAACAATGTTATGGTTCGCTTTCGGAAATGTTTTTTTGCCTTAAAATCCTCGACAAAAAGGACGATTTTTGTTTTCCGTTCACCAAAAGGCAAGAAACAACTCGTTTCTGACATAACTTGCAGCTTTTTTACACTTCATTTACTTATTGAGAATATCAAATAAATAAATTTATATAAAAAAATTTAAGAGGAAACATTGAGAAACAAAAATGGTTTCAATTACAACATATAAATTCGAAGTAAGTTGAGTCAAAGATGAAAAGCTTTTTTTGCAAGGATGCATTCAAATACACATAAACAAAATGAGTAACCGATTAATTGATTTCAGTTAAAAGTTTAACACCAATATTAAATAAGAAAAATTAAAAATACGACTTCTTCCTTCAACAAAAGTAAATAAATAAAATCCTGCCAGTTGAAAGCATTTTAAATATTCTCTGTAAAAACTTAATCTGTGTTTGAAATTGTAATTTGCCAAAATATATTCCCAAATAATGAGCGGCCTAGGACCGGCAGCATGTTGGCTTACTCACAAACGTATCGAGTCATGGTCACGCATGGCTAAAGAACGCGTGGGGGCTGTACGTAAAGTAACATTAGATCGAAATTCGGAAGATTTGCCAACTACATCGAATAGCACAAATAGTGGCGCTAATGCAGCCACAGCAACGGGATCAACAACATCTCAAACACCGCCGTTGTCACAGCCAATGACACCGCCACCTTCGGCTTCATCAATAACATCGAACACGAGTGGCATTGGTAGTGTTACGGATAGTTACGATTTGCAAACAGATTCTGAACAGGTGAAGTATTGTTTATAAGTGTAATATGCAACAAATTTTGTAAAGAGTCCTAAGAACCAGGGAAATTAAATATATTTTCTTTGTAGTAATAATTTTGTTCTTTTGAAATTTATTATTTTAAAACATTCTCTTTATTTTTATCTTTATAGGAGATAAATTTTACCAGAGAATCTCAACCGATACAACCTCCATCGAATCAAGGTTCTACACATACGGTTAATACGGAACTTTTACGAGGTCCAGCTGATGCTTTACATAGTCCTTTGCATTTGCATCATCAGTCAAGATCATTTCCACCCAGACTACAAAGAACGCCTTCAGTATCAAGTCAGTCAAGTTTAGAAAGTGCACCATCTAGGCAATCGGTAAGTAGTGTCCAACAGACAAGGATCAAGTAATCGTAGTATTTATAATATTCTTTCTTTGTTTTAAGTGTCATCGTGGCTCTTCACCACAAATTCGTACTTTTGGTCCTGATGGCCGCAGTTCTTTGCCCACCGAATCGGTTTTTCCCTATTACGTAATTCAAAATATATATTTGTTTGCGTTTGGAACCTTTAACTATTTCTGTTTGATTTGTTTTAGTTACCTCGTACTCCTAGTCCCATGCGCACAATTTCCCTAGACGCCCGTAGTGCTAGCCAAGTGGCTGCCGATATAAGTGATTTGCGTAATTCTAGCCCTTCGCAAAGTAGCTTGGCCTCTCTTTCCAGCGTTTCAAATGCGCCACTATCACCTCACTCACCACATTCCTCAAAACAAGGTGGTCGATGTATATCTCCGCTTCTTATAGCACCACGAATACAGCCAAATGTTGATCCTTCCTTGGGACCCGCTTCGCCACTGGGTGCCATACAGCCAGATTTGTATAGGGGCCCAGATGGTCCCATTTATTTAAATGCTCCTGTAAATAGCCCAGCTTTGGGTCGTTTACATTTAAGAGTGAAATACGACTATCATTTATTCGACTTGACGGTGCATTTGATTGAAGGTAAGTCATATGAAAGTCCTACCTCACTTCATCCATTTTAGGTTGTGCCTAAGCTAACCTTCCTTAATCACTCTTTTACCTACCGTATAGCTCATAATTTGTCCACTATTGAGGAGGGAGGTTTCAGAGATCCCTATGTACGCTTGCTACTGGAACCCGAAGTAGATAAACGTAAACGTCAGACACTTATACATCGCGCCGAAAAAAACCCCTATTTCGATCAGCATTTTAAGTTTCCGGTTTCACGTGATCAATTGCAGGGCAAAGAATTGATTTTACAAGTTTTAGACTATGATCGCTATTCACACAATGATATTATTGGTGAAGTGCGCATAAGTATTGATAAATTGGATTTATCTAAATCAGTGGAGGTACTTTTGTTATTAACATTTATATAAAAATTTTTATTATTATTTGCCATTTTCCTATTTTTTTCTATTGCAGATTTGGGGTGATCTATTGCGCACCAAAAAACCGCCAGAAGATCGTCCGGAGTTATTGTGCTCTTTAAACTATTTACCACAAGCGGAACGTTTAACAGTGGTTATTATGAAGGCCAAAAACTTGGATACTGTTCAAGAAACCTATGTGAAGGTAAAAACTTAGCTCTACTCCTTATATCTCTATTATATTATTTTTATTATGCCCTTTTAGTTGTACCTAATTCAAAATGGCAAACGAGTTAAGAAACGCAAGACCAGCATAAGCAAGTCCGAAGATCATGCCAATCCTACATGGAATGAACCATTTACTTTTAACTTGCAATCTTCCTATTTGCACAATGCCGCCATTGAGGTAAGAAAACTTAAAAGGCCCCCTTAAACTGTATATTTGGAAACGTTAAGTTGCGAAAAATAGAGACAAATGATATTTGCATCTCATACCTTTGTACTTGGAGAACTTCAAGGATCAATTGTGCGTCCCTTTAAAGAAAATTAGGACTCCCACCACACAGTGTATAAATAAGTTAAAATTTTAAAGGTTGGTTGAAAGACCAACTATTATGAAAACCGGACACTTTTCTATTGAATTTTCTTATGTCCAGTATGTGGTAAGGCTGCCCCCTTTTCTCTTCTGCATTTTTGCTTCTCCATGACAATTTGCTATCAAGGACTTCACCATGATCTTAAGCCTTACCTGCCAGTTTAACTTTATTCTGTGCCCGGATTCTCAGCCTCAATCCTATATTCTGGATCGTTATAAAATGTGTGCCAAATGAAGTTACCCGATTGGAAATTGCTCTTATTTTTGCAAATGGCGTTCAATGTGAAATCTGTTTTGACATTTGTGAAATAGAAAGATATAGAATACAAGTGAACACGCTATGGAGCGATACACTCCTCAAGCACGCGGAATACTTGTGTCTATTTTTTTGCTTAACAATTCGTCTGTGGTGTTGGCGAAACGCGAATTCTGTAGCCAGGCGGCGTTTTCGGGTCGCCTCATCTCTGGTTTTGACGATTAACATTGGCCCGCAAGAGCGCCGGATTTAACCGTGTCAGACTTTTTTATGGCGTTATTTGAAGTCCCGTGTTTACATGAACAAGACGGATTCCCTAAAAGCCCTTAAGGACAACATTCGACACGAGTGCGAGAATCTGTCGCCTGACGTTCTCTCTAAAGTGATGAAAAATGCGATTTGGCCGATATCATCTTCTCGAATTGACCAATAAAATTCTAAAGGTTAAAGGAAACATAATCAAAAAACAGAATCAAAGTTTTTCACTTAGAAAAAAATTAAGAGCCAAACGACATCGGATGACTTCTTTTGTCCCACCTTGTATATAGAGAGGTTTACTTAGTTTGTTAGAAATATTCCAAAGACAGTCACAACTAAAAAGAAGGATTGTCGGTTGATAAAAGACTAACCTGTAATTATTATTTTTGAATAATTTTAATTTACTCTACGTTAACTGATTACCTCTCTCTATCTTTAAAACTTTTAGATTTACGTGGTTGCAGTGGGTGGCGAAACCCAAGAAATTGGCAGCATTGGTTTGGGGCCCCAGGAGAGTGGCACAGGTTGCCAGCACTGGCATGACATGATTAATAATGCACGTAAACCGACAGCTATGTGGCATTTTGTGCGCTAATATACATATATAAAATAACAATCTTACATACATATATAAATAAATACATACATACATACCTACAAACATACAAAATACACGTACATACATATTATATCTAAAAAAAAAAATATTTTACACAAATTAAAAATATATATAAATACAAATAATTCAAAATATATTAAAGTAATAAATATTAAATGTAAACATTAATAAAATAAAAAACTAGTTTATTACGATACGTAGGGAATGTTCTTAATATGGCCCTGTTCGGAAATGCATCCCTGCACTGCATCACGAGTGCAAACTTTTACAAAGACGGAAGCTTTTAAAAAAAAGGTGAATAATGCGACAGTGGCAGTCATTTAAAAAAAAAAACATTTTTAAGGCAAATTAGTGCATTTAAGTATGCTTTTTGTATGGAAAAGCCCGAGAAAATACTTTTTTTTTAAAAAGACCGAGCATACTAATATCCCTATTTTTATATCTCAGTAACCATGGTCAGTGTTGCCACCAAATTTGGTATTAAAACTTTGCAGACGGCAAACTAATTTTGGGGAAATTTCTTTTCGGATAGTAGCCAGGTGGCCGCTATTTTATAACTATGTTAAAATGTTTGAAATTACCGAAGCTTTTTATTTTAAAAGCTATTAAAGCTATCGACTTCAACCCTGCTGCAGAGTATTTTCAGTATAGCATTTACATTGCAAGAAAAAAAGTAGTTAAATAGGAGCAGGGGAAAAGGAGTTTTAAGCCTATAACCTATAACAGCTTTTGAATTTATACCTGCGTTACCATTACCCCAGTATAATGTCTAAATTAAAGCAAAAATCATTGAAACAGGGCAAGAGAAATTGTAGCTCCCCATTAAAACAAACCATTTTAATGAAATATTCGTTACGATACATCTCGGAAAATACAACGGTTATCGACCTAGAATCTGGTACTAAGTAATTTATTAGAAGGACGGGAAGTGGTAGCCCCAAAGCTTAGGTCAAGCTGCAGAGTCTGATAAGTGAAACCCCACCTTCTATTAGATTAGCTCTCGCAGGCCTTTAAGGTTAACTTTGTGTCTCTTTAAGAAAACCAAAATATAAAGTAAAGGAGTAGATAAGTAGTAAAATTAACTAGAAGAAAAGAGATAGTCTAAGTCCGAGAAAAAATTAATTCAAGTATCCGTGTGAAGCCTCTGTCCTCTGCCTACGCCCTAGCCACCTGAATTCCATGATAATTTTTCCCCCAGCCAATTAACCCTATGGTTCTGTAATCTCAGGCAGCGCGAGGTAGTATTGTGTTCTATTTCTTCTCATCCTAATACATCCTACAATAATCTGGAACATCGCAATTCATTTTGCTCGTCCTAGCCCTAACCAGGTAGTGTCCAGTTACAACCCTAATAGTTGCACTTAGACCCAATCTCCCTAAGAGCAACCTAGTGCTTGACCCATTGGCGGCCAATATAAACTTGAAGCAATGCGCCTCCAAGGTCTTTAGGGCTGCCTTACTGTCAGCAAAAATCACTCACTATCACTATTATAATGACAATTATCTCTTTTTAAAACATATTTCACTAAACAGATAATACAGGGTGTCCGCTGGCAAGGTGTACTGCTTTGGTTTATCGCCATTTTGGTAAACATGAGTCTTGACGTTCAATTAGGCAGTCGTTAACTAGAGACGTAGCAAATTTATTAATTGTTCCATGACAACCCTGATCTTAATGAAATAATAAAAATGAGTGACGAGGTACATTTACATTTCAATGGATATGTGAATAAACAGAATAGTCGGTTCTGGGCAATTGAAAACTTTCAAATTATTTATCAGTCAGTTTTGCATCCATTAAGAGTGACAGTCGGGTGTGCAATTTAATTAGGAGGAATTATTGGACCTTACTTTTTTGAAAATGAAACCCGAGAAACGGTAAATGCCAATGGGGAGCGATATCGTGATATATTTGAAAATTTTTTTATGCTACAACTGCATGCTTTGGGCTTGGTTAACATGAGGTATCAACAAGACGGTGCCACATCGCATACAGCCAAGATTACAATTAAATTACTGCGAGACCCCTTTCCAAAACAAGTTATTTCAAGAAATAGTGATGTTGATTGGCCTCCACGGTCGCCTGATTTGACTGCACCGGACTTTTTTCTGTGGGGATATCTGAAAAGCAGGGTTAATGCAAACAAACCAGAAACGCTGGAGTAACTCAAACAAAATATTTGTGATGAAATAAATGAAAAATCGCGTAAAATGTGTGAGATTGTAATAAAAATTGTGTTCAAAACGTGCTGTGAGGCTAAAAGAGGTATTTCTATAATACATACAAACGAAAAAATTTTGTGAAGTTTTCTATTGGAATACTACAATAACTATCGAACTTAAATCCGGCACAAGCTACAGAGTGGCTAATTAAAGCTGCTACCAAAAAAGTAAAACTTCTTGATAAGATGTCGCCCATACAATTGACAAAAAACTTGAACTTTTAGCTAAAACGTTTTTGTCAGTGTAACTTCCTAAAGATATATGACTGGTAAAGAAGTTGAAAAAGAAGCAAGTGGAAACTTTTGAAACTAAATGTTAAAATGAAAAAAACAAATTAGATTAAATGGCTTAAATGAAAACTTTTTAATAAATTTATCTTTTGTTCTTTCCCAAAGAAACAAACTATTATTTGTTTAAAAAAATTTTAAAGTAAATACACTTCTATTTCAAGAAGACACAATATTAAAAACAAATAAAACATTAATAAACTAAAAGAAGTAAATTGTTAAAAAGTTGCTAAGAAAACAATTGAAAACTTGGCTTGGAGATAGTAATGCGCCATCGAGGTTTTCATTAATATATTATAGAACTAATAAGAAACACACGCAAATTTATTTTAACCTCTTGCTATAACTCTTAAGTTTTCACCTGTGTCAATACAGTGAAAGCTTTACTTAACGAACTTATACCATTTAATTAGGCTTACTCAATTAGCAAATGGCAGCTTAAAAAATATGTTAATTTTTAAGGTACATTGAACAAGGTGGGATCAACTGATTAACTGACTTTTATTTACGCCATATGTTTTCTAGCTTAGATTGGCAAATTTTTTATTTTATATTATAGTTGTGTGTACCGTATGTGTGATAGCAGCATTTAGCTACAACAAAATATATACTAAATTTTTACAGGAAATTGTTGTTGTAGGGACGAGGTCCCCTTATTATTCTACCATGGCATACATTTTAAAAGCTTTTAAGCTTTTATGCTAACTTAACACAGTTCTTATTAAATCAGCAGGGTTGCACTTCGAGTTTAACTAATTGCTCAATTTATTAATTGAAATCTTATATGGTAAATTGAGCTCAATTAGAGCCTTAATTACGTAAATGTGCTGATTGGGCAATTAAGGTCTATGTGTAAACATGGTTTTAAATAATTTGCTCTTTCACAAGCCTAAAATTTCTAGTTCGTAATATAATAGTTTAGCAAGACTTTTTACAATTATTTTTTAGGGAAAAATTAGGGGGGGGGGGGTGTAAGTTATATAGTTCAAATGGTTTTAAATTGTAATTGAAATTACTTTCTAGAGATAAACCTAAAAGTGTAAGTTGCTTCGATAACTATAAAACCTAACAAGGGCTGTCTGGTAGGTGGCATACTATCACCCGAATTTTGACCTTTGGTCCTTACAAAGATCTTTTAGATTGACCTCATGCCCTAGGTTTCCGTACCTATGGTAGCGTCTTTAAACTTACAAATTAAAAAAATATAAAAATCATTTCTATAAAGCTCTGTAAAGACGTTTGTTAAATATTAAAATATTGTCAGAATATGTTTCAAACAATAACTTACAACCAGGTAAACTAACAATTATTGTCAGACCCCATTGGCAAAAAATCATTGTCAGATTATTGTCAAAGGACCAATTGACAACAATATTGTCAGGTATCTTACAACCGTGTTAACATTCTTCAATGCCATTGCCTGACTATTGTAAGATATTGCCACTATTTTTTATTGCCAGATGTACTTACTTTACGACATCTAATAATGGCTTCATTGTTCGAAATTTTCTTTTTTATTTACTGAAATATTTTTTAGCCAGCAGCCCGAAGTGATGCCATACATATGTAGAAAATTTTTTTCCTATTTAATAAAAATTTATGAAAAACTTTCTGCGTTGATAAAAATAATTTTTTTAATGACGTACTTTAATAAAATAAAATGTTGCATATTTTTAGGGTTTGCGGTAGATTAAGTTTGTCTATATGCATATCATTGGTTCTTACTCCATATCATCAGTAGACTTCAACTAAGTTATTTAAAAACCTCATGAATATTTTCTGCCTTTATATAATAACCTCAATAAACTTATTGAGAATTACTATGAACAAGCAAATAACGTTCAAGAGTTTTTTTAAAAACCCAACAAACTATTCGTCGCCATGAGGTGTTTTGATTTTCTTTTTCCCTTTTACATTTAAATAACCATTGGTTATCACTAAATGTATTATAACAGCTTATGGCGATGAATGTTTTGGCCTATTCTTTTACATAACCCCCATTTTAATGTCTTTCCGAAATAAGCATATTCTGTTCGAAATAAGCTTATTCTGGTAAAAAATGTCAAATTTTTGATAAACTTGTTTATTAAAATTGAAAATAAAATTTCCTGCGCCCTTTTTTATTAAAAATTGCCTTAAAAACTTTTTTATATGAAAAATTTTAAAAAATTAAAAAAAGGTTGTTTTCTGTAAAGTAACACTAAACGTGGTCAGGAAAACGTGGCCCTCTTTCGATGTCGAACGTACTACGCAACTGATGAACCGGAATCGCGTAGAAATTTCGAAGTTGCTGGCGGTGCTAACGGGCCATTGAATGCTGGGAAGGCATGCAGAACGACTCGGCCTCACGTTCAACGATCGCTGTCGCAGCTGCAAGAATAGGGAAAAGAAGGAATTAGTTTTTCATCTTCTCTGCGAATGCCCTGCTCTGGCTGTGAAGAGGCAAAAATTCCTGGGTCATCACATACTGGACAGCCTAAGGGATGTATCTGCGATTGGGCTAAACGACCTTTCGAGATACATCAATGCGACAGGGTGGATCTAGTACTCCATTTTCCCTTGGACCATGGTTTATGGGGACCAATTACCTATCGAGTGGTGTGGTGTTTTCAAAACGGGGTCATTTAGACTCTACTTGACAGTTTGCGTGCAGCGAACTACAACGAAAACCAACCAACACCAAATTTTCTTTATGCCTTTTTGTATTAACCTATCGATATATTATTTTTTACCGTAATTAAATGGATTAAATTTTTGGGATTTATAAAAATGCCATCTGGCATCTTCTTTGTCAATTCTTCATTATCTTCGTTACTTTCCAATATGTACGTAACAAGGATTTAACCAATAGCATTTGTTCAATATTATAAATATAAACATAAATTTTTCACTTTTTTAATTCTTGATTATAATTGATACAGAAAAAAATAAAAACTTTATTTGTAAATTATCTTGAAATTGACAATCACATAACATCGGAACTATCAATTCTTTGTGTGTAGTAATCTGGCTACCATGTAAACTGACAATTTTTCGTTTTTGAGATTTTTTCTTTGCTGGTTTGTTGCAATGACGCAAATTTGTTAACTGAATATCTGTTATATTGTGCTTTGACTGTACACATACACTTCGATAAATAAATTGGAATATGGTTGGTTGTCTTCGTTTAAAACTGCTTAAGTATAAATAGAGAAATTTTTGCACAAAAGCATAACAGTCATAAATTTAAATTGTACGCAATTGATTAAAATAAATAAAAATTATGTGGTTTTTAGTTGTTCTCTTAATTGTAGGAGTTGCTTCCTCTAACGTTACAAAAATACCCTCCAAAGAAATTGATTTTACTTCAGAGTTTTATGCCTTGTTTAAAGAGTTTTCAGAATTCTTTATAAGTGTTTTTAAAAATTTAACTGCACCTGAGCAACAAGATAAGATATTGACAAATATTGAGACTGAACCCGAAGATGATGAAGACGATATTGAATACGTCGATGAAGGAGCAGCAGTAGAGGGTTGCTATGTTGAAGAAGATGAATATTATACAGATTATTCAGAGGATGATTTTTATGTGGAGGATGAAAATAATTTAGAGTTTGATAATGAAGAAAAGAAGGTGAAAGAACCAGATACAGTAATTGGATATTTATCGGAAATAACTGATTTTATAGCTGAAGTTTATAATACTTTTAAAAATTTAAAGATCGCTACTTCTCTTTAAAATTGTTTATTTTATAATTATGTTAATGTGATAAAAAATTTATTAATATTTATTCAAGTTATAAAAAAAATTTAATAAAAAAATTGTTTGCTTGTGGAGGCGGGAGGTATTGTGGGAAAAAAGTTATTTTTTAGATCAATGTTGACGAAAACTTAGTGTTTGGCAGTGCACATGCAGGCATGTCACGTTACCAGCACTTACGTTGGTGGTACCGACATCTGTTAATAAGTTGACTTTTGAAGAAAGACGCAAACATGTATATGCAACTTATGGTAAAATGGTAAAATCTCGTGCTTTTAGTTTAAAGTTCCTGCAATTTAATTTGTATTTCTTTTAACTATTAAATCATATCGCACTTAAATTAACCCTTAATTTTAAAAACTTGAAAAGTTTTAATTTTTCAGCTGCAACGTATGGTAAGGCCTTTAGGTTGCAAAGGGATAAACGATATAACCCCACTGTGAATCCCCTTACAAAAGACTTAAGAGATTGAAAAAAAAAACAATAAGAAACTGTTGGTCGAAATATATAAGAAAGACGCAGTCAGCAAGGACTCAAGTGAAAGTGTACTTCAAATCACCTATTTACCTAGCCATGATGACCCTTTGACAAATCCTATGATATTCTCGAGCTCACAACCAGAGACCTTACAAAGTCTATCTTAAAAACTCCTCCATCCTCCCCAAAAGCACCGTTGCAGCTTTAGGCAGTGGCAGACAAGGTGTTACACAGTCTATAATTTCTTCTCATCTCCGCACAGCCTGCAGAAGCCCGGAGATTTCCTCCGCCATTTACTGTGCATATATTTCACATACTAGTGCCCTGAGAGATTGAGAGTCATTATAAGACACCTCAGATTTTTCTGCTCTCCTTGAGTAACAGATATGTACCCATCCTATTACGCCCAAACCACAGAAGCCTGAATACCTCGCAATCAGCCCTGCTCCTCCAGGCTTGGCTTACCTGGTTCATGACCGCTTTCGCTATCAAACTGCTTTCCATATCAAACCTATCGTTAGCATTACCGGCTCACATTCAATAAAAATCCTCGGCTAAAACCCTCTACGCGAACTTTTAAGAATGTTGTCACAATTACGGGGCCCCCAACAGTGCCTTACCTTGCGTAGCGCCATAGCTCTAAGAGCACGTTAGCAATCTTCCACAAGTCGAGACTTGTCCCTCTAGAGTCTTGAGCACAGCTTTGTCGACGTAGTTTATCAAGAAACCTCCCAGTCTTGTATTCTTCCTTCTTCAATAATTCCGCGACCCTCATCTCAGCCTGGAAAACACTACATTTTTCTCGGAAGTCCGTTTGAAACCTTTATTCCCATATCCAATTTAAACATCAGTCACGGTGCCATTTTCCAGTCATGAATGAAAACTGCACGCCCCTTAACAAGTTTTAATCATCATTTTCAGTCCTCCTTGTCTGGGAAGACTACCGTAGGTGTGATCCCAAAGTCCTGTTTCGCGACCCTATAGTCCATCAAAACCGACTGCAGTAGGGATCGACTCTCTCCTACCCTTTTCAATGTACAGACACGTCCTACTGATCCTGCCCTAAGTACGCCTGATTCACTTACCTTATATAAGCTCTTTAACGCTATTCCTACCACAATATTTTAAAAGGAAAGAAGATGTAGAGCTATATTTATAGCTGCCTTTGCTGCACAAATCCTGGGCCCTGTAACGCCTTGCACAGCACATCTTTGGAACTTTGACAAGAGTTTGCTTGTGTTGCCTCTTTCCACGGCTTTCCACCATAGAAGGCTATCATAAGTAAAAATTTAGTATTGCAACGGATCCCCCTTTTCCGGTTGCAACCTCAACTCTTATCTATTAAGTTTCTACAGGAGAGCCTTTCTTTCTCTCTTTTTCACGTCCGAATTGCAAGATAACTTGCTATTTAGGACGATACCTAGATGTTTGGTGCCATCCGCCAGTCCCAGCTCATTGTCAGCAAGCACCGGCAGCTCAAAGTCTGCCATTTTGTACTTTTTAGTAAAGAGAACTAGTTAGTTTACCTGGGTTTAATCCCATTCCTTGTCTCTTACCCAAGCAAGCAAATCGGATAATGCATTATGCATCATATCGCTCGTAGTGGTTGAAAATTTTGCCATTGTCTGCATAAGTCACTAAAGTTTTGTCTTTTGAGCCAAAACGCCTTGGTATCAAGTTAATCAAAAATATTTACAGTAGTGGCGGCAAGATACATCCATGTGGCGACGCTATGACGGCACCCACAGCGTCGGTTATATTAGGTAGAGCAGGCAGCCGTTGAAAGGAAAGGATACAACCTATTTGGTTCCGCTTACTCTATACCTACCCGTAGAAAAATAAAGAAACGGTGGATATAGTAGTAGGGCTGGAGTATACAAAAGTTCTTATTGGTTCAAAGTCTTTGATGTTCTCTTGAAATTAGTCTTTATCAAGCTAACGCCGCTAATATGGGCTCGGGTAGTCTGGGGGATCTTTACTTTTTACGAACGGATCTAAGATTGATATGTTCATCGAAGCTATCGTTTATAATATAACAGGGTATTTAAAATTGTACAATTAGCCGCCATTTGCAAAAATAAGAGCATCTTTCAATAGGGTCATATCTTTTAGCCCACCATGAATGTATATGTCTAGACTGTCTTAAAAGTCTCCACCTTCATTTTTTATTATAGAAATAACGTAAAATAAAGCAATTTTTAAAGACAATAAGACGTTTAATTCAAAGCTGCCCTTGCTCCCGCCCGCAAAGCTTAAACTGGAGTACCATCTGTTCAAATACCATTATTCTATTAAACTTGTGGATTTTAGTTATTGTTTAGAAATGTTGCTATATTCTTTTGTTAAATAACTTTATTTGAAATTGTTTAAGAAATGTTTCTATTATCAAAGAATAAAAAAGAAATACAGTGTTGGTCAAAAGATGTGGGACAAAAATAAGTTTAATTTAATTAAAAAAGAGGTTAGATACTATATTGAAAGAACAACCCAGATGAGTTAAAAAGCTAAAACTTACAGACGTCGCATAATCAGTTTATAAGTGACAGTAACCAACTCCAGTTAGCATTTTAATTCTAAATGTACATCTTAAATGCCGTCCGCCTAAGTAAACACAAAATCGATCAAATAAACTGCTCCCTTATGCACCCGACAAGATATTTGAGCAACGGGAAGTAAGGCCGCCATGTTAGGTTGTGCCGAGTCGTAGATACCCAAAGCATTGGCCTTTTTGATAACCTGCCATCTAAGCCGGCTAAGTTGTTTCCAAACCGATGACATCATCAAAAACCTCTGTGGTGGGTTTGCAGTCGATATCTGTTAAAGATTTGAAATAAAAATCTTCATTAAGTTCGCCCAGTACTTCCCGCTTGAGGTTGATAGCTGTAACAGCTTCCTAAATAAAGCTTATTAAAAGTTTCATGAAAATGGTTTGGTTGAATGGGGCTAGAGATCCTCCTGCTCCTATCTAGCTTGTTTTTTTAAATTGTAGCCATTGATAGCTGTTACAGTTTTCGAGATATACCGTTCTTATATACAAATAAAAGGTTACTTTGAATGGGGGCTACTGCTCCCCTTGTTCCTATTTAAAAATATATATTTATTATTACACAGTAGCAGGTTTAAGGTCGCTAGCTTTTTTAGTTTTGCAATTTGTGCAATTATAGGAGGGATACCACTCCCCTTGCTCCTATCAAAAAATCTCTATTTAGCCATTTTTACAGTGTTCGTGCCAATATAACACAGGGGTTTTAAGATTTGCTCACAAAGCGTGTTTTTTTAGAGGAAGAGACTTTCGAAATGGAATAAAACAAAGATAAAGTTTTTAATTGGCATGAAATTTACTTTATTCGAAAGATAATCTTGTGTCATTATAACTCAAACATGACAGATATGACCACCACGGCTGGCTAGGACGTAGTCTAATCTGGAAGCCTATTTTCGATGACTTTTTCCAGCATTTGTGGCCGTATATCGGCGAGGAAGCGGTAAATGTTGTGGTCAATCGTTTAGTGCGTGTCGGCGTAGACTAGCGAATTCACATGTTCCCACAAACAAAAGAATAAAAAGACGTGAAATCATACGATATTGGAGTTCAACTCACGGGTCTGAAACCTGAAACTATCCGGTTACGAAATGTTTCCCTAAATAAATTATTTGCGGCACAAGCTGTGTGACATGTTGTGCCGTCTTGTTAAAACCACAACTCCTTTACATCATTTTTGCTTAATAGATGTCAGCCAGCAAGGCTTTATAGTGGTCACCATTAACCGTAATGTTCTGACCAGCCCCGTTTTAAGGAAGTACGGTCCAAAGCTTTAACCTGCCCATTAAGCACACTACACAGTCAGTTTTTCTGGATAAAGATTGTCATCACTACAAATCCATTTAAACAAAAATGAGCTGCCGCGATAAACAAAATTCGCTTACGGAAAACGGAAACAACGGCAATGCTTTTTGGGTCCATTCACTAAATCTACGCCTTGCTAGGTGATCGTGGGGCTTCAATTAATCTAAATATTCCATAAAAAGCATGGACACATATCCAATTCCTCTGCACGATAGCGGATTGGTTGACTAGGGTCTTTCTTACGCTATGTTCTAAAGCAGCAATGACTTTTTCTGTACGTAATGTACGACATCTCTAGGGATGCGTTTTATCATTAGAAGTAAGCCCGATGCAAAATCGTTTTATAGTTAATCGAATATTAATTGCTCTGATGGACGATTATTTTGACCGAAAAATGAAGATAGTGCGCGATACGTATTTCGTATTTTCACTGTGGAGGCGTCAATCTATTCGCGTTGAAATGCCAAACCAAACTTAACATTAATCACTTAGCAGCTGGCAAAATGGCCGCCAGTTAAAAAAGTATTAAAAACTTAAAGTTTTATACCTCAAAGTTTATCTTCGACCGATATTGCTGATCTGCTTGGGAATACTTTATTTCTGAACGCTTCACACCATAACCTGGTCCGACAGATTTTATTTGGCTCCGAAAACTTTATTTCAACAGATTGTCCATCTGATGGTCATTGCTCAATTGACATTCCTATCTTAGGAATCCGGGATATGTTGAAACCAAAAAGCATAATGACTAACTATGCGAGGCATATAAAAAGCCCTTCGGAATGCTAAAAAGAGAACTTAAGAACGGAAGCTTTTTATGATTATTAGAATCCCAAAAAGGTAAACAAAATTTGGCAGACACTGTACAGTTTTAAAAAACGCGCAAATTTGTTTAACTGTCTCGGTTTTTTTTTGTTATCCATAAATTAGACACATGTGCCAATTAAACAGCACTTTAACAAAGACTTGTGTTTTCTACAAAAGTATAAAAAGTTCAACTTTTGCACGAAAATTTGATAGTTAAGAAGTTTTTAGAGTCAAAAAACTAAAATTTTAATATAATCTTTTTCAAAAACCAGATAAGAAATGAATTTTTTTGTTATAATTTTAATTTTAGGACTTGCATCCTTAAATGCTTGGGGTATACCTCATAGTTCAGGAAAGGTTGTAGAGCTTTTAGACACAACCGATTCAAATTCGTCTGTCCAAGAAATATTTACGGAATCAAAAGATGATTTGAAAAAAGCTAATAAAGAAGTTGAAAATGGTGCAGTTGATCTTGATGATGCAGCTAAGTTCGGGTCCAAAGTTGAGTTGGATATAGTAAAAAGGGCCGCCTATGCTAAGGATGCTGATGCGGAGTATGAGTGTTATTTTGATGATGATTTAGATGATGAAAATGAAGATGAAGAAGGGGTTGATTATATTTATAATGACGATCAGGAAAAGCAGTTGTCACTATTAACGAATTATTTTAATACAAGTGTTTTTTCATTTTTAAGGTTTTAATACATTAATTCTTTGGGCATGTATTACGTAATTAATTTTTATTAAAAAAATTATGTAAAATTACGTAAAATATAAATGAAATTAACTTTCAAATTATTTATGTAATAAATTATCAATAAAATTATAATATAACGATTCACTAAGAAGCAATTTCGGGAAATTCGGAACCTACTTAAATGGGTAAAGGGAGCCCCGGTAGATCAGTGGTAAGTTCACGAGTCTACCAGTCTGGGGGTTGTGGGTTCGATTCCCACCAGAGACCTTGGTAAGTTTGCTTCATTTTCTTTCTTATCCCTCTTAAAATTTCTTCTTTCCTTCGATCTTAACCTATTCTATCTGCCTCTTCAGGTAACACAAAGGGACCGAATTAAGCGGACCCATGTGAGCTGTATCCTTTTCTTCAACAGCTGCCTGTTCTACCTAACCTTACCTAACCTAAATGGGTAAAATTTAACAAAATAAGTTAAAAATGAGTAATTTGAGATCCCCCAAGCTATACACGTTAGAAACAAAATTTGAAAACATCGTATCCTATTTAAAAAAAAAGGGGGATCTGTGTATGGCACTTTATCGAAATTTTGGTTCTTGTACCTAGTTTCTATAACTTGCGAGAAATTTTCGCATCGAAAAATTTTATAAGATTATAGAAGTGTTCTAGTTATTAACAGGGCGATTCATATAATTTTAACATATTGCAAGTTAACATTAAAAATTTGTAATAGTTTTTCTTTGATTCATTCTGTCTTTGACAGGGTGACTATAAATTTCTCGACTAAAGAACTTCTCACACACCATACAGAAACGAGTCACTGAGATGTTAAAAGACTTAAGGACTTTTTTTGGTACATTTTTTTTTCCATTTTTTGTTTGTTTCTAATAATAACCAGAACTCAGGGGATGGCCCCTACACATGCATTGCATTGTGTTGGTATCAGGAAAATAGGTTATGAGAAGGAGGATAAAGGGAGTAGTGTTTGTGGACATTTGATTTAAATTTCTCGATATTTACTGTGGCAGGAAAGACATCACTAGCAAGTTTATTCCACATACGAACTGTGCGACCGAAGAAGAAATTCTCCCTGTAATGAGTGGTGCGATTCACTGGCCAGTCGACTATGTATGGGTGTGCTCTTCTAGAAAAACGTGTATCACGCAAAAAATTCCGGGTTTCGTGAACAAAATCCCTGATTTCCTCAGAGCACATTCCATTATAGTATCGATAGAACAGCGAAACAATCAAGACGGTTAGATACCACAACGTCGCCAATGAGTATCTTCGCTCGTCCTTTTTTTGTTACTTCAAAGCTAATTAAAATAGAACCATAAAGTTTTGGTACTTTTTTGTATTGTTTAAAGATTTTTAATCTAAAAACATGAATTTAACGACTATTGACCCAAATATACATAGATTAACAAGCCTATTATGAGATTAGGAGTCTGAAAATAGGAAATTAAAGGTATAAAGTCAACAAATGGACGAAAACTGCATTTTGTTTTTTTTTTTTTTGAAAATTTTGGTTGCTTTTGTTTTAAACCATGAGTCTAAAAATAAAACATTAAAACAACTGAAAATTATTCGCAAATTTTTTTCAATTAATCAAAAATTTTGTATTTTTAATTAAAAATTTAATTGTATCAATTGACATTTTAATCGTTTTTGAAAAGTAAATGCCAACAATGATGTTTGTTTACAAATTCTTTAAAAAAAAGTTTGAACGAGTTGCATTTTTGAATGTGGAGGTAAGAAAATAAAACTAAGTTTAACATTTTAAAAAAATAGAATGCCTTGTTGGCTAAACTGATACAGCGTACGCCTAGCAATCAAATGGCCCATCGTTCGAATTATTTTTTAAACTTATAAACATAATATATAATTAAATTAAATAAACATAAACCAATTGAAAGAAACATAAACAAAAAAAAACAAAGAAAAATAATATTTTTTTTTGAAATCTAAACATTTTGTTAATTAAATCAACAAATTTTTTAATTGAAAATAATTTTTAATTTTTTTTTCGGTGCAAGTTTAATATAAGATTTTTTTAAATTTTTTTGGAGATTATGAGTCTTAAAATTACGGACTATTGGCTCATATGTATAAAGGTCGAAAGTCAACTTAAATTACAAAAAGTACCCTTTGTACATTTTTGGTACTTTTATGCATTTTTTATGGATGTAGAAATATAAAATTTAGGCCAATTGATGCAAAAATTAACGAATATTGACCATGATTGAGATCGAAAGTCCACTGAATAAACAAAAATTACTTTTTGTAAATTTTTGGTACTATTTTGCATTTCTTGAGATAATGATTAAAAGATCGAAAGTCTACTTAGTTTATAAAATGTACTTTGTGTAAATTTTTGGTACTTTCTAGCAGTTTTTAAGATTATGACTCTGAAAATAATAAATTAAGGACTATTAAGCCCACTCGAGGTTGAAAGAAAATTAAGTTAACAAAAACTGTTTTTCATGTTTATGTCCTTTCCTGAATTGGTTGTTAAACTAGGGACCATTAATAAAGAAAACCATAAAAGAAAACAATAGGCAGTTTTTAAATAATTTTCTCTTTATTAATTCAAAGTATTAAATAAACTTATTTCAAAAGAGATTGAGGTAACACTTTATAGTTAGCAAGCATTTTTTACAACGTCTGCAAATTCTTACCTAAATTACGTAAAAAAAGCTGCGCACAACACAGTCTGGAGGGGGGCGAATTGCTATTAACGTCTGTATTACACCAGTTGTGTAAATACTAATGATTTTTCTTATAAAGACGTTTTAGCTTTTTTTAAAATTGAAGGGTACATTTATTAAACACACACATACAATCATGCATTCCTAAAGATTTAATAGAGGTCTGCAAGGGAAAAGATTTCAAATAGTTTTTGAAATTTGACGTAAAAGAAAGTATGCACATGTATTCGCTGGCAGTTTGAGAGTACGAAAGATAACTTAACCGTAGTTTATCAATTACAAATGCTTATGAGTTTGGTACAACAGAAGTACCTAAAAGCTACAACAAGTTCTTTGTGCCAATACTTGCTGGCACAATATGTGTTATTTTTTTGTGACACGTTTTTGCTTTTTCAATGAAATAATATGCTGCTGTTATGTACATTATGTTATTGTAAGGAAAAAAACCAGCGCGATATGTAATACATATCAAAAATATAAAAAAAACCCACAGAACTAAACCAAGCAGACAATGTAATTTGTGTTTGCTTCGGATCAACTCTTTTTGCGAGAACAAGTATAGCCATAGTTGATACATACTTCCATCATCAACTTGATTTTTTTTTCGGCAGAAAGGAAAAGAGAACAAGAAATCTCAAACAAAACAACTCTGTTAAGTAACAGGGAATACATAGTTGATGATTATGACGTAAATAGAAAAAAGTACTTATTATTTAGATGCAATACGAATAAGAGTTCATAATTCAAAATACTCAAGTATACAATAAGTTCAAGTATATTCGTGCAGCTGTCTAACACTTAACCATCGTTACTAAAAACATCAACACTGATCTTAATAACTTTTAGAATCAGTAGCAAAAGAGTTGTTCTATTTTAAAGAACACAAAGTTTTCAATTACAACTATTTGAAAGTGTAAAATAAATGTAAAAAAAAAACAAAAAAATGCGTAACTTAACTGTTCTTTTAAGCATAGGATTGGTAATTCTTCAAGTTATGGCTACACCTCTTTCGGACCAGTCTAAATCAGAAGATGAATTAGAATGCGATGATGATTTCGATGATGAAAATTTATTTAAAAAAGATATTATTGAAACAACGGTTAGTAGCAATAAAACCTCAAAAGGAAACTCCGTACCTTTAGATGTCGAATCAAATAACGCATCTCAAGACAAAAAGGTAAAACCTGGAGCAATAACTGAAGATCCGAACATCTTTGATGGCGATAATAAAACCTTAGAAAACGCAACTGAAATATCAAATTTAACTTTGAAAAAAGAAACAGATATTGACGAAAAATCAAAAGCTGACGACAAAGAAGAAGCAAAAAATGACAAAAACGAAAAACCTGATGAAATAACTGAAGAAACTAGTTCTGATTCGAACATCTTTGATGACCATAATAAAACCTTAGAAAATTCAATTGAACCATCTAATTTAACTTTGAAAAAAGAAACAGATTCTAACGAAAAAGCAAAAGCTGACGACAAAGAAGAAGCAAAAAATGACAAAAACGAAAAACCTGATGAAATAACTGAAGAAACTAGTTCTGATTCGAACATCTTTGATGACCATAATAAAACCTTAGAAAATTCAATTGAACCATCTAATTTAACTTTGAAAAAAGAAACAGATATTAACAAAAAAGCAAAAGCTGATGATAAAGAAGAAGCAAAAAATGACAAAAACGAAAAACCTGATGAAGTAACTGAAGAAACTAGTTCTGATCCGAACATCTTTGATGGCGATAATACAACCTTAGAAAACGCAACTGAACCATCTAATTTAACTTTGAAAAAAGAAACAGATTCTAACGAAAAAGCAAAAGCTGACGACAAAGAAGAAGCAAAAAATGACAAAAACGAAAAACCTGATGAAATAACTGAAGAAACTAGTTCTGATCCGAACATCTTTGATGGCGATAATACAACCTTAGAAAACGCAACTGAACCATCTAATTTAACTTTGAAAAAAGAAACAGATTCTAACGAAAAAGCAAAAGCTGACGACAAAGAAGAAGCAAAAAATGACAAAAACGAAAAACCTGATGAAATAACTGAAGAAACTAGTTCTGATTCGAACATCTTTGATGACCATAATAAAACCTTAGAAAATTCAATTGAACCATCTAATTTAACTTTGAAAAAAGAAACAGATATTAACGAAAAAGCAAAAGCTGCTGATAAAGAAGAAGCAAAAAATGACAAAAACGAAAAACCTGATGAAGTAACTGAAGAAACTAGTTCTGATCCGAACATCTTTGATGGCGATAATACAACCTTAGAAAACGCAACTGAACCATCTAATTTAACTTTGAAAAAAGAAACAGATTCTAACGAAAAAGCAAAAGCTGACGACAAAGAAGAAGCAAAAAATGACAAAAACGAAAAACCTGATGAAATAACTGAAGAAACTAGTTCTGATTCGAACATCTTTGATGGCGATAATAAAACCTTAGGAGGGGCTTTGAAATCTTTGGAGCCTAAATTAGAAAACGCAATTGAACCATCTAATTTAACTTTAAAAAAAGAAACAGATATTAACAAAAAAGCAAAAGCTGATGATAAAGAAGAAGCAAAAAATGACAAAAACGAAAAACCTGATGAAATAACTGAAAAAACTAATTCTGATTCGAACATCTTTGATGGCGATAATAAAACCTTAGGAGGGGCTTTGAAACCTCTAGGCCCTAAATTAGAAAACGCAATTGAACCATCTAATTTAACCTTGAAAAAAGAAACAGATATTAACGAAGAAGCAAAAGCTGATGATAGAGAAGAAGCAAAAAATGACAAAAACGATAAAACTGGTGAAATAACTGAAGAAACCAATTCTGATCCGAACATCTTTGATGACAATAATAAAACCTCAGAAGGGGTTTTGAAATCCTTAGAGCCTAAATTAGAAAACGCAACTGAAAAACATAATAAATTTTTAAAAAATGGAACAGATGTTGGAAAAGAAACAAAAGGAGACAAAATCATAATATCTGATGAAAATACAGAGGGTGATTCTGATTCAAAACTCAAAAATGAAGACGAAACAGAGGCGAAGGGAATTTTAGAAATAATTTTGGATTTTTTTAAATGTATTTGGCAATATATTCTTGAATTGTTTAAATGTTAAAATAAATTAATAAAGGTAATAAGTCTGGAAAGCCCCTTTTCTGAAGTTGATTAATTATATTAATGCTAGAGTAATAGAACAATTTAAGTCGATTTATAGGTTGAGTAAGAATAATTACAAATTCCAATTAAAAAATCATTTAGATAACGACCATCGATAAATTAACTTAAAGACTTAAATTTTTTTTTTGTAATTAACTGCTTCATTTCATTTAATAAATTCAATAACCAATGGTTATTCAAATGTAAAAAAGAGAAAGAAAATCAAAACAGCTAATGGCGAATGATGGTTTGTTGGGTTCTTAACGAAACTCTTGAACGTTTTGGTTTGTTTATGGTAAGTCTCAATAAGTTTATTGAGGTTATTATATAAAGGCTGAAAAAATTCATAAGGGTTTTTTAAGAATTTGGTTGAAGTCTAGTGATCACTTAACCTAAAACAAACCTTATTAATACTTATAATTATGTTATATTTAGGGCGTTTCACATTTAACATTAAACAACAAACAATACTTTCCTAGCCAAACCAAATTATTTCAAATTAAATTTAAATTTTTTGTAAGAACGATAATGCGACACCTGGTCTCCGGATTTACTTTAGTGAGTGATCGAATGCTACAATCCGCCTTAAGGCAAAATGCTTCACAATAAACTACATTATCTTCATGCACGCCAAGTCTTTTAGAACGTTTTTAAAAAACTGATCAACAGTTACTACCTACTCGTTAATTACAAGGTCGCTTTTGAATAGTCCGATTCTTGCAAAGTTGTTTAAGACAATGTCTGAGGTCTGCAAACCTGCAAAGCTGATCAAAATGTGCAGGCTAACTTTAAAAGATGGAAAATCGCCAACAAAAATCAGGGTAGAGCTTCTAGAACCTTTCGCACACCAACGTGTCTGCAACAAAGGTGACTGCCTATAATGCGACCTCCTCAATTTTTTTTTTTTGGAGAAGGTCGTACATGGTTTAAGGGTACATAATTAGAAATAGTAAAGTTTTTACAAAAAACTTTATCCTGCTTCCGTATTCCCGTGATATCGACATCATTGCGGGATATCACTGCTGCCCTTGCTAAAATAAAAAAGACACGGCAAAAATATGTTTGGCAGTAATTAAAAAAAGACTAAGAACTTAATTGTTTCAAAGAATAGAAATTTTGCAAGTTTAGGGCAATATGAGAACGGTAGTAATTTCAAGGCTTTCTGTGAGACTCAAAGCTCACAAAAAAATAATAAAGCCCACACCTGTACAAAGGCAACAGATAGATTGACGCATGTAAATGGTATTTAGTACAAGTGTTTTTCTTTAAAAATATTTTAACTATTTTACATGTAGCTAAAATATAGGAAAAAAAATAATTTAAAAATACCTTTATATCAAACAGTTATAAAAACTGTGTAATTCTTAATCTTAAATTTGGAAAGACACGTATGAACATAAGAATTTAGTGTACACAGCAAAGAAACAAAGAGTGGTGGTACAAGGTTTGTGGCCGCGGCAGTAAAGAACATTTTTAACGTCGGCTTACGGTCGGCCATAAGCCGCCGCACTATACCTCGAATCTAAGACAAAAATAAAATATTTGTCTTAAATACAGATCTTTTTAATGATAATAAGGCATCTTAAATATATGCTTAAATTCATAAATATTTTTTTATTGATTTTGCTACCACTAGAGGGCGATAAACTTAGAGAATTTTAGGCAAAAAATAATTTTTTTAAAAACTATTTCGAAACTTGTTTTAATAAGTATAAGTACAAGTTGATATATGTATGTATGTAGTTAAATTACATATACATTATGGAAATATAAAGGCCAGGTCCTGCAGATAATAAAGCTTAAGTATATAAATATATTAAACCTTTTGACATTTTTATAAAAAATTAAACTTACATAAAAATAACTTTTATAAAAATATATAACGGGTGTCCACCGGCAAGGTTACTACTTTGTTTACAATTTTTATTAAATGAAAGAAAATGGATCTTATATTGATACATTTTTTATTTAATGTCGGCAATTATGTATGAAGAAAAATATCTGATATATGTCCGCCTCTGCACATTTTTCATTACATTCTCACACATTTCACGCGGTATTTCATTAATTTCTTCACAAATAGTTTGTTTGAGTTGCTCCAGCGCTTATGGTTTGCTTGCATAAATTTTGCTTTTCACATATCCCCACAAAAATAAGTCCGACCAGGCCAATCAACATTACCATTTCTTGAAATAATTTGTTGTGGAAAGAGGTCTCGCAGTAATTCTATTGTAATCCTGGCTCTTTGCGTTGTGGCTACATCTTGTTGATACCACATGCTAACCGAGTATTTTTCCATAATAAGTTTGCCACGCCTCTACTTCACGACTGCCAAATATGAGCTGTCAAGACTAATGCCGGCGGGCACCCGTTATTATAAAAGTATTTGAAGTTTTTCGATTGTATATGGTGGAACTACACATCTTTATTTGCAGTCTCATTAAAGATCAAGATTTCCGGCTTAATTAATTTTTGTGGGCGTGGCAACTCCTGATTTTTTTCTCAAAACATTTTTACTTTGAAAGCGTTTGTTTTGAGAACAAAGCCTCCGCCTACTTGTAGCTTTAAAAATTTTGTTGCCAGGTCTCATATATGGATACAAAGTCTAAAAAAATCGGTGCAGTAAAAGTCGAGTATTGTCGTCGAGGGCTTCCAGCTTTTTGGGTTTGTTCAGGTAAACACGGACTTAAAAAAAAATCTCACAAAGTCTGGAACGGTTAAATCGGGCGATCTTGCGGGCCAATGTAAATTGCCAAAGCGAGAGATGAGACGACCCGGGAACGCCGCCTTCAGAATATCGGTTGTGGCTCGCGCAGTCTGTGCCGTTGCTCCGTTCCTTTGGACCCACATGTCCTCCAGTCCTAATTTGTTCGATTTTGCGGCAGAAAAAAATCGGCTTACATGGCCCTATAGCACGCACCGTCCACTGTTGTCGTTTGAAAAGCAGCTTCCTCGAAAAAAAAAATTGGCCTGATGGCTTCTTTAGTGTGAACAGCGCACCATGCAGTCACTTTGAGCGAGTGTAATGTCTCCTCGTGCATCACTCGTAGATTTTCGGTGACCCAGAAGAGATAGTTTTACTTGTTCACGTACCCGCTGAGGTGGAAATGAGCCTGCTCGCTCTTTATGATTTTGGTTGAAAAATCGTCCACTTCGGCCTCGAAATTGAGGACGGCTTGGGCGTAGTACACACGCGTTTGGCGGTCGACAGGTAACAGCTTAAGCACGGACTGGACTTTATACGGAAACATGCACAGGTGGCTGGTCGATGTCTCTGGGGACTGCTCGACATATTTGCCAACAGTGGCGATATTTTTGGCAGAACGGGCGCTCCGGGCACTCTTGGCAGCGTCGCATACTCTTCAAGGTTGGTGGCCAAACGGCGCAGTGTTTGCGCAGTCGGCGCCGCGGTGCCGGACGACCAATACCACAGACAAATTGTTACGCAAAAAAATAGACACGATTATTCAGCGTTCTTGGGAAGCTAATGGCTTCATGGATTGTTCACTTGTATTTTAGATCTGTCTAGTTCACAAATGTCAAAACAGATTTTACATTGGCCGCCTTTTGGAAATATAAGATCATCTTCCAATAAGGTGATTTCTTTTGGCCCACCTTGTAAATACAAAGACAAAAACATTATGTTTAGCGAAAACATAAGAAATAACAAAAAAAATATTCTAAATGCCTTTAAAAACCAAAAATTCCAAATATTTTGACACCCTTTACATAGAGATAAGGGTATATCTTAGTTCCTCATTTCGTTTGTTATTTTTACCATATTCTATTACGATCCCATACAGTACAAACTTAGTTATAATTTAAATTCTTATGGAAAGGAAAGTCGATTTAGCCATATTGGTCTGTCTGTCTGTTTGTATGGCTGTACACTATATAATAATTAAAAAAATCTTTAAATATTTTACGAAATAAATACATATATTTCCAAAACGACACAATTACGTTAATATTAAAAGGAAAAATTATAATAAAACTTTTTATTGAAAAAAAATTGCAGATACGCAATAATGGATGTGTGCGCATTTAGTATATGTAAGAAAATTAAAAATAAACCTGATTTTAACAAGGTTTCTAGGGAAATAATTAATGATAACTAAGTAAATATAGGTAATAACTTATTGTAAATAATTAATAAGTCGTAAGAAGTGGGTCAAATCACTAAAAATTGGCGACTTTCTTTAATTACATCGATAGAAAAAGTTACAAAAGAAGAATTTCGACCCGTTAAAACCTTGAAAACGTGTAAGATAATAATTGAAAAGATTGTTAAAATGCAACTGGAAAACTATTTTGAACTCTCGGATTTCAAAAAAAATGTTCTTATCAAACAGCGATAAACTATGTTATAAAAAGGTGGAAAAACATAGGCAAAAATAGAAAAAGAAAGGAAAATTTTCTTGGCCTTGGGAGAGCTTTTGAGACGATTGATAGAGAGTTGTTGATTCTAAAATTATATAAGTAGGGGGTTTGCGGCAAAAAATTATAATGGTTTGAAACAGGCAACAACTGCATCAGCACCTCAGTAATTTTTCTACACAAGACTTCATCTTTACAACATGCTTCCAAACTATATAAAAGTGGAAGAAGAAAATAATAATATTTTTAAAAAGCAAATTACATGTTTTCTAAGATAAAATAACGTCATGAGGGTTTGAAAATTGTTTTTAAATTATTTAAATTATACACAGAAAAAACTGAGTTGTAGAATCAGTTACAAATTTCAGAGAATCAGTAAATATTTTGTCTGGCTGAGGACCTACAACGAAAATTGTAAATTTAGACAAACAATTTTGCAAGAATTTTATTGAAAAAATAATAGTTTTAGTTTCAGATAAAAAAATTTGTTGAATTGGTTAAATATTTGAATTGTCTAGGCGAAAATTTTGTTTGATTTAAAAATCAAATAAAAATATTATTAGAGCCTATTAAATAAATTTACTAAAAAAATAAATTATTTTGAACAAGAATTTGTTTGAAAAAATTTTTTTGTAGTTTTTTGTGTGTACTAACAGTATTTTTAATACTACTATAAAAAAATAAAAAAAAAAAAAATATATATATGTATGTTGTAAGGGTATATCGAATTCGGCACAGCCAAATATAACACTTTGGCTTGCTCACTTTAAAAAATTTCTATAAGTAGACCCCACTTTTGTTATGAGCTTCAACAGTTAATTATTAAGTTCATAACAACTAAATATTTAATGTTTAATAAGACCTTTGGGAAAAATTTAAACAAAAATGTATTTATTTGGAATTTTTTTAATTATAGTATATATTACCTTGAACGTAACGGCAGACCAAAATAATTTTATAACAGGTAATTATAACAACGAAACTGATTTGAGTCAAGATTTCGATAAAGCAACAGAAAAAACAAAAAACTTTAAAGAAACTGAGAAGAATCTTGAAGATGGCAATAAAACTGATTTTACAGATTCTGTTGACCTTGTAAAAGAAGTTAAAGAAAACAACTTAGAAGAAGAAACCAATACCACAAAAGAAGCTTATGCTACGGATAGAGAAGAACCAATAGAGAAAGCGGATAACGGTAAAGGACTTACTTCTGAAATTCTTTTTGACGACCAGAACCAAACAAGTGTTAATAATTTCAAGAATGAAAGTTCAGAAACCTTAAACACAGAACCAGAAGTCGTAACAGCAAAGCCTGGTGACGAAGAAAAGAAAGAGGTCGGCACAGAAACTGCAAAAAATACTTTTGAAGAAACTGAAAAGGACCTCAAATCTGGCAACCAAACTGAGCTTAAAGGTGAGGTCTTTCAACCAGTCGATATGAATAACACTTACACAGTCGTGAACGAAACAGAAATCGAAAGAAAAAGCTTAGAAGAGGAAACCAATACCACGAAAGAAGTTAACGCTACGGATAGAGGAGAACCAATAGAGAAAGCAGATAACGGTAAAGGACTTACTTCTGAAATTCTTTTTGACGACCAGAACCAAACAAGTGTTAATAATTTCAAGAATGAAAGTTCAGAAACCTTAAACACAGAATCAGAAGTCGTAACAGCAAAGCCTGGTGACGAAGAAAAGAAAGAGGTCGGCGCAGAAACTGCAAAAAATACTTTTGAAGGAACTGAAAAGGACCTCAAATCTGGCAACCAAACTGAGCTTAAAGGTGAGGTCTTTCAACCGGTCGATATTAATAATACTTACACAGGCGTGAACGAAACAGAAATCGAAAGAAAAAGCTTAGAAGAGGAAACCAATACCACGAAAGAAGTTTACGACCAGAACCAAACAAGTGTTAATAATTTTAAGAATGAAAGTTCAGAAACCTTAAACACAGAATCAGAAGTCGTAACAGCAAAGCCTGGTGACGAAGAAAAGAAAGAGGTCAGCACAGAAGCTCCAAAAAATACTTTTGAAGAAACTGAAAAGGACCTCAAATCTGGCAACCAAACTGAGCTTAAAGGTGAGGTCTTTCAACCAGTCGATATGAATAATACTTACACAGTCGTGAACGAAACAGAAATCGAAAGAAAAAGCTTAGAAGAGGAAACCAATACCACGAAAGAAGTTAACGCTACGGATAGAGGAGAACCAATAGAGAAAGCAGATAACGCTAAAGGACTTACTTCTGAAATTCTTTATTACGACCAGAACCAAACAAGTGTTAATAATTTCAAGAATGAAAGTTCAGAAACCTTAAACACAGAATCAGAAGTCGTAACAGCAAAGCCTGGTGACGAAGAAAAGAAAGAGGTCAGCACAGAAGCTCCAAAAAATACTTTTGAAGCAACTGAAAAGGACCTCAAATCTGGCAACCAAACTGAGCTTAAAGGTGAGGTCTTTCAACCAGTCGATATGAATAATACTTACACAGTCGTGAACGAAACAGAAATCGAAAGAAAAAGCTTAGAAGAGGAAACCAATACCACGAAAGAAGTTAACGCTACGGATAGAGGAGAACCAATAGAGAAAGCAGATAACGCTAAAGGACTTACTTCTGAAATTCTTTATTACGACCAGAACCAAACAAGTGTTAATAATTTCAAGAATGAAAGTTCAGAAACCTTAAACACAGAATCAGAAGTCGTAACAGCAAAGCCTGGTGACGAAGAAAAGAAAGAGGTCAGCACAGAAGCTCCAAAAAATACTTTTGAAGCAACTGAAAAGGACCTCAAATCTGGCAACCAAACTGAGCTTAAAGGTGAGGTCTTTCAACCAGTCGATATGAATAATACTTACACAGTCGTGAACGAAACAGAAATCGAAAGAAAAAGCTTAGAAGAGGAAACCAATACCACGAAAGAAGTTAACGCTACGGATAGAGGAGAACCAATAGAGAAAGCGGATAACGCTAAAGGACTTACTTCTGAAATTCTTTTTGACGACCAGAACCAAACAAGTGTTAATAATTTCAAGAATGAAAGTTCAGAAACCTTAAACACAGAATCAGAAGTCGTAACAGCAAAGCCTGGTGACGAAGAAAAGAAAGAGGTCAGCACAGAAGCTCCAAAAAATACTTTTGAAGAAACTGAAAAGGACCTCAAATCTGGCAACCAAACTGAGCTTAAAGGTGAGGTCTTTCAACCGGTCGATATTAATAATACTTACACAGGCGTGAACGAAACAGAAATCGAAAGAAAAAGCTTAGAAGAGGAAACCAATACCACGAAAGAAGTTTACGACCAGAACCAAACAGGTGCTAGCAACTTCAAGAATGAAAGCTCAGAAGCCTTAAACACAGAATCAGAAGTCGTAACAGCAAAGCCTGGTGACGAAGAAAAGAAAGAGGTCGGCACCGAAGCTGCAAAAAATACTTTTGAAGGAACTGAAAAGGACCTCAAATCTGGCAACCAAACTGAGCTTAAAGGTGAGGGCTTTCAACCAGTCGATTTCAATAATGCTTACACAGTTGGAAACGAAACAGAAATCGAAAGAAAAAGCTTAGAAGAGGAAACCAATACCACGAAAGAAGTTAACGCTACGGATAGAGGAGAACCAATAGAGAAAGCGGATAACGGTAAAGGACTTACTTCTGAAATTCTTTTTGACGACCAGAACCAAACAAGTGTTAATAATTTCAAGAATGAAAGTTCAGAAACCTTAAACACAGAATCAGAAGTCGTAACAGCAAAGCCTGGTGACGAAGAAAAGAAAGAGGTCGGCGCAGAAACTGCAAAAAATACTTTTGAAGGAACTGAAAAGGACCTCAAATCTGGCAACCAAACTGAGCTTAAAGGTGAGGTCTTTCAACCAGTCGATATGAATAATACTTACACAGTCGTGAACGAAACAGAAATCGAAAGAAAAAGCTTAGAAGAGGAAACCAATACCACGAAAAAAGTTAACGCTACGGATAGAGGAGAACCAATAGAGAAAGCGGATAACGCTAAAGGACATACTTCTGAAATTCTTTTTGACGACCAGAACCAAACAAGTGTTAATAATTTTATGAATGAAAGTTCAGAAACCTTAAATACAGAATCAGAAGTCGTAACAGCAAAGCCTGGTGACGAAGAAAAGAAAGAGGTCAGCACAGAAGCTCCAAAAAATACTTTTGAAGAAACTGAAAAGGACCTCAAATCTGGCAACCAAACTGAGCTTAAAGGTGAGGTCTTTCAACCAGTCGATATGAATAATACTTACACAGTCGTGAACGAAACAGAAATCGAAAGAAAAAGCTTAGAAGAGGAAACCAATACCACGAAAGAAGTTAACGCTACGGATAGAGGAGAACCAATAGAGAAAGCAGATAACGCTAAAGGACTTACTTCTGAAATTCTTTATTACGACCAGAACCAAACAAGTGTTAATAATTTCAAGAATGAAAGTTCAAAAACCTTAAACACAGAATCAGAAGTCGAAACAGCAAAGCCTGGTGACGAAGAAAAGAAAGAGGTCAGCACAGAAGCTCCAAAAAATACTTTTGAAGCAACTGAAAAGGACCTCAAATCTGGCAACCAAACTGAGCTTAAAGGTGAGGTCTTTCAACCAGTCGATATGAATAATACTTACACAGTCGTGAACGAAACAGAAATCGAAAGAAAAAGCTTAGAAGAGGAAAGCAATACCACAAAAGAAGTTAACGCTACGGATAGAGGAGAACCAATAGAGAAAGCGGATAACGCTAAAGGACTTACTTCTGAAATTCTTTTTGACGACCAGAACCAAACAAGTGTTAATAATTTCAAGAATGAAAGTTCAGAAACCTTAAACACAGAATCAGAAGTCGTAACAGCAAAGCCTGGTGACGAAGAAAAGAAAGAGGTCAGCACAGAAGCTCCAAAAAATACTTTTGAAGAAACTGAAAAGGACCTCAAATCTGGCAACCAAACTGAGCTTAAAGGTGAGGATGGAGGAGAACCAAAAGAGAAAGCAGATGATGGTAAAGAAATACATTTTGACGACCAAAACCAAACCAGTGCTAAAAACTTTAAGAATGAAAGCTTAGAAGGATCCTCAAAAACCTTAAACACAGAATCAGAAGTCGTAACAGCAAAGCCTGGCGACAAAGAAAAGAAAGAGGTCGGCACAGAAGCTATAAAAAAGATTTTTGGAGAATCTGAAAAGAACATTAAGCCTGAGAATCAAACTGTGCCAATAGATGAGAAGTTTCAACAACCTGATCTAAACAATACTGATTTTGTTGACACCGTTACAGAAGCCGAAGGAAAAAATTTAGAAGAGGAGACCAATACCAAAATGACAGCTGATGACACTGAAAACATAAATTCTGAATATGAAATAAGTGGAAATAATTTTAGAGACAATGGCTTAGCGGTGTTCCCAAAAAATTTAAACGCAAATTTAGAAATCGTAACTTCAACACCTGATGGCGTAAAAGAGTTTAACACAGAAGCCAAGTCTGGCAACGAAACTAAACTAGAAGAAACTTTAGATGATGACCAAACTAATAGAGAGGTGGGAATAGGACAGATTATTTTAAATTTTTTCAAACAAGCATGGGAAAAAGTTGTGAAATTTTTTAAAAACATATTTCACTTATAAAACTATGATTATTGTAATGTACATATAAATAAATAAAGATATTAACCTTTTGTGCAAAATCAAAATTTCGTAAAAATAAAGGCAGAAGTGGGAAATAAATAACAAAAAAGTAATCACCTTAAATGCAAAGAAGGTAATATATGTATATTTTTTCTATTATAAAAAAAGATGCTAAATGAGAATAAATTAATCGTGACCAAAAAATCTTTAAGATATTTAGTGCCAAATCGCCGCATTCGATTCGAATCGAAATTAACTCGATCGATCGAGTTGGTAATGTTTATAATTTCAATCAGATTTGGTCCCAGTTTTTGTTTAAACGATAAACATAATTTTAGTTTGCTCGAGTTTATTTACCACTGCATCTTGCCAAGAGAAAAGGAGAAATAGAAAAGCATACACTAAAGATTAGGTGGGAATTGAACCTTCAACCTCCAGACTGGCAGACTTCAACACTTTTTTAAACTTTAAGAAAACATACTCAAGGAAAAGTAAATTTAAAATTTCATATTATTTTCATAATTCAAATATATACAAAAAAAAAATAAAAAATTGTAGAGATCGTGCAGTTGTATTCTCTAAATTCGTTTCTTCATACGTGTCTTTCCAAACTCTTTGCTAAGAATTACGTAATTTTAGGTTTAACGTTGTAAAATATTTCTAAAAAAATTTTTGTTTCAAGGGCATTTTAAGTTGTTTTTTTCTTTCCTATTTCAACTAGTTATGTGTAAAATGATTATTTTAAGTCAAAAACACTTGTGATAAATACCATTTACATGCGTCAAGCTATTGTATTGACACAAGTGTAAGATTATTTTTTTGGTATTTTTTTTATAATTTTACGAACATTGGTATGTTTCTAAGCCATAGTTAAGGCAAGTGTTATTTGACTACACAAAGGTATATATATTTATATGTATTTGAAAAAAAGCTTATTTCGATCAATGATGAAAATAAAAAAACTTTAACGCTAACGCTACCTTTGCCAAATATTTGCCTATTGTGATATTATGCTGAGTACACACTATGCCATTTTGTGACATTGCACAGTGGGTTCGATGACACCGAAAGGGGCGATTAATTCATGGGAGCCGTAATTTAAATTTTTTTGAAATTATTTTTTCACATCGTAAAATATGCATAAAAAGGGATATTCTGAAAAAAGATACACGGAAAAAAATTTTTTACGATTTTATAGACATTTTTATTTTTGGGAAAATTATAGTTTGTTTCAGAATTTTTTTAAAATGGAAAGTGATTTTTTTAAAAACTTAGAAGCACCCAAAACCTTATATTGTCTTCTTTCTAAAAAATAAAAAAAAATTAATATATATTTTGCATAAATATGAATTTAAGTTTAATGTTAAGTCTGAATTTGGGATTTGAAATATTTTGAGAATTCTACAACTTTTTTAAAAAAGTAACGAAATAAATTTTTATAATTTTTTTTGTTTATCAATAATTGTCATTCACTTAAAAAAAACATATTATATTTATCCTCACCTTCATCATCATAATCTTCGCCATCATTACTCTCACTTTCATGTAACTCTTGAAAAATAATAGGCAATAGCAAAGCTGTAGTTCGGAATTTGATAATTGTTGCTTTTCTTTCCGCTCATTTTGTTTATTAATACTAGATATGAATGGATCTGAACTGAGAAAAAATCTATTAAAAATATCTTCATTCGACTTTTCTCGGCTGCATTTGCGAGCAAAGTGTTCCCTATAATTTTTAAAATCCTTATTTCTGGCTTCCTGAGCTTCTTCTGAAAGTTTTCCAATCGGTAAAAAGTCATATTTTATGATTTCGGGACCATGAATTAAAAATTTATGTATTGTAGGAGTCATACAAAAACCATTTTAACACTCTCGTGAATAAAGATGACTGATACTTGTTCACTCACCTATCTCCGACAACAATAACAACAATAGTAACTTTTGAACGAACGTTAGCTTTGAAAAAACACGACTTCAAACAGAAAAATGTTAATAGCAAAAAGTGAAGCAACAAAACCGCATATTTTCTTTTTTGTAATATCAAGCTAAGACTTCATACTTTTAGAAAATATAAGATTCAAAACCCAACCTTAACTAACTTAGAAGTTATGGTTCACGAAACATCAAAAAATGGGCCAATTTTGGATCTTTTTTAAAAAAATCGTCAAAAATATTTTCACATATATTTTCAAAAACACTAAATCATTTTTGTATACTTTAATACCTGAAGTTGAAGGTTTCACTCTTAAAATAACACTTTTTTAGCGTTAAATTTGGAAATTACGGACTCGTTTAATGCAAAATTTTACTTTTTTCCGGAGTCAGCTAGATAGATACTTGAAAATTAACAAAATGATGTAGTATTTTATCTAGTTCTATCCGATACCAAATATTAATACAAAAACTTAATTTTAAAATTTAATTAAGCGTCACTTTTGAACCATTTCAACCCAACGTGCATTGTAATGTAAGCAAACATAATAGTGTGCACTGATGGCAACGACTGTCAGTTCGTTTTGAAACATTTTACGCATTTAATGTAGACGGTTTTCAAAATTCAATGCGACCACAAAAAAAATGACATCGTGTCGTCATTTTGCCACACATTGTGTGTAGCAATGTGAAGCCACAAAATGTCAACATAAAAAAATAATAGAGTAAGCATTTATTTCCCTTGTGCTTCAGTTCTTTTTTTTTACAAAAGCCCAATACCTTTCCACAGGCCGAAGTTCTGGACGGCTGAGTGGATTTGCCTTTCGTGGTACAAAATTGACATGGTATACTACTCAAGAGCATTTTTTCCATAATGGCATGATGCCAAAGGCACTCTGTTCTGTTTTAGGAAGGGTAAAAGGCGTTTTTGTGAAAACTCCGTAGTATATATTAATTGTGCCTGATGTTAAGTACAGATTATTGGTTTTGCCACGACTTCGTATTTTTTGCCACACAAGAAACTTCTTGCGGAATTTCGTTAATTTTTTATTTGTATTATTTTTGAACATTACTTCTTCCATTAGCAACATAAAAATTTGGACACGGGGGTTGTTATAGATAGGCAAGTTTGTTTAGCAATGTCCGTCTGTGTGTCGGTTAAAATCAATTTTCGTAGTCAATTTATGTTTCACGGGCCAGGTATTGGTGCCAATATATCAGAATTGTTCCTGAGATGATCGCTATTTAAAATGAGGAAAATCAGTTCACCACGGATCTGGATATAGGTTAAATACTGCGATTGCCCCAGGTTTTTTTTTAAACAAAATCCATACAAAAAATGTAACAAATGTAACCAACTGGCAACGCTGTTAAGCATACATATGGGTATGCATAAATATGCATTAAGTTTCTGTATGTATGTTTGGACGTATGAACATGTGTTGTTGAGTTCGGCACACGTGTGACAATTCAAACGCAAAAGAAAGTGAACACTTTTTTTACGAAAATAGTTTGACAGTCATAGTTTACTATCGCTCCACTATTGAAAAGACAATAGATGTCCATCGTATTATATCCTGGGTGCAAACTTTGCAACATGTTAATGCAACCAGGCAAATTTCATTGTTGGTTGCATAGTTTCTAGTTATGTTTATGGTTTCAATTTATGTTGAATTTGAGGTTTCAAAAATTTGGAAATTTTTTGATATTTAAAGGCTGGTACTCTTTGCGAAAAAAGTTGAGCAACATTAGTTATTTCGTTTGAAAATTTGTCAAGCAACAAATTATATCCTATTGGCGATTTTATTAAATTTTACCGTTTTTGTTCCTATAAAATGCAGCGCTGAATTGTACAGAAACCAAAGCATATTAAATTACAAGGTGATCTCATTAGCCCAGCTCAATATTTATGGCTTTTGTTATTGGCACGTTTTATATGTTTATGAGTACTTTTCAACGTTATATAAATTTCATTTATTAGCACAATTTCCCCTTCTGATGTTGTGACATTTTTACCTAAATTTGTTCCTCGTTTTTTTTTTCCTTTTAATCCTTTACCACATTGCGATCTGGAACTTTCAGAATTTTTGCGACTTCAGCCAAACATAAGTTCTGGCTCGGCGCAAAAAAGAATCAAAGCATTTAACTTTACGATCTGCTTTTCTGATAGAAGTGTTCGGTGCTCTTCGGGGAGTTGCTTGATTTCTTTTACCTTATAAATTTTTATTGGACTTCTTCGTCCTGATTCAGGGTTAAATTTAATGTTGAGGCCTTCCTTTAGGTATTTTTAAAAAAGTTTTAATTATTTTTTCGCGCACCATCCCAGCAAAAACTTGAAAGTGATAAGGCATTACAAATTTATTACTTTTCAACTGCTATTACATACCGTCTGTATTACTTAGCAATTGTTAGATAAAACGTTATTTCTTATCTAAAATTTAGGCAGGTAGTTTCAGTTTGACAACTTCTTAACTTATTCTAACTTAATGAGCAACTGTGGTCTCCAGGAAAAGGTTAAATTTCAAAAAACGTTTTGCCAAGAAATATTTCTGACAGCTTGACACCGAAATGTTTTCCGTCTAACTTTTTTTAATTTTTGAAACTTGCTTTCATATTTGGCAGCCGTGAAGTAGAGACGTGGCAAATTTATTATTGAAAAATATTTGGTAAACCAACGTGTTCTAATCGTTAAAACATTTTATCAAAATCAATAATCGATTACTGTGACCATTAGAGAGTTACGTGAAATTTTTGCAAGAAACAACGTGCCAAAAAGACGCACTATTTATCGTGTAGTGAATGATTTCGAAGAAAGAGGGACTGTAGCTTAGAGGCCCAAGCATTTACCAAAACCTGCTGCAAGATCGACTGAAAACATTACTGCTGTTTAAGAAAGTGTTCAAAACACGTGCTTAGGAGCTTTGTCTTCAAAGAACAATTTTGTCCACAATTTTGCACAAGGATTTGCATTTGTTTCCATTTAAGATTCAGTTGAAATCAGAGCTTCTTCCAGAATACCATTTAAGCCGCCGTACATATGCCAATAGGATGTTACAGCTCGCCCATTATAACCCTGATTTTCATGAAAAAATCATATTGAGTGACTAATGAATATGTAAATGAACAGAATAGTCGGTTCTGGACAATGGAAAACCCTTAAATTGTTTATCAGTTAACTTTGCATCCATTAAAAGTGACAGTCTGGTGTGCAATTTGGTCAGGGGGAGTCATTAGACCTTACTTTTTTGAAACTGAAAACGGCGTAACGGTAACTGTCAATGGAGAGCGATAACGTAATATGATTGAAAACTTTTTAATGCCAAAACTGAATGCTTTGGGCTTGGTGGTATCAACAAGACTGGACCACATCGCATACAGCCAGGACTACAATGGATTTACTGCGAGAACTCTTTCCACAACAAGTTATTTCAAGAAATGTTATGTTAATTGACCTCCACGGTCGCCTGTTTTGAATGCTACGGACTTCTTTTTGTGGGGATATGTGAAAAGCAAGATTTATGCAAGCAAACCAGAAGCGCTGGAGCCACTTAAGCAAACTATTCGTGTGATTAAATTAATGAAATACCGCGTGAAATATGTGAGAATGTAAATTAGTTCTATTTAAACAAACTTTTACTAGAATTTGGATGCTAGAGTTGTAATAATATTTTATATTCCTTAGATCGAATTAAATTCATAAATCAATCCCACGTTTTCTTATTCTTATTCTACCTATATAATAAATTTATTATTGATATGGATAATGCTTTACAAAAATTATGATGGTCGTTCAAATATATTTTTTAGCCCCGTTAAAACGTGGAACAATGTGATTTAGCGACAAACAATATCTACAAAATTGCTTTGTCTATATAAGATTTTGATTCTTAACCTTTTTTTATAACTATCGTTTTATGATCTGTTATACATCCTATTTTAGTTCTACTCCCGAAAATCTTGTTAAGATTGATTAAGTATTTGCCTCCAGTAGAAGCCCATTACACAAGGGCATACCTACATACCAATATTGAAACGAAATTTAATTTGACAACTGTTGATATAAAGAGATATAATTTTATGTACCAAATATCTTGATAATATGTTCATAATTTAAAGCAAACCCCTCTTCAAGGTTGGCCTTCTAGAAGTCAACTTTTATAGAAAATGTTTAACAAATTTATTTATTTTTATTTAATTTTATTTTATAATAAATTATGAAAAACTTGTCATAGTTTTATAAATTAAATAAATCTTTAAAAAATTGAATAAATCTTCGCCATGCTCGTATAAAAAAATTTTTAATTTTCTGTAGTATTCCCTCTTCCTCTTCCTCCTTATACAATTTTTCTTCTTCTAAAATTTCTTTTTTGGGTTCAGCTTTGTTGCCAGTTGTAACTTCATTTGCAGCTTTCTTTAAAGGTTTTGTTACAGCTTTTGTTTTGGCTTCTTTCAGTTCTACGTTAACGGGTTTTCCAGTGGGGATTTTTGATTCTGCGTTCAAAGTTTCTGTGGTTGCTTCAAAGGTTTTATTCTTAAAATTATTTCCATTAATTCTGTTATCTTCTACATCTTTCTTATACTCAAACTTATTAATGACTTTTGTTGCCGAAACAATAAAGGATACATATCCTATGATTATAAAAATGCCTATAAAACGCATTTTTATATTAACTTCCCCAATGGTTTTATTCAAATTTTATATTGTTAGCTGTTATGAATTTACTTCAGAGACTATTGAAGAATGTTATAAAAGTGGGTCTATTTATAGACATTTTTAAAATAGTAATAAGACATACGTAAGTAGGTAGTATGTAGTTGTAGTAGTTATTTTTTATAATAGTTTCTTAAAAACATTTTATTATACATTTGTATGTATATTTATTAAGGGGATTCACAAGGTGTCCTATTATGTCCTATTGTCATATTGTTATAAAATTTCACAATGGTTTTTTTGTCTTTTATACAAAAATAATTCTTAAAAAATACTACGTCGTTTAATATGCCTATTAAATTGTCACAACAACTCCAAATACACCTGCGCCGAGTGTCCAATAGTTGGCAAATGCTTTAAAACCATTGTGGAAATTTTATGACAATATGACAATAGGACAAATAGAACACCTTGTGAACCACCTAATTATATTTTTGTTAAATGTGTAAATATTTACATTTTTAAATAAAAGAACTTCGCCAACAAATATGCTTCAGCTTTAAATCATAAATATAAAACATGTTTGATGATGTCAAAAGAAAATCTATGCCAAAGAACGTTAGTCACCAGCGTTGCCATAGTTTGTGTTTTTGGAACGAATTGCTCGGATTTCTTCTCGTTTAGTTGGATGGTCGGCTAAAGCTTATTTTGGTCGAATTAAAAAGGTTTACAAATTCTGTTTAAAACGTATTTGTACGACTCTTATGATTTTTTACAAATAACACAACTTCCAAAAGAGGACTTTAAGTAAGCGATATGGGCTGATTTCAGTATAACAGTTATTGTGATACTGCTTTTTTAATGTTATAGTACTGACGTTGCAGAATTTGGATATCAAATAACGGCAATGATTGGTCTTTACCTGACCAAGTCCAGACCAATACTGGTCCCTTCTTATCTCAACTGTGGACACTAACTTCCTCCTGGTGTCAGCTAGGGTTGCAGCCTTTTATACTCATTAAAGGTAGTGAGCTAAAAAGTGCCGCGCGTTTAATGTTTAAGGCATAAAATAATTGACCATTTTCATTAAAGTAGAGTTTTTTAATTTAACTAAATTTAAAGTCTATTTTAAATTGTTTATAAATATGGCGCTAAATGTATAGCATAGTATGTCCAAGCATGAATTTCTTTAAACTTTATAGATGTAAAAGTTAATGCTCATATCTGTCAAATCAGTCTATAATAAACCTACTTTCAGTTTAATGAAAACGGGCATAATTCCCAAAAAAATCACAAACAGAGTGGCAAGCATCGATTTTACGCTGTCACTTTGTTAAGGGTATAAACACAAACATTTGGTTATTTACGCTCGAACTCGCCAAGACCGTAACCGCAACATGTTTCTAAGACTTAAGCTTAAATTTTAGGTACCATAACATAATTCCATAACCATAACCGTTGCCATTAAAACCAAAATTCAATTGGTTTCTATGGTTATGGCGTAATGGTAAGTCAGATATAACTAAATACCGCGTTGCCCATAAGTTTGATTCGAACAACTGTTTTCTGTGGTTATGGTTATGTCACGTATAATTGAACCTTTAAATTTGGCTCACAATAGGCAAATACTTGACGAAAGCAACGTAACCAATTAAAATTTATTAATTTTCTACATAAACGGTTCTTTTCTCGATTTTTATCGAGTTTTCTCAGAGATCGCACTATTTGTGTTGTTAAAGATGGGGTCTCTTCCAACGAGTTCAAAATCAATTCAGGGGTACCGCAAGGCTCCGTCCTCTCTCCTACTTTATTTCTTATCTTTCTGAATGACCTTCTATGTCAAATTTCGAATCCTATTTATTCCTTTGCAGATGACAGCAGCATATGCAATTCATACTCGTTTGATCATAGGCCTAGCTCTTTGGAGATTGGAGCTAGGAGACAGAGTATGAATGTTTCAATTAACCGCGATCTGATAGTAATCTCCAAATGGGGCCGTGCGAATAGGGTCGATTTTAATGCCCGTAAAACCCAATGTTGTCTTTTGACACTTAAACGCACAATGGACGATGCTGCCTCGTCTGTATAAATGGATGGTATAAGTGTGGAGAAGACAGAGACTCTTGATGTTCTGGGCATGGGAATCCAGTGCGATGTCCGCTGGACGGAACACATTTTTCTTGTGTCGAAAGAAGCATCGAAATGTCTTGGTTTTCTTAAACGGTGTAGAAATTACTTTACACCATCTGATCTTCTCAATATTTATACCACCTATATCCGACCAAAAATGGAATACAACTCTCATGTATGGGCTCGTGCCCCAAAGTCTATTTTGGGGCTACTTGACCGCGTACAGAAACGAGCGAAGATACTCATCGGCGACGTTGCGGTATCTAATCGTCTTGATTCACTCGAACACCGTCGTGATGTGGGGTGTGTTTCGCTGTTCTATCGATAATATAATGGAATGTGCTCTGAGGAAATCAGGGAACTTGTTCCCGAAACCCGGATACACGTTTTTCTAGAAGAGCACACCCATACGTAGTCGACTGGCCAGTGAATCGCACCACTCATTACAGGGAGAATTTCTTCTTCGGTCGCACAGTTCGTATGTGGAATAAACTTCCTAGTGATGTCTTTCCTGCCACAGTAAATATCGAGAAATTTAAATCAAATGTCCACAAACACTACTCCCTTTACCCTCCTTCCCAAAACCTTTTTTCCTGATACCAACACAATGCAATGCATGTGTAGGGGCCATCCCCTGAGTGCTGGTTATTATTAAAAAAAAAAAAAAAGAAAAAAAAATATTAAACTTATTTATTTCATATAGTGGTTAAATCAGAGTACACGAATGCAGGTAAAGTTAAGAACCCAGCTAATTATGAATTCGCCTTGAAATTTTGTGAAAGTGATTGTAAGATTTATTAATTTTGTTTAAAATTTAAAATTTTTTTGACTTCACTTTATCAACACACAAAAAGGAAATGCAGAGGGCGAACTTTTAGAATTCGTCTTGATACCGCCTGTATTAGTGTACCCTGGGTTAAATCAACCTATATTTTGTCAAATATTTGTCTTCTTTGAAAGTTAGAAAAAATATAAAATATTAACAAAACTTGCACTTGTATCAATAATACAGATTAAAGCATGTAAATGGTATTTAACACAAGTGTTTTTTACTAAAATTACTAAGTACACATACATAGTTTAAGAAAAAACTTATTTAAACGGCCTTGATGTTAAACATTTTTTTTAAATTACGTAATTCTTGGCCTTGAACCTGGTAAGACTCAAAAAAAGTAACGAATTTAGTGCTCGAAAAGAATTACATAATGTTTAAATCATTTTCTGTTTTTGCTTTTTCCACTTTTATATATGTATGTATATACTATATGTATTTTAAAATTCAATTGCGGAAATAAAAAAAGCATGTGTAAACACGAGGAAAACTTAAAGTGGATACAAAAAATAAACCACGTAATCTTTTCTTAAATCAAGTCAACGTCAGTACGGATTTTATTAAACCAAGTACGATTTATCTAGCACGAATTTTTTGCTTTGGGCTATATTTCAGCCAAACAAAAGTTGGTTTAAGTTCGAAACTGTACTTGATAAAAGCAAAAAAGATTGATTTAAGAAAAGAAGGGATTAATCCAAAAATGAAAAGTATTTTTCCCCCACGGAGCCTTTTTTAAGGAAGTTTTATATTTTAGTATTATTTAAAAAAAAACTTTTCTGTACTTGCCGTAGCTAGGATTTGAACCTGGGACTTTCTGCACTGCAATACCAGCACGCTACCATCTAGGCCCCCAGACCCTTTTAAAAATTAAAAATTTCTATAATAATAACAAGTTTTCTTTGCTTTAATTTTTCAAATAAACCCGATTAGACTTGATTTAAGAAAACCTAAGTACGGATCGTACTTAAAAATTTTAAATAAGATTTTGGATAAATTCAAAAATAAAAGTTTTGATTTTAGGACGTAGTTTTTCTTTCTGTGTAAAACAAAAGAAAACTTACAGAGATTATAATTAAGCACCTAATGAATATTTTCTGCCTTTAAATAATAATTTCAATAAACTTATTGAGAATTACTATAAAGAAACCAAAACACTTTCAAAACCGCAAAAAAACAAAAATCCGCTTTTAAAAATTTATTTTAAATTTTTTATTATTTTTTTATATTTATTTATTTATTTTTATAAATTTAAGTAACGTGAGTTTAGCGGTTTATTTACAAATATAACTAATTCTAGTATACATACATTACAAGTCTTTGACAACGCAACGTACGAAAGTTAGGCAACTTTCAACTTTTAACATGCGTCGAATAGTTTTGCAGCTACAAGCGACTTTTTATGTACGTTTTGTTTGATTTAATATGTACATATTTTTTGTGCCAAACTTTTACTTTCGCACGTAAACGCCAGTTAAAAACGAAGACGGACGCTACGTGCCATTGCCATCATTTATGAAGTTAGCGTTCGCGTTCGTTGTTTATTTTTCCATACTCAAAGTGGTTTGTTTCTAGGCAAAATTATTTTTTTTGTTTTTTAATTTGCACCATTGTTGTTATTTAACTTTTAAATACAATCAAATATTTAATTGCGACAGTTAAATTTTTAATGCTTTCATATTGGCTAATAATTTAAAGCTTTTCAGTCTGTGAGCTTGTTTTTATCGATCTTGTGGGTTTTCTGCTTTGTTATTGTCGTTTTTCAGGGTCAAAGCTTTTGATTGTAGGGTTGCTTATCATCACGGAAAACATATATTTTTTGTTAGGAATTGTAGCTTTCTCATGGCATCTCTAACGTCGGGCGAAGTTGATAATTGTTTTCATTGCCCATTACACTCACTCTTTCAAAGTATGAATAGTGGCTGTTTTGATCCGATTTATTTGCTAAAATTCTGGTTATAATTTTCCCTAACATGTGCCCACATACCCTTTGTCACATTTTTTTTTTATCTTATTGCCTTTACAGGGTATTCTATACACGGAATTTGCCTTTTCTAAATTATAATCTTAATCTGGCCAAAAGCTCAAGGTCCATTAAAAACAATGTCAACAACGTATATGTTTTGTGTTTTAACAACATTTCCCTTTTTGAGAAATCTAGTCTATATATTTTGAAGTTGTTGATATTTAATTAACCTAAATGAATATAAATAATTTTCTAATATTTCTCAATGCAAACATTTTTCAAAAGGTGCACAAAAAATGCATCGTAACTTTATTTGGTTTTATACAATAATAATTTTATATATAATTTTGTTACTAAAATAAATGACTAAAAAAATTCACAACACTTTCCCATGCATGTTTGAAAAAACTTGAAATTTTCTGCAATACTCCATCCTCATTATTGGTCTTGTCCTCACCTAGGATTTCCTCTGGTTGAGTTTTGTTGCCAGACTTGATGTCTTTTTCAGTGTCATTTAAAGGCTTTTTTGCAGCTTCTGTTTCAAACTCATTTACGTCTATGTTGTAAGGTTTATCACTAGCGGTTTTCCATTCTTCGTTTAAAGTTTTTAAGGGATTTTCTAGACTTTCGTTCTTAAAATTACCAGCAAAAGTTCTGTTTTTACTGACAAAATCCAAGTTAGAGCTTATTTCTTCTCCATCAAAAGCGTTTTCTTTTGAATTTTCTTCTTTCGTAGAGTGGTCTTCCTTCGAAGGATTAAATTCCTCTTCACGACTCGCTTTCTCAGTTTCTGTTACGGCCTCAACAGCATTAATAGTATTAAAAAATTTTTCAGTTTTGTTGCCAGAATTGGGCTCTTCTTCAGTTTTTTCAAATGGTTTTCTTGCAGCCTCTGTTTCAAACTCATTTTCCTCTATGTCACCAGCTTTATCAGTAGCGGTTTTAGATTCTTCGTTTGAAGATTTTGAGGGAACTTCTAGACTTTCGTTCTTAAAATTACTAGCAAAAGTTATGTTTTTACTAACCAAATCCAAATTAGAGCTTATTTCTTTCCCATCAACAGCTTTTTCTTTTGACTCTTCTTTATCCGTAGAGTGGTCTTCTTTCGAAGAGTCAAATTCCTCTTCACGACTCGCTTTCTCAGTTTCTGTTACGGCCTCAACACCATTAATAGTATTAAAAATTTTTTCAGTTTTACTGCTAGAATTGAGCTCTTCTTCGGTTTTTTCAAATGGCTTTCTTGCAGCTTCTGTTTCAAACTCATTTACCTCAACGTTGTTAGATTTATCAGTAGCGGGTGTCGATTCTTCGTTCAAAGTTTTTGAGGGCACCTCTAGACTTTCGTTGTTAAAATTACTAGCAAAAGTTCTGTTTTTACTGACCAAATCCAAATTAGAGCTTATTTCTTCCCCATCAACAGCTTTTTCTTTTGACTCTTCTTTATCCGTAGAGTGGTCTTCTTTCGAAGAGTCAAATTCCTCTTCACGACTCGTTTTCTCAGTTTCTGTTACGGCCTCAACACCATTAATAGTATTAAAAAATGTTTCAGTTTTATTGCTAGAATTGAGCTCTTCTTCGGTTTTTTCAAAAGGTTTTCTTGCAGCCTCTGTTTCAAACTCATTTACCTCTATGTCACTAGGTTTATCAGTAGCGGTTTTAAATTCTTCGTTTAAAGGTTGCCAGGGGTCATCTAAGCTTTCATTCTTAACATTACTATCACTAGTTTTAAAATCTGATTTAAAATTTTTTGCTTCACTAATATCCGCTTTATCTTCGGGTTGGTTGTCAATAGTGTGTTCTTCTTTCAAAGGATTGACTTCATCTTCAAGATATGTTCCCTCAGCTTCTGTAACGGCATTAATTTTATTTAAATTTTTTAACTTTCTTTCCTCATCATCCAAATTAAATGCTTTATTGAATTCGGGATTTAAATTTAAATCAGGGTTATTGTAATCCTCCTTATATATATTCTTTTTTGCCGCAACGTTAAGGCATATATATCCTATTATTAAAAATATGTCAATCAAACGCATTTTTATATCAAATTTCGGAACAATTCCCTTCAACGTTACCAAGTTAATTGTCATGAATTTACATTAGAGACTTTTACGACTCGTTGAAAAGGTGAGTCTAATTGTAGATGTTTTTAAAATTAAAAAATACAAAGTTGTTATGTTTGCTTTTGTTAGGTATAAATGTACATATTTGCAACAAATATTTTGTTATATAACTAAAAAATATACTACGTTTTTATTTTACATGTGTAAACATTTACATTTATAGAAAAAAAATTGGTAGCAAATTTATTTCAACTTTAACTCATTGCTTAGCATTTTACGTTGTTACGAAACAAGCTAGAACAGACAACAATAATAACAGTAAAATATTAAAAAATATTAGGGCGCTATATTAGGCTGGACTTAATCTTATGTGCCATTCAAAGTACTTAAAACGTAATACTTTTTTTAAATAAAGTTTGTTATAAACTTTCCTATTAAAATGATTTTTATTAAAAAATTCTTTCACAGAAAAAATTAATAAAAAAAAAATTATTTTCAATTGAAAAGTTTGTAAAATCAAACAAAAGTTTAATTAATTTTCCACCAGTTAAGGATTTTGTAAATACAATAAGCATTTTAAAAGGACAGGGTGTCTGATGGCAAATTTATATTTTTAAATACGATTATATCAAAAAGTAATAAGCGGTGCGGAGGGAGGGTGGATTAAGCATCGGTGACATTTCTGGGGGGAACGATTCTTACCTAATTGCTCGACGACAATTTGGTTCAAATCTCGGTATTCGGCTAATACGTGATGGACTGAGTGTAAATTTAATTCGTTCGCAGGTGCAGAGATTCCGTGCAACTGCTTTGGCTATGAATTTCCCACGGCCAGGGCCCAGTCGATCTTTAAGGACTCCCTAAAACATTAAACTAGTTCGAAGCAGTTTACGTAAAATATCCGCAACTTTTAATACAAAAAAGAGCAGCCTCACTGGGACTTCCAAGACCGTTTATACATGAAATTTTAAAAAAGGATTTGAATTTCCTTCCTTTTAAAATTATATCGTTTAAGAAATGATTTACGCAAGAATTTTTGTGAAACGATTTTGAAGCGACGAGGCTCATTTTCGTCTTAAAGACCACGTCAGCAAGCAAAACTGCTATTACTGGTCTCCAAGAGCCCACAACCATCGATTGAAACATCACAAATTTCGATGAATTTGCTTCGGGAAAATTTCTCCCAAAAACTGGTTAGTCGCTTTGGGGCATCCCATGGCCGCCGAGGTCGCCCGGTTTAACTCCCATGGAATTTTTTTATGGAGCTGCCTCAAAGAGAGGATTTATAATGGCAATCTCTTATCTCTTATGGATTTAAAGGAAAATATTTGTTAAGAAACCAGCTCAATTAAACCAAGTTTACTGCAGCGTGTGACATAAAACACAAGGCTCCGTTTTAAACAGTATGTTCAACACCACGGAAGACATTTGAAACCGCATTTTCATTCTATCGTTCAATACTCTTAATACAACTTTGTGCCATTTATTACATTTTTTATTTTAGTTTGAAAATATAAATCTGTCACTAACACACCCTGTACTTTACTTAAAATTTCTTCCAATTCTGAACAAAAAATTAATTAATATTTTAATTGTTAACATTAAATTTTTAATTGGAACATATGTGAATTAAAGTACTATTAAAATGCTATTGTATTTACAAAATCGTTAACTAGTGGAAAATTAATTAAATTCAAAATTAGTATTTAAATTGTATAGTGGCAAAGCACTGTGCGGCCACATAACCAAAATTTACAGCTGAAATATTATATTTGCTGGTAAACATCTCGAATGTATAAATGTAAATGTTTACACATTTAATAAAAAAAGGAAAAAAAAACAAGTAAATGTTGGTCGAAATTACGTAATGGAAATACGAAATGCAACTGCTTAAATATTTTTCATTTTCGAAATGTTTATAAATAGACCCAATTTCGTGCCGAGCGATAATAGTTTCTAAAATACAAAAAACGAGTACACACACAACCGTTCGAAAGATGGATAAAAAAATACGTTTAATTTTTAATTTAATTTTTCTAATTGGAGGACTTTTATCTTTAAACAATTTTGCAATAGTTTTGGCACAAAACGAACCAGTTTGTGAAGATTTCGTTTTGTATGAAGCACTTTATAATGAGTCGACAACGATATCGATAATAAAAGAGTTTCTCAAACAGGCATGGGAGCATATTATTCAATTTTTTATCAATTTGTTTAGCTAATTTAAATGTTATTCAAAAAAATTTAAATAAAAAAAATCTGGTGTACTTTTTGTTTGAAAGTAAACAATTTATTTATTTAAAGCAAGTAAGAAAGTGTTGGTTGGTCACTGATCTAATGTATTTCCTAAACTGAAGTTCATTTTATAAAATGGTTTGTTTTTTTTTTAACTACCTAAAACTAGTTAAACCATTAAATGCGTGTTCGTATAAGTAAATATTTCATTATAAACCCTCTCGCCATGTTACAATAAATTTTAACAAAATTGTATTATATGGGCTTTAGTTGATTCTCAATAAATTTTTATTAAAAGAAAATTATTTGAAAAGACACTTTTTTGTACCAACACTCACTCATCAGCAACTTTGGACAGGTAGAAGTGTTTTTTGCTGTAAACATTACTTATTTAACTTAATTGTCATCCGAAAAGGCAAACGGAATTTCTTTTTTGTAAGTTGAAAGTTTATTAAACTTATTGCCTTAAGGCAACAGCGAATAATACAAAGCATGTAACTAATTTTGTTTTTATTTTAAATGTAATTTTGTTGTTGTCCACCCATTTGTACTTTTTCATAAAAAAATAACTGAAGATCATTATTTTTGTGTAGTTGTCCAAAACCAGGTTTAAAAAATATTACACTACAATTTAACTGTTTTTTTTTTAAATTAAAAATAACTTTATTTAATATTTCTTAAATAACTTACTGTAATAATTTTCTGGTTGAATTATAAATTCCTGCCATATTAGAAATTCCCAAAATGCAATAAGAATGTTTTGAAATACAATTGAAACAGGTGCATATCGTCACAGAAAATGCAAAAGGCCCTATCTAACATTTAAAATTTTTTTAGAAGGAGCAAGCATTTTTGTGTAAATGAAAAATACATTTACAATTAACACAAATTTTTGCCATTTATGTTAGTTAAAAAGGATCAACAATTTTATTTCTGCTGAAAAAAAAGAGTTTTGCGAGATGACGTACATATTTGAAGGCTATAATTTATAAAAAGCCAATTTTAAATTTTTTGTTTGATAGGGCGTTTTGCATTTTCTGTGACGATATATTTCTTTACACACAATATTACTTTTCACTGATACCAAATGTTTTTTAAATGTAATATTTTCCTATAAAGTAGCATCATTAGATTTTTAAAAAGTAATTGTAAAAATTGTTTTTTTTTTTTTTGCAATTGTGCGGAGGATTTTGTATTACAGCCCGCTTAACAAGTAATTAATCGCTTAATTAATTAGGAAAGAATTTTTTTACAGAAATAATCCTGTTCACTGGCCTCTTGATTACTGCGTCTGGACTACTTTTTATGAGAAGTTATTGGTATTCCGACACACCAGAAACTCTTAAGGCATTGGAAGCCATAATTGATAGTAGCCGCGAAAATCATATTTATTAGATCAGTGCCATGAAATCATTACCTGATTATAATAAAAAACATTCCAGGAATATTTTTGCCTTATCACTTTAGGTTTGCATGTATGTAGCTAAAAATCACTGTATAAGTAGAAGCATAAAGGTTCATTTATACGTGACTTAACCATACCACAGTAAACAGCTGTTCGAACAAAACTTATGGTCAACACTGTAATTGATTATAGGTGACTTACCATTACGCCATAACCATAGCCTTTGAAACCAATTGAGTTTTTGTTCTTATGGCAACGGTTATGGTTATGGCGTTATGGTAAGTCACATATAATAGAACCTTTAAGTGTACGAAAGTAATAAACGACAAGCTGACACAAACCTTTCTTTTTTTTAATTTACTGTTTATTTACACGTACTTTTATATACTCAATATAAAAATTATCATTTCTAAATATTATACCTATATCATCATTTAAGAAAAAACAAACATCAAATCATATTTTTGACAAAAAATTATCAAAAATATGATAAAATCATTATTCTGGCAACGCTGTGTATAAACAAACGGAAAACAATAAAATAACATATCCAAACATACAGGTGATACACAAACATGATTTTAATTATTTTTTTTAATCCTAAAAGTAGACTAAGAAATACAACGAATAGTTGTGTTCAGTCTTAAAAAAAATTGCAAACATAGAGGGTGACTCGTACAAACGTTATTATCAATGTTGACGTTTTAGTAAATAAAAAAACGTTAAGTGCCTAAGAAGAGCAGTACAAAAGGGAGAAAAAACTAAATATGTATATTCAGCTGAGCCGAATTGTATATACCCATCACAATGTGTTGGGGTTTTTACCCAATTTTTTTTTAATTTTATATGGCAACCTCCTTAGGGAATAGGGATAAGGGGTATGTTTGCAAGGAAAAATAAATTGCGATCAGTCCTACATTTAAACTAACCACGAGCACCCTGTTGGGGAGGGCAAACTAGTGGGGGTCTGTGATACATTTTATTTCTCCGGGGAAGTTGTAGGGGGTTTCCCCCATCTTTTTTCAAATTTTGTAAGGAAATCCTGTTAGAAGCTGGGGATGGGAGGTACATAAGTATGCTCCACAAAAATGTTTGGGTGGAAAAATTAATTGGGGTCTGCCTTATAATTGACCTTTAAAAGCTGTGGAAGCGATTTACACCAGATTTGAAAAAAAATTAAGCCTTATATGGCAGCCCTGTCAGGGGGTGGAGATAGGGTGTCTTCATGTTCCATAAAAATGTTTGCGGATAAAATTAAAAGGGATTTGGTCTTTCATTGCACTCGTATAGGGGCGACTCCGGGGCAGTTTTAGAGGTTTTAATGTAAAAATTTTAGAGAAATAAGCAGAATTATCGTGGTTGCTGTGAGTTGTCGGGAGATTTTGCTTAATTGTGATTACAAATGCAACAACAAACTGATTAAATGATTAAAAAAATGTACTTTTTAGTTGCACAGGGGGATTCTTTATGATTTTAGCCTATTTTGCTACTTAATCATACGTAACTCGGCACGGGAGGCGTGGTCCCAAGAGCGGTAAATTTTTAAAGAATAATTTTTGCATCAAGCTCTAACTTTTTAAGGGGCGGTATTAAAACATTTTCAAAAGAAAAAAATTATATATTTGTACAAACATTCACTTCACCAGTTAATCAGTTAATTAGGCTGATATTTCCTTATGATAAGATGATTACCATAGTTTTTTTAATAGTTTCATTATTTTGGCAACACTGGCGTCAAAGAAAAAAGTAAAAAAAAACAGTTTTAAATTTTATATTTACTTAAGATTTTACGCAAGCCCCACAATTTTAAGCTAAGACACGTCAGTAAAAACTATGAATATGTATTTGAATAACATTGAATTCACTAATTGTTTTAAGCTAACAGCTCTGCCCGCCTAACTATTGTCTGGTAAATAAATACAAGGCAAGAAGAACGCACTGTGCGTCATTTCATAAAAAAAATTTAATTAATTTTTCACCTGAATTTATTTTTATTAGCGCGTGGCGCAACGTTGCCGAATTTCTTGTTAGCTGGAACTTAAAAAGTTTTTAAGCAGAATCAGAGGCCCTTAATGACAGCAATGAAGGAGACTTTTAAACATTAGGCCATTGAAAACCTCCTACACCACCAGGTGACACTTGCGGCAAAACGCCTACTGGCAACGGGGGAGTGGTTACTAACCTAACCATCACCACATTTTGGTTACACTTGGCGGCTATACAAAGAAACTGCGATTGTCTTACCTTAAACTTTTGGTAAAGATTGACGCTTACTATACCCCAGTGAAATATTTTTAAAATTGTGTAATAGGCTCTCATTATTTCATAGGTTACTAGGTAATGAGGTCGCTACTATAGAGAAATTACATTTTGATAAGGGCGCTAATAATTACATTTATAGTTATGAATGGAAAAAAAAAATTCTAGAAAAGACGTTGTAAAATATTTTTGTTTTAAAAACCATAAAATGTTAATATTATTTTCAGTTAATGCTTGGCAACTAGTTACTTGATTGTTTTTTGTAAGCACATTTGTAAGCGAGGGTCGTGAGTTTCTGGACAACTCAAACAAAAATAACTAGTTACTCAGTCAAAAGGTAACTAGTGTTTCTTCATCTCCAATATTACTTGCTAACTTACAAGGTAAGCAAAGGTTTTGCTGGGACTGCTCTAATACCAGATCGACAGTCGTGGCAGAAGCCTGAGGGAATGTGTTATGCGGAAAGCTCTTGAGCCGACAAAAGAACGGGACTGGGTCTCTTTGTTGAAAAGCCGAAAAGCGGGATGAATGTACTTCTGCCTGCCAGACCATAACAAAGCCCTGCAATCAGGGGACCGCACAACCCAGGTTTATAGCACTGCAGATCCAACAGACGTATCATTAAGGGCAAAAATGCCCCAGGGTACCAACTGATTACTCGAAACTTGGCCAAGTACGCAACATAAAGATGGCTGGCTAGCAAAATGTAAGAAGTTGACTTGTGAAAACCTTTTATTGCTCTAAAGACCGAGGGCAAAATGACGAGGATTATTTTAGATAACTCGGTTAGGGGTTAGTAAGTTTTTAAAGTAGAAGGGTATCTTCATATATATATACCACCCATCAGGGGCAAGATCAATGTACACTTTTACGAGGTATCAGCTGAACAACTTAGCTTTAATCTAAAAGGCTTATAGACATGGTTAAAAATCTTTCTTTCGATTTAATCATCACGTTATAGTAGTAGCAACTAAATTATAAATATTTCTGGTGAAATGAATTCCCGAGGAATCAGTTTTCCCGGGAATAAAACTCCTTAATTCTAAACAGGTGGGGAGAATAGTGTTGCGGGAAAGAGGATTTAAAATTTTCGGGACCATTTGATTTGCTTTAAGCTGTATTCTGTGTGGAAATAGGAATAAATTTCCAAAGAAGAATTTATTTAAAATAGGAGAACAAAGGAATTCTTATATATAATAACAAGTTTTAACATGCAAGTGGCTTAATTTTTGGTATAAGTAAGTTAATAATTGATTGGTAAAATAATAGTCAAAATTGGATGAAAAAATGGGATAATAACACAAATGAAATGTGATGTTAATGATGTACAAACAAAGTGCATGAATGAATTAGCTGCGAAAAATCAGATGATATTTGCACAAGACCACCTTCAAATTTATATCATCTGGGTAAGGTGCGTACGTAAATCCAATGACGTATGACCCTTGAGGATATGATTAAGAAAATCCGTTAATTGAGGAAACCCTGATTAGCAGGGCAACCAAAAATATGCAAAATCATATTTTTTTTCTGTGGTCACATTAATCTTTAATGTTGTTATTCATCCGATTCAGAACTTTTAAAATATTATGGCATAGATTTGTTTTAGCATATTTTTGATTACTTTGCATATAAAAGCATATTTTGACATATTTTAACCTTAAGAGCATGTTTTTTGTAAAGCTTTTTTAAAGCATTTTTTAAACTTTTTATATTTAATTTAAAATTTTGTTTTATTTATTTTTAAGCAAAACCCATTATCATCCGTTTAAGAACTTCTAAAAAATTTTGGCAAATTTATTTAAAAAGCTGAGTTTTTGGATTTTTTAGTAGTTCTTTATTTTAAAACATATATTATTAATTTTTTTAAAGCATATTTTTAAATTTTTGCCGCATTTTTTTGCGCGTAAAAAGCCTTAAGCTCTTATGTTTTTGGGGACCCTGGTCATCAGAGCCCGAGCGGGACACTCAGGCACGCATCTTCGATTTATGCTAACGGTGAACAATAAAAATGATTGAGCATTTTCTTTGTCACTGTCCAACTTTTGCGGAGGCCAGAGTACAGGCTGAGATCTAAGATGGAAGAGTTTGAGCAAATACATCCGCATTACCGAATATATGTGAGCTTTCCTCCTGCAACGCGTTTTCTTTTATAAGGAGCGCGCAACACGCACATAACTGGCTTAGGTGTATGTCCAGCGAGGCTTAAACACTTCTTTGAAATACTATAGTAGTTATTTAATTCAGCAAAAGTGTGTTTTTAATCAAAAGTTTTCAAAAAGGTTTTAAGGGGTCATTTTGTCATACTATTATATTATTGCTATCAAATTATTTTCTAAATTTAGTTTTAACTGGAATGATTATATTTAACCAGTTTATATTTTGACAAAACACTGTGCGGCAACATGACGCCTATATCAAGTAGTCGGAAAATATGTACACCCAAAAAATTATTACAGTAACTGGCTGTAAGTTATTTAAAAAGTGTTTCGTAAAGTTATTTTAAAATGTAACAGTTAAATTCTGCTACACTAAATTTTTTAACTGGCTTAGACACACAGAAAAAATTATTCCAACATATTTTTTAATTAACTCATTAATTAAAAAAATTTTTTATTTTTAAATAAACATTTAATTGTTTTAATTAAAATTTTAATTGTTTGCAAGTTTTCAAAAAAACTGCAATTTTGCCTAAAGCTTTTTTTGTTTTTCCTTTGCTTGTGCAAAGCTCACCTCATGGTCACTTGCTGAGGTTGCATTTTTGAATGTGGAGGTAAATAAATAAAACTAAGTTTAACACTTTAACAAATAGAATGCCTTGTTGGCTGTGTGGATAGAGCGTACGCCTTGCAATCAAATGGCCCATGGTTCGTTTGAGTCGTTGTTGAGACTTGTATTGTATACTTAAATGTAAATTAAGCATAACACATTTATAAATAATTAAATTAAATAAACATAAATAAATAGAAAAAATATAAAAAAAGAAACCAAAAAAAGGTTTTTATTTTTTGTATTTAATTTTAGATTTATTTGTGTTTTGATTAAATCGATTAATTAGTTTTTTAATTGAAAATGTTTAATTAAATTATTTAATTGAATAATCGAATTTCTTGATAGGTTGTAATCTAAACATTTTTTTTAATCAAATTAACAAATTAAATTTTAATTGAAAATTACTTTTATTTTTTTCTGTGCAGTTATTTACAAAAACGACTACACAAAAATATTGGGGGCAAATTACAGCATTCGATTCGAATCGAAATTTTACTCCATCGATTGAGTTGTCAATGCTTTTAATATAGGAATTCTAATAAGAATTTTTAAATTTCGATTCGAATCGAATGCCGTAATTTGCCCCTGACTTTCAGTTAAGTTTTTCAGTTAATTAAAAAAAAAGGCAAATGACTATCATTGGTAGACAACAACATATTTGCCTTTTACTTTGTTGGTGTTCTTTTCTGAAAACTTTTGTTTTATGGTAAGAATAACAACAATATTTGTTTATGATTTGTATTTTGCGTCATTTGAAGATATTAATGCCAATGAACTTTGTTTTAGCTTATAAAAAATAAATTCCGTTTGCATTTCTGGATAGCATGAAGTAAAACAGTTAATAATTTTTTCAAGCAAAAACACTTATACCTTTCAAAGAGTACTGACGATGATAATAAATGTCTGGCATCGAATATACATTGTACTTGGCTGGTGTTGGTAAGAAAAAATAGCGAAACCAAATAAAATTTAAAATAAAGGAAACCAAAATAACAAAAAGCAAAACCATAAGATGTAAAATAAATAGTTTTTATCAAAATTTTGTTATTTTGTATTGGCAGTAAAAACAAATGAAAAATTAGTTATTTTTATGATTTTCTTTTAAATAAACTTTTTGGTTGATTTTAATAAATATCTTGTTAAAGGGGTTTTAAATGAATATCCAATTGTTTTAAGTTGCATTTCCAGTTAATTATAATTTAATAATTTTTTAAGTGTATATAGTTTTTAGTTAAATAAATAATAGAAGTGCAAATATTTAAATACACTTTAAATAAGTAAAAATAAGATATTTATTTGAAATGTTAAAAAATGAAATAAAGTAGAAACACGCGCAAAATTTTTCAATTGTTTTTAATAAATCGAAAACTTAACACTTGTATAAATATTTTTTGCAGCTATTTTCGTCACAAGAATTCAAAAAATATTCCCCAAAACTTAGTATAAATAGACCCATTTTTGTACAGTAACTTTAGTCAATCTACAAATTTAACAAACTGTTAACGCTTAATAAAATTATTTGCAGAGAAAAATGAAAAAGCGTTTAGCTGTTGTTTTTCTTATCATAGGAGTTTTATCCTTTGAAGTTTCGGCAAGATCCTTAAACTTTGAAAAGGATGATAAAATACCCACTAATACTACAGAACTCAAAGTTGAAAACGAAATGACTACTTATGATTTCGATATTAGCCTTTTGGACGACTTAGATATTTCTCCTGAAGAAGCTGATAATGGAAAAGAGAACAAGCCGAAGTCAAAAACTTGGGAAGCTAATATAAAAAAAGAATTGAAAAATTTAAAGAAAAAATTTAATGATTTAGATAAAGGTAATTTTGATAGTGACTCTGAACAAATCGATGACAATGAAAATAACTATTCGAAAGAGGAAAAAATTATGATAAAAAAGATGGAGACTTTTAAATTATTCTCACGATTATGCTTGAAATTCTTAAAACTATTAGATATTAAGAATTAATTTCATTTAAAGAAAAAAATTTTTTAATTAATTAAAATAGTTTAATGGAAAAATAAAACAGAAGCGACATTTAAAAAAAAATTACAAAAAGTTAAGTTCAAAATAGAATTTTAAAACACTTTATTAAGACTTAAAAAGATTGTCTTAGATTGTTATTTTATATTAGTTTTTCTTAGATGAATTATAAAAACAAGTAACTAAACGATATTTAAGTTTAATAAATAAACAAAAGAATAAATAAATAAACGTTTAAAATAACAACAACAATAGTTTTTGATTCAACTGTACATAATGATGCAAAGATGTGTGAAAATGAAACATAACTGTCATGTATGGGCAGGTGCTCCAAAACGTATTTTGAAGCTAATTGACTGAACGGGCGAAGGTACTAATGGGTGACTTCGGGGTATCCAACCACCTTGATGCTTTTGAACATCGTCGTAATGTGGGTTGTGTTTCACTATTCTATCGATACTACAATGGAATGTGTTGTAAAGAAATCAGGGAACTAACTCCAGAAACCCGGGATTTTTTGCGGGATACTTGTCTTTTAAGAAAAGCACACACATTTGTAATCGACTGGCCTGTGAATCGCACTAGGCAGTACAGAAAAAATTCGTTGTTTAATCGCACGGTTCGTATGTGGAACAAGAAAGAGCGTTATATTCGGCTGTGTTGAATCTTAGTTACCCTTCACATTGGACTTTCGAAACCCCGAACCTGTTTTTATTTTTATCCGTTTTATTTACGAAATATTTCTAATTACTCTAATTTTTTTTAAATTTTGTGCGGCAACCCCCTTAGGTGATAGAAATAAGTATTTTCTAGGAATATGTTTGGGAAGGAAAATTAATACGGGTCGGTGATACATTTTATTCCTCTAGGGGCGACTTCAGGGAAGTTGTAGATGTTTTAACCTTACTTTTTGTATTTCAACCTCCTAAGAGCGTGGAGATAGGGGGTAAGTATGTTCTGTTTGGGAAGGAAAACTAATGGGGGTCGGTAGTACACTCTATTTCTCCAAGGCCGAAGCTGGGGAAGTTGTCGGCATTTTTACATCATTTTTGTAAATTTTGTATGGCAACCCCATTAAGTGACGGAGATAGGGGATAAGTATGTTCTAGGAATATATTTGAGAGGAGAAATTAATGGGGGACGGTCGTATTCTTTATTTCTCTAAGGCCGACTCTGGGGAAGTTATGGGCGTTTTTACATCATTATTTTAAAAAACTTTCCAGGCATATGTTTGGGAAATTATTATGACAATTTAATAAAAATACCATACGACGTAGTATTTTTTTAAAACTATTTTTGTGTGAAAAAAAACAACAATGTTTTTAAACCATTGTAAAATTTTATAACATCATTACAATAGGACATAATAGAACACCTTGTGAATCCCCTAAATACTTTATTAAATTCTAATAATATTTTAATTTGATTTTTAAGTCAAACAAAGTAAACGTAAAATCAAAATAAATATTTGCCCAACAGGATAAATTTTTTTATTAAAAGTAGAAACAATTTTTTAAAATAAATATTTTTCAAAAAAAAATGTTTATCTGACCTTACATTTTTTTGTAAAAAGGTCGACATTTTTCTGGGCATAAATTTATCTCGTCATGACAACGTACAATTAGGATCTAAAAAAAATATTGTTTTAAAAAACCATAAATTTAAGAAAAACATATTTATTTGAAAAAAATTTGCAAAGTTTTTTCTGTGCAGTTTTGAGGTCGATAGCACAATGCAGAGCAAGTGATTGGGGGGCATATCCAAAAAAAAATTTTAACTTAAATCAGACCTTAAATTTTTTTTTGTAATAAAATTTCCAACAATTTTAAATTTTTTTTAACTAGTGCAAATGACTTCTAATAAAGTCTTCTGTTCAAAAAAATAATTTTTTTTTAATTTAATGAGTGTGGGTGGTCACAAAAATACATCAAAACCCTCCAGAAAAAACCATCAAAAGCTCTTAATTTTTTTAAGCTCTCCTGACTTTTAAAGCGTCCCATGACCCTAAATCTCACACTAAAATCTCGACAAAATTACAAGATAACGCACAATTTTTTTGTCTATCGATTTTCTTACTTATTTTGTTATATTTCTTTAAAATAACTTTTGGCTTTTTGTCCAGTTTATTCAGTTTCTAAAATGTAAAAACTTTAATAAAACTACCCCGTGTCAAAGTTGAATAACTTTTATAATTTACGAGGTATGAAGTATCTTTCGGGCTTTAATCTTGTTCTTAACATATTTTTACGACACATTTCTAATAACTACTTACTCTATGGCAACTCTCTTATAATGTCACACATGTATGAAGCGCGCTTTTTTTTCTTATTCCAACATCAAACAAAATTTTTATTACAATTTGTTAAGCATGCCAATAGGAAGCACCACTTGTTGTTATTATTTGTTGTTGTTTTTTTATTTTAAAAAGGAACTTGTTATTAAAAAACTGGAATTGAAACACACGCACCCAAATCTGTAGAGAGAAACAACAGAGAGGGAATGCAAGCAAGTGTGGGAGAAAAATAACAGATTTTCTTATTTGAAAATTAAACAACAAATTAATTGTTAGTGATTCGCTGATAGCGAACGCGTGTATACGTTAAAAAAAACGTCGAGAGCTAAGAAATAGTTTTAGAAATACATATGATTAAGCGCATCATAGTTTGTTGCCAAATAAATAGTTTGTGGTTAATAAAAAAAGTTTTTAAAAATTTTCAATACATAAGTTTGTTTTGAAACGTTTTTTTCGGGCTTACTTTTAGTATTTTCTTGTCAATATTATCATTTAAAATCTGTTTGCCGCCGGATATTTTTATTTGTTTCCTTTGGCAAAAGAAAATTTCAAAAAGGCAGCATACCCTGCCGATTTAACAAATATGTTTAAACATTCGTGTCATTTACATTCATAACTAATACGCTCTATTTTCCATAAAAATTTAAAAAAAAAACGCTAAAATACTAATGCACTTATAATACACTGAGCCACAAACACACACACACACACACACACACATCAAAAGCATACATTAGCAAAAGAAGAATAAAAAACAGAAATGCACTTATTTTTCACTTTGTGCGCGCCGGAAGTGGTATCCTAACGGTATTTGTGTTTTACAAGTGAAGCTTAACAGGCAAAAAAAAGCTTTAGAAATACAAAAAACAAAGTGGAAGGAAAAACGTAAAACTCATGTCGGTAGTGCTACACACAGAAAACAATACAACAACAATTGCGTACAATAAAATACAAACAATCATAGACCAATAGATTAAAGCCAAAAAGGATTTATTTCATTTGCATGCTTAACTTAAGCAAAAAAAATGTAAATATAGAGATGCAAACGTTTAAAATTTTACAGAAAACGCTAAAGAAATTCCACATGTTTAAACAAATGAACTGCTAACGGGTAAGTACATTTGGAAGCGCACTCTCTCTTTAATTAAGCACTTTTTAGGATTAGGAAATAGGTCTAACGATATATTTTACTAAAAAAATAATTAACTAAGACAAAAAAATATTAAGAGGTTTTAAACGAAAATCTGGCTACGCTTGAAATAAAAAGGCAGGGAACAGAGAGCGGGGCAAAAAAACTACATTTAACCTAATTTATAAAAAAGCTATTTATGTATCGGTTGTTTTTACCTTCAATTAATTACGTAAGAATATGTTTATTTGTATCCTTAAGCCTTGGGAGAAGCTTATAATCAGGTTGGCAAAAGGGAGTTGCCACCCGCGCAAAAATAATATGTTTTATGAAATATTTCTGGACTTAAGCTGAGCCTTAATTTTTTTAACATATTTTTTTTTATTGCAACTTTAAGCTAAAAAAAATTATATTAGTCCAGCTTCCAGTTCTTTAAATAATACCAATGACTTCATCTAAGCGCAATAGTATCCCTTTTCTTCAAACGAGTGTGTTCACCATGTTGCACGATGTGTCGAGCTAGCGAATTTGGATGTGTTTCAGCTTGTTTAAGTTAGGATTTCCCATTTAACTAGTGGACCTTGTAAATCCTTGTGGATGTTGCTGTTTTAAATTATTAAGGAGCAACAGTTACCGTTCTTAGGGTTTTGTTTCGATAACTTTGAATTTTTTCTACCTTGGAGGCAGAGGCAGTGCCCCTAAATGTATACCATAGCACCGAATTGGTTTCGAATTCAAGTAGTTCAACAGAAACTTACATCCGAGGCAAAATCTGATTATTAATAAGGATTGGAAAGCAGGTTTATTTGCGTAAAGTAAAAGTTACGTGGGTACATTTTCGTTCATTTATTTTTATTCCCCATGACGAAGCTAATTTCTCTACTTAAATAATATGATCCTGTAGTTGGTTCGAGGCCTCTTTATGGTCTTTATGTACTGACAAAAGCAGCATCGGAAGCAAACTTCGACGTGAGTATTTGACTATTGGTTGACATGTCTGCTGTGTAAACCAGATAGAGAATTGTTCCTAAAAAGCTACATTTGTTCAGTGGTACCATGTTGCCATCTAAAGCCAACTTGTTGATTAAGAATGCAGTTTTTGTCATTCAACATCGAAGTCAGCTTGTTATTTAGCAATTTCTCAAACAATTTCGACAAAGTTAGTTGCAGACCTATAGACCTCTGAGACTACACTTTTAAAATATCCTTTCCCGGCTTAGCAACTTTCCACATTGGCGGAAAGTGTTCAAGCCGTAATATGGCGTTAAAAATTAAAAGAATTATGTTTTTTTTCTTACATCCGAGGCGAAATCTCATAATTAATAAGGATTGGAAAGCAGGTTTGTTTGCGTAAAGCAAAAGTGACGTGGGTACTTTTTAGTTAATTTTTTTTATTCCCCATGACGAAGCCAATTTCTCTATTTGAATAATATGATGCTGTAGTTGGTTCGAGGCCTCTTTATGATCTTTATGTACTGAGAAAAGCAGCATCGGCAGCAAACTTTGACGTGAGTATTTGACTATTGGTTGGCATGTCTGCTGTTTAAACCGGATAGAAAATTGTTCCTAGAAAGCTACCCTGAGGTACGCCCCCCCTATTTGGTTGAGGACATCCTTAGTGGTCCCCATTTTTAATCATAAACTGTTGTTTTCTAAAATATTATAGAGATTTACGGGCAGCCCTTTATACCATACTGTATTTAAAGCTTAAAAGACATCTAGAAATAGCGAAGAGCAATATTTCCTTCTCTCACGTCCTTTTCTTTCCACTTGTACCAACCTGTGCATTTATTCACTGTTACCATGTTGTCTAAAGCCAAGTTGCTGTTTAAGAATGCAGTTTTTGTCATTCAACATCGAAGTCAGCTTGTTATTTAGCAATTTCTAAAACAATTTCGAAAAAGTTATAAGCAGACCTATATGCCTCTAAGACTCCCTATTTAAAGTATCCTTTCCCGGCTTAGCAACTTTCCACATTGGCGGAAAGTGTTCAAGCCATAATATAGCGTTAAAAATTAAAAGAATTATTCTTTTTGCTGTGCAAGGTAGATCTCAAGGCTTTTTGTTACTGATTTAACCACGTCCAGGGGTTTATAGCGTTCAAATTAGTAATGACGGCTGAATTCCAAAACGCAGTTTGCTTTGCATTACAAATTTTCAACTTCTTCCCTTATACACTCCTTACAATTTTGACAACGTTTTTTGCTTCCAGGACATTAATATAGCTGTACGCACTCATTTGGTAGTAGAAGATATTATCAAAAACCTCATCTTTGCTTTCAGGAAAAACTTGAAATTTTGTGTAGCAAAGCAAACTGAGTTTTGGAATTCAGCCGACATTTACGGCTACTAGAAATTGGAAACGTAATTCTATAGGACGTCTAGCAACAGCAGTCGGTAACTCATTCATGATAGTACATGTAGTAAGAGTATGCAAGTTTCTTAAACGATTCGAATGCGAATTTTTCTTCGTCATTTTATGGCGATAACGGTTCTACAAGACCTTTGGCCGATCATCATAATTAATAATCTAAGTAGTCGACTCTAGACCTTCCAAGTGTGCCTTAAGTGATGCTATTCTATATGCTTGCAGCAAATGTCTGAGCTGGTTTGTACATTCTTTCAGCTTAGCTTCGAGCTGGCCGACCTTCACTTTTGCCATTCTCTTCGGGCTCTTCTTTTATCAATTAAAAGTGCCACATCAACAGAAAAAATGTTGAGTTGTTTAGTCTGGCGGTGGGTTAAAGAAGCATGTTCAGCGGCTTTTTCGATATGTTCATTAAGGATGCTTACACAGTCATCAATGTCTTTCGGTTTCGAGAATATCCTTTCTTACGCCGAAATCAATAATGCCTGGAATTTTATTGTGGTCCAATAAGTTGGTTGTCCAGTAATTAACGTTAACTTCCATCGGAATCATGCAAAAAGGAATAGTTTGGCGGGAGCCCAGTTTAAATAACGTTATACCTATGCTAAGCATTAAAGTCTCCAGCAGCTAGAAAGCGGGGACCAAAGGGTTTCTTAAAACTGTTGTACTGATCTTTCGTTATGGAAAATTTGGGTGGACAATAAACTGAAGAAATGACGAGGTTTTGGAAAAATGCATCAATACAGACGTTTGTTACTTAAGCAAAACACTCGAAGAGACCACCCATCCAATGGTGTTTAATTTGAGGTTTGGTAAAAGTAGCCGAGCCACCACATGATCTATACACGCTTTACTAAATCGAAAATTGGGCAGCCTCTATAGGTTGCAGAGTGGTTCCCACCGCAATTGTTGTGTTTCTTCGCCCTGGAATCATTCTTTGGCTTATCGCATTTGGGCGTAACATCCAGATTTCCATACATAAGGCAAGGAAAAGGCAAGTTACAAATCGTTTTGGTTTTGACATATTCTTGCCAGTTTAACCACAGTACCTAGAGGAAGATGGAGATAGTGGAACTAGAAGGAAAGCCAATGGTAGAGAAGTATTACAAAGCAAAAATAGACGAAGTAGACTAACCAGAGTCCTTGGCAAGAATTGACTGATAGAGTTGCGCATTTACTGGTCCACCAGACACCCCAGAGTACCGTAAGTTAGCTTATTGGGCCAGAGACCGGACACGGTAACATTAAAAACCATTTTGCCAAGATGAAGATCGAATAGAATAATGTTTGTAGAATGTGTCTGGGCGTGGCTTTGGGGGGGGGGGAGGGCATCACTCATTGTATTGGAATGCTCAGCTTTGCCCTGTATTACAATGTTGTAAGTATCAAAGGAAAGCACACAGTAAATGTAAACAAAATAAAAAATTTCACTCCAACGCAAACGCTTGCAATCTCGAGAGGCTCTATGATAAGAAAAGATGTCGAAAGCAAGTCGCTAGTTACACATTCGTCAAGTCTAAAGCAAGGACTATTGGACTTGACCTAGTGAACTGGACATATCAGTCGGTTTTTGGAAATAAATAGGTAAAGAATGGGGTCTAAAAGATACACAAAGTAGTAGGCTGCTACAATGCTTCCTTCTTCCAACCCCCCCCTATAAATGTAATATATATTAATGACCTGTTTGATACATATTTTGTTCTAGATTGTAACAATGTTTCCGTCCTTCTTTATCAAAAACCTTAAAGTGTGCATTTAGAGCAAAAATAAAATATGTACATGGTTATACTATTGTAGATGATGGTGATGAATAGGTGGCGACAGTGATGATTTTATGACGGTTTAGGGTCTTTGTTTTTAAGAAGTACTCGTCGTTTGATGTTTGCTTTTGTCTTCGTTTGCTCTTGTTATCCTTTGTGGGAATAGCAAAGTACGACAACTTTGAACTCTTTAAATGTACTTGCTTTGTGTTCTTTGTAAACATGCAAATTAATTTTTATATTCTTTACCTCTAAAAGTAGTTAGGGTATAATGAATTTGTGCTGGTGTTTGTTACATCCAGAAAGGTTAAGCAAGGATTGTATGTTTCTAAGTTCAGACTTTGTATAATATGGCAACAAGACTCTTACCCAATGTTGTGTTTCTATATTTATTTAAATATTGGTACTTATCAAGCGGCCATAGCCAAAATTTTTACGGGACTTGTTCATCTCTTCCAAATATAACACTTTTTAGTTGATCCCACTCCTTGTTCATACAGAATACCAACCGACAATCCGGCTAATGTTAAATTAAAAAACTCCAAATCAAACAAAACCGAAGCAACCAAACTAAAATCCTTTTAAAATGCGCCCACTACCACTAAAAAAAAACAACCAGCTTTTTAATACAAACTCATACGTCCTTTTTCCAAATGAATCCTTTTAGTTATCAAGTAAGTGTAGTTCCATTTGAAAAGCACACATTTGTATGTAGAAACGTTCATACCTTTACGTTACATTTTTATATATTCTTCTTTTCTCTTTGCCAAAAGGCCTATTAGTAACTACCCAGTCAGCAAAATTTTACGGTTTCTATTAAATTTCTTACTGTAAAGCATACAAAATCTGTTAGACATGTCGCCTGACAGAAGTTTTGAATTTTTTTTGTAATCTCTCTCTATACATATAAATTTCTTGTGTAACGGTGTTTGTAATTGCACTCCTTCGAAACGGCTTGACCGATTTTTATGAAATTTTGTATGTGTGTTTCCTAGATAATAGAGTAGGTCGTAAGGTCTATATTATATCGCTTGAACGCATAAAAAAGGGTAAAAGTTTTCCCTTCCTATACCTTCTTAATTAACGAAACGATTTTTTTTAACATTTAAATTTTAAAAAATTCTAATCATGGAGTGTGCGACAGGCTATATTTTTCTTAGCAAAAGGGGAGGGGCAACGTACACAATACCTCATATCTAAATGTACTTCTGCTGCAAAAATTAAATTCCAACAATCGGACTTTTACTGCACTAATTTTTTAAGACTTTGTAAGCATATATAAGACCTCTGACCGAAATTTTTTTAAGCTACAAAGTAGGCGTGGTCACGCCCACAAACACCAAAACCTCAATACAGGTACTTCTACGTGACCGATTTTTATGAAACTTTGTTTTAATATTTACCGCTTCAAGGGTCACAACTTTCAATGCATAGGCGGTGCCACGCCCCTTAGAAAATAAATTGACCAGACAAGTGCTTTAACTGTGCCGATTGCTTTAAAACCGCTTTACCTTCCTATATCTTCTTAACTAGTGAACTGATTTTTTTTTAATTCAAATGTTATTATTCCTAGTTATGCGGTGTTCTTTTTTTTTTAAAAAGGGGAGGGGCTACGCCTACAATACCTAATACCTAAATATACTTCTGCTCTAAAAATTAAAACCAAACAACTGCACATGTCCGACCAAAATCTGACCTGATGCGTATGGATTTCTTCCTGGTTTTTGCCAGACATGTTTGAAAAATTTTATAAACAACGTGTACAGAAGTTGTATGCCAATTTTGCTGTCTGGGTGGTTTGTTGTGTTGTTGTAACACACGTTTACTATAGAGAAGATGAAAAGAGCGAATGGGTGTGTAGAAACGCGGGAAATATGCTTTTAAAACAGCAATTAGAGAACATACAACAACTTCAAAGTAACAGAAATAAAAATCCTTTTTAAGTTTTTTTTTTTTTGATGTTTTAGTTGTTGTTAAACTACGTTAATATGTATTTCTGTATGCATGTATGTATTTCGTTTGAATATTTGTGTATATTTTTGGTCAACCCTAACCCGTTTGGAAAACCATGGCAAAGTCTGGTTTGCTTTGAATACAAAACGATGCTAAATATTTGTAATTGAAAAATAATGAAAATTAAATTTAATTCTGAAATTCATCATAATTGCCAATAACAAGTAAAGGTCACTGGTAAAAGGCATTAACTGCATGGATGTTTTTTTTTAAACTGGTAATAAAATTATATTAAAAGAGTGATGGGGATGGTAAAGGATTACACATTCACTATACATCCGAAATCTTGGTGCTTCATTTTAGACTAAAAGCATATCTTGGACTTAAAAGCAATTAATGTAGTCGCAGAGGATGCTACGGTGTGTTTAAAAGCGACAATCACTCAGACTCCACATGGAAATGACAAGAAATTTGGGGGTGCAAAATGTAGCTGTGACTTCACGGGAAGCCGGATTTGATTTGTATGCGAGTCTTTGGCCGAAACAGGGGATGTGTTCTAGAATGAGTTGGGAAGGTTAGAGCTGCGATCTACCGCCGAAAACTTAGTATCATACAAACTTCTGCCGACTGGTGTTTTTGGACAGAAATTCTGGAAGGTGAACATGTTCATTGATGCAAAGAAGGCCATATCCGGCAAAGAAGGCCATATCCGCAAGCCACACCTGTTCTTGAATGAACATCGAATTATTTTAGTTGAAAACACCGGGACCTTTAGGATCTATGTGGGGCCCTAAAGTCAGCCAGTTTAACCTAAATTCAAGAGCTTTTTATTGGGTTTATGCTTGGCCCCCGAAACATACCGATTGCTCGCCGATGCTTATGGCTAATGTGCTCCAACGGACTCAAGTTGAGAGCGATTTTTGTGCGAATTAGAAGTGATGATTTTGACATTAAAAACAAAGATCGCTGAGGCCAGCCAAAAAACAGCTTAGTTGGGACAGCTAATTCGGTCCCTTTGTGTTACCTGAAGAAATACCTTTAGCTTCTTTACCAAAATTCTCTAAAAAGATGCATGTTTAATGACAAACTGGCTGGAAAGCCGTCTTGCTGACTTTAACGTCTGATTCTTACGAATTTTTAGATAACAGAGGCGAAGTCCCTATCTTACCGGCATAAGGGGGCTTCGATTATTGTTTTGTTAGATATTTGCTCAGACTCTTTTGTTGTTATTCACAAGAAATTTAAAGGCCCTCGGTCTTTTATAAGCGAAATTAATTTCATCGCAAACTTTTCGTTCTCCGAACGAGAGCTACACATGCCTTGTGAAGCAGTTAAAAGCATTTGCAATTAAAATGGGTGGAGAATCTACCATAAAATTACTGAAGAACTAGTTAGTAAAGTCATAGAAAAAAGCTAATGTTTTAACATTGCTTTAAGCCAATTTTTCTTTTAACAATTTTTCCAACCCCGTTTCCAACTTGGTCTTTTGCCTTTTAAAATACGTTTTCACAACTATGTGTTTCATTTATATATTTCGTATTTAAAAAAAATCTCTTTGATGTTCTTTCCTTTCCCAAACTTAAATTCATTCACATCATCGTCATCATAAACAAGAACATCATTATTTTTTTTGGTTTCAAAGCATTTAGAAGAAGAAAAAAAAGGTTTCAAAAACCACTCAAGTTTTATATGCAAAACTGTGTTACTTTTTCCCCTTGATTTTTCTTGTTATAGTTGTAAAAATCCTGTAAAATCCTTTTTTGTTTTTATATCATGTCTTATCACTTGATTTTCCCTATTATTCTGTGTCACAAGGAATTGAAACAAAAATGCTTAAATCGGCTTTGGTGTGTTTCTTATATACCCTACATCAATGTATTCAATGTCGGAAAGGTTAAATTATTTTGTTTCTTAGCATAAAATATTTTTTTTTTGCTTAAGAGATAATTTTACATAAATAGCAAAAAAATCAAAATAGAGCATACGCGAAAATTTGAAAACCTCTACCTTGAGTTACAAAACATTATTTTTTATAGATATCCCACTCGCATCCCACTAAGCGACTTTCAAGTTCTTCAAAGGAAAGACCTAAGCTTTCTTTTGAGCAAAAAAAAAAGTGGGCACTTTTGGAAAAAAAAATTTTTCTAATTATTTTATAAAAAAAAATAAAAAAAAAATTTTTTTAATTTAAAAAATTTTTTTTTCTGGAAGATTGAAAAAAAAGCTATCGAAAGTATTTGGGACGAATTTTTTTAAAAGCAAAAGGTAATAAACTACATGTATTAGAAAAAACACCTATATGCCGAAAACGTCAAATTTTGAACCCCTCTAGCTCAGAGAGTTCTTGACCGATCGTGTTAAAAAATTGTGCCTAAGCTACTCTCTGCAAGAACTAGCTTTGGTCCAAATTTCTTTTGAATCGAAAAAAAAAATTGGGTCACTTGACATGAAATCCCCCATATATAATCATATTAACTTTTCTTACTATAAAAATCCAAACAAACAAATATTGCAGAAATTTAAACTTTTTGAAAAACATTTGTGAGACCACCAGTGGGTCACTATTATGCACAGAAAAATTTTATTTCAATTTTTATTCAATTAACTTATTAATCAAAAAATGTTTAATTTTTAATAAAAAATGTATTTGTCTCAATCAAAATTTTAATTGTTTTTGAAAAGTAAATTTTAACAATGAAGCTCATTTACAAATTCTTCACAAAACGCTGCAATTTTGCCTAAAGCTTTTTTGTTTTGTCTTTGCTAATGCAAAGCTCACCTCAACTTCAGTTGCTAGAGTTGAATTTTTGAATGTGGAAAATATTAATAAATAAAGCTAAATTTAACACTTTTAAAAATATAATGCCTTGTTGGCTGAGCGGATAGAACGTACGCCTCGCATTTATATGGCCCACGGTTCGAGTCGTTGTTGAGACTTGTACTGTGACCGGGGCTGGGATCAGCAGGCACTACGTTTCTTACGGACTTAAAGAGAATGGGCCTGATTGAGGTCATATCCGGACACTGTTTTGTTAGGGTAAAGACAGGTTATTGTTGAATCTGAGAGTATGGATAGTACTTAGAGACAATAAATCAATGTTGTCTATCACTGTCTGAAATAACAGAGCCATAGGGTCAAGTGATTTAGAAAAGATTTCTCAAAGAACTGGATGGTGTTTCACACTGTAAACTGAAAAATATCATTGAATTCATCATTAGAATTAGGTGGCTAGAAGATAGGCAATGGGCAGGGAATTTTTCCACGGATATTTGAATTCTTTGCTTCTTTTCCTGCTTTTCAGTCTTTCCCCTTCTTGTTTATCTTACTACAGCTCATTACTTGACGTCTTATTTTTTTTTTTTCTTATTCCTTAAAGGAATGCACAATGAACCAAGGAGGTCTCCCGAGTATTGAAGTATGAAAAGGTTTACCTCTTTTCATCATCTTTCGCAACCTAACCTCACCTATCACCCAAACAAAAAAGGTAAAAATAAAAGAAGTTTCTCCCCAAAATGTTGTCATTTTAAAGGCCATATAAAAACCAAAACAAATAAACTTAAGAAGCAACACTGAAACACATTTACAACAGCTGTAGTGCCGATGGGAAAAAAGCCCAAATAAGAATAAAACAACATCAAAAAGAGGCAAAGAAAATGTTGCAGGTTCTTTGAAATGTTTTGAACTTTATTTAAGTGCAGGTCAATTGGTTTCAATTAATGTTGCTGACGGGATAAAACTTTCATTTGATGTTTTACCGTTTATGGTATTTTTTTTGTCTTTTTTCATGCTTTCTTCGTAAAATAAAAAGGAATGATTGATTAATAAGAAGCCGTGAGAGAAATACGAATATGTATGTATATATGTTGTCATACGTTGTGAATCCTTTTTACTCCTTTGTACGTTTCTTAAATACTTCCAGCTCTTTAAAGTCAAAAATTATTTTTATTTTTTTACAAAATAAAAAATCAATCAAAAGAAAGACACGAATAAATCCAAAAGGTTATAACTGGCATCTAACATACTTTGCAGCTTCATCTCCTTTTTGTCGCCTTCGAGTGAGATGAGCGATATACCTAACCGCTACACAATTGCGGCCGTACGAGTATGGCCCATTTTAATCACCGTAAGATCAAACTTTGTCTATTAACACATAAACGCACATTTGACCATGTTGTTGTTTTAATGGGTGATATAAATAATGGGAAGACAGATTTCCTGGGCATGAAAATGTAATATGTCCGCTAGGCGAAAAATATTTCTCTTGAAACGTTGTGGAAAAAATTTAAATCAAAAGCCCACAAACATTACTTTCTCTATCCTTTTCCATAACCGTTTTTTCCTGATACCAACACAATTTATTATGTAAATTTCCTGAATACTAATTGGAAAGCCAAGGGTTAATCAGACAAACTTTGATTAGGAGAACTAAATCAACGGCAGTGGATGTTTATGAATATGGACAATCATGCTTTATAACGGTGTCTGGGAATCGCGTTGTAATCGAAAATTAACGGGCGAATAATCTGTCGATAAAATCTAGAAAACAGCAGGTACATGACCTAAGGCACCCGAAGTCTTTCGTTGCAACAAAGGCCAATTTAAAGGAGTGGGCGAAACGTACTCAAAAGGCACTGCGAAACTTTAAAACAGTTGGCAGATGGACAAAAATCCTCTGGGGCAAACTGAATAAGCATAAAATGTTAAATTAAGATAACCTCAATTAAGCAAGTGCTTTGGAGGGTCACACAAATCTTTACGCACACCACCACCAGAAATGGCTGTGTAGAGCAGCGATTGCCGGGCATGCAAGGGGGGACATATAATTGATGGAGCATTTTTTGTGTCCCTTCCCAGCATTTGCACAGTTCAAAGCCCGATGTTATATCAGATGTGACTAACTTGAGAGGTATGACATGGGAAATGTTGAAAAGATTTGTCCGCATCTCAAATTTCTGAGAACTTTTCCCGCTAAATTCTTGCAATGGTCCCAACAAGACGATCACTGACTTAAGTCCACGTTCTGCTTTCAAAGGAATTCTTCATTCACCCTAACAAACCTAATCTAACCTAATCTAGTTAAGTCGGAAATGCTTAGGACAAGGTCAGGCGCAGTCTACTGAGTAACTACACATTAGAAAGACCCTGGCATATAGCACAGGTGGTATAAAAAAAGACAGGATCCGAAAAATTGTTTTTAAAGGGTGTAAAGTCATTGGAATAGGCGTTCTCGGGATTAGTTTAAACTCTCCATTGAGGATACATGTTTTAGGCAGAAGTTCTAAATTGCGGGCTGATAGGCTGTGCTTGAAGCTCTAAAGGCATTTATGTCAAATCTAGAAATGTTAGAAGCTTTTTAAATACTTATAACGATACAACGTACGTGATCTAACACCTCGATCACCACCAATATTTCTAGCAGTGAAATTATCGACAAACTGGCGAGGAAGTTGTTCATTTCCAAAAAGGGGTTTTTAATTAAGGATTGATAAGGACTAGGACTTGACTAGAGTACAGCACAGCTGAAGAGGCAGTGCTGACTCTAAAAAATTTAAGAAGATATCTGTGACCCAAAGTAGACACCAAATTATTTTTGGGCTAGAGCAGGAGGAATCTTAGGTGCACAATTGGGACCCCCACGGGACTCTACAATGTGGGGTATTTGACAAGTAAATGCGATAAAAATACTCCAGAGGTTAATTGGTTTTGCAGAAATAAAAAGGAATTAATGGATGTGGGGTATATCATCTGTGCCTCTTTAAGGGCTGGGCTTTGGCTATAGGCTGGTTGACATTATTTATTTTTAAGGGTATGTATTATGTGGTAGCTAGGTAGCAGACAAGTTTCTTTAAAAATTAGCTCTCTCTCTCTCTCTCTCCTAAATGTTCGATACTTTTTTCTTTTCTCCAGAGAACTGCATTTTACTCTTCTCTTTCTTCTCAATTCTAAAGCATAGGTTGTCAAAACTCTCATTTAATGAAATGCATCTGTATTGGATAAGCGAAAATTGCCCAGCAAACAAAAAACTAAGCATTGCAAATGTGATGAATTTTACTTTTTAAAGCAAAATGGAAATGAACTTAAAAAAAGTTATTAAAATTAAATACAAAATATGCCTCAGTTATTACAGAATTAGACAATTTTTTTTCACACATATTCCATTGGGCGAGTTTAATTTACAGTTAAAACTTAAAAAATTAAGTGTATTTAGGTATTATAAATTAAGTTTTTCTTTGTTTTAAATGTTTGGTAACATAAAATGCATTGCATGTTACCAAAAGCATTTTTAATGACAAAACAAAAATTTTTATCTTCCATTATACTATTTTGTTTGCTGGTTTATTTTGAAATTAAATCAAAGCTGAAAAAACAAGAAAGCTGAAAAAAAGCAGTAAGCATCCGTACATGTGCACTCGTTAACACTCAATTAACGACTGAAATCAAACTGAAATAAAAGAGAACAAGCGTCGGTGTGAGTTTTTTTTATTGTTTTTGTAGCACAATTGTGCACTAAAAATGAATTTTTGACAACCTATGTTCTAAAGCGACCCACAATGGTCCTAAGGCCTTTGGTTAGAAGTGCCGCAAATTTTTCTTTGCAAGCCTTTGTTTATTAAGAATTTAATATTTAAAATCGCTTATAAGTTTAACAGTTGTTTTCTTTTCTTTTTTTTTCAGCTGACTTAAACATGACCTAAATTAAAAAATTAAATGTCCAGCCCACAAATATTTTTTAATAACGAAAAAAAAGAGAAAAAAAAGTTTAAAAAACAAGTCGCATTATAAAAAGCGAATGAAAAAAAAAATGAATTATGAATGAGACAATTAAAAGTAATAAAGATTAATTAAAATAAAAATATGCTGGAAGTGTAGAAAAGAATAAAATGTAGTTCCAAACAAACAAAAAAAAACAAAGTTTTGTTTTAAAACAAGTGATAATTTGAAAAAAAAAAAAAAAAAAAAAATTAAAAAAAATATTAACATTAAGAAACTTTCTGAAAATTAAAGAAAAAAATCAAGAGATAATTTTAAAAAAATCTTTATAGTCCATGACGTTTACTTATTACCAGAGCAAATTTTAAAATTTCAACTAGAAATAAATTACAAATTATCAGCAAAAAAAAAAGCACATTAAATCGTAATACACTTGTTGTTCGTCTTCTTTTGAAAATTAATGTAAAAAGAAAAATGCTGAAAAAACACTTATCCTCTGTGTCGCTTAATAACCTTCTGTTGTCGATAGTGGTTGGTCTGGTATTGTTAATGTGTTTAATGCCTTCTTCAGTGACATCCGTTCGCCATATAGATACCGATGAATACAATTATAACGATGATAGCGAGGTTGTTGCTAGCAGTATCAGTAATATAAGTAGTAGTGTTAATCAACCACAACAACATCAGCAACAGCAACAGTTGCTTGTAAGAAGGCATAATAGCAGCAGCAATAGAAAACTAGCAGCCAAAAACCGGCAAAGTGAAACCCAACATTGGAAACGTTTTAATAAAAAACAATATTATGACAACAACAACAACAAAAATAATCATTATAATAAACATAATTTATACAACAACAAACTATCAATGGCTCTTACAAAATATCAAAGTTCTGAAATTCAATACGCGGATGATGCAGAAGATATCGATACAAATGAAAATAATAATTATCATTCAATAGATAATAATGATTCAAATAATTCGGATGATAACAATAATGATGATGATGACGATAGTGTTAACAACAACAATAATAATATGGAAGAATCAATAGATTCCAGAATGTCTACAGATGTCAAACAACATACCCATCTACCTTATGGTAAGTTAAGTTGCACATTTGTTTTCCTTTTAAAATTTCGTAAATGTATTAGTTGTAGTTAAGAAATTTGCTAAAAAAATTGGCAATTCCCTAGTAACGAAAAATACCGGCATGACCCAGACAGCACAATACATGTATTTTAATGCGTCTGACTACGTAAATTTTAGGATATAGTTCATACAACTTACGGTTTGTTCAATGATTATACTTCCCTTTAATACATACGTGTATAGTTTTACATGAGCACCTGCAGCATAGGCTTAATCTCATGGTGACTTAACACCGTCACAATATTGCCTGTGACATGGCACCCCAGATGCTTGGCTAGACCACCCAGGTAGCAATTCTCCATCATGGCCCCGGGCTAGCCTTAACATACCCCTTGCTGAGGAGTTGGGCTATCTAAGCCCGAAATGCGTCTCCAGTTTTGACTTAATAATTTCCTAATCAAAACAGAGCCGCGTCGACAGACACACATTTTCACACGCCTGCGAAAATCCTCCCAACTTTAACCGAAAACGACTATGACTTTATCATGTCGCACCTCCACAATGCAACAAAGGGTTCTGTTCTTGAACTATGCACTTAGCTCAAAGTAGCAATTATTTTCCTGCACAATCCTTCGCTTCATTTTGATGTTAACACATCATTCTTTCTATTGATTATGGAGCCGTGGTATATAAACTCCTCTACCACATCGACGTTAAAATTGCAGGCTTTCACAATGTCTCAACTCGGTCATCGCGATGTTTGTCAAGCACTTGCAAGCAAAAGCTCAGTCTTGTCCTCACTCACTATCAGACCCATCTTTACCTATTCCTTCTCAATTCTGAAAAAGCACAGGTTGTCTTCGCTTTTTTCCCGATGATTTCCGCGTACTTTTTTATTAACCTTTTCTCTTTTCTTCATTAGTATATAGAAGAACCCGAACCCCTTGTACTGGTGAATGACCCGTAGAGGTTACTTTCTATTTCTACTAAGGATGTGTAAGTGTTACTTATAACCAATCGACAAAGGCGTACACGTTTTGGTCGCAGACATGCTTAGGTTAGGTAAGGTAGAGCTGGCTGGCCCTGGAGACCCAACATTGACCTTTTAGGTCCTTCGTGTTACCAGACAAAAATAAACGATAACAACACTAATTCGATGTAATAAAATCGAGGGTGTTGCACACTCTCTTGGCAATAACATCAGCCTTATCTTTCCAACCCCGGATATTTCCTCTAGGTCTTGAAACAAATAAGATCCTTGACAGCTTGCCCTGGAGCATACGAGCGCTTCACAGTGACACAGAATATGCTCAGCAGTCTCTCTATACCCAGGAACACCACGACCCTGCATTCATTGCAGGTCAGTCGCCCTGCTCTTTTGGCATGAACCACTGTCCAACAACGCCCTGTTTCATCTTTACTAGGAGTCTACAATCACTCCTTCGCAAAGACAAAAGAAACCTCGTCACCACCGGGTCATAAGATCTCTACATTATCCTTGAGACTCTGCACAAAGCATTATTTACCCAGATCTCCGTGCTGTGGCCTTTACCGCAGTCTATACGTCTATAATAGAACTGAACTGCAGCACGAACGTCTATTGCTTTTTCTATAGGCAGATGGATACCTTTCTTTGCTAGCTCGTCTGTCATCTCATTCCTCTCAATACCCTTGTGTCGCCGAACCCAGTACATGTGCACTTGTCTCCTGGCACACAGTCTATCAGTGGATTCCTTGCACGCTTGAACAATTGAGGAGTAGGTGAGAATTGCGAAGATTGCCTTGGTCGCCGCCTGACTATCAATAAATATGTTCATCCGAGAGTTCTCAGTTTGTCTGCTAGAATCTCTGCCTAAAATACACTGCAGTCAGCAGGAAGCTTATGGGGCTTCCTGTTTTAGGCAAAAAAAAACTGGGACATTTGGGATCACATTCTGAATAATAACAATTTCCAAATAATATCCAGGACTTTAGCACAATTTCCTTAGTCTATTCACAAGGTTTGTTTTAGGTTAAGTGCATTCTATGGTTTCTTACACCGAATCGTCTTGAAAAAACTCATGATTATCTTCTGCCTTTATAAAATAACCTCAATAAACTTATTGAGAATTATTACAAACACAACAAAGCATTCAAGAGTCCCTTCAAAAAAAAGAAAACCAAAATAGCTGAATAACAAAAAAAATGGTTTGTTGAGTTTTGTGAAGGGACTTTTAAATGCTTCGGTTTGTTTATAATAATTCTCAATAAGTTTATTGAGGATATTTTATAAAGGCAGAAAATATTCATGAGTTTTTGGTTAAAGTCTGCTAATGATTTGGTGTAAGGGCTATTGAAAACCATATAGACAAGCACACTTAACCTAAAACATTTACTTGTTTTTTTAATGCTTAAGTTAATGTTGATTTTCATACTCTTACACACAAAGACACACACACACACATTAACACTTTATTATTTTTACACGCATTTGTTTACAAACATTATTAGGAACAAGATCAACAGTTGAGTTTGTTTATAATAAAAATAATGGGCATTTATTAAGCAATTAAAAAACAAATTAACAATAATAAAAACATGCCTTAATACTTAGAGTAGAATTAAGGGGGAGCCCAGAATACTTTATAACTTTTTGTTGTATTCTTGATATAAGTTTCTCATTTTGATTTTAATTTAAGCAATATAAATTTGAAACTGCAATTCTACTTTTTAAATGTTATAGAGTAGCAATAATTTTAATGCCAAAAACGCAACTGATTTTGTAAAAATTAGCAACGAAATTTTGTAAGAGCTGCCTTGCACTAACTTACTCACTTGCTTAGTTGGCCATTAATAGCAACCCATGTAGGTCATTGGCCGAACTAAGAATAGATTTCCAAGCACTTCAATCTTCTGTGCTTCCATTTCAATTTCTTACATTGAGTTTGAAAAAGTTTTTCTAGACTTGATCTTTCCAACGGAGTTTTGGTCGTTCCCTTTTGGGTTTTGCCAAGGAATCATATTCAAACAGCTCTTGGTTCTTACGACGCCAATGTTCTCTGCTGCCTAGATTGGTGCATATATCTTGTGAAGTATTTTTCTTTTAAACACTTCTGGATTACCTTCACCTGCTTGAGCAAGTGCACATGTCTCAGCGCCTTAGATTATTAGGGATAGCATAAGTGTCTTGTATAGTGTGAGCTTTGTCTGCCGACAAGTGCCGTGTTTTGAAATCGTTACTTAGCCCAAAATAACATCTAATCAAGTATAATTTATCGATTTTTTCTAAATCGATTTCGCTCGTTTTATTTATGGTGGTTTGGAGCTACACAAACTCCTTCACTACCTCTAAGTTGAAGTTTCCAACGCCAAACCAAGCGGAAATAAATCACTTTACGGCTGACAAAATTGACGCCAGTTAAGAAAATGTTTCCAACTTAAAGTTTTATGGCTCTAAAAAAACACCCTTTACGTTCCGGATGTTCGTTTCCAAGCGACGCCAAGGCAAGTTTATTGATATCCATAGGCCTTCCAAAATAAATAAGCAGTTTGTTTTATAAAAGTTTAAAAATAGAAAGAGCCTTATAAAGGACCGCTTGGTCCTTGAAACCTTGAATATAATGATGTCAATCGATAAAATTCAAAAGCATACAGTTTTGCAACTTACAATCAAACTACAGAGTAGTTAAGTAGTTAAGCTTTTCAATTGGCTTTAAGCCAAAATTAACAAACTTCTTAGAAAACTTAGTTCCTTGAATTTAGTTGGCAGCACTAGCGATATGTTGTTTCTTTTCGCAAAGTCGTATGAATATTAAATCCAAAATATTTTATCTGATATTTAATTAGTATTCATTAAATCAATTTTTAACAACTGAAAAAAATCTTTGAAGTGAAAAGTAAAGAATGTGTTTAAATACAAACAGAAAGAAAATAAAAACAAAAACAAAAAGACTATGAAAAACGTGTTAAGAAATTATTATTTAATTTTATTTTTATATGTAAGGATGTGCACACGATAATATATGTATATTAGAAATGCAACTCTTGCATTTACTTAGACAAACAAATTTTAAATTAAAAAGACTTTTAATAAAATGGCAGATTTCTTTTCGATTCGTTGGATTGACAAGCGACTTTTGTCAGCAGAAACTTTGTTAGAATTTTAATTAAATTTTTTTAAAAAAGGGAAAAGGTTTTTAAAAAAATTAATTATGAGACCCATAAGTTAAAGGAAATTGGAAAGAAAAAAACTTGCAATCTTTGCAACGAAGGCAAAACTGTTTGTTTACAAAATATTAACATTTGACAGATGAATAAATCAAGCTAAACTTTCAGTTGACATTTACAAGCTGTCATTGTTTCAATGTAATTAGTGAAAATGTTGTTGCCTCAGAGAAAAACACATAATAAATGCAAAAACGAAACGAGTAAACATTGCAGTTCTTTTCTATTTGATAAAGAATGAAAAAAAAAATTTTTCTTTTTAAAAGATTTTCATATATGAAATGTTTATTCGTTAAATATTCTAATTAACTTTGTCAGTAAATATTACTTTGATATGTATTTCTGCCTACTTTTGTTTGCAATTCTCTGTTGACTTAGTGCACATAAAGGCAAGTGGCTAAAAAAAGCGTAGGTAGAAGTTATTTGTGCTTCATTCCAGTTTAATTAGAAACAACAAAATGGTAACGAATCGCATTTCACTCCAGGAAGATCAAGCTAAGTTTTAACCACATTGATAACACATTACCCCTACTTCCGAATTCAATGGTTTACTTATAGGAGATATGGTAGCCCTGGTAGATTAGTGGTAAGTGCACGAGTCTGGGGGTTATGGGTTCGATTCCCATCAAAGACCCAGGTAAGTCTGTTTCATTCTTCTGTTTTTTCTTTTTTTCTCCTTCTCTAAATTTCTTCTTTCCTTCTATCTCCCCCTATTCTATCTGCCTCTCTAGGTAACACAAGAGTACTGAATTAAGCGGACCCAGGTGAGCTGTATATTCTTCTTTAACGGCTGCCTGTTCTTCCTAACCTAATTTAAAGGATATATTCACCGCTTTACTACAGAAGGTTTGTGCATACAAAAGAATCGCCTTTAACTAAAGTCTCTTAATACGTCTTGTTATATTGGCAGACAATGCAATCCAAGCTCTTCATAAGATGAAACCATAATTGTTAACGAAGTCTTGGAAACCACATTTTCTAACGCAGCGCTTTGATTTCAATTGTCAATAGACCACTTTTTATATTCTTAAAAGTTAGCCATTTTCTAATGTTTCTGTTGTCTTTGGACTTTTTGCAGTGGCCAGTAGTTGTCCATTACAAGCTCTACATCTTTGTTGTGGTTGAGTCTTGAACGTCATACTTTTGTCCTTATTGAGTTTGACTGGTGATTGTACAGGGTGTCTGGTGGCATATTTATATTTTAAAATTCGATAATTTCAAAAAGAAATAAACGGCGCGGAGAAAGGGTGGCACCGTTGGAATTATCGATTGTGCGAATTTCTTAGTTACGATGTCGCAGTGGTCGAGTGAGCAAAGCGCGTTTGCTATGGAGACATGTTTTAGAGTAATAATTCTTACGAAATTGTTTGTCGACAATTTTGTTCAAAGTTCGGTATTTGGCGAATACGTCAGGAACCGAGTGCAAATTTCATTCGTTTTTGGGTGCATAGATTCCGCGTAACTATGAATGTCCCACGGCCAGACCCCAACATTAAAAAATATTAAACAGGTTGAAAGCAGTTTACTTAAAAATCTTCGACTTTCAACATGCAAAAGAGCAGTCTTACTGGGACTTCTAAGAGCGATTATTCATGCAATTTAAAAAAAAGGATTTGAAATTCCATCCTTTTAAACTTCACATCGTTTAAGTACTGAAAGAAAGTAGCTTTGACTTGCGCAAAATTTTTGTGAAACGATGCTGAAGAGATTTCGCACTGTAAATCCCTTTTTTTGAAAAAAGCAAAACTGCCGTTACCGGTCTCCAAGAATCCATAACACTTGATTAAAACATCAAAAACCATTGCATTGCCCCAGGGTAACTGTTTGGTGTGCCTTATCCGCGCACGTGATAACTGCACCATTTTTTGCCAAATTTTCGGGACCAGGCGACGAATGCCAACGGTGATTACGGAATTCTTTTCGCCAAGTCTGCAAGCTCATCCACCGTACTTTTCACACACGTGGTTTCAACAGGGTAAGGCCACTGCACACACAGCCAAAACTTCGATGAGTTTGCTTGGGGAAAATTTCCCACAAAAACTGATCAGTCGCTTCAGGGACGATTAATGGCCCCCGAGGTCGCCCGATCTAGCTCCCATGGATTTTTATATAGAAAGGCCGTTGCTCGCAATTTTTATAAGACCAGTATTTGGGTTACTTCGATAAAAGGTCTGCTTATATATTACAATTAAACAAAAAACAACATCGACTTAAAAATTCGAGTAAGGGCCTTTCTACATTAAGGTTACGATACATACATAGATATTTATGTAGCAAGTACAAAACAAAGTGTAGGATGAAAGATTCTTAAAACGCCCCTACTTTAATTAAAACAAAACATATGCTTTTGTCATGTTATGCCATTGACAAATGTCTAAACTATATCCCGTCCTCCTTATAATGATCAAAAATAAAAATAGTAATTAAGACAGTTCATATGATAATGACGATAAAATTCACACTAAAATTATTAAATTAAAAATGAAACAATAAACGAAAAACAAAAAAAAACCGAAAATAAAGTAGAACTAAAGTTCAAATACAACCAGCAGACCTTGTATAAATTTTGTCACTTCTTTCTTATGCTTCAGTACAATGTTTACGACAGAAAAGTAATGGAAGAAAGAACTCTTAAATCCTGCAACAGAAAAAATTCAAACAAACAAGTGTTATGCTATGCATCATTCCCATAATCTTCATCGTCATCAGCATCATCATCATCATCATTGTCGTGTTTAACATTCTTCTTTCTGCTTTAGATCAAAAACCACTCATTAATTAAGTGTGTTTTTGTTGTGGAAGTTGTCATTTGTTAAATAAATAAATTCTTTTACGTGTTATACGAGTATGTATGACACAATAGACAGACACATGCATCCACATACATATATGCATGCTGGCATGCGTGTATGTTGCAACTTTGCAATACAGTTTGTAAATGCATGGCTGCATGCAGCTTGTATGCAAATATTTTCAGTCTCAACATAACTTAAAAGATATTTCCTTTGATGTCTATTTAAAGAGTTGCTTGTTATGTTGCTGCAGCCACATGAGGGTGTTTGTATTTCTCTTTTGTCGTATTTTTTTTTCTATTTGACTCTTATGTATTCTGCAGTGATTAAATATGATTTAATGTGTTATAAATTTGATAAATTACAATGCAAAAACAAACAACCAACCGCAAAAATATATTACTTATTTTTTTTATTAGGAAATCTAAGTATATACCTTTGGAGAAGAAGCAATCTTTATCAGGATTAAACTTTTTGTGCTTTTTACGGAGGAAATTTTAAATAAGAGGAGACTATTTTCCCCCCTTTCTGATCTTATGATACATTAGCCTTTTTAATTTTATTATTTGTGGTTGCTTGGTTAATTAAGGAAATATTGTTTTGGGGGTTATTAAAATTTTCTGTTACTTTGTAAAGAATTTAAAGGCAACAAAAATTTTCCAAAAAAAGTGGCTGGTACCAAGAACCCCACATAAACCCTTAAGTGTTGCCAGACAAAAAACAACTTTATCTCGAGGATACTCCACACTCTTTTGGCAAATGCCAACAGTCTTCTTTTAACAATTTCCGAAACTTCCTCCAAATAATGGAACAGATGGGACCTTTAAAAGTGACACTGAAAGCCCGTAACATAAAATACAATCGATGTTTTCCATAGCACATCGCAAAACCTTTAATCCTCACTAGTTGTTTCCAATTTTAGCATCTTTACTAGAAGTTTCCAATCACTTACTCGTAAAAAAAATGTAATCCTTGTTTTTTTGGGTGGTAAGATCTCCGCCTGACCTTAAAGACTCTTTACAAAGTGCTATTTACTCAAATTTCCGCGGTTCTGGCCCTTACAGTAAGTGAAGAACAAACGTCCATTGTTCTTTACGCACGTAGTTTGACAATTGATTCCTTCCACGCTTGAAGAAGTGAGAAGCAAATGAGATTTCCCTTGATTGCTGCTTGGCTGCCAAGAAACATGTTTACCTTTAAGTTTTTTTTAGTAAGGAAGCCCCAAGAAGCTCGGTGGATAGATGGAGAAGAAGACCTTAATAGGGTCTTTGCAGGATACATACCTTAACCCCTTAATGGCTTACTGTAGGCTTTTTAAAATAGATCCGATTGATTTAAAGTCTTTCTGAATTTAAGAGGTGAGCATGTAGGAACAAGTGCCCAATGAGTAAACTTATCCTCTATTTAAGTCAAAGTTTTTCAAAGTCCAAACCTCCTTTGTTTCATTTTCAGGATTATAGTCCTTCCAAACACAGCTTTATATGTTACAGTTTTTGGGGTTCCTAGGTTTACTGTTCAAAGCTTTTCAGTGCTAATCGCCACATCTTTTGCCAGCCCACTTTCAGTTACTCCACATTCCCTAGGTAGATAAGTACTTAACCACGTACCAAATGAAAAAAATTTGTATATTCTGTTCTGTAGTTCCTAAAAGCAACAAAGGACTAAATAAAAAAAACAGGTCCAGGGAAATGCGAGAAATGCTTTCCCTGCTCTTTAATTTTCCCAGCAGCTCACTTAATGTGACTAGGCACGCGCTTGGACTTTGCTGAAGAGAAAAGATTTAGTTAAGCTACCTGAATTGCCAAAATGTAACCCGATTAACTAGGAGACAAACGACGTAAAGTAGTGGCTGAACTTAAGCTGTCTTCCTTTGCCACTTTACAACAAGCCCGCCTAACGGTGGTAGGCAACCCCAACACTAGGATCGCACAAGGTGGCCTATTAAGTCACTTTTGCCTTTGAGCCATTTTTATTGTTAAAATAAAAATTACATTAAAATATTAAAAGCATATAATATGACAACATAATTATGATTGATTCTCGCACTCGTGTCGAATGTTGCCCTTGAGGGCTTCCAGGGTCCCGGACTTGTTCACGTAAACGCGGGAATTTAGAAACTATGGAACGGTTAAATCGGGCGATCTTGCGGGCCAATGTAAATCGAGAAAACGAGAGATGAGGCGATACGGGAACGCCGCCTGCAGAATATCGGTTGTGGCTCGCGCAGTGTGTGCTGTTGCTCCGTTCTTTTGGAACCACATGTTCTCCACTCCTAATTCGTTCAATTGCGACAAAAAAAACTCGGTTGACATGGTCCTATAGCACGCAACGTCCACTGTTGTCGTTTAACCAGCGGCGTCCTCGAAAAAAATGGCCCGATGATTTCTCCAGCGTGAAAAGCGCACCATGCAATCACTTTAAGCGGGTGTAATAGCTCCTTGTGCACCACTCGTAGACTTTTGGTGCCCCAGAAGCGATAGTTTTGCTTGTCACGTAGCCGCTGAGGTGGAAATGAGCTTCATGGCTCAATTTGGTTTATGTTCAAAAAATCGTCCACTTCGGCCTCGAGATTGAGGATAGCTTGGGCGTAGGTAACACGCGTTTAGCGGTAGTCAGTCAGCAGCTGATGCACGGACTGGACTTTGTGCGGGAACATGCGCAGGTCTTTGACCAAAATTCGCCTTAAGGACGACCGGCTGATGGCTAGTTGCGGGGCATGGCGTCTGGTCGATGTTTGTGGAGACAGCTCGGCATACGGAATTCGCGCTGCGTCAACACCACAGACGAATTGTTACGCCAAAAATTGGCACGATTATTCCGCGTTCTTGGGGAGTGTATCGCTCGATAGCTTTTTCCCTTTTTTTCTATATCTGTCTAGTTCACAAATTTCAAAACAGATTTGACATTGACCACCATTTGCAAAAATAAAAGCATATTTTAATAGGGTGATTTCTTTTGGCCCATCTTGTACATATTAAGCCCGATTAGTGTTCGGCCCCCGACTCCAGAGATGGTTTAAGCGCTTTTAATTTAGCGTGTTCTCACTTTAAGTAACTTGTAATTAAATTTTTTAGCGCTTTAGGCGCTTTTAGTAAGGTGGAAGCGCAGAGTTACCAACACTTTTTTTGGCTAACATTGCTATAGTGTTACCAACTTGATTGGCTCTTTTCGTTGCCTTTGCTTCATGCCCCACATATGTTAGTCATAGAAAATGAAAACTTTTAGGACTTTACAAATAACATATATAAAATTTAAATTGGATAATAAACATATTTCCAAATTATTTAAGATGACATCTTGAACTTTTTTTTATTTTCCAATTAAGTCACATTCAATTAAAAATGTTTCAAGCATACATACAACAAAAAGTATCATTAAAAAGTCATAAAAAATATTCTAAACAAACGATAATATTAAACTAAATATAAGTATATATGTATGAACATAAAATAATATGTTTATATATTATGTTTATAAATTAACGAAAAAAAAACATGAAAATAAACAGCTTAATGACAGCTAATTTGAAATATATTTGAAAAACTAAAAGAGCACACACTCAGGAATCAACACATAAGAAAACCAAAAAATATATTAAAAATTAAAAATTTTAAATTATTTTATTGCTTTTATCTCTAGGGAACTGATCACACATATGAGTACACACATGATGAATCCTATATGCCTTTATGGCTCTTGTTGTAGTCACTTAAAAATATATGAGTGATTTGACAAGTATGAGTTTATTGTTTGACGGATGACAAGTGTTGTTGACAGCTGGATGTGTTTAGGTTTTTTTTATATCCACCATCCAAAATAAGATACATTTAATGGATATATTATTTTGCTATTTGGTTTGTAACACATTAATATAACAGTTTAAGGCTCCATAAATTATCTATATTTTTAATACTTTTTGATATTATACGCTCTATGTAGGAAGCTTTATTCGTTTGAATGTTAAGATCGAATGGTAGTTGAGAGCTTAAAAGCAAAAAACGGGCACAAAAATTAAAAATGCATTTTACAAAAAAAAACGCCTGTTGCAGAATTTTTTGAAATTCCAGGCCGGAATTTACGCGGCTGAAGAACCAAGAAAAGTTGTAAAGCAATGCATGACAAAAACCGATTTCTGCTTTGCCTCTTTTTTACAATATTTCACGTCACAAGAAACTGACTCTCCAGGGTTGTTTTTATTCCCAAACTTATTGTCGAAAGAAAAAGTTTTATTAAGAACATTTAACGATAGAATGGACATGCAGATTTAATTTTTTTAATAGTACGTCATCATCTAGGTCCACCGGAGTAATTTTTGTTTTATCAAAGGAAGCTACTGATTCACTTTGTGCGATAATTAAATACTTACAGCTTTATTTTGAAAAAGAGCCCGAAAGCATATTTGCACAACATGCTACACACTAACAGAGCTGGCTGAATTTTGAAACATTCTAATTCTGTTTCTAATAGAAAATTTTAACGTACAATCTGGATCCTTAAACACAAACCTTGAAAACATGGCGGGAAGACACGATGCCGGTAACATAACCAGGAATGGAGTGATAACTTTTTACAGAGATGTGCGGCAAATTCAACATGGTTATTGGAAGAAAATTGTTTCCGCAGAAATATGAGTGACTAGGAGCAAGTGACACTCTAATTCCTAGAAGCTGCTGAGAAATATGCAGGTCTCCTTAAAACGGAGACAGTGAAACCAGAATTTTAAATAAACATAAGCAAGACAAAAACCATGCATCCAAACACCGACAACAGACAGTTCCTTGAGGTGGTCGGAACCTTGCTGGAAAACATTAAAAGCTTCTGCTATAAAGGATATAGTGAAACCTTTTAAATGTGCTTGTGGGTCTCTTGTTTTTCAACATCCTTTTTTGAAGGTTTCTTATGTATAAAACTTGGAATGCAGCTGACATATCTTAGCTTCAAGTTTTTGCCAATAGATGTCTGAGAAAAATCTTAAACATATTTTGGCCAAAGTGTGGTATCCAACTACGAACTATGGACAGCCATAAATCAAGTACCAGAGAAGAAAGGGAAGGATTGCCTACACATTACGTAGACAGTTGGAGTTTGAAGTTGCAAGGATGGGGCACGTCTGTAACGAAGTAAAACTAATTGCTTGTAAGGGATTTCAATGGAATATATTTATAATGACCCCATGCTCTATGGAACGACGGGGTTGCTACCGCCAACACAATTAATTGCGATTTTTTAGAGTTGATCAGAATTCTATCTTTCTACGTACGTTTGTATAGGATAGTGTGAATGCTGGGGGCAAATTACGGCATTCGATTCGAATCGAAATTTAAAAATTCTTATTAGAATTCCTATATTAAAAGCATTAACAACTCGATAGATCGAAAAGAGTTTCGATTCGAATCGAATACCGTAATTTGCCCCCTGGTCTTAAATTAAAATAAACTAAATTAACTTATATCATGCTTTATATTTAAAATAAACAATTTCCCTCTTTTCGGCATAAATTTTCTGAACTGTAAACGCACCACTTTATGATGTGTCTGTTTGTACGTATTTTAATTTTATAAAAATGACATTTTCAAATGCTCTTATAGCTCGACTTAACATACATTTAAATAACATTTTCCATAGAGAAAGATCAAAAGAATGTTTTTTTATTAATGTCTGGTAAATAATGAATGAATTTTACAGTTTTTTTATTCTCGTTTTTAGTGCAGTTGTTGGGAGCTTGTTAAATTGAAGGTGATGAAAAGTGTTGTTTTATATTTTATATTTCCCCCTTAAAAGTATATGCAAACAACCTTATTTGAAGTAAATTGAAAGTAATTAAAACAGCATTATTTAATTATTTATGTTTTAAATATAAGCTTTTTATTTTTCTCCCCACAGCTAAGATTTAGGCATGATTATTTTTATAGGGATATATTTTTTAAACAGCAAAATAGGTAACATGTTTTGCTGGGACATTTATTTCTTATTCTTATCAAAGCTGTTTCCTTTTTTTTTCATTTTTGCAAAAATTATTCTAGATTTAAATACTTGCATACTTATGTATATTTAAATAAATTCACAATTTATTTTGTGATTCCTTAGGATGTTTTTCTCACATCTTTGCCGCAATAACAACAAACAGACAGACAAATGGATAGACAAAAGCAACTGCAAATGTAAATGAAATGTATAAAAAATAAAAATAATCCCAAAGCAGAAGACTTACTTGCTACATTGTTAAGATTATTTTTATTTTGTTTGATGTCATTATGGTAAACTTTGAAGAACTTTCAATTCCTCATTCCTAGATCTGTTTTGCATTTTTGAATCACAGTATTTGGCTGTTCAAAACTCATACTACATGTTCGTTTAATTTGATTTATTTTTTTGTATTAAGCAAAGTAAAACTATTTTTTTAATCATGTAGTTTTATTTTTCTAAATAGCCACAAATGAAAAAAATATAAACATACATATGTATATTATGTGTGAAAACCACCAACACTAAAAATTAAATTGTGCGCGATTTTTATGTTTTATTGGAAAGAAAACATATTTTTAGTAAAAAATTCTTATAAAGTGTCAAATAAAATAAATTTAGCGTTAAATTAGCTTTTTGTTTTTTTTTTTTTCTTTTTTTAAGTGTTTTAAACAAGTTACAAACAAACTTTTATACAAATTAATTAATAATTATTTATTTAAACTTTCTTAACAGTCAAAAAAAAAGCCATGCAACATATGAAATAATTCGTTCGTACATTGCACAGTGGGTTCGATGACACCGAAAGTGGCGATTAAATCATGGGAGCCGTGATTTAAATTTTTTTGAAATTTTTTTTTTTCAAATCGTTAAATATGCATAAAAAGGCATATTCTGAAAAAAAGATACACGGAAAAAATTTGTTTTTACGATTTTATAGACATTTTTATTTTTCGGAAAATTATAGTTTGTTTCAGAATTTTCGCCGTAATTTTAAAATGGAAAGTGATTTTTTTAAAAAATTAGAAGCAAACAAAAGCTTATATTGGCTTCTTTGTAAAAAATAAAAAAAAACAAATATGTATATATTTTGCATAAATATGAATAAAAGTTTAATTTAAAGTCTGAACTTGGGTTTTAAAGATTTCGAGAATTTTACAACTTTTTTAAAAAAGTAACGAAATAAATTTTTATAATTTTTTTTGCTTATCAATAATTGTCATACACTTAAAAAGAAACCATATTATGTTCATGCTCACCTTAATTATTATATTCATCGCCATCATTAATCTCACTTTCATGTAATTCTTGAAAAATAATAGGCGATAGCAAAAGCTGTAGTTCGGAATTTGACAATTGTGGCTTTTCTTTCTGCTCCTTTTGTTTATTAATACTAGATATGAATGGATCTGAACTGAGAAAAAATTTATTTAAAATATCTTCATTTGACTTTTCTCGGCTGCATTTGCGAGCAAAGTGTTCCCTGTAATTTTTAAAATCCTTATTTCTGTCTTCCTGAACTTCTTCTGAAAGTTCTCCAATCGGTCAAAAGAGCATATTTTATGATTTCGGGACCATGAATTAAAAATTTATGTATTGTAGGAGTCATACAAAACCATTTTAACACTCTCGTAAATAAAGATGACTAAAACTTGTTCACGCACCTATCTCCGACAACAATAACAACAATAGTAAGCACTGAACGAACGTAAGTTTTGTTAAATACATGACTTTGAAAAAACACGACTTCAAACAGAAAAATGTTAATAGCAAAAAAATGAAGCAACAAAACCGCAAATTTTATTTCTTGTAATATTAAGCTAAGATTTCATTCTTTTAGAAAATATAAGATTCAAAACCCAACCTTAACTAACTTAGAAGTTATGGTTCACGAAACATCAAAAATGGGCCGATTTTGGATCTTTTTTAAAAAAATCGTCAAAAATATTTTCACACATATTTTCAAAAACACTACATCATTTTTGTATACTTTAATACCTGAAGTTGAAGGTTTCATTCTTAAAATAACACTTTGTTAATGTTAAATTTGGAAATTACGGACTCGTTTAATGCAACATTTTACTTTTTTAGCTTTTTAAAACAATTGCCAAAAATTTTTGTATTTTGACACGTCACTACGGAGTCAGCTGACAGGATAGATGCTTGAAAATTTACATAGTGATGTAGAATTTTATCCAGTTTTATCCGATAACAAATATTTATACAAAAACTTAATTTTAAAAATTCAATTAAGCGTCACTTTCGAACCATTTCAACCCAACGTGCATTGCAAGAAATCTTTCTTTATTTTGCACCATGAAATTCTTGCGTAGAATATACACAGAAAAAATGTTAAAAATAAAATAAGTTATTGCTTATTATTCTTTATTGAGCTCATTGTTTTTTTAGACAAATTTTTGTTTTGTTTTTATTTTTAGTTCAATTTTATCCAATTTCTTTTTACTAAGAATTAATTATTTCCTAAATATTGTAATATGTAATTGTAATTAAAAGAAACTTATTTGAAAACCTAAGCTTTCCTACCAGCATCAGCCAAGAGATTAGAATGCATTTTCGAAACTAGCTACAGATTTTACCACACTACTCCTTAAACGGCAGAAGTGCTTGGCTCTAAATAGCATCTATTTCACTCACATGCTTTTGAAAATGGCAAACGGGATTGTTTCTTGTTTGTAAATGAAAACGAAGTTTATCATTTTTCAAGAGCTAAACTTTACTTTTACTCACTTAGAAATCTTAAACGAGACTACTAAAGTGTGTTACGCTAAAAGTTTCAAAAATTTCTAAACTGATATATAAACAATATAAATATCATTAAAATAATTTATTTAGAAAGAAATTGGAGGAATAGCTGTATTGCTGTTTTTACTTTTAATTGTAATATTTTCCCAATAACTTGATTTATTTCGTTAATCATCCTCAGGATGTTTAAGTTAATACAATATATTAAAATTTGGCGAACGAAGTAAATTATAAGTTAATTTATTCGGAAACATTTTTAAAAGTCGGTATAATTTGTCAAATTTAAAGTTTCCTTATGTTTGAAAACCCCCCTGGATTTTGTTTGGATCGATGTGTGTTTAATAAATTAATAAAAAAAATTACAAATCAAGAAATATATATGCGGCTCAGCCGGAAGAAAATAAGCAAAACGGCGAAGTATTGACGCAAGAGGCTTAGCAGCCGACAAATTTTTGTCTTCTGCCGCCGCCAAAAAATCTTAATGAGTATGGTTTTCTGGTTACCATCCTTCTTCTTCTTCTTCCCGAACACTGTCCTCCATTTAAATCGTCCGGGGCAGTCCTCTTTTTTTTAGGGCAAATTTCCGTTGTTAACATATTTTCAATCAACCCACATACATTTCAACTGGATCGAAGTTTTTGTATTTATAAGTTGTTTGCCACATTTAATTTAAGCGAAGTCAAAACTTGCGTACTTTTCTCATGTTTTTGGAAGTTTTTGCTTTCTAAAATATTTTTGAAAAGACTTTGCAAAATTAAACGTACAAAAAGAAAACAGTTTCAATTGCGATAGTCAGAATTAAAGCAGAAATATTTTTAATACATAAGAAAGAAAAACTATTCCGAAAACGAAATAAATTTATTGAATAAAATTCCTTTCCAATCACAAACCCGGTTTTCGAATGCACTTTCTCTAAAACTTTTAAAAATATACTTTTATTCCCGAATTGCGGGCTTATTAAATACAAATACTTCAAATAAATTTGTCGAATTAGTTTCAATAAACCTTGAATAATTATTTTGAATATTGGTAGGCGCTCCAAAACAAATCGTTAAAAAGGCAAAACACTAGGGCTTGGCCAACAGGTTTGACGTGCTATTAAAGTAATAAAATTCTAACCTAAAAAAATTTAACCAAAATCCCTAAAATCCCAGTTAAGTTTAATAAAAAAGCAAGCAGAAGGAAAAATAGTATTCGCATCCATATCTAATTGAGCGGACGGCAAAATAAAAGGAGACTTCGTTTTTATATGTCACGGTTTAAATTTATCCCCCAACTCTTTATACATTTCAAATCGATTAAAAAAATTTTGTCTGAATAATTTATGTTTTTTATTTGCAATATTAATTAAAATTAAAATTAATGAGAATTTATTATATTTACTAGCTCTTCTGCTAAGACAATATTTCATAAAAAAGACGAATTTATTGCATGTGTTTAAAAAAATGTTTTGTTTAATGAACTTCACTTCTCTTCTTCTTCATTTTAAAAACATGCTTTTTTGTAAAATTCATTTTAAAATGCAGGCGCCTGCATGAATTTGGGGTATTAAGTTCAATTTAAAATAAAGAAAAAAAATAGTTCAAACAAAAAACTGGAAACAAAAGCCGTTTTGGGAAAAATTAAATATTTAAAACAGCCTTAAAAGAACAGTTTGGTTTCACTACACCGAAGAAATTTATTTAAAAATTTTGTATAATTTGCCATAAAGAATAAGTTATTTTCTTAAAATTACCACTTTCAAATTAGAATTTTTATAACACTTAAGAAAAAGCACAAAACAATTAAAAAACATATTTAAAAATCAGATGGCACCTCAACTCTTAGAGGCTAAATACTTTGGCACATGAAACTGAAAGCAGCCCAAGTTCATTGCCTAATTGGTAGAAATTCCATGATTTGTTTTGAATGTAAACTTTTGCCCTAAGATTTAATTTCTAAAACTAATTTGATAAATGGGATACAACTATGGGCTCCTGTCTCTGCCTCCATTATAGAGAACATTGAACGTCGTCGATACAGCCTAACCGATTATAACTCTTTTAATTGTTTCAAGTTTCAATTGACTATTAGAATAAGTGCAATTTCCTTATAAGTTTACAAATGGCAATTTTTTATTTTGAACATTTTTTTAACAATTTCCCTTTGAAAGGAGTGAATTAAATTGTTGCTAAAAATATTTTAAAGAAAACCATTAAGAGAACGCTGTATTCGGATGTTGATGAAAAGCCCTTATCTAACTAGACAATCTTGTAAAATTTTCTTAATTTGTTGTTATTCATTTCTTCATTACTTTCTAAGATCATGTAAAAAAATTTAAACACTTTTTTTAATGGTTTAATATAACAAGTCATCAAAGTCATTAAGTTTTCTTGGTCGCATTTGAAATTTATATACTCATGCATGCCATTTAACAACTGGAAATCATTTTAACATCATAAATACGTTATAACACTTAAGATGCACCAGAGGTTTTCTACAGACACACGCACACACACACACACACATAAAAACAAATCATACCAAATATATACAATCATTTATATCAATTCAATTCATATGTTTCACTGGAGTAAAGAACAAGTACTTAAATCTTTTCTTGTTTTTATTTGTTTTATGATCTAACATAAAAATACGCGAAGGAAAAAATGCGCTACAAAAACGTGATCGTAGTGAAGGGGGAAGGATTCCTTAAGGTTGTTAATTGCTTTAAAAAATATCGAAATCGGAATTTCGTTCACGTTTTCTAATATTGTCTTTGAAGACTAACATTTAGAGTTGACTTAAACAGCTATTTTAATTGACCGCTCTAATAGTTCAGCTCACCTAACTGAACTATGTCGCTCTTTTAGTTCAGTAGTTCAATAAGCTCATGAGTTGGTTTGGTAGGTCAGCATATCACTTTTATTGCAAGCCTATCTAAGCAAAACCATGTTATATTTAAATTATAAAATGTCCAAAATAAGCTAATTTTGATAATAAAAAGAAAATAAAGAGCTCAGTGAACTAACCCGCCCACATAGCTCAGTTTACTGAAGAGTTCAATTAAACTTTAGTCAATTCATGAATCACAAAACTCTACACATGTAATACTTATTACTTTATTCATCCTTCTTTTCTATCTTTTAAAACTCTTCCCAGGCTTTAAAAACCTAAAAAAGAGGGAAGCAAAATATATGTAACAAAACTAATTTAAAAAAATGTTTGTTCAAAAATCATGCTATTTTTTAGAATTTTATTAGGATCGTGTCTTAAAATTACAAGATCCAAGCTACAATATCACACCACAGCTAAAGCATTGATCTACTACAGAATCCTAACAAAAATTTTTTATCTGTTAACATCAATTGGCGTTTGAATTGTCACACGCTACTCATAACTTCAGATGACATAGCAATAGTTTTTATTAAATATATTTCCTATGACAGCTAACAGTGAATAGGCATATCACATCTGCAATCCTAAACACATACACGTTGGTGTTAATGCTTTGGGGGTAAAAGATTACCAGCTCTGGGTTGCGTTTCAACACACTGTTATCTAAACAGAGTCTTTATCTGGTTTAACAGCAAGCAGTAACTACCTCTCCACATGGTGGTTGTGGTTTCTGGGCCCCGTTAGAGTGTACCCCTGATGCTGAGCTCAGCAACGTAGTTTTGGGTGGCTAATTAACACATTTCTAGGTTATGTTGCCAAATCAGCCGGTTCCGCCTGTATTCTGACAATCAAATGGGATTCGGATGGCTGTTCTTTAAAGGGATGTCTCATAAACATTTTAGTATATAATGGACAGCCCAAACTTCTAAGCAAGGCGCTTACTAATTACCCAAACCTTTGCTGACTTTTTTCAGTCCGCATTGGGGCGATATGCGGTGAGACTACGTTCTGTGGGCCGATGGAGACCCAGAACATGCAGTCACGCAAGTATCATTGGCACTGTGCGGAACCTTTTTTTCTGCAGGAAACTTTCATTCGATATTTAAAAAAGAGAATGAAACCAATTTTTTGGGACCTGGCAATCTGAGAATATATATGGGCGATTTTAAAGGGAAAATTGGAATTCCAATTTTGTTTAGGTATTCTGATGGACGCAGTGTATTATAGGCTGACCTGTCGGCGATTGGAAAGGAAGCTTCTACGGTACTACAGAAAATTAATACTCTTTGCCACATCTTGAACGCCGAAAGTCCTTAAACTGCATGGGGATGCACTCTAACATCACTCTCGTATGGATGCAGGAAAATTACACCAACGCAGGTAACTTCGTTGCTGATACACTGGCAAAGGATGGCGCGAAATTAGATGACGGGCGATTGACCACTTCTTTGACACTCACCTCTCTTCCTGCAAACTCCGCGTGAATGCAAGCACTGGTAGAACCGCAGGGACCAGATGATCTTGCGAACATAGATGCGGAATCCAAATGCCTTCTCGACATGGAATTGAAGCTGAGACACTGCGACCACTTTTCTAGTCACTGTCGATTTGGCATCCATGCCAGTAGAATATTATACCTAACTTTTCCAATGGGGACGATTGTCAAACGTCATAATATTAGACTTATAAGAAAACACAGTAAGATTATCGCCCTTCGGATAGGTGTTCATGCAAATCTTAAATAAGTTTATCACACAGTATTGCAGGTCAGGTTAGGTAAAGCAGACAGCCGTTGAAAGGGAACGAAAGTAAGAAAAAAAGAACGAAGAAAACATGACTAGTCTCTGGCAGGATTCGAACCGACGACCTCCAGACTTGTAGACTTGCTCATAAACTTACTAGTCTACCGGGGCAGCCCGGTTTAGTAAAAAAAAAATGGAAAATTTGCGTGCAAATATATAAGTATATCGGTATGTGTCCAGTTTAACCCTCTAGAGATACATAAGTATTTATGAAAGCTGAGAAGAGACAGGCCCAAAGGTGCTCGTATGCTAATAGGGGTTGGGGTAAAAACTAAAATTGGGAACATAACAAAACTATTTTTGGTGAGTGCTAGAACTAGCAAATGACACTGCTACACTACATACTGTAAATAAAGAACAAATAGAAGCGATAAGGCGTTAACTGGCTGAAATTACAGAATGATGAAGGAAATAACTAATAATAATAGTTTAACGACGAGTTAAGTGATGGGTTGATTACATGTATTCGGTGCCTGAAAGACAGATAATCACCCCTACTCTGCATTTCGATTCGAATCGAAATTTTCTCCGTCAGCCTTCTTCACAGTGGAATAGTTTGGCCACAAATAACTTTTTCTTAGTATATTTTGGATTTTTCGTCTTTTTGTACTAAAATTTTTGGCTTCTTGATATTAATATTGTAAAATTAAATTTTTATTTCTATTTTGGTATATGCGGAATCGTAATCGAAATGCAGAATAACCCCCCATTTGTATGGAAGAAAATTTTTTTTGTCTTTCGATTTTTCAGAGAAGGCACAATGGGCCCAACAAGCCTACGAGTAAAGGTGTAGAAAATGCAAAAAAAAACGAGTGCCATACAGTTTCAAACATTTGAAGATCGTGAAGAATGTTTTAGTTATTCCATCTTTGGATTTGCGATTGTATATAAAGCTCAGCTGCAGAGCTGGATGCTAAGATACGTTTAGAAACATTGCAATGAGTAATAACCACCAAGTAAACGCCATTAAATAGACCATATTGACTGGCTATAAACTCCTAAATTGTTTACAGGGTTAAAAATATCGAAAAACCGAATTAAAAAATTTAGGTAAATGCCTGCCATTTCGGCCCGAAATAAAACTTCTGCAATTGATATAAGTCGTGCCCCTTTATCGCGAAAAGCTTTTTTTTTAATTTATTACTTAATTAAATTCTTTACTCTTCCTTGCCATACTTTCCCTCACTCACTAGTTTCACCACACACTACTTGTGACACTTGTAACACATAAAATAAATGCAAAACATTTATTTGCATTATACACTATTAATACTATACGATGAACATGGGAAATGTAAGCTAAGGAAAACAACAACAACAACAAAATAAATAAATTTATTACGCATAAAACACTCTATAAAAGAAAGATACAACAAGTTTTAATTTTGATGATGACCCCTATACATGCGCTGCAATGCTTTAGTATCAGGATAACAGGTTATGTGAAGCAGTATAGAGGAAGTTTTGTTTGTTGGCATTTGACTTAAATGTTTCGGTATAAAAAGTGGCAGGCGGAAGAAAAGGGCTGCTATGGGAAGCTTTCTACCAAAGTCCAAGGAAGTGCTTCACGTGGAATTACTAGTGCCATGAGAAGTACACCTCAGGAGCCACTAGACATCATTCTCTACACGCTACCTTTTGGGTACTGGACAATGGGAATGGCAGCAAGTCAGGGTTGGAAATTTTTTTAAATACTGACCACACTAGAATGTTATTGATAAATGGTCTTGAGGATCTTAGTTTAGTCCGAAAATCTAGGACAAACTTAATGGTCACGAAGATTAGTTTTAGGAGAACAACAACGATAACAATTCCATCTGATGAGTGTAGTGTGTTCCAGGCAAAGATACTGGCCATTTCTAGGGTATAACATTTGGTCATTGAGAATATAAACTTTTTAATATGATATTTTCCAATGAATTCAAGATCAATTCAGGGGTTTCGCAAGGCTTCTTTATCCCACTATTCCTTACTTTTCTTAACGACCTTCTTTGTCAATCTTTCAGTTACAGAAGGGGGTTAGGTTTGGTATACCAATGAGTCAAAGCATTTAAACGGCGTCACTGGCGCTGAAAAATTCGGGCCCGGTTTTCAAAAGACCCTAGCAATGGGTAAATATCTATCGATCTGATCTACGCTATATGCGTATGTGCCTATGTATGTGTTAGAAAGAATGTAGGAGGGATCTGAATATACATTCTTTCGGACAATCAGGCGGCCTTAAAGGCCCTTGCGGCTTATGATGTACGATCCGTACTGGGAAAAGAGTGCGTAGATACTTTACATAGATTTGGTAAGCGCAATGACGTAACGCTGGTATATGTTTCGAGTCATGTGGACAACGAACGTGACGACCGTCTCGCCAACTACGGGGAAAACCGCCCTGTTATTGGCCCGGAGCCGTTTTACGGTGTTTCTCGCAGCTACTCTCGTGGGAAATTGGCTGCTCTAATGGACGCTGAATTTGCTTCCCGCTGCGACAAGCCAAGCGATTCTTGACTCTTATCTGGAGGAAGGTCGTCCCCTAGACTTGAAAGAAAGGATTTTAGGGTCCGCACTAGTTTTTAACTAGTCTCTGTAATCTCAGATAATCAAAAAACTAAGAAAATATTTTTATTAACATTTTTAAGTTTTCCAAAATTATATTGATTAACCTAAAACTAGTTTCGAGTGCCAAAGCCAGGTACACTCTAAAAAAGGGTGGCAAACAGACTGTAGTAATAAACATGACATCTAAATAGTAGCGATTTCGCATAAAAAATTTAGATACATTAATCTTAGTTTACTGCAGGCAAACATATTTAGTTCGTTAAGAGTTCTTATTCAAATAAGAACAACTGTATCTATATGGCTGTGTGTATAAAAAGTACGCACACACACAAATTTCAACTAAGGATCATTGCTCTTTGAACGAAATAGAATTTCCAGAAAAATACAAAGCTTATCTTGACATATAAAATATAGAAAGTCTTAACAGAAAAAAAGGAAAAGAAAAAAATTCTACATATTTGCATGATTTATAGTTTTAAACAACAACAATAATGATCTAAAGTAGTGCTTGAAAAATATTTGTAAATTTGTACAACCTAATAAAAGTTCTTAATTTTTTTTTTCTTATTTATTACAGATTTTTATAATTGCTGCAATGAAGTATTTGGTTCATGTAGGACCTCTTGCGAAAATGTAAGTTTATTACGGAAAAAAAAGTAAAATTAATCGCCTTCACTTGATTTCCTTGATGTTAGTTAATTATTTTTAATTAAGTCTAGTACTAAAGATAAATTATTTTGTTGCAAATACAGGGTGTCCAACGTCAAGGTTTACTGTCATCGTCCCAAAATAATACAAAAACTCTACAAAATATTTTTGGGAAGTTGAACTTAAGTTTTTAGGAGTTTGAATAAAAAAGTAAAGTAAGAAAAGTGTTTCAATATTTTTAATGGATGCAGTGATTGGAATTTTAATGTAAAATATTCGAAATCCTCAAATAAATTTGTCAAATGTGTTATTATATATTAACACATCTAGCCTATCAAAATCCGCGCACACTACAATGTGGTTTTAATGATGAAGCGTCTGCAGGCGATGGGGGAATGGATTGATTGAAGTTATGAGGGTAATACGGGGACAGTGTAGTTGTCCTTTTGTATACCTCTAGTGAAGGTTGACTCTAACAGCACTGCGGCATTATCAGAATGCAGACTTAGTTGTATGGGACTCTGGGACAGATGTGTTAATATCAGATTGACATCCCTGTTTGGATGGAACTTTAGAGCAGAGGATGTATGGCTCTAGGGCGGGGGTGAGAATGGAACTAGGCATGCTTGTTGAAACCCGAGATCTAGGCTGAATTCCAAAACGCAGTTTGCTTTGCATTACAAAATTTCAAGTTTTCCCTGAAAGCAAAGATGAGGTTTTTGATAATATCTTCTACTTCCAAATGAGTGTTTATAGCTACATTAATGTCCTGGAAGCAAAAAACGTTGTCAAAATTGTAAGGAGTGTATAAGGGAAGAAGTTGAAAATTTGTAATGCAAAGCAAACTGCGTTTTGGAATTCAGCCCTACTTCCATCTCCATGACCGCAACATTGTCCTATAAGCGGAGGTCCGGGCATCACAGAATGGTTGTCCTGGCTCAGGGTATGTGCATGCCCAGCGAATGTGACTATCTGTGCAGATTGCTACGCGTCAAAATGATCAATTATGTCCGGTAACACTAAATCTAGGACGGCGTTGCAAGAAAATTATTACTCGGACTACGGCCAGGTTTGCATTATATGGGTGGTAGGACATCAGGGAGAGATTGTTAGCGGAAAGGCGGATAATGTGGCGAGTAGAGTTAGGAAACAGCGGGTAGATTACCTGGAGAACCCGAAGCCATTCGTTGCACCAAAGGATGAGTTAAAAGAGTAAGCGGAAAACTTCCACAGAGTTCAGTTGAACAACGGCACAGTTGGAAGATTGCCAAAAATCCTCTACGTGCAACCCGGATGAAGATAGGACTAGGGGCACTTTGAAACCTGGAAAGCCTGTACTGAGCAAGATGATTAGTGGGCTGACGGGTCATTCTAACTTACAAGCTTACATATATCGAAAACACTTCAATACAACATGTCCTGTTTCACTGCCCAGCTTTCGCACGACGAAATATGGGCTGCGCTACGATAGTTTCCCCTGAAAAATCATTAATATAATGAAAGGGCTCTAATGTAAAGCAAGCTGTCGTATATTAAAGTGATTTTTAAATATACTTTGGAGTGTAACATAGCTGTATTCTCTTCCCATGCTTTCGACAATAAAAGGGAAATGAATTGGGGGCTGCAGAGTTTCTTACACGATCTAGACTATGCAGACTATGTGTCTGCTTGCGCACAAGAGTAAAGACATGACTCGCAAACATGTTTTATTCGCTAGGTTCGCTGCTAAATCAGGGCTGTAAATAAACTTTAAAACTTCAAAACTATACAAATAAATACAAGCAGCATTCACACTGTTCATTTAAACTGCACTTAGGCTCCGTTAGATATTCGAAGGCAAGGTTGTCCAACGCACACCAGCTCCAAAAGGAAATTGGAAAAAGTAGAAAGAGTTGGAGTGAGATTAAGGGATAGATACCTCCGACGTATAACAGAAATGAAGGTGAGTCAGCACCACCTTGGTGCTAATGCTGCTCGGGAAAAAGGGGTGCCAGCCCTATCTAGGGCGCAGATACAGTGCACTCGCGAAAACGAGAGTGTGAACGTGTCAGAAACGTGAACAAATTTATTTTTCCACAGAGTATTCTAAAACGTGAACAAAATCTGAAAGCTCTAAAACGTGAATACTTTTTTATTGTTTTTTAATCTGTTTTTAAATTGGGAAATCCCCGAATAACATGTTACTTTTTTTTTTGCATATGATTAAACGTTTTTTTTTTCATTTATGTATGCGTTGACCTGTTAGTTGCTCTTTGACATTGCTACGTAGATGAGGCAAGTGATTAAAAAAATTTAATTCGTGAAATTGAAAAATGTCACTAAAAAAACCTAAAAATTTAACTTTAAAAGATAAAGTTGATATTCTTGAATTATTTCAATAGGGGTACAGTGCTAGTGGCTTGGCAAGAAAATATGGAGTTGCCAAAGCAACAGTTTCTTCCATTAAAAAGAAAAAACGGGAAATTCATAATCGTGTAAGTTATACTCTTTATGGCACTGGAAAGCGTAAAACATTACGCGCTTCTGAACTTCCGGGAATGGAAAAAAGTCTTTATAAATGGTTCCTTCACATGCGGGGAAAAAAATGCCGGTAAGTGGACTGATGTTAAAAGCCAAAGCTTTAGAAATTCACGTTCAAACTAAAGAAAATGATCGTGGTTTTAACGCCAGTGACGGATGGCTCCAAAAATTTAAACAAAAGTTCGGTGTTCGCCTTCTTAAAATTGCCGGAGAAAAACTTTCTGCGCAGTCACAACTTGTTGACCCATTTAAGGAAAAGTTAAGAGGAAAAATGGAAGAACTATCTCTATGTGAAGATCAGCTTTATAATGCTGACGAATCAGGGTTATATTGGAAGCAGTTGCCAAATAAAACATATGCATATTGCATTTTATGTTTTGTTATTCAAAATTAATAAAATAATTAATTTAAAATAGTGTTTAGCATTTTTTCTTATTAATGTATAATTTTTTATACAAAATAGGGTAACTTTTTGTTTTAAATTTAGGTACTCGATAACGTTAACAAACTCGTTAATGTGAACTGCCTTGGTAAAAATTAGTTCACGTTATCGCGAGTTCACTGTACTTTTTAAAATAAAATCTTTCTTTATAAAAACTTTTTAACCATCAAATTAGCGCTACCGAATGTAGCGATCTTATTTAATTTTATAAAAACAAGTTTTTTATTTATAACCCTTGTTAAAAAAATAAACTACTAGATTATTATCAGTTGATAGGATAACACTTGACAACGACAATATAACAATATAATCTTGAAGTGATATCAATTTAAATTAAAGTCGTTATTACTTTTAAAAAACAAATTTATTACCAACAATTTTCTTGCACAAATAAGTTACTCTTTCTGTTACTGTAGGTCCATAAATTGAAAACGTGTTTTAAGTGATTTTTGCTGTTAAGAACAATATGTCATTTTGTTTTGACAGTTAATCAGAAAAATCTTAAAGCAACTTGTGTGTGGCTTTTGGTTGAAGTGAAGTAAATTAAAAAATATATAAAAAAAATTTAAATAAATAATGGTAAGCTTCAAGATAAACAATTAATGGGCATATGTATGTATAAAAGTTATAAGTAGTAGGTTTATCAAAGGCTTATTTGACAATCAATCCATGGATATTTAGATTTATTTCGAATTTCTTTAATTTTTTTGTTAACCATGTAATGGCCCGCAAAACACAAGCCGTAATACAGGGTGTCTGGTGGCAAATTTATATTTTTAAATACGATTATTTAAAAAGGTAATAAACGGTTCGGAGGAAGGGTGACGCCGTTGGAATAATCGATTGCGCGGATTTGTCAGCCACGATGTCGCAGTAGTCGAGTGAGCATCTCGTATTTGCTGTGGAGACATTTTTAAAAACTATTGATTCTTACGTAATTGCTCGTCGACAATTTTGTTGAAAGTTCGGTGTTCGGCGATACGTAACCGAGTGTAAATTTAATTAGTTTGTAGTTTACGCGAAAATCCGCGACTTTCAATACGAAAAAGAGCAGCCTCATTGGGACTTCCAAGAGCGATTATTCATAAAATTTTAAAAAAGGAACTAAAGTCCCATCCTTTTAAAATTCAAATCATTCAAAAACTGAAAGAAAGTAACTCTGATTTACGCAAAAACGCGAAACGATGTTGGACCGTTTTCACACCGTAAATCCCATTTTTTTGAGAGACCAGGCTCATTTTCACTTAAACGGCCACGTCAACAAGCAAAACTGCTAGTACTGGTCTCTGAAAACCCTCAACATTCGATTAAATCACCAAAAACCATTGCATTGACTTAGGTTAACTGTTTGGTGTGCCTTATCCACGCATAAGATATTTGGACTATTTTTTTTTTTTGAAAATTCTCGAGGCCAGGCGACAAATGACAACGGTGAAAATAATCGACCCATGATTACGGAATGATTTTTGCCAACTCTGCGAGCTCATGCATCGTACTCTTCAAGCACGTGGTTTCAACAGGATAGGGCGACTGCACACCCAGCTAGAGCTTCGATGAATTTGCTTCGGAAAAAATTCCCCCAAAAACTTATCAGTCGCTTTACATCCCATGGCCACCGAGGTCGCTCTCACTAAATCCCAAGGATTCTTTATGAAGTTACCTTAAAGAGAGGGCTTATAAGTAATGACAACCCCTTAATCTCTTGTGGCTTTAAGGGAAAATACTCGTCAAGAAATCAGCTCAATTAAACCAAGTTTACTGCAGCGAGTGGTGCAGAACACAAGGCTTCATTTTAAACAGTGTAATCAACTCGACGGAAGACATATGGATGGCATACTTTTTTAAAAATAAAATCCGCATTTGCATTCTATTGCTCAATGCTCTTAAAAACAATATTTTATAAATTATAATTTAGGTTTGAAAATATTAATCTGCCACCAGACACCCTGTATAAGATATTACACGTCACCCTGTTAGTTTGGGTTAGAACTAGTTCGCCTTAAAGGCCCAACATACACAATTAAGGTTCTTAGAACTACCTGACAAGAGAAAACGATAATCAGTCTAACTTAATCGATGTAATAAAGTCCTTCATTGCAACACCCTCTACAATTTTTCAATGTTAAAGGGTGTAGCTGAAAGCATAGTAGAATACTTTTAATAGATTTATTCATCGGGTTTTCAAAACTATTGAAGGGGGTTTTGAATAAGTATTTAACTTAAGAAAACAATTTTAAAACATATTTATTACACAACAAATTTTTTTAACTTAACAAAAAGTGTTTATCATGTATTTTCAGTTGCCTTTGATATGATCCTCATTAAAATTCATTCATCTGAACTCTATCATATTTTTCAAAAAATTTTTTTGTTAAATATACATACGCATGCTTACACCAATATATTTAAATACAAATAAAAATTATGTTCTGTTCTGTGCTGTTTGCAATTATGCGCCATATAATATTTTGATACAATGAAAATTCACAGTCAACTTTTTTTTTTGTATTTATTTTGTACAAAAAATCAGTTTTTGTTGTTTCTTTCTTGTTTTCTTAACTTTTTTATAAATAAAATTAATGACAAAAAAACTGTCTCCTTAAAAAAAGTTTTTGGAAAGAAAAATCATAAAGAAAAACAAATAGCGAAGCTGTGAAAAACATTAAAAACATGACGCTCCATTAAGTGTCAACTGTCAAAAGAGGCATAAATACAAACATGTGTTGAACAATGAAATTGAGGTCATTATAAAAAATCAAATACATTATTGAAGAAAATAAAACGAAGAAGAATAATAAAGTCGTTTTAATGGTGCAACCATGTCAATGGGATTTTATATTCGTAAAAGTACAAAGAGTAAAAATTAATGCAACTAAATATTTACAATTAGACATTTGCAAAAACATTTGCTTTAATTAATAAATTTTTTATGAAAAAATATAACCAAAAATTAGTTTCAATTAAGAGATATTATTATTAGATTCTGAAAGAAAAATGCGCTCGTTATTGCTAGAAATACATCTAGAATCCTTGAAAATTGTCGAACCTTTTCATACTTACACCGTTAGAAGACCATTGCATCATTCTCACCTTTCTTTTCATTCAGCAAGCTTCGCAGGGCTCTAAAGACATCCAAGAAGCGTTCACTTTTTTTAAGAAAAGGCTTGCTGGGGCGATCTCAACGATTTTCAGGAAATTCAACCAAAAACCATGTATCTTGCATGATAAGGACAACATCATAGCGAAAATGGTTGACTGGTTATATTCCTGGACTTGAAAACTTTATTTCGATAAAAAAAAATATATCCACTTGAACAAAAATCAAGGTTTTATTACACTTGCAAAACTGCAATCAGGTCTAAAGAGGAAGCATTCAGTATTTGACGTGGCACTTAACAGGAACGCTGCTACCTATTTGCTATGCAAACAGGTGAGATCTTTGTGTTCTCAAGTGCTCAGACGTGAACAAGATCTATTAGAGCGACGTCTGCGTGCAGGAGTTTTTGCTGCTCCAAAATCAGCAAAAGCTTTTGATCATTTCTTTTTTTTAATTTTGGGTTATTAAGGAATGACAAATAATTCAATAACCCATTTGGAAAAGCTAACCTTTTTGGCTAAAATATTTGCAAGCAATTCCATTTGCCGGAAAGCAGCCCCCACTGCTCGAACTTTAAATGGTGTATGAAACTACGCCAGACATATTCTTTTGAATTTGTGCATTTAAAAGGGTTTTATCCAATCTTAACATAAGTAAGTCTTCTGGGCATTAAGACAATGCTATTTGATGCTGGCGCGTTAATTGGGCAATCTTTATAGAAATGGCCGGGATATTCCTGATATGCTAAAGAGTAGCAAATATTACGCCGATCCCCAGAAGGGGAAAGCTGAAAATCATGAATATTACCGACCAATAGCCTTTTTTCCCGGCACTCTCTAAGGTTATGTAAAAGTATGTCTGGATTCCAAAGGTTTATAAAACGACCGCCAGTATGACTTTGGTGAAGGACGTTTTACCGGGAACACACTGGATTTTCTAAGAGAAAAATTTTGGAACTTCCCTAATCATTTTGGTGAAATTAAAAGGTGGCATGTTGTGTTTTGAAGCGTCTGGAATAAGGCGCTTTAATATTAATCGATTGTTCGAGTTTTCTCAGAGACCGCACTTTTCGTGTTATCAGCTTAAAATTTATTTCGTGTTATATTGGATCCCTTCCAATGAGTTCAAAGTTAATCCAGAGGTATTTCAAAGTTTTGTCCTCTCTTTTTTATTGCTTTTCTTTCTGAATAACCAATGTCAGACCTGGATTCCTATCTATTCCTTGGCAGACAACAGCAGCATATGCCATTACTTAATACTCATTTGACTGCAGGCTTAGCTCCTTGGAGATTAAACGCTATGAGGCAGAGTTTGAATGACACCCTAAATATGTTAATATTTGATTGTAGTCGTGCAAATGGAGTCGATTAAATGTACGTAAGATCATAGCAGACCATGCTGCACCGTCTGTATTAATGGATGGTTTAAATGTTAGGCGGACAGAATCTCTTGATGTTCTGAGCATAAAAATCTAAGACGACGTCCTATGGGTGGAACACGTTTTCTTTTTTGTATCGAAAGAAATTCCCAAGCGCTCCTGTTTTATGAAACGGTGTGGGAAATACATTCCACCAAAAGATCGACTAAATATTTAAAAAACCCAAATGAAGGGGTTTGTTAACTTGCCAGGACTTTTTTTAACTGGCGGCCATTTTGTCAGCTGTCAAATTATTATTGTTTAGTTTGGTTTGCGCTTTTAATAAGAATAGACTCAAGCTTAAACAACGCTTCCAAATTTTAAAATTTTATTTTAAAAATCATGGTTCTTTTCGAAATTTCTATCGCGTACTACTTACGTCCATAATCGTCCATCAGATCAATTAATTCGATTAACTATGGAAGGTTTTCGCACCGCGTTTAGTCAAATTATAATACCCGTCCACGACACGTCGTACATTGCGTACAGAAGAAGATCGTAGCGTAGAAGAGGACCCGAATCAGTGTGCATGAATTGGATACGTGTCCTCTTACTTTATGAAACATTTTGCGAAAATATCTTGGTTTGCGTGCATAAAAAATCCAACTCGCGCAACAATTGAAGCCACATTATCACCTAGAAAGGCGTAGATTCGGTGAAGGGGCCCAAAACAAGACTGCCATTTAACACGATTTTCAAAAGCGAATTTTTTTTAACGACAAAGCCTACTTCTGTTTGAATGGCTACGTCAATTGTCAAAACTGCCGTATTTAAAGTAATCATAATCCTTAAGTGTATGCTGAGATCCAGAAAAACTGCTTGTTCGATGTGCTTTATGGGCTGGTGAAATTATCTGTTCGTTCTTCTTTGAAAACGGTGCTGGTGACCACTAAAAAAGTCATGATTACTCACTTTTTCGTTCATCAACTCAAAGCCATAATGTGCAGGAGACGTGGTTTCAACCAGACGGCGCAACATGTCCCACAGCTTATACCCCAAATGATTGATTTAGGAAAACATTTGGTAGCCGCATAGTTTCACGTTTCGGACCCGTGAATTGGCATTCAAGATCGTGCGATTTAACGCCACAACTTTTTGTGGGGATATGTGAAGTCGTTAGTCTACGCCGAAAATCCCGAAACGATTGACCATTTGGAGGACAATAATCGCCGTGTTATTACCTATATACGGCCACAAAAGTAAAAAAAATTTATTGAAAGTCGGAGATTCATATTAGACTACGTCCTAATTAGCCGTGGTGGTCATATGCACGAAGTCATATTTAAATTATAATGCCAGAAGATTATCTTTCACATAAAGTAAATTTTATATCGATTAAAAATATACATCTTTGTTTTATTTCATTTCAAACTTGTGTGAAATGTGTTTCACTTTTCCATCGACATTCTAATAAAAAGTGCTCTGAAAAAACCAAGGAACTTTATCCGGAAACCCTATATTTTGTAAGTGACACACCTCTTTCAATAAAAACACCGAATAGCCAGTGAGTTGCACCACTCGCTACAGGGAAAATTCGTTCTTTAGTTCCACAGTTCGTATGTCGATTGAATTTCCTGATGATGTCTTTCCTTTCACTTTTACTTTTAAAAAATTTTGAATTAAATGTCCTTAACTATTCACCTTCTCATAACCTATTTTCCTGATATCAACACAATGCACTGCATGTATTGGGGTCACTCAGAGATTCTGCTTCTCGTTTAGCTTTCCAACGAATAAAAAAAAATGATTTTATGCACCAAAAATTCAATTTCATAAATTTTAAATCTCCCAAGGCTAGTTTGTTGTCCTGCCTTAACTAACTTTGTAGATGGAGCAGGCGGAGACGCTGTAAAGTGACACTTAAAGATTTATGTTAAACTTAAATACAAAATCTACCTGCTGTGCGCATGAGCATAGAAACTTGGTTGCGTAAATCGAGTTTGTGTTGTTAAACCTTAAAGTTAGTAAGCTGGCAACTAACACCAAATGGATTGTAGGAAATACTTACACACATAAACACATTTCTTTACGAATAGTGCAAGAGGGTTTAAGTAAATAACTACGATGTCAATGTCAGTTTAAAAAAAATTTACCAACGAAAATATTTCATGAATATTAAAATCAGCAAGTGGTAAGCAAAACAAGTCAACTTTTAAGTAACAACGCATAACTCCTTTAAGCATTAATGATTTTTCCAAAAAGCACAGAAAGCAACAGGAAGCAAAGAGTTAAAGAAAGACAAGTTTCCTTTGTATGTGTTTTTGTTGTTGGCATGTTGTCTTTTATTGTTGTCGTTGTCGTTATTGGTGTGTGGCAAATTTGTAATAAAAATAAACATTTTATCAAGTTAATTGCTTTTGAAGTTGTACAACCTTAAGGCAATATTTAACATTTTCAAAGCAAAATAATAAATACAAGCAATCTTGTCTCTTATACGTTTTTGTTAGAAAAAAATATCAAAAAATCACACAAGGATTTTAATTTCCTTTTGGTTATAAAAAGAAGCAGCAGCAATAGCAAAAAGAAGAGAAAAAACATTTAAATACAAATATGCAAATTGCTTATTTGAAGATAATTGAAATAAGTGGAATGAAATCAAAGAAAACTTTTGCATAAATATTTTACAAGGCGTGTACAGTTTGTAAAATAAGATGTACAAATTTGAAATTAACTCAAAGTGGGTGACATAAAGAACAAAAATTTAAATTGTTAAATTGAATATAAATTAATCAACTATTTTCTTAAAGGATACACAAAAGGATAAATAACAAATTAAAAAATTGACTTACCGATTCAGAGAATAATTTGAAGAGTCTGCATTAGCTGAAAATAAACATGAAATATTAATTAATTTAAAAAAAAAATTAAAATAACATTTTGCAAATGTTTATTAAAAAATGCATAAGCAAAATATAAAATAAAAAATCTTTAGAAAGTTAATTCCACATACGAACTGTGCGACTAAAGAACGAATTTTTTCTGCGATACGTGGTGTGCCGAAAGTTGACTACACAACTCTCTATTAAAAGGCATGTATCACGTACAAAATTCCTGGTTTCAGGGACGGGTTTCCAAAATTCTTTAGAACACAATCCCTTATAGTATTGGGAAAATAATAAACACATCCCACATTAAGCCGATGCTCGAGTTAATTGATATGGTAAGATACCCTCACGTCCTTAAGAAGTACACGTTTCCGTACGCGGTCAAGTAGCTCTAAAATAGGATTTAGAGCATCCCATACATGAAAGTTGGGTAAAGTTCTTCCTACACCGTTTTAAAAAACCAAGACACTTGGATATTTCTTTCGACACAAGAGAAACGTGTCCAATTCAGCAGAGATCGCACAAAAAATGTTTATGCCCAGAACACAAAAGTTTCTGCATCTCCAACATTTGTACCATTCCGTATAACAAACGAGACAACACGGTCATTTGTGCATTTATCTGCCAACAGACAATATTAGGTCTTACGGACTTATAATCAACCCTGTTCGCACGGCCCATATGGATAGTTTCACTCGATCGAGGCTGCCTCATAGCTCCAATCTCCAAAGAGCTGTGCATGCAGTCAAAAGAATATGAATGGACAATGTGGCAGTTGTCTGTAATGAAATTGACCGGATTTAAAGCTTTACAAAGAAGATCATTTAACAAAATAAAAAATAAAACAGGAGAAAGCACTAAACTTTGGAAGCCCCTAAACTGACTTGAAACTCATTGGAAGAGATCCTATCCTTAGCACCAGAAATAGGCATTTTCTCAAAAAACTCAATATAAGTTGGAATAAATTTTTAACGACGCGAAAAGGAATAAGTATAGAAAGAAGCGCCTAATGTCAGCATCCATCAACGTCTTGGAAACGTGTATGTATCAAGAGCCACCAATATCCACAGTCACACCCTGTTTTTCTCAAAAAAAGGCCAGTTGGTTTCTTGTACAACGTTCTCTACGAAAGCCATACTGGCGGTCGCCGTCGGTCCCGAGATAATTAAGCTTACACTTCATAAACTTAAACAGTACTGAACAAATACCTGCTGGCCGTTTCTTTTCAGGGTCGTCAGTCTTTCCCTTGGTTTTGAAGATCTTGATATATGCCGGGAGTTTAAAACTTTTTTGCTGCAACAGAGTTAAGTTTTCAGAAGATACCACCAGTGATAAGCTATCCCAAGTAACACTTTTAAATCTGTTGCGCCTGAAATGGCAAGTGCCAACCTGTTTTCTCTCACGACATAGACGCCGGCTTCGTCATTTAAAACTGAACACTTAGAGTTTTAAATGACGAATCCGGCGTCTATGTCGTGAGAGAAAACAGGTTGGCACTTGCCATTTCAGGCGCAACAGATTTAAAAGTGTTACTTGGGATAGAGGTTGGGATCCGGGGAGCTACGAGATAGTTGGTATTAATACTGTCAAAGAAGCCGGCGTCTATGTCGTGAGAGAAAACAGGTTGGCACTTGCCATTTCAGGCGCAACAGATTAAAAAGTGTTACTTGGGATAGAGGTTGGGATCCAGGGAGCTACGAGATAGTTGGTATTAATACTGTCAAAGAGTGTGACTTTAGCATACAATGAGATACTGCTGTGTCTGAAAAGATTGGGTTTAAGGACCACAACTGCATTCATTACTGGACATTATCCAGTAAAGGCTAATACAACCATATGAGGTCGCGGCACTATAGACAAATATAGTAGTTATGGGATGGGATGGGATAGGATAGGATAGGATAGGATAGGATAGGATAGGATAGGATAGGATAGGATAGGATAGGATAGGATAGGATAGGATAGGATAGGATAGGATAGGATAGGATAGGATAGGATAGGATAGGATAGGATAGGATAGGATAGGATAGGATAGGATAGGATAGGATAGGATAGGATAGGATAGGATAGGATAGGATAGGATAGGATAGGATAGGATAGGATAGGATAGGATAGGTTAGGATAGAATAGGATAGGATAGGATAGGATAGGATAGGATAGGATAGGATAGGATAGGATAGGATAGGATAGAAGAGAATAGAATAGGATAGGATAGGATAGGATAGGGTAGGATGGGATAGGATAGGATAGGATAGGATAGAATAGGAAAGGATAGGATAGGGTAGGACAGGAAAGGACAGGATATGATAGGATAGGATTGGATAGGATAGGATAGGATAGGATAGGATAGGATAGGATAGGATAGGATAGGATAGGATAGGATAGGATAGGATAGGATAGGATAGGATAGGATAGGATAGGATAGGATAGGATAGGATAGGATAGGATAGGATAGGATAGGATAGGATAGGATAGGATAGGATAGGATAGGATAGAATAGAATAGGATAGGATAGGATAGGATAGGATAGGATAGGATAGGATAGGATAGGATAGGATAGGATAGGATAGGATAGGAATGGATAAGATAGGATAGGATAGGATAGGATAGGATAGGATAGGATAGGATAGGATAGGATAGGATAGCAAAGGATAGTATAGGATAGGATAGGATAGGATAGGATAGGATAGGATAGGATAGGATAGGATAGGATAGGATAGGATAGGATAGGATAGGATAGGATAGGATAGGATAGGATAGGATAGGATAGGATAGGATAGAATAGGATAGGATAGGATAGGATAGGATAGGATAGGATAGGATAGGATAGGATAGGATAGGATAGGATAGGATAGGATAGGGTAGGGTAGGATAGGATAGGATAGGATAGGATAGGATAGGATAGGATAGGATAGGATAGGATAGTATAGGATAGTATAGGATAATATAGGAAAGGGTAGGATAGGATAGGATAGAATAGGATACGATACGATAGGATAGACAATAAAATGGCAAGGTTTACGCGGATATTTAAGTTGATTATCGTTTTTGATTCCAGACTTTTACACAGAATCTATTTTTGCGAGTTCATTACTTCCGTTCGGACGCTGAAGCTTTTCTTACAAAATATTAAAATTGTTGGGGAGATAAAAAGTAATCGGTCTCGTATTGCCTTATTTCAAACAAAATTAAACTTTTGTTTAAGAACTTTAAGTAATGCCCCAAAAATCGTGTTTGGATACATAAAACAGTTTTTTACTAAATACTATTTGGTTTTGGCGTTCAAGTTTTTTCTATATTGTTGGCTAAATATGTTAATAGATTTGCAAATATTCACATATTTCTTTAGGCCATATGTTTTTCTAAACATTATTTTTTAATAAAATAACAATTTCAAATGCAGAAAATCCTGTTTAAGCTTTATTCTTTGTTAACCTATAAATGTCAGTTTTTTGCTTACCGTTAAAGCAATAAATGTTTACGAGCAAAACATGTTCACATCTGGGTACGATTCAAATCATAAAAAATGAAATATGACAAACAAATTTTAATTGTGCAAATAATTTTAACTACAGTAAAATATAAATTGAAATTTCAATTTGTAATAGGATCGAGGCAGTTATAAAAAAATTGAAATATAATAAGACTTTTTCACTTAAATAGAAATGAATCAAGTGCTAAAATTCTTTCGATTAAGGATTTTATTAAATACAAAAATATTGTGTCTTTTGATCAATACTTCTTGATCGTCTTTCACCAAAATGATATTCGATATCTTGGATACTTAATGGATGGATACAAAGAAATTAATTTTCGCACCTTGCGATTGATAAGCAATAATAATGATACTAAAGGGGCATGTATCGTTTCACAGTTTAAATTTTGAGATAGTAAAGAAAACACACAAAATATCTTAACCTTTTTTCGTTTTGTTAAAATTAAACGTTTCTTTAAAGAAACGCCTACACAGACGTATGTATGTTTAAAAAAGTTTGTAAATGCATATGTGTATTAACACGATTAGTGTAGACGTACCCAACAGTTTTTGATGTTTGTGGAAGATTAGGAAAAAATTTCGACAGTATTTCGGGGTAGAACAAAGCAAAATATATAATTGGGATGAGAATAACTTTTAAAAAAAATCTGTTTTAAAGAAGAATAATTGCGATATCTTCTAGTTTAAAACTAAAAACAGCAAGGATCCCCAGACGTAGCCAGTTTCCATATTCACCTATTTCCAAGCACACTTATACCTTTTCAGCTATTTGCCTACTTCAACAGTTGCTCATGAGCTTAAGTAGACCCGCCAAAACTAGAGACTCTATCTTGAGAGCCTTAAGTTCATATATGACCGCTTACGCGATCACTCTGGATCCCGTACAGGACGGACCCTAGGATATCAGCTTTTAATCTCAGTTGCCCCGCTTGGGGATAACCACAGCCACTACGTGAACTCCCGAAGGAGACCTCACCATTAATCAGTTCATGCACTACAAGCACATGGGGCCAATTGATTCCCGTGGTACCAGATAGGACTCTGGTCAGCCTCGGAAATCTACTTCCGTACAGTTCCTACAGATTTCTATTTAAAACAGATAAGGTATTGGTACCCTTAGAAACTTATATTGCTGTGCCACTTAATGGCGATTTACATGACACAGCGACAACAAGAAAAACCTGCCTCAAGCCAGACCAGTAAGTTTATAACCACTGATCACCTTAGCCCAAGACAGACTGTTTTCAATTTAGCCATGTCTGTTAGCCTTTCAGTAACTGAAAGTTGCCCGGTTGATACCACAAGGAGGTAGACTAAGGCACTTGTGTTACACACTTATCAACCAACCAAAGAGAGTATATAAAGTTCTTTATCAGGAAGGGCGCTACAGGGGGTGGAAGTTTTTACAATGGAAACCTAAAAAAAAATTTTAATTTCTGCGCGGGCCATTTTGGCCAGACTTGAATGGGTTGTGATATATTACCAAAGAGACTATATTAGGTTCTTTTTCAGAAAGAAATAGAAAAAAATCCCCAGTTTAGCATACTGTCTTTAAAGTATCCGAGTTTTATGGCAACAGTGGCCACATATACTAAGATATATAGGGATATATGTGTGGATTTTGTCTTAAAAAAAGGGTTAAATCAGGTATTGCCTTATATTTCGCTCTGAGTCAATTGATCTTGATGATTTGGTTTAGCGATTTTCTCAGTGATATTTCTGATAGCTTGACACCAAAACGTGGTCAGTAGGATTAGACTTGGCAAGAGAAATTTTCACGTTCAACAGACGGACATGGCTCAATCAAGGGAAGTCGATAAATAATGATCTAATATAAATATACTTTATGGGGTTTCAAATGAATGTTTTAGAAATTTGAAATTGAATGAATGATCAATGGAATGTCAAAATAAGAACTGTCGGGACATTTAAACAACCTGCATTGATACTTATTATAGCCAACCATATGACATACATATATACGAACATACATACATGTTTGTTTATATTGAGCTTGCTGTTGTTATCTGACCAAAATGATCTTTCAATAACAACAGCTATAAAAAAACAATGACAATTAAAAGAAAGGATCATGTTACACTCAATAAAAAGAAACATACAGAAACGCACACACCCAGCAGGGATGTCATGTTCCTCAATTGTACTTTTTTAATAAATTTTTTTAAATTTTTAATATACATTTTAAGATTATGTTTCCAATACATTATCCATTAAGGATTATTCAAAACGAACCTTAGTTTAATTTAAAATTATAAAAACCTATTAACACTTTATGCTTTCAATTTAAATGCGAATTAAAAAAGGATTTTAAATCAACTTTACTTTACCGTTGCTTATACATAATTTAAAGAAAATTGAGTTTAGCTCAGAGTTTGTATATTTATTTTTCAAAAACAAATTTCTACAACAAAAAGTAAATAAATAAATAAACACAGAATCAGTTTTAAGACAAAATTTTTGCACATTCAAAAACTCATTAAAAAATTTTTGTTTTTTAAAGAAACCTGCTGCGTCTGTTTTCTAAAAAAAAGTGTTAAATAATAAAAAAGGCCCTAAAAATCCTTAAAAACCTGGTAATACAATATTTTTTTATTTCTTTTTTTATTAAATGTTTTTATTGTAGCATGTTAGGGATTAACAATAAAGATTTGTGATTGCAAAAACATATCGTATTCATATGTACATTTCACTAAGGCACTTCACATTTGGTATGTGTAAAGTACACATTTTTTTCATTTTTCATTAATACAAAAATTGTTGCATTAAGACTGACATGTAGAAAACTGTCTAATTAGAAAACGAACTTTTTCAAGCAAACAGAAATTTATATTAGGAACGATACGGTACCAAATAAACGCAACTGGCCCATTCTGTTGTAATGGATGTGACCATTTTGCTTACAACTAAAACAATTCAAAATTATAATTTAAATTAAAAAATTATTCTTTCTTTCTTTTTGTGTATATAAACTGTTAACTTCCCGGGCAGAAATATACGATTCTAAAGCGTTGGTCTAAAAATGTTGTACCACAAGCCTGTAAACACAAAAATTCCACTCTTTTCAAAATACTGTAACATTACAATACTGTAGATACAAAAACGCAACCCCAGCTCGTAAATGTCAAATTTTATTTTGATATAAAAAATTTGTCGTTTTTGAAAATTAATTTATTTAAATTTAGTAAATTAAATACATATTTTGTAAAATATGTACATCACATTTGCCTATAGTCGACACACGGCGTACCAATATTCGGCACTAACACGTCACTATTGGTCAGTCAGTGTAAAAAAGAATTGACTTAGCTAAGGCAGGTGTCTGACATTACTTTGGTTTGGGTTCCTGCGCATAGGGGCTACCATGGTAATGAACGGGCAGATGAGCTGGCTAAAAAAGGATCTGCTCTAAATATCTCCAATGTTAATACAGTCGCAAATCCGTTGCAGGCTATTAAGAGCAGCATCTTAAGATTCTCCCTGCGCATTGCTGACGATAGATGGCCGAGGTTGGATACGTGTAGAGCCGCTAGGCAAACATGGCCCTCTTTCGATGTCGGACGTGCTACGCAACTTATGAACCGGAATCGCGTGGAAATTTCGAAGTTGCTGGCGGTGCTAACGGGTCATTGGATGCTGGGAAGGCATGCAGAATGACTCGGCCTTTTGTTTAACGATCACTGTCGCAGCTGCAAGAATAGGGAAAAGAAGGAATCGGTTTTCCATCTTCTCTGCGAATGCGCTGCTCTGGCTGTAAAGAGGCACAAGTTCCTGGACCATCATATACTGGACAGCCTAGGGGATGTATCTGCGATTGGGCTGAACGACCTGTCAAGATACATCAATGCGACAGGGTGGGTCTAGTACTCCATTTTCCCTTGGTCCATGTTTTAAGGGGACCTATCACCATCGAGTGATGTGGTGTTGTCAAAACGGGGTCATTTAGACTCTACTTGACAGTTTGCGTGTAGCAAACTATCACGGAAACCAACCAACCAACCAATAGTCGGCATGTATGGACATGATTTCTTTTAAAGAAAAATTTAATAGTACTCCATTTCAAATTGTTGTTTATTAAAAAAAATGCTTTTATTTTTTTAAATGCTAAAACATAAAATTTGTATAGTTACCCAGGTACTTGAATTCAATTATGGAGATAATAGTGTGTATGTGATTCATTTGATATAAAATTAATAGGTTTTTGGGAACTAAACCAAACTTGAAGACTATGGGACCACACGAGACGCTGCCAAGAGTGGCCGGCCCCGGAGCGCCCGTTCTGCCGAAAATATCGCCGCTGTTGGTGAGGATGTCGAGCTGCCGCCAGAAACATCAATCAGACGCCGTGCCTCGAAATTAGTCATCAGCCGGTCGTCCCTAAGGCGAATTTTGGTCAAAGACCTGCGCATGTTACCGTATAAGGTCCAGTCCGTGCATCAGCTGCTACCTGTCAACCGCCAAACGCATCGCAAACAACATCAGATGACTTCTTTTAGCCCACCTTGTATTTTAACAAAATTAGGTCGAAGACAGAGAAGATAAAAATGTTATTCTTATACCGTAATTTTGAACGGATTATCAAAATAAATTTTAGATTAATTTGAATGAGGACAACTGATTAAAAAATTTTAGTTCAAAAAAATCAAAGCCAGTTGCGAAGTATATCAACATCCTATTATCCTTTATCGTTTTACATTTTAATTTTTTGTCTTTTTACAAACTTGTTTTTGCCAATAAAAAGCAAACACAAAGTAAGTTTGAACTAAACTGCACTTAAGCAATGCCAAATTAAATATTCTTATCTAAATCTTTCATTCCAGTTTCCACATCACTTATTTGTTATACTTAATGAACTTATAATGTCTTTATTAATTACGGCTAAACAAACATAAACCCACAAGTTGGAAGGCAAACAAGTTAACCTGGCGGCCAGGCAATGTTGGAACAAATTTTTAAAAAATATTAACTAGAGTTTTTTTCTTAATAAATTTTACATATTTTTTTTAATTTTTCCAACAATATTCTCAATATCATTTAAAGCCTTAATGTATGCCAATAAACAATCCTAAAATATTAAGTGGATGTGGAATTAAAAAGCACAAACTCAGATAAGAAATATAAGATTACAGCAATCAGGCTTCAAAATTTAAAAGTTGTATTGAAAAAGAGAAAAAAAATCTTAAATAAAAAACCAGTATAAAGACAAAATTGCAAACTATTTCATATTTTAAGTCTCTGACAGATTTCTTTTAAAGAAAATCAGGTCATAAAGTCTTTACACTAGTGATGTAAAAATGGGTAATTAAACCAGATAAACCAGAGATAAATGTATAAGACTCACGTCAGCACCCACCATGTTAGCTCAATCTCCTTGGTAATCAATCTGCGGATCCAATTTTCCTTGCAATCACAACTATTTTTTTTTTTGTTAACACAAATAGCTGAAGGAATGTCTCTTTTAGGAGCTTTCAATTATCTAGAACTCGGCAACCAGAACTGTATTGGGAGCACGAAAGATTAAAGTTTACATACATACACCCTAAAAACTAATTTATGTTTGCAAACGAATTATTCATTTAGCAATGGATTATTTTCTTTTGCGGTCATTAAATTGGCAGCTCATTGTAAAATTTCCAAAGTAAAATTCCGTAGAATAATCGGGTTCTTCTTCTTCTTCTGCTTGGCAGTTTAACACCCTGTGAAGCACAGGGCCTCTACAAAGATTTTTAAAGACGCTCTGTTATTCGCTGGTATTTTAAGCTTGCTCGAGCAAGCAAGCAAGCTTCTTCTCCAAGTAGTCTTTGGCAAACCTCATTTCTACTTACTTGTGGATTTTATTTCTTCTGGAATCTTTCCTAGAGTGTGAACTTTCCACTTTTATTACTTTGTTTACTAACGATAGGAATGAGGCATTTCCTGTACAATTCAATAATGTTTATGACTATTGGCTACCAAATTTTCAAAACAAAGCACAAGAAACGATTTGTAAGTCCCTGGAGTTCCCAGTTAACTACTGATGTTGTCAACCAGGTTTTAGATTGCATGTTCAACCTAAAATTATTAATTTTGGTTTTTACTGAAATAATTGTTGCTTCCAAAAATTTTTTAACTGAAGAAACGCCCTACTTTCGTTGCCAATTCTAAATTCAATGTCTGATAGCGCCAATCCTCTGTCCAAGGTAGCATTATTTTCAACAAAGTCAACTTGGTCGTCCTCGATGACAAACGGGTTGTTGCTTGTCGTTCTTATTTTTACACCTTTGTTTTCCGATACTAGTTTTTAGACCCACATTTTCGCTGAGTTCTCAACTTGGTCATCAAAATTCGATTGCATATCGAGATGTTTTGTGAAGCTGTGAAACTAGCACAGCATAAGGTGGACTGACATTTCCTCTGCGTTTCGCCGACATTTACTGGGTTTAGGCACACTGAGGTATTGAGGAAAATGATATGATAGACGAACTTGCGAAGGAAGGGTGGACTGACATTTCTTCCTGCGTTTCTCCGATATTTACTGGGTTTGGAGGCACTGGGGTATTGAGGAGAATGATATGATAGACGTACTTTGGAAGGAAGGGTGGACTGACATTTCTTCCTGCGTTTCTTCAAGATTTACTGGGTTTGGGAGCACTGGGGTATTGAGGAGAATGATATGATAGACGAACTTACGAAGGAAGGGCTTCATTTGCCTGTGGAAAGAGCAGTTGAGTTTGTGCTTTATAATATGGGTATAAACTTTGCTGTGAGGGTAAGTGCCAGCCACGAAGGTTTGGGTTAAGGTAGTGGCCCGAGGGCGAGTTTTTTTTATATCTTTGCCAAGGAACGTTTGTAGACTCCTAGGGGGTAAGACACATGTCGTTGTTGGGCAGCTGGTAATGCAAAAGAGCAGAACGACTGGCTACCGTTGGTTTTAGGTTCCGTGGTGTACTGGGGGATAGAAATTCTGTTGAGCATATTATCACTGTTGATCGATTTCTGATGAAGCAGAGAGCCTTCGAAAGTTCCTTGCATCAGAACAAGGCCAAACTCTACCTCCTAAGTTTCACGGATAAAAATTTCCACGGCTGAACAGGGTTCTTTCTAGTGCTACGAGAACCAGAAAGCCCCGTGCTTCACATTAACATTAGCATTCTCCAACGAAATTCCAGGAAACCACAACCAATACGTCAACACCGAAAAGAGCTCATCAAGAATCAGTACCGGGTTGGTTACTGAATTCTGCGGTACCAGATACAGGCTGTGCTCAGATAGAAGTGCTTTCATACGTAACCTTAGGCTGTTACCCCTCTTTTACCCAAAGCATAATCACTAAGGTGTATAATTAGCATTTAAAGTGCACGAATAAACTGAAAATCAAAATTAAGGTAATTTAGGTAGCTCCAGATTACGCAATGTAAACGCATCTTACATCACTTGCACAATTTGAGTACCATATCGTTGCATACTTTACAACTTGCAAGGTTTTTCCTACTTATCTCTACCCATCTGGAAACAAATTAAATTTTAAAATATTTTGATGAAAAAAAGTATATTTTTTGTAGAAAAACAACCTTAAAATCTTAATTTTTGCTCTTAAATTATATATTCAAACGAATTGTACTTGTTTTTTCCCAACTCGAAATTGTTGTAATTTTACAAACACTTTACTAACATGCCATACATGCCATATTTGCGTGAATGAACTAAGTTTAAACAATGTGTGTGGAAATTAGGATGGTATCAATTAAAAATTAATTTTTGTTTTCAATCTTGGCTGCATTTTGCGATACATTTTCTTTTCTCTTCAGCCTTTAGTCGCGAACAATCAACAGGAAAACGCCCGTTTTTTATACATTCACATTATCAATTCTAAGAGTTGGTTGTTCAAAAAAAATAAAACTAAAAAAGTCTATAGAAATTTATGTGACAAAAATTGCATAAACATTTTGTAATGGAATTTATTTCTATAATTTTGTTGTAGTTTTTAAAGAACAAGGAAAATGAAGCAAAAAAAACATGTTTAATCAAGAAGGCGTTTAAATTTATAATTGCTTTTCATAAGATTTTTATCACAGATCTGGCGAAAAACGTTTGAACATCTAAGACAGACAACTAGATGGTAAAGATCTTAAAACAATAAAGAGGGATGTAATAAAAAAAATCAGAAACAAAAAAAAAGTAAAACAAAATACATATTTAGCTGTGACGGATCTTATTTACACTTTACAACGAAGTTTTTAAATAAAGTTTGGCATTTAAGGTGTTCAAAAAAGAACCTAAATTGTTTTCCACATAGAAATTAGACACGAGAGAGCAGATCGCACACTAAATTATAAACAGTCACAACTCAAATTATTAATTTCAATGAGGGCGTTTTTTGGCTTTTAAAAACATGGCTGTAAATTAATAATCAAATCGAATTTATTAGTAAAAAAACCGTCTTAGAATAAAGTTTGATGAGAGGACTGGTATATTAAAAACTTAATTATTTCGATTAGGTTTGAGTTGTGACTGTTTATTACCCAGTGTTTATGACGTCTACTAGTTTATTAATCTTAATGGACATTAAAACGCTTTAACAGCAAAATCTTAATTCAAATCTGCAGACAGTAGCTTGTGTACAGTATTAAAATGAAATATAATTGAACGCTTTTAAAGCTAAACAACTAGCGGAACGCAGCAGTTCCCAAAATGATTTTCATAATTTTAAATTTGAAAAAAAAGTAAGAAAAAACCTTCTTCATCTTTTCCTTAAGTAATTTAGGAATTCAAATCCCCACGCACTAATGTTTCTATATGTGATCATTAAAGGGTTAAGGAACAACAAACTTGAGTTAAATTATTTAATTACTGTTTGAAAAGGTAAATTACCTTATCTATGAATTGTTATAAGAAATAAGTCTACTTTTTGGTTATTTTTACCGCAAATTATTTGGCGAAAATTTAAGAGTTCCAATAATTTTGCAAAAAAAAAAATTTTAAAAAAAGTTTTCGATTTCTTTTTTATTTGGTAATGCTTTTTTGCCAGCTGTTATTTAATACTTAGGGGATTCACAAGGTGTCCTATTATGTCCTATTGTTATAAAATTTCACAATGGTTTTGTTGTCTTTTATCCAAAAATAGTTCTTAAAAAATACAACGTCGTTTAATATTCTTATTAAATTGTCACAACAACTGAAAATACACCTGCGCCGAGTGTCCAATAGTTGGTAAAATTGTTTAAACCATTGTGGAAATTTTATGACAATATGACAATAGGACAAATAGAACACCTTGTGAATCCCCTAACTATTTCTTTTCAAAGTGTTTAATCATTAATTGTGTTTGCAGATTTAAATGGTTGCAATTTACAAAATGTCTAACATGTTAAACGGCGCCTTTTGTACAACAACGAAACCACACCAATGCAAAGACTGCAATCTTAAAACTTAAGCGCAATTATAACATACACTTGATATAGATGGAAGTAGCAGTGCATCGTACATTTTATTAAATTGACCAGTTTGTGTGGGGAAAACTTACCCTCGTGCCCGTAACTAATCAATTTGTTTTTTTTTATATTTAGATATTTCGATTAAACGAACTGCGATTCGCGTATCGACAGAGTAGATCTACAAAGACTGCCGTCCATCCCGTGGTTGCAGGAATTGAGAAGGCTTTGGGGGCCAAGCAAAATGCCCTCTGAACCTTCATCGATATACAAGGCAGATTTGATATAACATACATATCTTATAAAGCGATTGAATTCGCCATGAGAACAAAGTGCTTTAATTACACATGTCATAATCGACTCGGTGATATGGATGCTTACTTCCAGAGTTCCTAGTAACTCGTCGAGGACCATTCGGGCGACTCGAGGATGCCCAAAGGGAAGCACTTTATCACCTCTGTTGTGGACCCTCGTGATTGATTAGCTACTTGAGAAGTTAAACGACTTGAGTTTAAGGTCTTTTAGGTACGCGGACAATATAGTCATTTCGGTGGTAAGTTAGGATGACAAAACCGTCTCGGACCGTAGGTAACGGGCCTTGGACATTACTCTTGGGTGATGCAAGACTTAATTACCCTACCAGAACAGTGACGGTCATTTGACCGGTCATATGACCGACACAGATGACCGGTCAATCGGTCATTATTTTCTATCATTTTCTTAAGGGCGATGTGAAAAAAATGACCGAAACTTTGTGTACGTGTGATTTTGCGTCTCCCTCGCACCTTAAGATGTGATAGAAATATTGGTCACAAATGACCGAAAGAAAATGCTTAAGTGTTAGTTTCGGTCACAAATTTCTTGTAGGGTACTTACACAGTGAAGACTATTTTGTTACTATTTACGAGAAGAAGGAACATCTCACTGAGAAATCCCACACTGTACGGAACAATTATCACATTTTCTAATAGTGCAAAGTACCTAGGTGTTACTCCGGGCAAGGGGCTCTCATGGAAAGATCACTTGGGGAACGTGACAGGTCTTTTATGTCTTTTAGAGACTCTTTGTTAGGACATGGGGCTTCCGGAAAAGTACGGTTCATGGGTTGTTTAACACCATTATGAAACCGATTATTACCCATGCGACTTTTGTGTGATGACCAAAGATTGAACAAGTTCTGATTGGAAAAGCCACGCTCTATTTGTCTGTAATCGACAGTTCACGCTCAGGCCACTTGCAGCTTCAAAGCTAAGTGGACATATATGAGGATATCAAAAGATCTAAGTATGGCCTTATTTCTAGGGTTAGCCATGATATTCCCAGGATACATATCTTTGCTAGATACTTCAATGTGAAGATCTTATAGCGTACTACTTGGACCAATGGGTTCTGGGGGTCTAAGGAGTGGTCTCAGGTCTGGCATAGCGATGAGTTGAGGCATCTACGGCCACACTGGCGTTGGACACTTGGTCCCGGTTTTCAAAAGGCCCTAACGATGGGTAAATATTCATCGATATTTCCGGCTCAGATCTACGCTATGTGCGCATGTGCCTATGAATGTGTTCGAAGAGGAGGACTCAAATATACATTCTTTCGGACATCCAGGCGGCTTTAAGGGCCCTTACGGCTTATGATATTGGATACGCACTAGTAAGGGAGTAAGTGGACATTAAAAAAGGCTCGGTGCGCGCAATGACGTCACGCTGGTATGGGTTCCGGGTCATGAGGGTCATGTGGGCAACTAACGTTTCGACCATCGCATCGGAAAAATCGCCCTCTTTTTGGTCCGAAACCGTTTTGCGGTGTTTCTCGCTGCTGCCCTGGATAAAAATTGGCTGCTCTAAGAAACGCTGAATTTATTGCCCACTGGAGTGAAGTCCAGGCAAATTTGGTTTGTTTGTAAGTTAACTACCCCTGTCCTTGCTCCTATTTCACAAATTTTAATTTCAAATATAGAAATCGTACTAGAACTGTATTACAGGAGTTCTAAAGTTGATAACTGTTATTGTTTCTGAGAAACGTATTTGGCATCAAGATTTTATATCCAACTTATTCCTTTTTTGAAATTTTATATTGAATACATAGCAGTTACATTACAGTTTTCGAGATATAGCGGATTAAAAAATTGCATATGTAGGCAGTTGTAAGAGAGCAACCTCTTCCCTTGTTCTAAGAACTTCAACAAATTAGCTTGCCGTCTTAAAGGACTCTATGCTAGGTTCTATGGTAACAGTGACCAAAGTTACTAAGATATTTTGGGCAATTTGATTTCAACGACGACGACGATTAGACAGTCACGGTGAAGTCGACTTTCTTATCTATAACTATCAAGGATTATATACATATATCTATCGATATGAGATTGCAAATAAATATTGTAGAAATTATAATAAAAAACTGGTCACTATGTAAACAAGCTTTGTATTTGAAAAATGCTTTAACATATACCGTTTAAAAAAATGTTTCAACCCAATGTTTGTTTGGTGACAAAGACTGGTGCATAGAGGCATATCCTACAATCTTTTTAACGTTGTTTTCAAAAACTTCAAGGCATCATTTAGGCTTTTTAACATTTATGATAATTAAGTTTTTATTAATGGATTTATTTATACCTACAAAATTTATATTTTTGTTGCGTATTTTTACTTATAACTTATGACTCCAACACAAAATGGTCATTAAAGAAACCCCTAAAACGGTTGTGTTTATACAGGAAATATTTTAGGAGGAGCCATTAGGCTTCCGTTTAACTGTTAGCTAAAGTGTCAAAATTTGTTTTTCTCTAGCTAAAAAGACATTATGTTTTCAATATTAATGAATTTTCGTTGTATTTATTTCTTTATTATTAATCATCGATCATATAAAATTTTTCCTTTGAAATTTATCCAACAATAAAGTCACAACAATAAAAAAGCAGAAACAAAACAAAAAATAATTATTGAAAAAATCTTGACTTAATTAAATATTCACAACACATCAGATATAAAAAAACTGTTTAAAAGAAATTAAAATAAAAAAGTCACAACAGGAGTTGGCAGTAAATAAACTGAAAAATAATTCTCGGAATAAATTTAAAAATGACAAACACAAGAGAAAATTCAAATAAATTAAAATCTAAAATCTTTTATTGATATACAAAATCTTTGACTCTAACAAAATTCTTGTACAAATCGTTCTAGTAAGATTAATATTAAAACATACAACAACAAAACCAAAACAATATTAACAATTGATAAGAACCATAATGGTGAAGGAACAAAACAAAAAAAAGAAAGAGAGAAAATGAGAAGAAAAACCAGAAAATGAAACAAGAGATTTTAAAACAAAGAGCGTAAATTGTATTCAACAAGTTAGTTCGAACAGGTTCGATTGCAACTGTTGCAATTGTAGGATTAAAACGTTGCCACTTAAAAAAATTGTTTCCAAAAATCTTTAAAGAAACCGCCAAAATAAAACTTTTGCATTTTTCCGCACATTTCCATTTTCCTACATATCATTCATACAAATATTTTACATATCAAAAAAAAATTTAATATTTCTCTAATTACAAAACGAATTTAAATCTTATTAATTGAGTTACTTATTACGTCAATCATATAGATATTTATGGTGGTTTACAATTGATTTAACTAAATTACAGAAAGAAAAACCTGTATTTTTAATGGTCAACTCTACGTAAAACGGCCCAAAAAAGAAAAAAAAATATATTTTTATAAATCTATGAATTGAAATATGTAATTTGGTTCATATTTTTTTTTTTGCAAGAGTTTAAAACCATATTTGGGTGTTCTCTATTTACGTTCTGATGAAAATGTCACATCCGTCACATTTTCGTAAAAGGATTTTCATAGGAAAAAATATATTTTTTTATACAGGGTGTCTGGTGGCAGATTTATATCTACAAACCTAAAAAAACATAATAATTGACTCAAAGTTTTATTAATAGCATTGAACGCTGGAATGAATATGTGAATTTTATTTTTTTAACAGTATGTCATCCAGATGTCTTCCTTTGAGTTGACCACACTGTTCAAAACGGAGCCTTGTGTTCTGTGCCACACGCTGCAGTAAACTGGGTTTCAATTGAGCTGATTTCTTGGCAAATATTTTCATTTAAGTCACAAGAGATTGGGGATTGTCATTATTAACCCTCACTTTGAGGCAACTTCATAAAAAGCCAATGGGAGTTAGATCGGCTGACCTCGGTGGCCACGGGATGTCGACAAAGCGACTGATCAGTTTTTGGGGGGAATTTATTCGAAACAAATTTATCGAGCTCTGGCTGCGTGTGCAGTCGTCCTATCCAATAAAACCAAGTGTGTAAAGAGAGCGATGGATGAGCTCGCAGGTTTGGCAAAAAGAATTCCCCGTACTCATGTATCGATATTTTTCACCATTGACATTTGTCGCCTGGTCACAAGAATTTTCGAAAAGAAATGGTCCCATTATCTCATGCGCTGATAAGGCAAACCAAACAGTTACCTTGGGGCAATTCATTGGTTTTTAATGTTTTAATCGAGAGTTAAGGGCCCTTGGAGACCAGTAACAGTAGTTTTGCTTGTCGACGAGGTCGTTTAAGTAAAAATGAGCCTCGTCGCCCCAAAAACTGGGATTTAGAGTGCGAAAAAGCTCCAACATCGTTACACAAAAATTTTTGCGTAAATCAAAGACACTTTCTTTCAGTTCTTGAACGATTTGAGTTTTAAAATTATGGAACTTCAGATCCTTTTTTAAAGTTTCAAGACATCGTGACTGACAAATCCACATAATCCATCATTTCAAAGGCGCCATTCTCCTTCCACACCGTTAATTACTTTTTCAAATAGTCGTATTCAAAAATATAAATTTCCCACCAGACACCCTGTACAAATTAAGTGTCAAACTTACCATCTTTATAAATTATAATCTTTTCTAAATTTAAGTTTTTTAATAAAGAATTAAATTGAACTTATATTATTGATGGAGCTTCTGGGAAAATTAAATAAATTCACTTTTAAAATTGGCTTGTTTTAACTAACCCACAACATCTTCAAATAATATGTAGGGCCAAATGCGATACTTCAAACTAAAAATAATAAAAAACTGGCTAATGCGTAACGCGGTGTATTTTTCGCTTAGCCCTAGGCTAGGGGCTGGTAAATTGAAATTAGGAAGTTTTTGAGCCAGAAAACCCCCAATAGAACACATTACGTATTCCATTATAATTTTATATTACTTTGTACATAATAATATACAAATATAATAATATTTTTCTCCATCTTTTTAGTTATCTTTGGTGCAACTATCTCCTACAGACACGAATGGTCGTGGCATGCGCTTAGAATTGAAAAAATATTGTCCCTCAATGCAGCTGGAGTTCTGGAGTTGTATGAATAAAACTTTAGAGGGTAAGTTATGTCGAAAGTTTGTTTTTATTTTAAACATTTTAAACCTCCCGCTTACATTAAAACATCGAAAATAATTAAATCACTGAAAAATTATATGAAATAAAAAGGAAGATATTAACAGCCTTTTAACATCTAATGAATTGAATTAAAATCTTTTAAATTATCACAAACAATTTTATTAATTTGATCATAAAAATGCTTTGATATAAACTTTAAAAAAATGTGATAAATAATAATAAAAAAATACATAAAAGAAAATTTTTGTAAAAAAGAAAAACACTGCCAAAGTGTAGTGGGCATCTTGCCAATGGCTAAACAAACAAAAAAATATTTATTTGCGATACCAACAAATTCTCATAAAAACTTCATTTTAATAGCCAATTTAAATAGTTAAACAAATAAATAAAAAAAACTTTGTATAAATACACATACAAACACATATCTGTACATACACTCCAGTTCAGTTGATTAGAACAAATTGGTTTTTGATATTTAGTGGGTCGTAGCTTTTGAAAATTTTTATCGTTGGATAAAATTTTGCTACATTTAGAGGGTTATTTTTTAAAATAAACAAAAGTATTTCCAAAATTAAACAAAAAAAAATTATAAGTTTTTAATTTACTTCAGTTAAAGTTTATTCCAAGTACGAACCATGCAAATAAGGAACAATTTTTCCCTACAATGCGTTGTTGAGATTCTCTGGCCAATTGAGCACACATTTTTGTGCTCTTCTTGAAAGACGCGTATGATGTTCGAAATTCCGAGTTTCAGAAACAAGTTCCCTGATTTTTTAAAGCCCACTTAATTTTAGTGCTGATAGAGCAATAAAACAAATCTTCGCAGAAAACAGAGAAATATTAGCAGATCTAATTAAAAGAACAGGAGCATTTTAATAAACGGTCACACCGAATTGTCTATTTCCACCATTAGCATTAGTAATTGAAATTGAATTACATTATACCCCACATCACATGCCTACCGACATGTCTAAGGTATTTATGAAATATAAAAGAATTTTTAAAAAGGGACCTACAATAAGAAATGGGGTCAATTGAAGATTTTTATTAAAAAAAATACTTTAACGTCATTTGAACTCGATATGTAAAGGGTGTCTCAGTAAGAACGCACTTTTCAAATTAAGTGTTATTTTTATGCAAGTGGCAACTCTTAAATTTTGACAGCTGTCACATATGTTTATTGCAATTATTAAGTGATTAACGAAATAACAACGCGTTATAACTGTAAAAACTTATTACAAAAATTTTAAAAGTTAGGATGAGACCGGTAGCATACTTTGAAGAATTTTCAATCGGGAATAGGCACCTAATGGGCCAATGATTTGAATAGCGATCATAAAATTTTAAGAAACTGGGTCGGCTATGGACAGTAAGACCCCTGTGCGTCAACGTATCGGTCGGTCTTTTAAGAACATTGCAGTTGTAAACGAGAGTGTTTCCGATAATATCAGCCTTCATGCTTACACGGTATGGAACGGCTATTCGTTCAATGGGTAATAGAACAAAGTGAAGCCAATGCCTAGTTTTCAAAGAGTTATCTAATATGATAAAGTGAAATTACACATTAATTGCTTCGTAAATACATAAAATTGTCGAATTATGGGCTCTGGAAATTCTTAAGCACCTGCAACGAGCAACTGCCTGGGACGGTTTTGGTCATACTGCGTGATTGGGCTTTCCTTTTTTTTAATATGAGGCTGAAATTTCCGGACTGTGAACGGTATTCTTTACAGCAACGTGATAAAAGAGTTCTTATGGGCTTAAATGGACGGCATGGATCTAGACGACATGTCAATTTATTTTAGTAACGATTCTCAAAAAGCCAAATCTTGGAGAAAACCCATTAAGCTTATCAGATTGTGTAGGATGACTTAAACGGATACAAGATTATATGTTAAGATCAGAGGATCTTTCTAACCCATTTACCACACAACGTGGCTTCAAACAAGGTGGCAGCCTGCCCTGCGACCTATTCAATACATTATTGAAGAAGATCGTGAGTGACGTAACAGTGAATAAAAACGGCAAAATTTTCCCCAATAGTCATATGCTGCTCGAAAATTAAGTTGATATCGACATTATGGGACGACCTTTATGAGATTTCACTGCCGCGTTTCTAATATAAAAGAAGAATCGGCAAAAACGGATTTTGCAGTTACTGGCGCAGCTCGACATCCCCGCCAACAGCGGCGATATTCTCGGCAGAACGGGGCCGGACACTCTTGGCAGCGCCTCGTGTGGTGCTATACTCTTAAAAGTTGGTGGCCAAACGGCGCAGTGCTTACGCAGTCGGTGCCGGACAACCGGAGGATCGGCGACGGAATTCGCGCTGCGCCAACACCACAGACGAATCGTTACGCAAAAAAATAGGCACGATTATTCCGCGTTTTTGGGGAGTGTATCGCTCCATTGGGTGTTCATTTGTATTCTACATCTGTCTAGTTCACAAATGTCAAAACAGATTTGACATTGGCCGCCATTCGCAAAAATAAGAGCATCTACAGGAGAGAAGATTCACATGATTAGTGACCGCACATAGGTGTTCATTTCCTAAACTAGAGTTAACAATTCTGCTGCATCTAGTTTCCCTACCTTAATGGTATTAATCAAGTATGATGATTGCAGCAAACCCACTTTTTACTAGTAGTAGTCCCTGACCCAAGGTATGTTGTTATATGGATGAATGAATAGCCCCCGCTCACGCTGACTTAAAAGGTTGAGGGGTATAAGACCCTTGTTTTCCCTATTGAACGTTACCACGTTATCTTCTACCCCTGTCCAATTACTTGTTAATACATTACTGGGATACTGGTTTACATCCAAAATTTATATCAACTGATTGGCGTAGTAACAAAACAATAATAAAAAAAATATAAATAAAACTATCGTTATGATAGGCACAAGTTGAGAATCTAAATATCTGTCAACACTTACATTCAGTGACAGTTTACACTTACATACTAGAGACCTGCACCAAGTCCTATTCAAGCTAATTCAAGAACCGCATAATTTTCTAATTCTTGTGTTATTGTGCGGTTAAACGGTTTAAGTGCTGAAATGTAGAGTAGCTAAAACAGTTTTTGTGCTGCAGTGTAAAGTAGCTAAGAATAAAGAGTGGTTTCGAGACTGTGGTCGATAAAAAAATTACTGTGCCTATGGTGTGGCAACAACAACAAAGACTTAAGAGTTATGTTGTTGTTATGTTAAAAAATAATAATACACACAATGTTGAGTGGGTACATACACAAGCAAACATATACACAAGCAGGCAAATCAATATAAAACTCATGCGTAATTACATTACATTACATACATATGAACATTCAAAATCAACCCCCGTTTTTTATAACTATTACACCAGGAACATCCCGCCAACAGTAAAGTTTCAAGATGAATTGAAATGGAAGTGTGCGATCATGATGAATTGATGTGCCGTGGTTGTTTGCTTAAATGTGCTTAACTGTGAATATATTTTTCATTTAAGTTAAGTTAAGTAAACAAAAGAGATGGCGAACAATACAACGCAGTACTTAATTTTGTGTGTGCACACGTAAGGTATATGAAATGAATTGAAAATTCGAGATGATGCCTTATTTAGTGTCGTCTTGGGCTGGCCTCTTTTACATACTCAGTAGAGACACAAAAAACTTAAAAAAAACTAATAGCAGATTTTGTTTGTTTTCAGGACTAAAGGAAAATTAAAAATATTATAAAAATTTCGATGCTATGGCAACACTCTTCTTTAAAAACCTCTAGCAAACCATAGTGGAATTACATGGTTGCAATTAATTTTCATTAACATTTTTTAATTTTTTTTTCTATCAACGTATTTTTGTTTTATTTATTTATAGCTGTTATCAAAGGCTCTCAATGGTCTGGTCGTCGTTGTTGTGCTTTGGGTGTTTCACCGCGCTGCAGTAATGCTTGTGCAACATCCTCATCTACAGGTGAATTGATAAATGCATGTCGCCAAAGTGATGAGCAACATATGTTTGCATGTTTTGAACGTCAGGAGGCCGGTGATCGTTGTTGTGGCAATGCACGCACCTCTGAATGTTTACAGGTAAGTAAAAGATTTTTAGAAGCAAGAGAAAGGCAATTAAGACGTGTGTATGTGTGTCTAAATAATTTAAAGAAGTGGGTGTCATCGTTCTTAAGAATTTTAATAGATTAATTCAACATATTAATCTCGATTTATCTTAATAAGAAACGCAATTTTCGAGATGTAGCCCACAAAAAAATGTTATAAAAATTGTTCCTTTGTATAAAGGCTACCGCAACCCTTGCTCCTACCCTAGTGCTTTTTTTCAAGATGCAGATAGTACAATTACTTCGAAGTAGATTTAAAGTTCTTAGCTATTAAAGTTTCAAAGATATAGCTTATAAAAAGTAAGGGGACTATCACTCCCCTTGCTTCTATCCATTAATTTTTTGTTGGTTTTCTCGAACGATTAATTTGTAATTAATTAAAAGTCGAATTTCGTAAAATTATCCGTTTGTATGGGGCTACCATTCCCCTTGCTCCTACCTTAGCATTTTTTTTTCAAAATATACATCTCATATTAGATCTTTTCTGTAGCAGGTTTGAAGTTAATAGCTGTAATAGTTTTCCAGGTATGGCGTATGAAAAATATATATTTTATGCAATATTAGAAGGGCTACCCCTTTCCTTGCCCATATCCAAAAAAATTTGTTCCTCTAACTTAGCTCGCTGTCTACGTTCTTGCAAAAAAAATGCGACTCGATTGGGTTCAACAGCGCAATTTACTCGGGTGACATATGGTCATCGCAAGAATTAGCTTTATTAGGAAGTCGGGTGTAAGTATGGAGGAATAAGGCTGGTTGGCGGGCCTTTGCCCAGACAACAAGATCTGTAACTTATTTAAGAATTAATCCAAGATAAAGGGTGGTGTTAGAGCTGCAATTTTCTGCCGAGAACTGGGAATGAGGGAGTCCTATAAGCTTCCTGATGGCTGCAGTGTATTTCAGTAACAGATTTTGACAGCCAAATTGGCTGCCGATGTTGCCTTGTCCTCTCACACTTAGAAGTCTCAGGTGAACATATTTATTGATGGTCAGGCGGCAACCAAGGCGACCTCCACAAACCTCCCCTATTCCACAATTGTTTAGGCGCACAAGGAGTCCATCAGAAGACCGAGTGCCGGGAGACAAGTGCACATCTACTGAGTTTGGGGGCACAGGGGTATTGAGGGGAATGAGATGGCAACGAGCTGACGAAGTATGGAATCCATCTTCCGATGCAAAGAGCAGTGGATGTTAGTTCTTCTTTCCAGTTCTACGAAAAGGGTGTAGACTCTGCGGTAAATACCGCTTTGTGCAAAGTCTCCAGGATAATGTGGGGATCTTATGACCCGGTGACGACGAGGTTTCTTTTGACTTTGTGAAGGAGCGATTGTATACTCCTAGAAGGGATGACAACAGGTCCTTGTTAGACAGTGGTTCATGCCAAGAGAGCAGGGCGATTCACCAACGATGGCTGCAGGATCTGTGGTGCACCGGGGGATAGGGAAACTGTTGATCATATTCCGCGTTGCTGTCCAGCGCTTATGCATCCCAGAGTAAATTGTCTAGGATTTTATTTGTTCCAAGGCCTGGAGGAAATATGCGGGGTTGGTTAAATAAGGCTGTTGGCATTTGCCAAAAGAGAGTGTAGAACACCCCGGATTTTATAACATCGAATTAGTAAGACGTGTTATAGTTTCTTTTTATCTGATAGCACTAAGGACCCAAAGGGTCTATGTTAGGCGTTCAGGGTCAGCCTAACCAAGCTCGCCGTCTTCAAAGTGTTCGCTTTAAGTCTTGTGGATATAGTGGCCATATTTACTGATATAAGGGCATATGCATGGATTTTCTCCTTAAGAAATTTTTTATCTCAAGGTTTTGCTTATATCTCGGCCCATAGTAAACCGATCTTACGGATTTGAAATAGTGACCAGCTCAGGGGCATTTTGAATCGTTTGACATTATAACGTGGTCCGTTTGATTTGACTTGGCTCTATAAACTTTACTTCAAGAGATGGACAAACTAACATGGCTAAATCGACTTCCCTTTTTATAAGGATCGGTAAAATATATTGTTTGTAAAACAGACACAAACATTTTTATTTAGTATCTTTAGTCAAATGCTTTTTGTAATAAAATTGATTGCAAGGGTATTTTGTTTAATTTAATAATTCAATTCTCCTTTTTAGGCTTGTCGTGTCATCTTTGAGCCTCATACAGCCCATAAGAGAAACAATCGCAAACGTTTGCACGAAATGTGTGGGGAAAGAAATGTCGATGTCCTGCAATGTGTTAGGAATGTCACGGATCTTACTCCTGTGGCAAATTCCCACAAATGTGAGTATTTCAAATGAAATGCATAAGAAGAAAAATTTTTTTTGTTTTCTTGCAAACAGATCTACCCTGCTGTGACTTTTCCGATAATGAAAATTGCCGTAACACTTGTTGTTCCGTCTTGAATACAACCGAAAGTACGGATATAATAATTGAAGAGTTGGAGGCAGGAGGATGTGGTACAGTATTGCCCCATCTGCCGTTATGGCAGTGTTTTTTTACCGCTGAACGTAAGATCTTTGTGCCAGCCGTTATAACAAGTAATCAAGAATTAGAGGTTTCACAAATTAATCGTTTGGGCATTGACGGTGCCAAATTGCATTGTTGTGAAAAAGCTTTATCCTCGAAGTGTCGTAGGCTTTGCTCACAGACCTATACCACAGATTGGACAAATAGCATGAATAATTTTGAAACCGCTTGCCTAATGCAACCAAATGAATTAGAATTGCGCCAGTGTATTGATGAAGTGGATGAGCCGTGTGAATTGGGTTGTGATGGCTTAAGTTTTTGTACAAACTTTAATAATCGTCCCACAGAATTGTTTCGCAGCTGCACTATGGAAGCCGATATGGCCGCCAAGTCCGATCTAATAATGTGGCAACAAAGGGGTTTTGTTAGCTTGCCCGGTGTTAATTTGCCCATTAAAAATATGACCAGATGTTCGCCGGATAAATGGAAAGCCATAGCTTGTGTATTGCAAATTAAACCTTGTAGTATACAGGGTCATTACAATCACATATGCCGGGAAAATTGCTATGAAATATTAAGTGAATGCATGGATTGGACACGCATGAATACTTCTCTAAATGCCGATGCTATTTGTGCCAGACTCCATCCGGAAGGTGAAGGAGTTCCTTGTGTCTCGCTGAGACCTTACTTAGAAGAAAGTGATGCTCCAAAGGAGACAGGAGGTCATCATAAAATAACTTTGCCTTGTCGTGGCCATCCTTGTAATTCTAGTGAAGTGTGTTTAGCCGCTCGCAATGGTTCTGCCGCGTACACATGTATACCAGGTTGTGCCCTGGGGGAAACCTCCAACTATTTGGTTCCCTTTGGTGCTTATGTACGCATACCCGTTCAATTGACGGCAAATAGAGGAGGATTTAAGGTATGTCGTTGTGGTTTGCAGGGACGCATGGAACACTGCCAACCTTTACCAAGTGTTTCGTATGAGAGTTGTGTGCTGCCGGGAGGAAGAAAGATAAAACATGGCACCTCTTTTTATTTGGAATGTAACTTATGCACTTGCTATGCAGAAGAAATAACATGCACCAAGAAACAATGCAAAATGCCAGGTAAGTTGAGCAAAAAAATAACCAAATTTTATGTTTCAATTTTCTTTAAATTCCCAATTTATAACTTCTAGGTTATACCGATGTTTCTTTTACCAGTCTGCCTTGTAACTGTCCCACACACTACGTGCCAGTGTGTGGCAGTAATGGCCGCACTTATCCTTCTTTATGCGTTGCTCGTTGTTTGGGTGTGCAGGATAGCGACTTGGAATATGGTGCCTGTTCAGTTTGGAATCCCTGCACACCCGGAACATATCACTGCCCCGCTGCAAGTCAATGTTTGCCTCATAGACAAATCTGTTTGTCTTCCATGCACCGGCCCTGTTTACAGTACAAATGCGGTTTGTATTCATTAAATGCATTGTATTGATTAATTTTAAAAACATTTTCAATATTTATTTTTATTTATTGTTGAACTAATTGTTTTTAATACAAATTTTTGATTTTTAGTTTGGCTTTAGTTCATATAATTTCTTTTTTTATTAGAAGAAATTATTATTTTCCGTTAATGTTGAAAGAAACTTTCAATTTGAAAAAAGCTGATTCTTCTACCGCTACTAGCCGAGTAGAATGCATTTTCGAAAGCAGCTTTTTTCAAATTGAAAGTTTCTTTCAACATTAACGGAAAATAATGATTTCTTCTAATAAAAAAAGAAATTATATGAACTAAAGCCAAACTAAAAATCAAAAATTTGTATTAAAAACAATTAGTTCAACAATAAATAAAAATAAACATATAACTCATAATAATTTCTATCAATTTGTCGTTGACAATAAAAGAAATTAAAAAGTGATTACCCCTATTGTATGATATACAATAATAAAAAGCGTTTCGTTCCATCTGAGAGATGGACAAATGCTTGTCCGTTAGTCAAGTGTTGCCAAAGAGACTTTTAATGGAAAAAAGCATAGTTTATATGAAAAATAAACTTCGTCCTAACTTACAAAATAAAAACAGAAGGAAAACACTGATACCGTATACTTTTCTCTGTTACATGTAAGTTAAATAGGTGATGTTTACAACCATATACACCACTACCGTTCAAAGAGTACTGATGATGAAATTGCGTAGCTGCTTTCGAAAATGCATTCTACTCGGCTAGTAGCGGTAGAAGAATCAGCTTTTTTCAAATTGAAAGTTTCTTTCAACATTAACGGAAAATAATAATTTCTTCTAATAAAAAAAGAAATTATATGAACTAAAGCCAAACTAAAAATCAAAAATTTGTATTTTCAATATTTTTAATTTCAGTTAATCAAACCCTACCATGTGCCAAAACAGATGACTCTGTATGCAATTCCAGGGGTGTTACTTTTAAATCAGCTTGTGATTTGTTAAATGCCAAGACAACTTTCTCCCATTGGGGCTCTTGTAATCGTGGTTGTACCTGGAAGGGCCCCGTTTGTGGCATAAACGGTGTCGACTATCCGCATGAATGTGCCGCCTGGGCTGATTTTGTTTTGGTAGATTATAAGGGCCGATGTAGAGAAGTGGGTTTGCTAACCAAGGATATTGAACGCCAAAGATGTCGTCAAGTAAAATGTTCCAACACCCTTTCACCCTATTGTCGCTCTATTATACCACCAGGAGCGTGTTGTCCTATTTGTGCTGGGGCCTTTCGCATTATCTATTCGCGCAAACAAATCGATCGGGCTTTATATGCCTTAAAGGGCCAACATAAGGATTTACTTACACTGCATAGTGTGCTTAAGCAATTAGACTCTTTAATACAAATAAGCGAATGCCAATTAACAGGTTATCTAACCATGGAAGTTGGTATATTTGTGGCTATTGTTCCCAGAACGAGTACACCCACCCGTATGCAAATAGAAGCCTGCTTTAGAGAAGCTGAAAAGATTTCCAACTTAATAGGAGCCCAAGGCCACAAAGTGACGACAAATTTAATACTTTCCGGCCTAACAGTCTCTAATATGTTGGAAGCCAATTTAGAAAGTGCCACTAACAAAATTTTTCCTTCAATCCATCTTTATCATGTTATGTTTCTCAATATTTTATTTATTTTAATTTTTAGAAAGATTTGGATCTTATAGTTTTAGGATGAAATGAAATATCTACACAGATAGTTCACAGAAACCAAAATTTCATATAAAATCTATGAATTCGAGATTAGAATTAGTGGTTATTGAATTAATTTTTTTGATATTAAAGGGTTATATGAATTAAAGTTTAACAGCAAACCCAGTAGGTCCGCATATACATTAACACATTTTTCTTTTCTTTTTGCTTTTGCCAAAGAAAAACAGAGACATAACAAGTAGGAGCGCTATATTCAACTGTTCCGAATTTTATGTATCTTTCACAAGTTCCGAGATGTTTTTCTCTTCGCTTGATGAATCGGAGTTTAGGTCTTCCCCTTCTGTGTGATCCATCTCCATACTTGCATTTAAATTATTTTCTGGCTTGATTATCTTCATTCGTTCTCACAACATGACCTAGCCAACGTAAACGTTGAATTTCAATACGCCTAACTATGTCAATGTCGGCAAATAACTCATACAGCTTGTGGTTCATGCGACATCAGTATTCTTCGTCCAAAGAATAAAAATTTCGATGAATTCTTGTCTCGAATACCGGCATAGAACTTTGAAATGAAATAGCCTTCTGGCATTATAATTTATAAATGACTTCAGACGGAGTCTAATCTGGAGGTCCAATTTTTGATGACTTTTTCCAACTTTTTCGGCAATAACGAATATAAACAAATGATTTGACCAGCCCATAAAATACACCAAACAGTCAGTTTTTCTGGATGCAACGGTATCTCAGCATAGACTTGAGAATTCTCACCACTCCAAGTACGGCAGTTTTGTTTACTGTCATCGGGACAACGGCATTCTTGTTTTGGCCCCATTCACAGAATCTACGCCTTGCTAGGTGATCGTGTGGGTTCAAATGACTTTAAGTAGCAAACTGCTAAGAAACATTTTTTTCTTGTTTGATATTATAACCGGTTCGGTAAGTTGGTTGGTTGGTTGATTTCCGTGGTAGTTCGCTGCACGCAATCTGTCAAGTAGTCTAAATGACCCCGATTTGACAACACCACACCACTCGATAGGTGATAGGTCCCCTTAAACCATGGTCCAAGGGAAAATGAAGTACTAGACCCAGCCTGTCGCGTTGATGTATCTCGACAGGTCATTTAGCCCAATCGCAAATACATCCCCTAGGCTTTCCAGTACATGATAGCCCAGGAATTTGTGCCTCTTCACAGCCAGAGCAGGGCATTCGCAGAGAAGATGGAAAACTGATTCCTTCTTTTTCCCTATTCTTGCAGCTGCAACAGTGACCGTTGAACGTGAGGCCGAGTTATTCTGCATGCCTTCCCAGCATCCAGTGACCCATTTGCACCGCTAGCAACTTCGAAGTTTCCACGCGACTCCGGTTCGTAAGTTGCGTAGTACGTCCGACATCGAAAGAGGGCCACGTTTGCCTGGCTACCCTACACGTATCCAACCCCCGCCACCTATCGTCAGCAATGCGTGGAAAGAATCTTAAGATGCTGCTCTTCGGTTCGGTAGGACTTCACTTGGCTCCAGAAAATTGATTTTTCCAGACGAACAGACATAGCTTATTCGACTTCGACTTTACAGTGTCACAAATGAATTTTGTAGAAAACACAGAAGGAATGACTAATGTTTACCCTAAACACTATGTGAAGGGTATAAAATAAAGAATTTCTCAAATTTAAATTTTTAAAGAAACTTTAGAGGAGAAAAAATTTGTGCAAGAAAAACTTGTTAATGTTAATATGGACTAAGAGGTTTGTTTTAAGTCAGGTTTCAAAAGTAAATTAAGTAACACATAAGTTAAAATCCACTGGCTACTTCTAGACCAACAAATGTTAAAAATCATTTATTAAATTAAAAAAAACATTTCACCAGGATTTTTAATCCTCAATTGTAAATTTTTTATGTTTTAATTATGAAAACCATAATGGTTTTGTATGATCAAGTGAATTCTTGGTGCCAATAAATTAGTCTTAAAATTAAATTGAGATTATTTTTTAATAATTTATAATCTTAAGTTTTTAATTATTATTTTCTTTTAATGTTTTAAACAAATGTGCCTTTATTTGATGGAAAACAAAAATTAAATATTACTTTTAAAAAAATCTAGTTTTTATAGGAACAAACCCCCCTTAAGCATTTTTGTTTTAGATTAATTATTTAAAATTGTAAAATTTTTGTTTTAAATACGATCTCCTTGTGATATTAGCTTTAAAATTAGGCCATAAAATGAAAAAAAAAACATTTTTAGAACACGGATTTAACATCAATACAATTACCATATACATATACACACATACATAAATATATAAATCAACAAACATCCCATCAAATCAAAAGTTACGATTTTGTTAAGACATCGTTACGATTAGTCGAAAAAGTCATTCGAATTTGGAACCGAAATATTACTGGAATAGTAATGAATTTTATATGAAGGGGTTGACACGACTTCGTAACGACATGTCAGTACTTATTATTATTATTTTTATTTATTTATTTTTTTATTCTGACGCGACACAGCTTCTGTTAGTACAATAGGGTACCGTGTCGCCATTATTTGCTGATTTAATGGAAAACAAATTTTAAAAAATTTTTTTTTAATTAATTCCTTTTTTAAATTTACTTAATTTTATTAAAAATTTCAAACAAATTTTTTCACAGTTTTAACTAATAAATTAAAAAGTTTTTTTAAAAAAAGTTTTAAAAATATTTTTGTTTAGACAAACTACCGAAATGTCTAGACGAAAAGTCTTAACAAATTTGTAACGATAGGTCTAACTTCAGAAAAATTCGAAACGTTTGGTTTGCTGGGATGTCTTGTATTTAAAGCCACATATTGGCCCCTATTATGGTTTACAACATAGGTTGTCAAAACTCTCATTTAATGAAATGCGTCTGTATTGGATAAGAAAAAATTGCCCAGCAAACAAAAAACTAAGCATTGCAAATGTGATGAATTTTACTTTTTAAAGCAAAATGGAAATGAACTTAAAAAAAGTTATTAAAATTAAATACAAAATATGCCTCAGTTATTACAGAATTAGATTATTTTTTTTTACACATATTCCATTGGGCGAGTTTAACTTACAGTAAAAACTTAAAAAATTAATTGTATTTAGGTATTATAAATTAAGTTTTTCTTGTTTTCTTTGTTTTTAATGTTTGGTAACATAAAATGCATTGCATGTTACCAAAAGCATTTTTAATGACAAAACAAAAATTTTTATCTTCCATTATACTATTTTGTTTGCTGGTTTATTTTGAAATTAAATCAAAGCTGAAAAAACAAGAAAGCTGAAAAAAAGGCAGTAAGCATCCGCACATGTGCACTCGTTAACACTCAATTAACGACTGAAATTAAACTGAAATAAAAGAGAACAAGCGTCGGTGTGAGTTTTTTTTATTGTTTTTGTAGCACAATTGTGCACTAAAAATTAATTTTTGACAACCTATGGTTTACAACTTACATACATATCATGATTACAACCAAACCCAACAACTGCTGTTGACGAGTTGTAATTTTTCTAAACTTTTTGTCAACCAAACTAACAGAAAGTTCTAAATGATATTAGTTTTTATTACAGGGGCCAAATTACGGCATCCGTGATCGAGTAAAATTGTTCGTAATATTTGCTTTTGAGATTACCGCATTCGTTATCGAATAAGAGCTATCGTAATTTCTGATGATAGCATTCGTTAACGAGTACGCTATCGAGTGCTGGCTAACGAAAAGTTGTTCGTGAGATAAACAGCATTCGAAATTTATTTTATGTGCAACAATAGACAGTGAAGGTAGACAAAATGTAAGTTTTTATACAAATTTTAGTTGAAGCTATGAATAAATAAATAAAATAAACATTTTAGGACCAATATTAACAAAATAAATATTAACTTGGCCAAAAATAAATTACCAAACATATGTTCATTTTGAGATGGTTTTTGCAACCCAAAATGAGTGCCGTCTATACAACCAATCACTAAGAAATAAAAGAAATGTTACATAAAGCTAGCATAATATTGCGAATTTATATTTATCGCCAGGGAGCTTAAATTTCTGCATAAACGCTTTCGAGCATAAAGCAGACTGTTCTGGTAAAAATTTAATAAATTTTGCACACAGCTTATTATCTATTTCTTTTATCATTTTGTTAATTGTTTTGCAAACTCCGCTCTGACTTATTCCATTTGAATAGTCATTTCCAGTGGTATGTTGAAAAGATCCACTAAAGTGATAATGTTACGGTCAGCTGCAGCTTTGGTGGTAAGGCAGTAGACATATGTCCTTCAAAATTTAGCTCACAAAGAATAAAGTGAAATGCCTCTTTTGAAACTCTAAAACGCTTAACAAGCCTTAAATGATAAAGTTTTAAACGAAATTTTGTTTAAATGGTGAAATTTACTAACTCAGTAGCTGACTAGTGGATCACTTTTAACCCGTATTTGTTTTCTTATACGCATAGTATTAGATTCATCCTCTGAGTCAGAAGACAAACAGAACAAAACTAATGAAGTCATTTTTATTTTGTTTTTTTTTTTTTATTAATTACTTAAAAACAATATAACAGCAAAATTTTGTGTTTCCTTTTTTTTAACAAAGTTGTAATTTTTTACTAAAACATATGTTTTCATTCAATTACAATGCAAAAAAATCTATTACATTCTATTTTAATTTCGATACGTGAGCTATCGAATGCGGTAATCCATTCATTCGATACGTGACGAAATTTCATTCGATACGAAAGTTTACTCGTTCACGAGTGCCGTAATTTGGCCCCAGGTTTGGTCGCAATCATTATCAGGGTGACCGCTGAGATTAAAAAAAAAGTGGCATAAAAAGTCGTTTAGAGTAAAAAAAAAAGTCGCATAAAATAGTGTTTTTAAATAAATTAAGTCACATTAATTTAAAAAGCTTTATTTTGATGTTTCTTATTATTATGTGGGGATCATATGAGAAATATTTTTCATCTTTTAGCACAAAGCGGAGCGTACTTTTTTTCGTGTTTATGTATTAGAAAAATTCTCAAAAAATCGGCTGTTTAAAAATCAAATAAAAAACATTTACAGGTCTGGCAAAAAAGTTGATGCCAGTAATTTTATTTCTTAAAAAACCATGCAAAAACTTTTAAAAGAATTTCTTGTTAAACTTTCCTACTTTTGGCATTCTCGTTTTTTTTTGGGAAATAAATATTTGGTTATTCATTAACCTAACTTTACCAAATAGTGAAGTAGTAGCACTTTATTTCTAAATTAAAGCACAAAATATACATACATGCTTGGGTTAAAAAAAAGGTGAACTACTGACAGGTTTGATTTCTTTTTGTGTAAAAAAAATAGTTAAATTTTAAACTCTTCTCCGTTTTAATATTATTACAATCGTTGTAGGAGTTTTTGAGAAATTTAAAGTCAAATTTGAACTTTTGATGTTTTTTAGCATTGAGAATGGAAGTGCTATTGATGGAATTAAAAAACTATGATATTTTGTTTCTAAAAAGAGGGATGCTGTTTAGCTCACTGATTTAAAAACATCTCATTCTTCATAACTGCTAAATTTCATTACGATATCTTATTTTATGACAGATTTAAATAATGGCGAACTTTAACATTATTACTTTTTACTCATATTAAATGTCCTCTTATTCATTTTCACCAAAGAAATAATGATTTTAATGATTGATATTTTATGAGACTTGCATTGCATGTGCACATACATATGTATATGTACGTAAAAATATATTTTTATATCTGTCATAACAAAAGAGGGGCAAAAGTCGCGAAAAGTAGCAAAAAGTTGCAAATAGTATGAGTTTTACAAAGTCGCATAAAAGTCTCAGGCCGGAAAAGGATTGCAAATTGCCACTTTAGTCGACAAACGGTCACCCTGATCATTATACTAAATTACACAATTTTGACTCAATTAAGATGAGTTTTAAACCATAATAGAGGGGATTATCTTTAGTCTAAACAAAATAAATATATATTGATTTTAAAAATGTTAAAAAAAATTATAAAAAATAAAAATTTGCTAAATTAAAGAACATAAATATAAACATACTTATTATGCAGTCTTCTTCTTTTAATATATGTATATATATATTAACAAGCAAGCTAAGGTATATATATATATATTTACCTAAGTAATATTTTACACAAATTTTTTAAAAGATCAAACAAAAATATATAAATCGCCAAAGTTGTTTAACCCATTTACATACTTTATATCCCAAATATTAGTAATATTCATAGTCATTAAGTACCTTTTAAAAAGTTTTCTTTTAAGTTTTAAATAAAAAATTATTATATTCAAACATAAAACTATGAGTTTTGATTAATCATGCAAATGCATGTGACAAATATCTGGTAGCTTTTGTGGAAAATCGGCGTTCCAAAGTAAACGCTAGATTGGTGGGTGGAGGTAGAGGGTTTGTTAATAAAGTTGTTAAGGATAATACGGGGGTGAAAGTTGTTTAAATACCCATATTTGTGTACTTATAGCAATATGTGAAATTTCCTATATCTTATATGATTCATTTCGGACTGACCTGATTGGGTTGGAGATGGCTTGTTCATTACTTTACACGCTTTAATTGCCACGAAAATTACTCAATCCTTAGCGAATTTTGTTTAGGTTTAGGACATAGTTTTTTTACATGTTTTAAATATCATAAGCTGGAAATTCACCCAAATCCGCTCGCCCGAAACATCCTGCAACATAGTGGGCACACCCGCCTGAAAAGGATAGATACTGTTGCGCTCATATAAAGCTTGATAATTAATATGAGAACTTAAATTTTAGTCTGGCACTGGCCGGACTTATATTAACTACCTAGTTTTAAGATTTGAACACTTATTGTTAGTTCGCCACAGGCGAAGATTCAATAATAAATATATGAAAAAAAAAGAAAAAAAAATGTTTTAAATATTGAATCTTCATTTTCATTTAACTTGTGGGCGTGTATCTTATCAAAAACCAGTTTCCACCCCTTTCCAGCCCGCAAATATTCCCTCTCCAAATATGCCCCCTGATAGCGCAGCAAACTACTAGTCAAGATTCATATGCCAACGAACCAAAGTTCAACCAGCCCAACGCACGTTAATCTTACCTACTTACTTAGATGGCTATTACAGAACGTTTGTTCCATTATCCAAACCTAGAATTGATTTCCAGGCGCTTCGAACTTCTGCGTTTTTCCTATAATTTCTGACACCAAGTCCTTCATTCTTCCATCTGAGTTTTGGTCTTCCTTTTCTGTGTGATCCATCACCAGGTTCGCATTCAAATGATTTCCTATCTGGAGAATCTTCATTCATTCTCACAACATGACCTAGCCAACGTAAACGTTGAACTTTTATACATGTAACTATGTCTATGTCGGCAAACCGCTCATACAGCTCATGGTTCAAACGACAACGGTATTCTCCGTTAACGCAGATTGGTCCGTATAACCTTTTCTAAGAGGATGTTAAAAAGATCACACGAGGGACTGTTTCCTTGTCTGAAGCCTCGTTTGGTACTGTAGGGCTCAGAAATATTCCTGCCTATCTTAACTAAGGATTGTGTATCGGTTAAGGTCATCCTTCAGAGTCGTACTAGTCTCGCAGGGATACCAAACTCAGACATAGCTTGAAACACCTTTGAACGTATGGGGCTGTCGAAAGCGGCCTCATAGTCAACAAATAGATGGTATGTCTCGGTCTGTCTTTCTTGGGCCTTTTCCAGGATTTAACGTAATGTGTATATCTGGTCAATGTTGGATTTTTCAGGTCTAAAGCCGCATTGATATGGCCCAATTATTTCGTCGACTTTTAATTGCAATCTTTCACACAATACGCTGGATAGAATTTTATAACCAATGGGAAGATGACTTTTTCCTCTATAGTTGGCACATACTGTCTTGTCTCCTTTTTTGTGTACAGGACATAAAACACAGATGATCCGATCCTCGGGTATGCGTCCCTCTAGCCAGATTGTAAAAACAAGCTGATGCATACACCTTATCAGCGTGTCGCCTCTGGTCCTAAAAAGTTCAGTTGGCAACCCATCGGCTCCTGCTGCCTTTCTCATTCTGGCTAGGCAGTATGCACTCAATACGGTCTGCTGGGTTTGGTTCTATGGTTTCTTCTTGCTATTATCAAATACCAGCAGGCATGAAAAATGGTTTTTACATGTCCTCAGCACAGATAGTGTCCTCAGCACATCAGTCTCCAGATTACCTTCTTCATCTTTGCAGAAGAATATGCCTATACTAAAGCCCTCAGTTTGGTGTAATTTTGGTTGGTAGCATTTTCGAATTTTATTCTGACTCCTAAACATCTCGAAACGCTCACACTCACGCCTTTCCATTTCTCTCTTCTTTCTGCGGAATATATGCTTTTTCTCCCGATAGCTTTCTTAAGTGTTGCCTTGTATGCCACATTCTTCGCTTCAGTAGCATTACAACACTCCTGGTCGTACCATGGGTTCCTTGGAGAATGCTGTTGGTACCCAAGTACGGATACGCACGTAAGTCTTACCAACCAAAAATGACGAAAAAAATGCGATATTTTTACAACTTATTTATGAAACTTACTTAATCCCAACACATGTACTGACGTGAGTGAGTTACCCACTGTTGTTGCAAGACAAACTATAGAAATACGATTCAAATATCTAGATGTCGCAGGGGCTCTTTTTAATTTAAACCCCAAAAAATCGGTCTTTTGTAATCGGCTCTTCGTTAACGATTTTATGTTGAAATTGATTACTAAGCCCAAAAAATCGATTTTATAGAAAGATGAGTCGAATTGGACTATAATATCGGCAGTTGTGAAGACAAATTTATTTCGATACGAGCCCCTAAGCAAACAAACCTTTTTATGAAATTTTTGATACAATAGAGGATGGCTCCGAAACGTTCCAGGTCTCTCCTCGATCTGGATAAACGAAGGATAAAGGACGCCGTGGCCGCTGTCGATTTGATACCAATGCCAGCCGATTGCGACTTCTTTTCAACGATTCTGTAGAAACTGTCAGGCTGCACAGGAGGCTGAGAGTATACAGCACCTCATGTACTTCTGTCCGGAACTGGATGACATAAGGATACCGACAGACTAGATTGCCTGTCGGATGTAACCAACATTGGCAGTCAGACAGTCTATCATCCTTTACCAGGAACAGCGATTGGTTCAGTGACAGGGAGAACTACGGGGCGACTATTGCCGGCCATATACGGTAGTTCTTTATTTCTATCGAAATTATCTTACTCAGGTAAATCTTAACAATTTAGTCTTTTTCTTCTTCTATCTTCTCTTCCCCAGGTATCACAAAGAGGCAGAAGAAACGGACCCAACTTCCGCAGCCGCCTGTTCTACCTAACCTAACCTATCTCGAAAACTATAATTACTAGCAACTTAAAATTTACTAGAAAGTATTTTTTTAAAAAATAAGCTAAAAAAATAGCAAGGGGAACAGTAGTCCTTATACAAACCAACCGTTTTTATGAAATTTTTGATACGATATATCCCGACTACTGTTACAGTTATTGATATCAGGCCAGCAACCAAGCAATTCTTCTATGATTTTCTTCCTTTTTTTTCTTTTTCTTTTTCTTTATAAATATTAGTTGGATTAAATTAAAGCACTAAAAGTTACGTCCGTCAAACAAACGGGATAATTTTATGAAATTTCCTATTTCAAAAATTATAATAGATATCAACCCATATTGCGAATGTCCACGGCGACCCAATTGACGTCGACTTGTAAATTAAATTACTGACAAATTACTTAGTTATGAAACTTACTTTCTCAAAAATATCAATATCATGTCGAAATCAACACATACCGCCAAATTAATACCGATTTCAGGTCGAGTTGACAACGGCGATCTAAGTTTACTGCAGTTAAGAATTAAGGTCAACAACGACTTTCGCAATAAAGGGGATCAACTTCAAACCTAACACAAATTTTTTTTTATTAAAATATTTACGGTATAAAAATAAATTTGCTGTATCAATGTGAAGGGTAAACAGGATTCGGCACAAACAAATAAAGTGCTCTCCCTTGTTTACTTTCTACCTAAATTAAACACTAAAGACTATCGTTGTATATAAGAGAGAGTGCAGGCAAGCTGTTTCTGTAAAGAACATACATCTGTTTGTGTAAATAAAATACATAAAACAAAAACTAAAGAAGAAATACTAAAATCAAAACGAAAAAATATATTTAAGAACAAATGTTCATACTTATGTACGTACCTATTTGCAAATAAATTTAACATTTTCAGTTTAGTTATGAGCTCGCTCTCAACCTCAGAAGTTTAATAAATTCCTGAAACCGCTTCTAATTAAAGGTTGTTAAGTATTTTTATTGAAACCAATAAATTAAACAAAAGACTGTAATCTGAGTGCTTTAGTTTTTGAAAAACAAGCAAAAATGCGATGTTTATTGATTATTGCCATTATTGCAGGCATTGTTGCAGTAACAGGTAAAAACAAAAAAAAAATACTTGATTTTCAATTGTTAAAAAATATTATTTAATGATAAAAGCAACGTTATTATGTGCATAAAAAGTACCTTCATATATGTTCATGTTTGGTTGTTGTTTTAAAAAAGGTTTAACATTTAGTTATTAAGTAATATTATATACATATGAAAATTTGGACATATGAACGTACATACATATAGTAATGCGGCTTTTCTTTAATTTCATAAAAAAAAGTCGCAATTCTCTATTTAAAAAATTTTCGAAATAATTTTCTATTAAGAGGATTTTTTAAACAATTATTTCAAATAAACCCCAAATCTAAGAAAAATTCTAATTAAAAAAAAATTTGTGAATAGAAAAATGGAAATTCTTTGTTTAAGGTAAAAAATATGTATTTTTTAATTTAGTTCCTCTTTTACTAATTGCGAACGCAAATTTCTCTCTAATAAATCAGCGTTTAAAGTGTTTGCTGTAAAATAGCAAAAACTTACAAAAAAATGCTGTGCTACGTATTATTTTGTTAGCAATCATAATGCTTGAAAATATTTTTTGCTCTAAAAACGGTTACAGCAATGAACAACATACTAGCTGTTTTCAAATTTTAATTGTTCCTATTTCTGTAGATATATATGTATATTATTTTCAAAACTTACCATTAAGTATCAGTGATTGCAGTTAAGCACTTAAGGAACCCTGTAAATAAATAACTATGCATACACTAAGTATGTATAATAAAAATAAAAACAAAAAACTGAAATTTGTTTTCAAGATATTCATTGTAAGGTTGTTGTTAAACAATTGAAAAAATTATTTAACCTAGAGGTCAAAATTTTGCACAATTTACAAATTAAATTATTTTCTTTTACAGCATTGGCCACCAAACCGCCTCGTTGGGATGCCAACTACATAGTCAAGGGTACTTTGTATATACCATATGCCGAAATTTCTGAACCGTTCTTTGCCTGGTATGACAAAACGACCAAACGCTCTCGCATTGACTATTATGCGGGCATGGTCAAAACCTATCAATTGGCCAATGAACATCCTCATGGTACTTCTCTTAAACTAGCACCCATAACTACTAAGACCGAACTTAATCAGATGACTTGTTTGCAACTTAATGGCACTGATGATAACCCTGTACAAATTCAATCAATACTACCAAATGCCACAGATTTCCAATTGGTCGGTACTGAAACCTTTTTGGGTTTTAAATGCGATAAATTTCGTTTAGAGGAGACAATAGGAGAAAAGAAAAATGTCTACACTTTGTGGGTGCGCTATAAAAAATCACCTCACTATCCGGGATCAAGAATGCCCATACCCGTTCGTTATGAAATGCGAGGTTACAATACGCTTCTGGGTTCTCATTATGATCATTATTATTTGGATTACGATAGCTATGAGCATGATGATATACCAAATGAGGTCTTTGAATTGGATGATAGTATGGAGTGCATAGCTTTTCCCGGTCCTGGTAAAGGCCATTATGCCACATTTAATCCCATGCAAGAATTTGTTCATCCAGCTGTAGACCATCATACAGATCACGCTTTTAATGATTTTAAAAATAAACACGGCATTGACTATCGAACGGAGCAAGAGCACGAACGCCGTAAGAATGTCTTCAGACAAAACCTAAGATTTATCAATTCAAAAAATCGTGGTAAATTAAGTTACACTTTGGCTGTTAATCATTTGGCCGACAAGACTGAGGAAGAATTAAAAGCACGTCGAGGTTATAAATCAACCGGTATCTATAATACCGGTAAGCCTTTTCCCTACAATGTTGAAAAGTTAAGAGATAATCTACCAGATCAATATGATTGGCGTTTGTATGGTGCTGTAACACCAGTAAAAGGTAAAAAGGTTTGACTGACAGGTAAATTTATACACTTACTTATAATAAAGTTGTGAATAGGAGGTAGTGCGTTAAACAGATATACATATACATATGTATAGTACATACATAAAATGTCTGATGTCCATCCTTTTGTTAAATTTAAAAAAAAATAATAATTATAGAAAAAAAATCTCTGGAACGCTGTAAGGATTTGTCTAAGATTTAATTTAAAGTTTCCTCTTAAATATCGAATGCTTTTTAAACTTAATAATATGCAAATCAACTTTAAACTTACCACTTTTAACTATTTATGTATGTTTCATGCTGACACATAATTAAACCAAATTTTTTGATTAAAAAACTCATTTAAAGGTTTTTTGGCAGAACATAGCTTAGGCTTTTATAACTGATACATTTGAAGGCTGATGTTGCCTCGTTGCCTTTTATTAAACAAACACACTACACACACACACATAATTATTAATTGGTTTTTCTTCTAATAGATCAGTCTGTTTGCGGTTCCTGTTGGTCTTTTGGTACCATTGGCCATTTGGAGGGGGCCTATTTCCTAAAGAATGGTGGAAATTTAGTGCGATTATCGCAACAAGCCCTAATCGATTGCTCTTGGCAGTATGGCAACAATGGATGCGATGGTGGTGAGGATTTCCGTGCCTATCAGTGGATGATGGAAATGGGTGGAGTACCCACCGAAGAAGAATATGGTCCCTATTTAGGTCAAGATGGTTACTGTCATGCCAAAAATGCCAGTCTTGTAGCTCCCATTACTGGTTTTGTAAATGTCACCTCAAACGATCCCCAGGCCTTTAAGATTGCCCTACTAAAGCATGGACCCTTATCAGTGGCTATTGATGCATCTCCCAAAAGTTTTAGCTTCTACTCACATGGTGTTTATTATGAACCTGCCTGTAAGAATGGCCTAGATGAATTAGATCACGCTGTCTTGGCGGTTGGTTATGGTACAATAAATGGTGAGGATTATTGGTTGGTCAAAAATTCTTGGTCCACCTATTGGGGTAATGATGGTTACATTTTAATGTCTGCACGTAAAAACAATTGCGGCGTTATGACTATGCCAACTTATGTAGAGATGTAAGACTGCAGTTTTAAGACGCGCTGTTTCAATAAAAATACGCGGGTTTTTTGTTTAACACTCACTTTTGTATTTTATAAAAAACTTGAATAAATAATCACTTTTAAAACCAAACAAAGACACTTTTTTTCGATTATTAAATTAAACAACTTTTAAACTAAAAATAACACTTTTTTTCAAAATTATTACACATTTTTTATATAAATTTAAGAACTATGAAGTAATGCCTTGAACACATAGACGACAGCAAGCAACACAGCAACACGACTTCAAATGCAGCTGGCTGAATTATTGCCATGCAGTTAGCGACTTAATTATATTGAAGGCGGCGGCTGCATACATACACCAGTGTTGTTAATTTTCATAATGGTACAATTTTAAATTAGTTAAATTTTTAGACAGTAAAATATTTCGTGTTTTTGCTATTTTATCATTGAAAAATATATGCAATGCCATTTATCTGGAATATTATTAACTTTACTACTTTAAATAAAAATGACCTTTTTTTGTTTAATTTGTAGTTACAAAATGATTACAAAGATTTAAGTCGCTACGGCTGAGTAAAATAGAAACTCGATTGGCAGCACTGTTTTACACTCTTACATATTTTCTCTCAGTTTTCTGATTTGCCGCCGACTAAAATAGAAATTAGTTTAATCTGGCCACAGCTGCAATTTTAGTTATGGTGCCGTGTTGCTGTGTAGCCGTCAAAATAATTGTGTACATTTAAATGCATGTGTTTTATTTTTGAGAGAATGCTGTCGGTAGCCTGCTGGTGTCTATGTGTTCATAGCATAACTGTAAGTTCATTAGGAAATAACTATCAAGCAGGGTTTTAGTCCCAGTAATTCTAGGGAGAAAATATTCATCAATGCTGCCATATTTGTCAGTGAAATTTCGAGGATCTCTGTCGGAAATTATACATATATGGTTTATTATTGTAATGTGAAATAGAATTTGAATTCACCTCAAAGTAAATTTAGTTGACTCCCTTTATTGGAACCAGTGCGATATATTCACCTGGGCATATCCAATCGAATGGCAGGATCCTAATTTATATGAAGAAAAAACCACAATAGTTCTATAAAGCTTTAATTGTAAAGTGTTTAATACATAAATTCTAATCTTTGAAAATATTTCAAAATGGTATACTTGGTCATCCTTAAGAATAAGATAAGAGTTTATTGTCTCAATCCTAAAGTCTAGTAAGTTATTGCACTTTGTAAACATGTAAATAGTTTAGCTATATTTATATAAAAAGCATAGCAGTTTATTAATGTATGTGTATAAGAAGTGCTTATCTTAAAGCAAACTATTTAATAGTTAAAGAGTAAAAGAATATGTATACGCATATGTATAAATAAATAAATATTAAACTATTTTTCTGCATACAAAAAACTCGTAAAAAGCAACATATATAAATGAGTTTAATCGTTTAACTGAGGTTAAATATTTTTTTGTTTTGAACAAAGACGTAACGCCAATATTAACTTATATACTCAACCTTACAAAATAGTTAGCTTCTATAATAAATTCATCGGTTTTGGCAGTTTTTGACATACCTGTGCTAAGAACTCTATTAATAATGATCTGCAATTTTTTTACATTAAATGACTCTTTGCCCTTTTGTAACATGAATAATTAATTTAAAAAATTTAATGTTGTATATCATACTACAAATGCCACCGTGTTCTGCCTTTGAATTGGTAGCACTGTTTTCTTTCTTGACAGCCAAGGCACCTTGCTTGACAGCTGTCTTTAAATAATTTGTGTAAACTCCGCTAAAGTGTTTATTGTTAGTATTTTAGTTTGTTTACTTTATATAAATTGTAAAAAGATGGTTTGTTAAATATTTTATTTCAAATTAAAATGCTAAAATGGCATCAAACACTTCTGTGCCACAGACAACCGATGAGGTAGACAAAAGCAAAAAACGTATACTTACTGCCAATGAATATCGCAACTTGTGTGATTTCATCAATGAGTATGAAGGTCTGTCAATTGACTGTGAAATGGAACTACAAGATAAATTTCCAAATATTTATCGTTCAACACTAAAGGCTATACTTCAAACAGAACTAACAAATCGTTTGCGTTTCCAGTATTGGCGCTATGAAGCAAATGCTCAAAAATATTTAGAAAGGTATGGGAAAAATACTCCAAATGTTAAGGACTAATATAATTGTTTCATCATCAGGTATGAGGAGCTGTCTAAAGTTTCTAATAGTGATAGCTGTATTCTATTAAATATAGCTAGAGAAGAACGAATTGGTCCGGTTATGATGTGTCGTTTTTTGCTAAAAGTAAAATATAATTTTAGTACCAAAATGAAATTGACCAAGCTAATACGTTATCCCCATCTAATAGAGGATCCTTGGTTGGCCGCCAACGTGGCTCAGTGCTTATGCAGTGACTCCCAAGATGGTCCTCTAGTTGACTTAAGAAGAAGATTATTGGGAGAGGAATATGAATTTAAGGTAAGTTATTATCGTTTCATAAAATTTTGCATATAGTAATTGACTAAACCATTTTTGTAATTGTACGTTTGCAGTTGAAACAAATGGCCAATAAAGCCGGCATGCATTTTTATGATGAAAACGATCTCAGACGTCTGGGTTATGACAAAACACCGGATATTAAAATGATCTTACCATTTCTTTACAAGGGCGAAGTAATAAATTGGATTGAGAGTAAAGCAAATTTTGGTGATATTAAAACACACAAATACAATATACAACAACAGTTAAACAGTTATTGTAATAGGTAAAGGCTTAAAAATTTTCTATTATATTCTTTTTAATAATTGTAATATTTTAAGTAAGATAAATTGTGTTATCAATAAATTTTTACAGATTTGGTGCTGGAATTATAATATATTGGTTTGGTTATCATGAAAGTACTGCTAAACTACCTGACAATTCTATAGGAATAATGGTTTTAGATGATTTCCCCTCCAAAGAGGACCTACAACTTTTGGACTTGAGTGAACAAGTAGAACCTGTTACAAAAATAGAGCAAGATACATGAAACTTGTAGGCTTATTTACTTAGTTCTAAAAATTTGTTAATTGTTTTTAGTTAACAAATTTTGTTTGCTCTTAAATGGTTATAACTTAAAAAATGTTTGCCTATATTATTTTAGCTTTTATAATTTTTTTTAAGCTTACTAATTATTGTTAAGTCTGTGTAGTAAAAATTATATTGTACTTATGTATGTATGTACATAAAAATATTTTATTTTTTTTTTAATTGTCCCATTAAATAATTTTTTCTTTAAATGGCATATACTCTAACATAATCGACTTCTAGTGAGGGCTGCGACCAAGTGGGAAACCAAACAGCACGATTTCTATAAAAATAGAAACTACCACGAGGATCCGTATTGCCCCAAGGCTTGCCATCTGTATTAGGAAAGTCACCATTGCCTCCAGCTGCTAAGCCCAAAGTTATATAAAACTAGAATGAATTAAAAATTACATTTTTTTAAATTTTAGTAACTACGTGTTATTGTTTTAAAAGTGATTCAGACTACAAAAAAGATTATTTTATTTAGTTAATAAAAAGTTTTACAATAAAATTTTTATTTTATGGAAATACAAATGTATTTTAAAATTTTTTGTGACCCCCTAATGTTATTAATGTATAAAAAATCATCAATAAAATGTATTTACCATTTGATCTAAAGGCGCATTACTTTCTCCCCTATTCCATATTGGTTCATTTACTAGCTCCTTAAAATTAGTTTTTATGCGACCATATTCATTTCCATCTACAGCCATTGCCAAATAATTGGGCGTCCACGTCAACGAATACAAATGAAATTCTTCGCCAAAATGCTCTACATTCGGTAGAGTTGTATCCTTCATAAACTGATGTCTCATTTCAGCATCTTGATTTATGATAACACCACCAAACAGGCGGCCACCATTAATATTTTTATTCTGCCATGTTAATTCGTGGTTTCCGCGAGCATAAGCAATGCGGATTTCACCCGACTTGTAATGTTCGCCATAAGTGGGCGTAGTAGGTTGCAAGGATATTACTATGACAATGAGAAAAAAAAATTTACATTTATAGAAGTGCATATAACGAAAGCAAAACTTACGAGGAAATAGCCAATCGCCCATGGGTAATTTAGCTCTGACCACAATGCGACCGTACTTAAACTGAAAATGGTTTTTAGTACTAAGGCGGCCAGAAATAACTGGTGGCAAAATTAAAACACCCCTTGGTACAAGAGAGCATTCACTCTCGACTCTGACACTGGTACACCTTGAAGTAAAAGTAAACGAATAAAAATCCACGAAAATTTCGGTTTTCGGAAGATTTATATTATATATTTATTTTTACAAATAAGGAGTTCCTAAATTCTTTTTTTTTTCTCTTTTGCCTAAATAGAAAGCACAACTGTCTTCTTTTTTAATGTATTGTTAAATTTTAAGTTTTTTTTTTAAATAATAAAATAAGAAAATTCAAAAACATTCGTCTTTTTTAATTTTGAATTAAAGCAATTAAAAATAATAACCTACCTCTGTCCCAAATCTATAATGTCATTTTTTAAATTTTTGCCATTTAAGCTAGCTTCAATTTTTAATATACCACCCTCCACAACCAAAGTATTATTATACAAAACGAATTCTGCATCATCAACAGTAGGGGGCAAACGGATTTCACTAGTCCAAAATTTATTATTTAATACATCAAAATTATCAGAAAATATTAAATCATCTCGACAATAAGGACCACCAAATGATTTGGGAACTTCTGTAATGGATGGACGACAGATTTTGTTCTCTAATGTGGCATCAATTATTGGCCTAACTGGTGACTCAGATGTTGAACTACTCTTAGGCTTTTCGGTTGTGGTGGCTAGCCTATAGTTGGGATTGCCACTTTTGAAAGCCTCTACCGAAATGGGTTCTTTCTTATCGCGAAATATTAAACGATCATGCTGGACAGCCAACCAAATATAGATAATATCGTTATCTTTAAGTTTTCGTTCAAAGTCATACGACCACTTCTGATTTCGTGGCATGCTAACATCGCCGATTAACTGGCCCGTTTCGAACGAACGAAACTCTTTGTTAATGTTAACGTGAAAAGACACCCATTTAATATCAGGATCATCTGCATTTAAAAAAATAATTTCGTTCAGTAGTAGACTAAGTAAATATGTATGTATTTTAAAGGCAATTCTTTTTTTGACTACTTTCCACTCCTTCGCCTTACTTACTTGGCATAGAGAGACGAAATTTATCATCTAATAGTTCAAATTCAATTGGCTGTATAGTAAAGGCAAGACCCCAATCGCCTAGATTTATTAACAGCAATATTGATAACAAATATTTCATTATATTTAAACGCAAACAGTTATTATAGTATACAATTTTTTTTATTTAATTTAAAATACTATATTAAGATGCGTTTTTTAGAAAAGTCTACCTTAAAGTTGGTTGGTTAAGCTTGAACTAAGTCAAGAGTTGATTCTTGGTCATTGATTGTAAGTTTTTTATTTAGACAATAATATTACCTTTTTGTTTGCTTTATATTTTATAAACTGGAAATCCCTTCTTCATAATGATTTTAATGCGAAATTAATTTGGTTAGTAAAGAGCGGAGAACTTAAATACGTTCTGAGTTAGCAAAACTAGTTTACCTACTCTTGAGTCGTAAGAGAAACACGATTTTTGATTGAGATACCTTTCGATAGCTAAATACCCTATCATTGTAAATTATTATAATAAGACTTTAACAAACTTTTATTACAAATAAATATATGTATGTATGTATGTATAAATGTGTTAACTTCTACAACAAAACTGAAATTTTTTTAGTACAATATATGTATAAATAACTTTCTGCTTCTTGCAATCTATTTGAAAAGTTTGAATAAGTATATAAAAAACAAGTAAGAGCGCTATATTCGGCTGTGCCGAATCTTATATACCCTTCACATTGGTCTTTAAATATACCCAGCCGAGTAATTTTGTACTGCAAATAATATAATAAAAAACATTGTGCGAGTTTTAAAGAAAAAATAACAAAATTTTAACGTTCGTATGAATAATAGAAATAGATGAGGAAGATTTGAGGTCGAGAGTTTTAAAAGTTTTCGACATTATTCATATTTGAAGGTTAATAAAACTTGTTAAATGTCTAGTCCCCCTGCTCTTCTCCAACTTTTTCTCCAAAATGTATGAATTACTTGATTATTACTTTTTGTAGAATATTCGAAGTCGATAGCTGTTATAGTTTCCGAGATATAGCGTATCGAATATTTTATAATAGTTGTCGATTTGTATGGGAGCTACCCCTTTTTTTGCCCCCACTCAAAAAAATTTTTCTTTAAAGCGTAGCCCTTATGGCCCAATTACTTTTTTTAGAACATTTCATTTCGATATCTGTTATAGTTTCCGAGATATAGCGTATCGAATATTTGATAATAATTGTCGATTTGTATGGGAGCTACCTCTTTTTTTGCTCCCACCCAAAAAATTTTTTCTTTAGGGCGTAGCCCTTAGCGTGCAATTACTTTTTGTCGAACATTTCATTTCGATATCTGTTATAGTTTCCGAGATATAGCGTATCGAATATTTGATAATAATTGTCGATTTGTATGGGAGCTACCCCTTTTTTTGCCCCCACCCAAAATTTTTTTTCTTTAAAGCGTAGCCCTTTGCGTGCAATTACTTTTTGTAGAACATTTCATTTCGATATCTCTTATAGTTTCCGAGATATAGCGTATCGAATATTTGATAATAATTGTCGATTTGTATGGGAGCTACCCCTTTTTTTGCCCCCACTCAAAAAAATTTTTCTTTAAAGCGTAGCCCTTATGGCCCAATTACTTTTTTTAGAACATTTCATTTCGATATCTGTTATAGTTTCCGAGATATAGCGTATCGAATATTTGATAATAATTGTCGATTTGTATGGGAGCTACCTCTTTTTTTGCTCCCACCCAAAAAATTTTTTCTTTAGGGCGTAGCCCTTTGCGTGCAATTACTTTTTGTAGAGCATTTCATTTCGATATCTGTTATAGTTTCCGAGATATAGCGTATCGAATATTTGATAATAATTGTCGATTTGTATGGGAGCTACCCCTTTTTTTGCCCCCACCCAAAAAATTTTTTCTTTAAGGCGTAGCCCTTAGCGTGCAATTACTTTTTGTAGAACATTTCATTTCGATATCTCTTATAGTTTCCGAGATATAGCGTATCGAATATTTGATAATAATTGTCGATTTGTATGGGAGCTACCCCTTTTTTTGCCCCCACCCAAAAAAATTTTTCTTTAAAGCGTAGCCCTTTGCGTGCAATTACTTTTTGTAGAGCATTTCATTTCGATATCTGTTATAGTTTCCGAGATATAGCGTATCGAATATTTTATAGTAATTGTCGATTTGTATGGGAGCTACCCCTTTTTTTGCCCCCACCCAAAAAATTTTTTCTTTAAGGCGTAGCCCTTTGCGTGCAATTACTTTTTGTAGAACATTTCATTTCGATATCTGTTATAGTTTCCGAGATATAGCGTATCGAATATTTGATAATAATTTTCGATTTGTATGGGAGCTACCCCTTTTTTTGCCCCCACCCAAAAAATTTTTTCTTTAAAGCGTAGCCCTTTGCGTGCAATTACTTTTTGTAGAACATTTTATTTCGATATCTGTTATAGTTTCCGAGATATAGCGTATCGAATATTTGATAATAATTGTCGATTTGTATGGGAGCTACCCCTTTTTTTGCCCCCACCCAAAAAATTTTTTCTTTAAGGCGTAGCCCTTTGCGTGCAATTACTTTTTGTAGAACATTTCATTTCGATATCTCTTATAGTTTCCGAGATATAGCGTATCGAATATTTGATAATAATTGTCGATTTGTATGGGAGCTACCCCTTTTTTTGCCCCCACCCAAAAAATTTTTTCTTTAAAGCGTAGCCCTTTGCGTGCAATTACTTTTTGTAGAGCATGTCATTTCGATATCTGTTATAGTTTCCGAGATATAGCGTATCGAATATTTGATAATAATTGTCGATTTGTATGGGAGCTACCCCTTTTTTTGCCCCCACCCAAAAAATTTTTTCTTCAACGCGTAGCCCTTAGCGTGCAATTACTTTTTGTGGAACATTTTAAGTCGATAGCTGTTATAGTTTACGAGATATAGCGCATAAAATATTTCACCAAATTTGTGCAATTGTAGAAAAAATACCCCTTCCCCTTGTCCTATCTGAAAAAATTTTTTCCATTATTTAGGTCCCTTCTTTAGGAGTATCCGTGCCAAGTTTTGTGGCAAGAGTGACTATACTTACTGAGATATATAGGGATATATGCACCGATTTTGTCCTAAAAAAAATGGGTTACTCTGGGTTTTCGCTTATATCTCGGTCAATTGTGAACCGATTTTGCTGATTTTAAATAGCGATTGTTAGCGGGATATTTGTGATCGTTTGACACCATTAACTGGTCTGTATCTTTTTATTTGACTCCGGAAACTTGATTTCAACAGACGGACAGACGGACAGACGGACAGACGGACAGACGGACAGACGGACAGACGGACAGACGGACAGACGGACAGACGGACAGACGGACAACGCTAAATCGGCTTCCCTATCTATAGGGATCCAGAATATATATACTTTATGGGGTCGCAAATGAATAATAAAGAAATTACAAACGGAATGACAAAGTGATATATACCCTATCACTATGTGAAGGGTATAAAAACAATTAATAAAACTATTTTTCATAAATTTTGGATAATAACTTTTTACGAGTTTGTAATCTAATTTTGCTACATTTATCAAAAAGCCTTTTAGTCGATTTGGTTGAATTGACATTGGTTTTCGATATATCGATTTATATATAAATAAAAACTATAGTAAAAGACCGTTGTAAGTTGTCATCACAATGGACTGTTTATCAAGGTCAAAAGCAGGAGTAAATAGAAAAGGCAGGAACGCCCTACTACTGATGTACGCAATGGCAAATGTGAGCGTTTTAATAAATAGAGCCCGATTGAACCCGATCTTCGGTAAAAATTTCTATTGTTTAAATCCACAAGAGTCAATTAAAACCAAACGAATAAAATGGTTTAAATATAATTAATATATCGCTTACTTAACTATAAAAAGTCTGTTCTGAAAAACAAAAAAAGTTTTTCATGATTATGATTCTGAGTTGTGACTGTTTTTGATTAGGTGTGCGATATGCATATACCTGCATGCAAGTATGTACGTACTGTAGTAGACTAAGATTGCTGGAATTAAATAGTAAAACACTGATTCTAATGTTTTCATATTACCCCAAACAAAAACCTTGTCAGTAGGGGATTTTCAATGACAGACAAATGTTTAATGTCTATATCAAAAAGAATTGCTTTGGGTAAATCTTGTCTGTAGTTAGTACTGGTGACAACGTCAATAGTGAATCACCATAGTTTCACTATTAACATTTTCTGTAGGGTATATAAAGCGACACAAATGCATGTATCTCTTAAAACGCAAAAATAATAACATTAAGAAGTCATCTCAATTGATCGTATTATCTCAGAAGTATTTTGTTTTATTTTTACTCATACCTTTTTTATGCAGATTTAGGCAACCTATAATATGACATCTGCAGTGATATACATATGTATGTGCTGTTAGGCTGTCTTATTGGACTTCTTGTCGAGACAAATTCATGCCTAGACAAACGTCAAACTCAGTATATAAAAAACCCAGTTTAAAAATACCGGATTTTTTCGTTTGGATTTTTTCCTTTTTTACACTTGTCTTGGCATGAATTCGACTCGTCAAGGCGTATAATTAGGAAACGCAGACATATGTGAGGAACAGGATAAGCGCTGAAGTACATACAACGTAACGAGTAGCGCTGCAAGCTGTCAAAAGTTAATAACAACGATTTCAAAATAGTGTCAACAGAACAGGTAGTTAAAGTAATCGCTAAGGTAGAAGCTGAAGTGCAGAAATCAAAATCTTGAAATTTTTTGGGCGACAATGAAATTTACATATGCCAGCTGGCACAGACATACATACATACATATGTATGTAGAGCTTTCCTTTTTTGTTTGCAATTTTTTCTTGCTACGCTACCTATAACGTTGTCAGCGTCAACTACTACTAAAACTTTTTTATTCCGTTCCAGGCCTCACTGTTCATTTCACATTATTATTATTATAATTTTAACAACAATCGATAACACAACCTGCTTCTTTTTATACTCAAACATGACACAATGTGTATGCATACGTGATATGTACGTAAGAGAAAGGAGCGGTGCCCTGTTTTTGCCTACGACTGATATTAATCTGAAGCTTAGCTTCTAAGTAAGCAAGTGGCAATAAACATACCTATTTGCTTATAAAGTTTTTATAGTTCTATTATCAGTTTTAGTTGTCATGTTACTTAAATATATTTTATATCATTGCATTTTGATTTTCCAATTTTTTCCAACTCAAATATAAGAACCAAATGCTAAAGTTATTGAATTTTTTTATGCTCAATACAATTTTTTTCTTAACAATTTCTTTGTGTTATGAAGTGCCTAGTATTAAATTGCATTTGCTCGATAAAGGTTTTACGCTTACTTTACCAGGTAAGAAAGTAATTTTTTTTTGCTGAGTATTAAGTTAAAAGCTCAAATAAACGTGGGTAGTTCCATTGTGATCGGAGTGACTGCACTTAAATTTTTTAAATTTTAATTTGCCTTAAGTTCATATAATTTTTTTTTATTAAAAAAAATAATGTTTTTCCGCTAATGTTGAAAAAAACTTTTATTTGAAAAAAGGCAGGTTTTTCTACCGATACTAGCCGAATAGAATTTTTATTTATTTTTGTACTTTCAAAAATATAAATTTTTGAATATGAAGAACATGGCTTCTACTGAGAATAGTTATAAAAAAACTGTGACGAGTGCGTTCCTATATAGTTAATGGAGCTTAAAAAAATTTAAGCACGCACTTAACGTTAGTGCTACATAAAAAAAAAAAAAATAAAAATAAGTTTATAAATATTGGATATGTTTTATTATTATTTTTTTAACAATTTTTTCCCTCAGGTGAACCTGGCCTAAAATATGTGTTTTATATTATAAAACTTAATAATGAATGTCCTATCCTAATGGACATTCTCTTTGAACCTCAATTTGATTGGAAAACAGTACAAACATCTAAAATTCTAAGACCGTATGATAAACTTAATATTTCAATAATAGTCAACTATAAAGGAGAAGCCTATAAATCTTATCAATATTTAGTAGTTGAAGAAAATAATACTGGTGTTAAGGTGCCGCCCAAAACACAGAAATACAGTAAAAGCTGTGATCAAACCATAGTTGAGGTGAAATGTAAAAAGTCACAATCGCTTGTTTTTGGGAAACACCGATTTCTGTCAAGGGCAGCTATCTTTGAGGATAATTTTGACAATATTCAGCTTAACAAAAGCAAATGGTATTACGATGTGCGACATCGTTTGATTGGTACTGAGTCCGAGGAGTTTGTATTGTTCGATGATCATCCTGAAAATATTTTCATACATGATGGCTATCTAAATATAAGACAAACTCTAGCACAGGGGAATATAAAACAAGCTAAACTGGATTTTGGATCACGTTGCATCCCTGTCTTTAATCGGAAAAAAGAATGTGAACTAATACCACATCCGCCATTTATTTTTCTTCCACCGTTTAATTCATCGCAGATTCATACCCAAAATACTTTTCAATTTAAATATGGAAGAATTGAAATAAAGGCAAAGCTACCTGAAGGAGAGTGGATTTTGCCGTGTAAGTAAAATAATTTAACTTAATGTAACATTAAAATAGTTAATTTTTGTTTAAGGACTTTTTGCTTAGAATTTAAAATTTATAAATTTCAAAAACACAACTGGAGCGAACGACGATTTTTTAGTAGAAAACATTCGGCATTAAAAACAAGGCATAGTTATGTATGTATGTATATAAAAACGAACACAATCAGTGCGCGCTAAAGAACTTTCTGATGGGTTTATTTCTATTTCGTACATCAAAGAACGACAAATAACTTCGGGTAGAATGATTATAATCTTTTAGGTTTTATTTTCGAAGGCGAATGTTCAGTACGATCAATTCGTCTTTTGTCCCAGTTACATACATATCTACATGAATATGGGGACTTTCTTCGTATTTTCGAACTTAAAACAAATTAAAAGCCAAGGCGCATCGATACAAGTTGGTTGCACAAAAAAATTCTTATTCTCTTTCTTACTCTTTTCTTTTTTATGGAGTTTCACACTTAAATAGAAATTCTTTTTTAATAGATGCACCAAAATTCATATAAAAAAAAAGAAAAAAGTAAGAGATTTAAAAATTTTGGTCACCTTGTATCGATACGCCTAGAAACCAAGAATAAAATTTATTCTTTAGATCTAATGCTGCAAAACTATGGCATTTATGACGAAAAACAAATTCGCATTGCTTTTGCCCGAGGTAATGAAGAGCTATTGACTACCGATGATTTAGATTTAAGTGGTAAAATTTTATATGCTGGCATTGTTAATGATGTGGAGAGAAATAAGAAAACTTTTCATGAGAAACTTTCAAACGATCATTACGGCAATGGTTTTCATATTTATACATTAATATGGAATCCAAATGAAATCACAATGGAAGTGGATGGCATTAAATATGGCAAAATAACTAAACACTTAGATGAGTTTCATAGATTTGTAAGTATTGACGAAATATTCTCTCCTTTTTTTATATTAGTTATCTTTGAATGCTTATTAGGTCCTATTTAAATCTCAAATCACTTTTAATTTAATTTTAATTAATTGAATTTTATTTTATTTATAAACATATGGGTACTTCCATTGTGAATGGTATGACTATGAATATCACATTTTTGATTATTAATGAAAAATTCAAAATTTTTTATTAAATAATTAATAGGGAACACCCAAACATTAATATTTTTGCCAGTAAGAATATACATATTTTATAAAATATTCTAGAGACTTGCAAAATTGTTTTGATAAAAGCGTTTTCCTTTATGTTTTAAAAGTAATTAAAAGTCTGGTAAACAAATTGTGCATATAGCTTCGTTAAGTAAACCTGTATTAAGTAAGGTCATCAAAAAGGCCGTTAAGTTTTTTTTAGGAAAACTAAATGTAAACTGTATTTATGATCTAAAATAACGTACGTACAACCAAACATAGGTTTTTTTATTAAAATCTTTATGAAAAATTACATTTTCAGTTCTTTATTACTTTTGGCGTATCCGTGGGCGGTCATTTACAATTTCCCGACAATTTGCAACGACCAAATAATAAACCATGGTCTAACACTTCACCTAGATCTATACGAGATTTGTGGCAGTTTATTAATAATGGAAATGTGTTTTGGTCTGGAACTGAGTCCTTACAAATTGATTATATAAGGGTATACGCTGTGTAACTACCTATACATTTTAATAAAGTTATTTAAAATGTTTTAAAGAAAAAAAGAACCAAAAATTAAAAAATTTTAATAAAACAAAAACTGAATGAACATAGAAGTGTTTAAATCATGTTGTTTTTGTAGAGCGAAAGTAATAAAAAATAAATATTACTATCTTTGAATTTTTAAGGAAATTACAAACTTGTTTACTTAGGCTTAGGCTGCAAGCAAATTATGATCGTAATAATAATAATAATAATAATAATAATAATAATAATAATAATAATAATAATAATAATAATAATAATAATAATAATAGTAATAATAATAATAATAATAATTTTTTTTTTTTTTTTTTTTTTTTTTTTTTTTTTTTGGGGTGAGGTTGGGAAAAATGCATTACGCATAATCGTTGAGTCGTCACTCAACGAGTTATGTCGGGCTCACTCCTGTGTTACCGACTAAAAACCCTCCTCGTCATCATCTCTGGGAGCTATATCCACCCCGGAACCGCTTTCGCATTACTTCGAGGTGGCTCCCTGTTGCGGTCAAACAACCGTCCTCGGACCGTAGCTTGCGTCCAAGCCCCCATCTACCATCGCCCCTAATTTGGAATCATTTGTTGGGCCTGTTCCTCGTCTAGATCCTTTTTCTTCATACGTAGTACGGTTTCACAAAAAGTAGATATGGCATTCCACTTTTCCTCGTCCTCGATCATCTTCTCCACTATATTTTCGACCGTTATATCGCCTATCGCTACAATCAGGTTTTCCCGATATTCCTCCCAGCGCTTGCACCTGAAGAATGTGTGCTCTGCATCATCCTGAGCTTCGTGTTCTTCGTATAAGCACATCGGTGTGCTACACTTGCCCATTCCGTGAAGGTACTTTCTAAAGTATCCGTGCCCTGATAGCATCTGCGTTATGTAATAGTTTGTGTCTCCCGTTTTCCTGGTCACCCATTTTGCCACTTCTGGGATTAGTTTAGCAGTCCATCTTCCATATTTATCATTGTTCCAGCGCGTCTGCCATTTCTGGAAAGTTATATCCCTCTCAGATGCCAGGTAAGACGTATCTGCTCTGTTACTCTGCCTTGCCATAAAGACCTTCATGCGCTCCTCTGCCTGCAAATCGATGGGTATCATCCCCGCTATGACCTGAACTGCCGCTGCCGATACGGTGCGGTAAGCACAGGCAACCCTTAGGGCCGCTATTTTCTGGGTTGCTATTAATTCACGGGCTCTGTGTTTAACATTTAAGTTCCTGGCCCAGATCTCACATCCATAGAGGAGGATACTGTTGCAGGCTTCCATAAGTAGTCTTCTTTTGCTTGGGAGTGGTCCACCGACGTTCGCCATTAACCTGCTCAACTTCCCCGTTATCTCGGCAGCTTTGCCTGTGGCATACCGAATCTGAGCCGAGTATGTAAGCTTGGAATCTAGCCGTAAGCCAAGGTATTTTACAACCCTCTTCGTCCGCATGATAATCTCGTCGATTTGTATATCCATCTCCAGTGGAATTCTTCGTCTAGTGAGTAGAAGAAGCTCGGTTTTTTGTGTAGCTAACTCCAGTCCGTGTGAGGTCAGCCAAGTCTTCGTCCGAATCATCACTTGTCTGAGCCTGCGTTGTGCATCCTCGATGCTCTTTGCTTGTATCACAGCTGCGATGTCGTCTGCATATCCTACAAGAAACGTTCCCTCAGGCATGTCCATTCTGAGTATTCCATCGTAGCTGACGTTCCACAAAAAGGGGCCTAAAATGGAGCCCTGTGCCGCTCCCGAAGTCACCTGTGCTCTTCTAGGACCAGAGCTAGTGTCATATATCAACACTCTATCGCTAAGGTAGCTACTTATCATCCTCATCAAGTATCCTGGAACTTGGAACTCCCCGTGTAGTGCCTGCAGCACGTCCGTCCATCTAAGGCTGTTAAAGGCATTTTTAACGTCGAGAGTGGCCAAGAGAACAAAGGGCCTGCTATGATGATTTATCTCCCTGGCGGCTAAAACTGTATCAATCACGTTCTGTAGGGCTCCTATAGTTGATTTCCCCCTTTGAAAACCATGCTGTCTCTCCGATAATCCTCCTTTGCAGCGAATAGCTTCATCAAGTCTAGGCTTGAGAAGGCTCTCCAACAGCTTGCCCGCTGTGTCCAGCATGCAAAGAGGCCTGTATGATGAGGCTGCAGCCGCGTCTCCTTTCCCCTTGCTGATGAGGACCAGCTTTTGCTCTTTCCAGGACTCTGGGAAGAAGCCATCTATCAGACACTGGTTGTACATCTTTTGCAACAACTCCGGCCTTGTGTTTGCTATTCTTTTTATTACCTCTGCTGGTACGCCATCGGGACCGGGCGCTTTTTTATTCTTTAACTTCCGAGCAGCCCCTTGAAGCTCCTCGATTGTGAACAAAGGTGTAGGTTGTAATTCCTCCCCGTAAAAAAATTCGGCTCTCGTTTCATGGGTTGGAAATAGTGCTGCCACGATATTTCCCATTGCTTCCTCGTCCATTACACCTACTGGGTTTCTGGTCCCTAGCTTCTTCATAACGACTTTGTAGCCGAGACCCCATGGATCTCGGTTTATGTCGGCTCTTAATTCCTCCCATTGTTTCCTCTTACTATTCTGTATGGCATTTCGCAAATTTTTCTTAGCCTCCTTGAAGTTTGCATGCTCTACGTCTGCGGATCCCCTGCGTTTTGCCCTAGTGAATTTCCTTCTAAGTTTGAGGCAGGTTCGTCTTAGCTCGTCTATTGTGTCATTCCACCAGTACACCGCCGTCTTACCTCCCCGCGGCCCTTTAAGTCGTGGCATTGCGCTGTTACATCCTTTGAATATGATGTCCATCGTTTGTCTAGCAACTGTTCTAGCATCGCCGTCGATTTGTGTCCTTTCCAGCTGTCGGTCGATCCCGTTTATGAGTAAAGATTCGTCCAGTTTGTTAACGTTCCATTTACGGGTACTGTTTATCACTCTTTGATTTGTATCGGGTCGTCCTGTTTGAAAAGAGTACGATATGTACTGATGGTCGCTTGCAGTGTATATCTCCAGAACCTTCCAGTCTTTAATTTTGTTTATTACGCCTTCTGACACCAGAGTAATGTCCGGTATGGTGCCTTCGCAGCCCGGTCGCCTAAAAGTTGAAACACCTCCAATGTTCGCGATGCTGAGACCAGTCCTCGCTGCCATTTGTAAAATGCTTCTGCCCCTTGAATTTGTGCGCCGCGAACCCCACTCAACTGCTTGAGAGTTGAAATCACCCGCAACTATCAATTGTCTATCCATACCTCTGATATCATCCTCAATTGCCTCTAACTTAGCGCGAAATTCGTCCATGCTGTCACTAGGAGTCAAGTAGCAGCTAATTAGTGTAACCTCATTGAGCTGTACCCACACAAACCCTTTTCCTTTGCCAATGTTTTTTGGTGTAAAAGTGTTATTTGGTATCCATATTGCAGCGGTTCCGGTTTCATCATCAAACCAGTTGCAGTCATCCTTCCTTGAGTATTGCTCGCTTATAATTATAACGTCTGCGGATAGCTCGATGACTATCTGTGACAACAGAGCATCCGCATTTTTTCCCCTATGCATGTTTAGCTGAAGTAATTTCATTGCGCCTGCGACTTTTCCACAGCACACCCTCTTGAGCCGGGTACGTGATCTACCCTATTTTTGCCTTCGTTCATGCATATGCAGCACTTTGCACTGTTGGTGCATTCTTTCAGCTTATGGCCCTTCTCTCCACATCGGATGCATAGTCCCATTCCTTTTCTGTCTGGTCCTTTGCACGCCCACTGCATATGACCAGTCCCAAAGCACCTATAGCATCGCTTTGTCTCCTCGCGGTATTTTACTCTGCAATTTGTCATTCCGATTTTTATTCTCTCGGTCTCTAGTATTCTCTTTGCGCATTCTATCGGCAAGGTGACAAAGGCCCTTCTCTGTTCCCTGCTGTTCGGGGCTGTTAGACGTACATTGACATCGCTTGCCACCGAATTTGTCACTTTGCTCACTACCTCTTTGACCTCTTCACTAGTAGATAGGGAGTCGAGGTCCTGGATCTCCAGTGTTGCTTTTGGTGTGAGATTCCTCACTTCCGCAGCCTCCTTTAGGGTCCCTTTGATTGCGTCGCTGAACTTTTCTTTCTCTCCACCTTTTTCCATCACTAGCAGAATCGCACCCGTCTTGGTTTTGCTGATTGATCGGATAGCCACATTAGCGTCTTCCGGTTTTATGTTCTGTCGAAGACTCTTAAGTACTTCTGCGTAACTATGTCCTTCCATTGGCTTTATAATGACTGCTTCGTTTCGACTTTTCGGCTTTCTCTGGCGATTTTTGCCACGTAGTTCATCGGTTCTTTCCTTTGGTAATTTAGTATTCACCTGGTTCTCAGGTCTGCGAATTTCCGGGCGCTTTAAGGGTTCATTCCCAGACGGTTTGTTCCTCGCTTTCTTTCCAGGATTGATGTCTGCTGGGCTTGATGCACTTCTCTTGTTTTGGGAAGTCAGGGGCGTCGTCAGACCCCCAACAGCGGGTTGATGCTCTATCCTTGTTGAGATAAACCTGCTGGCATCTCTCTCTTTCTCAGCGGTCTTCCAGTTCCGGCGATAATCTCCGATTATGTCCATCAGTTCTTCGAGTTCCGTGATACCATTCTGGACTTCCCTGCTGATGTTTTTTTGCTTTCCCATCGCTTGTCGTATACTTCGGAGCGTCATCTTACACTTTTCAATAGCTTCCTCTTCGGAATCTCTCATCTTAAGAATGAACTCTTGCCGAGGGGAGCCGTGGGTAGGCTCCCGCGGCTTATCTTTCTGCTGCGTAATTTCCGTCTCCTTGCCGCCGCCTAATGATGGCCGTGGAGTTTCCACTGGTGAGCGTAAGATCTTCGAGCTGTTCCGGAAAATAAGATCTATCTTTTCTGCTGTGTTTAGATCCATGCTTTGTTGGTTTTGATTTTTGTTAATATTTTTGTTTATGTTTTTGTTTTCGTTTATGTTCATGTTTTGCGCCATTTTCTTTTCTTATGGGTCCCATCTCGAAGCCGTTGTCCATGGTCGATTGCACAGTTGCCCTTGAAAAAAGACCCCGAGGGTCCCTTTGCAAGCAGTGAGGTCCTCGCGAGGGTTGACACAAGACCTTATGAGTACTTGTATTCAGAGCCAGGTCAGGCTTTAATCGGGAGTCATCTCAACCGAACCTGCACAGCCAACTCAATGGCTACAACGCATGGAGCGTACTTCGAGCCCTTGCCAAGGATTTAGCGGGACGGAAGGCAGCTGGGACATTAGCCTGAAAGCCATTTCCACGCGGTTTCACCCCCGTGTACTGAGGTAACAGAATGCCACAGCCGTCAGCCCTTATTCGTCTGTTCATAATGTTTATCCATTCATTTGCCTGTTCAATTGCCGGGTCGTTAACCAATCCTGTGTCATGTGTGATGTATTTCGATATCAGGTAACCACGGAGACATCACCCTCCTAGCTATTCCTCTCTAGAGGTCACCCTTGTGGTGGGGTGCCTGTTTAACGGCGGCACCCGTTCGCCGTGTCACGGAACGTCATTGGATCTCTGTACCTTTTTATAGTACATCCTCGGTATCCGCCGCTCATGGTCGGGGGCTGCTTATTTTTCACAGCTAACCTACGCGAATAGGTCGTTCAGCTATCCGCCACCTGCTGACCCCGGTGGTAGCCTGAGCTCAGCGCCACCATAATAATAATAATAATAATAATAATAATAATAATAATAATAATAATAATAATAATAATAATAATAATAATAATAATAATAATAATAATAATAATAATAATAATAATAATAATAATAATAATAATAATAATAATAAAAATAATAATAATAAATTTTCGGTTTTTTATAGCCAATACAATAGATATTACCAAGGTACACTTAACAAGGTAGTATCAAGGCGAACTCAAAAAATTTGACCTCTGCATTTCCTTTTCGTGTTTGAATGGCGGAATGTCAAAAAAATTAAAAATTTCATACAAAATTGAAAATTTGTAACGTGAACATGTCAAATTTATTTTAATCAGCTGGGCTCTTGATATTTTCTGGTTGAGTGGGCCCTGGATATTACGGTCCCTGATTTACCTACTCCTTAGTTACATACTTTTTATTATTGCTATGTATAATCACCATGGAAAGTTTAACAAAACTTTTAAGTGATTGTTCAATAATCATTAGTAATTTGGCAACCAATAATTTTGTTTTTTTTTTTTAATATTCTTTAATAAAACTTAAACATATTAAGTTTTTTAATATTTTTTTATTAACATACAATACAAATAGGAAAGCCTATTCACAAAAATGCCGTGCTTCTCAGCCTGCAACAGACGCTCCCTTCAACAACTATCCGATAAACCCGTAGCCAGAGCTAAAACGGCTGTCCGTTCAATATCATATACTTCTGATGTTCAATTGCCCAGTTATGTCTTTAAAAGAGAGCCAGCCTTGCAACAATTTAATAATGTCTTTCACACTCAGTCTTTGAAACCGACTGTTAAGAAGAATCGCTTTAAAGTTGAAAGCAAAGTGGCTTTGCCACCCCATGAGTTTCAACGTTTAAAAACTGCAGCCAAAGTAATAACACTAGAAGATCGTTTAAATGCTATCATACTGAACCAGCAGGAAATGAAGCGTTTAGAAATGGAAGCGGAACAAACCAAACAATATTTTAAGGAAATCGACGAGGCCCGCAGGAGAGCGGAAGAAGAAAAGCTTAGGGGAGTAGAAGGCAAAGAGCCTGATGAAAAACTCAAGATATTAGAAAGGGCCTTTTTGGCCAAACACGAACAGGAAGAAGAAGTTAAAAGAGCCAATCGTATAATACTAGATGCTAAATGTCATGCCGTACGCGACGCCCAAGTACAGGAAAAGTATGAATTACAAAAAGAATTAAAAAAAGACGAACAACGTTTAGAAAAACAAGTTATCGATCGAGCTTTGAAGGCTTTAAGTGAGCAAGATGCCAAGCATGAACGGCTTAACCAAGAAAAACTTAAATACGCCCAAGAGATTAAAAAGCAACTTAATGAAAGGGAAAATGCACGTTTTCTAGAAGCAGAGCGCATTGAGGAGGAGGCATTAATGTTGCGCAAGTCAAATGAAATCCTTAAACATGACGAAGAACGCCAAGCAAAATTAGCCAAGGAACGACGCCTAAAATATCAAAATGATTTGGCAAAAGTAGTTGAAATGTCCACCACTTTTCGGCAAATGCTGTGCGAACAAGAGCGTGAAGCGGAAATGCGTATAGCTGCCTATATGAGAGCCAAAGAAGAACGCATGCGTGCTTTACAGGCAGAACAAAAGCTAGCAAAGGAAGAGTTAGAACGCAAACAACAGCGTATTTATAATTTGGCAGAAAAAATCCTGCAATCTAAATCGGACCGCGAAGAAATGTCTTATTTAAGAGAACAAGAAAGGATTGAAAGAGAATATCGCCGTAAAGAGAAAGAGGCAGCAGTTCGTAAAAAACAAATAGAAAAAGAGTTGGCCGAGGCACGTCAACGTCAAATGCAAGAAACCAAACATCGCCAAGCCCTACAAATTGCTAGAGCCGAACAAGAGTTCAACATTCTTATGAACAGTCTCAAAGAGGCAGAGGCTAAACAAAAGCGTGAAGACAAAGAGAGAGAACGTCGTCGCAAGTGCTACCGAAATGATATCATACAACAAATCGGTAATAATGAAATGAAACGCCGTAGTTTGCAAGATTTGGAAAAAAGTCAAGCCTCGGCTTGGCGGGAGAGTGAACGTCAACGTGATGCTAATATACGTGCAGTTATAGCGGCTAAATTGAATGCAATGCGTGATGCTTGTTTGCCCGATAAATACATAAAAGATGTAGAAAAGCAGTTATCACGAATTGTGGGCAGAAACAAAACCCTGCCGAAGCTTTTAGAATAAAATATTGTGGAAATATATAATAAACGAGTTAAGTTTTTTCCGTTTTTATATATAATTTACAGATTTTTGCCGATACAGAAATAAATCTATAAACAATAAGATATTTACATATATAAGTACACGAAAAAAATTCCATGCAAAATACACGAGAAAACTGTCGTAGTTTGTTCGTAGTATAAACGAAATTTTCGTACATAATACAAAAAAAAACCTATAATTTTAAAATTAAATGAAAGTAATAAAACCCTTCGTAATTTTGATTTCGTTATACATATATACGCCACTTTCGTAGGTTTTGCTAAAAATAATATTATTAATAAATTTTTCTAATTGTACGAAAGTAAGTTTTTCGTAAAATTGTTTTATTCGTAAAGTATACAAAAGTTTCGCTTAAATTACGAAGTTATTAAGAAGCCAGAAATATGCAATATATAAACGAATTCGATTGTACCTTTTGCACCACGAAACTTATTCGTAAAATATACGAAATGTACGAAATTGTTTTGTATATTGCACAAAAAAATTAATGTTTCAAGAAAAAATTTTAAAAAATTTACGAAATAATTGCTTGAAAGCAAATACTTCTTTAACGTAATAGTTTGATAAATTTTAAAACTCTTTGCAACATACAAACATATGTACATATTTACTTTTGGTACAATGTTTGAAAACTTTCGTTATTTTGCACAACAAAACTATAAAATATGCTAAAACGAAACGAAAAGAAGTAACTAGTGATAAATGCAAATAGAATGAGAATAAGAGAATATAGGGTTATATGAATATAATTCCAGTATTCAAATTCTAATAAGTTTTTTTTTTAATAGAACAAATTAACATTTAACTTACAGTAATACCGAATATAAAGAGTTCTGCCTAGAAATCGTAACTGATTTCGAAAATACATTACACTCAAAATACATTACTATCAAAATTTTAATAATGAACTTAAAGCCGAATAAATATAAATCTGTGGACTTTTGACAAAAGCACTTATTTGAAAAAAGTGAATTTTAAAGGAGAGCAAAAAAACAACTTTAACATCGCAAGTACCTGCGAAAATTCAATATTGGAAAATAATTCAGCTAACTTACTTTACATTTAAGGTTTTAAAACTTTTTAGATAATAATCACGACGTTTTTTGCGATGTTAAAGTAGTTTTTTTGCTCTCCTTTAAAATTCACTTTTTTCAAATAAGTGCTTTTGTCAAAAGTCCACAGAAATTATTATAAAATGTTAAAAACAGAGAATATTATTCGTGAGGTTCTTAAAAGAGTTTGGTTGAAGTATACTGACGATTTGGTGAAAGAACCAATGAAATGTAGTATATGGGAAAACTCAACCAACAAAAAAATCTGTTATTAGTTTTTTTTTTTAATTTATATAACAAAACTTCTAAGCGTACATTATAAAAAAATATTTAAGCAAAGCAGGGGTTAAATTACGGCATTCAATTCGAATCGAAATTAATTTGATCGGTCGATTTTCAATGCTTTTAATACAGGAATTCTAAGAATTAAAATATATTCAGATTAAAAAACAAAATCCTGATATGAATATTTACAATTTTTCCCCAAATTTTTAGGTTATTTTAATAAACATTTTTATTATAACTTTAAATAATACACAGTCGAATCACTATTTTTTTTTTTTGTTTTGTTTTACAAATTTAAATACATTTACATATAAAAAATCTAAAGTTCTTTTTTTAATCATATTATGTAATACCTATATATATAATTTAAAAACTAAAAATATACATTCATACATATGTATTAATTAAACTAAATGTGAAGATAAAAAACGAAATCAAAAACTTACTGTACAAAGGCGTATGTATATGTAAAGAATATTTGGATTTAAAAATTCCTTTTTTATTATCTCAAACTCTGTAAAAACACAACTAAAGATTTCGAAAAAAACATTAAAAACGGTGTTATACGTGGTGGCTGTCGTAGCAACAAAAAAGCTTAGGAGCTGATTCTCAAATTATAATACGCTATTGATATAATAGTTCAAATCCAGTTTAGAATGTTTTGCCATTGTTTTTCTTGGAACCATTATTACGTGAATTTTGACTTGACTTCTTGCGTCGCTTTTCAGAAGACCAGTCAACGTCATCTTCGTCATCGCTGCCAGCATTAGTCTGCAGGTATGATGAGGAGGATGACGAGCTAGCACTGTTGCTGTCCTTTGTGGCAAGACGACGACTCGCAATGCGAGATGATATACGACCCATGCCCATACACTTTTCTAGATGGGGCGCAAAACGGGCGGCCGAAACTGGCCTATCACAGTTTGGGCATATGCAGTCCATTGGTTTCTTGGCGGTAGAAATGCCAAATATATCAAAGTTTGGCATATCGACGATACGAAACGATGTATCAGCATCTTCGTCAGGCACTCCATCAATCGCTGCCAAATTTCCAGTCTTGCGTAAGTGATGTATTTCTATAAAAACACCCACTATGGCGTCGTCTAACAGTGATTGGTACAGATAGTTGGCCGCCTCGTCAAGACATTTGGGGTCTTTGACAATTTCTTTATACGATTTAAGAATGGCCGCTGTTGAGGTATTGGCATTCTGTGTTGTTGGATTATTACACTTTTCGTTAACAGGAACTTTCAATGAGGATGTTAAATTTGTTGTTTTATTACCACTACTATTGTTAGAGGATACGGCATTATTATTTGGAGCGCCGGTTGACATCTCTTATTTCTTGAAAATTTGTGTTTGCAATACAAATACAATGAAAGAAAAAACTCTTATGATGATGTATGTTGTTTTGTTTATGTAAACAGCCATCGTGATGCCAGATTAAAGGGAGTAACAAAGATCATATGTTTTGTTATCAGCATGTTGATACAGAGGGGAAACGTTTATATACATTCGTTATATCTGACAAGTAATGCCACTATGCATCATATATGAAGATATAATTCATAGGTTGTCAAAAATTCATTTTTAGTGCACAATTGTGCTACAAAAACAATAAAAAAAACTCACACCGACGCTTGTTCTCTTTTATTTCAGTTTGATTTCAGTCGTTAATTGAGTGTTAACGAGTGCACATGTGCGGATGCTTACTGCTTTTTTTCAGCTTTCTTGTTTTTTCAGCTTTGATTTAATTTCAAAATAAACCAGCAAACAAAATAGTATAATGGAAGATAAAAATTTTTGTTTTGTCATTAAAAATGTTTTTGGTAACATGCAATGCATTTTATGTTACCAAACATTTAAAACAAAGAAAACAAGAAAAACTTAATTTATAATACCTAAATACACTTAATTTTTTAAGTTTTAACTGTAAATTAAACTCGCCCAATGGAATATGTGTGAAAAAAAATTGTCTAATTCTGTAATAACTGAGGCATATTTTGTATTTAATTTTAATAACTTTTTTTTAAGTTCATTTCCATTTTGCTTTAAAAAGTAAAATTCATCACATTTGCAATGCTTAGTTTTTTGTTTGCTGGGCAATTTTCTCTTATCCAATACAGACGCATTTCATTAAATGAGAATTTTGACAATCCCTGATATAATTTAACTACCAGAGTTGGTGTAATAGAAGTAGCTTTGTAAAATTTTTTGTTATGTTTAATAAATTAAACCTACATATATATATTGTATTATTTTACATTTTAGGGTTCGTATCCAAGCTTAGTTAAATAATCCTTAAATTTAATACAAAATTAGCAAAATTTGTATGTACATTTTAACGATATTATACCGAAATTAGGAAAAATAGATTTTACTTTAAAAATTTTAGAATTATTTTGTATGAAAAATTCGTTTTAAACCCTATTTTAAATTTTAAATTGTTTATAAATTTATTTTTAAATTTGTTATAAAATTAGGCCCACCAAAAACTCATGTGTCAAAGGTCCGTTAGTGTATTGTGGTAAAATTTGGCGATGAAAGTAAATTCTAGTCAAGTTTGGAAATATTTTTAAGCAATAGAAAAAAATTTTAAGTACTAAATATATAAACAAGCATAAGCGTTTTGCAGAAGCAACTCATTGTCATTGGAAACTAAATATCGAGCATGTTTTGCAATCCACTTCGAGTTTGAAAAGTATACATTTCACTTTTAATGTTCTGTATATGGATGTTCAAACCAAAACGAAACGTAAAAAGTAGATTGCATTGAAGTGTGGTAGACTAGTTAGTAAATGTGCAAGTCTACTAATCTAGGCGTCGGGGATTTAAATCCTGCTAGATACTAGTAAGTCTGATTTTTTTTTTGTTTTTTACCTTGTTATTCTCTTATACAATTGAGCTAAACTCTTATTCCCACTCTTACTATCTTTCTCTACGGGTATCAGAACGTGGCCTAATAATCGTATATTTTTTTTTCACAGCTGCCACTTATATCCAGCCTTAGTGTGTGTGTATATAAGGTTAGGTTAGGTAGAGCAGGCAGCCGTTGAAGGAAAGGATACAGCTAAATTGGGTCTGCTAAATTTGGAGAGGCAGATAGAATAGGTTGAGATGGAAGGAAAAAAGAAATTTAGAGAAGGATAAGAAAGAACAAAAGAAAAAAGGAGGTTTATCAGGGTCTCTGGTGGGAATCGAATCCGCAACCCCCTGTCTCGTAGGAACGTGCACTTTCCACTGATCTACCGGGGCAAACTGATGATCAAGTTGCTTATCAAGTTGTGCGCATCCTACGTGAGAACTATAAATTCGAACGAATTTGAAAAACACTATGTGTGATCAACTTGAAAGCGAAAACTTGAACTTATATCCGCAGCGTAAATCTTTAAAGATTAACGGCAATGATAGAGTTGTAAATGGGGAGGCCAGGTGAGTTTTGAGTCGCTGGGTAAAAATATGGTTGTGGATCCTTCAGCAACAAGGTTGAAAGGGCATGTAGAGAGACCAACACCTGTCTCTAAAGACAACATTTTTTGATATATAATGGTTACATTGATGTTGGTTGCATTGTGTAAATCGTTGTTTATGGCTGGCATTAGACATTAATGATAAACGTGTTTCATAAACACGCTGTAAAGTTTGTGCTTGATTATTTAAAAGGTAAGTAAAATTTTGCTGGGATATTTTTTGTGCTATCCTTTTCCGTGAATACCACAATAAACCAAAGAAAAATCACAGAAAGTCGGAAAATTGTAAAAAAATATTAAAATGTTATTAGATGATAAACAACAAAAATATAAACAATTTGTTGATAAATTATTGATAAGATGTCAAGAAATTCAGACCGAAAATGAACGATATGTTTTGAGGTAAAGTCTAGCATAAACTATTAGTATTCTTACATATACATATGTACATAAATATCATGAGCCCTTTATTAACAGAATAAATACCATCAAAAAACTAATACGACGCAGAGTTCGGGATGTGGAAATCTTAAAATTACGCTTAGACAAGCACAATGACAGTTGGCGATCCCTGCCTATGGTAGCTCCTCATCCTAAGCGTAAAATCGAACAAAAGCGTGGCCCGAAACCCAAAAATAAGGACATTAATATTGTTACCGATATAAAAGACAAAAAAATTCGCAAGCAACGCCCTAAGAAAAATAGTGAAGACAAGTCCGGTCAGAGTTTGGCTGAAGTGCAAGATATGCTAGAGCAAACACGTTATCAAGAAAGTCAGGCTCAGCAAGTGCTTATGATGCAACAACGGCAAATGAATTTAAAAAGTGATCAATTACTTTGAATGCAATACAATTTGAAGTGTTAAATAATAAGTTTCGACATGGTGTTGACTTTTATATTATTTTATTATTCAAACATAGATACATGGGCATGAGAAAAGAACAAATTTCACTAAAGCATAACACAGATCCATGGCTTAATAAAGGAAAGGATTATTCTGCAAAAAAACTTTGTCAATAATTTTTTGTTTCTTTAGTTGAAATTAAAGTATGTTGTCTCCTTTTATTAAAAATTGCAATTCCACCTTTTTATATGCAAAACTTTATGAAGTAGTAAAAAAATTGAGTTTCGTCCTTTTTATAGTAATGCAACATCGTTTTAATTAGTGATTTATAAAAAACAGGGGGCAAATTATGGCATTCAATTCGTACTTTATTATATTATTTACGTAAACTTAACTCATAATATTTGTTTAAATACTTGCCTTCTTAACCTAAATCGAAGCAAACACAAAAAAACGTTATTAGCAGCATTCATTTAACGTTTTCGGTTGAAAATTTATTTTGATAATTTATTGCTTACTTTTGTATTGTTAAACGTATGATCGTATTTATTAAACCCTTTTTAGTGAAAGAATTAATTTAAAATATATCAGGTTAATGTTATTGCATATACATATGTATGTACCTATATATGTAGAGTGATTTTAAAAAGGAGAAAAAATACGCGATTCCAAAAAATTCTTAAATAGCAAACCACAGAAGGTGTAACAAAAAAAATCAACACAATAGGTAACAAAACTTATTCAGCCTGTCTTAAGCGAGCTAAGCGTTGCGTTAATTCATCTTGTTCTTGCGATACCTGGGTAGATGCACCAATAGTCGATGATTGAACACCAGTGGGTAATTCCATGTTGAGCTCCAAGCTAAAATAAAAAAAATCATCAATCAAACAAGTCTTATTTAGACTCAATAATTTTTATACCCAGCCTCATCAGCTACTTGTTGTAATAAATTATCTACGTCTCCCTGGGGTACTGAGGTTGTTGTGGTGTCCGACATGGTGTTTTCCATGACCGAGCTTTGTACATCCAAGTCCTCAAACTGTTGTTCGAATTTTTCCATTAACGATGAGATTTTTTCTAAGTTCATACCTTTCATGGCAGCATCCATAGCTTTGACAACTCCGGCCATAGAACCAGTTACTTTGCGTGTGGTTAGGGCAGATTGCACTCGACTGGCGACAGCATCCACTCTAGCGCTCATGCGCAAGTAATTTACTGCCTGGTTTTTTTGCCTTATAGCATTTTCAGCATGTATTCGTGCCACATCCATATTTCCTTTTTGTATAGCTTTTTTTGCTTTTGCCTTTTCCAGCTTCTCTTCCTTTTCGCATTTTTTGCTATTGCGTTCTAAATCCTTGACCGCAAATTTTAGATTAAACAAATGTTCTGTATGAAATTCATGAAAAATATACTTATAATATCCCTCAAATTTTACTTATATTTTATGATCGACGTTACGAAAACAACCTAAGAGAAAACAACCCAACAGCTGTGTTTACATTTTTTTGTACAGCCATCTTTTAATTGTTGTGTAAAAACGTTAAAGTATTTTTTTAGCGTTGCCATCTTATTTGTTTTTTAAAAGCTTGTTAAATTTCCCAATTATAGCCATAGTTGCCAGAAAAATTTGGTAAATTATCTTCAGTTTAAAAAAACGTTAAAATTACAAAAATAAAACTTTAAAGTCGATAGAGAATCTTCGACTCTTATATATATGGTTTTATTAATTTATTTACTTTATACTAAAAATCTCAGGATACAAAATGCTTACAGGTTAATTATTTAAAAGTAGTGGGAAATAACAAGTGAAAACTTAATATTTTTTAAAAACAAGCTGTAAATGAAAAACACACATATGTATATTATGGGAACATATTCAAAATGTTAAATACACACACTTCTATGTTAAATGAATTAACAATTTTTAAGAAATATTTGAGAAAAAGCTTTTTTTTTTTTAAATTTTTAAAACCTGTTTATCCATTACTTTTCGAAACCTTTGATGGGGAGCATATTTACGTACTTAAGTATTAATGAAAATTATATAGAAAGAAAAAAATAGTTGGCAAGAGGCAAAACTAAACCATTCAAATTAATAATTAGAAAAGGCACAAGAGGGTATCAAATTAGCCAGAGGAGTAACACCGTATTTTTCACAATTTAATACTATCAAAAAACCGTGCGATCGTATCAAATATTTCTACACCGGTTTGTATGTGAGCTACCCCTTCTTATGCCCTTACCCAAAAAACTTTTAACGGTTTATCTCAGAAACTATAACAGCTATTGATTTCGAATGTTCCACAAAAAGTAATAAAAAAAAATAGTTAGAGAGGAGCAGGGGGACTATAAGATCCCATAAAAATTAACAACTTTTATTAAACTTTTAATACGAATAATGTCGAAAACTTTTGGAAACTCTCGACCTCAAACATTTTACATATATTTCTATTATTCATACGAACAATTTTTGTTAAGTTTTCTATTTCAAAAACTATATTAAAAGACCAATGTGAAGGGTATACATATAAGATTAGGCACAGCCAAATAAATCGCTCTTATTTAAAATTATTATGGGCACTTATGTGCAGTTTTTATAAGCCAATAGTGTTCGTCTGGGTACGAATTATATGTATTTTGTTGTTTTTGTTTACAGCAACAAAATACATATACATATAATTCGTACCCGACGATCACTACTTGGCTTATAAAAACAGCACATTAATCTGTGGCAACAAATAGATTGTCAGGAAAAGTTAAGTGAAATCCCCAGAACACTGATCGAACGCCTTTTTTTACCAAGTTCCGAACGTTAAGTCAGTCGACTTTAAAACTAGCACAAGCTGGCTGTTTTCCTAAACGTAGTATGCTTTGAATCACGATATTTTAACTTCTTCCATTTCACACAACTTACAGTTTTAACAATATTCTGTTTCCAACGCATTAACATGGCTTTAAACACTCATTTGGGATCAGAAGATATTATCAAAACCTTCAGCTTTACTGTCACAAAGAATTTTAAATTTCGTGATGCAAATCATACTGCGTTTAGAAAAACAGCTGCTATTTTTATTATATCATTTGCAGTACAAACTAACTTGGCTTGGTATATTAAGAGACCAATGTGCAGGGTATATAGGATTCGGCACAGCCGAATATAGCGCTCTTGTTGGAAAATATGTATTTTTATACAATTCTGGTAATGTTTGACATTTTTTGAGATTTAAAGTACTTTTTCCTAATTATATCCTGGATGCGATAAACACTCACAGTTGTGACGTTATTTATAATTGATTTATTTAGTTCAAGCAGTGGTTTAATTAAAGCTTTCCGCCAGATAAGAATCCATTAAAATAATTTAGTTTAAGGAAAAGTAAAAAACATATGAGCTACCAGATGGACTAAATGTAATCATTGTATTCTGTGGTAATCATCATTATTTTATGATGCCAGTTTCATTCCTCAATACAAATCGTCATGTGTTTTTTTATCTGCTCTATGGCACATTAAAAAAATTTAAGTACCCCCTAAACTGGAGTTTTTTGGAAATTAATACATATATGGGAGGATTGCTACTGGTGTTGGCTATCGAATCCCTTTTCCAAAATGCTGCCCAAGATTTTGTTTAGATTTTATAGTAATTTTTCTAAACTTAAAATTTGTTCATATGTACATTGGCGAATGAATATTTTCTAAATTTTGAATGAACATACCCCCTAAACTGGAGTTTTTTGGAAATTAATGCATATATGGTAGGATTGCTACTGGTGTTGGCTATCAAATTCCAGTTTCCAAAACGCTGCCCAAGATTTTGTTTAGATTTTATATTAATTTTTCTAAACTTAAAATTTGTTCATATGTACATGTAGCGAATGAGTATTTTCTAAATTTTGAATGAACATACCCCCTAAACTGGAGTTTTTTGGAAAATAATGCATATATGGGAGGATTGCTACTGGTGTTGGCTATCAAATTCCATTTTCCAAAACGATGCCCAAGATTTTGTTTAGATTTTATAGTAATTTTTCTAAACTTAAAATTTGTTCATATGTACATGTAGCGAATGAGTTTTTTCTAAATTTTGAATGACCATACCCCCTAAACTGGAGTTTTTTGGAAATTAAGGCATATATGGGATGATTGCTACTGGTGTTGGCTATCAAATTCCATTTTCCAAAACGCTGCCCAAGATTTTGTTTAGATTTTATAGCAATTTTTCTAAACTTAAAATTTGTTCATATGTACATGTAGCGAATGAGTATTTTCTAAATTTTGAATGACCATACCCCCTAAACTGGAGTTTTTTGGAAATTAATGCATATACGGGAGGATTGCTACTGGTGTTGGCTATCAAATCCCGTTTTCCAAAATGCTGCCCAAGATTTTGTTTAGATTTTATAGTAATTTTTCTAAACTTAAAATTTGTTCATATGTACCTACATGTAGCGAATGAGTATTTTCTAAATTTTGAATGACCATACCCCCTAAACTGGAGTTTTTTGGAAATTAATGCATATACGGGAGGATTGCTACTGGTGTTGGCTATCAAATCCCGTTTTCCAAAATGCTGCCCATGATTTTGTTTAGATTTTATAGCAATTTTTCTAAACTTAAAATTTGTTCATATGTACATGTAGCGAATGAGTATTTTCTAAATTTTGAATGACCATACCCCCTAAACTGGAGTTTTTTGGAAATTAATGCATATACGGGAGGATTGCTACTGGTGTTGGCTATCAAATCCCGTTTTCCAAAATGCTGCCCAAGATTTTGTTTAGATTTTATAGTAATTTTTCTAAACTTAAAATTTGTTCATATGTACCTACATGTAGCGAATGAGTATTTTCTAAATTTTGAATGACCATACCCCCTAAACTGGAGTTTTTTGGAAATTAATGCATATACGGGAGGATTGCTACTGGTGTTGGCTATCAAATCCCGTTTTCCAAAATGCTGCCCATGATTTTGTTTAGATTTTATAGCAATTTTTCTAAACTTAAAATTTGTTCATATGTACCTACATGTAGCGAATGAATATTTTCTAAATTTTGAATGAACATACCCCCTAAACTGGAGTTTTTTGGAAATTAATGCATATATGGTAGGATTGCTACTGGTGTTGGCTATCAAATTCCAGTTTCCAAAACGCTGCCCAAGATTTTGTTTAGATTTTATATTAATTTTTCTAAACTTAAAATTTGTTCATATGTACATGTAGCGAATGAGTATTTTCTAAATTTTGAATGAACATACCCCCTAAACTGGAGTTTTTTGGAAAATAATGCATATATGGGAGGATTGCTACTGGTGTTGGCTATCAAATTCCATTTTCCAAAACGATGCCCAAGATTTTGTTTAGATTTTATAGCAATTTTTCTAAACTTAAAATTTGTTCATATGTACATGTAGCGAATGAGTTTTTTCTAAATTTTGAATGACCATACCCCCTAAACTGGAGTTTTTTGGAAATTAAGGCATATATGGGATGATTGCTACTGGTGTTGGCTATCAAATTCCAGTTTCCAAAACGCTGTCCAAGATTTTGTTTAGATTTTATATTAATTTTTCTAAACTTAAAATTTGTTCATATGTACATGTAGCGAATGAGTATTTTCTAAATTTTGAATGACCATACCCCCTAAACTGGAGTTTTTTGGAAATTAATGCATATACGGGAGGATTGCTACTGGTGTTGGCTATCAAATCCCGTTTTCCAAAATGCTGCCCAAGATTTTGTTTAGATTTTATAGCAATTTTTCTAAACTTAAAATTTGTTCATATGTACATGTAGCGAATGAGTATTTTCTAAATTTTAAATGACCATACCCCCTAAACTGGAGTTTTTTGGAAATTAATGCATATATGGGAGGATTGCTACTGGTGTTGGCTATCAAATCCCGTTTTCCAAAATGCTGCCCAAGATTTTGTTTAGATTTTATAGTAATTTTTCTAAACTTAAAATTTGTTCATATGTACATGTAGCGAATGAGTTTTTTCTAAATTTTGAATGACCATACCCCCTAAACTGGAGTTTTTTGGAAATTAAGGCATATATGGGATGATTGCTACTGGTGTTGGCTATCAAATTCCAGTTTCCAAAACGCTGCCCAAGATTTTGTTTAGATTTTATAGTAATTTTTCTAAACTTAAAATTTGTTCATATGTACATGTAGCGAATGAGTATTTTCTAAATTTTGAATGACCATACCCCCTAAACTGGAGTTTTTTGGAAATTAATGCATATACGGGAGGATTGCTACTGGTGTTGGCTATCAAATCCCGTTTTCCAAAATGCTGCCCAAGATTTTGTTTAGATTTTATAGTAATTTTTCTAAACTTAAAATTTGTTCATATGTACATGTAGCGAATGAGTTTTTTCTAAATTTTGAATGACCATACCCCCTAAACTGGAGTTTTTTGGAAATTAATGCATATACGGGAGGATTGCTACTGGTGTTGGCTATCAAATCCCGTTTTCCAAAATGCTGCCCAAGATTTTGTTTAGATTTTATAGTAATTTTTCTAAACTTAAAATTTGTTCATATGTACCTACATGTAGCGAATGAGTATTTTCTAAATTTTGAATGACCATACCCCCTAAACTGGAGTTTTTTGGAAATTAATGCATATACGGGAGGATTGCTACTGGTGTTGGCTATCAAATCCCGTTTTCCAAAATGCTGCCCAAGATTTTGTTTAGATTTTATAGTAATTTTTCTAAACTTAAAATTTGTTCATATGTACCTACATGTAGCGAATGAGTATTTTCTAAATTTTGAATGACCATACCCCCTAAACTGGAGTTTTTTGGAAATTAATGCATATACGGGAGGATTGCTACTGGTGTTGGCTATCAAATCCCGTTTTCCAAAATGCTGCCCATGATTTTGTTTAGATTTTATAGCAATTTTTCTAAACTTAAAATTTGTTCATATGTACATGTAGCGAATGAGTATTTTCTAAATTTTGAATGACCATACCCCCTAAACTGGAGTTTTTTGGAAATTAATGCATATATGGGAGGATTGCTACTGGTGTTGGCTATCAAATCCCGTTTTCCAAAATGCTGCCCAAGATTTTGTTTAGATTTTATAGTAATTTTTCTAAACTTAAAATTTGTTCATATGTACCTACATGTAGCGAATGAGTATTTTCTAAATTTTGAATGACCATACCCCCTAAACTGGAGTTTTTTGGAAATTAATGCATATACGGGAGGATTGCTACTGGTGTTGGCTATCAAATCCCGTTTTCCAAAATGCTGCCCAAGATTTTGTTTAGATTTTATAGCAATTTTTCTAAACTTAAAATTTGTTCATATGTACATGTAGCGAATGAGTATTTTCTAAATTTTGAATGACCATACCCCCTAAACTGGAGTTTTTTGGAAATTAATGCATATATGGGATGATTGCTACTGGTGTTGGCTATCAAATCCATTTTTCCAAAATGCTGCTCAAGATTTTGTTTAGACGTTGCAGTTGAATTTCTAATTGTACAATTTATAAAAATTCATATATACAGATTGGTATTTTATACTAATGGCAATGCCATGGTTTGCTTAAAGGGAAATTTAACAAACTTTTTAGGCGTTTTTACACAACACATATAAGATGGCTGAAGGAAATTTAACAAACTTTTACGAAAACAACTTCAAAAACAACATCAGCTGTTTTCGGTTTGTTTTCTCATTTATTGATTTTTTCACTTGCTTTATTTTATGCGCATTTGTCTGACTTACTTTCCATCTGTGTTGTAGACATATCGTTCCCCAGTTTGCTGCTTTTCTTTTAAACACTTAAAAACAATAAATAAGCTTTCAATAAAAATAAATAGTAAGATTTTTCAGAAATATCCTTTTAATGATTTTTTCAATATATATATAAATTTATTTAATAGAATTTAGTTTTTTTATGTATGATTCACTTGTTTTTCTCTTATTTGCTTTCCTGTTCTATTCTTGATTAAAAACTTGTGTTGTATGGTTGTATTTTACTGAAGATGCCAGACTTGTTTTACGGGAAATTTTGGTTGCGCCGCGAAATATGAACATGAAAGCCGTTAGATTAATTTTGGGTTAAAATATAGAAGACTTTACAAACGTTTACAAATTAAGGTAAGTTTTTGGATAGATCAACTGACGGTTCTTTCTAAGGATATTTGAGGCGCTGAATTCAAATAAGTATTCAGTTTTTTCAAATTGATTCTAGTTTTTGGAATATAGCTTTATCTTCAAAATGAAGGTAAATTTGCCACAAGTTTAACAAATCCTGTATCAAATCCCTTTTACCATTCACATTGGCCTCTTTCTATATATTGATCTTCAAGATAGGAGAACTTTCTCTTATTGAAATTATAATAAAACAAACAACAAATTAATTGTTCTGAAAAAAAGCACGTTTCGTTTTGCACAAATTTTTAAACCTAATCAGTGCTCTTTCAAAAATACAATGTGGCTAGAAATGAATAAATGTAACTTTTTAATAGACGCGGTAAAATATTGAAGTAGTTTTATTAATAAACATTAATTTTTATATAACTTTATAACTAAGTATGCAACCAAATTTTCAATTTTTAGGCTAAAAACTTTATGAAACTAATAAAATTCATTAGCCCCCGTTGCTGACGATGGTAGTTTATCCAGTTTAAGTATTAAAGCTGTGATAATACAAGCTCCCGCTTCCTTGGTAAACCAAGTTTGATCTTTAATAACAGGGGCTGAGGTAAGGGAAGTAGAAGGGCCAGCGTAGGCATCAAGAACTGTATTGGTATTGGGGCCCCCTACTACACCAGATAATGACGAATTGGCTACATCGACATCTGAAGTCGATGAACGCCTTTCAGAGTCGTGCAGTTTACAGGTCTCATTTGCCGTTGACTTAACAGAAGCACATATACTTTGACGCCTGACAAACACCTCAAAAGCTGTATTTATCTTATAGTCTTCGGCATTATAGTTATATTTATGTTGATAATTATTGGGTATAATAGCAGTAGAGTTGGGTGAGAAATGCAATTCTAAACGTGTACCGGGTTCATCTTTCTGGTTGCCTGAAGCATGAGTGTGAGTTTCACCGTTTGTGTCCATCGGTAAGGGTTGACCGTGGTCCAATATTGCTCGTATTTTATCAACTCTAGTCATGTAGAACAACGGCAACCAATCGCTATTGAGATCAGAGTCTACAGCATGCTGTGTAGAGGAATTTGAATTTACAGTTTGTTGATTTAGTTTAAAGTACACCCAACCGTGCAATTTTTCCGATGCCTGAGCATTACAATGGGTACAAAAGCATATCGGTTCTGCACTCGCTTGAAAAAATGTTTCGGGCAGTACAAGCGAATTACGAAATTGTTTTACTAGTTTTAAATATTCACAGTCTTTACGTTCTATAGAAGCTAAAGATTGCATACTATCGAATTGAGCAGACGAGGAAAAAGAGTTATTTTCCAAATTAAAATGCTGTTGTTGCAGCTGCTGTAATCTCTGTTGTTCTTGACGTCTTTGCAAACGCAATTGCCTTAAAAGCGATAAACGATCATTGTAAACTTCAATATTTACTTCTTGGTTTACGTCTGGTTCTAAGGTATTTTCGTCGCCGCCAACTTCTGTTACACCTATTGCTGCTCCTATATTTCTATCATTAACATTTGCCTCTACATTATTTATGAAATTACTATCTTGTTCAAAACTATTGATATTTTCATTGTTGGAGGTATCTTCATTTCGTTGTTGTTGCTGCAAAGCCAAATTGGCTTCTTCATTTAATTCGTGTAAATTATCTTTTTGTATACCACTAACATTCTCTCGTAATGAAGGATCTCCACCAACTGCACCCAATTCTTCAGCGTTATCAATTTCCTTGTTTGTGTCATAGTTTTGTTGATTAACTGGCAGCGTTGTCGTTACTGTTGCGGCAGACGATGTTGTTGGACCATCTGCAACAGCCAAATAACTATCTGTGTGTGGTGTGTAGGCTTGTGCAATCAGGGCGTTATGTAATAAAAACCTTTGAGTACTCTGACTACGCTGAATATTCAGGTTGGTAGTATGTTGAAGTTGTAAAGATTCACGAAGACAGCTAGAAATTAATTAAATAAATATTATAATAATATAATATTGTGGTCGGTTTAAAAGCAATAGACATCCTAGATTTTAAAATAGGTTGATAGGTTTTCAAGATACATATTTCACATTGGAAATTTCAAAAAAAAAATGGACCGTTTTTGTGGGGCTTTTGCTACCCCTGCTTCTACCGAACTAGTTATGTATTTTTCAAAAATGTAAATAAACATTTTGTGATCAACTAGAACTACTCTGTAACAGCCGATAGCTGTAATAGTTCTTAGATGTAGCGCATAAAAATTTCTTTTCAAACAACAAATTTCTAATTTCAATTTTCGGCTTAAAAGCATCCGTGCCAAGTTTTGTAGCAACAGTGGACATACTTACTGAAATATATGGAGGTATATGCATAAACTTTGTCCTAAAAATATGGGCTATTTTAGGTTTTTTATTATATTTTGGGTCATAGGTAACCGATCTGGCGATATTTCTAAAAATTTTACAACAATCTACATATGCACATATGTACTACGAACTCCATTAACGTTTTATCTTTTCTTTTTTCAGGTTAAAAAAATATTCAAGATTCTTACTTACCATGATGATGATGAACTCGACTCTGGACGATTTTGCTCAACAGAACGATTTTTAATGGACATATTTAATAGTAAATTTTCCGAAACACTTTCCATAACAGAACGGCTCCTACAGTAATAAATTTAATAAATATAATTTTAAAACCCTTAAACAAATGTATATATTATAATTACAAAGCTGCCGTTGACATGCCGTTTGCATTTGTAGACGAAGGTTGTTCAGTTTCTTTTTCATGAACTTCCAGATCGGCCTTTTCACACTGGGGCACATTTAAATCTTGATCATTTAGAGAATCATGTTCTAATGCTGAAGGCTCTTCGATAATTGGCGTACCATTTCGGGCAGCATCACTGCCGGTTATAATGGTTATACGTTCACACTTACCATACAAATCAAAGACAGGATAGACATGACTTGAAAGGCCAGCTGTCAAATCTTCCAAGTTATTTGAGCCAACCATAATAACTGGAAGACATACCAACAAATGATAGAGTTTGTATTAAACATAAACAAATTGAGCTTACCTAACATGCCAGCATGTGTTAGAGTCATAGTTATAACAGTTCCGGACTGTATATGTTCCAAGGCTTCACCATACCTAGAGGCTATTTTTTGGCCATTTATATTAATGTAATCATGTGTGGCCAACCAACAAGGACGTTTACACTGCATGATGGACAGTGGTGGAGCTGTGGAATTTGTAACATTGGGGCATTGTCCTACCACCCCTAAACCTATGGTGCCTTTCCATTTACTATTAATAGCATCAATTTTTATCTACAAAGTTACGTATGTACATAAGTATGTATAGTTTATACATGTAAATAATTATTCAGTAGGCAATAATAGTTTTTATTAAAAAAGTTTGTGTCTTACTTACACTTATACTTTCGCCTTTACACAAAGGTTTTGTTACGTAAATCAAAGCATTATTATATGATTGCGTACGCATGGCCGATCTGCGATCCTCCAGCAAACGTATATTTTTGCCACAATATTCCGAAAACTCATAGACCAAAGCTTCCGAATCAATAGATTCCAACATGGAATCCTGTTTATTTAGAGGATCTATACCAAATTCTAAAGAATCCTGTAGTCGCAAACTAAACGGTCTAAGAGGTGAAGTGGGTCCTTGGGATGATATGACCTGTACAGCCATCGTTGAACCTTGTAACTCTACTACGACATAAACATCCTGTAGTTTTTTTTTAAAAAATGCCTTTTTACTTTTAGCAAACAAAACAAATATTTGTTAAACTCACATTCGGTATATTTTGAAATTGTATATTCATATCCTCCGAATTTAATAGTATTTTTAATGTTCTTGCTGGCGTCAATTCCAAAGCTATGCGATCTCCAACACGTAACCATTCGAGAGAAGTCATTGATCTATGCAATAGTGTTGAATTATAGCGTACTTCATTACCAGACACATACCAAACATTGGCTGGTATACGTTTAATGCTTAAGGGTATATTTTTACGCACATTGTCATCGGATAGATTTAGATCGGTAATGCCAATATTAAGGCAACCTAATAACATTATATAGTATTTTGCTAAGAACTAAAGAGAAAAAGGTAATTTTTTTTAAACCTACCGGCAAACAAAGGATTATGAGACACAAGTTTTATTTCGTACGGTGACCCCACACTTAAGGGATGTTCAGAGAAAACAACACATCGCGACAAAGCGGCCAAAGCACCTGTTTGACGAGAAGCCAAGGTCCAGTTCTGCGTTAAGGTCACATTACCCGATATACAAGTCCAACGATGTTTAGTTTCCAAAGTAGCTGGTTGTATAACCGATGTTGCTTGACAACTTTGAGAATTTTCGCTAGTGGCATACGGAGCACGCATATCAGCTGCCGGTGATTGTGTGAGAGAAACTTGGGCACATTGCCCATACAAATCAATTACCGCCCAAATGTTTGGAGAACGACATTCACAGGCCGGTCCCTGATCAACTCCATCGATATAAAAATGTATATAATCGCCATTGCGCATAACACCCACTCTAGCTCCAGTACCTAAAGTGTCCAAATCGACCAAAACATTGGAACGTAGCTTTTTGCGGTTATGAAAAATCATGGGGCCACATAAAATAATTGTATCACTAGCATCCATTTCTGTGGCATTGGCAGCAAGTTGTATGTCTTCAGGACGAGACCCAGTTACGCCAATTTCAATATTTCCTGACCAATGGCGAACCATAGTTTCGAATGTAACTTCGAATAACTCCCGTTGTCTCAGAGGCCGGTTACTAAAGACAATGGCATCATTAAACTCCGCCAATGAATTTGGACGAGATGCGGTTAAACCACTATTTGAAATACTGGCATTTTTACCATGTATTGTGTGAAACCTTAAAGGGGTCTCACTGTACAGAGTGGTATTTGATATGGTAGAGTTACCAGTGTCAGGACTATTGCATTCAGAAGTATCGACAATGGAAGCCTGTGCAGCTTGGCCGTATAAATCGATAACACCATATACTCGTTCGGGTACCTTGGTGGCAGCTGGACCTTGATCGACACCATTTACAAAGAAATGTAAAGTACCGTCATCTTTGCGCACCACACCTACCCGATCGCCTACCTGTAAGCGATCTAAATTTTCGCCATACTTCTCAATAACAGTAACGCCATTGTGCATTACTCCATTACCAGTCATCATCCAAGTGCCATCTCTGAAAATTTTGAAAAAAATTATTTATTTTCCTTCTTTTTTAACTTTACACTTTTTAAGTTTATTTGGCACTCTATATCTTATATCCATTTACAGAAGCTTCCATACCCAAAATAATTTTTAAATTTTAATTTCTCAATGTCGATGTTAAACATATTTTTGTTGATAACAAATGGGGAAAACAAATAATAAGTTTTAAATAAATAATATTAAAGCGGTCTTTAAAAAAATTGAAAACTAACGATAACAAAATAATATATTATGCTTATATGTTACTATATCTCTGTATCGTACCTAACATTGGTCATGGTAAATGGAAAATCCAATTCCTCAGCACTATGTGTTGTAACACCCATTTCCACAGATCCTGCCCATTTGGTAACAACACGTTCCAAACGGACTTGAAATAATTCATTAGGCCTTAATGGCCTTCGTGTCAAAACTACACCATTATTAAAGTCATCAGAAGCACTTAAATAAACGATTTAAAAAAAAATAAAATTTTTATATAATTTTCTTGTATACGTTTATACTTTGGTCTTAAGGCCGTCCTTCCCGAATGAGTAACACAAGCATGCGAACCACATAGAGGATGAAAAGTTAAGCGATCATCATTACGTGTATTACCAGCTGGGGCAGTCAAAGCCGAATCGGCCATAGCGGCCACTTCACTTTCAGGACTTAAAAGGCTTAAGACTGGCGTTGGAGCAACAGAGCTAGCCAAACCATTGCCATTGATTGAACCTGCTATTGCGGCAGCAGCATTTAAAGATATTAAATTATTACGTCTAGTTACTAAATTCTGTTGTTCTCTTTCATCACGATCTACTATGGTCACTTTTATGGTCATTCCATACAAATCAATAACACCCCATAACGTAGAAGCCACTCTAGTCGCCGACACACCCTGATCTTGGCCATTGATATAGTAGTGTAAATTACCATTGCATTTACGCATCATGCCAACACGATCCCCCTCCCTTAGCTCATCTAGATTAAATTCTCCATATTGACGGCGTGTTCCCTTTCCATTGGTTAGAATACCACAGCCTGACATCATTATAGTACCTGAACGCATATTAGTCATGGTAGCCGGGAAATGCAGCACATTTGGATTGTGTGTGGTCACCCCGACTTCAATAGAACCAGACCACTTATCGACCAACTTATCGATGCGTATTTCAAATAGTTCATTGTCCTTAAGTGGCCGATGTGTCATAACCACCCCATTGTTAAACTCGTCCAAAGGTCTGCGTCTTTCCGCCGACCGGCAGTTTGGCGACAATTTCACCAATGAACCACAACGTGTATGAAAGCGCAAGCGATCGTTCATATCATAGTAATCACCAACTGAAGATGATATTGAGGATGCTGTAGTACCGGGATTTGTTAAAGGCAAACTACAAAATCCTGAGGTGGGTAGTGAGGAAAGTAAAGCGGCTGTTGCTAAAGTACCCGTTGATTCGGATTGAGCATTGGTAACATGAGGATTAAAAGAAGTGGTTACGGTAACATCAACCGACATGGGTACCTCAATATTTTGCACTACTTGTTGGGGGTTATGAGAAGTGTCAATTGAGTCCTAAAAAGTAATAAAATATACTTTAATATACCTAATTTAATATACAAATGTGCAATTTTATTAGAAATTTTTAATCGCAAGTGTTCTAACTTAGTGACATTGATACCTTTATTAAATTAGAATTAACTTACTCTACCAACGCCATAACTCTCATTTCCTTCAACCGGACATATAGAGACTTGTATACATCTACCATAAAGGTCAACTAAAGCCCACAAGGGATTTGGCATATTACGTGCAGCAATACCTTGCGATTCGCCATTCACATAAAATACCAACTCATTATTAGAAGTACGCATAACACCGACACGATCATTTTCATTTAAGGTCTCTAAATCGGTGCCATAGAACCCAGTCAAACATAAACCATCTTTGCGTACATCAATGCCGGACATAACCCATGTTCCATTACGCATCACAGTGGCGCATGAGGGTAGCTCCAATTTCTCAGGTGATTCAGATGTTACCCCAATTTCAATGCTTCCACCCCAACAATGGTTCTAAGCATCATAAACCAAATGAAAAATCAATAAACTCATTAACTAAAAAAGGCACTTACCTTTTTTTCTATAACCACTTCAAATAGCACATCGTTTAGCAAGGGCTCTGCGCTAAATACTAATGCATGGCTAAAGTCTCTCGCCGATCGAGTCGCTGTTCGTTTGCCATTGGTCAAAGTGATGCGTCGACCACAACGTTGATGAAATGTTTGCAGTAATTGTAAATTAACATTAGTGTTGTTAATTCCTTCCCCTCCACTTGAACTTCCTATATTAGTTGTACCACCAGTAGCCATGGACTCAAAATATGTTTAAGTATGAACTTTTAATAATGTAGGTATGTATTTTTTTTTTAAGTTTCTTCTTTTAAACTGTGTTTAATTTTTCTTATTTTCTGTCAACATCATTCTTCTATTTTAAATAACTTCTAACGATAAACAGGTCGCGTGTTGATGAAAAAAATTTTTCTTTATTTGAAATTAAAAATTTTTCATGAAAATTTTATTTACACTTGACGCTCTTGTCCTGTTTTCTTTACTTGTAAAATTTTAGCCTGAGTCTGCGTGTTTTCTTATGTTTTTGCAACTTTCTTTTGGAAGACCAAACGTAAATAAAAAAAAAATTGTTATTTTGAAGGAAACATGTTGTTTAGAATGAACACTGAAAACAAAATAAAAATCATATGACTGTAGGCACAGTGGTATTAATTTACTACCTCCATTAGACATGTAATCACTAATATTAACAAAATAAACTTCATGTACTCCTGTTAAGGTTTTTTCCATCTAATAAAACCTTTGTTAGTGCGAATATCAAATCAACGCTTTTATAACATCATCTAATAACAAATATTCATGGCTAATGGAGACGGAAGGAAACATATTCACTAACAAAGAGGTTATAACATGAAAAAACGTTAACATGAGCGGGTTACATATACCAGTAACATGATATTATTATAAATGTTAAAGCGTCTCTACATTATAATACATGTAAGACACGTCAAAAAAAATGTTGAACAATACAAAATCTCATCATGTAAAGGAATAGTGTATTGATTAGGAGAAAATACGGATACAAAATTTGAAAAGTGTTTAGTAAAAGTTTTTTTTAATCCATTTTAGAATCTTACGAATTCTAGACACATCAGAGGGATGAAACATTGGCAGAACTAACAACATCTATTGAAGGTGGCTTTATTTTATGAAACAAAATACAAACAACCAAAATCAACGCATAGGATTTTATGTTGTTTTTTAATATTGTAGAACTTAAACCATCTGTCATTACCACAAGCAATAAAACAACAGCTTTTGACTTTACCAAAACCATCTGTGTAAACATGAATAATACTTACAACCGACTTTTATTCTCTTTTTTTAAACACAGAGAGAATTTTATAATATTTTGAGTCTAAATGCTTATTATTACTATGTAAAGCCACCTTTAGTAATATTATGTAATACATGTAACGAAGCTGATCGCTTAGCCGCCGTCGACCTTTATTTTTATGTTCCAGCCGCTTGCTTATGTCAGCTGCGCATGGTTAGGCATCTATGTATATCAGCTTAGCCAGTAAAAACAACGGTTGTCATATAAAAACTATAGAACAAAGTAACGGTATAAATGTGCAAAACCTACTTCTAGCACTATTGAAAAAGTATCCGCTTAAAAATCAAATAAAAATATAAACCAGAGTTCACCTTGTTCAGCTTGTATATGGGCCTTAGCGTCAAGAATTCTAAACTTATATTCGCGAAAACATCTACTATATGAAACATATAAAATTGTCCCTATAAAATTGTCCAACCAAATCGATATTGAAAAATTATTTTTAGAATATATATAACAAAAGCATTGTCAGCTCGATAGATCGTGTAAAATTTCAATTCGAAACGAAAGCGGCGATTGTGCCCATGATACAAAGAACCAGGTAGTCTCATCGGCCCAGCTAATTAGTGCCAAAATGTCAAAATTATCTTCTCCCTGTGAAAATTAAAAATCAACAAAAATTATTACTCATCAATTTTTTTTCCATGGCGCAATAATTTATCAGGTGGTGTTGATTTTACAACAACAAAATTTGGTGGATAAAATTTTCGTTTTTGTTGTAGTTTTCTTTGGCTCTGTTGTCAAAAAAATGTATGTAAATGTAAACAACTTTGACTACCCAGCCTCCATTTATGTATGAAAAAAGTAGATCAGCTGTGCTTGTAACACCACCTGGTACGATTATTTCACCATGTTTTTTTCTATGTGCTGTTGTTCGACTCTTTGGTACTAATTTGTAGTTGTTGCAGGGACGAGATAACCTGATTAGTTGTATTATGATTGTGCCCATGAAGTATGCTATATTCGGCTACAGACGGCTGTTCGGCGCCGCTAAAAGACCTTTTCCTCAGCTCTGATATGTATGTGTGTATCTAAATGCTTTAAAAACATCTTTCCAGTTTTGGTTTATTTTTGAAAAAAATTATAAATAAACAAAATACGATATGGATTTGGAAGGTAATATTTTTGTTTTTATACCTTTTGACAATGTGTAAAGTTTATTGTGTTTTCCATTTATGATTATCAGAGGAAATGATTGAAGAGCACTTAGATGAAGAATATCTAAATTCTGATATCGAAGAGGATTTTGCCAAAATTGAAACTAAAATTGTTGCTTTAGAACAGATACGCATAAATATGGAGAAACAACTACAATACAAATTAACAAAGGCTATAGTTTTACTTAGACTACATGTACAAAATTATCAACGCATCATAATACAAAACAGACGAAAAACCAAACAACGGTTGCGAAAAAAACTAAGTTTATTAAGAAATTTATTTTTCCTATCGCTAAAGAATATGCAAAAGAGTTTTTTGCAAACTCTACCTTTTCTAGGTATAGACAATAGTGCTTACGACGTAGAATACAATTCAATACCCACTTTTGTTGGCGATAGTCAAGCATCTGCTCCTCCCGCCTCAAATTATTACAAAGATATTGTTTTAAAATTTACAAATGATCAATGGCTTGATACGTTTCATATGCCTAAACATGTTATTAATCTTATAACAACAAAACTAAAAGCTACAGTGGACAATGGGGACATGAATTTTGAAGCCTGGATAAATATGTGCATATATATACTAGCCACTGGAATTAATTTTGAATCTATTGCCGTCCTTTTTAATGTAGAAACACACTTTGTACGATCATCGTTTTTTAACTTTTTAACATGCTTTTTTGATGAGTTTTCAAAAAGTTCACTCACAATGCCTAAAAATGAAACGGATATGGATAGGATAGCAATTGGTTTCCAAAAAGCTTCTAATATGACTCCTTGTGTTGTAGGTGTTTTGAGTCTTTTCGAAGCCCCCAGCTTTTGTAAGTGTAGTCAATATAAAGCATGTGGCTCAAAAAATCTTAAAGTACAAATTTGTATCGATAACCGCTTGCTGTTTCGTAAAGTAGAAATTACTACGCAAAAACCCAGTATGTTCCTAAAAACTCCAAATGAGCTCTGCCACAATTGGAAGAAATTTTCTGATGACTGTGTTTTGCCGTATTTTTTAATTGCTCCACCTGGCTATCCACTACGTACATGGCTTATGCAAAAATACGACAATCCCTGCGAAACTTGGGAATATGAGTTTAATAAATGTTTTGGTAGCTTAAATATATTTAGAGAGGTTTCTCTAAAAAGGTTCTTTGGTCGTTGGCATATACTTAGCAGTTCCGAATGTATTTCACCAAAACAAAAAAGTATGATAGTAAAAGCTTGCTGCCTCTTACATAATATATTAGAAGAGAATGGTGAATACTTTTCAGTTGAATGGTGTAAAAACTTGGAACCCTCTAGATATGAAAGTCGATTAACGGAGTCAGTATTACTATTTTATAACGATTCAGAATCAGCTAGGGAGAAGAGAGACAGTATTGCAAAATTAATAAAAACAACAAAAACTTTTAATAAAAAGAATATTATTTAATGCACAGAAATTTGGTTTTTTTTTTTATTAAATAGGTAACATCTTGTAGGCATTCGCATATTAAAAAATATTCCATCCGAATCCGATCATGAAGTGAAATACTACAATCTATTAATCAACCTTATTGGGGTTGGCGTCGTCGATTTGTCAATTAATTTCGAATTCGACAATAATAGACACTGCAACGCCAAACATAATAAGACTGAATATCTTTAAATTAGTCCAGCTGCATTAATAGACGACTGCTCATAACAATTGCGTAAAATAATCTTTACTTGAAAAGTACGAGGTATGGCCTTTTTATATTAAGGTAGAGCAGGGCATGTTTGCTAATGCATCACGAGTGCACTTTTCCAAATATAAAATAGAGGAATAACGATAGTGGCAGGCCCATTTTTTATAAAAAACATTTTTGTGGAAAATCGGTTCCCTGGTAGTCATGATGCAGTGCAGTGATGCATTTCCGAACAGGCCCACGATGAGGCTGATACCAAAAGCTCAAGCTTTGCCGTATGGATGAATTTGAAATTTGTGATTCAAAGCAAACAGAACTTTGGAATAGCACACTTTATTCTTTTTAGTCCTAAACATTAGGTTAGGTAGAACAGGCGGCTCCGGAAGTGATAGTTGTTCAGCCCACTTGGGTCCGTTTCCTCGGTCCCTTTGTAATACCTGGGGAGTCCTAAACATTAACCCTCTTGTGATTTTTAAACTAAATTTTAAATTATGACACAAACCACATCAAACGAAAACTTTTTTAACTTTATTTTACACATCAAAATATAAATTATTTAGTACAAACGTTGGGGTAGACCCATTGATGACTTAATGTGCAAAGAACGAACGTTTTGCCAGTTTTTCTTTAACAGAGAAACCAAGAAATTAATGGACAAATGAATGTTTTGAACCAGTTCATCTTGTTTCATGCCAACATGACCGACAGCAACAGACAAGCACAATACTTTCTTCATTTGAAATTTAATTGTAGACTTGACCTCTTCGATTTTTGCCATCATTGATTCTTGATGAGACAAAAGGCCAGGGAACTTGCCAGCCTTATTTAAACCAGGGCCCAAAAGACGAGGAATTTGCTTGATCAATGATTCCGAAGCCAAAAAAGCATCATAAGATTTTGCCAATTTCTTAACCAACTTTTTGTTCTTGTTCAATTTTTTCAGAGCTTCAGCATCCATGCATTCAACGCCGTTAGCCTTGGCTTCATCACAATGCTGCTGATCACCCAAGATGCATACCTTCATCTTTAGCCGTGGAATGTGTTTCAACCTATAATTACAAAAAAAATATATATATTGGGTTGACTTAGATATTTTAACATTGAATAGTTAAAATAAGTTTTAATATCAGTAGATTTTATCTACAAAAACACCGAAAGGCTCTTACGGTTTTCGGGTAATACATGCAATTAAATATATCATCATATTAAAAACTAAATGCTCAACTATAATCATACCTAAGTTTTAAAACACGATAAATATATTCTTAATTTTTTTTCGTAATATACAAAGGATATAAAACTTACACAGTTTTCCCCTTTTTCTTGTAGTAGAAGGGAGTAGGTAAGTTTTTTGTTTGATAACCATAAAAATATACATAAGTATAAAAAGGGGGCGGCTGCATTAAGTTTCAGTTCGAAAAACGAACTGAAACAAAATTAGGCCTTCTCAATTTGGTTTTAGGACCCTGAGTCAAGGTCCGTCAAGTGCCAACACACTTAACTTCCTGTAGAAAATCCAAGTTTCAGAAATGGTGTTGCACCCTCTGAAAGAATCTTCATTTCACACAGGTTTTAAATTCAACATACTTAACAGTGCCAGAGAAACGCTTGTCCTTTTGGGGATCGTAGTTCTTTAACCCGATTTGTAACTCAACAGTTTCCAAGAAGCCCCGCTTCTTTTTCAAAGACCCCTCCAAAACAGCATTAACGCTCTCATACAACGTATCACGCGAAACTTTTGAACTAAAAAAGAAAAGAATTTGTTTTAATATGCACATACATAGTATTAACAGCACTTTAAAAAAAAAAAAATTTTGTAAAAATTATTGACATAATTCATAACTTATTGTTACAGTTAATAATTACACAAACAATAATTTTTAACTTTGCTATAGCAATTATTTCCAAACTTAGAGGACATTAAAAAAATTCCAAAGAGTTGGTTTATAATTGCAATCTAAAAAACAATATAATCAACAAACGTTTAAGTTCGAAAAAATGCATACGCCGTTTGTAATATATTAAAAAGTTCTTTGAAGATGTTAGAAATGTAAGAAGATTTAATATATGGTAGAAAAAACTTACGCCATGACCGCTTTTGACAAAAGTGGAAACAGGAAAGACCGTGGAAAAAAATGTCTTCCGAATTTAGCTGTCAAAAGATGAAAATATGTAAGGTTGCTTTGCTTTAAACAATTTGGAGTTTGGCTGTCAAACTTTCATTACAAAAAAAATTTGTTTTTAAAAATTTTCCTTTAGAACGTCAAATTATATATAAAAAAAATAAAAAACAGGGGACCCAACCTAACAACACTTCACCATTTAATTAATTCTACAGCCACAGTTGTAGTAAATATTACTAATCCCAAACCATTGTTACAAAAAAAAGTATGTCTATGATCAAAGTGTAATAAAAATGGTGGCCTCGTCCCTACAACAAGCCCTTACCACTTACACGACGAGCATGCAGTGTTACCTATAACTTAGGGATAGTCATTTTTTTGTACTTTTTGCCTCTACGGTGTAGAAAAAGGGTAATTATTTCGGAAATGAAATTCTTTCTTGTGGAACCCCCCCTTAAAAATTGGCAATAAATATCTCAGCAATAAGGCAATAACGTCGGAAGAATAACGGGGAATTATTGCTTATTGACTCGCCTACGTTAAGGGTATGGGAACACGTATATATCTTAATTCATCATAAAAAAAACCAAATCAGAAAATCATCGTTTTTTTAAGGAAAATTGTTAGAAATTATCAATTTTTTATCGCTTTGTATCACTTGGCGTCGTTTTTTAAATGTCACTTAAAAATGGCAATCGAATTTTCATTTCATTTCATTTTATTTCAAATATTATTAATCCAGCACTTTGGGCCATATATGATTAATATGTAATAATACAATTTAAAGTAATGATATGACGTTGATAGAAAGATCTAGATAAGTTAAATCTTTTTAATGATTTTTGACGTTTTATGTCCGCAATAATTGCTTTCGAAAAATGGTTGACAATTATTGCTCAATAAAATGTTGGCAATGAATATGTACGCAATATTGCAGTCCACATTAGAGATAACATAATTTTGACACTTGCTGCAATATATGTTAACATATTAATTGCTAATGAAGACCTGCCCCCCTGTTCTGTAACTTGCGAGAAGTTTTCGTAGCGAGAAAATTTTTTTATTGTCATAGTCTTCCGTTTATTAACAGTGTGACTTAGATAATACATAAACTCATTATACAACGTTAAAAGTTAAAATAATAAGGTTTATCGTGTTCATCCTGTCTTTTACAAGGCGACTATAAACTTTTCGATGCGAGAAGTTCTCACTAAAATTACAGAACACAGGCACTGGGGTAAGAAACGGGATGGTGTTGGTATATTAAAAAGCTGTTTTATCGTGCTTGTTTTCTTTTGTGGTAACGGAATAAGATTTAGTTTTGCTACGGGAGCAACTACAGCAAACCTTTATGCCTCTGATGTGATAAGCATACGTTAGTTTCTAAAATGGCTTAGAAAATTAGCATATAACGAACACTTGTTAATTTTGTATTCGTATTCTTTCCTACTCTATACATTATGCTGAGATTTTGTATTATTCTACAACATATTTTGACATTATGTAAATTATGTATTACGGTGTAATGGTACCTTAGATATGCAAGAATTACATCTTTTATGTTTTTAGTATGTACTTTTTTCGTTTTTTAAGTGGTCAAAAATTATCTTTTTGACATTTTTGATACTGTTGACATGTTTGGAGATTATGACCCTAAATATAAAAAAATTTGTATTTATTTATTATTGCCCCAGATTGAGAAATATGAATTAAAGATCTGTTGACCCCGATTGAGGGTAAAAGTCAACTAAGTAGACAAATAAATTACTTTTCATATATATGGTAGTTGTTTGCATTATCTTATAATTTAATGTTGGATCATGAAATTAAGGTATAAGTTACTACATATATAAAACTACGCTTGCGGAGAAGGGGTTTACCAGCTTGTTTTTATTGTACGTCTTGACGAGCATATTCATGCCTAGACAAATGTCGAAATCCAAACAAAAAAAATCCGGTGCTTTTATATTGGGTTTTGATATGCTGAGTTTGACGTTTGTCTAGGCATGGATATGTCTCGTCAAGACGTATAATCAATAAATATTGAAAATAATAACTTTAAGTTTTCTCAACGTTTTTTTAAAAAAAAAGTATGTTTTAATAGAACTTTTTCATAAGTTAAATTGATTACTCATCAAAATTTTCCATATATCCACCACTTTCTTTCTAGGAATTCCAAAAATAATAACTCAAATAGCGGAAACACATGAGATGACAGCTTAATCATTGGTAATAATTACTTAGGCAATTGCCAGAGCCATCATTGCACAATGGATTGATACAAATGAAAATTTGGGGTATACCAATCAAAATTTGAAAGACAGCAGTCAAATTTGACAATTGCCGCGACAAATACTACTACGTGAAGACCTCGGATTAATCAAAAAAGTTTATTTTTGTATAAAGGTTGTTTTATATGCGATGTATTTTAAATATGACCTGTCAAATTTTTCAAAGCCTGTATCAAATTTTCAATTAGAGCACGTTCTATTTTCATCTGACAATGCATGTGTCATCAGCTGTTTTTAGGACAACTGTTGTAAGGAAAAGTAAGTTGTTTATTTTGGTTTGGAGTTTATGTCAAATGTAATCACATGGGTACGTGTGAAAGCAAATATTATAAACCATCTGTAGAATGACAATTTTGATAGGCATACGCAATTACATTTGGATTTAAAAAGTAACAACTCATGTCTAAAATACATCTCGTATAAAACACCTTAATAAAAATACTCATAATTAGCTATTTTTACACAAGTTTATCTGGTAGCCTTATACACGAGCCTTTTTTTAATTTAAAGTTGGCAATACTGTTAAATTTGGAAAATATATGTAAATTTTGTTCTCTTGAATTTATTTGTCTATATTTGTTTAATTATATAAAAGTGTCAAGCGGAGATTTGTTTACCAAAAAATAAGAAATATTATTTAATCCTTAAATATATTCTATTATTTATAAATTGTAATATCAGTTTTTGATAAAAATTTGACTAGAACATTGTTATTGCATGGCAAGGTTTAGTATGATATTAGTGTAAATATATTTTATGAAAGTCCTAGTCTCCTTCATGTTTTTAATTTAAAAGGGATGATTTTTATATAAATGGGTATGTTATGTCTTTCATAAATAAAAAATGATAATTGTTGGTAAAACTATCCCGAACAAACCTGGAGCCTAGTGTTTTTTTTTTGGCGATATTGATCGCAAAGTGTTTACATATTTAAATTTGTCTTAGATGAGAAAAAATTGCCGGCAACATAAGGGGCGCAATTAAAATAACTTAAATGTACTAGTGAATCACAGGTCCCAAAATCTACAGATACCTATATGCCCCTTAAAGCAAATACATCAGATGTACTAAGCTCTTTTTACAATATTTTTTTTTAATAACGAAATAGCAATATGGTGATATGTAGGTATTTTTGTAAAATCACTGTCAAAAAATTTTATGGTTCCAGAGAGTGGTGTAGAAGAGGAGGCTCTTCATTACCTATTTTGTCTATAAACAAAAATATCATGCATGAAAAATATTATCATGTAAATCTGCCCACACTAAAATCTATAATACTGGTGTTATGCATAAATAATAATCCCTAATTATTTTTTATTATGTAGATAATTTTGTCATCGTTTTATATTCCGTTTAGTCCTGGCATTAAAGAATATAAATATAATTCAAGTGCCTATTGAAATTCCAGTAATGTGTGGATTAAATAAAATAAATTTACGTTCAATCTACAGACGTACTAAGTAGAAAGAGTACTGCCCGAAATCGTAGCTGGTTTCGAAAAATGCTTAGACTCGGGTAATATCGGAATAACTTAATTTTTATATATATTAGATATACCTATACCTATCTGTTCTTACCTGTTTTGATTTCAGAAATGATTTTAAAATACATAAATAAAAATTATTGTAAGATTTAAGTACCTATAAAAAAAGTTCAAATAAAAAATGTTAACCTTTGTATTTAAAATTATTAAAAAATAATTTCGATAAAATAAAATAAATTTGTTAGTTAGTAACTTTGTTTTAAAAATGGCATGGGAATCTAATAAAAAGTTTTTTTTTTAGTTTTTGTTATGATGGAAGAACATCATCAGTATACAATGGCGCCTTCAAAATATATCTTTTAGGGGTGAATTTCAAGCTTAAACATTAAATTTCATAAAATTTAAAATTTTAAAGTAATTTTTTGAAATCAATAAAAGTTCCATCATCTCTGCTTTTATTTAGGCACACAAGCGTCTGTCTGTCAAATGTAAAAAAAAACCGCAACCACTATATAGATTTTATTCTCTGAGAATTTGATTGAAAAGTAAATGAGATAAAGCAATTTTTTGTGCTTGTGTTTATAGTTTATTTTCATATTGTTCTAAAGAAAAAACGTACATAAAATAGTCTGCCTGTCAACATTAAAAATAATTTTATAACAGTGGTGGAAAAGAAAATAATTGATGAATGAATTTTTAACAATATGTTTAAAGTATACGTCAGTCACGTAAAACATTTGCAAGATACTTTCGTTTGAAAATAACAAAAAATTAATTCTTTTTTGTTTCGACGCCACACTTACTCACTAAAGAAAGTACTTGTTTAAAAATTGGTTCCTAATTACAAAAAAAAAAAAAAAACGTGTAAAAATTAAAATAAACTAAATGCATTGAACTTTTAAAACTATGTACCTATACTATAATAGTATACCAGAAGTAAATAAATGTGCCTTGATACGGATTAAATAAAAAATAAACAACAAAAAAGATTACAGAAAAATTTCAACAGTTCAATACAGTTCAGTGAAAAAAGGAGAATATCTATACTGCAGCTGTTTTTAGGAAGTAATTACATAACAATTCCATACTATTATAAAGAAAGGAAAAAAATATATTTTTTTAACTGCGATTTTATTTAAGATTTTTCAAATCGATTCTTAAGTTTTCTGCTCTATTTATAACAGCAAATCTAAATGGCGAAACCTATTTATGATACTCATGTAAGTTTTAAAAAATTTTAATAAGACACAATTTGTAATTATTTTGTATCAATTTTTTTTAGACAATTATTATATGCTTATTTAAGAATATGTGTGTTCATATTTCGTAATACTTATTTTTAAAATTAATTTATGAAGTCATTTAGGTATTTTAATTTTTTTTGTTTAGTGCACCCTACAGTGTATAAGTTCTTACATTGTTTTTTCACACTTTTGCTTATTTAAACTTTGTAATCAATTAAGTGCACAAAACTGTTTGGATTACTGATAAAGCCGAAATAAAAAGCCCTTATTTCGTGAAGCGCAACGCAAAAAACAAAACAAATTGCTTCGAAAAACAAAAATGTTTAGAAAAAGTTTAATAAATTTTGTTCTGTTTTTTTTTTAGAAAATGAAAAGAATAATCTGAAACCTTTATAAAGGGACAGAAGAAACGGAGCCAAGTGGGCTGTAACGCATTCTTTTACAGTTTTCGCAACCGCCTGTTCTACCTAAGACCCTTATTAAATACAAATATCCACTCGGAATAACTTCCTTAACTTACTTAAATATTAGTACGTATATCCCTGCAAAGTATTTGCAAGACCTTTTTAAAAGTTTTAGAATGATAAGGCACGCGACATTTGTAACGCAACTAAATTTTTTACTCTAGTATAATCATTCTTTATCCGAAAGTCGAAATGTTTTATAATTGATTAAGGATGTCCGTCTGTCCGTTAATCTATTAAAACAAAGTTTCTAAAGCCCCTTAATATATCTCGGACCTGTTTGTGGTCTTAAAACATCAAGTATTCTTGCCAGAATTTTTATATTAAAATTCAGCAAAATCGCCTGATAACTCACAGAGATATATGCCAACAGCTAAGACTACCTCTATTTATTTCTCTAAAACTTGTACATAAAAACCTCTACCCCAGTGTAACCCCTACATGGGTGCAAAGTTTGGCCAAATCCCATTAATTTTTCCTGGCGAACATTTTTGTGGAACATACTTACCCCCTTTCTCCAGCTCCTAACAGCGTTGCCATACAAAATTTGAAAAAAATTAGGGTAAAAACCCTTACAACTTCCCCGAAGTCACCGTTAGATGAATAAAATAATGTATCAGATACCCCCAAACATATTGCTAGAACATAATCTCCATCACCTAAGGGGACTGCCATACAAAATTTACAAAAATGATGTAAAAACAGCCATAACTTCCCCGGAGTCGACTTTAGAGAAATAAAGTGTACGTCCGACCCCCATACTTACCCCCTATCTGCACCCCCTAAGGGGGTTGTCATACAAAATTTGAAAAAAATTGTTGTAAAGAGGGGTGGAGTGAAGGGTATATAGGATTTGGCACAGCCGAACATGGCGCTCTTGCTTGTTATAATATAAATATGAATAAAATACATTAGTAAGGTGGCTGTTAAACATACATACTTGTGTGTGCTTGTCTTAAACTGTTACGTTCCTATTATACCTATTTAAATAAACAATTTGTTTGCGAATTGTATGCAGGCCGGGTGTCATTTGTTTTTTACAAATGTTTTTATTGTTGTATGTGTATGCATATTTTAATTGTGACATTAACGTAGCACTAAATACCTGGGACCCATATCGTCGCATTCGGTTCGAATTGAGCATTACTCGATCGATCAAGTTGTCAATGCTTTTAAAAAGGAATTCTAATAAGAATTTTTAAGTTTTGATATAAACCGAATGCGACGATTTGCCCCCTGGATTTTCGAAAATTTCAAATTAAATAATTTTTTTGCAACAAAAATATTTTTTGGAAAAACGCCGAACCTCTAACACTAATCGAACTTTATTTTTTACCGAACTCCAAAATGAAAATGTTTATATTGCGGTGTAGGGTATTATATGGTCGGGCTTGACTTGCTTGTTAAAAAATGACAAACCTTTTAGCTAACTCTGTCTACTTAAAGCAAAAACAAACTTCCAGTCAATCTCTGTTGAATTTCTGGCAAAGCTTTACGGACTGTGTTGATAACCTAGCTACAAATTTGTCAAACCTAATTGTGAATTCACAAGCTGTGATATGATAGCATATTGTATTTTTTCAACAATATATTAGCAATTTGCACTGTTGGCAAACAAGTGTCTAGTAAGTTGCGATTTATAATTAATTATTTAAATTTACACGTTCTACTGTTGCATTGTAGTTAATTTGCATCATGAATACACAACTTACTAGGCACTTTGTCACCAAGAGTGAAAACCGTTATTATTTTATTACAAAAATGTTACTCCTAACGAATGTCGTTTTTATTTAATTATTTCAAAAAAATGAAACCATATGACAATATGTTTTTATAACATAGATTGTGAATTCATCAACAATGTACAAACATATAGGTACTTACATATAAATAAACGTTAACGAGAAAGTTCCATCTCTAATAAAAAAAAATCTTATCACTAAAAAAAACATGCAGCTCACCTTGAAATGTTATATTCTTCTATAAATAAATGTATGTATGTATGCATGTACGTAGTATATACTACTTCGTACTTTAGCTACTAACTGAGACTTCTTTTTGTGTTTATTGAATTCAATTCTTAAGGGTTTAGATAACAAAACATACCTATAAGAGCTAATTGCAAATTACGACTTTATTCTAAACATATGGTAAAGAGCATTAGTGAAGGGTGCATGCAATTCGACACAGTTGAATATAACATTCTAACTTGTTTAGCTTTTTTTGTAATTTAATCTCATGAGAATTTTGTATTTATTCTTAAATTGTTGTTGTTTCTGGTAAACAAACGGTAATCGCTATCACATTAAAAAAGTGAACACAAAACATCAACTCAAATCAGTCACTAACGGGAGAAGCAATCGTTTAGTATTTTTTATTTAATAAAGTTGAATTTTTAATTACATACGCATGTACCTACACACATACATATGTATAACTTATAATAAAATATACCTACGATCATAATTTGTATATAAATAACAAAATTAATAAAAAGAAAAAAAGTGTAAAATGAAAAACAACAAATTGACTTTAAAATCTGATGAAAATGATGTAAGTTGTAACTGGACAAAGGTCTTTTCTATTTCATTTATGTGCATATACCAATATCTGTGCGTTTTCAAAATTCTTAAATTTTCAGAAGAAACAATAAAAAAGTTTTAACTGTTGCATTACATTTTCTAAAAAATGAAATGTAATATTTATGTTATACATACGTACATATGTATGTATGTATATGAATGTAGGAATTTTTAAACACTTCCATATATACATACATAGTACACATGAGGGCACTGCTACACGTTCAATAAATATCGTGCAATATTGATGGATCGCGATCCATATCGCAGAATGGCTTAGGGCACTGCTACACGTTCAATAAATATCATGATATTTCTAGTATCACGATATTTATTGAACGTGTAGCATGCAATATTGATGGATCGCGATCCATATCGCAGAATGGCCTAAATCCAAAATCCGGATCGCGTGATAAATATTGAACGTGTAGCATTTTCATGATATTAAATCATGATACGTCAGTAAAGTGTAAAATAAAAGAAATAAAATAAAATACGCATTGAAAAAAATTAAACAAATAAAAAGTAAAATAATTGACAAAATTTGTGTAAAGTTTATTGTAATAAAGGGTAATGGCAGAAGACAGTTAAAGCGAGTGGGTTCTGCCGGTGGAATCGGAATTAACCCGCACAGAACAAAAATAACGTAAATACTGACGTGATAAATATTGAACATGTAGCATACGAGCGTGATTCATCAATCCACTTAAATGGATCGCGATCCAAATATCACAATATATATTTAACGTGTAGCAGTGCCCATATGATATATATTTATCACGCGATCCGGATTTTGGATTTTATAATATAAGGGCACTGCTACACGTTCAATATATATTGTGATATTTGGATCGCGATCCATTTAAGTGGATTGATGAATCACGCTCGTATGCTACATGTTCAATATTTATCACGTCAGTATTTACGTTATTTTTGTTCTGTGCGGGTTAATTCCGATTCCACCGGCAGAACCCACTCGCTTTAACTGTCTTCTGCCATTCCCCTTTATTACAATAAACTTTACACAAATTTTGTCAATTGTTTTACTTTTTATTTGTTTAATTTTTTTCAATGCGTATTTTATTTTATTTCTTTTATTTTACACTTTACTGACGTATCATGATTTAATATCATGAAAATGCTACACGTTCAATATTTATCACGCGATCCGGATTTTGGATTTAGGCCATTCTGCGATATGGATCGCGATCCATCAATATTGCATGCTACACGTTCAATAAATATCGTGATACTAGAAATATCATGATATTTATTGAACGTGTAGCAGTGCCCTATAATCGAAAAGTTTTTAATTTTTAACAAAATTAGTAAATATGACAATCACTTTCTCAAAATTAGAAGACGAATTCATAATCAGCTGGGTTCTCAACACTACCTGAATTAGTGTAACCTGGTTTATATAAAAACATACTGCCCACGTTGCCCTTATCAAAAATAATATTTTTTTAAAAAATTATTGTTTTTTTATATTTTAGATAATCCCGATTGCTGTAGGCATAGTGGCCGTGGTGGCAGGTGCTGTTATCCTACATTATTTCATAAACAAAAAGTCAGCAAAGAAAGTCCGCCCAGAACCAAATAGAACAGCACGCTTACGTACTCTTATTGATGCTAATGATAAATATCAATTGCCTTTAATTGAAAAGGAGGTATTGAGTCATGACACCCGTCGCTTTCGTTTTGGCTTACCATCACATCAGCATATATTGGGTTTGCCAGTGGGTCAACATATTCATCTTATTGCCACAATAGACAATGAACTAGTAATACGTCCATATACGCCCATATCGTCTGATGACGATGTGGGCTTTGTAGATCTTGTGGTCAAAGTTTATTTTAAAGATACACATCCGAAATTTCCAGCTGGTGGTAAAATGTCTCAGTATTTAGATCAAATGAAGATTGGAGATAAAATTTCCTTCCGTGGCCCTTCGGGCCGTTTACAGTATTTAGGCAATGGCAACTTTTCCATTAAGAAACTGCGCAAAGACCCACCCAAAACTGTTACGGCAAAGCGTGTTAATATGATTGCTGGAGGTACTGGTATAACACCCATGTTACAATTGGTACGTGATATCCTAAAGCACAATGAAAAGGATAAAACAGAATTGGCTTTATTGTTTGCTAATCAAGTATGTATACGTTTGTTTGCTTTTTATTTTAAAAGGCTTATGCAACTAAAAGTAAATCTCATAATTTTTATTTAGAGCGAAAAAGATATTTTGCTGCGCAATGAACTTGATGATTTGGCCAAAAAATATCCAAATCAATTTAAAGTTTGGTATACTGTCGATAAAGCTGGTGAAGGTGAGTTTAGTTGTAGCATTTTTTAACGATTTTTTTTTTAAATTTTATTATTTTTAAGATTTTACAATGAAAAATTATGGTTAAAAACTGAATATATTTTTTTGTTATTTGGTTCTTTTAATACTCCACGTAGTAAGTAATAAACGATATGCTAGTTTGTCGTTCTGTTTGTTATTTCTACAATATTTATTTGCGTCCCAATGAAATATATACATACATATATTCTGGATCCTTATAGATAGGGAAGTCGATTTTGCCATGCCTGTCAGCTGAAATCCAGTTTTCGTAACTAAATCAAATTTTACGCGTGTCAAACTATCAGAAAATCCCTGAAATGCTTTTAATTTTTTTAATGCTACAATTTAAATGATTTCTACGTGTCGAATAATATTGTTTATAGGATGTGTATGGAATAATTGTCAAATAAACCCTTAATAAACCTACTTTCGTTCTTATGAATATGAGCGAATGACTTGTAACTGGTTACAAAGTGATTCAGAAATGACTTCTAGGTTGTGAAAGCCTGCAACACATCAACATTCGGAGAACTCCTGGGCCCATTGTGCACCCCTGCAAGTAAAAAGTAAGAAAAACGAAAAAATCAGACATCAAGTAAAGAAGAAGCAGTGGTAAGACCAACAAGAAGGAAAAATGCTGAAAAAGGAGAAACAATTTAAACACCGCGTCCATTCCCTATTTCCTAGCAAACGGATTCTTATGATGAACCCAATTGTTTTCTAGTTTGCTCTACGAAAGACCACATAGTACTTCGTGGAATCTTTTACCCAGCCACTTGACCCTATGGTTCAAAAATCTCGGGCAATGACAAAAAACATGCTCTATCGTCTCTAATTTCTCCTTCTAACCGTACAGTGCCCAGTTATGATCCAAATTATGGCCCTAGTGCCTGCTAAGTTCAGCCCCGGCTAAGTCACCCTGCAGACACTCCTGTTACACCACTGAAAATTCGACATGTCAAGCATCCATATCCCACTATTTCCATACTAATGACCCATTGGTGGCCCCACAGCTTCCTCCACATATGTCACATCTATAGCCGAACCACTACAAGCAATTTTTAAAACTCTGAGTAAACATATAAACTAGTTGTTGTTGTAAGTTACGTTCACATTCGTGTTATGTATCACGAAGAACACTCGGATCCGGGTGCCTAGCGTGATAATTTGAAAATTAAGTCTTCGTTTATACAATTTAATTAAAATAAGGTTAAATTTATCGCAATTTTCTTCTTAGGTTAGGTTAGGTAGAACAGGCAGCCGTTGAGGGAAAGGATACAGATCACTTGGGTCCGCTTAATGTGGTCCCTTTGTGTTACCTGGAGAGGCAGATTAGAATAGGTTGAGATGGAAGGAAAGAAAAAATTTAGAGAAGGATAAGAAAGAAAAAATAGAAGAATTAAGCAGACTTACCAGAGTCTTTGGTGGGAATCAAAATCACAACCCCCACACTGGTAGACTAGTGCACTTAGCACTGATCTACTTCTTAAAACTTTTGTTAAATTATTTTTTTTATTTTTAAAAAAATTTTTTGATTACGTTTAAACTATTTTTATTTCTTCATTTTTAAATTTGAGAACATTTGTTTGTACTTTATAACAACTTCATAAATAAGAAAATAAAAAATATCCCTCAAATTTTTTATTCCTCTTTTTTAAATAAATTTTGAAAATGCTGCCCAAAAAATACGGACGCCACGACAAAAACTAATAGGCTGGGCTTATAATACCGGCTATATAAATGATAACATGATGAAGGAGCATTTATATCCACCAGCAGATGGTACACTTTGCCTACTATGCGGACCACCACCAATGGTTAACTATACCTGCATACCTGGCTTGGATAGACTGGGTCATAAAAGTGAAATGCGTTTTAGTTATTAAAGCAAAGATGCTTATGATGTGTTTAACATATTAAAGGAATTTTTAGATAAAACAAATAGAGTGCGTTTCGTTTTTTTTTTATAATGATTTATCTATTTTCCTATTCATACAATTTAAACTTTTTTCTAATGATTTTTTTTTTCTTTTTTTTGATTATAGGCTGGACCTACAGTATTGGTTTTATCAACGACAATATGATTCAAAATCATTTATTCCCCGCCAATGATTCTACCCTTACGCTGATGTGTGGTCCACCACCCATGATTAACTTTGCCTGTAATCCCGCTTTGGACCAATTGGGTTATCATCCTGATAGTAGATTTGCTTATTAATTTAGACCTATAAACTTGCACTTGTTTTCTATATTTTGTTATTTTTTATGTATATTTTTGGGAATTCAAAAATATAATTTATAAAATAAAAATGTTTTATGCAAAATCCATCCAATCCCAGCAATATGCAGAGGTTGTTTAAAAATAACAAAATTTTCTTTGCACCACAATTATATTCACAACTTTCTGAGATACAAATATATAAAAAGTCAGTTTTGAATTACATAAATCCTCGTTCGAAATCAAAAAACTACACATTGTGGTACTGTTTAATTATTTCCCTTCTTTGACAAAGCGCAAATTTATTTAATCTTTCATTAAAAATGAAATTGTTATGCTAGAATTGTGTTGTTTTAAAAACATAAAAAAACTTTCAGTCTATTTTCATATCACTTTACTTATTAGAAATTGCTTTATTTAAGGAAATTGAGGACTTTAAACTATAAACATTGTAACGCTTAATATTATTATGTTTGTGATTCGTTGTAAATTTATGTTAAAATAAACTAAAATAAAAACTCAACTATACATGTACTTAACTATTGGTTTTTAAGTCTTATTATTTGAATGAAGTTGCCATGCATTAAAAAAGTTTTAAAATCTTCTACATTTGACACCTTGAATTTTCTAATCGATAGATTATTTGAAAATTCAAAACTTTGACTTAATATTTTTGCTAAGAGTAACAATTTAGACAAATAATATGTATTTGAATATTTAATAACGAAAAATTGTTGAAAAGTTGCTTTAAAAGAGTTCTTAAATGTTTTGGTTTGTTTATAATAATTCTCAATAAGTTTATTGAGGGGGGATTATTATGTAATTCGAATTGTTCGAATTGGTAAAAATAAAATTTCGTAGTACGATTTTCAGAAATTTTTTTACGAACGTTCGGAAAATAACTTTAGTTCAAATTTACATTTAAGAATAATTTCGCGAACTTTTCAAAATTCCATTCCTTTTTTTTAACATGTTTAATTTATTTCATTAAACTATGGATCCTTCAAACGTTTGAAAGCCGTTTTGATTAGAAGAATCTAATCTTCGTTCAAAAATCTTGTTATATATTGAAAGATATCAAGTTTTTAATTATATTAATAAATTTAAATTTATAAAACATTTTTTGTAAAATCTAGTCCATTAGTGAATAATTTTTAAGGAGAGTTTCCAATTATGCATTTTGAAAATTTATTTACGAACATTCGAAAATTTTCTTTATTTTTGAATGCCAACTGAAATTTAGAGGATACTACCGAGAACTTGTAAAGTGCCACCAAGTTTTTTAATGCTCAAGCTTGGCATCACTTTTAACTTTCCTTAAATTTTTTCATAAAACATGATAACACCTACAACTTTTTTCAATAACTAACTAAACACTGCCGTTTTTCTTAAGAAAACATTTTTGTTTTATGATGCAAGTCAGTAATAATTCTACGATATGCTATTGGACACAAAGAAAGCATTATTTGTGGTGGTTAATAAACATAAAATTATGTGTAAAAATACTAAAGGTATGTGCCCAAACGTCTACTCAATGGGTTTTAATTAACTTGCAATTAATTTGTTATTCAAATAAATTCTCGTTGACCTGTTGTCACTATCAATTTGTTTTTAATTTTATACATAAATAATTCATAACATTTGAAAAGCAAGCAAAGTTTGAATGAATTACACTTTTGAGTTTTATAAATATAAACAAATAAGACAGAAAATGTCGGCCAATCGGAACAGTACTATACCCTACACCACGATTTGTTTGGCGAAAGAAATTTCTGATTATTTAATTAAGTTTTTAAAAATTTTGTTTTAATGCCTAAATTTTTGAGGCTGGCTTGGTTTCCGGGTAAAGATTAGTTGAGATAGTAGGGTCATCAACGGACTGATCTTTACCAAATGAGACAGGACGCTTTTTTAAAATCATAAGTAATTATATCGCAATATCCTTAATATTCAAAGTTACATCTGTTAAAATGGGTTTTCGGGAGTAGGATTTATATGGTATTTTAGGTAAAGTTGAAAGAAGGGTATCTCAGAACATACACCTAACGTAGTGATTGATCGGTTTGTTCTATCCTTCTAGCAAAGCAAAAATATGTTTTGGGGAGAAGTTCACAGAAACTCGGCAACCCTTAAATTTTTCAATTCCACACCCCCTGAAGTTAGACACACCTGGTAGAATATTAGTCTGTGGAAAAACTGGCCATTAATACACGATGTGATCCATCGTTTGATGTCCTCCA